>CM072785.1:10936909-12186909 GCA_036983795.1 Megachile lagopoda | reverse complement strand
CGAAAAGAGGAACCAGAAACATGGTGGCGAAGTGCGGTCGAGAAAAGAGGCGGCAGAAAGGCAGAGAACTCGTCGAGATATTAGTTTCTGCGGTCGACTCTCCGCGGAGATTTAATTCGCGTTTGATGTTCACGAATTCGCCGCATCGGCTGTCCTTTCGCGATCCTCTCTCTCCGTCTCTTCCACATTTTCTCACCTTTCTTTGTCATTATGCCGTGTGCTTTACATTTCGCCAAGATCCCCTTCTCGCTTTTACACCCTTGTCCTCCTCGAGCGAACGTGGGTTTATTTTTTTCAATTTCACTTTTCGTCGCTGGAACTCGTGTCGGAGGATTAAAATTAACGCTTCAAGCGGCATACATAGACGGACACAGATGCAGATGTAACAGAAATTTAAATTGGGCCTAACCTACTTAGGGTGTAAGACCTTTTATCGAGTTTAGAGCGTGGTTGTTTGTACTGTAGATGTTAATAAATCGTTCTTTGTCGCGTCGTTAATCTTGTATAGCGATTAAATATCGTAGGCACTCCTTGATGCAACAATGCCTTCCTACGATAGAAAGCTGAACGATTCGTTGACTCATCGAGCCTATAAGTTCTTAAAATTGAACCTCGAAGATTATCGTGCCATCAACACCGACGTATCTTCCATGAAAAGCTGAAGACGAGCCTTGAAGCGGGGAAAAAAAACAGATAAAAATGGACTCGGCAGTTAATGATCGAAGGAAAATATTAAAGTTCACCGTGCAAATAATAACTGTTCTTGATTGGATTATTTTATGGATTACCTAGAAAGAGCTGTTTGATCGAGCTTGTCTAGAATGTAAATCGTAAAACTACTAATGACACGCGTTACATGGGGGAATATCATTTTATTTATCATTCCTGGCGTCACGATTTCGCAAGCGTGAAGTAAACGCGGAATGGATGATATTATAATTGTTCCTCTACAACGATAACCGTAAAATACACTTTCATGTTTCTTTCTTCAAGATCGAACGTTGCGTTCGAAAGAATATAATTCTTACATCACTCGCTCTGGCAAAAATCATCGGTGTTCTTAATATGCTCGCTTATACCTGAGAATTCTGTGTAACAATGTTTTTCTAGGGGAAAAAAGTTCCATCTTTTTCTTCGTGTTTCTCAACCGAACGAGGAGTTAACGAGTAACGTACTAAAACGGTTTTTAAACTGAATAAATTATGGAGTATTACTTGGAACGAGGTGCCAACGAAGAAATACGAGTATCATTATATAATGTTTCATAACAAGAATCATTTTACTGGATGAAGCATCCCTATTTTGGGCCCTTCATAAATTCTCAGGCTTCGCTTAACTTGGGTATATTTCAGGTGACATTATTTGGACCTTGGAAGCTTTAGGTTTGGGGATATGTGAATTTTGGGATTTGGAAATTTAGGGTGTTGGGGATTTGGGGATTTGGGAATTTAGGGATTTAGAGATTTGGAAGTTAATCGAGAAATCTGAAAATTTGTAGAAATGGTGATATGGTAATTTGAAATCTGAAAATCTAAAAGTGTATGATTTGAAAGCTACGAACGACGGTAAAAGATCGCAAGAAAAGTATAATGCGGTATTACCGAGTAAACAAGTACGCTCGATAAAAGTCGCAGTAAAGTCCATCGCGGTGATTTTTGGAGCGAGACGAAAAACTATCCGGCTGGTAAACGGTATGAATCGCGGTGGAAAAGAAAGAAAGCACTCTCGGGATTCAATAAATGCGGTCCGCTCGATTGAACCGACCACTTTCATGCTCCCATAAATTCATTGTATCGTGATAAGTGGAAAATTCGAAGGTATCTTAATCGTCCATTAGCGGATTTATCCAATGGTTTCATGCGTTATCATTTCAACGTTTCGCAGATAAAACTACCTCTGGTTGCGCGTTTTATGAGCTCTGCTTAATCGATAATCAATGTTCCGGAAATAGAAAACGAAAAGCACGAAAGAGTAAACGTGAAGCGGAAATGCTTGAAATATTATAACACTCAGTAATTGGAATAATTTATTTGGAACTCTTCCGTTGGTTGGTAATAAACGCGTTAATAATTTAGAAAGTATCGAGGCAAAGTTATACAGAAGGAATATCAAATCACTTTCACGGTAGCTATGATAATGATAGTGTGCTCGTTATCGTAGAAGTTTGCCAGCGAATTAGGTTGTCCGCGTATACGCGACCGTGTCATAGTCCGTTTGTCGCCGACTCATCGTTCAGAGGCTATAGGACAGCGTGGCGCGAGTCGACGTCAAAGAAATTCAAGTTTCACCACATTAAGCGCATGAATTCCCTAGCATAACTGATTGTCAGATTGGCCATACATATTTGTATGGAACCATGTAATCGAAAGCGATATCGAACACCGAGAACTTTTATGCCCAGAAGATTCTTTCGAATCTACGAGGAAGTCGTTCGAACATTTCAACGTTCTTTACCTTTTCTTCTGATATCGAAACTACTGCAATTGAATTTGTCTGATCACTGATTATTAGTGTAGTATTATATAATTTATGAGATTCATAGATTACACGATTTGTTTTTTGGACTTATATAAATATCCGTAGTCTATTGATGCTGTATTAAACGAATATTAGAAATAGATGGCACGTAAACAGGTGACACGCAACCACACACGTGTACATTTCTATGTGTAATTGTATACATTTATTAAAATATGTAATATTGGGTTGAGTGGCAATCGCGATGTTTCTTGCTAAGAAACGGAAGTGGCTGCAAATAACTCAGGTTAATTTCACTCTGATTAACATAAGCTACTATCGTTTGATAGCTTTCATTCCAACGTTAATTTAAATATAACCCTATAAAGATTACGTGCGTTTTGCGTGTTTGATGTTAATTTAAAAATGAGCAATACGCGCGTACATTTTCAGCGTATCACACCGGGCATTCGTTCAGCCAGAAACTCAGCAAACTAAAGACGGGGTTAGGTTAGGTTAACAAGAAAGGTAGTAGAAAATTTGTGGATTTGAGAATTTGTACACTCAGAAATTGACAAATTTGCAAGTTCAAATAGACCACGCTACATTCGTTACTGTGGATGCAGAGGCTTTGGAATTTGGGAATCTAGAAATTTGAGGATTCAAAATGAAAAAGTTACAAAATTTCAGGATTCAAATATTCGATGATGAGGAAGATGAGGAACTTAAAGAACGTTCGAATATCTCCTCGAAAGAAGGTGAACGGTGGATCCGAGTGCACATGGGCAGCGAGAGGTCGCTGGACAGGAAACTGTTGGATTTCCTGCAAATAAGAGATGACCGTTGACGGGCTAACATCCGAGGCATCGTTGGTATCAAAATACTCGTTAGAAAAGCTCGATGGTGGCACGCGTCGCCGGTTCCCGGAATATTTTGCTAATAGGTCGTTCGCTCGTGACGAGGACGGTCCCGAAGAATATACGAAGGGACACGTAAAAAGAGGCGGGACAGCGACACCGTGGAGCAATTTGGAAGTGTCTTCCGTCGGTCGACGGTCATTTGTCTCCCAGCGGCAACCATGCGCGCCATTTCTCTCTTTTTCCCTTCTGCTCTCTCACTCGTTCTATCGGCGTTTCTTCGTCTGTCGCCGGTGATTCCCGTCTTTTTCCATCTGCCGGCTCAGCTCCCGAGAACTTCCTCCCCTGGCTAACCCGAGGGGCTTTGCCCACATGTCAACGATATATTTTCTGCCGGCCCACAAATCGTTTAGCGGGTAATTTTGAAATTGGAACACTTATTTAGTCGTTTAGGCCCAAGGGCACAGCCGAGCGTAGCACCGTCAAAGATTTATCGTTTGATTTTTCGCCGCTTTATAAATGCGATTTTCTCTCGGCCTCTGATACGTTCTTTTTCTTCGTTTCCAGCGCGATTTTACTACGACGCCGCGTCTCGATGATGCGTTTCGTTGCTTTCGCCGAATGACGAGTCACGTTCCAGGAGATTGGATCGGTTTCCTCCGAGTTAATTGAAAAGTTTCCAGGTAAAAATGTTGCGTACGGACTGATGCAAATTGACACGTCAAACGGGTCGTTCGTGGCCAGCTGACTCCGTTCAATTTATCGATCCTGAACTTACCTACATCCGTTCATCAATATTCATCGCTACCTCGCGTCGAATTAACGAAGAGATTGTTCCATTCCGGGCAAACAACATACTTCGAGTTATTAGAAAATGTCCCTTACGTTAACCTCTTTCATTTTCTGTTAATTCAAGCTCGAGCACGTTCGCGTCAATTTTCTTAGGCATTCTTTTACGAGAAAACTCTTGGGAACGATTACGTTTAATATTCGATTATATTACCTTCGAGGCAGTAGTCATCGATGACCCCGTACGGTAGTTAACGCTTTAACGATTATAAACAGCGACGAGAATTCCTTTAAACCCATTCGATGCTGAATACTACGCTCCGTAACTAAACGGATGATCCTTCGAAAGCCAGAAAACGAAGGAGTTCTTAAACTTAACGCGCCTGAGTCCCCGACTATCTTTGCTCGAAGACTTCCATGATTTTTTGCCCAGCCATTTATTTCCATAGCTCGTACACGACATGCCCGACGATCGATAACTAGCTCTCGACGTAGCAGCGTCGATTTGCCTATGGCCTGGCTGGCCTATGAAATCGCGTCTACGTAAAGCCCCTTGTACGTACATACGCGAGCAAACACACCGGTTGTCGTAATTATCCGGTCAGAATAGCAGTGTTTCCAATCGTGCCGCTGACCTTCCCTACCATGATTTTCCATCCACGTCGACGGATCGTTAACGCTCAACGACCGCTCGACGATTTCTGTTTCTGTTGTTATTCATTATTCACCCTTCTATGGTGTTCCAGCTACCAGCCTTTCAGGAGTCACGCGTGTGCGTGCGGTCGTTTGTTTTCTATTCTCGATTCTCGTCGTGGACGCGTAAACGTTGCTGTATCTGATCATTTTCGAGGAACAAAGAGAGAATTGTTTTGTACATACGAACCCGAGGGAGTGTTATTAGCGTAAGTACCTGTAATGCGTGGTAATATTATGTTTGCTCCTATGAGGCGTAGCGATACGAGAGGGGAATTATCGAGTGACGATTTAACGCGTAGGAACACTGAGAATACTGCGCCTGGAACTTTAGCGTGCGTCAACATGACTGTCAACATATACCACGCGTGGAGGTACGGAGTGTGACGATACTACGCGTGGAGATACGACTCGTGACAATACTACGCGTGGAGATACGATGCGTGACAATATTACGCGTGGAGATACGGAGCGTGACAATACTACGCGTGGAAGTACAACTCATGACATTACCACGCGCGAAGATACGGCGCGTAACACTTCTACGCGTGTAGGGATACTAAGCGTGGAAATATTATGCGTGGGGACACTACGCGTAGAGATACTGCGAGTGGAGATATCACGCGCGGAAATACGACGCGTAGAAATACCACGCAAGGTGATCTAATTCGTACAAATACCATATATGACAATCTAAAGCGGATTAGTACCTCACACCCAATTCATCAAAGTTAACAAGTGATTACTGTAAAACACAAAGATACCGAAAAAACAATTTGGAAGTACGAAGCACATAAGAAAAGTGGGTATGACGGAAAAGTTAGCAGTAAGTGGAGGCACGCGCAAGGAAAATGTATACATGTGGATGAAGTCGGGACAAGGGCAAATGAGCCATAAGTTCAGCTAGGTCGTAAGTCCGGGCGAAGAAGACGAAGGAGAGCCAACTGTTCGCGTCTTCATCAACGGTTCCGTTGAAGAGGGGACCACCCATCAGGAGCAATATCGTTTCATCAGTCGCTAATATCACTGCTTCGAGTGGTTCAACACCTTGTAACGCCAGGTGGGACGTTAACGGCGCCGCAGGAAGTCCTAATGAAGACAAATCTTACCCAAAATGGCGGCCATACTTATTTTCTGCTCCGCCTTTCTCTTTCTCTGTTTGCCCTTCGTCTTTCTCCATTTGTCCTGTGTCGCCTCCGATCGAACGCTCGATATCGTCGGACGACTTTATCGATTCCGAATTGATTACGTGGAAACTTGGAGCCTCAGATTGTTATCGCTCATCTTACAAGAGAGTTGTTTTAAGACTTAATTGGTCATGTACCGTTATGCACGAACAAAATACAATTTACAGTGATACGAATAAAAGAATACGATTTATTTTTGGTACGACTTTAATTAGGTTTTGACCAGTGAGGGATGATAAACACCCTCTGCATCTTTTAGTGGAAGTCTAATTTTTAACTGAAAGTGCTTTGAACTAGATATTGCAATGTGCAATTATCTGCAAATCGAAAAATAGGGAGGAGGGTTGAAAGGGTTGTTTGGTAGGATTCTCCGAACGTGTCGAACGCGGTGCGAGCAAGAATGTAAGTTGCTTAGGGGACGTCTTCTTCTCGTTTCTTGAAATAACAGACTCTTCAAGAGCCGTTTGACCGCGGTGATCCTATTAAAACGGACTTCTTTCTCAGATTTCTATCTTCCTCCGTCCTCGCGCCACCATCTCGCCGCTTCTATTTCCAGCGGCTGTCGCCTTTTACTCGCTTTTAGCGGCTTTGAGGCCGTCGAAAGACAGTTGCTCGATTCACGTGCCGCTGATTAGCGTAATTATCAGAGAAATTCCTTTTACCACGCCCGACCCTTCTCGCCCCCCGGTGCAAATCTCTTAAAGCACCAAAAATTACCGACCTTTAATTTCACCATCGTAATCCCTATTTTCTCCAAGTATCATCTCCCTTAAATTCTACAAAACCCAAGTTACAACTTCACTACACGGCAATTCTGATTTATCAGACGAGCGATGCATAAGAAAGATAAATATCGTGCTAAGTCTATCATAAACGTTTACCATATATTTTAAGGCGGTAAGTTTTGAATAAAGCAACGCTGTCAGAAAATTGCAACAGAGTGGTTATTGAATTTTCTCGGAACTTTACGAGCAACCTGTATCGGTGAAATTACACGTTATAATCAGGTAAAAATCGGCTCCGCGGATCGATTACGGCGAACGGTGTTTAGCAATCGTTTAGATAACAAGAATTTACTCGAAGACTTTCTAATCCGCGGAAGTCCGTTAATGCCAAGAATAATCGTCGCGATAATCGGTTAAAGAAGGAAAAAAGAATCGGAGAGATGCAACGTTATGTGTAATCGTTGTTCACAGGAAGTAGAAAAGGAGGAACGGGCTTCCTCTCGGAGAGGAATTACTATTATACACTGTTTCATTGGAGCATTTAAAATGCGCGGCCGTCCGCACCTCGTACGGGGACGCTCGTCTCGTCGCGGCTACTGACAGGACGTCGTCTCCCGGTCATTAGTTACGGCGTCGTCACTTCTGCAATTAGAAGCCACTAACCATTTTTTTCCCCCGTACTACCACCGTGTGTGAACGTGCGTGTCCCTTTCGTGTACGGTTTTACGAGCCCGGAGCGAGCTTGAATTCCCAAGGGAACTCTATGTCGTCGGAGGTAACGCGTTAACGTACTTGCGTCTGAACGTGTTTATATTGACTACTTTGCTGCGGTAACTAAAATGGGATGCGTAAGGCTGGGATATATTGTAAAATGCTAATTTCTATTACCACGTGGTTTATTGCCTCGTGCTAGGTGGGTAGCTACTCGACGTATGGAAATGTGTACGTTCGCATGTGTGTATTGATAATTCTCAATCTGGAAACGTGAAGTTTCTGAATTTCTACTCTGGATTCTTGTGCTTTCGAATCAGTAGATTTTCAAATTTTTAATAAGTAAAGTCATGTAGCCCCAAATTCTGAAGTCTATCCCGAATTCACATATTCGTAAATCTGTAATCTTCACATTCTCGAATTTCTGAATCCACATCTGCCCAAGTTCTTATATGCTCAAATCCACAAATTCCCAAATTCTCACATGTCCAACCCAGGTATCCCCAAATTCCCACATTCCAAAATTTCTACATTCTACAATTCTACAAACACCTATGTCCCTAAATTTCCAAATTCCTAAATTTCCAAGTTCCCAAATCCCCAAATTCTCGAACGTTCAAACACACCCCCAACGTCACATCGCCGCGCGTTGATCGTAATTTCAACTTCCGAACTAGGCTTCTCATGCTACATCAGCTAAACGCTATAAACGAAGCGTTCAAGTCTTTGATATGCAAATGCGCGAAATGAGAAGCTCACGCGAGAGAAAAGTAAAGAAAAGAGGTGGTTGGTAGTCATTTTCGCGAGCAACGTAAACGCCACATCCTGTCTTTGCGGCTTCCGAGCCACGCTCCTCCATCGGCCTCCATCGCGTTTGCTTTCGTTCCTTCATGCTCGTTTTTCACCATTGTTCACCACGCATCTACATCTTGATCTTTACGAGCTTTGTCGCTTGTACGAAAGCCCCTTTTCTTCTCGTCCGGCTTGTTGTTCCGCGATTGAATGCACGAGCATGAGTTCCAATCTGCCTGTCAGCCGCGCGTTTCTAGGGTAGTCACGTGGTAGTCAATCTCTCCTCTATTATGCCTTTAGCAATCTTTTACATATTCAAAAACAAGTTTCACGAATATTAATGCTTATCGAACGTACGTCATCTCCGAAGGTGACAGCACTGCATACGTTGGAATCTTCTTGTTAGCAGCTACACATATCATCCTTCTACTAGGGTACATAAGTTTCTCGGGATCGCCGTTTCAAATAATTAACCTTTTACGTTCTACGATATCTAGTTAAGTATTAACGCTTCATTTAGTTCTAAGTAATAATTCAGTTGTGATTTTCGAATGATTTTATCATGGAATATCAGAGTTCATTTTACGGTTCAAACTTGTCAAATTAAAGACTGTCAAACTTGTCAAATTATCAGAGATTAATTTCAGTTAATTATCGACTTAGAGATAAATATCCCAAAACGTCAGGACTGACGTAATCTTGGAACAGATGCTTAGAAATGATTTCCGGATCTCTGTTAACACTTTGAATCATGTGCAGAGAAGAATATAATAGATCCCGAGGATGCAGTCGACCCCGGAAGCCAGCGTTATTCTCCAGGGTGCAATATTCAGAGACTCGAGTTTACTCGAGGTATTGAGTAACACAGTAAGACGACGCTTCTCGGAAAACAATTTCTGTCGTCAGGGTTACATTCCACCGGTTCCACGAACGTGTCTTCGCGGTCGGTTCGTCAGGACACCCTCGACGTACTATGTTTTCGCCCGTATAAATCAGCGCTGGTCCACGCTCGAAAACTTCCCGGGAATCATCGTTTCCCGGAGTAACTGGCTCATTTACTTACATAACTGTAAATAACTGCGACTAATGACTATATAAATTATATGTTTAATACTGCCGCTGTCAACAACGCCCTTTTTGTTATAATCATACACATTACGGTTATGGATATTCAAGGAAATTGCTGTTCAATTTGTTCTATAACTGTTCAAATATGTATATCGACTAACATCCAATTTTTCTATTCATTATATTTTATATTCAGTATCAACTCCTTAACCTATAATCTTCAAGGCAGTTACGTAGCTATCTAATTATTGCTATAACGTTAAGAATTGAATTCAATATTCAAGCGATACGAGTCACGTGTGAACTGTGCGTCACGAGTGTGTGCAAGGGGTTAAACTTATTTGTCTGTCATGAATAGAAAATCTCGTGATTTTTTAATAGAAAATTGAAATGACGATTTCAATTTGCCTAAAATGGTCCTGGTTTTGTGACTCACCCTGTATGCACGTTTCGGAGTTAACGAGAGGAAGCAGAAGAAGGGAGCAGGGAATGAGAAACTCGGCCCGGTTAATTACGCCGATCGCGAGGCTAATTTGCCGAGTTCGATCGCACTTTTAATTCGTCATTCCATTAACCGAGTCCCGACAATGGCTCCCCGTCGTCGTGTGGACCCGTTATAAATGCTAATTATATGCCTGTCAGCCGTGCTTTTTTGCACTCGCGTGACCTCCCTTTGGCCGGGCTAAACGACGCGGAGCTCGCGCGACCACGAAAAAGCGAAACGACGCCACCGGGATCGGTTTATGGCCAACTGCTCGTTTAATATGAAATCAACACTTTGTTGCGCTCGTACGATTCTTCGACTTCACCTCTGAACTAGAGGCACCGGGTTATTTAATATTAATCGATGGAAGACTTTGCACCTTTGTTTTTATTTCACATCGCGACAGGTAACCGATGAACTTAAAAAAAGCATCATTTATATTTATATTTTGTCATCTGTACCGCAGACTTTTTGTCGGTTTCACACTTTTTTTGACACATTTTAAATTCTTACATTTGCAAGATTTTACTGATTGGAACAAGGTTATGTACGCTATACTCTCGATCGTGTTTACTCACTTAGAAGATGAAATTACCATAGAACCGATAGGTTAATGCTATCAGCGTTCGCTGTAAAGTAGATTGCTCTTATATTACCGCGGACGAGATAGTATGATTGATATAATGGAAAATAAAATTCGTGGAAATACAGCTTGTACTAATACGATACATAGCGATGTGCGGAAGTGGTCATTTAATGTCAAGTGAACGCGTGCTGACATGAGATCGTACTGTGCACACTTTGATACTTTCAAACTTTTAAAGTTTGAACTGTGAAAGTGTTAACATTGTTCAAAGTTCTGCTTCGAATTTGCAAGTATCGAATGTTGTAGAAGAAAGATAGCGCGGCGTGAGAGGGTTTCTTCTCCATTTTCTTGCGAATCAATCGTTCGAATGCAAATGGAGCGCAAAATGGAAGCGAAAGCATCCGGGAGTGGCAGTGAAAGGATCAAAGTGTCCCGAAGAAGTAACTGGCATTATTCACTCGGTAATAGACACAGCTCGATACCCGATAGTCGATAGTTTGACGCGGACTTATTAATAACATCGAGCCTCCTGTCGTGACGATGAAAAGCTCTGATAGACAAACGATTCTATTAATATCCGGTCGTTATTAGATCCGTCTACGAAATAGGCAAGTAAAAGTGCTTATCAGAGAAAAAAGACTAGAATTCGCGTTGTTTGAAATCAATTAATTACATATTCGTGGCGGTCGATAACGCGTGCTTTTATCTCGGGCATTGTTCGCGACTAAAATTATCGATAAGTACCGCGGTGATTAATCGACGGTATTATTGTTAATTACCGATCTAACGAGTGATTGATCGAGGGAACGACACCTGCGATTAGTTACACACCGAACAATTAATTATCGAAGAGAAAGTTGCGTGATTTCGCCGCGTCATTCATTCTCGTTCTTGTCTTTTCCCTTTTCTTCTTTCTCTCGTTTCGCGAGAGGACACTCCACTTTTGTTCGCGATTTCGGTGTTCGAGTCTTAACTTCGTAAACTCGACTGGACGTGTTCGATTCGATTATCTTTCAATTCTATTTCTATCGGCTCGATAGAAGGTACATTCTCGCGGACGAAGGCAAAAAAGAAAAGCCGTAGAAAGAAAACAACGGTCGGAGGATAAAGGTGTAAAAATAAGGGGAAAAAAGGGACACCGTGTAGAGTCGAGCGTGTAGCTTCGATTCTACGAGATCCAATACACCGTTCGATACGCTTCGTTGAAGGAAAGGAAAACGAGACAATAGGAGTCGGTCTTTGATCAGCTTCTTAATTTCCTGTCCGAATCGATTGTCGTGGATTCGCTCATCTGCTCCTTTGTGCCGAGCCGAACGTATCCCTTTTTCCTTCGAATTAATTGGGATTGTAAAAACGGTTGCGCGTCCATCTTTTCGCGCCGGACCCCGTAAAAACCACAGAGAAACGTTTCAAGGTTGCTACCTTTTAGCGCTCCGAGGAATTCGACTTAATCGTATTTTTCACGCGATTCTTCTTCTCCTCGATGCTCTCGAACAAAATGTATCGAAAATTTTCAACAGTTTATTATACAGACTCCAACGTTAATCTACGGCATCAATCGTGAACGCAAAAACGGTTCAAGATTAATATTTCCGAATTTCAGTTCAGTAGCAATTTACCACCCTGCATCGTGCGAAAGCTGTGTATCTTTAATTACGAACGACGCAAAAACATCGACGACATCCGGACAGAACGCATTCAATCACCGTCCATTGCGTAAGACGCATCCTACATTCGAAGACCCACATTCGGCGCGAATTTACCTAATCGAAACACACAGACAGCTGCAGCAACAGATTCTAAACGAATTCCGATCGTAACACGATTATTCGCTGATTCGATCGCGGAGGGTGAAAAACGGAAGAATTGTCAGGCCACAAACGGGCGTAATCCTTTACGACATCAGAATCCTATGTTTTTACAGCAAACAGACCCTAATTAGTCGTTTGATCGTTTGACGCGGAGTGAAAAGTGGAATTACGATCGTCATTATTCACCGGGCGCAGCTATGTTATTACGACTCACAATTAAGCGAGTACTTGCCTCATGAAATTTGTACCGCCTTTACGTGGTCGTTATCGTGGATATCAATCTGCTGCGCGAGCTATTCTTCGTGGGTGGTGGGCACGGTGTCGTTAAGAATTATTAAAGACACGCCGGTCGTATGACAACCGATTTTAAATCGTCAAAGCGACACGTGATTTATGAAGTCGCGTGAGCAATCTTGTCCTCGAGTTAATGCTAGGAATAAAGGACGAAGCTCATCGTTCGAGTCTTTCTTGCCGTCCGTCAACTTTATTGATATGTACCTTTCCCCGTTTGCGAAACATCGGTAATTATATTGATCGTAAAAAATTACTACAAATTTTTTAGAAAAATTCTACAGGAGTATAGCTCGATCGAAGATGATTATTTGGAAATGTAGAAATTAATGATAGAAACGATTAAGTTGGTAATGTAGACCTTGCGGTTTTTAAATTGAATCGGAACCATGTAATTTTATCGCTGTTAAAAGTAATATTTAATCAATCAACGTGAGGTATTTCGACGGATGCGAGTAACGTATTATACGCGTAAATGGTTTTCGTCGAATGTTGAAATTCAAATTGATGTGCCATAAGTACGACGTTTATGCATTCGTAGCGTGTAAAAAAAACAAGTGAACTATATGGTAAGAACAGACCGAAATAAATTATTCAGAATATGCGAAATATGTAAACTGTGGAAATTACGGTAATACTCTAAATCACCGAGAGAGAGAAAATATTCTATAAAGGCTGGTATTTGCATAAACATTCGCGGCCGGGCAATAAGCACCACAATTTTACGACACTACTGTTATCAAATTGTGCCATAATTTGTAACAACTTAATACCAACAGGTAGACTTGAAACGTTTGTCCGAATACACCCGTTCCATAACCGCTTCCTGTCTCGAGAGACACTATAAACTGATCCGAACTTACATCGTGTATCTTCAAGGCGATCAACTCTTTTCCGTAAAAAAAAATGCACCGACATCGGTTCAAATTAGAGCCTATTAACGCGTTTATTTTTCCTTTTCGAACTACCCGGTGACAGATACGCGATCGATCGATTCGTGGATCCGTGTAAATTCGAATTTCTTCCGAAAACTATAAATTTGAGCTCGTTCTCGATCGATCGATATCAGCGAACGATCACGGGTAATTGTAGAGTTTGTTGGCGGCTGAAGCGGCGGAACAAGCATCAAAATAATAGCGAATACATTAGGGAAGGGAACGTTTAAAAAAAGCTATCCTGTTTACCGACGTAATCTGCGCCGAAACGCGGCTACCCGCTTCTTTCAGGACGAGCGTAATCGTGCAGGTCGCTCGCGAGTATCGTCGATTCGCTCGTTTTGCAACCAGCGGCCGACATCCAATCGCCATTAAACGTAATTGGAGGGATCGTTCGATCAATCAATTCCGCGCCACGGTGTACGTCGAGATAATCTTGTAACTTCATTTACGGTCGCAGATCGCGAAGAATGTCGCGGAACGACCAAACTTTCGAGTAACTCGATTCAAAGGTTACTTTGCTGGAAAAATTTGGTCGACCTGGTAGATCGAGGACCGATACTTTCGTGGGAGATCCTCATTCGGATATGTGGGTCTTTGGTGATGTAGGCATTTTCATATGTGGGACATAGGGAATTCGGAGCGTAGTGAATTTGGGATGTAGGGAATAAGGGACGTAGGAATTTGGGCTTAGAAGATTCTGAGGTGTAATTTTGAAACTTGGGACGTAGGGAATTTGAAACGTAAGGAATTTGGGATGTAGGAAATTTGGCATATATGTAGAAATTTGGGACATAGGAATTTTGAACGTAGGGAATTCGGGACATAAAAATTTTGTACGTAGGAAATTTACCACGTAGAAATTTGGACCATAGAGATATTGGGACATGGAGATTTGAATATATAAGAATTTGGAAATGTGAATTTTGAAATGAACGAATATTCCTACCACCCCAACGTGCCTTTATCCCTACATTCTCTCCCTTGTAATCGCTCGGGTACAAATATCGCTCACACCTGCTTTTCGATCGAGCTCGTTCGAGCACCATATCGATTTCCACGCAACATCTGCAGCTCACGATTAGTCGCGGATGATTCTCACCAGGTCCGTGTTTTCTCGAGCGTCTATCCGATTACAGGAATGAGATTCAATCTAGTGGAAAGTCAGGGAAAGCGTCGACCGAAGGCAATAAAGTTCGATCGAACTTACAAGTACAGGTGGCAACGTTTGACACGGTGCGCTGCTACGTTATCTTGATCGATCCAGAGATAATTATCTTAATTATGTTCCTTCGCTTTCTTTGCATTAAAGTCCTTTTTTCTCTTCAAACAATTTAATGCACATTTTCAACGGTTTTAATTTGCAAATTTGTCCGACTCGAGTATTTGTCTTATTTCGAAGACATTAATATCTTTCAGGGAAAATGGCGATGCGAAGAAAAGATTCAGCACCAGATTAAATTATATTAGATTGAAAAATTTGGAAATATATGTTTCGATGTAAACGTACATATATATTCAATGGTGATATACAAAGTATTAAATTTGAGATCGATAAGATAAACGAGGAAGAAAAATTGCTACAAGTTCGACAAGTGATTATTTTACTGCATGATACTCAACGGATTAATCCGACAATGATTAACCATCTCGGCGATATCTCATTGGAAGTTGCTTTCTCGAAAGTATTAATCGGTTGTCGATGAACACCGGTAGCGGCGGTAATTAAATTCCGTCGTTTTGCCGATGCTGGCAGCAACCGGTAGATCGATGAATAATCAAAGAAAACGGTCCGGCTCGATCGGTGTGTCGAAACGATTTGGTCACCGGGTTCGAGTGACGCGTATACACTTGCTTCCACGTCGTTAAACCGTGTCCATCCACGCGGTGTCGAACAAATCTGTATCCAAGAAGAATTGACTAATGGACATTAGCAGGTGTTTATTTCCGAGAGAGCGAGCCGCGTTCTAGCTCGTCATGCAGCAGGCGCGCGTGTCCAATTTACATGGAATGTAGTCGAAAGGTTTCGACGTCGTTTACCGCCGCTCGAATTACTTTTATTGGCCGTTTCGCTCCTTTTCTTTTTTCGACCATCTCACGAGACTATTCGTCCGTTTGGGCTTCTGTAAAGACCAAAGTATTTTCTCTCTCTCGGCCGGGACCACGCCGCCCTACAAATCTCTCGTCGTGTCGAGATACTCGTGCGAACAACTTCATTCCTCCGGGCTTCCGTGGAATGCGAGCCGAAACACGTTTGTCGGAGATGGAAGCCGACCGCTGCAAAACGCCTTGCGATCTATGCGCTTGCACGAACGACCCTAACCTCGCGATTTATCGCCGAATCGTTCGCGAAAACTCCGATTACTCCGTCTGCCAACCGGATTTCGAGTAATGGCCGCTGCACTTTCTATTGTCAGCCTCGTTTGTGGACGACCTTATTAGAGATACATTTATTCAGCATCAAGTCGAACTTGTAATGGAAATTGATACGTAAACAAGTCGTTAATATTCTTGATACAGAAATGATTGCCAATTGCAATCACTTATTTCGAAACGTATTCAGAACTGACACGATTTCATGACAGAAAAGGATCACGGAATAGCACTTATGGTATATCAATTTAAAGGTCAAAGCTTGGTAAAAGAGTCTGTGTACACGTTTTGATAATGATGCGTACACAAAATGGTTGAGGATCAATTATAGAAAACAATGTCCAATTACGAAGCATAGGAAGTTTGATATATTATGATGACAGGAATGTATCACAAAATGGCACCTATGATAATTATCTTAAAGCTCGTAGCTTGATAAAGAAGACTACATAAATGTATCAACAATGTTCTATACACAAAATGTCTGATTATCAATTATAGTAAACAGTGTCCAATTACGAAGCTTATAAAGTTTGACATATTTCGATGACATAAAAGCATCACAAAATGGCACTTATGCTACATCAATTTCAAGCTCAAATGTCACTAAAAATGATCGTATGAACATTTCCTTACAATTCTCCGTGTAAAATAAATTATTGCCAATTGTCAAAAAAGTAGCGTTCGTATAAACTTAAGGTTTAAGCTACGATAAAAATGAACGTCTAAATGTATGATCAATATTCCTCATACAAAATGATTCGCCATTGAGTCCAATTTATAGTACTTATTCCATCATACACTTCTCAGTTTCTGTTCCATGAAATAAAAAAAGAAATAGGAAGAAGAATGAAATGAAATTGACACGTGGGTAACGAGTCGACGTTTCCTTTTTATTCGACCCGTTTTCTAGTACCGTTTCTTTCTATTCCCTTTTTGCGCGTTTCCAGGAATCGTCTAACGGCGATAAAGTCACTCGCATAAGTATTCATAAAGCGGTACGGGTAATTAGGTAATGACTCCTTCAGCGTTGGAGCGAAGCCAACTCCCAGAAGAGCAGCGACGACACGGTGATAAAGGATTTTCTTGTCCTCCGCGTGAATTACGATCCGCGGAAGGCTTTTCCGAGTTATTCCTAATTGCTGCTCCGACTAATGATGCTCGTGTGTACTATGGCAACACCGTTTCATCCCGTTTTTCGTGTACTTGTCCCCGTTCTTGCGAGTCGCTTTACACGATGCACAAATTCGAACGGTACAACTTTCGAAATTTATGAATTCGTAAATGTACAAATCTCTAAGTTCTCAATTCAGAATTCTAAATTCTCAATCTTCAAAGTTCTCATACTCTTAAACTCAAAGTACTTAATTTTCAAATATTTAGATCTAGAAAATGTAGCAGTCTACAAGAGCGGAGTCTTCCACGACCTCATTTTCCTTACGGTGATCGAGATTGCACCTCAGAATATCTGTGCATCTCAGAATGTTGCCTGATCTATTTCACCGATATCAGATTGTTCTTTCAACGAAACACGTCCATATTCAGCAAAATTAACGAGCGCAATTTGCATTTTGAACCGAACGGAAACTCACTGAAATAGAAAGTTAACGAGAACTACTTTTCCATGGTCTCGGAATCAATTTCAAGATATTAATATCCATATAAGTACGAAACTAAACTTGTTACTCGAACTACCTGATCTGTAAGGAATTAAATAGCACCTAGACGAGAGTAAAGATTATCCTTTTATAATGCGTAGCACAGAATGTCTAATGATTTTCCATGTATAATAATCGATGTTGGTATCGAGTGGCACGCGAAAGTAGCGAGAAACAACGTAGTGGACAAAAAGAGGCACAGGTCGACGAGAGAGCGGCGTGTCGATGCAGAAACACCGAGCAGAGAGAAAATATTTCAGGATCGGCGGCACGATGATCGATTAAGGTACCTAATGTTTTATTTGCATCATTGACGTCTAAATTGGACGCATGAATGGAGGTAGCCCGCGGCGAACGGGATAACGGCACCATGTTCGAGCTCGCAGCAACGAACAGCCGTAGACCAGAGCACGAGATAAGTCCTCAAACGCACCGCCCGCACGAGTATCTACTCGTGATTCGAAGCAGAAGCCTTGTTCATCCTCGGGACACTTCTTCTTATCGGGACGTACAAAAATGGCCGCTCGACGACGCCACGCTCGAGCGATCGCTGATCTGTCATCGGTACGTGATCGAATTAACGATCGGTTCGAGCCTCTTCGTCCGTGCTTCTTTGATCGATTTATGGAACGTGTTCGAATGGAAGCTATATTCAATAATTACACATCATAAATTTTGTAATGAATTTCGTATAAAGGTTCCCTTGATTAACTCGTCGAGAATTGCATTCATTTTTAATTTTATAGATGTATACGTTTGAATTTGCATTTGCACTTTCGAATGCTCACTTCTGTACTTTCTTATAGATGCTCTTAGCACTCTTATCGAGCGTGGCTCGTCATTTCTCTTGGATCTTGGAAATAATTCAGATAATTGGTTGTATATACATATATGTTTTCATCTATTCACTTCTTACAATAAAGTCACATACTCCGCACTGCAGTACATTGTATTGGGAACCCCTCTTTATTTGGTAAATTAAGGGATCGATAGGTAAAAGAAATTGCGTTATTTACTCCAAGATGCAAAAGTTTTAGCAAATGGATTTGAAAGGACATCGATGGCACAAATTGTGGGAATGCGTCGAAACGAATCCCGATATCGCGGTATTATTTCAACGTCTATCCGCCCTAGTCGTTTTCTCGCTCGGTCAACAGATTGCGGACTTAATCGGCCGTGAAAGGAGCAAATCGTTTCGCGCGATTATCCACTACATTGTCTCTTTCCGTTCGACCCCCGGCTGGTCGTCCTTTTCTTCCTCTCTTTCACCCTCCCGGCCTGCTATTTATCCGACTCTCCTGTAACCCTCTTTGCCAGTGTTTCAGCAGGGGGTGCGACGTTAATCGTTTCGCGCGGAAAGGTGTAACCGATTCGCAACGGCCGTAAGATCCACGAGAGCGGCAGTAAATTCGGAGAACTGTAGGGTGGAGGGTGCGAATCGCGTCCGTGTGTCCTACGAGGGTGGCCCGTTTAATTATTCCCCGAGAATTCAGCAATTTTCCGTTTTATCGCGTTCGGGCAGCTTCGGTTGCCGCTGAAGGATGCTCGACCAACACGCTTCCTGTTTTCGAAATCTCTACGTACCATCGGCACTTATTTCGTTTAACGATAATCGACGGAATCACATCGAACTTAAAACGACATTCAATTTCGATTTGTGCACTAGCAGGGTTTTAAAACTTTCAATCCCTTGCGCTATGATTAGTCACATGTGTCATTCAGAATTAATCACAGTTACAATAATAAAACAGGCAAAGAAAGTTGAAATATGTCAATTTAGTATCAATTGACTATGCAAATAATTGGGCTGAAATTCCAAATTGGAGCGTGGTAAAAGTTCGAATAAAATTGAACACGCTAATCAAGCAATTAAATTATAATCGGTAGCTGATCATTTTGTAATTGAGAACGAAAATGTAAATGTTATTCAACGATTGAAACTTACTCCAATTAGGAATAAGAACTTAATTCTTAATTCAGTGCCGTGCAATTAAAGATTCAGATTTATCTTTTAATTGAATCTGATATAAGTAAAAATGAGTTATATTCTTAGTAATTTCCTAACTACACGCTAGAGTCTAATTATCGATTTAATCGTTCCAGTTAAATCATTATTTCAGGTAGTTGCAATAAAAAACTCTGTTGCTCGCAAGTTTTTGATATCAACTGTTATGGAGCCGGCTCTAAGATAGCATCGATTAAATTATTACGAGTATGTATAGCACTTAATTTAGCAAATTTAGGTAAATTAGATGTACATTAAACTACAAATGAATATCGTTAAACAAAAGCTGAAAGAATAAAGCGATTATTCACGATGTACTTCGCCATAACGTTTACGCGTAAGCCGATGGAGATAAGCTTCCGCGGGTTGCCGCGAAGGGTGAAGTTTAATTATCCCGCAGGAATTTAGTAATTTTCCGTTTTACCGTACTTCCACGCGGCGCGTTGTTTCTCAGCTGAAAACTATGCGTACATATCGCACGCCTTGCTGGATCTGCCTATATCAGGATTTGCTGCGTTCGCCCGAAACAACGAAATTGCGTAATTAACGTCCCTAGAGCGGCGTGAATTTTCGATACTTTTAAACGCGAAAAGCGATAAAGGCAAAAATACGTGGGCCAAAAGGAAGAAGAGGATTTCCGTCGCGATTCGAGATAGTAAAAACAAGCATTTTAAACGCTCGAGGGCGGCGTTTAATTATTCCGCAGGAATTCAGCAATTTCCCGTTTTATCGCCGCGCGGTATCGCAACCTTCACGAAGGGTTTGTCGGAGAAAACAGGAAACGGCCAACGGCATTCTGCTACGAACCTATCGAACGGGAGAGAAGGGCAAACTTATTTCTTCGAACATCTTGTGTGGCGGTGTCGTGGTGTTTCGCTTTGGGAAAGTGGTTTCCCGAGGGACGCAACAATGGCCTCGCTCGCGTAAAATAAATGGACCGATTTATGAGCTTCCGTCCGTGAGTTAGCTTAAGAAAATCTCAGCTATGTCGATACATTTTCCTCGGGCATTCAACCAACCCCTCTTTGTCGCGGAGGACTCGTGTCAAACAGTTTATCGCGAATGCTTTTCAAACTTATTCCAAAAAATATTGAAAATATCCTTCTACGATGCACTACAACTTTAGAAACATGTCAAAAAAAGAAGTTAATGATTATAAAAAGATAATTTTTAACCGCTCATGTATACTTGAGAGTTACTGTTTCAATTTTTATGATGAGTATTAGGTTAATCATGACTTTGAATGCTATATATAAGCATGAATTATTGGGTTGTAAATTGGATAACCATTATTGGTGTCGACGAAGAAACAGCAGTTCTATACATGAAATATCGATGAAACGTTTATATATCCATTTTCATTGAACTTTAAGTTGTAAATTGATGTACCGAAGTGCTATTTTACCAAAATTTTATATCATTAAATCATGCAAGGCTTATTATCGTTCTGCATAAAATACCAATGGTTTATAAAACCTCAAATTACATGATATAATGTGGAATCAATTTTGAAGGATGTATTTATACCAGCCAGTTGAATTGCTACGTCTTTAAAATATGTTAACTGCAATAATAAATTACGTATCTCTTTGAACACCTCGAACGAACTTATATTTTAGCATGCAAACGTTGGGAAAAAGCCAGAGATAAGAATGTGCAAATCAAATATTTTCTTTTTAAATCGTTACCGAGTTGAAACCAGCTAGACACTTGTGCATATTTGATCGTTACATTAGCGGACAGTCGAACTTTTGACTAATGATTGATCCGTAAAATGGTAATTGAAGAAGCGAGGAAGTGCAAATTATAAATCTTAAAGCTGCAGTGAAAAACGTGGTTCGCAGTTTCGATTCATATGATAATACAAAAGTGTTCCTCCAGTAAAAGTTTTCTATGATAAATACATCACGTAAAATGATCGCAGAACGCGAACAAGGTCGGTACAATTGTGGTGTAACGCATGCAACAATAATGAAGGTTATATTATATCCTAACACTTAACCCGAGTGAAAAGAGAATTCGTTTAGAGTAACACGTGTACGCTTCTTTACACATAAGACGTCATAAAAATTACACAAACAATCATGTACGTTCCTTTACATCCTCTCTTTCTCTCGGTTTCATTTCCTCTATATACAATTACTCCGTTAACGCGTTCAATAACGTGAAAGGTTCAAGGTAACGCGTTAAGTATAGTTTTCGAATCTGAAGCAGATGGTAATTCCTTTTCCTCTTAATTAAACTAGCATGGTACAACGCTCTCAATCGCAATACGATATACGTCACGTGGCGTTTTAGCCTTTTATTCGTCCATACACTCGTTACGCGTATCTCGATAATTTAATTTTGGACTATCAAGTTAGCGTTGCTGTTAGATGTTCGATGTAATATTTTCATCGTATTCAAAAATTTTTCTTTCAATTTTCACGATGACTCCCCGTCTGCTCCAGAAGAATATAATTAAAATAACTGTAAGTAGAAGCAGGTTGACGAACTTTCAACAGCCACAATGTGTTCACCCCAGACCCCTCTTTGGCACCCCTTCTCCATCCCAAACTCGTCTAACGCTCGCTACCGGTACGCCAGTGGCAAGCTTCTCCCGTGCTGATCAACCATTTGTCACCAGGTCGCTGGATTTCCCATTTTCCGGCCGATTTCCCGCAACGACACTGATATACCACCCCGTACCTCCTGCATCCCCCACCGTTCCGCTGTCAGCGTCCCCTACGTCGTTCCGTAACGCCCTCGACCCACGGTGTCGCGGGTTTTCGGGGTCGTGGCGATGTCGGGACACGGTAGAATGAGGTGATGCCTGTTTCGTTGGTTACTAACTGTGCTCCAGCAACGTTATTCACACTTCACCCTCCCCTGGAGATGCTCATTTTCCTGCTACGCCTCCGATCTTCACCCTCTCGGAGTGGGGGATGGAACGTTCTTTTTCCGCGCGAACGCCATTGTCATTGTCACCGTTGTTGAATCGATATTGGCATCCACGTCGTTGAACTCGCTATTCCTTTTTGGACGTCAATTTTTTCCACGGAATTTTTTCCCTTTTCGAAACAGTATTTCGAGATCGTTTGATCACGGGTAGAATTATCAGATGGTGTATTACCACGCGTCGAATTATCCGACATTGTATCGGTACGAGTTGTATCGTTATATCCTGTATTTTCATCCGTTCTATTGTTACCTATCGTACAATCACGCGTTATGTGACTACGAGTGCACCAAGATAAACCTTTGAATTTCGCGATCTAGAAATTTGGAAATGCGAGCAGATAGAAGATAGAAGAAAACGATCGCTCTCGCGATGGACGTATCGGAAGTAAATGATGAAACCGGTTCCGCGTAACCATTTGACCGCGTTATCGTCGCTATTACCCGATACGAAAACATAATATCCTGTCGGGGTGTAACGATCACGACACGGCATCCGCGTAATGAGGATCGCGTGTGTTGTTCCCTTTGGCCGTGGCTCGAACGATGCTCGAGTGTCGGTGGTCGAAGGTTGCTACAACATTTTCTTTGTCTTCTGCAACCTTCTAACCCCCCCAGTTGTATCCACCCCCTCCGCAGTGTTATCCTGCAATATCCGCTCTTTAAGGGTGAAACGCGATAGCCGCGCGCGCGGTTCGTTCGATATCTCGTTATAATGTGGCAACAGCTAACACTCGTTAACTCCTACGAGGGAAAGCTTTGCTCCGGTTCAATCATGTAACAGTATCCGCTGTTCTAATGCGAGCGCTCGAAATTTTGCCCTCGGAAAGCATCCGTTCGCGTTCTCCTCGCAGGAATTTCGATCCTTCTAGCCGCCCTTTTATACCACGCTAACGAGTTGGATCGGCTTTAATATCTCGCGATACAGATCGCCGCGGCGTATATATACGTCGGGGGTTGCTTTGTGACTCGGCGTTTTCGCTCGCGAATCCGACCGTGGCTTTCGTGCGAAAGCACCGATCCGCCTGCAACCTGTTTGCTACTTTCCGCGCTCGTGTCGCATTCACCCTTGCCGTAGATAACACGGAACATCGATAACACCGGCGTAGCCAACTCGTTGCCGGCGAGTTTCTAGCCGATCGTTAAAAATTTCGCCCGCTTTCAACAGCCTCAACACTCTCGAGCCGAGTCTCTTCAGATATCACTTTATTATTTTCCGCAAAAATTCGCTCTTTCTATTCCCCGTTTACGGTACTGAATTGCTACTCATTCCTTATGAGTAAAAATTGCTTTGCAATGTTTAGTAGCTTCGTTACCACCAACGAGTCGAAATGGCTTCTACATTTTATATTATAAGATTCCGTTGCCTTTTATCGAAATGTCTTTATTGAGGTAAAGAAGGGCTGTATGTGTTAGTTATTTTTATACTTTCCAGTTTAAAAGTATGCCTTAACACCCGAAGCTCTAGCGTTAAACAGTAGCTAACGCATCAATGCATGCTTAGTTCAATAAAGGTTAGCTATAAAAGTCACTGTAGCTTCCATAATCCGATAAAGAGCTAGCTCGAACGTTTCCAATCTCTGATAACGAAATACATGTTATACACACGTGTACATATGTTCCCAAATTTTTAGATTCCAGACCCTTCTATCCTCAGATTCTACATCCCTGTACTCCTTAATTTTTCATCGTCTCTTCGAAATTGTTCAGTATACCTGGATCGCGTTCTCTCCGAAGCGCGTAATATTACACAACCGGGTCTGAAGGTGTTAAGAAACCTTTCGCTGGCATTTGTCCGCTTCCTGTTCCACAAAGGGTTGGCAAAGAGTTTGTAGCAACGTTCTCAGAGACACTACGATATGGCAATGAGAATGAAGAGCGTTGGAGCTAATCGATTCTAGAGTCATTAGCGCATTAGACATGATAGCCTTGCTCGATAGCCGAGCACAGAGAACGGCCATGTTTGTTCTAGATTAATGTCCCACAGACATGAACGTCGGGCGTTTCACATTCTTTAATTAGACAGTCCGTGAGCCGTTGGTCACGTAGGTTTTGCACGGTGAAACGGAGCGGCGTTTTAATCGCGAAATCTCTCGGCGTAATTTTTTAACACGTCCAAGACGGATCCAAGTGGCCGAGCCTGGTAATACGTCTTCCACGCGATATTTGACATCGATTCACTTCCGTTTCCACCTCAATTTCCCATCGATTCGCTTCCGTTTCCTTTGCAACCATATAGATTTTTCTATTTTGGTTATACTATATCGACGAGTTAATCGTCACGATAGTACTCTACAGCTTTCACTGAACTGTCTTTTAACAATACCCGAGAACTAGAAACTTCTTAGGACCCTTAGAGTTTTGGAACTTTGAGATTTTTCAAATTCTAAGATTATGGAATTTTTGTCAAATTTTATATCTTTCACTTTTAACAAACATCGTAGGTATTACTCTCGAAAGTGAACTTCAGACCATAAAAGCTTGAGAAATTCAGTCCTAAACTATTATTAGGCCCTCCCTAGGATCTCCTCAAGCTATTCCTAGATTCTGCATAAATAGGTTATTCCAAGAGTTTACGACTTCAAAAGTTCTCTCTAGATTTCCGTAATAGTGGCGCAAATGAAACTTACAGTCAAAAGAAGTGTACGTTACGTCCAAGTAAAGGTGATTTATCATGTGTTCTCACGAACATAAATTCGAGACGTACAGGGTTAAAAAAGAAATGCATCGATTTTCTCGGCCGTTTAATGTTTGATAGAATAATACGGTGTTTTCAGGGTTGTCGACACGATTTTACGAACCCGTGTTACGTTATCGCGCACACGTTTAGAAGGTATAACAATACGGTAAGATAACTATTAAATGACAGTTCTATTATTCTCATGGTTATAACACCGCCATCGTAGTAGCTGTACGATTCTAGCATTACATTTGTATTAACCACTCTGAGTACTTCCATCTTATGGACAAGCAATCGAGCGACCTGGTCGGTTAAAGTGTAGCTGAAATGAATAAAGAATGGTTCGCGCGTGTATAGGTCGGCTATACTCGAGATCCGTGGCACGTTACACGATTTTTCCCATCCGGTGGCTCTTTAAAGCCCGGCTCGAACACGGATCTCAACAATAATGAATCGTCTGATTAACGATAATCGACCATGTAGCAATTAATATAATCGGAGCAATTATTGCAGCCCGGTTGATCGCGATCGATCAGCGGAATGATTCGTTCGCGGAGAAAACGTAGCCTATGGTTTCGCTAACAATCTTGACCGAAATTATCTACAATCTAAATAGGTTTTCTTTGTAATTAAGTATGGAAAAATTATACTGGCTCTTTTGACGCGAAATCTGCAAATCTTTCTGGGCGTGAACTTTCCACGAATTCGAAATAATTTATTTTTTCTACGCATTGATTATAGGTGGTTTGAGTATATTATGGAAAAGCACAAAATTGTACGAAAGATTTTCTTCCACGAGTCACCGTTAAAATCGCGACACCGCGAAGAGTAAACAATAGACGCTAATGAGTCGTAGATCTTCCGTTTCATAGCCGTCCGAAACGAAATTTACACGAGATTACAGCCACCGTGCTCACCGGCGAACAGGAAGTCGTTCGATCACGGACGAGATAAAATCGTTTGCATACACGTCGGTGGATACGGAACAGGGAGGAAAAAATACCGTGTTTCTTTGCCGATCCAAAGCGACCCTGGACGTCGTGCCTTTTGTTTCACTTAGCACCTTCGTGGCGAGAAATTAGCACGGCAGTAAAGTTTCGTGGAAGGCACCGAACGTCCGGCGAGCAGCTTACACCGCGCTCGATTTGCATGCGAAAAAATCAAAGAGGAGGAGAGTGATAAAGGTGGAGAACTGTCGAGGAAAAAATCGAGCACCCATTCAACTCCGGACCTAATTACATTAGAATAGATCGCGTTCGAGGCTGAAAGGTTTCCCCGAAATGCGTTCGTTTGGCCAATTTCTCTGACCACTTCATTCTGTCGCCATTTTTCGAACGGCTGTGTCTTTCAAAACGTGATCGCTCAATTTTTATGTGTATTGTTGCATGTGTTCAAGTCTTTTGTCTATACGATTAAAATTACTATTCATGATAATTTCATTACTGATTTGTAAAAAGGAAGCAAATAAGTTCAACCAAACTGTAGAACAATCGGATGTCCAGACTGTTTGCAAGCGTTCAAATCTTTGCAATATTTGTTTCCACCATTAAAATTACTCATAATAATTTGGACGATTCCTGATTTTTAAACATTCTTTCTTTACAAATAACATTCCGGTTTAAAAGTCAGGGAGAATCCAAAAAGGCAAACAAGTGAACGCCAAGCAGATAGTAGAAAAACCAGATGTGCAACCTTTGGCGCCAAATTCAAATCGACAGCCAAAGGCTGAAGAGGAAGAGGGACGCCGAAGAAAGGTTCTCGAACGGAAGTCTCGAATTCGAAACAATGAAAGGCCGCGGCGGTTTAACGCGAGCCCCCGAAAAGGCTTTATGGCTCTATTCTACGTCATTCTCTCGCCCCGTTTCTCTCTTTTTCGTTCGTATTCTCGCCGCGTGCAGGTCTGTCTACTTTCCCTTTTTTTTTCTCCTCTGTCCCTTTCCCTTGATCGTTCTGTCCGTCTGTTCTGCGGTGTGTTCCCAACAGCCCTCAGCTTTTTCGTGCATACGAGCTAGCCCGGCGACGGGAGCAACCCTGGCAAAAAGGAGCCGCTCATGCTGCCGCGAGAGACCGTATTTTCGGCCTCCGCCGAAAAATACGTGACACGCGAAAATCAATTTCAACGGTGGTTGCCTCGTCCTCTGCCGGTAGAACCTATTACAAGCCTTCCGAGCATCGACCGTTCTCTTACCGCCCTCGTGTTTCTCGAACGCTTTTGTTTCATCCGAAGCTGTTTGCTGTTAATCACCGTATTAAATTCGATTTTACATTTGACCCGAGTTCAACGATAGAGCGATCAGTTCGAGAGATAAAGATTCTAGGATCCGTGATGCAGAGTAGGTATTGAAATATTAGGAATCTGGTACTGCTGTCAGGATAGCGTTGTTGCCGTATCTACACTAGGACTTCGAATAGATTCGAAATTATTAAACAAAATTGTTCCGAGTCTCCTATTAGAAATGTAAAATTGTCAGACTTCCAGATTCGAAATTGTAAGAAAATAAGAATTCGAGGGGCTTTAGAATAAGGATTAATTATTGCAACGGGTGTCTCCGAGATCACGGCTTCATCAAGGACGAAGGGTGTCGGCTGCGTCGAGGTCGGTAATAAAGAATAATCACGAGATCGTTCGTTCGTCCGGTTAAGATTCCAGAGCTCGGCGAGAAGAGTTTTCTAATTTCGAAACGTAATTCAGCGGTGCGTTATGTTTAAGCACCGTTGGGGTCACGTAATTCCGGCGCGTAGCTCTCGACAGGATTTCCTTCGATAACTCAAGGAAATTAGCGGGAAGCCGGTGGCACGGCGCTATTGCGGGGGAATAATTCTCAATTAGTCGGCGGAGATCGCGACTCGCTAAGTCGTATTTATGTCAGTCGTTCGAGCTTCGTCCGGCCGGGCCTTCGACTTTATATTACGCGGCGTGCCGGGAGATTTATGCGATCGATCCGTCTCAGTTTGCTCGTGGATCCCCGTGTCCAATAATCACTCCTGCCCATTCGTCTACCCCTCTCGTTTCCTCTCGGTCGATCCCGGCCGCAAAACTGCGAGACGCGTGCCGAGGAAAATCGCTCCCTCGCGACACCCACGATCGTCCCGGGGATTTCGAGACACGAGGCCGAATCATCGCCGACCCTCCGCGACAAATAGAAATAAATTTCACGCGGATCACGTCGTCGAACGTTTTCGGTCGGGGGTTTGGGGACCACGTTGTCTTTGCTTTATTTTCCCAATCTCCAATTATTTAGATTCGACGAAAACAGATTCGTACGTTTATTTCCATGAACCTCGAGAAGACTTGTCAGGGTTCTGCCTTAATTTATCGCGTACAAATCTGCTTGAAATCGAGATTTCTTTATGGGGACTCGAGAGAAGGCGAAATTGAAATTTGTTAGGTATTTTTGGTGGGTACACATGAACTTGTACTTGTTTTTGTGCTGAACTTTTTAATTATTATAACTTTACCTTAACCTTCGTTGCTTCTTTGAAAAATATTCCAGTGTTCAATCTTGATGATCACTCGAGTATTCGAATCTTGGATCTGAATTGCATCCGTGGTCAATTGCACTCGAGTGTACAAATATTATTCCGGTAAGCGCAGCAGTGGGTATAGGGTTTTTGGAATCAGATGGTACGATACATATAGTGAATACGACCGCGTTAAGTATAAAAAGAATGAGCTTATTAGCAGTGACTGTTGCGGCCGGCTAATTACGAGCTCACGCAATGAAAACAGCAAAGCAGCGCCAGAAGCACGTGAGCAAAATGCACGCGTGAATCGCGATTACGAAATTTGCGGAGCGTAATTAAGAAATTTGTTGTTCGAGATTTATTTTACATGAAACAATTGTTTGTTAACGCAAGAAACATAAAAAATTATTAACGGTGAATAAAATGGAAAATTTGAGATTAATCTGATAGTCCGTTTTTGTTTCGAATCATTTAATTTAATTATCGTGTACCATTGTGTCGGTGTATAATTACTAGCTTGAGAAATTAACTCGATACATGAAAAAGAATTAGTGAAAACAATGGAATTCAAATCTTTATAGCGTAAGTTGAACCATCTGTCAGATGCTAAGTGAATAAAAATGATGGGAATGTAGTGTAACACGTAATTCTATTAAGTCTATCAATTTATCATTTAAAGTTAACGAGGCCTGTTTGGCAATAAGTTAGATTAGAATCCAGCTGATTGATGAAACATTTTACCTCGATCACTCTTATCGGCGTTAATGACATCTTGGCGATATTATCAATACGTCGTTAAGTACAAGCGTCCGTAACATATCGATAATGTATCGATAATCAGCACCTATTCTATCTACGAGACATTCGAACAGGTAGATTTTTAGATAACGTGATATTACTAGATAAATATTCTACAAATAGGTGTTTTACTTCCAACTCTTTCATACGTGATGATCACGTATGAAGACATCTTACAAATTGAACTTTCATGATCAAATTATTTTATGAACTACTTTGTTTCTCGATCACATATACTTTCGTTCAGGATGTCCATGAACATATTAAACTAAATATTTGATTATCAATTGGCAACAGTTCGAAACCCCTAGCAGAAAGGTACTTTTTGAGTGACAGGTACAAAATTAAAGATTCATGCATGAGAGGGTTAAAAAACGTCTACCTATCGCACATGCCAGCAACAATAAAACGCGTTTAATTTTTCATAGCCTCTCATCTGAATCCTCTTTTCAGTACGCACAAAGTTTCTCCCCCTTGCCGGGTAAATGATATCATTAACATCACTTTACGTTCAATTTGAACGTCCATGACGTTTTATTATAACTGGTACCCGGTCGTTTCGCTAGTCCGGCTGCTACCCTGTAATACAATGTTGCACGAACCTCGGCAGCGTCATAATTTTCTGCCCAATCGAGCCTTTCTTGCGTGCATTAATAGCGCTCGCTCGCATCTTCCGATGGAGGTTATGTAGGGCTCGGGGCGCAGACACGAAATAAATCGAATCTACCATTATTCTATGAAAACCGTGCCATGTGTCTGACAATTCCGGTGTCATGGGTTTACTTCTGTTCAACGCCGCGTCGCCAGAAGATTTCCGCAACATGTGTTCTTTTGTTCGTCTGCACGCCAGTGCGGACGAGAAGATGTCTATATTCGCCGCCGCGTTTGCTACAATTTCGATGTTACACGGGTACTTCCGATTGTCAGCCTATCGTCCGAAATATGGCTTGTTTTTTAAGTCGGATATCGAGGATTTGACGAATTGGGGGTTTGCTAATTTGGAGAGGTGGAGATTTGGGGAGTTGGGAATTTAGAGAGTTGGGATTTAGGAAATTGGGAATTAAGGGATTTGGGTATTTAGGGAGTTGGGGATTCAGGGGATTGGTATTTAGAGAGCTGGGATTTAAGGAGGTGGAATTTAGAGAGTTAGGATTTAGAAAATTGGGAATTTGGAGATTTCGGAATTTGTGAATATGGAAATTTAAGAATTGGGGAATTTAAGAATTTGGTCATTTTGAGATTTGGGATTGTAGGAATTCGGAAATTTAAGGATTCAGAAATTCAGAGATGTGGAAGATTAGTAATTTAAAAATTTGAGAAAGTTTAGTATTCGAGAACACATAATGCCAACTTGTGAATATAAAAACTTGAGAATCACCAATACAGAAAATTGACTTTTCAAAAATTTAGAAATGAAACAACTTGAAGTTCCATAAATGCTACTCAACATTACCAAGTGTGCAGTGGATAGATGTACTGTAAACAGAGCATCTGTTCGAAGAGTAGCAAATTGTGGTAATCTGTTGGAAAGCAAGAGAATCGGCGTGAAGGAAGATTGCGAGTGTAACAAGGTTCCTATTTCGGTTTCTAAAGAAAGCAAGAACAAGTAGAGGCGGAGAGTCGGGTATCGTTGGAGAAGACAGCACACACTTGTTTGAAAACCGAATGGTCACTTAACACAGCGGGGGTGGTTGGTTTACGGAGTAAAAAGTTCTGCCGGCATCCGGAGTCTTTGTAGAGGGGTGGTGTCTTCTGGTGTTTTGTTTGTTCGGCAAACTGTCACAACAACTCGAAACGTACAACCCACCCTCTTTTATCTTCTCTTATCCTCTCCGCTGTCGTTCCTTTTAACCTCGACGATCCGGAAATTCGAGTGGCCCTTTAACGTGACTAATATGTGACCTTTGTGGCCAACGGAAAAAGACACGTTCGAGGACCATAAAGTCCAGCTCCGTTTTCACTCGAAACTGTCGCTAAACAAGGCTAAACGGTCCGGTTTTTGAAACTTCGAACACTGTATAAAGTCGCAGGATAATTTTGCAGGACCATTGCATTATGTTACAAAATCTTTCATATTGTATTTTATTAATGCAACGAATGGTAAGATGCAGATTTCTTGGCTGATTGATAAAATTAGTAAGAATGAAGTTATGAATACTTCTTATCTAAAGCCACACTTAAGTGCTTAATTTTATCAAATTTAAAGTCGATGCAAATTCGGATTTAAATAATATGTTTACTTCAACCAATTATGTTTCTCCATATGCAATTCCTGTACAATTCTTGATATAGACAGTCGGTAAAAAGATGATGAGAATAATCTATTGAATTAAAATCGAAAATGCGAAGAAGGCTAATGGTAATCCTCGAATCGATGATTTGAAACGATGAGAGTGTAGGATGTTCGGAAAGAAAATAGAAGAAACGAGAGGTGAGTAGTCCAGGAAAGAATTGTAAGAAGATTTGAAGTGGTCGGGTCTCGTCTTGCGAGTGCTCGTTGACCGCTCTCGAATCTCGTTGCGTAATCGTATCGGTGAAACGCTAATGGGACGTCGGACAAATGCGCTCAATTACGTGGCGTACAACCGCGACGCTTAATTATAGAATCGTCCGTGGCAAACGCGAGCGTAAATATTTTCATCGCTGCTCGTTCCATAGTGAGCGCCAGAGAGCGAAAACCTCGTTATTATGAGTGATAATTTCAACCGCTACCGGACTCGCGCAACTATGTTAACGAACGACTGTCGTGTCCAACTTAATTACCAGCTGATCCGTTTGTCGTTACAGCGAGCGTGCCGATAAACGAACCGCAACCGGCAAAAATACGGACGGATAATCAACGTCTAATTAATAACCGAACGGTTACTTAGTTAATCGATGTGAAATATTGAGGTTACGCAACCGGGAAGTACGTACAAACATACTCTCGTGAGCGCTTCATTAGGAAACTTTATGCCGTGGAGTTAATGGAGTAATTAATAGGGTGGTTGATAGATTGAGAATGGTACACTTGGTACATGTGGACATTTTTTCATTTTTTCGTTTCCAAATTTGCAAGTTCTAAATTCTTGAATAGTGGAATTCTTGAGAACTGAAATTTACACATTTCCAGAATTATATATTTTTAGATTCCTGAATTGTCATGTTCCCAAATTTCCAATTTTCCAACTCCCTAAATTTCAAAGTTCCACCTCTCGAAATTTCCCACTCTCCAAACAAATCGCGAAATCCCCAATTCCCGAATTCACAAATCCCCAAATTTCTGTGCCTATTTCACACATTTCCCCGCGTGTACACGACCCGTTAAGTATCTCGCTCGTGAAACAGGAACAGCAATTTTTGCCCCTCATAGAGAAGCGATGCTCACAGTATCGAGACTTTACAAGCATTCTCGTTGAACCCGTGTACATTTTCCCTGACAAACCTCTTACATGCTGTAATCGATTTCTAACAACGTCGTAGCTTTGGTTCACGGTCTTTAACGCGGCTTCCATGGCGTCGTTACGCTCGATTGTCCTCTCGTCTTGGACCCGCAAAAAGGATTACCATAGAGCTGTTTACGATGCACGGTGCGGTCAACTTTATGGCGTTTTACGAGATCCATAGATATTGCTCGTAGATAGTGCAAGTCGTAGAGTAGTCGGATAAAAAGCTACTTGAACGGGTGTTACGCGTGTACCGCGAGTGCCAGCAAGACTTACGGTTTCGTTCGACGACCGACGTGCAGGAGAAAAAAATGAAAGTCCAACGTTATTTCAGGTAAACACGAAAACGCGAATGCAGCCGACGAGAGAACGGGAACGATAAAAACACGCGAACGGTAGGAATCGGTTAAGCGAACGGGCATTTGCCGATCGATTCCTCGTTTGAGAGTTAAATCAGCCGAATCGACGTCGATTTTACGCCGATTATTAGTAATTGCAGATTCAAAGAGGCTTAGTTTGCTTCGTTTTTAAGTAGAATGTCTTTTCTTTCGACGTTTCTGGATGTTGGATGGTAGTTGAATAGTGACAGGAAATTGTAAATCTTTATGAGTTTCAAATTGTCAACTTCCCAAATTTTTAAGTTCCACAATTCCCATATTCTCACATTTCTAAACCCCAAATTCCTAAAAATGAAAAGTTCCACATTTCAAAACTTTTCGATTCTCAAACCCTTAAATTCTGAAATTCTCACATGAGCAAATTTCCGCGTGCCCAAATTCAAAAATACGAAAGTTCGTATTCTGCATGACCTGAAAAAGATTGGCTTCGGAATTCACAAAAGCAAGGAAAGGTAGGAAATTACGAACAGCCTCGGGATCCGTACAAAAATGAGACGGAATGATATTCTTTACGCATCCCTACAATTTTCTCGACACGCGAGCAACAGGTGATCGATACAACGGTTCGTCGAATTAATAGCGTCGAATCATTATAGTAATTAGCTTTAATCGAAAAGTGATTCATACGTCTGATCCAGTGTCAGTATCGAATGGTAATCAGTTTCGTTCAGCAGTGGTTTGATAAGTAATTACATGGATAAGTTGCCTCCAAAGAGAAACCGAAAACCAGTATTTATCGTAAGAATCAACTCGTTCCGATGTTCATACTTTACGATCGTTTTACGAACAAGCACCGGCGATTCTTCGAGAGGCAGCGAATCGAACGGATCTGCGACGAGGGCACATATCGTCAAGAATCTAACGATCGGTTTCCACGGTAAATCGATACCTGCCTCGATTCTCGTACAGGCCAACGTCGGAACGAACAGAGAACGACGGGGATACCTGGAGAGAAGAGGAACACCGTACCGAACCGGAGAAAAGACGAAGAACGAAAGGGGAGATAAGAATGCCGCGTAAGTATAGAGAGCATAATAATCAGAAGTAAATTGCGGATACGTGAGGCTACCGTGTTGTGGGGGGCCTACGGGCTTCGATAGACCCTTCTGTCTGTTTCTTTCATTCTTCTCTCAAACCTTCAAACTTCTTCAAGTTTGCAAATCTTCCTATTCACACAGTTTCGAATTAAAAAATTTAGTTACTCATAAAATTCTTAAACTCCCAAATTAATCAAGGTCAAGAGAAAACACTGGTACAGCTTGTACTTCAATGTACAGTAGAACTACTAAGAACATGTAAATGTTTTATCGACATGATAAAATCTTTCGTTTCTCTCGTTCCTGAAGAAACTTTTCACCCCCTTCATAGCTCCATTAAGTGTAAGACGATTAAAAAAATACACCCGCTATCGCGTATATGCTTATACATATACTGATATATGATGATGTATACGATATTGATAAAATGTAAAATGGAGCACAATAAATCTAGCATTGTGGAGCCGATTTATCTGGGTGCACGTGCAGGTACGTAGGACAGCGTATGATCAGAAATACCTAACCTACCGGTAATCTAATTTGAATCCCGAAGGTCTGTGCTTGGCCGGTAATGGAACACGTATCGAATAATATTACGAGCGATTCGATTCGATATCACTCGTAATTCCGGTCCCGAGACCGCAACGGGGCCCGCTCGAAGAAGGTGGAAGGCTGTCTGTCGGTAGGTCTGATCAGTCGTGTGAACAACATATTTTATGCGTATTCCGGGTGGCACGGGGGATATAAGGGAACGAATCGAGCCGCCATCGTCGGCAAAAACTTTCCAACAACGTTCGCCGACCTAACCCCCAGCAGACTCGCGAGTTCCTCGGATAATGGAGATGATCAAATTCCGTGGGGTTAGGTCGAAGCTGTACGTGAGAACCGCTGGATCGTGTTCCATTAAAAATCCATCACTGTCGACTATTGTTTCCTTTTAGTGCGATATTTACACCGAATCCGCTTCATTTTTATCGCAACATCGGAACCGCTTGTATAATTTTCATTAATCTGAATATGGAAAATTATTCTGATAAAATTGCAGCTATTAACCTGATCATAAACCATTGCAATTAATAACCTTCGCAATTATTAACCTGACTTAATCTAACCTAACCTATAGACACAATGCACCCTTTTATGCCAAGTAATTATACGTTCCACCGTTAATATTAATAAATGTGGATAACGAAATTAAAATTTTGATTAAAAACTTGAGGACCATAATCTTAATATTGAATTTTCAGTAGAACATCTAAAATTGAAGGACGTAATTTTTTAGCACATGTAATTCATTCTGACAATCGGTAACAATTGTTACAAAATATTTGAATTATATCAAGAGTTTCATCGGCAAGTCTTTGTCGAAGTATCGGTATAAGGACGTCCGATGATCTAATCGAACTTCATTAATTTCAGCCCGTTTTCAATACGCGTGCGGCCAATCACGGAACTTTATAATGCTCCCCGATGCCGCTGCCTCTTTGCCTAATGTTAGCCCTTTTAAAGAACGTATCATAAATTGCGTAAAGCGAAGGCGCACCGGGTTTTATGCCATAATGCCCGAGGCGCACGGTTCCCCTTCTGCTCTTTCGCCTTTCTCTACTCTTCCGTACCTCGAAACACGCTCTTACGTGCCGGTAAAATGTAAAATTTCTCCTCGATATGTATTCGAGAGACATACAAGAAATAAATGTTTACTTTTTAACAAAGTTAGAAAAGTTACAATGACAGCTCTTTCCACTTTCGAACTTCTTTCCTCAAATTTCTTTGCTCAATAATCTAAGCGACAACAGATACTTGCATTATTGATAAGTACCTGTCGTCGTAGAGAATAGTTCGCATGTTGTTTTTGACGCGTATAAAGCCACATGTTGTTTCCACGGATGCCACGTGGTAGATCACCACGCTAATGCGTTGGAGTGTTAGATGTTAGTAGATCACCACGTGGTAGATCAACATATGTGAGATTGGCATGTGTGGTACTGTTAAGCATCGTACCACCACGCATTAGTAGATTATTATATGTCAGATTAATGCACGTTAGGTCACCACGCGTTAGATCTCCACGCGTTAGATCACCACGTGCCAAATCACCACGCGTTAGATCTGCACGCGTCGAATCACCACGCGCCAAGGTACTACGCGTTAGATTACCACGTGTCAGATTACCACGCGTTAGATTTCCACGCGTCGAATCACCACGCGCCAAGATGCTACGCGTTAGATCACCACGCGCCAAATTACCACGCGTCATATCACTACGCGTTAGGTCTCCATGCATGGTACTGTCACGCGTCGAATCACCACGCGTTAGATCACCTAAGCATGGTATCCCTACAAATTAGATCTCCACGCGTGGAACCCTCACAGTGCACCACCCAGCGTGGTATTCCCCGCGTTATATTGCCATGTTCGAATCACTCGGCAGAACAATATACTACTCCATCCGAATCTCATTTCCCAATTTCCCATGGTTTGTTAACGAAGCAACCGCAATAACGTAGAAAAGATATGAAGGACACCCGACTGTCGAAATCGCATATTGGTCGCCACAGCGTGGCGGTCGCCATCGCCGTCGGAAGAAGTGGTTCGCGTTTTCTGTATCACGCTATATGCAAATGAGACATATGCTCTCGCCGCGGCACATAATAAATTACTCGTGTAGAAATTGCTCGTGTATAAAAAAAGGGCCTAAAGTTACGTGGTCCTGCGGACGGAGACACAGACTATCACGTTCACGCAAATACGTGCATACACCTTTGCTCCTTTTATGAGATAATGTGTAGCTTTTGCTCTAGAAACGTGACGGTCATACTGTCCTTTCCACGGTGAAGGGTGAGTTTTTTAAGAAGTCGACTCATCGTCAGTTTCTTTATTTTTATTTATCGTGTTCGTTCATGAGGTAATTGGAAGTGAACGGAAGATGTCATTTTCGATACTGATTCAATTTTGGAGGGCATTTCACACATATCGGTGTTTCGGTATCAAACTTTCTAGATGTCCAAATACCCGATTGTGAGAAGTATTTTTAATATTCGATGCACCCATATATAATTTTGGATTGTACCCAATACTCGAAGCCTCGAAATTTCTAATTAAGTCCATAAATTCAGAGCGCCTCAGTTTGGATTGCGCCCAATGTTCAAAGCCTCCAAATTTCGAATTAAATCCATAAATTCGGAGCGCCCAAATTTTGAATCGCGGCCAAAGTTCATAACGTTTCAAGTTCTGATTGCATCCCTGTCCAAAAGGTTCCAATGATGAATCGTATCAAATACGAATCCTTGCAAACAAAAGAAAGAAATGTTGGATCGATCTGGTTGGTCCGATGTGTTTGGTCGATCGTTCCGCTGAAAGAGCTTTCACTCCGCGTGAAATCGACTCGCGTGTCCTTACGCGAACGATATCCTGATCCTCGAGCTACCTGATCTGGTCAGCAGATTTGCTTCTCTTATTATCGTGCCACCGTCGTGACTCAGAGCGTTTCAGACGTCTCGTTCAAGGATACGCTTTCGTCTTTCCCGTACGTGCACGAAGAGGATCGGCTTCGTAAAGGAGGCAATAACGTCTCAGAAACGTCTTGAAATCCGCTATTTATGCCAGCACCGAGCTTGGCTATTTGCGCGGTCTACTACATGGCTGAACGAGAAAAAAACAGTCGTTTCCTTTCCTCGGCCGAGTGTAAACACGCGGGCGGGGTTGTAAAACAATTTGCCGAACCCTGTGATAAACAATGGACGATCACGAGGATGGATGTCCCTCGGGACCTTCGAAAACATCCCTCTAGAGTCCACCGGCAATTCTCCTTTCATAAACCCTTAATTTTACGATGATCATTGCGGCCTCTCCCTCGTTCTCGGCGATTTTAATCCCGTCAACGATCTGGAATTCGATTTGCCGCTTTAGCCCCGAAACGTTCGGGTCCGTGTTACGGAAAACTGGGTTTTACGATTCGGAAAAAGGGGCTCGTGTTTGCGGTCCCCTCTCGGGTCTTTTACCGTCCAGGTAATTGGATTAAAGAAACAGAAAGGAAAGAAAGGGAACCACCGATACGGGCTCCGTGTTTACACGTCGATTTTACTGAATATCCAATTTTTTCGGGTTGTAGCGTCGGGTTTGACGGACACGAAAATTTTCTGAAACGGTGGATTCTCGTTTTTATCGCGCCTCTCGTTCGGTCGTTACGTTCGCGTAAAATTATAATTACGATAGGGCTCGGATCGTTTCAATGAAGGGAACCGGCAATTAACTACGGATAGAGCTTTTACAACCGGTCGAGGGACCAGCGTTCAGTGGTAAAACTCGAATGGTCAATTTTGGTGGAGTAACACGTTAATCTTCCTTCAAATCGTAGCGCAAATGTATGCGCGGTTGAAAAATTTCTGGGCCTCGATTTTCAAATTTTGAGTCGTTTAAAATAGTCTTTCCTTAAGTAAACAAATTCTGATGAGTTAAAATACTGTTCCGTAATAATGAATTAGACTTGTTGATATCGATAAATAATCCTGCAATAAAATTTAATTAGATGTCACAGAACCTTCCGGATTGCACATATAACTGACGTGTCAAGTATCTTAAAAATTTGTTGTCGACAGGTTATTGAACTGATAGTTACTACCAGACAGGACTTAAATATTAGAATTATCAAATATTGTTGAATGTATAGAATGTTAACCAAAAACCATTCCCCTTGATAATTTGATTTACAGAAATATTTGAAGTAGGACTATTCTCTATGAATACCTCCTAAACTTCATCATACCACTCTATAGAATGCTAGCTGTAATTTTAGTGACAAAACATCTGCAAAATAGACAAAAATCATCTACAAACTCTAATCCAATTTCACTACAATAAATCAAAACTAACATCAGTCATGAACTTCGATTAAAGATAATTTCAACAACTGAAGACAAGGAGTAACTACCCTCAAAAGATCTAGAAAGCTGCAGTCGAAAAAATTGACCGTCTACGAGAAAATGTAAGTCCATAAACCGTTTGGAGCGGCAAATCGTGGTAAACAAAATGAAAAAGTAGTTCGTCCATCGGTAGATCGATCGGATACGCGTAACAGACGTTAAACCGTCGATTCACGGTTCTTGGCTAACGATCTCGAATGACGCGCGAATCGTTTGATTTCCGTTGACCGGGAAACAGAATAAACAAGGATCGATATCGTCGATGATCGCGACGACTTGGCACACACTCGACATCTTGCGTATTCCCTTAAGCTCGTCGCGTAATCGCGCACTTGTCCCTGGTGCACCATCAATCCTGGCCACGCAATCTCCTCGCGATCGTTGCAAGATTAATACTTCCGTATCTAGGAACGACCCGTAGAACTCGAGGAAGAATGTCAACTGAAATTGCGAGTAAGGGCTGCAGCCAGAAAAATTGTCATCGTCGTTCCATTACGGGGCCACAGACACCGCCATTATACTAATATTAGTAGTTCGTGGAAGCGTGCTTCTGGAAAGTAGCGTTCGGAACGTGCTCGACAACTCTAGTACGCGTCGTTTTTCCCTTTTCTGCTTATCTACCGACAACAGAGATTCGATAACGTGTGTTTGAAGAGTGATAACCATTGAGAGCTTAGTCCGAGATCCGTATTTGGATATTTCATCTTAGGGGATGATAAATCCATTAGTCTTTTTAAAAAATATTACCGCGATGACATAAATTTATGTACACTCGATAAATACTTTGTTGACGAACTAACTCTGTAAATATTTATTTAGGCATTAATAACCTTTCCCGCGTCGATTTCGCATCTATATTTGGGTATTTAACCAGGTAGGGGTGATGTACTCGTTAGAGGTACGGCAAAAGTTAGCGTGGTGGCTTATGGATTTATATTTACGTTCGGTAAATACTGTCTTCGACGCTTTTGGGGTGATAAACCCATTATACGTACAAAGTAAACTATGATATTGACCTGTAAAGTCGATTCGGACATTCATATTAGGGTGGTTAATTCTCTGGTAGGAAGAATTTGTTCAAGGAAAATTATTATAACTTATAAATTTCTGTAAACGTTCGGGAAATATCTTGATCCTGCCTTCACGGCGTACACTTTGAAGAAAAAAACATTTCGCCAAAGAATTAAAGAAGTTCCGAAGCTGTATCTGTCACAGATGGTCAAAGAATGGAAGATTTCAAGACACGCACACAGGCGCACGCTTTCTGGAGGACCCGGAAGTCCTTTAACGACTTCCGGATAATCTAGAAGTATTGAACAACGTTTGCAATAACGTCATTGTTTCATTTTAAAGGTACGATCTTCGCGTATATATGAAAAACAGAAATTTCCACGCGTTTATTTCAAAGAGTACACAACGTAGAGTATTCTTCTCGTTACCTCCTGGTCTATCTAAAAGTGCTCTGTCTGCTTAATAACGCTAAGACTTGAACGCAGATTCGTCCATCTTCGGAGAAGGAAATCGAATAAAAGATCGCCAAGGTGAAAGATTCAATTCGAAACAATGAAACGAAACAACGTCACACTGGCAAAAAGTATCTGAATCACTCGTCCATCGACGCGTGGAAAGAACATCGATCAAAATTAAGTCCTGCATTCATCGACGGTGTCCAGGTGGGAGTACAAAAGAGCGGTTCTACCATCAATAAGGAACCGTCCATTCGATTCTATTAAGACCTGTTCAATCTTCGTAAAACCTGCACGCGTACAAACTCGTATTGTTTCATAACCAACATTATCCTTCCCATTTCCATAATAATTCCCGATCTCATCCCAAAATTCTATCCTCGAGGAATCTTTCGGTTGGAAGAACTCACCTTGACTGTGCTCGCCGGCGTCGAACGTTTTGCTGGTCATTTGGAACAACGCGTCCAGAGGACTTCCCTGACCCGTCGTCCTTTTCCCGTGATGTCCGCTCTGCGAGCTGTGCTGCTGCGACGTTTTCCTTTTAAACTGTTGCTGCTGCTGCTGCTGTTGTTGCTGCAACGCCGCGTGATGGAGACCAGGGTGTATGCCGTGGTGCAGACCGTGATGGTGATGAGCCAGAGGGTCCGGACTTCCGGAATCGGAGACGGAACTTCTCCCGGAGGAGGACGAACTGCTGAGGGGCGGCTCGCTGATGGAGCCAGACATGGACGCCAAGGACATGCCCATCAAGGACAAGTCCCTGGGCGCGGTGGAATGATTGTGATGATGATGATGATGCAAGTGGTGATGCTGATGCGACTGTTGCTGCTGCTGATGAAGATGGTGACGATGATGATGGTGATTGAGGTTCGACTCGACCGTGTCCCAGGGTCGCACGATCTTCGCCTTCGGTCTGTGCGACAGAATGTCCAGAATACTGAAAGACTTGACCCCTCGTTCGTTGCTCTCGCGGTCCCTGTCGTCCTCTTCGTCCGAGTGCTGCATCTGCACCATCTTCAGACGTTTCAGAGGCTTGAAGTAGTCGTCCGTGGCACCGGCTGCCGAGGCTCCGTTACTGCTGGTCCTGCTGTTCAACTCTTCGTCCTCCTCCTCGTCGTCCTCTTCGTCCTCCCTCAACGTGGTAACGGAATCACCGCCGCTCCTGCCGTTCGACGTCCTGTAGTCGCCGCTTCTGGAGTAGCTGTCGTCGTCGTCGATCACCGAGTCCCTCGGGTAGCTTCTCCGCGGACTCAGTCTGTCCGAGTACTCCTCTCTCGATTGCGACAATCTTTCGTCCTCTTCCGCGCTGGGAGTGACGACCACGAGGGGCAAAGGACTCGGACAACCGACGGAGATCTCGTCCTCGTCGTCCTGGGCGTCGCCTCGACCGGGAGAGCCTCTGCAAGGTGTCCGTCGGTGGGCAGGCGATCCCAGGCAGCCTGGCGTCGTGGCGCTGGAAGACACCGTCGTCGACGGTGACATCGTGTACGATTCCGTCATTTCCGTCGTACACATTCCTCAAGAGGGATCTTCAGATCCAACCTCGATCTTCCGAAGCAACGAAGCGAATCGACAAACAGTTACGGAACTGACGAATTGAGTTCATAGGCTCCTTCGACCCTCACGTTTCACACATCTACGAAACAAGTAACCCGTCGACGTTTCGTTGATTAACGCGAGTTAATTTTCTCACTGTACGCTGATTTAGCACGCGGACGCGTGATAGCACCGTTCACCGTTCCTTTCGCGGTCATCGAAACCGCCAGAAGAGTCTTGTCCGAAATGTCACGATGGTTCAGCTCACGGGTGCCGGCACCCTTTGAGTCGACCAACTCATCTCGATTTCACGCGCGATCAAACACTACACGCCGCTCGACTTTTCCACGCAGTTTTTGCTTTCAACGATGCACCGTCATGGTATTTCCCGCTGGTCGCCCGTGGTCATCGTTCCAGCCAGTTTCTCTCGCATCACGGAAACCGCTCTCAGAACTCCCACTGTTCCCTCCGCCGTTGCGTGCCTGTCATCCTTGAGCTGCTCCCCGAAAGATAGGGACCACGAGACGGAGCAGAAATGTCCAGATCTCACGAATCACCGCATCGTGTCCTGTCCTTAGTAGCGAATAACCCAAGGTTGCTCGAAAACGAACTCCGAGTTTTCGTCCGCACCAGAAACCGATTCACACGCGCGAACGATGCTCGAGGATCACGTTGGCGTCACTAACACTCGAGGGCACCGGGTCCGCAGAGTCGCAGGTTTTCGGCTACGATCGACGCGAGCATGGTCGAACGAAACGAGTGGTCGGTTCGCGGACGAAACGTCAATACGTGGTGGATGGTAAACGAGCTACGGGTTTTCGAGACTCGCTATCAGGCCAGTCCAAGCCAGTGACTCGAAATGGTACGGACGGGGACGGGGATCCCGGGCCGGTGTTCCTGCAGGGGCAGGCGCTTCTCTCTCGACCGCCTCGACACGGAGGAGGGAGCACGATCGTTCGAATGCCCCTACTACGTTTGCTCCGACTTTGCACCACCTCTGCCGATGGGACGAGCTTAGCCGGGTCGTGCATGGGCGGTCTCAGGGTTAGACCTGCCTATCCTAACCCCCCAGCCAGATTTAACCCAGGCCCCTACGACACGGCAAAATGACGCTGGCTCGATGGAATTTTTACGAGACGTACTTAACGTCCTGTGGCGCTGCTCCGAACGGCCTCAACGTACCCGGCCCTTTCGTCCTTCCTCCTTTTCCATCGCCCCTTTCCTCGCCGTTGCCCTCCCCCGGCCATCGTCCAGCCGGCTTCGAACGTGGGATTGACCCTCCACGACGAAAACGCTCGCCTAACGAGGCCCACCGTGATTTCATCCCACCCGGACTGCCGATTTCTAGGTTCCGCTTCAACAGGGCTACGCTTATCGGCCGGTACTGGCGAAATTAAAGTCCTGGAATTCGATGAGGCCATCCTGAACTGCAGTCGTGTCCTCGGATATTGTACCCGGTCGTTTTCGAGGAAGTTCCAGTTTCGCGATATGGCCCTGGGCGGGGCTCTGCAAGTGGAAAAAATTATGAAAAGGGGTGGTGCACACGGAACTCCTTCCATGCAGCGTTTAATTGTCAATCCCCTGTCGTCGATTTGCTCTTTCGGATGGACACGTTCACACGCGTGTTGTCAAGGTGGTTAATAGACGATTTGTGATCGTATTCGTTGACGGGAACATACAACGCGTGGTAATCTAACGTATGGGTACAATGCATGGTAATACAACGCGTGACTATCGAACGCCTGGAGATCTGATATGTAGGTGTACGTCTGGTAATCCGACGCATGGTGACCCAACGCGTGGCGATACAATACGCAGTGATCCGTCGCGTGGTAGATCGGGGTAGAAAAATTCGACACATAGCAATTCAGAGCGTGGTAACTCAACCCACAGAATTTTAACGCATGATAGTTCAGCGTCTGGTGATTCGACACGTGGTAATTCAACGCATAGAATCTTGAAGCATGATAGTTTGGTGTACGATGATTGCGTGGTAGCGCAACGTGTGGTAATTTCGCGCGTAGAATTTTGATGCGTAGTAAGTTAGGACTCGTAGAATTTCCTCGCATCATAATTTGGAGCGCATAGAATGTTCACGCGTGGCTGTCCAGCGCACAGAATTTTGGAGCGATAGTACGCGATAGTTCAATACGTACAAATTCGACGCGCGGCAATTCGACATGTAGCAGTTCGCGTGATAATTTATCGCGTAGAATTTCAATCTACAGTAGTTCAATGCGTAGAATTTAGGATTATAAAACGTATAATAAAGCAACTTCAGCGTGTGGATCTAACACGTGGCGATGCACAGATTCCTGAAATACTGTATGAAATAACGTGTTGCGGTCTTCACTTATACGTCTTCCCATCGCAAAACACTGGTCACAGTTGATCGTAATGGTTCCTTGGTGTTTTATTTAATGTTCCGGTAGGTATGTTCGTACCCAGATGTATCAAAAGAAAAACTCGACGGAAGTCTCGCGAATCTCGTACTCTATGTTCTGCGGTTCCTTCGATCGCGTTTCATGGATTGATCGATCAAGACAAGCGGAAGTCACCCGGACGTCGAACATGTTTCCGGAATCGTTGAAAACGATGGACGTGTAGGACAACGCAAGAAAAATCGGCGGACTGGATAACGTCGTTCCGAACATTACTCGTCCGGAACGAGTCTAGAAAGGTAGTGACTATTACATACAGACCATTATCCTCGACCAATGCCGAGAATCGATTCCGTCGTGTAATCGTAGCAATCTGCTCGACGAATAGCCGACGTTTCGATACGACACGAAAATATCCGTCTAGCAGTCGAGGAATCGTTCGAAATTGCGCGTCTGTTTCTCACCGCGAACAGCGAATTTTGCTCCTTGTTCCTTCACACTCCGATAGAGAAACTCCGGTGTATTTTTCATGGTGCTTCTTGTCTGATATTCTTCGGGTTCGCGAGAGTTTAAAGTTCGCACGAGAAGAGAAAGGGTTTCGCAAGTGCATATGTAACGGGATGAATAACCTTTTGGACGATGTGGAGATCCTGCGACGAAATGTCGTGAATAAGTTTCGATCATGAGACTGAACTGCATTCTGAAATTCACGCTTTCTTCAGGGTGCAAACTTCCAACTTGAAAATCCTCTAGTACTAGAATAAACACTGGGATTCAAGTGTAACACAATTGTACATGCAGGAGAATTGTCTTTAAGTTTTTTAGCATTTCATGGTTGAATTCCCTTGTTCCACGTAATCGAGCATAAACCTGCGGCGATTTTTTACCGGAGTGTAAACTTCGAGTAGCAAAACCTCGCAATTTTCTTGGGGTTTATTTCCAAACATTGAAACCAACATGAAGCTTCTTCAGAGTTTTTTACCATTCGCGTTTTTCTGTTTCACGAGTATGAGTCGAACATGATTTTTCATCGTACAGTGAACAGGCAAATAAAACTTATCTCTAGTACGAATTTGAATTCGAAATTTCGATTCTGTCACTTCTGGTGTTTGTAGCAAAATTATCCTCGAATTAGAATAAGTACTGCATTTGCGTCAACGAGTATCAACGAAATGTTTCGAAAGCATTGTCTTGTTTCAACGAAGAAGAAGAAAGGAGGACGGAGATGGGTCCACAGTTGTAGCAGCAGAGCAAAGGCAAGCAAAGAGGAGAGCGGGTCCGTCCGGCCCTTTTTCTTCTCGTCTCTCGGCCTTCCCGTCGGCTTTTCTATCCCGATACAAAGAGGCGCGAGCGAGCCTAATTATTATGATAGCTCGCCACTGGATTCTGTCGGTTCCTTTGATCTACCGCCGTTTAGCATGATCCCCCGATATTTAGGTAGGGCCCATTGTCCTGCCAATGGAAGGGGATCCTCGTGCACTGGGTCGTTATGGTGGGGCAGCCTAGAACGGATCTTCTCTCTGAGGCCAAGATACGGTAAACTATTCATCAATGAACATTCTTTTTCGAGAAATTTACACTTTTACTCCCGCTTACTTCGACGAGCTTTTCGTTCGCTCCCATGGACCATTGCATTGGCGTAATCGAATTGTACATAAATTATCCATATATTGATACTCGACTAGAACTACTATTTAGTTTCAATTTCATGTTTTGTGTTATAAAATGTTGCTGTGCTTTTGTCGTGTTTTTCAAGAAAAATTGTTACGATGCTTATTTATTCTTGCACTGTATTTACAATTGAGTAAGCGTACAACGCTGATAGTTTTGACGTTAAGACTCGCTTTTATAATATAGCGTTCGCAACTTATAATAAATGTGACAAATCTGACTTTTATGTTTCACCTACGTATCTAAGTTTGATTGCAAGATTAGAAATCGTTTAATTCAATAATGTTTCGACATATTTTATTCAGTTAACGTTGCATCAAGAATATATGTAGGTTTTACACAGAAATTCAATGCGACATATGATGATCATTGCTTTACACGAACAGAGAATTTTATAGAAGTGAAATCTAATATTTAACTAATCAACGTTACATTATATGAACAGTATCGCAGCAGTGATTTGCTAAAAGTAATATGAAATTACATTAGTCAGAAGGTTCCTTCGACGAAGAGGGCAATATGTATAATGAGAGTACCTACAATTTCGAATGTAATTCTCTCTGTAACATCATTATCGTGTGTTATATTTCGATGGAAACGTCTAATTCCGTTAAGAACGAGCGAGGAGAGTCCTGAGGGTCAGCCAGGCCCTTACGCCAATGTGGACCACACGCGCGAGAGAAATTGCTCGAATCCGCTGTTAACTTTCAGGATTTCCTTCCACGTTTCCAGGCGTTCAATTTTCTCTGGCCGACTCGGTCGTGTCATTTGGATGAAGAAATAAAGAGGCGAGCATCTGTTTGAATAATTTGCGACGGAAGGAATCATCGTTCGACGAAGCTTTGGCCAGTTCCCAGCGGTAATGGTGGGTTATTTATGCGATAACGGTACGCTAGCTTGCAATTCGTCGAATACACGCGGGTCTGTAACGCGTTGAAATCGTTGGTCGACGAATAAATAAGTAGTCAGACGCGTTTCGTAATGTTCTCTCGCGTATCGCGTTTCCACGGGCCTCGACTCACCTTCGCGAAACGGATTCGTGACATTTGTGGGAATGTTAGCGGGTCGATTCGAGCGGCAAGATTCGAGCGTAATATCGAATAAATTCGAGGCTTGAATGTCATCGGACGACACACCCGACTTTCGCGATTCCTTCTGGCACGCGATAGGTCGCTTTCCAGAATCGGTGAATCGCATCCGAGACTCATTAACGTCTCGCGCTATTTAATAAGTCGTTAAGTGCTCGAAACGAGGCGGGACCACCGATAAAATTACACCTGCGCCAGCCTACTCCGTTGGATTTACTCGAAAGCAGCTTACGTGTACTCGTAATAAACGTCCCGCGTAAGGAAAAAGGCGGGTTTCGTATCGTGCGTCTCCGTTTACGGGGTTACGTATCGCTCACACAGATTCCGTGGCTAGCCGAGTGTCGTGTCCACGGATAAAGCGACGTGACGAGCACTAATAACTATCCACCACGCCGTCATTCTTATCGAGTCGTTCCATCGAAATCGAGGTTCTCTTTCAACCGATATAATGGACACCTATACTTAAGAGGTAATTGCCGCGTGCATCTCGTCGTAATAACGAACCGGTGAACAACTCGCGGCCCACGAATAGAACACGCTCGTATGCCTCCTTACGTCAAACACCACTCTTTCTACAAATCGACTTTCCGAAATTTCGACATTACTTTCGTTATTCACTTTTCGTTATTCCAATAAATAAAACCTTCGATACCGTCTTAATAGTCGAAGCTGAAGTCGTTCGATACAAATCGTAGGATCCGAACGGACATCATCGGGATAGAAACAATTCTAATAAATTGTTTTCGAGAACTCGTGTACTTTGAGTCTTGAAGGATTTTACGAACCCGCTATATCGCGGCGGAAATTATACAACGATAGTACTGTATATCTATCTTATTTTAATGGCAATCCCTCCTATGTCTGTTTTATTATCACGGTAATATTTTGTATATCTATTTTATTGCTCCGTTTTTTTGGAATATCGCGCGTTCTTCTGAGTGCTTCGATTTATTTAATCTATTTGGCGCTAACGATGTCGAACCAGATCCTATAATCCTCAATTATAACGATAATACATTAACTAGCAAATCCGTGCTCCGGTGCGCAGTCATTAAACAGGTACACGTGATAAATGGAAATCGAGCATGACTAACCTGCTTAACACCGTAATTTTAGTTTAATTTTTAGGATTTTGACCTTTGACCTTACCAACGTTCAGTTTAATTTCGTATTTCTTAAATCGGTATCAGATATATAATTACGTTCTGTGCATAACAACGAATTGTAGATGTATGTTTATAACGAGTTGCAAAGTTTGTAAATGCTTTCTCACTGTATTTGCTTAACGTCGCAATGATGCTAAGAATTATTATTCACAATTATTGCCAATTAATACTGTAGGCTGGACTGGTTGGAATTGTTCCAACGTTGCTCGTTAAGTTGCTCGTTCTTCGAGACTTATGGATTTTGAAATGCTTAAACATTGTCCCTTTCAGGGTTTCTGCGAGGCTTTACAGTTGTCATAGGACTAGAAAAATGTCGAACTTTGCAGAACACTGCATTACAATCCATGTCACAAAATTTAACTTTCTCGAGGATGGTTACGTGATCATGAAGATTCGAGAAACTCTGGTTAGGATCGACTTTAACGAACTTAAGGACACAGAACGAGTACAAGTCATCTCGAACATGGAAATAAAAATTCCTCTTTTTCCAAGATAAACAATCTCGTAAAGAGGGTCTTGTTCTCCCAGCGGTTGATCGACAGGGACCAAGGTAGGTTTAATCAAAGACGCATCAAACGGGTGCGTACCGTGACGACGCCCGCTAATAATGTGTATACGACGTCTTCTCGGCGTTATCGACCTGTTCCATCACGTTCTGTATCCTTCCACGTTAGACGCGATACGTGTACTTAGCCATAATTGACGAGAGCCGAGGACGAGTCACGCGAAGCCGCTCCGACAGCAGTTTAACGTGGCTGGCGCATGTGCGCTCGGTACACGCTCGTTCTCTTCAAGTAGAGGGACTGGGTTCTCTTCGAGGGGTAGGGAGACCATCTATTTTCCCCTTCTACGCCGTCCTCGCGGCACGTACGCGATCTACCAGAACCCAAACGTTGAATTAACCCCACTCGGCTTCGTTGTACAGCCCTCAACACGCCCTCGTTCGTTGCTGCGTCTCTTTCCTTTTCAAGGTTATTCCGCCTGTTCCTGGTACCACCACCCTCGACCACGTCGTTCAGCACCGAGCTGCTTCCGTTCAGTCCACGCCTCTGCTCGAACCTGATTGGCGAACGAGCCACAAAGCGCCACGAAGCTGATCCCCGGGACCGATTTATATCTCCCGGCAGCACGCACCCCTCTTCGTGTCCTGCACCACGTTCGCCGAAATTTTTATGTCCACCCGGGGGGTTGCGAGAGCCGGCATCTCACCACCTCTCCGCGTATTTTTCTCCGCTACGGACTTCTCTGGCTCCGGCGAAATTACGCGTGGCCGCGCTCTGATTTAACGAGCTTTCCTCGGAGACCCGCTGATGGATCTGTCGCGCGGAAACCTCCAACGGGGATGAAATAAAGAGTGCAGGGCTGTGCGGCCATGGAAATTCTTCGAGAACCTTCGCGTCGGTGCGTAATCGTTTTGGTATCGAACTCGGCTAGAATTCGACCGGATCATTTACTGAAATTTAACATCCCTGTTTGCGATTTGCGAGGGAAGTAAAATGTATCTCGAGGATAACGTTCTTTAGAAACTTCTGCATCGATGACGCTTCAAAATCAGTATCAGCGACGAATTAAAATGCTAACGAGCAAGTTTAAATTTAATAAAGCAACTTTTCTGAGCACCCTCTGTTCTCCTTTAAAAGCTACCCTCGATAGAGGGTTACGAAGAAGCTCCGAAATTCTCAAGTGATGTAAACATTAGTGTTGACGTTGACAAAACAAAGAACAAACTTAAATTCTGCAAAATAAATTCTCTAACCCTTAGTACCCTAACTTACGTTTTGAAACTCTCCCCTAACAGAAACCCTCCCTCCACATCTGCATTAACGTCCCGAAAACATTATCGATATCGAATAAAAATCCCAAGGAGCAAGCGCGACAGGGTAATTTCTATGAATTCGAGCACTTTCTGTTCCCATTTGAAAAGGCGAAAGGAACGTGAGCCAAGAAGAGCGACACAAAGAAGCCACGAAACTGTTGGAAGATCGCTTTTGTGGCCGATCGAGGTAAATACCTGTGGATGAGCAGAAGTCCTTCGACGACTGAACAATGCTGCACGATAGCCGTGACCAATCGGACAAACGACCGTCCATTGTTAACCCCTGCGAAGGTGTCGGTGCTGTGAAGCATCTCTTATTAGGCACGCGACCCTGCTGCAACGAAGATGGCCGCCATTTAACTGCGAATCGGATGAGAGACAATAAAGGTTACCTTTCTATTTCAACTTCGTCGTTGAAGGGTCGATTCCAAGCAAAATTGATTAAAAACGCATCTATTGTAGAGGTATTAATCAAAAGATGAAACTTGACGATGACAAACTCTGTTTTCTAAATTCCACGTAATCTAGGGGAAATTAAATTGATCTAAACGATTGAGACGAAAGGCGATGCATCAAAAGCTTTCTCTACTTTTTCAACGATTATGTTCGAAGATTGACGTCGATACAATCAGCCACTCTTTCTTTAATGCCAGAAGCCATTTTGCTGACACGGGCAGTCGATCTCGCGATGTCCGTTAAGACAGCTCAATTCAGCTGTCTGGGAAGCAGAAGATTCGAGTTTGATTTGCATTCCAGTTGCCCGAATTATTTTCTCCCTATATCAGATCTCACCTGGGCCCTAGATTTTCCTAAAATTGAAAACAAAGGCTAGTAAACCCTCCCTTCTGTATCGATTTCTTCAATCACCATAGTTCTATTAAACCGAGAGAATTCTTCATAGTTGACCATACTGCTTTCTTTAATACTTGGTGCATTATGACTATAATTACACCCTGCTGAAAAATGCAATTCAATTTATCTACGGCCACAGATTGACCCACAATCTTTGTACCAGGTGCAAAGAATTTTATTCTACAGCAGGTGGCAAAATGTCATCCTCCATTACCCATCCCCAGTCTTCAGAATGAAGAACCTAATCTTCGCTTGCGAATTCACATATCTCGAAAATAGTAACACCTTCGAAAAAACATCGTAGAACCTTCCTTCTAGAGAATTTCCTCAGCTACAAATTATATAATGACTATTTTTGTCATAGAACCAACACATAACGAGATAGCTCGGAACATATAACATTTAAAGCGGTGAAACGAAGATCTATACAAAAATATAACTTGTTGGCGATTACTACATCGGTTGTCCAGATTTCCCTGAACTCCAAAGGACCTTACATTGTACTCAAGAGTTAACAGGCATGTACGAGAGCTTCAACCGTTTCGAAGTATCGCGAATCGATCGGAGCCAGAGTGAAGCTCGCAAATAAACGCCTGCGGAGAGCTCGAGCTATGTTCTACCTGAGCTCTTTCTCTGCTTGTGAACGCGGCTGTAGGCGTCGAAACGCCATCGTTGGGCCCACCCATAGATACAGCCCGAAGTAGGCAAGCGTATCTAACTTGTATAGAGTCGAAGAGCGAGCAGGACAGAACGAGACAGGAGCAACGAACGGGAAGAGGATAAACGATGACGGTCGTTCGTTTCCGTGTTCGTCGTTGATTTTGAATTTACATGTCGCGCGCCGGCAGCGATTTGTTGCGCCCACCAGACCCACAAAGCCGTGGGAAACGCTGTGGAAATTAATAATAGCGAAACGAGTGCCTGTCGAATCGCCGCGCACAGAAATGGAAGAATAAACGTTGATTGCCTCGATTCTTCTCTAAACATTGACATTTCGTTCTTTGGCATTTTCAGGAATCCCCGAAGGAAGATGAACTTTCCGCGCGTTCGACCTATCGCGATAAGAACCGTGCAGATCGATAGACGAAAAGAATCTTTACACGGGTCATGGTGACTGTGACGACGCTCGATTTGTCAGCTCCCTAGACACTACGACGGGTCAGACGTTCTCGAGCTATATCGAATCACTTCCGGTCGATAGAGCACGAATTCCCTTCCTACTAGTAAAGAGAGAACAGCGATGTCGGCTTTAACGTTGTACACTGTTAGTCTAAATCCAAAGATACCTCGTTCTGAACTTTTCTAGTCCATGTTATCCACAAGTTCGTAAATCAAGTTCCCCAACTCTTCAAATCTACAATTTCTCTAAATTCTCAAACCCACAAATCGTCAAATCAAAAGCCTAGAAATTCCCAAATCCTCGCATGTTTCCATATGCTGCCGACAAGTAACAGCACCCAAAGTTTACCAAAGGATTAGCGAACGAAGAAGATCCAGAAACTACAGAAGAATCGAAACGAAGTAGGTAAATGAAGAAAGAAACGGAAATGTACGCGAGACGTTTTGCCAAGGCTAGTAGCGAACTCGTAGCAGATAGCGAACGAGTGCTAGTCACGCCCATCGATACTAATAAATCGCTGTAGCGGCTACCGGTGGAACGGCAACGAGAAGTTCGTGAGAGTTTCGAGGCAAAGTCGCCCGGCGAAGTAATCAGCTATCTTCGGCTCCCCACGGTTTTTATTATTTCACCGCGAGACATTGGCCCCGGGCGTCGCATTTAAATTATAAATTATTCGAGAATCATCCGACGTTCATCGTTTAGAAAGCGTGCCAGAACCACCGTTTCCCGGGCGTCTTTAACCTCTCCTCGTGTTCCGACGCGGGGTCAACGTTTTAATCCCATCGAAGGAGGATGATTATCATTAGTCCGGAGGTACATCGACGAAAAAAGAAACTGTATCCTTCGTTTTTTGCGCGCTCTTTCAATTGTACCCTCGGACGTCGTCGAATGAAGCTGTCGAGCGGAATCGCGTGACCGATACGCACGCACTCGCTTGTAAGTCATTCTTCGGGATTCGACGCGTTGTTCGGTCGCTTTGGGGAACGGCAGGAAAATCAGATACTCCATCATGCTGAGTTACATAAATCTCCTCGTTGAATGAGTCCGATAATTGGCAGAGGGGAGCATCGATGCCGTTCTTCCGGAGTCGATCTAGTTTAGGGCAGGTCCACGTGGAAATAGGCGTGCATCTTCTTCGGGGTTGTTCGTCCCTGATGGCTTCATCGAATCGCCGTTTCGTTTCGATGCGTTACGAACGTAGAAGCCTCCCCTTCTCTTGTCATGTTAATACGGCTAATGTATCACCGTGAATACATTTAGGCGGGAATATAAATGATCCTGATGTATCGTCGGAATATAACATATTTATAGAGCTATGCTTCCTCGCAAATATCAGCGATGTTGAACAATGTTAATTTTAAAAGAAATTTCATTACGGCTGAAGAGCACAATTTCTTTGAAACATTGAGTTTGCTTTAGTTGTAAACTTGGTTAACAAGTCCTCGGATTTGCAAACCTTGAGACATAGTTTTGAGATGAAGAAATGGTAACATGCACGGTGTAAATATAACACGCGATGATCTAAGTAGAAATAGCACGCGTGTCAACGGTTGGCAATACTATTAGAGCTCGTTCAACTAATTAAACCTTTATTCGGTGCAACGATGATCAATCGTAGAATCGCTTACGAGGAAAAGGTTGCACGAACATCGGCTCGTCTCGCCGTTCCAACGTTTCATTAATCAAAGCCGATTTGCCGTGTGCTGGTATCTAAATATAAAGCATCGATTAGAACGCTTATTTTGTTGGTCGATTCTCGCACGCTCGCAGCGCGTTTATTAAATGTCAAAGTACTAATGGAACGCTCGTACGAGAATCCAACGACGTGCGATAATAACAGTTAATTAAGTTGACGCTCGTAGTCCGCGACCAGATCTCCACGTATCGAACACGATTCCGCTCGCTCCAATAAGCCGGGTAAGAGGAAGAAAAGCGGGAGATTCGAGGCTCGGTTATCGGGACGCGATCTCAGGTAGCAGAGCATAAAGTACATCGCGAGGCGTGAGTTCCAGGTGTAAAAACGTCGATGAAGAAAGTACGGGGGTATGGGGCCCGAGGAAAAGGGCCCGAGCATCGTAACGGCGAGAAGATGAAGAAGGACGAAGAGGTTAGCGTGGCGGGTAAAGGGATTCAACGAAGGGTCCCGTAGGGTGGGGACAAGAGACGAGGAGAGAAGCGACTCCCACCAGACGCGGGTAGGCAGAACATCAAAGGGAACCGACTTCTCGTTCGCGAGGTGAAGAACCGGCCATCTCCGGGCCACACACGAATTGCTTTTATATACTTACTTTAAGTTCTGTACCACTAAAGTGTAATACCTTTTCATCGCGCTGCATAGCGCGGCCGGCAGACGCTGATCTACGGAAGTCCATCCACGATATCCCGCGGTATATATTTCAGAAATATTCTCTTCTGAAACCGACTTTCTTATACCGTCATTTTCATTAGGAAAATCTTCTTGAGGAAACCTGCTATTTGTGAAAATTGCAACGTGTTAAATCCGCGGTTGTTCAAATTCTCAAATGTTAGATTGTCTCGATCCTCTTCTAGATGACAAATTACGAAAATCTATTACTGTATTACATAAAGCTATGACCACATATCCAATCAGACCGGTATTGCCTTCACCAGCCAGTAAGTCATCTCTACGAATCTCTAAGTAGGCTTAATGACCTTTCGGAGTTACTGCAAAATCGATGTCCAAAAAGTCTTAGCGTGAGTCGCGATTTCGTTGTCGGAAGTTTATCGAGTCACCGTCGCAGCCACTGACGTTGCTAAATCGTCCGCCCGTTGAAAGGTGTCATTTTAATCCATATTAAAACGTCGTCCCCTCTTTCGCCAAACTGAAAGAGCCGCGGACAAAACGTTGCCGGGTAATATGGGGCGCCTAGCACTTCCGTCCACGATCGACCTATCGAGTCATCAAGGACTATTCAGTCGTTTCGAGAGGACGAATCACGCTTCACGAGCGTGACGAATTCGACGATGTCGTTGGCTTCGACGAGATCGGTACGGGTCTGAGAGTTAAACGTGTCGCGCGACGACGGACCCTCGAGACGTGTCAAATGAGAGGAAAGGGGCGTTTTGAGGCGCGAGCCGGAACGGAAAATTGATGAAACGTCACGGAGTTGTTGTACAAAGGAGGAGTTCACGAAAATCCACGATGTAGGTCGTTTCAATGGTTTACACCGGGGCAGAGGGAGATCTCTTGTCCGATTCCCCTCTTCAAAAGTGGTTAGTGAAACTGATTCGGGCTAAATGGAGCTTAAATGGAGTCGCAATTGACTGGCCGTTGCCTTTTGTGTTCGCGGGACTTCTACGGCTTTTGGGGACCCTGGGGATTATGGGCTGAATGTAGGCACGGAGGTGCTTCGGGGATGAAGATGTCACCAGTTGCCACGTGCTTGTATATCCTGATGTAAATCTGGAGAACTCTGCTTGTCATGAAAACTTAGAATCTACTCGCTCCGTTAGTAGGTACTCTTCTGATCATATATAAATATCAAAGATCCACCCTGTTTCTTGTACGACTTAGACTTTCGGTTGTCTCGTATGACTTAGAAATTATTTACCATTTCAATCGATATTTCTCAAATCATGTACTCTGTGTATCTTCTACTCTGATATTTAGATCCGAAGATAAGATCAGATTATGATCAAACGTAAAACGAAAGCGTGCACAGTTATGAATGAAAGGGTTTCGAGCGGTGTATCGTTTCGTGTACCTTGAAGCAAGAAAAAGAAAGGATGCCTTACTGTTGGATGTTACCAACAACTTCTGTTGAAAGGGTAATTTTGAAAATCGTAGCCGTCTGGAGGTCGATTAGCCGGATCATTCCACACGTCGCCATGTTGGTTCGACTGCAACTGCCCTGGCTGAAAACGCGACGGTAACCGCAACAGGAAATACAGAAGGAATTTACGACGTCGTATGGCAACCGAACAGCGAGAATGAACAGTGGACTGCGGTTAATATCGAAGGGAGGTTCTGAACGCGACCTGGAGACGAGAATATCGCCTCAATATCGAGATAGTCCTCGCCACGAGTATCTGGACGAGTAAGAACCGCTTCATCGCCATTTTTCTTCTGCTCGTCGGTGTGATTCTCTCGTACAGTCAAATGGAAATTGGACGTGCACGATGAAGATTCTAATAACGAGTGTCAGAGTAACCACGGGAGTTCGTAGGTTTGGTGAATAAGAACTGACAGTTTGGCATCGTGCCCAGCGGACTAATCCTTAGCGAGCGAAGGTTAGAACGGAGGAAATGGCGAATAACGTGCCAATCGAGGAACTTCGCGTAACAGACACTAGCATTGGCGTAACTAGGTAACTACCCCTGCAAGATCAGCTTACGGAATTTGGAAATTCCAATATCTGTCATTTTTAATTCCTTATACCTGTACTTTGTAATCTTGAACATTCGTAATATTAATAATTTGTACTCGCAATTTGCAATTTTGAACATCGTTGAGTTGAGCAATCTACACGATCGGAAAAGTAGTTTGAGATATCAATGTCTACGTCTTTTAATCCCTTCTTTTACCTACCAACTCTTTTCACACAATCGATCAAGAAAGTTCTCAACCAATTGTATCGCAACAGTACGGAGTATGTGACAAATACATGTTTCATTTATTATGAGTAGTAAATAAATGAAAATGTATTCAACCAATCTGTTTATCTGAATTATTTATAAGATCCGCGAGAAATGTGATGCGATAGGAGTGCAAAGGGTTAAAGAGGGAATACAAGAGACAGTATAACGGAATGATTGTGTGGCACGCTATGAACACAGAATAAAGAATTCATCGGGCTCCAAACTCGCAGAAGGGGCGTAAGGATGCAAAAGGAAAAAAGAAGCCGCGTTTTCGTGACCAGGGCGATTTATCATCGATCGAGCGTTCACGTCGGCGCGTGGGTGTTGCATCGCCCTCGAGCAACTTACAAACTAATGGAATAAAACATCTGGCCTCGCGAATGTTGAATCAGTTTGATAGTCTCGAGTTGTACCGTTCGTGATCGTTCCCGGAACTCGTAACCACGAGCGGACTAGAAAGGATAGGACGAGAAAGTGCCTTCCAAGTCGAGGAGCAAAAGTTTCTCGTAGAAGCTCTCGAGCTTCGTATAATCGATAGTCGGCGTAATCGCGCTATTTCGCCAGGGAGCCATAACGGCAATCGAGCTATTTCGCCGCGAAACCGTAACGGTAATCGCGATAAAAGAAGCAGAGGACTGGCCCGCGTGCGAGCGGTGTAATTGGAAGATGATACACCGCGTTAGGCTTTTAACCGAGCAAGGTAATTGCTTGTGTAATTCTTAATTTCACGTTACGCTGGAATTCCGAAAGTAACCTCCCTGTTCGCGTATCTCGCATCTGCTGGCGTCGAGCTATCACGCTGGCTGCGCGCGAGCCGATAGACAAACTCTGACACGCTTCGTTAACCTAGCTACGCTAATTAATTCGTAGATAATTTTTAATTTCACCTCGCGCCTCGGTCGTTGGCGAACCGGCTGATTTACGAGCGCGTAATTAGCCAAGCTTTCCCCGATACACGCTCCTGATAAACGGAAATTATAGTACGATTATATGAAACTTACAAGCGTGATCCGTCGATCGAGTTAATTCACTCGTCAGAGTTGATCGTTCGTGATGATTTTTTTTTTTTTAATCGCTCGTCATCATTTTCAGCAGCCATTGGCGTAAGGATCCTTGGAGAAGCGGCTTTAGATGGCCACGCGTTACGTCGCTTCGTCTTAAGTGGACAACTGCGCTCGAGGGAATATGCATTGATGTGGAGTCACTTCTTAAATTAGTATTATTATATGTTCATAAAAGTATATAAGGATGAAACTTTGCCCATCTCATGTGCGATCATCAATTACAACTTGACGCGATTCAACGGAACTCGAATATTTTCTTCGCGATGACAATTCCGAGACATTCAGAAACGCGAAATCTGGAGAGTAATTAAAACGATCAAGCAAGCTGCACGACGAAGTAGGCTGGTATTCTGGTCTAGCAATTGCGTTGATGCACAGGCGATTCGAGGTAATCAACGAAATACCGTAACGTCTCGTAGCCAACATCCGCACAGTTCTTTCTTCATTATGGCGTCCGCACCACCCTGCATGTAAATTATTCGCCACGTTTCCAGCTATAATATCATTTTAATGACGAAAAGGCCGCGTCGGTGGCAATTAATCCTCGGAAAAAATCGTTGCTCGCCGTCGATTACAAGCGTGTCCCTTCTTTTCTAGTCTCGATTGCGGGGCCCTGTAGGTGGACACGAATTCGCAATCGAGATTAGAAAATGTCATTAGAAACTAGAAAAGAGATACCAAGGAGGCCAGGTTTCCGGGCTGTGCAGTTTGTCTCATCAGGGCTAAATTGTTGGAAATGTTCCGTGTACCTTCTGATGGACGTGCAACGGAGAAGTACTTTCAGAAATAACAGAAGGAAGAGCAGCGGAGGGTGGTTGAAAGACAGGAGAATACGAAGAGTATAAGAGTCGGTTATTATCCGCACTTGTTGGAAACTTTTCGTGCCACGGAATAATTGTTGCGGCGTGCAGTTTCAGAGACAGAACGATTTCGCGTGAAATTTCTCTATTAGCCTCGCGTAACCGTTAGCAGCCGCTATGCTAATCAATCTGCCTGATGGATCTATCAATCGTGGAAGTGGAATTGTAGGATTCCGAAACATTTATGTTCTTCTGTATTACCAGATGTCTATATCCTCAGATTACTGTAACTGCAAATCTCTGTGTTTCTTCTTTGTCTTTGTTCTTGTTATATCTTCATCTAATCCCTAAGCCGCATTTTTATGTATCAACTGATCACTGTCTCTAGATCTCTATAACTTCAAATCCTTGAACTTTCATATCTCCGTGTTCTTAACTTCTTAAATTGCGATATCTAAGACTGTGGAGGTGTTTGAAGACGAAAGAGAATAATCTTGCGAGTTCGTGTCAAAAACAAATTCTACCGATGCAGACGAGTTCCGACAATCAACCGTCTGCCTCAGTCATTTCTACCCTTATGGTCTCTGTTTGCGCCTCATACTTTACTGAAACATGTCACGAAACCGAGCTGTCTGTTTAGGTAAAAAAATTCTCATGAAACTTTTGAAATCGAAAACGCAACCCTACCATAGTTTTATATAGAGCACAATATTATTTAACGTTTAAGGGTAACCGTATCGAATAGGGAACGTTTAAATGCAATAAATACAGGTTTTCGTGTACGATTACCGTGTGCATGCATTGAAAATCGGGATAATATCGAAAGAGAAAGCAGGAAGAATAATAGGTTGAGGACAGATATCTACGATATGCACGTGCACCTATTTCCTGCTAACTACGAATTACTATAATGCAATCGTGCCGCGGTTGAAAACCATAATTTCATCGTAACGTGGGTGTATCATCATAAATATGCTCTGGAAGTCATCGATAAAGTACACAACAGTACCGGTATTATGTTACGAGATCGTAGTTCTACCTGACGTATGCCACGTATGCTTAAATATCGTAAATCGTCCACGAGATATTCACGATCTTCTGGTATTCTGGTCGTCCTAGTAAATTACGCTATCACCGGTCGAACCAGATCGGAAATTGATCCGAAACGTTCACAGAACTGGTTTAAATGCAGTGATTTATGGATACATCTTGTTCGCATTTTGAGCCGGGCTTTATGACGTTACAAATTGCAAATTCCACGTTCCTATATTTATTAATATACATAGAATTACATTCTCAGTTAGTCAAGTTTTCGTATTAAACTAGTACTCATTCCAAATTTAAAGGTTGTAAATTGTCAAGTTTAAAAATATGCAAATTCCTAAACTTCCTGATCTTATAATCACAAATTCTGAGAAAATTTCATAGCAACAAGTTCTCAAACCTCGATATTCTCGTGTCTTCAAATAACTGTTTCCTTCAATTCTCAAATCCTTAAATTCCCACTTCCCCCAATAATCAAATCCACATTCAAAGTCCTCAAGTCTTCGAACCCCCAAATTCTCATTTCCTCCAATTCTCAAATGTCCAAATTCTTAGATTTTTAAATTTTCAAATCCCCAATCCTATGCTTAAATCCACAAACCATATCCCTACATTCTGAAACCTTCAAATGCTTAAATACTGAAATTCCAAATTTTCGAAAGCTCGAATCCCAAATTCCCAGTAAATTAAGACGCATCCATGGGAACAAAAGTATCGCGGATGAGTGTTTGAAGAACATTAGCCACCATGGATGGTAGCGTTCCGTCGTGCGGTTAATGGGAGAAAATGCGTCAAGTGTGATTTTCGGAATGCTAGACGTGGAATTAAGAAATTTACCGGGTACCATTAGGGTTCTGGTTGGCGTGGATCGAAAATGATCGCAGTGCCGTGCCAATAATGGTCTCCGTTTCGTTTCCATCAAACGCCACGGAACCACAGTGAATCGCCAACGTTCATTCCGTATGATTCTTCCATAGGTAACATTGTTACGCTACTTTTAAATGTCAATCGTGAGCGTTCACCGTCTTGCAACTGTCTGCATATTTAATTGCGAGAGTTCAGTTTGCGCGACAGTATGTCCGGCACGAGGGAAACCTCGCTGATCGATAATACGTCTGCTAATTTGAAAAGTTCCTTTCCGAAGGATGGAACTTTCAAGTTGTTCGATGCACGCTATCAGAATTTTCCATAAAATCAATGGGGGAACTGCTCTCTGTTCAAACATCAATTAATCAGCACAAATTGCTCGAGAATATTTATTCAACTTCGTTTATACCGTTTACGAATTGCGTGTCGCTTATTACTTTTCTCGAGCATTTGGAAGGGTTTTCAACTTTGACAACAAAAATTTGATTATAGTTAATATCGGCACATTCGAATTTCCACTTCAATGCAATTGTCTGAACCAAATATTTGATAGTAATGATTAGAATTCGTATTCACTGCAGTTGATAACGTCAAAAGTCGTGTTTGCCTAAATTACTTAGATCGCAGTAAAAAAGTTACTTACAGTAACTATTATAGTATTCACAAAGTGTTTTCGATTACGCAAGTGTTTCTATAGGTATGTCATTAGACCTATTAAAAGACAGATGTTCCTTTTCATTGTATGCATCAGTGTAACCGTAACAAGTTACTATGTCTCGCTAATTATTTCTTGAAGATCGATTACATGGAAATAGCTTTTAAACAAAGAGACGAATCAATGTCGATTCAATGCCCTATTGAATAATACAGTTAACACTGTTCGTGGCACTGAAATCGATAAAAAGGAAGGAACCTTAAGGTTCCATTGAATTGGTCCACTTACAAACCGGTTGTTTGAACAACACTGTTACGATCGCATTCACGAACGGTAGCCATTGAAACGGTTCCCGTTTATTAACGTTTTTCGAGCTTTTGTTTGCACGAAGGTTCGAACCGTTGGACGTAACACCGTTGAATCGAACACAAACGCGACGCGTAACCGGAAGTCAATTACCAAGAAAATAACAGTTCCGTGCGTTAGGTTGCGAAATGGCGGACGCGTTGCACCCCCGCCGCGTCCGAGCTTATTATTTCCGATGTCGTTTAATTTTCGCTTTCGTAACAGATCCTTCCGGGCTTAACCGTTACCACTTCTTCCAGTATCTTGCTATATATTATTCTTGTTTGAACGGTTGTTCTCCACGGGTATAAAAAGGGGGAACAGCCATTTTATTTAAAATGCGACGGAGGAGAGTGGTAGAAAGATAGTCGGTAGACACAGCTCGATTTCTTGAATATTTGATACATCTACGACGACGGCCATCTTGCTGCGATAGGGGACATTAAACAAGGGTTGTTAGCTTCTTTGTCTATAGCCTTATGTCCAACGTGGCTCTGGGTTATGGAAATCCGGAGAGTTCAAAGGGTTTCCTAAGTTTATTTCTAGATCTTCAGTACTTCTAGATTCGCTGGGTTTCAATTTTTCAAGTTCTCTAATTTCTAAATTCCCAAAACGAGTATCCAAATTTATGCCAAGTTTGCAAATTCCTAAGTATCCTACTCTCCAAGTTCTCAAATCTCTGAATCCCTAAGTTCCTAAATCCCTAAACCGAATTCCCAAGTCTCGAACTACACTCCAAATTCCCAAAGGCCGAAATCAATGACTCAGTGCCCGTGACCCTCCATTTTCCCGAATAACCCAGCAATGAAATCATAGTTGTATTAACTTCCGTGGCATATTGTCTACAGTGGCGTGCTCCATTTTGTGGCAATATAATGACGGAGTGCGTAGAAACAACGTTACGTGTGCGTGGCTAAGGCCCGTGCACACGTATGCAAATTTTTCTGTGTCAACGAGAGCTGCGTCTGTCTGTTTCGTTGGTGCACTCGTTTACGTCGAGGATGTCCGGTGGGTTCTCTGCAATTTTAATAACCACATCCTTGGTCGTAAGATGGCGGACGGGCAAGCTCGAGTTCGCCGGCGAAGCCTTCGAGGATCCACTCTTCGTGATCGTCCATTTGCAATGCTCGTGACGCGTTACGTCAGCAGGTATTACACACGTGGAAAAGTTGGAGCGAAGTTATTGGCTGTTGGACAAAACACACGGGACTCGAAAGGATACAAAAGGCCGTGTGTCCGGGGGATAAACGTTGTTTCATAATGAACTCGTCGCCACTCCATTTGCATTCGGTACGGACCGAAAATTGCCTCCGCCGTGTGTGCCATGTGCCGTGTATGCACTCTTGTAACCGCTTGAATGCCTGAATGTCGGGATGACGAGCCTCGTATTATCTTCCTTCATGGGACAAAGAAAACGCGTGTGCTCGATCGAACACGGGTGGCGATGATTGTCCGTAAAATAGGAATCTTCCGAGTCCACGTAAAAATTCCGATCAATTTAATCCCCATCAACGGAACGGGAGATTCATTTTTACGCAATCAAACGATATCGCTTCGTTTAACTATTATGATCGACTAAATTTCTATTATTCAAACTCAATCTGCGACCTCTTACCGTGTTTCGTGCGTAATGTTGCAAATTTAGATATTAAATTCTACGGACAAAGTCCCGTTTGCTCGTGTGGAATAGTGGAACAGTAAAATAATAAAATGTTAAGTGGAATTTAGTTATACTTCCTCAAGTTGAGGCAGTCAACTATTCAATCTTCAATCTTCTGCTACATTTTAGAATTCAAGTAAACACGCTGGAAACATTGGAATTAAAATTCTACAGACAAGCTTGAACTCCTGTCTGCTTGGATAAAATAGCAAAGCAGAAAATAATAAAAATGATAAGACAGTAGGATCTCGAAATTAAGTTATTTACATGTAATTTGAAGAAGAGAGTAGGTAATAATTAGAAAATTTCGATAAAGCTGGGGTAGGTCGTGTTTTACATAACCGATAGTAAGCGTGTTAAATTTGGTCGATATACGTCGAATCGCGTTCGATGAAAACGATCGTCGACGAAACTGTAAGAGGCGTATTATAAGAACTGTAGATACGAGCGAGTGAATATTTAATGAACGATCATTTTCCATCGAAGCGGTCGAGCTCGAGCTGAAAGACCTCGAAATCATATATTGCGACTACTTACGCGATAAACCAGCTATCAGATCGAATCCAAGACCCCGCATTACACGGCTACCTCGTCTTTCGTAACTATTATAAAACAATTACTTTCGAATGGTTAAGCTAAACTGAAATCGAGGAAAACGCGGAAACGTTAGACGTTTCGAGTTCGTTCGAATTATATCCTTAGCTCTCTTCGAGTCACTCGATCGTATCACTCGGCTCATTACGTTCTAATCCTCGGGTAGTTAAGCAACGTAGGAATTCGCAAGAAAACTTCATTTTCCTCGAAAGCTGCGTATATTTTATTTCACGTTTCATTTCGTGCCAGTATGATTAATAATTTAATATCGCACTGTCGCAAAGAAATTAATTACAACTTACGCGGACAACCATGCTTTCGCGATGGACAACATCGGGGGAAGCATTTTATCGAAAAGTTTCCCATTCGTGCACCGTTACGATTCGTTAAATAATTTCTGTGAGAATTTGACATTTGTCATCGGCTATCGGGGTTGTCACTTCTCCGCTTTTGGTCGGGACACTTTGGATTAAATTAGGTTACATTGGAGAATTCACATCACTTATTGTTACCATGTTGTTTGTCTATGCGTGGTACTGACACTCATTATATCTCTACGCGATGTATCACGTGTATAATATTTGTACAAGTTTAACTTCTATGTATTGTATTCCTGCGCGTTACATCGTCATGCGTGATAGTTCAACGAGTTGTATCAGCATGTATGGTATTCCAATACGTTGGATTATCACATGTCGTGTCTCCATGAGTTGGATCAACACATGTAGCGTTTCTATATGTTGGATCACCACATGAGTAGCATTTCTACTCCTTAAATCACCACATGAGTGGTACTCCCACATGTCACATCACCACACATGGTACTTCAGCATGTTGTATCACAGTGCGTGAAGTTTCCACTCGTAATATCGCCACGCGTTGTGTTGCCACATTGAAATAACATACAAATTCTTGTCTCTCACTTTGTTCCTTGTATTCTGTCATCTCCACATCGTAATTTATGACAGCTCGAATTGTAAAGATGGCAGGTCCGATTGTTCCCCCGTGCTGTTTACCTTACACAGTTGATTCTTTCGGCAAAACTTCGCCTTTCTACACGGTAAACAGCGCTTCACCGCGAAGTACATTCATCGCGAAGAAAAAACTGTATTCTTCGTCGAAAGCATTCGCGGAGAAACGAGTAGCGACTACCGTCTGTCAGATTTATAAATGAATCCCTTTTGCAACGTTCTTCTTGCTCTTGTTCGTTGGCCCGCGTTCCAATTAAGACATCATTTTGGCTGCGGAGTAATTCAGCGCGAAAGCGGACGTCAATAACCGGTATAAAGACAGCAACAATTGCGTGGCTCGAGCCGCGCGCGAACGCGCGCGTAAAAAGGCGTTCGAGGCGAAACGAGCGGGAAAAAGGATGTGAAAGAAGAGAATTAGTTCGGCGGTACAGTCACCTCGAGTCTCACCTATGCGACGACCGCTTACGACCGTAGTGGTGTTCGTAGGCCACGATGCGAAACGGAGAATTAGCAAGAGGTCCTGGGACCACCGTGATTCGCCAAAAATTTGAATAGCCGAAGTAGCGCGCTCTGCGCGATCGAACCGTGAAATCGATTAGCCGTATCGGGCTACGCAAGATCTTTGTTACGTCCGAGACAAAGCACGAGTTAACCCTTTTATTAACCGTTTCCACGCTGACATTGTGCCATCTCGCTCATTTTTATTCTGTGCCGGGGTATTTCAAATCGATTTGATACTTTGTATTCTTCATTGGATCCGCGCCATTGCCCGGAAACGATAGACTCATAGGTCGATTTTTGCTTTACAAGTTGTTCATTCTTCAAATCTCTGAATCTCTAAACTTTGACATTTATAAACTCCTAAGTCCCTGAATTTCTAATTCCGTATCAAATCCATAAGCTCCTAAGATTACCAAACGATTTCCCCCAATTTCCCCGAGGTAGAACACGATTCGCTTCCAGCGTTAATGGCATTAACGATCGATCCGCTGTACAGTTCTGATTAACGCCGGAAGGGAACTAGCCGAACCTGTCAGCCTGGATCGAACGACGAGACGATTAAACGTGAAATTAAAAGGATCAAAACGACCCAATTGCAACGTTCCATCGCACAATCCGGGCCCCCCACGTGAAGGACGCGTTCGACGAGTACATCTTCTTCTTTGTCGAAGCAATAAAACACGAGAATGACGGAGAATTACCGGGTGACTTAACGCGCAAGTCGTTCGTCCAATATCACCGGTCTATCGGAGCAGCAGGTTTTACAGAGGAGCAGCAAAGATGGGATAGGAAGTTCCTCGTTCATCAGCAAGGTTTGTCGGATGATCAATTGGATATTGCCGGTCTTTGTTGGTCAGTACGGTCTTTCTCCGTCCTTCCTTCTCGGCCCATTAACCCTAAGACGCGGGGATCGGATAATTAGCGAAGCATTCGCCCGATTCTTGCCTCCTTCTCCCAGTGTGGCTTCTTCTTCGTCTTCCTCTCTCACGAGCAAAAGGCTGGAGAGTCCTTAATAATTGTAACTGGACACGGAGCCTCGGCAGCCTCACCTACAGCGCAACCCTCTCTCTTTCTCTTCCTTTATAACCGTTCTACCTACCTTTCTTTCTCGCCCATTCTCCTAGATCTATCTTTTTATCTGTTCCTCTCTTGCTCGCTGACTGTCTTCTTGGGCGCGCTGCCCACTTTACAATACACTTTGTCCATCTGCCTTTTAAGGAGTGAAAAAATGAAAAAAGGGGGCGTGGCCATGGGAGATCAAAGGGTGCCGCCGCTTGGTACCTCCGACGAACGATGGACAGAGAGGGAGAGCCGCGGGGGAGCGAGACGAGACCAGACGAGACATACAACCACGGTGGTATGCACGCCACACGCTACGCGTTACCAAACCGCACACCGTGCACACGGATGGGATCAGCATCGATACGTACTCGCCAATTCCAGCCAATTTCAATACCAAACTTTTCATTCGCGGCCTTTCGATCGCTAAATCACTTGTCGATACAAGAAATGACAACGTTAGCTAATATGACTTGTGACGATCTAATATCAGATACATCATGTGACGATAGCTGGCTACTGGGTTACAAGGATTTAGGTAAAATGTGTGGCTATATAATGCGAGGGAACCCGATGAGACACCATGGGTTAAAATACAAAACGTAACGGTGTAATGTGTCAGGATTCAACTCATTGAGATAGAATGTACTGAAATACAAATCATAGAACTTGTCGATCAATGTATTCAAATAACGCACCAAAACTTCAACGCATCGAAATTTTAACGCGATAAAGTTTCAACGCAAAGAAAATCTAACACGTCAGAGTTCTAATGCGTTAACATTTCAATGCACCCAAATTCCAATGTGCCGTAATTTCAACGTGTCGAAGTTCTCACGCGCGTCAATTCCAACGTGTGGACATTTCAACGCACCGAAATTCCAATGTGTCGAAGTTTCAACGCATTGAAATTCCAACGCGCCGAAATTCTAACGCGCGTCAATTTTAATGCGCAGAAATTCTAACGCGCGTCAATCCCAACGCGCCGGAATTCTAACGCGCTGAAATTTCAACTCATCAAAATTCCAACCCGTACGAAAAACTATAAAACTATAAACCCGTACCATTTCTAAAAAATTTCGCATCGAAGAACGCATCAAGATTCGTACGCATCGAAACGTAACGTTCAAATGCAACACGTGGCAATATAACGGATGCCCCGTCGCCACATCCTCTCGTTGACGTCTTCTTTTCTTTTCCGACTGTCCATTGCCCGCACAATGCCAGCATGCGCCTTGTTCTCACGAAATCACGCATTTTAAAAACGAAGTCGCAGAATCTCTTCTTGTTTTCTCTTCCACTTTCTCCTACTTTTTTTCGGTTGGCTCGCATGGAAGCATGCTCGAGCGGACTACTTTTTGGAATTTCGTTTATGCGACCCTGCCGATTCTACCCAGAGAACATGTTTCCTCGTCATCGTGTTCTTGTTGGTTCCGTTTTGGCCGACATTCACCGCTGGCTATCGACTCTTCTTGTTTCGTACTTATTGTTGTCGCGCGGGTACTCTGCTCGCGTTGCATGGCCGACGGTAATCTTCCGAACTCGTTAAGAAACGGTTTGCCATTGTGTCAAATACGTTTTTATGTTCGCGATACTGGTAGTACACAGAAGAGAACGCCAAAGTGTCGTTATTCGCCTTATCGTTGCACGGTCTTTATCGTGGTTGTGCAACGATGTCGAAGAAGTTCACGTTCTTCACGGTAAGGGAATCGATACGGCTATAAGTACGAGGTGCTTTGAGTCCATCGAAGTTTATGTCGTTGTTAGTGTCCGTCGATGTTTAGTGTCGGTGAAAAAACTTGATGTATTGCTATAACGTACTTACGAATGGAATCGGTTTTGTAGGATAGCTTAACGTTCTCTCGAACGATAAAACTTTTATTGTTCAACTGTTTCTGCATTCCTGGTTCTTACTCCATTTCGCTGAAGTCATGCTGACCACAAATTGAGTAGTCTTTACCCTTTGAAGAGCGAATTAACAAAGTTCCTTTTTTGTCGGATAAAAACAGTAAAATTTCAAATATGTCGGCATTATGTAAGAAATTAAAAGAGCCGAATTATCCGAAAACGATAAATTAGTGGCTGCATCTGCCCGTTTCCGGTTGTCGCGAAGGAGAAGCAGAGAATCAGAGTTGGCACCGGTGGTCCAATGATCCGTTAATGAATTCTCGGTTGCCGTTTGCCCGCTATTTATTCGGAGCATCAAATACACCGAGTCCCGGGTAATTGGTTAATAAAACGCCGGAAGGCAGCTCTCTTTCCGGCGTGATTAATTGCACCCTCGAGCGAAACTGCTCTTATTTTGAAACTTGGACACCCGACCCACCTACCCAACCCCGACCTCGTCGTTACAATTAGTCCCTCTTTATCGTGTTGCGTCACTCGCCGAGTTCCGGCCGGAGATACCATGCTCAGAAAACGCTTATGCCTTAATAACACCGCCTGGGGAAATTTTCGTAAAAAAGTAGCGTCGCCAGCGGCTACTAAACTCGCTTCGATTCCTCGCCGACGAATCGTAATTGACCGACAAATTGTTACGCGCTCTTGCAAATCAACCGATCTGGAATCAGACTTTCCATTATTTACTACTCGGAAGAACGTTAATCGTCGGCTATAATGAGCCGCGACTGCTAAACGATCCGATATATCGTACCGAGGATTTTAATTAATCCTAACTCGTAAATCTGTTTATATTTGAAATCCTGCTATGGTGTACAGATCAGCGATACTTGCTCGAAAACGGGATCGAAAATGCACGCTAGCTCGTGCAATTAGCATGTTAAACGCGGCAGTAAAAACGGATGTATGTGGTACGGCACGCTATAATTGTAGTTATTCAGAGTAAGTTCGTTCTATTTTTCAACCTAAACTTTCCACTTGTTATGCTGCCGAGTTAATGGGATATTAATTCTATATAATTACAATTTTATTGATCATATTGGCTGGATCTGTGCCGGTCTAATTAGACGCGGCTTCGCGATGTGTGATATAATGAATGGTAATAGAATACGTTACCGTGCAACGTGTCGAGATTATAACACATAGGTAGACACGTAGGTAGTACAACGCGTAGGCGATATAACACGCAGGTGATATAATGCGTACATCATACAACGTGTAAGTGATACAACGTCTAGCAAGTATCACACATTATGAGTAGATAGTACAACACGTAGGGTGTACCATGCGTAGACAACGCGTAGGCGATATAAGGAGTAGATAAAACAACACGTAAATAGTGCATTAATATTATGTCACTTAACAACCTCTGGATATTGTAACGTATAAAGTACGTAGATGGTATAAGACACAGATATTCCAACATATTGTAGCTACTTATAGTACAACATATACATAATAAAACGCGTCCATAATGCAACGTAACGTACTATAATGCATAGAATGTATGTTGTAGATATTGCACTGTGTAACACAACGGACAGATACATGAAACATATGCCATAGGTGGTGCAACATACACGAATTACAACAGTATGGAAATACAATACGTAATTAATACTATATCTGGTATAAGTAGTTACACAACATAGTTATGCTCGGCAAGACAACATATGATACAACATGTTGCATCAAAAGGCTTTACGAACACCGTGAATGTTCGAGATACCTTCGGATTAACGTCAACTTCATCTCTGTGATATGCGTACGACACGGTTCCGCGTCGCTCTCGATTAACATTATTGATACTAATATTACTACACATCAGATAGACAGTAATCTTGACAGAAGATATGCGTACTTGCGTATCACGTTCAATTAATAACGGACTCCGTTTGTAAGTTTAAAAGTTCCGAATTAATCTTGTATCATGAAAAACAATCTTGTCGATTCGATGAAATCGATCGGAACGACTGGTTTCTTTCCGGCACGATCGAACAAAATCGAAGGACAACATTGTGTCTGATAAATGACACGGCGCCTTTAGAGTGCCGACTCGCCGCGTATCGAACTGCAACGCGATTACATTTATAATTATTTATCTCGAAAGTTGATCAAAGGAAAATTCGAATAAATCTCGGTGAGGACGCAATAACTCAGCCGGCGAATCGTGCAAGGACGAAAACGAGTTCGAACCGATGTCGTTCGACCGCAGCGGCGAAGGGACGCGAACCAAATCCTCGAAATCGATTCTTCACACCGCGAACGGATCGCGTATTCCTCGCGAGCGATCTCGAGACGAGACGAAGAAAAAATCTCGTTCCATCCGCGAAGAGGGAAGACGGTGGGCGTCGCGGACGATGAAGAGAGAGGGCTGCGACGGGGATGAAGGTTGTAAGCGTTCAAATTGCAAAATTGCGCCACCATTGTGCGGTGATCGCACGGTCCGAACTGTCTCGAAGCTTTTCGACGTTTATGACGCGGTTTGATTTACGATTTATTTATGCCACGAGACTCGTCTTTGCGATAATAATAATAATAATGCCAACGTAGCCCGAAAGAACGAGAGGATAGGTGGCTGCCACTGTTACGGACAAACGACAGCCATTTTAAGAGGCCCTTAACTCTTTAGTGTTCTCGGGGAACAACGGCAATCTCCATAGAAAATTCGATTCCGACCGTTCCGAGGAGCTCGTAGAATGGGAACCTGGACCAGGAAGCGGGGGCGTGTCCTCTCTGAATGCATAAAAGTTGCACTAAGTAGAGTTTTAACAATGTGTTTAAAACCCTTCGTTATGCGGCTACCCTGTCACGACCGCGGCCATCAAACGTTTCCACTTCCTTCGCGTCTCCTTAATGACGGACTTCTTTTCGTCCTTGCGCCATTTTTATTTGTCGTTCCAGAAAAAAATCTTTCTTTCCCACCCTTCGAGTTTTGTCGCTCGACGAGGTGCGCGTTTAAATTTCGAAACGTTGCTACTCCGTTCTCGCGTCATTTTTATTTATCACTCAAGGTAACTCTAACCGATCGTTACGTATCATTATCGCTAAGTATTTTATGCGACTGCACCTTTTTTACGGTCACGATTATCGGCGAACTTGCAATAAATTCGTGCAAAAATAAACACGAAGATAAAGAAAAAGTGGTAAAAAAAAGGGGCCGAATACGCGAGTAAAAGGTGAATTGCCAAGGATAAGATATATTTCCGAGAAAAATTTATTCGAACAACGTTGAACGATGATACAGAGTTGCAGCTCCTGGACGAGCTTTCGAGATGCAACGCGCTCGATCTTTTTTACCGCACAATAAACATGCGCATATGGATGAACGAGAAAAATAATGGACGCCATTAAAGCCGCGCCACGGACAACTCAACAAACTATAAAGCGAACTGCCGTTTGTATACGATTATTGCCGTTGCTCAGGTGTCACTACCGTTTGCGCGCCGCCAGCTAATGTCCCATTCCCGTATACATAAATGAGCGACGATCTTGCCGGCAAAATATGCGTGTGTTGTTCTCGCTTTTCTCGAAACCGTACAACCGCGATACAACGGCTAAGCAATTGCAAATGAACGTGTTTCGAAACTTTCGATCGATGTCGACCGCAAGAAATTTACTCGAGAAGATTGCGATCGATGACGAATGCGCGCATGAGTTAAAGAATATCGAAACGTCGCGTTCCTTCAATTGAAATTGGTAAAAGCGAAATTGTATATTCAATATCTTGGCTATATAACACATGCTCGTTGGGTAGAACTCTCTGTATTTTAAAGGAAAAATATCATTCATGAAATTTATTCATAGAGTCATTCGTTACTTATTTACATTCGTACATCTACTCATGTTCCTTTATTGACAAATTCGTTTGTAAATTTGTACTCAACTTTCACGCATCTAATCATTCATCCGTATTCGTTCTTAGATGTTCCTAGTTATTACAGAAACCTATTGGTCGGTTAGGAAAGATATGATGCAACAAGTTACGAGCGATGGCGACGTTCGGTGGCAGGAAATTTGGTGTTAGCCCACCCTCCATTAATTATCCGAGCGCAACGTTACGAATTGAAAACGGCTAGAAATACAAGGGTTCGAAGAAGCTATTGATCCATCGAGAAAATAAGAGGGACGTATTTGTATCCGTTTCTTTGCCGAAACACCTGACAGACGCAGGTGATCACTCACTAATAAAACTCCGAAAAAAGGAACGAAAACGTAACCGCAAAGAGTTGGATGTTCCTTTTGAGACAACGCCGTCGAACTTCGCACGAGAACGTCTACCCTTTCGTCGAAACGAATGTGAAGCTCGTACTTTCGTGGCCGACAAAAAGGGTCGTGGATTTCGGCAGAAACACGACGCTAATGGACGGAAATCGTAAGAAGGTCCAGATTAAATTCGTAACGTCAGGACGCCGATAAAATCGGACTACTAATTACCGGTTACTTCCAGTTGAAATCTTTTAAATCTCTTTCCAGTTGGCGGGTATTCGCGAGCGACCCTATTTTTACAATCCGCAAGGAAAGCGTCATTTATCAACGTTCCACGCTCCAAAGTTAACCCGAAGCGGAGAACGTGCAGCGGCCAATTAAACTCGTTCAGTAACTCGCGTCTCGATTCGAGTCTCGTTACCAAACAAATCCTTCTTTGCTCGATGTCTGGAGTAGATAATAGAACGAATACGAACACGCGTTAGCGAGGAACTAAATGTTTTGCATATAGTAACGACCGAATTGTGTATTTCCGTGCATTACATCGGTGTTAGGGATTTGGGAATTTGTGACAGTTATGCAGCACAGGATTAAACCATGAGATCCATTGATCACGGATAGCCAAATATTTCACTCCATTTGTTAATATACCTACCTTGAAAATGATACATACCTTAAAAATGAAGAAATTGCACTACAAAAGCTATTATACATTCCAACGTAATACTAAAGGACATTTTGTAAGGGTTCCCATAATTTTCAAGCAATTACTCGCCTTCCGACGAACTTATTGGATACAAAATAGGCCGGTCACAGCGTCTTGTTCGCTACGAACGAACGTGGCGCGTTTTCTGAAGGAGCTATGCTTCGGTGCGTTGCTTAACAATACGTTAAATACGTACTCGTAGGCGGTCATTTTTGTCCATATCAGACCGCCTCGTTTCTCCTCGCCATCTTTATTACATTTCGCAGAATATACGTCTGCCTCTTTGTATATACACCGTGGTTGCACGATATACCCTGAACTCCCTCGTTCGGACGAATCGATCCATTTAAATTACCCTCCAAGAACGTCCCATTGTGACGATACGTGCGTGGCAAAAGGTTGGTGTAAAAGCGGACATTGTTTTCTTTTATTCATGGAACCCGAGAACTTCGCTTTTGTACTGTTCTGGGTTGTTTAAATGTAAACGCTGCCAATGCATAAACGTTTCTGAACACGTTACGTTCAAATTGACGGCCTCACGACAAAAGGGTGCACCTTCATTTTTTACAATTCCTCACGTGCGATATAGAGATCTGCGTTGTTTTAGTACGCTAAATCGAATTACAAGGGAATTTATTACAATTTTGGAACGAGGACATTTCATTTATTGTATGCACATTTCTATGCAGTTAGACTTGAAAAATTAGGAGGCTAAAAACTTATCAACTCGATATAATTATTGTGCGGAAATATTTTCAATTAGTATGTCTTTTTAACCGAGTAAAAAGTTCTTTGGTCAAAGACACGATAACAATTCTACATAAGCACCCTTTTATAATTTCCTCGAAGTTGGACAAAATGGCGCTGCTCCCCGTAGATCCGGAATTCACTGCTCAGATTTAAAGACAGGGTATTATTATTAAAAAGGAAATGGAGGAATAAACTTTAATGGATCTAGTTCGAAATGAATCCGAAATTTCATGTAATCCGCCAGGATTCTTTGAAACGTGGAGAACGTGGGACAGTTGGCGCCGTGTCAAGCGGTTATTATTAATACGCGAGGCGTTGCTTGCCAAAAGACGGGCATTCGAATATTTTCCCTCGTCCGGTCGTGACGAAGGAAAACCGAAGGAGCCGAGTTGTCGAGGGGGTACGAGGCCAGGATACTATCAGAGCACCTGTCGTCTCTAAATCTTGCTACTTAAGACCGCTAAGTGTCACGGTCATTTCTCACCCTTTCGTCTTCGGCATTGCACTTAATTGGCTAGCGCGTGCTTGCGTGTTTCCACTTCTGATGTAGCACGCGTGTCTACTTTGAATTAGTCTCGGCTTGAGCAGCCGTGTATTTTGATAATCCTCGATATCAGGTCCAATTGAATGTAACTCGAACCATTCACCGCTAAAATTAGTTAAATAGGAAGGGAATTGGATAAATGACCTCGTAGTTGTATTTTTAATCTTCGTTTTTGACACCACGACCAATAGGAACCTCGTTACGCGTGTTATCTTAATTTACAAGTCCAAAGGCCCGCTTACTTAAGTAAATTATTATAAGCAATACTTACAGCAAAAAACTAAAGAAAATGAATATTGAAATATACATAATGAAGTTTTTAGATATCAATTATTTATGGGTTAGTGCTATAATATTGCAGCGCAAGACATCAGCCACTCACGTGATACATTTTTAAACTCGTTTCAGTAACTCATTGACTTATGACCTGAATCTAAATTGCTATCTTAATTCAGTGGACATCTTGATCGTCCAAATAGATTTGTACGAACATCTTAATATAACTATCACCGAGTGCCATAATCGAGGCGATCAACGTTCGATGATCGTTCCAAATCCCAACCCACTAATCAAACACGCGTTGAATCGTTGCCAAAAGATCGAGTCAAGTTTAATGAAACGACAAAATACCGCGAACCCGTTCAATGAGCAATAACGAGCTCATCCTCCGAAGGAATCCAAAGCAATCCGACGGTATTTTTGATGTGGAACATAAATGTACGACACCTCGATATCGTGGAACAAAACTATCCCAGAGCAATCATCCCAGCTATTCTCGGAGCAAAGGCACGCTCGCCTGACGAGGACTTTTCGATATCCATCGAGCTGGAGGACTAGTAATAATCTCGATGATTCTCGGGACACAAAGAGCATCGTTCCAAGGACGGTTCGACGTCCATCGAGATGGAGGACTACTTTAAAGTAATAATCTCGGTTATTCCCGGAGATGGGGGATACGATCGGCTGGCGAGGACAACTGGCCAGTTCCAAGATGGAGGGAACACGACGCGCAAAGCGAACGTCCAAATGTACATAATTTAATAACGAACGTAGTTTATGAGGCGGCACGGGAGTCAAGCAACGGCAGTTACAACCGAGATTTAACAGCTACGAAATGCTGCTGTTCTCCTCTCGTCTCGTGTATACAGGGTGGCGGGTTGTAATTGCTATTCGGTTAAGTAGAGGACGAAGAATTTGGATGATGAAATCATGTTATGACGCATTTTAGCATCTTCTAGCAGCATTTTTAATAACAGTAATGCAACTTTTCTCATACATTATTAGTACAAAACTTTACAGATAGAACTTTTTCCGTAACAGACTCGATCATAAATCACAAGAATTTTCGACTTTGTCATAATTCCCCAGAAATGGATGAACAGATCAAATTTGATCTTCGTTCGTCAACTTATAAAAATAGCAACTAATTTACGTAATATTAAATTTCCGGCTAAGAACCAAACAGCAATTACAACCTGTGTAAATTGCCAGACTCACCCTGTACGTATGTTCGTCCACCTATCTTCGTCTGTATGGTGTTTCGCGGTTCGTCTGTTGGTTGCACGGTCCATGGAGAGAAACGTTTCTCGGCGTTAGCCGGTCGGCTTAATGTTGTTTTAATTAAGTAGGCGGTTAGCCGAAAAGAACTCTGTACTTTTAGTTCTCTACTCGTCGTTCGCTCGTCTCTCTTTCTCTTTCTCTATTTCGAGAGGTGCGGCAGAAGCTAGTCCGCATATGTTCCTCGTATGTTCAGACGTGATGGACGATTTCGCTTGACTAATCGCCGTCTTTTTAACCGTCCTCCCTTTCGTCCCTTCAGTCTCAACTCTTCTTCGTCCTCTTTGCGGTTTCTGCATCGTCGACGAGGAAACGGAGGAAGTCACGATCTCATCGTATTATCTGGCCGAAATGTGAGCGCTAACGAACGTGTTCATCGTTCTTGAATTCATGGAAACCTTATTGTTTGAAATATAGAACATGGACGTTTTAATGAAACGGAAGATGAAGATAGATAAGTGCAGAAAGCGACGCGTGGAAATACAACGCATGAAAATACGATACGTGCAAATACAATGCGTAGAAATTCAAACGCGTGAAAGTACAACGCATGAAAATATGACCCGTGAAAATACAGCATGTAGTAATATGATGCGTGGAAGTACAACGCATGAAGCTGTGGCGCGTGGAAATACGACGCGTGGAACCATAACGCGTGGAAATATGACCCGTGAAAAAACAGCATGTAGGAGTACAATGCGTGGAAGTACAACGCGTGAAATTACGGCGCATGGAAATACGACGTGTGAAATTTTGGCGCGTGGAAATACAACGCGTGGAAGTCTAACGTGTAGAAATACAACGCGTAGCAATAAAAAACAAGTCGATCGACAGATTCTCCATTAAACGTCGATGACCAAAAAAAAGATGGATAAAGTATTCAACCAAAAGGCAATTAATAAGCGGAGTGATTTCGCGATTACTCGAGCAAATTTCACCCCGATTCGATATTGCTATCTAATTTTACGGTTCGTCAAGGTTCGCTATAAAAAAGAGATGAAATGATGCGTAGCAAATGTTTGTATATCTTGGCTACGTTATCCTCGATAAAGATGAAGCCTCTGAAAGATCGAATGAAGTCTTTAATATTAACAAACTAACGAAGCGGACTGAAAAGCGGTAAATTCGAATCAGCGGCCATTGAATCAAGAATGTATTTAAGTACAAGGAATTCATATGTAACGAAGAATAGATTCTCATTGGATTTGTACACTGAATTATATCACTGATTCTCTTCCTCGTTCGTACACAGTATGCTTGGGAATACGTAATCATCAGAAATTACAAATTAGCGAATAATGAAGCGAGAAATTACTCTGTTGTGTGTCTGTCCATGCCTGACACATTTAATTTACTTATTATGCCCAGAAGCTTCCGCGAATGTAATTCGAAGAAGAAATTTCATCGGTTTAATTTATTTACGTGTTAAATTAGTGTAAATCACCACACTTTTATGCGGTCTCTGCATTTAATGTGTACGCTGTTAATAAAAGTATTATCATTATTAACCTGGCGTAGAAATTATGGAGAAAGTTATATTAATACAAAGCGATTATCTTAATAGATTAGAAATACTGAGTAAGCCTTGTTTTAGCATATTATTTAGTATTATTTCTGTATGATTTTTAAAAAAGTACAACCAACGTCATCTAGCCGTCATCATTGAAATTAATATAATCGTAAATTATATTTTTTTATCGTCAGTAATGGAATGATATGAAAATGGTTAAAAATTGTTTTTCTCAATAATTTTCTCATTAGTCTTGCATTCCGATGTAATTTGATGCATATTATAGTAAATTAAGCTGATAAAATCAATTTTAATTGCATTTTCAGAAAAATGGAACAAGTGGCGCCATCTCTCCGGCTAACAGGGTGAACTACACGGTTTTGAAACTGTAGTTTCGTTAGTTCCCACGCACTACTGCTAGATGACGCAACGTGTATCGTTTCCGGTTCAATTCAATGAATATAGTTGACTTTATTAGCTTAATGGAATATAATATAAGTCGAATTACATCTGAGTGCAAGACCAATTAGCTTCGAATTGTTTTGACCTTACCAAACTTTATCAATTTTTAACCATTCTTAGGCAAATCCAATTAGCCTAAGGTTTTCTGTTTCATGTACTGCCATCTAGCGGTAGAAGATGGGAACTAATTAAACTACTGTTTCAAAAGTGCGTAGTTCACACTGTTCGCCGGAAAGATGGCGCCACTTATTCCATTTTTTATAAAAATTCAATTAATACTGATTTTACTGATTAATATGTTATATATTTACTATATATTATTTAATATTAATTTTATGCTGTTGGCTATATATTCTGTAGGCCCGAAAATGCGGACAGAACAATTCGCAGACTATACTGTATCTCGTCGATGATATAGGGAATGACATAAGACTGGCCAAGTTCTACAATCGCATCTTACTGTATTGATCAGATCCGTTTGTACATTTGAATCCACTTGTGAATACCATAAACCTATTACTTGATAAACTGTATAATTTCACGAGCTTCTACGAGTCGAAAAAGTTTGATATTGCACGAAAACTAAATAGAATTTAGTTCAGCAGTTCTGCCGTTAGATGGCTATAGCATTTTTGTCTCCAATAAATGCAACTTTTTTAAAAATCATTTTCAACGCTCTGCATATGATGTAATGTGACTTTTTAAGCATCATTATGATTGTTAAGTGCTCCGTATGCATTAGCAGGGTACAAAATCGCTTATTTTTTGAAAAATAAAACAATATTTTACTGCAGTCATTTTCGTATTCGCCGCTAGGTGATGCCAGCGGTCCCGTATTCAAATCGTGCCACGATTACTCGCGCAAAATTGCGATTACTAATCCTCGATATCGAATTATCCTATACATACTATTACATTCTAATACTTTCTTTACTTCTAACAGTATAATTTCATGTGTGAACAAAAAGACAATGTCATGCATAACCATCGTTCGATTGAATTCGTTTGACATTCAACTATGTTTGACATAATCATATTACACTTGCAAGAATGCAAATAATACGCGTAGCACTTATGAATTATTTATCTCTTATTGTACGTAATAATCAATTTACAACATCGTTTAAGCAACGTGGCGTAGATTAAGAATTCGACTTATCGTTTCGTAGGGGATTACAGTTTGATTTTAACCGCGCTAAATTTTATTGGCATTCCCTAAACCATTTCTGTCTCGTTTCTATACTTTCCAGTAACATTTAAAGAAAACGAGTTATTTCATTGTTCATCAAATTATTAATTTATTCATTCGCGCAAGCTAAAAACACAATATTTCCCACTTCTCACGCACGACCGCATAATATACAAGAATGTTACTTTTGTTTCCCTCCTTTGCGCATCGTGCGTGCGCAGTGTTCTCAGCGCTGCAACTAATTCGATTAAAAAACGTAATAAACTATTAAAAAAGGTTTCTTGTGTCGTTTAATATAGAGAATCCATGAATCTCTATAAGATATGTCAAGAAACAAAACGTTAAAACGACTCTACTTGTCTTATTTAGAAATTGAAAACAGGGGTGCCCCCTGTCAGTAGATACGACAGTGCACGAACGAACGCGCATGCGCATTGCCGCGCTCGGTCGCCACTACAATGTCGGACGTCGAGCGTTCGGTGGTAAGAACGTCTCTTGCGTTTATCGCGATTTCTTAAGTGAAATCCCGTGACCGGGTTGTTTATATTCGTGGCCAGTGGTGTAATATGATCGTGTAACTCATCGTCCGCGACGAACCGCCATCAGGAGCATCGGAACTCGTGTCAGCCGTAAAGATGGGTGAGTAAAAGGCGGAAACCAAGTGGTGAATGCCGGCTAGCTTTTCTCTCTCTCCGCGACTTCGCTAGTCGGCGGCGAGCGTGTGTGTGCGTTGGCTCGTTGTGCTTGCAGTGCCAAAGAGTTACGTAGCATGTGTTAGTGGGGTACGCCCCTGTATATCGCGCGATTTCCGTCCGATTTTCACGGTCTTTTCCTCGTGACGAGCACGCCGAATGTTTTTCGAATGGATCGTACCACTAAACTCACTCAGTGGGGCTATAAATAGGTGGATCCATCGGTTTGACGTTTCCTAGGGTGAGCCCAACACACGTACACTACCTCCGCCGACTGTTTTTCCTGTTCATTTTGTTTTCGCGCTATTTAAGCGTGACCTGCATTCTCGAGCGAAGTTGTCGCTTGCATTCGATCTTCACCCTACGGCTGCCACCTTTGCAGCTCCTCTCCGCGGACAAACCTTCCGTCCTTTTTTTTCCGTCGCTCGCCGTACCTTTTGTCGCGAGTTTCATTGATTTAACAGAGCTGGAAAACGGAGCGGTGCATCGTGCACTGTCCTCGGTGCTCAACGTGTCATAACTGTTGCGTAATCTCGCGTGTTTAGAATACAAATGTTAATTCTCCTGTACCAAGGTGTGCGTAGGTGTATATGAACTCGTTGAATACGGAAAATTGGCAGAAGAGAAACGTGGAAATTCCTAGTCCAACGATATAGAATTTCTATCTTTTAATACGGCGCAGTCTCACTATATGGCCTGCCGAGGGATTCCCCTTCGTACAGACTAGTGCGCATGCTCCATCATTGCAGCGCATGGAGATCTATGGAGATCGTTGCAATTTTAAAGTTTAATTCTGTTTCGTTTCAAAACGAATAAGCGTTGAAAATCATTCTCTACACGGTAGGAATTACGTCTATACGGCCCATTTCCCGATTGCATCCGCTCTTATAGTACAGATAGTGAAAGACTCTAGTAGTATGAAATATCGACGCGAATCGAAAGTTTCGCGATGCTCGATTCCGGCGTGCGTGCACCAGCGATTTCAGGATGGTATCTGAGGACGCCACGCTCGTAAATTTGCTCCCGCAATTATGCGTTCTACCCACGCAACCGTACCTTGCCGCGATGTGTCGTGTGCGTGCGCTTCAATACGTACGCAACGCTCAGACTGCAACGCGTTTCACGAGCGCTGCATCGAAGCTCACGTTGGCTCGCTCGTCGTTTTCTCATTCTCATCCGTTCCTCTGTTTAATTCATACACAAATTCTATTGTAACAGTCGCGTGTCGGATAGTCGAACGGGACATCGTTTATCTTTTCGTCAAACACGATCCACTATCAATCTCGTAACGAGCTGCGGACAAATCCGACATGCTTCTGCAGACCTGGCGCCATATGTTGCCCATTGCTTTAAATATTGACGCATGTCGAGTATAATCGCTGTATTACCGATACCGATCACGATAACGTTCTCCATAAGTATCGATAATCATTAAGGTATTGTTACAACTAATGACGGAAATACTCTTATCGTTTAGATTTATCTCCGTTTAAATTTATGATCTTCACATTATACTATTATTCAAGGTTGTTAGAGTTGACGTTTAAATAGGAAAAATTAGGTTACGATAAAATTGTGTATGAAAAATAGAATGTCATATTCATAATATATCGACGAATATCAGGATGCAACAATGGCCACACTGTATAAAATAGTAAATATTGACTAATTTTCACGAAGCAGCGAGCGAAGGTTGAACTGTTCGCGGAACCAAAGTCTGTTATTAGAGTAGCGTGTGCGTAATTGAACAGCGGCAGACGTTTAGTAAATAATATTGTAGAAGAATCGACAAATGGTATTGATTTTTCTTTCCTTTTCTTCTCTCTGCGTCCCTTGTATATTGACATACATTTGGTACAAGGGTCTCACCCCTCAAAGCGACGTCGTTAACTCCGTTGCCGGCTTTCAGTGAAACTGCAAGCGGTGCAGATCGATACCACCCCCTCGTATTCGATTCACGCTGCGCTAGTAACCGGAAGGGACAATCCCGTCGAGTGAAATGCATCGAAATTACCGTAGCCGTACCCTTTTGTGACGTGCTCGCTAACTGGAAGTCTGCTACGTGGACCTTTGTACCACGCATCTTATCGTTAGCGTAGAACAAGCAGAATACACATCATTATACTTAGGGGGCATCCAGTAGAACGAGATCTGTGAATATTTTGCACATTTACAGATGAGTTGTATCGAAAGTAAAAGTTGATACTGTACTTGATTGTTCGACGACGTGAAAGCGCGGTTAATTAATTTTAACGAGGTTCATCGATTCTCGTATAACTTGTGGATGTTTAATGGCAGCGATTAAGTGTAAGATAAAATAAAAATTGCGCGAAATACCAACCCTCGAGGAGTGATTATTCTCATAGCGAGATTGAACTATTTGTTCGAAACAATCGATATTAGCGATTGTGTCGAGAGAAAGTTTTGTGGAGACCAAAGATATTCAGCGAACGTATTGAACGCAGCAGTTACAGAGAATCTAAGTCTTTTCCGGACAAAGGGCACCTCGCCCAAATCCGTTGTCCTTTCTCTCGAATGTCTTGCGAATCGATATTTCACCTACCTACCTACTGTATTCGGGTTACTGGTAGGTGGAGGTCCTTCGAGGAAGTCTCCACAGTGGATGTAACGTAACTCCGCGGTTACATAACCTGTGAAATGCGACCAAATATTGTTCATTATCCCATAAGTATATACGGTTACGAATATTCATTTTTGCCCCGTTTTCCTGCGGTCTTGTAAACGATACAGATGATCGTTAAAAAAAATCATTCACAAAGCCTAGACACCTTACCTCATATTTTAGTTGCACGTTTTTCAATGTAACGCACTGAAATAGATAATGAAAGCACTATCTATGAAAGTAGAACACGTGGAAATGTTACGCATGAAAGTATTATCCGTACAAGTATAGCTAACGAGAATACTGTACATGGAAATATTACGTTTACAAGTATAGCAAGAATACCACGCATGAAAGTATTACACGTTGCAGTGCAACGTGTAGAAGTAGCACGCGTAGAAATATCTTGCGAGGAAGTAAAACGCGTGAAAGTACAATGCGTTGAATTATCGCGCGTGGAAGTACAGCGCGTGGAAATATAACGCGTGGAACTACGAAATACACACGTGGAAGTATAAACTGCTGAAATACCATGCGTAGTGTTACTACGTGTGGAAGTACAGTGTGCCGTATTATCGCGCGAAATACCACGCGTAGAACTGAAATAGAGTGGAAATATGCATGGAAGTTTTAGCGCGTGGAAATACCATGCGTAGAACTTCGCGCCGAAATACCACGCGTTGAACTACGTGTAGAAATACCATGCGTGGAAGTTCAACGTGTCGAAATATCACGCGTGAAAGTACAGAGTGCCGAAATACCTCGCATTGAATTACCATACGTATAAATACCATATATAGAAGTAGAACGTAAGGTAATACCATGCGAAGTGCCACTCGTGAAGTTATAACGCGTCGAATTACCGCGCGGGGAAGTACGGCGCAGGGAATTGCTATGCGCGAAATTAGAACGCGTTGAAATACCACGCGTAACATCGGTAGCCCGGATCGATATCGCGAATCCTAAAACTGATTCGCGACGCGACAGAATCGTGGTTCGCAGAGTTGTATCATATAAACGGAGCACGGTTTCTCGCGGTAAAGGGGTTAAAAGAAGAGCAGAAGCTCATCGCGTCGTTTCAGACACGATACTCTTAAATAAAAAGGAGCGCGTGGAGAGATTCGTTGGAGCGTGATCGATCAGCACGCGATCAGGAATGCGTGACGGCCGGTATCCGTGCATCGAATCAGAGAAACGCGAAACGAGAGGGAAAAATAAGACGAGAGAGTCACGGATGCGCGTCGAGTGTCAATACCTGCGTGACTGAATCACGTACAACCTTTTTAAGGATAGTTTCTTGCGTTGGTCGTTATCGAAAAACCGCGATTCTAGGTACCCCTACCACCGCGGGCCAGAGGCAATTACTCGATAGCTTATCTCTCGTTACCGATTGCGAAAATAAAAAAGTCCGGTGCTTCGTAACGGTTTCAGCCTCGAGAGCATGATTCGTAACATCTAGGTGAGTTGGACACGCGAACCGAAAGATTGCATAAGACGTCAATCCGTTTAACTCCGAAGGTGTCCGGTGACCACAATCCTTCCTGTGCTCTCGTTTTGTCGCGTTCGACTTGTTCCGCTGATAAGATAAGTACCGCGAAGGAAACCCTGCGGGACTTTCTTTCTGTTTTAATTTTGTATTTACCGCTGCGCTTTTAACAGGCGATCAACGGTAAATCCCGCGAAACGGTTCAATCCCCGTGGCTTTCTCACGGAAATTAGGATTTTTCTATAGAATAGAAAGCTAGTTCTTTGTACCTTTAGTTTGCTGTTTCAAACAATACATCAAAAGCCTCCATTGATGACTCTAACAATTCCGCAGAGGGTACGATAAAAGAACACAGTTATTCGCGAATATCTCGGTACTCGTCGGTTCCACGATGAAAATGCTCACCATCAATTTCATAGCTCGGGAAATTCTCTACAGAAATGGTCTTACGAGTTTTTTCGTAGGTATAAGCATTTTCACGTACGATGATTTGCAAGTTTCCTTTCACAGAGGAGAGATCATTTGATCCCCGGCTACTTGAATTCAAGTTCAGATTGCGAAAAATGATAAGTACAAAAAGAAATGTAGAATATTAGCCACAGTTAATCAGTAACCATAAAATACCTTGAGGTTGTTAATTGAAGTATTTCTGCTTTTTAACGCAGTACAGAGTTCAATGTACTTTTGAAATTCGCGGTATTCAAGTAGTCACGTGGAGTTCCCCCTTTCTCAGCGGCACTGCGCAGTTCATTTAAACGGAGGAATGCGTTTCTCAAAAAGAATTTTAATCGCGGAGTCATACGAATTATATAAAAATTCGAATACATACTCCGCGGATAGAATTTCCTCCGGCGATTGCTTTCCTGGGTGCACAATTCCTCGCTTTTCGAATGCTGTTGCGTAAATAATGTCTTTGATTCCAAGGTATTTATTAACAAGATCTAATACGTGCCTGTAACGCATACCAGCATTATTTGAAAGAAGATAAGGCCTGGCCGGTGTAGAATTCCCTCTCGATGTACGTATGTCTTGTAACATAATAACACACTGCAGTGTAATTGATGTCAAAGATAATAAATCGTGTTCGTCGGCATCGGGCAGCAATAATTTCGTTATCGACGAGAGGGATTGCTCTTTATTGCGGTGAAACGGAGTCGAAACGTCGAGAAAGTGGCCTCGCGTTTGACTTTCCAGCTCCAGAATTTGCATCGTTCTTTAGTGCCGCCACGACAAGGAAAATCGTTGACTGTACCTTGGAATGAGTAAACGGCAATTTATGCTGCTACTTGGGTGTTCGTTTGTTAGTCCTCGACCTAACAACCACACGTTCGTCTTGACTCGGCGAAATTCAGTTGTTCCTCTACGTGACCGGATTCTGCAAACAGTACCAAGAAACGTGAATGAGAATTGCATAGAAACATTACCCTATATACCTTAACCAGTTGATTTATCGTTCGATAAAAAAACTTATTAAGATTCGTGAAGGTTTTTAGAAAAAGGTCGGTTGGAGGATAATCTGAGAGGAATTGTATTAATTTTAATACGGCGGACTTTTGCTGTATTGTTGTAGACGAGGTGTCGATTCGATCTTCTTACTATACCCGATGTGTAGAAATAAAATGTATGAAAATATTATGCATAGAAGCGCGTGTAAGTACCATGCATGGAAGTACGACGTGTGAAAGTACGAGAAGCACAGTATGTGAAGATACCATAAGTAAAAGCACGCGTGAAGATCCTACACGTGGAAAGAACATTCGTGACAATATAGATAAGAATGTGATGCGTGGAAATATCACACGTGGAAGTATGACGTGTGAAAGTAGTATGTAAAAAGGTATAATCTATGAAGTTATCACGCATGGAAGTACAACACATGAAAATAGCATGCATGAAAGTACAATACGTGAGAATACCACGCGTGGAAGTATGATACATGAAAATATCAAGCGTGGAAGTACAGCGCGTGGAATTATGAGAGCGTAAAAGTCTGTAAATCTCCATGCTTTACAGTTGTAAAGATATACCGCTATCGTATCTTAAATCCGTGTAATGGTTGCAATATAACGAGAGTCTACTGTACATAATGAACACGAGTACTTTCTCCGTATAAATTGAAAGAGTAACAATATATTTCCGTAGTGGATTCGTTTTAATTAGCTTCATTACCGTAGATTCATCCATTCAGCGAAGTCCCTGATTGCACTGAAAGAGCGTATTGTTTTATTCCGATTAACAAAATCACATACACCCATACGTTTTATCTTCATCAGTTAAACAAGATAATTAGGTATGCCGTTTTCAACGGATCAACCTCGGCGTATAACATCTGTTGCGGTCATTAACTGTGTTTCTTCTCTAAACGACATAATTACTTTATCTTACAAACAGTTACCGCGAGTTATTTCAAGAGAAACAACCTGAAAGGTATCTCGTGCAACTAAATATACTTGATTGAAACCAGCTTGTGTTCCATTAATAGGTTTTCCATTACACGCATGTAATCTGTTTCTAATCAAACGCTCCGTTTCATCTCGCGGAGTCCTTTCATTTTATTCATCAAAGAACCTTTTTTCCTTTTCAGTCGCCCAACCGGATTTTGTTTACTGTCGTTATTATTGATTCGAGCGGTGGTCGTGAACCGCAAATCATTCGTAACATTCTGCATTTTTCCATGACATTTCAGAGCTTTAGTACGTAATTAATACCGGTAATTAATTATTGAAGTTGAATCATTTTGAAATCGAATTTCAACACTGTACGATTGGTAGAAGTAATTAATTAGGGGAATTATCGTGACGAATCTTGGTATTTTTTATCAAACTTCAAGGCTGCCGTACAATCGCTAGAATTAATTAGCTGAAACAGTAGTCACGGCGGTCGTGGTACTTTTTATTAAATTTCAACATTGCAGCACGTAGAACTAATTAATTAGGGGAGCAACTACATAGGATCGTGGTACTTTTTATGAAATTTCAACACTTTGTAGAACTAATTAATTAAGTGGCCACGTCGAACTTTTTGTCGAACTTTTCAATGCACTTGGTAGACCTAATTAGACAAATAGTCACGATCCTGGTACTTTCTATTAAATTTTAACGCTTTAGCGTAAAATGGAACTGGTTAATTAGAGAAGTCACGTCGAATAGAAGCGTTTCTCGAACCTCGCCCTTTCTATCGTTGCAATCTACACGACTTAAGTCCATGTATCGAATCTTAACATTTCTTCATTATATCCGAGGCCTTTCAACGTCGCATACGAAGCACGTACAGTCGAGAACAAATCTGCATTCTGCTTACAAATATGGTGACCACGGAAAGTTCCACTCGTTTACTTTCGTTAATTTTTTAGGATTTTAACATTTTTAGACGAGTTAATATAAATATTTGGAATATATTGATATTTCGAGCACTAAGGGTTTAGATACTTATGGATTTGGGAATGTAGGGATCTGACGGTTTAGAAATTGGAGGACCTCGAATTTGGAGATATAGAGGATTTGGGGATCTAGAATTTGAGAATATAGGGATTTTAAAAATCAGGAAGTTAGATACATAGATATTTGGAGAGCTTGGGATTTTGGGATCTATGGATGTGGAAATGTAGGGAGCCTATGAGTGACTCTAGAGATTTGGTGATTTATCAATTTGGGGATCTAAAGATTCGGAGGTCTAGGAATTAAGGGACATAGGTACTTGGGGAACTACGAATTTGGGGATATACAGATATGGAAATCTAGGAATTTGGAGACCTAGAAATTTTGGGATACACGGGGATCTAGAGATGATCGAAGCACACAAGTACTTAGGAACTTTGAGAATCTAGGGATTTTTGGATCTAGGTAGAAGAAAGTCTGTGAAGAATCAAGGAATTTATCTTACAAATCTGACGATTTAAAAATTTGAAAATTAGAAAACTAAAAAATTTAGAAACGAACCATAAAAGTTCACAAATTCGAAAATCGTAAAATTTGCGTACGAATTCTTATCCAAGGAAGTGGCCGTAGTGCATACAATCACGGCGTAGACGGCCGTGAAAAGTAAATATCGGTAGAACGGTGGCTGGTTGACGCACAAAACTCGACGCAGGAATCGCTGCGGCTCTCCATTCGGGACGGTCAGTCTGCGATCGGCGTTCGTGCAGTCAGTATCGTGTCCGTTCAAGTACATCCGTTCGATCACCGTAATCGATCACAAGGTACATTCCCAGTGCAGTGGTTTTCGCAGAAATTCAACTTGTGACTGTGTAAATTATTTTTCGAAAGGTGCCTCCGATCGTTTATCGAGCGATACATTAGCATCGCGATATACGTTTTCATTATCTTATCACGGGACTCGCGAGAGGAGAGAAGCGGAGAACAAGGTGTAGTAGACCGCTTTTGCGGCGAGCGTTACGCAATCGTCTCGCGACCAACAGGAATAATGAAGTCGAAGACGAGCGAGAGTTTTATAGCGAGTGAAAGTAACGGGGTCAAGAAGGACCAGGAGCACAAGCAAAAGCAACTGAAGCGAGGTAAGGGTGTTTTCGTGTAACGAACCGTCGTACTCGGCTAACAATGCACCGTCGACATGATTCGGCAAAAATGGGGACAGTCGAAATAACAGCACTTTATCGAGGTTCATTATTTTCGAGGGAAATCGTTTTCGATTAAATAATCATTGCACTCGACACCTGGCAATTATCGATAGGGAAGGGATTAGAACTGAGCACTTGTGATATTTTTTCGGCAGATGGAAAAATAAAATGCTTAATGCAAGGTTTCGATTATATTTCTGCTCACTGACACAGAAATGGGCGTAGCGCAGTATGATTGCTGTGAACTTTCAAAAACGTCTGTAATTTACTGTGATTTGTTAACGCCTTGTAACATTCATTTCAATTTTTAATCCGAACTTTCCACTTGCTACTTCGGGTAATTAACACGGCGATTAGCGAGGGGTCAGTGGCGCCCGACGTTGCGAATCGAGTATAATCGAATACGGCAGACTTTCGTTATATTGCCATCTTCTGGTACGCGCCGAAATATCAGTGAAACTTCAGCAGGATTACAGACATACTTGTGAATTTATAATTTGGTAGGAAATATATTACATTAGTAGCGTGTTGTTAGTTAATAATAATAAATTTGACATGGATAGTGTTAAGCTAGTATCGAGAATAACCAATGCACTCGTGAAAGTATACCGTAACGTTCCCAGATCGTAGCATGACATCACTCCGTTGTTAGCAGATAACGTTGATGAGGTTTTATTTTCGAAAGACAACATTAACAGTTTTACGTCGACAACAACAGACTATTCGAGATAACGACGATACGATTAGATAAGTGGGCAAATAGCGAATAGCTTTATTGAGAGAAAGAAACGATCCGACCAAAAGTTCTATGTAGGAGTACTCAACTTTTGTCCGGTACTCGAGAAACGCGCGAAAAATGTTCGCCGATATCGTATGTACTTACCTTTCTTCTCTTTTACCTCGGTTTCCATCGAGAAGAGGCTCGTCACGATTTTCCACCGTTGTTCGTGACACGACCAGCAAAAAGAACGTGACTGTTCAAACCACGATCGATGCATCTCCAAACGGAACGATCGTCGGTGAAAATCATCGATGTCGGCCTTTTTCGCTATGTGTAGATCATTTCCGCCGTGATTTTACATATTCGTCGTCGTTTTTGCGTGTGTTTATTGGGTCGTGCCATAATAAAATTAATCTGCGAAAGTATCACTCGTAGGGACATATGGCGCGGGGAAGTATGACGCGTGGATATACGGCGCGTGGAAATACGGCGCGTGGACAGTTGGGTGAATAGAAATTCAGCGCGTAGAAAATTTGATGCGTGGAAAATTCGAAGCGTAGAAAATTCGGTGCGTAGAAAATTCAGCGCGTCGAAATTTTGGCGCGTAGAAAATTCGTCGCATAGTAATTCAACGCGTAAGAATTCAGCACAACGAAATTTGACGCGTGGGAATTTTGGCGCGTAGAAACTTCGGCGCTTGGAAATTTCAGCGCGTAGCAAATTCGATGCGTAGGAAATTGGTCGCGTGGAAGTACCGAACGTGACGATACAACGCGTGGAAATACAGCACGTAATAGGGCGTAAAAGTATTCCCCATAGTAATATACCGCTTGAAAATATCGCAGTAATAAAACATAGAAAGAGCACGCATAAAATATGCGATATAAGCTACATGAAATATTATTTAATGAAATAATGAATGACTTGCGAATCTACATACGTGTATCGTCCCTAAGCCACGGTAATATACGTGCAACCACTTGGTAATTCAATTCTTCTCTCGTTTCCCGTTCGATACATCATCAAATAGTTGTAGCACGATTGTAATGCAATTAATTGCACACAAAAGCCACGTTGCATCCTGTTGCATAAGCCACGGACGATTATCCCTCGCGATGAATTAATTACTGTTCACGATATGAGTTGGAGCTTTGTTCTACCTGGAATTCTATTTTTATTACAGAATATTAACGAGGCACAGGATGATTCTTTTCAGTTCGTAATCGTATTCCGTTTTCTCTTAAAACGGTTTTTATACACTGTGTAATAGTCTGCGCAAAACTATATCGATAAGAGAGGCACGAGCTATTAAAAGACTAGACGGCGATAACGATAGACCGGCAGAATCTCGGTCTCGTAATTGTAGACGAAATGTACGTAGACTTGATTCTTGTTTTTGCTAATAGTTCCTTGGCAGTCGAGTGCTAAATGCATTTATTCGCACCTCGTAATTCGGTTAGGTTGTTATTGCTCTGCTCACGTTTGCACGGTAATCGTGCTAATTGTTGTCAAATAATACACCAGCTCAGAAATTCTTCTCAAAGTTTCCTGCTTCTTTCGATTTCTTAACGTTTATGCAGATTCGAGGAATCCGTGCAGGTTACAGTAGACTCTCGTTATATCGTCACCTATAGAATTTTCACGTATACCACTGTCTCTCTTCTACTATTATAAAGATCTTTAGATGCACACAGAGTGTTGCTGTATCAAAGTCGAAAATTTATTAGTCAACTCCGTTAAAAACTTCGTCGACGGTAATAAATCGGAAGTCTACTGTACCGAAGATGGAGGCGAATACTTTTGCGAACGAGTGTACGTATAAGTTTCGTCGAGGCGAAAAATGCGTAAACATCCATTAGACGGATTCGATCGTTCATTGATTCTCCTGTGACCCAGAGTGCATCGAGAGAAAAGCACCGGCCAGTTAAGGGTCGTCGCGTTTGACCCCACTTTGCGACATCCTATTTAGACCACTTATGAATCATATTAACATACCGAAGCGGAGAGGATCGTATGTGGAACGGGTTGCTCGATGGTGAATTATCACTATGGCTGAATCGTGAACCAACGAAACCGGTTCGTTTCCGTTCGATTCAGAGATCTGCGTAGTTTCGGGCATCGCCGTAATCTCATTTAACGTTGCGAAACCGTACAAGGATTATACGTTGAGAAATTTTTACGTTTTCAAATTCCCCAAGTTCTGCATTTCCAAACTTCTGTATTCACAAATTTGCAAATTTACAAGTTTACAAGTTTATTCGTATTCTACTTCTGAAATTTCTAAATTTTCTAGCTCACAAATTTCTTAATTTCTAAATTTGCAAAGGCTTAAGTTTTCAGATTCTGAATCAAGTTCCCAAATTTTCAAATTCTCAGATTTTCGAATTTCTAAACCCCCGAATTTCTGTTTTCAAGTTCTCAAATTTCCCAATTTCTAAATTTTCAAATTCTCAGATTTATAAATTTCTAAATCCCCAAACTCCGAAATTCCCCACCTCATAAATCCCCTATTCTCAAATCCCCAAGCATCCAAATTACCTAGTCATAAGTCCAGATCTCCAAAACCCCCTCAAATTTTTAAAGTCACTGAACTTGAACACCTAAATATTTCTAAATCTGAAAATTTACCAAAAGCAGGTACCGATTTCCCTGAATATCGCCATTTTCCCCAGCGAAGCCCCTGCCCGCGAACGTACACGAAATTCGAAGTCTCATTTTTCGCGAAAATCGCGAGCACAACCCTCGAGGCTTAATTAAGTTTCTCGTGTCACGAGGCTCTTCAGTGTTGTTCGTGCGACCCACTTTAAAAGAGACGAATTCGTTAATGAAAAACAGCAGAAATACAAACACACACGAATGAATTAGATCACCTGCGAGTTTCTTATCAGTTCCATGGAATGTGTCTCGTTGAAAGAAGTACCTGGAAATGGAAGAAAATTTTCATTCATCCGCCAACTTAGAGAGGCTACAGAAAAATGACAGTCACTTTCAGACCTAACTTTTTCGGTAATTAAAGGAGTACACTGTATCGCTTATATCGCAAACAAATTTCCGTATTAATTTATGTAATTTGTTCATTGTGGTAATATTTAAAAATACAGGGATTTTTTTGGAACACAGTAATTGCAGAAATATGCAAATACCACAGAGTTAATAATAAATCCCAAGTCATCGTGTACCAATGTCACTTTCTTGATTCTAGAAATTCATTGACGCGGATAATATATCGGAAAAAGAAGTTTTGTTATACGTTTTTTAATCTGAGGCAAGATAAATGTTTTATAAGTGCACTATAACGTGTATGACAAGATAAACGCCATGTACCTTGTAACTATGACGTTACACGTGCATTATAACTAATGTGTTATAACTAGCTCGAAAGGATCAATCCCTTAGTCTGTGATTTGTGCATCAGTTCGGACAGAGCTATTGCTGCAATGTTAAGACAAATAAAGAAAATTGAAATGTATATCTTGAATTTAGGGATCCTTGATTATGCAAATTATAGTTGGTATTAAACGCCAGATCGTGCTGCGAATATAATTCTGGTTTGTTATATGTGAAGTGTGACACGATATAAGTCAGAAGACTAAGGTAGCAACGAGACTGAAGTCTCAAATAAAATACTTGTTGCAAGGTTTCTCAAAATTTAATTATCGAGCTATTCGAGATGCTGGAGGTAATCGTTTAGAAAAATATTTTGAAACTAGCAAATTTCTTTCTCAAACTTTTTCTCCGCAGATTCGCGCACAATCCACGGTAGCTTTGTTTCCGTCAGATCGCGGAATGCTATCGATAAACAATGTTGGTTCATATCAGTATTTCTAGCAGCAGGGTGTCCGTTTATGGACACGATATTTCATCGCTTTATTGCCGGGTTCCCGCTATACTCACATTATAGGATGACAGAGAATAATCCAGCGCGTTAGCTGGCCAAACGATACTGACCGGTGTCGTTGAACTCAGTAATTTCAATAACAAGGGATTTCTGGAGGGATTTCAGGTAACCTGGAAACACCGTTTCGCGACATCTATTTAAACGAGCTTATGAATCATATTAACGTTGGTACTCGGGGTTTCGTCGAATGTGGGACGTGCCACATGTGGGTGTACCATTACGTAACTTTTTTTTCTCTTCCGAAAGCTCGAAGGTTCCACGGAATCGTTGTCGCAACTTTAACCCTACGTACTTTTGATGATGGTAGACTACTTTGAAATCGTTCAGTTGAGGATAAATTTGATGTTTCAGCTTCATAATTTGAAAGTTACATATGTAGGGATCGGTGGATTTAGATATCTAGTGTTTGAGGCTTTAGAAATTTTTTAATTTTAGGATTGAAGGATATAGAAGTTTGGGAACGTAGATTTGTAGTGTGAAAATTTGGGGATTTAAGGATTTGGTAATCTAGGTGGTAGATGATGGTAGGCGATAACTGTAAAACCTTTCAATTGAGGATATTTTAGCTTCAAGTTTGATATGTTAGCTTCATAAGTTTGATGAATTCTCTCAAAGTTATTTCTCTACTATCAATTTCCATTATCTGTCTCACTGTTTATACAGCACACATAACACTTCAGATAAATTTCTAATTGTACCATTAGGTGATTGTGAACCTTTCCAAAGGGTTACCATGAGTACTCGAGAGACCGCTGCAAAGAAAAATTTCAGACAGTGGGTGTCGGAATTGTCCGGCTGTCGACGTTGGTTCCGCTTTATCATCGTTCGTTAAAGATTCCGTGCTACTCCTACGAACACTCCTACCGGTTTCTACGCGATTAACACGCTGAATTCCGTGGCAAGAATTTTACCGAGGATTATTGAGCTACCGTGCGTGTGCAAGTGGCACACGTATCCGCAATTGCAAAACCTGGCAAAGTGGGATGATCTTCTCTGATGAACACGCGAATTTCAACAAAAATTCCACATGCTCTTAATGCATTGAATAGAATATTCATTCATAATATTCTGTATGAATGAATCTTCACATTCGGAAGTATAATCATAACTTTCTGAATATTTCATGTTCTGCTCTTTACGTACTAATAATTTTTATCCGTGCTGATCGTTGTCTAGACGTGTAATGCTGCTTTATTCGGTGTCTGAGTTCTGTTTTATCTTTACAAATTCTAGCGTCTAAATGTGCAATTAGGTCAACACATGTTCGCTAATCCTCGAACATAAAACTGCTAAGGCAAACAACTTAAATATCTTTTAGCCAAGATTTTATTCAAGACGGTACGATTTGTTCACGATTGTGTACGTATGATAGAGTTAATGGCACTATTGTGATGCAAGAGAAATGCTTGAATGAAATGTTGCGGAAACAGATCATACACGATTGTCGTGATTCACATGGGCTACCGATGACAATACGCATTGTAGTACGCTTGCAATATCACAAAGATGATCGAGAATCCGTGTTGTATTATTCACGCGAGTAACAAGGTCAATGATCTGCCAGGTATGTATACAAAGGTGTGACATCTTACAGTGACGTCGATGGAGTAATTATCTTCCGAGCAAATTCAGGTACCGTTACTCTCTTCGTGTATGAATTTCTCAGAAAATTTCTATTGCTACACGATTACTGTACTGGTGATGCTCTGCGCTATATTACCACCCATTATATTTCACGTTAGATTTCTGCTCGTTGTATTTTCGTTAGATTACCATGCGTGGTAGTTTGACGCATTAGATTACCACGCATGATAGTTCAATGCGCCCCATCACCACATAGTATTTCTACGCGTTGTACTTCTACGTGGAATTTCAACGCGTGAGACCCTCACATGTGTGATATTTCAACGCGTTGTAACGCCATATGTAACATATCCACGCGTTAGACCACCATGCGTGTTATTTCCCCGCACTGTACCTCCACGCGCTGTATCGTCACGTGCCGTACTTCCACACCCTATACTGTCACGCTCCATATTTCCACGCCCTGTACCACCACACATCAACATACGTAATATCAACATACACGTTAAATATCATTGACAATTCTAAAATGATGAAACCTACTATCCTTAACCTCCTGCATTACAATTTCCTGGTCTCGAATCACCATTCAGTCACTCAAACAAATCGATACCTAATCAATCTAACCATAAGTCTCGAAGGCGTGTCTTCTGTTCGAAAGGAAGGTATCGATACGTTCGATACGATTTCCGCTCGATTCCCGATTTCATTGAAAACGTGACATTCGATTACGGCAGAAAGAGGTAAATAATTTCTCCGTCAATCGTAATCTAGGAAGTGGGTACAATCGGAGCGTCCTTTCGTCCAGACGGTCCCGAATCGTCTGTTATCGATTTTCAATAGGCAATTAACGTGGTCGAGCGAATATAGAACCGTGCGCCGTTCCTTTTTTAATTCACGTGACATCGCACGATACACGGATGACGTTGAACATACGAACAGCTCGTGCTGCTCTGATGTCATCGCGTATTTTTAAAGCGACATGAACCGTTCTCTAATACCACGAAATTCGACGGACGAAAGCGATTACCTTTTTGTCGCACATCATACAGATAAGTTGCAATTGATCGATTTAATTGATCGATGGACGATTGTGTATGGAGCACCTTTTATCGACGTTCAGTCTGATCGGCGGTTTGATAAATCTTCACTGGTCGTGATGTAACCGGACGATATCGCTCGTACTTTATCCGACCCGCTAATTCGCCATGAAACATGGCGTTTTAAAGGAGATAAATTAGAGCTAGGAAACCTGATTTCACAAACTGTTTCGCGAAAAAAAACCCATCTCAGCGAGCATCTAATTTGCCCACAGCTGCTTTTAAGCATCCAAAAAATCACATTTTAAGGGTCAACGATCTGAATGCCGCGTCGTTCAGCGACGAAAGGATTAAATTCGAAAGATCAGCTCGTTTTTGTTCTGAAAACGATCCTTTGTTGTCACGTCGCCGGTTCTAGGACAATTTTAGCACGTTCGGAGTACAAGTGGCGCCAGTGAGTCAAACACAACAACTTTAGACTCTAATTCAATGATTCAACCAGAAGGGTACGACGACGATAAACGTGGCCGTTCCATTAACTTATCAGTTGTTTTGAACGTAAAGATACTTTCTCTCGTGCCTATAAATTACGCAGCCTGTCAATTAAAGGGAAAAAGAAAGAGTTTTAGAAAACTCTGGGAAAGCTTATCTTGACATGGAGCTCATCGATTTTCCATTACGCGAATTTCATTCTCATCTGGTGTCGTGGGCGAGTATAAAATTAACGTATTCGATCAGAGGTAATTAAATCGCTCTCGGCTCGAGAAAGAAACGCGGTCCAACTCGCAATACGATTCTGACATTCGAGTCGATGCGATCATCGAGACGAAAATACGGGATGATTCACAGGTAAGATCGCGAGAATTGAATCGTACGTGCTCCAAAGGTGAGAACGGGATCTAATATTTGAACGTGATAAAATTCACCTTGCGTCTCTTGAAATAATGTAACACTCGGTCGATGTTTCACTTCCTCACATTCTTGGAAACTGATAGTTTGTTTAAATTTTGCAATTGGAGTCTCTTGCAATTTATTGGGCTGTTTATGAGACACGTTATTCGTGATATTCTTGGGGATTTAGGGAGTTGGGATGTAGAGAGTTGGGATTTAGAGAGTCTGGAATTCGGGGATTTAGAAATTTGGATATCAAGGGATTAGGTGTTTGAAGATTTGCAGATTTAAGGATTTGGGAATTTAGGTATTCAAGGATTTGGAAATTCGTATGTTTCAGAATTTGGAAATTTAAGGATTGGGTACTTGCAAATTTAGGGAAGTAGGAATTGGCGGAAATATAGGAATTCAAAATTGGGGAGTTTAGAAACTTGGGTCTTAAAAATTAAAAAATTCCAGAAAAAATGAGCCAATCATCAATGTTCGAACTTGCCGATCTGAGGAACGGTGCAAATCGTTGATCCGAAGCTGAAGGTTCACACAATGGGTACTTTCGATCGCTTCACGATCAATGGCAGCCGTGAAAAATCGGCTCGTTTTCCAAAGGCGTGAAAGGAATGTTCATCTCACCTCGAAGAAGCCTGGAATAACGGGTGAAAAAGTTGCAACATGAGTCAGCGGGACTGCTAGAACGTGTCGTGTAAAAATCGTTCTGTTATTTCCTTTAACGTTTCGTCGAACGTGTATAGAAAGAAAGGCTGGACCCGTAATCGTATATCGCGGAGAACCGGATACGTAATATAAAAAAAATGGAAAAGATGACATAAAAAGAGTCAATGATTGCATAACCAAGGACATTAGTACGTCGAAAGCCTGTTATTTCAGTGATTGTCTGGCAAAATAATACGCGTGGAGATGAACGTATCATTACGAGCATTGGGTTTATGGCCGATGGAAAAACATTGTATCACGTCAGAGATTTTCATTTAGCTCGTTAAACGACACGATTATGTACTACGTCGACGAATTCTATCTTTGGCTCGTAACAGGACTTGCTATTACGTTAATGGCTTGACAAGTTGAAATTACGACGAACAGAGTGTATTAAGTGGATAACTTGGGATCACGATAAACATGACGCGTTAAGAAATACTATTATTTCGCCATGTAGTCTCCAACTTTTAGTAGTTGGCTCGATCGCTTAGGATTTGGAGATACATAGGTTTTGTTATTTACTGGTATTACGTGTTACAAGTATACACTGAATTTATCTTTGTCGAGAGTTTAGATCCCATGATTAAAGAACTCACCTTCCAAGTTTTCATGGGTGGCTCGATGGCTTAGGTTGGAGATACATACAAGTTTTGTTATTTACAGGCATTACGTGTTACAAGTATACTGAACTTTACTGAGAGTTTAGATCCCATGATTGGAGAACTTGGTATTCCAAGTTTTCATTCTTGGCTCGATAGAATTTGGCACAGGAGTCAGAGTATGTACTACGGTTCAAGTCGATTGAACAATTCGTCTTTGAGAGTTTATCGAGATACTATGATTTGGAGAACTATGTACATTTCAAGTTTTCATAGCTAGCTCGATAGTTTAGGTGTCAACATAACTGGGATTTTATTATTTAGAGGTCGTTCACTACGTGTTACAGGGATTCTAACATACTCTCGCTGAAAATATGATGTGAACTCTCATCATTTGGGGAACGTAGTTCTATGTTACAAGTTTCAACATTGTCTAGAGAATGTTATTACCACAAATGTAGCCAACTATTAGATCCCACCATTTGAACATAGTACTACAGTACATGTATTTAACTTCGACTTAACATACCTTTGTCGAAAGTATGATATAATGTGAGATCGTATCATTTGTAGAACGTAATGTAGTAGTAAGTACGCAACATTGGCTGAAGAACATATAGCCACAAATGTACTTAGATCTCACCATTTGAACATAATACTACAGTACCTAATTACGATGTAATATCCTTGTTGAAAGTATAATACAGAGATCTTACCATTTGGAGAACGTAATGCAGTTGTAAGTATGCAAGATTGACTTCTTATCTTATCATTGCTGAAAGTACAATACATAGAAAGTACCCAATCATTTGAAAGACTGTTACGTTATTTTCGACACGTTGCGATATTTAATGTGGGTACATTACGGGTACATATATCGAATCTCGAGTCAACGACTTGTAACTTTTCGAAGCTGGAAGTTCGCGCAATCGAACGCGTGCAACAGCTGCCACGGTCACACGTGGCACAAGTTGGCCGTACGAACGTTATGCAATTTACGATTCCGCTTTATTATCCGATCGTTCCATTTTCGCAGTGGGAACCTTCGCAAAGTTTCAATGCATTTCCTCCATTTATTTTATAGCGGATTTTCATCAAAAATTGTTAAACAACAAAAGGCTTTAAAAGTGGAGCAGGCTTAATAATCTCTTTCGCGATCATGTCCGAGCCATCAATCAACGTAAAAACCTCCGGTGCAAGTTTTTGCCGTAGTCTAATTGAAAAGCGGGCCGAAAGGTCCGTTAATCGCGAGGAAAGCGGGCAACGTTGGAAATTACCCGTACAAAAACGTAGATCGTGAACGATTTAATCGCGGCGATGAATCGCGACAACTGATCGCGAAATTGTCGGTAGCAGTCGCGTGTGTCCCGTGTCGCTTTTTCACTGTCCGCCTGACCGACAGACGGTAATAAATCGTCGCTGAGGATGTTACGACCTTTTTTTCGTTCTTACGAGTCGGTGTGTTGAAAATTCAGGTACACGAGCCGGCTACACCTGGTTCGACCGCTTCCAACGCCAACTGAAAGAGGAGACCTTCACCTGGATTCGATACACGCGGGTCGACCAGTTAAGTGCACTCTGACAAGTGCTCGAATGGCCTGTTTCTTTCTTTTTTTCTCTCTCCTAACCGCTAAGCAGACTCAGCGACCGAGGTACCTTTGAGTCACGCTTTAGAAGTTCCATCGACGACCGGATTACGCGTGTAACACGCCATATTCGAGCGGAGCGTGAGCCGCCTGCCGATTAGACCAAACTCCATTGATTAAAACAGACACCGATCGGGTACACGATTATGCGTTTCTTACCGGGCTCGGAAATCAATTATTCATCGGGCGGGAAACAACAGGTAGCGTGCCTCCAGGGACTTATGAAATAGGCTCTTCGAGCGACGAGCTTTTCAACGCTGGGATAAGCTTTCTAAGGCAAAATCGTGGCGTAGAAATCGGTGATTTTTTGGTTGGTAAACTTTCGAAGTTACGAACCTTTGATTTTGGAGATTCGGGAGTGGAATTTGGTATTTGAAAGTTTTGAAAATATAGGAAGTTGAGGAATAAGAATTTAAGGATTTGATAATTTGGAAACTGAAAGATTTGGAAGGGTATAAAAATTGGAATTTGAGAAGTTGGCAATTTAGGAATTCAGCAATCACGAAATTTGAATATCGTAAATTTACATATCTCCAAAATAAGACAAACATCTATGCCTTTAACGTTTCAGCCCACGTTCCTGTGCAAACATAACTTTGAGCTAACCGTTTCCAATTTCGTAGCTTCCTTTCTCGTCGTTTTAGGGATGCCCGTAAAACCGAAACGGTTCGAGTTAAATTTTCCCATTTTGTTTGATCTCGATACGCCGAAGCATAATCATCGAAGAAGTCTGTCTGGAGGGTTTCTTTGATCCACATTTCTTGTTAGATGGAAATGCTCGTCCCAATTAGCACAGATCTCGCAAAGATCGCATTTCTTCTCGAGTATCAATGCAGCAAGAATTTATTTCGACCGCTTTCTGCAAACAGTGCTCGGAGCATAAAACACGCTATTCGTTCCACTCCATTTGCTATTAATTAACTTGTACTGGAGAAGAATCCTTCGGATATGGGAAGTTTCTAAGCGTACGATGGAAAAAGAGAGAGCTGTGATTCATATAAAACTGTTACCCTAGTGAAAGATAGCATCTGTTCCTTTCTCTTTGTAAAAGAAATAATCGATCACTGCATTCGTGGATAACTATGCGTTCTTTGATGCGTTACCTTGTTCATAACCTAATAGATTCGTACGTCAAAAACTCCGCGGTAATTCACCGGAGACAGAATTGTCGCATCCACGCAACTTTCTGAAATTAGTACTTGGCAATGTCACTTAAAATTAATGCGCCCCCGTGGAAATTCGTGAATCATCCAAATATGAGTGACGTGGCAGTATCAAGAAACAGTGGGAGAAAACTCGTACACAATTTGCTGGAATGAAGATTGATAAATTAGGTTGGCGTTACGGCGTTAACCTCAATAAACGTCCGTACCCTTTTCACGGATCGCGATAAAAATATGCGTTACGAGACCGTACGGTAGAAAATAGTTTATTAATCGTGTCGGCCGATTAATCCTCGCGTTAATCACGTGTCCAATACGGCGTGAGAAACCAGCGGGGAACAAAGAGATCATCGAGACTTTGTTTTTCTTCTCGTATCGGACGGGTATCGAAAACCCGAAGTAGGTCGTTCGTTTATTGCCGTTTTACGGCATACGTTTCGTTTACCCGGCTGGATGCATAATGGCGATTTTCTGTTACAGGTAAAACATTCTGCCAGTCTTGCAAGAAGAAGTGCAGCGGGGAGGTGCTACGAGTGCAGGACAAGTATTTCCACATAGGGTGTTTCAAGTGTGCTCAGTGCAATGCCAGCTTAGCGCAGGGTGGTTTTTTCGCACGCGAGGGCTCTTACTACTGCACCAAGGTACTAGAATACGAATAAATAAAAAATAAGAAAGTGCAGCGAGAAAAAAGCCTCTAGAACACGAGAGGGTCGGTCATTTGGAGCGTATGACGCATAAGTGTACACGTTTTATTTCAACTTTCTTCCCCTAAATCGGAGGTTCCGAAACGTTCCGCACTTTATCGATTATAATCGGTTTAGTTCTTCAAACGATTCAGAATTCCGAGACCGATCGGTACTTTGTGCATCTCTGTCATAAATAATACGATAAAAACCGAGATGAGCGGTTCATTCGACCTCGGCTCCGAGACAAATCGGTGTTCTCAATTTTTCAGGATTACAGAGAACGCTGGGGCACAAAGTGCGCAGGCTGCGGTGAATACGTGGAGGGCGATGTGGTCACCGCCGGCGACAAACACGCGTTTCATCCGAACTGTTTCCATTGTCAGAGATGCAGGCAGCCTCTGCTGGGCCAAGGGACCAAAGTGTCCCTCGTCCAAGGTAAATCCAAAGCCTCGTTCAAAGAGGATCAAAGATTGAAGAGGATTAATAAAATATGTAAACGGTGTTTTGTACGTAGGAAAACGGATAATTCCGTTCGACTGCGTCGCGGGGCACCGGTGAACCCGTTAAGGCAAATTACCACTTAGGTGTATCATCGCCGGGCCGAACGAGGTTACGCGCGTGTGTCCTTGTAACGATTACGCTTTAAAATATGCGAGCTTATCGCGTTTAAATTTTTCTCGCTTCGGGTCGTCATTGTTCCCCGTGCAAATATTGATTGATTCTGTTATCGATCTTCTCTACACTCCGATAAAACAAAGTAGTATTTTTAGAGAACCGCTTCCAGATATACTCTTTCGCGTCTCTTAACCTTTGAACTCTGTACACTTTACACGGAAACGGAGAACTCGCGTGTCGAATCAGTTGTCGCGACTGATCTGTTAGCTTGTTAAGCATGTAAGACACAGGAAGACAAACTTTGTCATTATCTCTTATTTTCCCAAAAGTTAGGTTAATTCGAAAGACTCTTGTTACATTTCCTGACTACAACTTTGTCAAAATATCTTCTACTGTAGAACAATGGAAAATTCTTATGGCTTACGAATATCGTGCCTGTAATTTCAACACAGTTTGGTAAATAACTACCAAAGCCATGGTGAGCAACTGATTCAATTTCTGATTAAAAAAATTGATATCCGGCAAGATCCCAACAAATCACTCTATTAAAGCTACAAGAGCTAAAGTTCAAACTTATCATCGCCATATTCATTAGACCTGAGAGCCATTGCTTCTAAAGTACTTCAGATTTCTACAAGAGCGTCATAGACAAATTACCATTGGCAAGTGTGTACAGATAACACACAAAATGGCAATCTGTTACGTTATACAGATAAGCTCATACTTCGATTAAATATAAATCCTCGACTGAGAGGCAGATTAAAGCAAGTATACTTTTTACTACATTTATTTCCAAGAAGTGTGTAGGTGCTCTTTCTATCTCTTTTTTTAAAATAACACAAAATGTGCTTGGGTTAGACTGGCTCTCAGGTATAGAACGCTTGTTTTCTTTTCCAAAGCAACGAAAATGGGCTTGGGATTTGCTGTCAGGTATACAGCTTGTTTTCCTTTTTGTCGAAGCAATAAAACTGGGATTGGATTAGATCCTCAAATACTGAATAATTTCTGTATCCGAGAGTCTAACTCTCTCAAGAACACTTGAAAACTCGATCAAATAGAAAAACCGACAAAAGGCAGGAGTCCAACGTTCAGGTACCGAATTCTGTTAAAGAAATGTAACAAGTGTTTGTCAAGTTGTATGCTTAATGATTGAATATAAAAGTGTGGTGGCCGAGGCTCTGCAAATTGCTCGGCTATTTATACACGTCGAGGAGACGCAAATCGAACGGGTAAACAAGCGTGAAACTGGTCGGTCGCGATGAATCAACCGCGAAGATACGCTGCAGCCGGTTGCTCGAATAAAAGACAATAGCTGGACAGAATGCGTCAGCGGTCTCGCGAGGATCGTCGACCGGATCTGTTCAATCTCGACTAACCGAGCATTGTCTATAGGTCAAGCTCTGTGTCATCGATGCGTCGGTATCCCGGTTCGAGAGGCCTCGACGCCGGTCGGTAATAATTCTGCCACCAGAGGATCCGGAGACGGGCCCTCCGACCCCGGTGCTTGTGCCGGTTGCGGAAACCAATTACGAGAAGGTCAAGCTTTGGTCGCTCTTGATCGACAGTGGCACGTATGGTGTTTCAAGTGCCACAGCTGCGATACCGTGCTCCATGGCGAGTACATGGGAAAGTGAGTGAAGAAAATCTACTTTCGCTTTCTTGCTTCTCCGACTGGTTCATTCGACACCTTACCCTTTTTATAACGCTGCCTTTCTGAGGCGCTTCTTCTTTCTTATCGTATCTTGTACGTATAGTACAAGTGAGCATATATGCAATGCGAGGAGCATTAAAATCCGAGCAGCGTCGTGTCAAAACGCTAGGTGCACCGGAAATAATTCAAAGATAGTGGTAATACGAAAATTGTCATTTTGCAAACTGCAATGTCAACTGAAATTATTATACGAAGCTTGAAAAGATCTATTCTTATTTTTAATCAATTGCATATGGTATATTTTGATAATCACCCTTGAACCACTTTTGAGAACAGGGTACTTGAGTACTCTGAGTTGAGTTACCTCCAGACTTGGGTTAGTTAAGTTAGGAAACTGTTAGTTGATACCTCTAATCATCACGTGTAGACTATTCGCTTTCTATCAACTCAATTTTTTCAAGTATCAGCTTACGTATAGTTTCCTAGAGCTACCACGTTGACTTCAGTTCATATAACCAAACATTTTGTAGATGCTATTAGATGAGGTAGCATAGCAGGATTTTTAATGATACCAAAGAAACAGTTGAAATCGGGAAATAGTTGATCGCATTGCAAATAAGATCCACTTTCACGATTAAAATTGCTCGGTGAATTACTCACGTTATATGAACTGCTCATCGGACGTGAAATTAACACGAATTACTCGCTCCAAGAAAAATTGGCGAAAGTTTTATTCACCGACGAACCGTGATCGGTGTTCCCGATTAAACGTTTTAACATTTTCGATGCTGGCAGTACAAGATTTGAATTAGAGAAAGTTTAGCTTTACATCACCAAAATTTGGCAATATCGTTAGAGCAACTTTATCTTAGAACCTATTGTGGCAACGCCCTATTTTGCTACACCCAAGTATATGACACTATCGATACTTAAAAATTGATAGAAAAGAACCTAGAGATCTTATAAGAGGAAAGCGTGGAGAATATCTCTGAGGCGTCCACAAATGTGGATCAGCGAAAAATGAATGATTTTATTCGGCAGAGACGGGGTGCCTTACTGCGAGAAGGATTACCAGAAGCAATTCGGGGTGAAATGTGCCTACTGCAATCGTTACATCAGCGGCAAGGTCCTGCAAGCCGGCGATAATCATCATTTCCATCCGACTTGTGCTCGATGCACCAAATGTGGCGACCCATTCGGAGACGGGGAGGAAATGTATCTACAAGGTGCAGCCATATGGCATCCTCGTTGCGGACCCGGCCCGAGTGGTCCAAACGGTATCGTTAATGGTCACGGTGAAGCTCACACTCCTCAACATCGAGAGTCAGAACGGATTTCCAGCAGCGCCTCGGAGATGCAGGTAAGATCGTACAGTACGGGATGATATTCGAAGAGACTCGCTTTTCGACCATTTGTCGATGTGGCGAACACTTTTGAACATATCGAGAAGCAGTCAAATAGGACTCGACTGTTACCGAAACCCGCGATACTTCGGCCTATTAATCTACGTTTATTCTGGACGTGAATTATACGGAACTGTACATCCTGTATAATATATTGTATCATAACGTGCAACTGTATATTCGCTGTTACTCGTCTCTGTCGTAGAATTGTCCGTCATCATTTGTCATTTTCTCGTTGCTCGTGGTGAATCATCAGGTAGTTTTTCGAGGGAAATGTGCAAGGTTTTGCGTAACTAATGGTACAGACGAAGAACGGGCTGATTTCTTACGTGAAAGTAGCTTGAACATTTTTCAGAACTTTTTGATTTAGTGACTTGGGCAGTTCAGAAGTTTGGAATCTGGAAATATGATAATTTTGTGTTTTGGATATATTAGAATTCGGTAATTTCAGAATTTGAGAGTTTGAGAATTTAGAGATACCACTTGTTAAGACAATTCTAACCTACAGATAGAACTTTATAGATCCAAGAAAACAGTAGATATATTTTTTCATTCTAGTTCAGAAGGGGAGATCGAAGATTTGTCAGAAGACAATCCTACGCCCCTAACAAATCTTGAAACTTCCCTTCTTCAGAAACAAAGTTTTCCACTTCAACTTGCTTTCGCGTAAAAAATCGCCTTCTTGTACCAGAAGTTATCCAACACCCTGTAAGCAGTGTTCACGATTGTCAGCGTTCGCGAATGTGCTTATCAGAATCGCGCCACGTTTTACCATATTCACCGGTCAACGTCGCCAGTTAACGCGCGATCATTAACTCGACCCAAATACTCGATACGTTTCAAATAGTCAATGTCGTACGAAAACCGACGTGTGCACGCCTATCATCGTCATCAGCTGAATGCGTTTTTTGTTTAGTTGCATCGTACGCCATTGAACGACGATCAAATCGCGTGCATCAGTTTTTGAATTGAGTTTTGCTCTTTGTGGAAAGAAAGGGAAACCGAATGTATGGCTGTCGGTGCAGTTGACTCGAAAGAAATCGTGACCCGATACACCACGAAGTTCAGCTTGCATCGTGCTTATTCTGGGCTGTGTTGTTGTACGGCGCGTTCGTTGTGAAACGTTGTTTTTCTTTGCTGCTCGGTTAATTTTGTGTCGGTTGTTTCGGACCAAGTTTAGCGTAGAGACCGTTTTAGAGCTTTTACGAGTACATGTACACATCTTACTTTTGTATAACCAGTAATAAAACATAGCTTTGTGTATAGCTTCGTTTCCATTTCTGTTCGACGATATGTGGCTTCTTAACATGCATTTGTTCCTTTAACATGTCATTGTATACTTTTGCCGCACGCTTCGATGTCAGGAAGTTTCATATTGAATACACGACGTATATATATACATATATGTACATATAAGTATATATATTTATGATACTTCGCCGAATTTTACCATATTTGATTTTTTATATTTATTTTAATTTCTTACATTTTTTTTATTATTGCTTTCTTAATCGTTGTTTACTTTTTTTTTCGCACGGTCATTGTGTATAGTTTTCATTGCGGTCACGCACGCCAAGCCTGAACGGATCACTCTGCAGCCCTTACAGCAGCCTCAGTCGCAAGGTATGCCATGTATCTCCTAGCACATACGCTCTATCAAGAAACGTCCACGATTTTTCTCTATAGTTTAAGCTCGGCTCAACTTCGTCACCGTACAAACTTCTGGAGCCTAGGTTACGTTGGCAAAGCAAGTGGTTTACTATCACTTACCGGTGTAACCTAGTTTCCAGACGTTGTGGTTTATGCTGCTCGATGATTCCGAGTACAAGCCGCGTCCTTCTCAAACTATCAGAGGGTTTTCCATTGATTCGTATCCCGCAAACTCTCGACTAACACACCGAGTTATTTCTGGACCGTTTCTGCAACATACGAAATTGCTTCGTATTTGTGGCACCGATATCTCCGTAATTCATCAAAGAAATTATAAACAATCACCGAAAAAAAATGATAATCTTCAAGGCTTCAACATTGAATTTAATATCAATTGACAAGCGATACTTTGTGGCACATCGTTTATGTCAGACTTCCTACGATTCCAAAATCAATCTTCCAGCATCCTACCTGACAGAAAATGAATTCGATAGAACAGATAGCCTACGTTATAGTTCTGCTGCCATCGTTAAAATATTCATTCGTGAATATTCAATGAGTTTCTTGACAGGGCGTTGAGCGCGTTGAGTTTTTATCTTCCTTTGCTGAGTAAATAGCTAAAGTTAGCGGTATGACAGACGCTTACGATTCATCTACATAGAACACCACGAGTCTAGCCGTGATAATATACCTGTTAATTGCCCCAGTATTACCCTGCACGAACCGGCAGTCCTGGATTGATATTACGAGAATATGGACGCGGTCCATCCGAGGATGTGTCTAGGATTTACACGTACTCGTATCTGACCGAAACACCCAGCCAAGGATACTTGAGACGTCCGATACAGCCGTACGACAAACCTCCGACTAGCCCACACTTTCATAGACCCAGCTGTAAGTATTCATCTCTTCTTCGTGCGTTGTACCTCGGATTATTCGGAACATTTACTCAAGAACAGTAATTCAGAAACATTTATTCAAGAACAGATATATTTTCATTAATTCTTTCAAACCTATAGTATGTTGAGGTAATTGCGTTATAAAGTGATGTATGAACAAGATTAATTAGTACAACCTGCAGAAATGAATGAATGCAAAGTTAAACCATTTCAAAGTCCAATATTAAAAATCCTAAAGTCCAAAGATCCACAATACCAAAGTCCTAACCAAGCAAAATCCCAAACACTAAAATGAAATATCTGAAAGTTCCCCATTTCGCGATCTAGCATGTAGCCATACATATCGTTCCGAGGTACAACACCTTCCCCTATTGAGAAACATGTGGAGTACTGTTGGAGGGTCGCCGAAGGGGAACGGTACGCGTGTAAATCGTACGGTTGATTTTATTTCAGCGTCTCGTTCGATAAGAAGCAGCGGTGGACGCAGTAGCCGATCAGGAATGCGAGCTCTGGTCGACGCTCTGAGCGAGACCAGACCAAAGTCACCGGCCAGTCAAGTAGATAATGACGAGCCAATAGAGTTGGCGCATTATCCAGACGCCATGAAACCTCCACCCGGAGCCAAGCCGCCGATCGAGAGGGACGATTTCCCGGCTCCGCCGTATCCTTATACCGATCCAGAAAGACGCAGACGATGGTCCGACACTTACAAGGTATCGCGTTCTATCGTTGTTCCCTTTCAGCGTATCTCGAACGTTCGATGATGTTCCGTTTGCGTATCAGGGTGTACCGGCGTCGGACGACGAGGACGAGGTCGACAACAAAACGTACATAAAGGAGGTGGAGGAGAAGCTGAAGAAAGAGCAGGACGAGCTGAGTAAAATAGACACCGGTATAGCGAAGGTGTTCTTGCAAGATCGCGAGAAGGATCGGGAGAATCTGAGACACAAGGCGGCCAACGTGGACCCGAGGAACGCCTCGAGAACACCGTCGGCTGCCAGGGAACCGACTTACAGACTGCGATACGAGAGTCCCGTTGGTGCATGTACGTTGTCGCGATTATACGTTTTCGTTATCTACGTTTTTGCATCGTATGGTTGTAACGTACGGATTTACTTTTACACAGCACCGTCTAGGAATATAGATCATGCCAGACCCTGGGAAGACGACGACGGTTTCAGTTATAGATCGAGCGTAGGGCCCAGTTACAACGGTAAGCTTTAACGATCTTGTAGAGATCTAGCGATAGCTATTTCACGATCGTCTCATTAACATAAGTGATAATCATCTCATACATGTCCACACGTTCGCACATAACACTAACATATACCACTGTACCGTGTTTCGAAAGTAACATCGGACGTCAGATTCCAAAGCGATATAGAAGCGGGGTGGGTGAACGAAAAGATGATCGTTCCTGTTGTTCTTTTCTTTTTTTTTCTTCTTCTTCTTATCAACTAAACAAAAATTTGCTATCGTGGAACGGAACGCAATGTAGTGGGAAGGGTGAGGCTCGATTAACGACGCTCCGTACGTGAACTCTCGAGTGCAAGAGTTTGTAAAACGTAAAACAAGTGGCATTTAGCATCATCCCTCTTCGATAAATAACGCACACGCTACTGGGCGTCCATTAACGTATGTAACAGGTGATGTATTGTTCCGCTTCTGCATGCGATCGGCCATATATATACCTTCGATGTGCTTGCCTCTTCTTTATCTTTCGATTTTATCTCTGGCCATACGAGTACCGGATATAACAACGTGCGTGAAAGTTCCATCCTCTCGAGTAGCCTAATCGATTCAATTCCCATTATCATTTCATTCGTGGTCGTTCGTCATTTAGACAGCTGTTAGAATCTCTGGCATGGTATTTCATTCTGACTTCACTCTTGGCAACTTGTTCATCACACACGAACACACATCGCTCCGATATTCATATATTCTCTCTCATCTGTACTTTTTGGAATGTTTCTTTACCACAATGTTGGAAGATAATTCGAAATTAGCCGATTACCGAAGGAATATTTAACGCGTTCGCTGCCACGTGCCGTGTGTCATCGACTTGCACTCTTTTATTAACCGTCTTAACATTCGATCAAGGTTTCCAAATGGTATTCTTTGATCAAACACGAGCAGCTTTGATGCCATGTGACTAATCGTCCCGCTGTCGACACGTTAGACAGCTGATATATGGGATGATACATTTTGTGTCGATAATACTTTGACGATGGCAGCGGATGTGATAATTTCGTTACGTTCGCGTACACTTGGATGCAATGTAGCCTCTCTTAGTTAAAGAGGAGGAATACTTAGGTTAGACTCTCCCGAAGTTCCTTTTAAACCTTAGGTTTCCTTAACTCTATCTAGATTATTCCTGGACTTTGAACTCCCCATAACTCCTGAACCCTCTAGCTTGTAGGTTCTCCCTAGCCTCTAACGTTCTGTAGTTTCTATGCTCACCTAGGTTTTAAGCTCATCCTAGGTTCTAAGTTCTTAGACCGAACTCCCACTGGTCTTTAAACTTGGATCCTATACTACCCTAGGTCGTTAGACCTCGTTAGATTCCCCCAAGAATCTCCATAGCCTTCTCTAAGATGCCTCTTAAGCTCTTCCCTACGTTGCATCCAAGCGTACCACTTCAGCTTACGTCGCACGATAGTTACATCTTCAGCACTGTATATCTTGTAACGCTTATCCGAGAAATATCGTAACATTTAGTAGGTTGATTTTTGTTTATTCTTTTTATTTTTCCGAACACGTATCTTCCAATGTTGAGTCGTTAAAAGTAAAAGATTGGATAGGTATCTGCCTCACATTCGCTACCTTGTATCATCGTGTCTCTATTTTTGTGTTTTTGTGTTTGTGTTGTGTTTGCGTGGGGCGGCAGTTGGGAGGTCATCGGCACGTTCCCCGGCTCCCAGAAACTATCCACCCGTTGGTACTCAACGCGCCTTCACTCTTCCAAACGCCGCTAGGCACTATCATTCGGTGAGTCCGAGAACTTTCCAGTTCCACCTACCGCTGATCTCAAGTCAAAATCCGAAATTCGTATGTAATTCGCTTTTCAATTCGCACGGACGAATTTCATTTCGGTCTGAAATTCGACGAGCACGAGACTTTCTCAAGAGCAGCCGTCTCGAGTAGAGGAAAATACTTGATCAACGAAATGATGATTTGTTGTTGACTTGTCTTCACGGGAGGCATGCTTTTTGTTCTCTCTAGCTTATTGAAGAGTAAACGTTTTATTGTACTTACACGCACAGGTGCTGGCTTCTTCGTACATACATGTACAGGGTGTTTCAGTTTTATCTATTCATGCAATTGTCTTTCAGATTATTTGTTTCGAACGGAACTTGCTGCGTTTCGACTGTCTTATACTAGTCTGATCCAGGTGAGGGCACTTCCGAAATATGACAGTAACTCTGTGTTTGTAAAAATGTATTAGAGTACAATGTTACCGGATCGATGATAGTAAGGTGGATAGCTAACTCAGGTGTTTAAAAGACACAGATCATTTTTGAATGTTGGAAACGTCTTCACCTAAGATCGAGATGGAATAAGTTCCAAACAGACGAATAGTTGAAGAGGCAATTGCATGGGTATCACCCTCTAAATACGGATTTTATTTATTATTTTTTTTACCGTTGGTCTTCGTTACACGCGCCGTTCTCTGCACAACTTCACGAGAAATAATGCTTGTGCACCTTGAACATCGGGTACGTTCCACCCTCTTCTTGCCGCGGGGATGCAGTTTGAAAAAAACCCGTAGAACCACCCGGACAAGGGTATCTATATCGTCGCACAGTAGCAAATTTTTATTTTCTTTTTTTCTTTTTTTTATAAACGATCTTGCCTAGAAAGAATCATCACGATAATTCACGATAAATAAAGGTAGGATGTCCGTAGCAAAAGATCGAAGATCCTTTTTTTTTTTTTTTTCAAATTGAAAACCACCTTTTGGTATACAAAATATTTGAAGAACCCACTAGTTTTGGCGAACGTTGGGCATTCGTATGGGAATGAACGATCTCGATGATTTCTCGTTGAAACTAATCAGTAATATCTTGTCGATTGACTATTTGAAACCAGTTGTGAGCTCCCTTCGGCACATCCCGAAGCCAGGGTACGGTCTGGCACCGCGAAGTCACACCTTCTCCTCGACCGGCGGTTCTGTATCTGCTCTCCCTGTAAGTCTTGCACCGCGTCACAAAACGACGACCAAAATCTTTTGCACCGTTATTGCTGATTATCAAGAAAATGCTGTAGAAATTTATGATACACTTTTGTATTTAAAATTATGTACAGTGTCGGGCGCGGCAGACTTCCCTGCGGAAAATGGCGACACAGGAAAAGAGGGGTCCATTATTCGCTATAACGAGGATTATCGTACTCTACGCTATCTCCACAATTTAAAAATTTGGTAATTCGGACTTTTGGAAGTTTGGGAGTTTAGAGATTTGTAACGGTGAGAGATTGGGAAATATAAGTTTAGAAGTTAGTATTTTAGACCTTTGAGAATTTGGAACTTTAGAAAGTTAGAAATGCGAGAAATTGGGAGATGTGGGAACTTCACAATTGGAAATTTAGAAATGTAAGAAATTGAATAGTATAGAAATTCAAGAATTTAGAACCTTGGATATTTGGAAATTTATAGGAACATTAAGTTCTCCGTAATTGCGTACCCTCTTGTCCTGCGTCGCCATTTTCCCCAGGAGAAGCCCAGGATGCTCTCGACCGTGCATACCGCAACGTAGGCTCGTAGCTAACCGAGCCGATCACCGATGGTGCAGGTCGTTTCTAAGATGTACGCTTTTCTGTCGTCTAGGGTGATTATTCGTTCAGTGGGATGGGAGACAAGACGCACAGCACTGATTTCTCGTCTGGCAAATCAGATAGTGAGTAAACCCCAGAGAAAGAAAAAAGAAAAAAAGAAACCGATCACACGCGGTTCTCTGTTGTCGTTCTCATTCTCTCTCTATCTCTCTGTCTCTGTTTCGTACGGTACTCTCGAACTATATTACATGTACATGCTTCAGTTTACTTTTTTATTTTAACGTATTTTCCTTTTAATTATTCACAAGTAGAGGCGTTACAGACACATGGTCTTCCTACTTTAAAACCATGTTACAACGAAATGTACCGTCAGCACGAGAGATAATTTCGTTCTGATATCTCGATAACTTATTTTCGGTTATAATACAGCTTCGTAATATCTGAGCATGCTTTACTAATGCATCCTTGCTATATCGTACACTGTCACCGTTCTTTTTTTTTATTTAACATGAAAGCCTGTTTATTGAAGAATCGACGGTGGTACGATCGTTAGATTGCATAATACGTTTGATCGTTAACCAACGAATTTATAGTGTGCCCAAGTGACAGTATCACCTTTCTCGCCAGTAACATGATTTTATCTTTCTTTCTTTTCTTTTTTTGGTTCTTTTACGAAATTACAAATTTTTGTTCGCTGAGACACATCGTGTAGCTTAGAACTCAGGTCATATGTACAATATAATCATCGAAAACAATTACGCTTATCGTGACACACGAATCGAATCGATCGTGTTCCTCGATCCCGTTTCATTTATTTTCTCCATGAAACCATTTTTGTAATGCTGTTATGTGATGTTTCTCTTTTTAGACAAAGTGGAACACGATCGGTCGATCAACAGAAAGATTGTAACTTAACATTATCGAAATGGTTTGTGCAACATGGTTTGACATGGTTTTCTTTCCCATTTTTTCCCCAAATTTTAGTATCAACAGGCAGCATCACGGATGTGGATCGACGGGCATTGGTATGTACCACAGCCCCATACTACTCCCGGCGAATTAGCATGGTTTGTAGCTTGTTTTGCATTTGAATTATTTAACCAGCATTATCATGAACGCGTTAATCCTAGTAATCGAATTATACGTAGAATCGAAGGACGTATTTGACCCATTGTTGTACAGGATGAGTCTAACTTTATCATGTTGCCTTCGCTATTTGTAACATTTATTCGTAAACGATACATAGTACTATAATGTTTTCTCATATTTCTACAAATAACGAAGTTGGTTGACCCACCCTGTATATCGATCGAACAAAATTTGTACATAATTAACGTCATAGTTTCGCTGTTGCGATGTAAAATTGTACATACTTGTACATTGATTTGCGCATGTATGCTGTACATTTGCTACGATTATTTTACTCATATTTTAATTTTTGCATCTTTTTAATATTTATTTTAATTTTTTTGTTAGTTGCCTTGGTATTCGAAGTTTGCATATTTGATTTACTTTGGCGAGAAACATAGCTGCCGAGATATTTTTTCTGTTCGCGATACACCGACGACGATACGAACGACGCGAGGCTTATTTTTGATTTTGTTCGACTATTGACACGACTTAACGCCACTTTTATTTTCTCGGTGTCGCTACGATAACACGATGCGAGTTTCTTACCGTACGATCGATACGTGTAATCACGAAATCGCTCTGTGTGTCGAATAACGTCATCGAAACTGACATGTACCGCGGTGTTCACATGATTTGACTGCATAACATTCTGCATCGAAGTTCTGCATCTGTCGCATAACTGTGCATACTTAATGAACACGGAACTATGTCTAAACTGAATTAGACGGGCATGAGATTGTATCATTCTCATTTTCGATCAAAATTAACGCGGATCTACTCTAGTTTCGTACGACATGTCGAATGTTTAACTCGATGTCTAGTCGATAAATTTTTCGAATCCTCGAATTCCCAAAGGCCTAAAGGAAAGTCGCTATGTTTTGGCATTCAGCACGCGTTAATCGGTGTAACGAGTTAGTCCTAATGGCGCGTCTTTCAGTCTAGCTGTAGTTCTGTCTCACATTGATCACTGTTGAATACGAGCAAACGGGACGCCGGTGACGGTTCAACCTGTTTGCGTAACCCGCCATTAATAAACGCGGTGTTCCATTGATTCTTTTGTTGCTGCAAAACTGGGTTTTGTAACGAGCGACGCTCGATTCCATCAACACAACGATAAAGAGTTCTCGCACAGTTTGTCAACCATTTCGAACAATTTCTTTTTCATTTCATGTTCGCTACCGGATGGAGTCAGTGAAAGATTCGAGAGAAAGTAAATTCTTAATTGCCTTCAAGTAAATTTACAAGTATATAGTTAAAATGAGTCTCTGAGAATATTTAAGAATTGTGCGAGACACTTTTCAAGTGCACCGCTACGCTCATCGCCAGGCAAGTGGCTAGTATTATATTAAAATTAACGTTTGAATCGGTGCTGCAGAATGATGGTGGGATGCTGCCATCGTCCACCACGTATACAGGTGGCCTAGGTTCGGTAGTCGGGAGTCACGGGGGCCATCATGTAAGAAGATCGTTACCAGACATGGGTACAGCACCATCCGAACCACCCAAACTCTATCCCTATCACTTACTTGTCATCACTAACTACAGGCTGCCAGCCGATGTGGATCGTTGCAATCTCGAAGTAAGTATTATCAAGTTCTTTAGTTACTTGTGACCAACTAATGAACAGCGTTTAAATATCTCAAGACCTAAAATCGCGTTACATTTGCGTGCAATTGTTTGTTCCAGCGGCATCTTTCCGACGCGGAATTCGAGGCAGTTCTCCAGTGTACCCGTGCCGAGTTCTACAGACTACCACAGTGGCGTCGTAACGAAATCAAAAGACGTGCCCGACTGTTTTAACCAGCAGCATGTTCACGTTACGCGTTCTACTTATATATTACCTTGATCGTGTCGCGACTGTGTTACCGTGCTATAGAGTGTACATTCCTTCAGCGTGGTAGGTATATCATGAAAAAGGGAACACGTGTTCAAAGAGCCGACGATACATGGCGGTTTTCAAACGCGAACAATATCATCGGGACGATCGTCCTCGGTCACTGACGTTCGATGATTCACGAGGGAATCTTCGATGACACGTATACACATCATCACACACGGACACGTATGACACACAAATGACAACACATATACACACACAGATGAGCACTGCCATTCGTCGTCAATTTTCTTCTCTCAGCAACGAATCCACAGGCAGCTTGACACTTTTGATCCTCGATTAAATTCTTATTACCCTGTGACTTCGGTGCTTCTTGCGGGAGAACCTTTGCTGTTCATAATTGTGTTTATCCGTTACTGCTATCGGCAGACGAGACTCGTTGAAAGACAGGTCGATGATTAAGTAGGGGCGAAGGAACATTTTGGTTCGACGATAGAATCTATACGTTATCGTTGTTAATGAAAAATGTTTCGATTGTCGAGGAGATAGAGTTAAAGAGAAGATACATATATCTGTATATGTATGTCGAATCCTATGGGTAACCGTTTTAGAGAACGGTTTCAGAGAATTTTACTCCCGTGTCTAGCGTGTAATCTACAGTTTCGTGACCATGAAGAAGGGAAAAGGAAACGGTAGATGGGTAGCGTTTTAGGAGAGTAGCTGTACAGTTCCGATGGTGATCTTCCATTGGGAAAATGTCGATGTGAAGGAAGAAGGTTCTACCATTAATGAATTTGGAAATTTAGAAATTTTGTAACTCGATGATTTGAGACGCTGACTATTTGGAGAGTTTAACACTTGGGAATTAAAGAATTTGGAAATTCAGAAGTTCGAGAATTTCTAAGTGACAAGTGACGGTCCTTCCTTTCCTCATATCACCATTTTTCTGAGGGATGACTACCATGCTCTGTAATTCGCTATACCCTCTTTCGCCATTTTCCCTAGGGGAAACCTATAATGCTCTCGACTGCCAGGTTAAAAATCGTCTGAAATTTGACCATTTACAACGGAGATGTTCGTCGTGTCTTAGAGCTTAGGTCGACATGGAGCACGCTAGAGGGAGCAATAATAACGAAATTTAAGGGCAAATAATAGAGGACATATGGTAATACTCGTATTGCACGTACGTTGTTGTAAATAAGGCGAAAGAGAATGTTATGGTGGATGAAACAAGCAGCAGCAAAAGTAAAAAGAAGCGAGATATATAAAAGAAACAAACATACGTATATACAATTTTGAGAATTCGCTTGAACCACAAGATACACATACTATTTGCAAAGGGTTATAAAACACGAAAGCGCTACTATCATAGGAGCTATCATTATTATGATTTAAGTTTTAACTATTATTATTATTATTATTATGATTATATTATATTATTATTATTATATTTTACTATAAGGAACATGAGAAATTTATGATATAAGTAGAAAGAAAGACCAGCTTGCCGAGTGACGTGGTCAATGCATGCGTCATCGATATTTATCAATTTTAATGCTCGTTAACAGACAAAGTGTCTGTTGTTAAATTATAATATATAAGACATCTTAACGATTTCTGACTTGTATCGAATACATGAAAAACGCTCTGCGGTGCGGGCGAAATTACACGAATCATATCTGTGCTTCAATCAAAATATTTGCGAATAGACTATTATAATTGTTCTATTTCGCGCGAGTACGTCAGACGGCAAGCTAAATATTTGCGAAGAAAAGCGTGCGTACATTGGAATAGGACAGTTGGATCTAATCGAACTGATGTTAACACTTTGACAGCCGCAACCATCTACCTTATTTTCATTTATCCTATCTGATATTGCTATCAATAATCTATTGTTATATTTAACACCGTTATACTTTACATTGCTATTTGAGGCTTCCAGGTGTAAGTAAAGGAATATTTTGGGATCCCCAAGGTAATATTTACATAGTACCAGAATGCCTCAATCTTAATCTCTTCAGGGATAATTTTTTTTAAAGATAGAAAATGAAATAATCTAATTATTTTACATAATCATATCTCACTTATTTTAAACGAATGATACACGAGAGAAGAATGTTCACGTACGAGATCATTTAACGTTGAATCAAATAAAAAGCTGAGCGATCCTTGAAGAAGTTAAGTATAGTTAAGTGTAACGATCTAAGCAATGAAAGCCACAGAAAGTTATTTCACGAAATACGCGACCGTCAAGGTGTTAAGCTTCCTGAAACGTAACTCGATACGAAAAAATGAAAAATTAAAAAACCGGAAAAAAAAGAACAGAACGAGTCGAGAAACGCGTGTTTCACTCTACACTTCGCCACTTACCCTAAGTCATGTGCCTATAATATGTAAATGTCGGCGGACATTTTTTTTAACACGAGAAAAGTCGTTGATAGTTTCTCTTTGCAAGAGCATCCGACACACACGTCCGTGCAATTTCTTGGAGAATTTCTCGTGGCTACGTTAACGAGAATACAGGAACGTGCTCCATGATCTTGTGTAATTGCGAACCTGTTGACGAACAGGCAGAAACTGATATGCACAGACGTTTATGCGTGATTCGTGGCGAGAATAAAGAAAGAAAGCAGAAAGGACACACAGTTCTTATCCACGATAAATAATCGTTGCTCGTTTCCTTGTGGTCCGCTTTTGTACACATTATCGAAATCAATAAACTGCAATATTTATCTTTAATTTGCAGAGTTTTAACATTAGCGAATAAATGTACACGGTCAACAAGAATTTCTTGTGAAGTATTGCTCGTTCGGGATTATTTTTGTTATGTTCCTTCCGTTTCTCACGTTTATTTCTGTATCTTGCTTGTTCCTTTTATTTCTTTTCTTCCTGTTTGATTTTTTTCACTTAACCCTTTGGCTCGGTCCACAAATCTTTTTTAATTACATTCAAATTTACAAAATTAATGCAACTTCTGAACCACTTGCATTTCATTTAGATGTCCACGTAGTCGAAGGGTTAAGCTGTATTTTATTTACGATAACAAACCTACCGTGACACTGTCAGATCATGGTGCACCGTTGTCTCTACCTGTTTCCGTGCAATGCGAACCAATGTATGTTTCCGTTGTATAGAGCACATTGCTTCCGCTAGTCTGAAGTTAAATAAATGCAAACCTATACAAAACGCTGATCGTTCGCGCCTTCACGTTTTTATCGAACTAAGCGATGAAAGTTTCGTTCGAATCGCACACGACCCTTGTCAAAGTATACGTTGCGAAGTTTGCCTCTATTTTATTACGAAACTGGAAGAAACTATAGATAGTGTATCGCGTTTCAACTTCAGTTCTGTCGACCATATTTCTTCTCGCGAAATAAAAGTCATTAATCCCAGTTTCGGTATCAGACATTCCTCCACCGTTGTGGCACTGATTTTACGAAGCAGTCGTCTTCTCTCGAAGAATGATGAAGCCTTCTAACACGTTGGATAACGCTTCGTATTCGTCCAAGGCAAGTTCCGCTCTTTCTCCGTAGGAAAGCAGCGTTGGAGTCGTGTGCACGTAACCTCCGGAGATACATTTAGGATTTCCAGCCTTGCCCACGATGTCCACGGCGTGACCAACCCTCACGGACACTGGCAGACTCTAAACCATCATTTCATACTCAGAAACTATAATTATGATCAGAGACTTTGATACTCTCAGAGTATTAAACGGTTATTATTAATTGTATCACTTCTATTCACCCATCGAATGTCTACAACCCTCAGATCACATCGAACATATCTATTTACGACCACACTCTATCGATTTGATGAATAAGGTGGTAACTGTACTTGTAAATTTTCATCCAAGGTGACCAACCACCTGGGTTCCATCGCAAGCGCTAGACAATACATCAAGTAATGAGATCTCGTCAGGATGAGGTTCTGATTGTCCAAAAAAGCGACCAAGACCACCATCAATCCAGCCAAGGCGGTTCGATCCAGGACTTTGGAGGCGTAACGCAACGGAGATATGGATAACGTTCCCTAAATACGACGAATGATAAATTGCAAATTAATTTGGGATTTTTCAACTCGAATTACTTTTCCGAGATGCACCAGGCCCTGGGATATTCGAACGAGGAACAGGTGCAGAGGATTCTTCGCGTGATAACAAGCCAGTTGTCTCAACATGGTCGCAAGACGCGCATTGTTTGTTCCAGCACCGACTAGACCAAGGGCGAAAATCGCGTTGTTCGTCACTTCGGCGTCGTTATCATGACTGTATTTATTCAGAACGTCCAGAACAGCTAGGTCTGGGTTTGACAGGAAGGACAAGCCTAGGGCGAGTGGCATTGCCCTTCGTGCGGATATGGGACCGTACCTTCCGATCTAGAAGTCAAATGATATTGAAACTTTGAACCCTTTACGAGATCATGAACTTGTAATATATTAATTTGAAGTGCTAAGTCTGCCTAAGATGATTGTACAAATGTTGAACTTTATTTTATGAACGTGTCTAGACTTATGGTATGAATTTACAAAAAGAAAATGACAAACTTGACCGAAAATCCTCGAGTCTTCCTTTCCCTCTCCCAGACCAACTGCAGCAACACCCAAAGTAGCTATAGCCTGAGTCGATCCTATTTCCCTGATATAAACATCGTAAAATCAGTAATAACTTTATGAATGTAAAAGAATCGTAACTTCAAGAGACATACTTAGATCCTTCTATCTTCTCTTCTGACTTCTTCGTTTTTTTCTCAGGCGATTCTGCATTTCGAGGTCGCGGATCGCAGCAGCTGGTGCCTGGAGCGTGAATGGACGTTTCGGATACGTGTTCACCGTTCACTGGTTCTGAACAAATCCGCAGCAACTCTTGCACGATCAACACATCACCTGTCCCAGCGTATGCACACACCTGAAAACGATTACATTCAGCTCTGTTTGATTCGCGATAAGACTGTAGACATCACCTGTAGTATAGTTTGCGAGGGTAGCTTGTAGGGTTCAGGTAAGACCTGGAGAGCAGCGGAAGGTGCTTCTATAATGTCTCTGCAGCCCATGTAAACCATCCCCAACGATAAAGGCAGAAATCTACGGAAGCAGGTGAATTCGTAGTAGGTTTATATGTGAAAAGTTTATTTGACCAACCTGGAGTAAGTACTGGACAGCTCTTGAGGAGTTAGTTCTAGTAGCTTTTGCAGAAGTATCGAGGAGACATCGGCATCGGCTGAACCAACATTTACCAATCCTATTGCGATTGCACCGAGCGACAAGGTTTCCATGGTACCTAGGTATCAGAGGATTATTGATATAGCCTGGAATTGAGTAGAGTAGAGTCTTGGATTTAGAAATTTGGAGATTTAGAGATTGAGAACGAATTTGGGGAGTCAGGGAAATTGAGAATTCGAAAATGTTATGGACTTTAAACTTTGGAAGTTTAGGAATTTAACAACTTAGGAACCTAGAAATTCGAGAAGCTAAGAATTTGAAAATTTCTAAATTAATCTTTCCTTAGACTCCCTAACTCCTAATCTTAACATACTTGTCTTATCTGTGAGAACTCCAGTTAAAAGTTCAGTGACATCGGTCCTCTGTGACCCGGCGTAAGCCAAACCCAGTCCCAAAACAGCCCCAATTTTTAACGTCGCGTTGTCAGAAGGCACATAATCGCTAAGAAGAGCCAGTGCAGGGTCGCATTCGTTTCTAACCCCGCAATTAACTAATCCAATAGCGAGCAAGGCTCCTGATTTGATGAAGTCATCGTTCGTATACAGGTACCTACAAAACAGACGTCGATTGCTCGTTGCAACCTTTATACTTCAAAAAGAAAAAGATGATGTTCACTTGTCAATCGGTACCAAACCACCGTCCACATCCCACATATGTATTAACCCTAGGGAGGCAGTAGCCGATAGCATTCCACGATCCTATAACCAAATTTAAGATTATTTCTCTTTCAAGAAGGATTTGCATTTAAGACCTTGTTCTTGTAAACCCAAGAGTCTGCCGCGTTCGCCATTAGTTTATCCTGTCCGAATCCAGCATGGACGAAACCGGAAACGAAACTGGAAGCTAAGTTCGCTCTGGCAGAGTCGTGTTCGGTCTGTCTGAGCGGTGTGCTTGTCTCCAACCAGGTCTTGTAGATATCGTCAGGATGTTTAGGTTCGAGGATGTCGAGTTCTCTCGCGAGCACCTGGAAGTGACTGTTCACGTGACTGTTGCTTAGGATGGTCTCTATCTCCGGTGCATCCTCGCCCTGGTATTCTTTCTTCAGAGGACTATCCTGAAGTGTTTTCTCAAACTTTATTTAACTGATTTAGGTCTGTTTCATAGAAGAAGGTAATCTAACTCGTTCGAGCCGAAGGTAACAGCTCGGTGTTAGATATTTTAATTATTAGACAGGTTAGGTATTACTCAGTCCATAGTGTTTGATGTCATTTTGATCTACTTATGATATTGAATAATTTCAGTTAATGTTTTATGTTAAATGATAAAACATTAACTGAGTACATTACGAGAAACGGTTACCCGTTGTCTGACGAGTATATACGCTAGCTGTTTCCTAGTGAGATTATCAGGGCAGGTGGTGAGACATTGATGCACAAGGTTCGAATCTCCGAGTTGCAGAGCGATCAACATCGCCTTGCAGTATTGCTTGAATCTCAAATAGTAGTTGACCGCCACTTGAAGTATCTGCCTTTTCTCCGTATCCTCGCTGCATTAATATTTATAATTAGCTGTTCACGAGTGGACATGAAGAAACGACAACCGGTGAAACGGAACAACTGACAAGGTTCAAAGAAACCTTTATTTAATTAACATTGAAATAATTCACCTATACGTCGCACAGCCTTCTAAATAACGACAGACCCTTTCGAAGTTCGTGCAGTCTAAACAATCGTCGAGAAAGCTTAGCTGATCGATTTCTAAGCATAAATCGCATCCTGGTATCTCGGCGTTGTGCTTCATGTCGAATTTGACGATGCTTTTCACTAAAGATGTAAGCTGTTTCCTAAGAACAACCCACATATCTTCAAAAATTCTAAAGATTGTGAAACTCTTCAGAAATTAGAATATACCAAATCGACTTTAGTAATAATTTGACGAGAATTTAATTTTTTCCACTTATTGAATTTCAAATTATTTCTGATGCTCAGTGCTTAATTTACGATTTCGCTATACGAGAGCAGGGACTATACCTTACACGCTCCTCGTCTTTCACGGGAGCGTTAGTCCACTCGTCGACGATTTCATTTTCTAATTGTCGTACATATTCGTGACCCCATTCTCCAGGGTTCCTAACGCCCCCTTTGATACAATATTCCAAGCATTCTTTGCACCCCGGAGGCGCAGCCGCCAGCGATAACACGCTCACCACTTCGGCGAGTTGTCTTTTCACGTCCGCACTTTTGATTTTGTTGTAAGCCTTCTTCAGAGGCTCGTACGAGTTTTTTAAATACTTGAGCGGTTTCGGTACGGAGGTCATCGAGGTGGTCGCTGTTTGCATCAGCAGTCTTAATTGGCATAAGGATACTAGCATCTTGGTCTCGTCGTTTCCCTTGAATATTGATATGGGAAAGGATTAAAGGTTATGCAAATGAAGAAATTGCGCAGAAATTAAATGCAATTACTATTAACACGTCGACCAGCTGAAGGAGCTCCTCTTGTAACCTCGTGTCCTCTTCGTCCTATCGGATATCGAAATAAGAAGGAATAATCTGATATTTTTTCTTTTAATCAGTAACACTTTTACCATTTCCGAGTCCTTTTCGTGTCTGCGTTTAGCCATTGTATCTAACTACTTATCACCGAATAAAAATTATACTTTGCTTTATCTGCTCTACGGAAATTCATGAAATTGACCGATAACACGTGTTCCGCTCGAACTGAAGTTGATTTTCTTTCTTTTCAATCGTCGATTGAATATTTTATACATCTCTCGAATTTCAGACTACAGAAGAATAAACTTTTACTACCGAAATAGGATGGATAGGTTCAGGTTTGGTAGAAGAAGATCCATTACTTCGTGCATAATACTTCAAAGTTATAGTTTATTTAGCCATAACAAGTGTGTACAAAAGTATTTATCGTACTTATACTATGTAATAACGCGTATATAATATTAATATGTACAGTCGCGTCGGATAACGATTCATATGGAAAATATATATATATATCTCTGGAGCATCGTCGATTAAAATCTTTCCAAACTGATTTATACCCTGATTAGATTGATACATATATCACACTCTCTCGTTACTTCGTATACAAAACATTTCTCACCGTTCCTTATTATAAAACCTATCTCGCAATCGCGTGTAAAAATCATTATCGTTAAATTCATTTCATTGTGCACAGCTTCGAACGACTACTAATCTGTATTTTATGAAAATTCCTTTTCTAACGACGTTCCATACGATATTTAAAGTTCGTGGTAGAAACTCGAAATTACATTTAAAATTTAGGTTGATGAATATTCAAAATTTTTAATTATTTATTTTGAGTAAAATTAACTTTACCGTCTCGAATTGTAGACTATACTTTTAGAGATAAATAATATACCTCAAATTTATCCACTTTGAATTATACTCCACGATCGCAGAAAAATTACAGCATGAAACGTATTAAAAAAGGTAGAAAATGAGCACTTCACATTTGGTAGACAGGAGAATGGAATTTCGAAGTACGTCGTGCACTCGAATGCGATTTCCTTGAGTGCCGCAGTATTTTCAAGTCTCCGAAAATTGTATTGCTCTCGAACGAAGAAAAGGAACGATCCGATATCGATTTTACAATCGTGCAGCTGCAATCTCGGGGATTGCACGCTCGTTCGCGAACAAAACGCGAGTCGTTGCATAATGAATGCAACAATTTCCTAAAAAAGGGCTGCACTCGTCACCGGCAGGAAGTTTACCGCAGTATTTTTCATCGCGAACAAAAATTCTATCCTTGATATCCTCCAGTCTCGACTCTCTTCATATTTCATGAATATGTATGCAATCAAGTTTGATCGTTAATCACTTTACGACCAGCGTAGTTTTTCCGTGCTCCTGATTTTTATTCTCTTTACTTCGCTTATTCGCATTTCAGAAACAGGTCGTATTTTGATACGTTCATAAATGTTAACGGTAACTGTCATTTCGTGTATTTACGACGTATATAAGCAATTAGAAAAGGGAAGAACAGTTAATAAATTGGCATAAAACTAGTTTTTGTCGTATACGGCTATTCTCGCTGCGGTAATTAACGCGTTTACGAAGTAATTTTCTAATTGCATTTATCCTTACGCGATAATTTTGTGCTTCGAAGATATGTCGTTGAAAACGAACGCTCGTTTAATTGATATGTCTTTCGTCATTCCGCTACAAAACACACTCGTGCAATCTTTACAACGCGTTTGGCACATCCTTTAAAGTTACAAAACGTAAATGTAAATAAGATACAACTGTGTCACTGTTGCTGCATGTAAAAATTCTTGTGTGCGCGTGTATCGTTGATCCAAAAAGAAAAGTTTCTTAACCCTTTGCGAATAGAATTAATTTTTGCTACTTCTGAATATTCTTTAAGATGTTAGTTCATTTTTCCACATTAGATACATAATTTCAATATTTAAACATGTGTACTAATATTTGTCATACACTTGATTTTTATTCCTGAATGCTCGAAGGTTCACAAAGGGTTAATCGAACATGGATAGGTTCTTTGGTACGTAGCTGAGTTAGGTAAGTACAGTCGCTGAACAGGAAGTGAAAAAATTAGAGTACACGCGCGGATTAATTGACAATGTCTAAAAACAATACTCCGAATGGAAGTTGCTAGAACAAACATTATGCTTAAAATCTGGCACTAAACTTAAAATTACGTTACACTGACCCTCGTGATATGCACTCGTAAGGTCATAGGGAAACGTTCTTAGCAAAAAATACTACGAAGTGTTTCTAATCAACTAAAAATTGATCCATCGTCGATTCCCCTATCTCGTTGAACGTTTGAATACACTCTTTACTGAACGAATCATAGAATACTATAACCGCATGGAATTCTAAAAAATATTCCGAAACGTTCGACCTAACGTGAATTCCAACGATACTCTAGAGGATGTAGAAAATATTGCTTCTCGTCTACTAGTCTAATCAATTCCATCGTTTTTCCGAAACACAGCAAGAAGAACGTCAAGAAACTCTTCGAATCGCTTAGGAACATCCATCTTCGCACGTGAAATAGGAATGTCGTCTCTTTCTAGGTCTCTTGTCTTTTATTTAGTCCAATCGCGAGTAACATGTCTCAACACGATGCTCTCGAAACAAAGACTGCGTAATTTTTCAACCTAGCCGTCAGATTCGTACCCGTGGAATTTCCGACTCACGCCATTTTACGAGGGAACGCCCGATGACGTATCCGAATTAATATTGTTACGATCTCCCGTAATCTCGAACTGATTTTCCACGGGATACGATCGATCCAATCGAATTTACGACGTCAACGCGTCCGTGTCCACTTGAGTGTAGGTTTGGAGATACAGTGTGGTCGTAAATGAAAACGTGGAGCGTGATAAATTTATTCTGAATCTCAAAAATTACGGTCCTCGATACTGGTGTTTCGATGATCGAACGTACGATTGACCGTATCCAAACCTGCTCCCAAAGAGGCCATTTTGGAGAAACGCACCCGTCACTCCGGGACCCAACGCGTTATTAAATATCGTGCTTGGGATTCGAAGAATCGCATGAGACTTACATATATATGAAACGACGCGTACGTTGAACGGTTAAAAGTAGGGAAATAAATATATTTAGAAACTATTATTGCGCGGACGTGACTAAAAACGGGACAGATCACAAATTTTCGAGTGTCATTCGATATCGCCAAGTCGATCAAATCTTTGTTTATTCATAATTTATCCTCTTTAAGACTTTTCAGTCTATTCCAATTTAGTAACTCAAAACCTTCGAACCGCACATCGGTGTAACTTTGCGAGTTCGTTCAAAAGGTGATACATCAAAAGATCTGTTCGCGAACTGCTTGTTAGCAAACCAGTTTGGACGCTGCATGACAGTTTCAAAGCCCAATTTACACTGTGGTAAAAGTTGCGGCGAATAACTTGACTGTGTGCTACCCTCTACTGTTGTTGCCAGCTTGTTTGCAGTTGTTTAAACCCAAGTAGATACTTTAGTGGTCTACTGACCTGGCTAATATTTTACACATCAACAGATTTAATGAACTGCATTTACTGCGTCCATCAACTGCAATTTACATGAAATGTAAGTGTGCGGTATCGAAAGACACTCGACCAAAACTGTTCCGTTTCCACCATCCGCATATGTACACACACGTATACCTAAAAATCATGAGCGTTGTCGACCCGACCCGTTTCTACGATCCTAAATTAATGTCCACTCGTCTCTAGTCCGTCCGGAAGGATCCAGAACCGCGATCACGGCCTTTGGCAGTATAGTAACGCGCTTGTAAAAGGAGGAAACAAATGGTTCGATTAGGGTATCACGGGGACCAGAAGAACGACCAAGTGTACGGTTATTCATCCCCATGTACCATAATACTGTTTTCATTTCTTACTCGAGTCTCCAAAATCGGAATCCGCGGGACTCAAGCCGTTCAACTCGTCTTGGATCTGTTGCAAATTCTTGCCCTTCGTTTCGGGCAACACCAGCACCGTGAACAGCACGCTGATCACACAGAACACACCAAACACCCAGTACAGCATGTAGTTACCGAGCGCATTTTGCAAGTTCTTGGAGAATTTCGTGATGAAGAAGGACAGCGTCCAGCAGACGAACACCGTGATACCGGAAGCCTTCGATTTTACGTCAGAGGCGAACATTTCTCCCATCACGGACCATGGAATGGGCCCAGAACCAACGCTGTACGTCGAGATGAACACGACCAGCGCGAGAATTGGCAGGAACGAGATGCTGCTCACGTCTGACTTTTGGACATCTTGCAGGTACATGTAGGTGCCCAGAGCGCCCTGAAAAATACAAGGGAAATGTACGTTAGTCATTTGGTTAGAGGAATACTGCTTCGTATGAGTTTTATTGTACTATCACGGGGATGTGTAAGACAGTTGAAATACGGAAGGTGATGGAAAGGGTAGCGATATACAATTGCTTAAAATTACGACGCGCAGAATTACGATGCGTGGAAGTATAATCGCGTGGAAATACGGCGCGTGGAAGTACGATGCGTGGAAGTACGGCGCTTGGAATTACAATGCATGGAAGAACAGCGCTTGGAATTATAGCGCATGGAAGTGCAGTGCGTGGAAGTACGACGCGTGGAAATACGGCGCGTGGAAGTACGACGCGTGGAAATGCAATCATGTAGAACTGCAACTCATAGAAAAACAACGTGCAGAAATACAGCACGTGGGAATAAAAACGCGCGGAATTACAAACTCGTGGAAGTACGTTACGTGGAAATACAACGTGTGAAAATACGGCGCGAAGGAATACGTCACGAAATCTATCGTGTGCAAATCCAACATAAAACAGAAATCCATCGTATCTTCTTAAAAACGTTCTGTCTCCTATCAAAACCATTAGAATAGTAATATTGCAGCCAATTATGTCCCAGACAATGTGATCCTAATTTAATCCGACTGAATTGTAAAAAGTCTGCACCATTTGCACGTTTGACGCGCTATAATTGATCAATTACGTGCCTGCCTATCCCCGCAAACGGAAAAACATCATGATTGAACGACGCAACGATGAATCGATGAATTACAAAATTACCATGGATAGTAATTAACCGCGTTCCAAGCATACCAAGAGATGATCGGTGTCTGTAACGATTATAAACACGACCAGTTGCACGCCAGGCTGCTTCCATTTTTTTCTTTTCTTTATTTTCCCATCATTAGGGAATTTACTGGGAAATGACGATGATGCATGGAGAAGCAACGATCCTACACGCGTCGTTACGAGACATTGACATTCGATCGGTGCAACAATCTATGACGAGTAATTAGACACGACCTCATCGTTCCAGGTAGATGAAGTCATCGGAACAACTGATCGTTTCCGTATCCATAGCACGTTTGATCGAGTATTTGAAGAACAAACAGTCAGACTTATATTTTTCATCAATCATTCGATACATCTGCAATCGGAATAGCACGATATCTAAATAAAGAGTCATCTGCAGTCATTCGCTATAAAGTCCTTGTTGCAATATATCGCATATATCAACTCGATTTACACGATACGTGTTGGTTACATTTACAGTTGGATCTTGAACGACCATTTCATGTTGCAAGGTAAAGATACGCGAAACGCAAAGAATTAACGAAGGAGCAAACAACCTCGACTCATTTGTGTTCGCGTATTACAACAGTGGAATGCGACTCGCATCAGGAGCGCATCCACACACGGATACCGTCACATTCAAGAGGTTACATAAATCGATTTGAATAGACGTTGCAAGGCCGCGATCGATTTGTTGCCGCTATTTTGCAATACCTACGAAACTTACGCCGATGGACAGTGGATCAAGGTTGCGAAAAGAGCCATCCGATGCAACAAATCGAACTTGTTGCGAAACTCTCTGCCCAATATGGCAACTTTTGACGTAAACTGCAAGACAGGTACGAAACTTCACGATAGAGCTTCTTTGGCTTATAGATGATTCTATAATTGAGTCAAGTTGTGATGAAAATAGTATAATTTCACGTGTTATACTTCTGCACGATGTATTTGGATGCGCTGTAATTTCACGTGCCGTACTTCCACGTGCTATACTTTCACGAGTCGTGATTTCATGCGCCGTAATTCGACGCATCGTCATTCTACGCGCCGTAATCCCACGCTCCGTAATTCTACGCGCTGTACTTCCACGCGTCGTACTTCCATGCGCCATAATTCCACGCACCGTACTTCCACGCGTCGTACGTCCACGCGCCGTAATCCTACGCGCCCTAATTCCACGCACCGTACTTCCACGCGTTGTAATTCTACGCGTTATATTTCCACGCGCCCTAACTCTACGCACCGTACTTCCACGCGTCGTAATTCCACGCGCCGTAATTCCACGTGGCCGTACTTCTACGCGTTGCATTTCTACGCGCCCTAATTCTACGCACCGTACTCCCACGCGCCGTAATTCCACGCGTTGTATTTCTACACGCCATAGTTCCACGCGCTGTATTTCTACGCGTCGTACTCCCACGCGCCGTAGATCTACACGTTTTTATTTCAACGTATCGAATGCCTATAGTCCTATACCCCCACACCCCCTATCCTATATACCGGCGTTCCTGTATCCTTCTATCCCTATATCCCCATATTCCCATATCTCGTCATCTGTAATCTTTTTTACTGTAACCAAAGAACATAGCTGAAATGCCGAAACTTTAGTGAAACGTAAATTCCTCGGATAAATTGCTACTGAAATTGACCGCAATTTCTGAATAATGTGTTTTAGATTCCCAGAATGTGACGTAGTTAAGATTCGAACACGATTAGAATCTGTGAGTTACAGAAGCACAAGGGGATTTTTAATCGCAACGTTCCAAATGACAATGTAGAAGCAATCATTTTTGTGATCTTAGCACAACCGATCATTAAACGACTCTTCGAAGCGTGAGAAATCAAGGAACATTTTCTGTGACGTACACGAAACTTGACGTCGCTAGAAGCTAAAGAACTATTCGGATCTGGCAACCGCTGTATTTTTGTTGTTTGCGCGTAATCGATCGGCAAGAAAGACGTCATCTCGTGTTCCAGTTCATTGAATGCCAATCAGACTTCCAATAGAACGGTTCGTTGCAAAAATAACGCAATCCTTGTTTCTTTATCGCGAACGTAAGTTCAGAACCGTTTTAATAATTATGAAACAGATAACTTTTTTCGATCGATAGAAAAATTAAAATGTACAGATAACTTCATTCACAAACGCAATACACAACATTTTTCATGTACATTTTATACGCGTATTCCTAATTCTATCATATTATTTCCAAGGCTTTTTTTATCTGCGAACATCGATGCGCAACATGTTCGAATCTTTCGAACTTAACCGTGAAAAAATTTAAAAATTCAATGGATATTGAAGCTGTGGTGAAAATGAATGCAACAGAGTGACTTACCAAACTGAGGATCTCGCCAACGCCAGAGAAAACGAGCAGTATTCTTCTGCCAAGTCTGTCAACGACGATAGGTGTGACACACGAGGCCAACACTTGCACTACTCCTACGATGATGGTCGCGAGCGAGGTCTCCAACGCGACTTTCGCGCTCGTGAAAATGCCGTCCATGTAGAACAGGACCACGTTTATACCGCTGAGCTGCTGGAAGGCAACGAGCAGACTCGTGTAGATCAGTGCCTTCGTGTTAGCCTTCACCGTGAACAGATCGGAAAGCTTGGCCTCCTCTTTGAAAGCTTCGTCGATGGCCGCCTGAATAAAACAAACGACAGCATTGAGATTGTTGATCTTGAGCTCGATTGAAGGATAAAAATGACCGGGTAGCACATTGACCATTACATTTCCATTTTACTTTTCCTTGAGTTCTTGCTGATTTCTATTTTTAAAATACTTCGAAAGTCTTATTTTTCCTCGTGTCCTATTTTTCCGCAAAGTGTCAAGGATCGAGTGTTATGGGGACCTCGAACTTCTCATTTGTGATTTAAATTTATTCTAAAATTACTGCAAGTTATCGAGATTTCCAAGGTATTATAGATGCAACTTTAATGTTTATCTAGGAAATAACGTAGCAAACTTGTTAAGGAAAGGTGCAGTTCCTGGTTTCATGATAATCGATATTTTCCACAGGATCGTGGAGAGTAACTTTGTAAATTCAAGATTAGTTGAAAGGGAAGTTTGTCAGGGAAGCACAAGCTCGAACGAACTCAAATAATTAGCTATGTGTTAATGACAACTACTGCTCCTGACTTATTATATCAAAAGTTCAAGGCACGTAAGCTTGCGAAATCAAATCCCACGTGTACGACCAAAGTACTAAATAAGCCAACTAGGACAATGTATTAGGTGAAAATTAGATAAATTCACTAGTCTACACTTTTTGTATATTATTTCAAATTCTACTTGCATGGAAATGACCTTTGAGATAAATTAAGGACCTTGAATACATAGCAAATTCCTATTACTTCAAAGTACCTTATTAATACTCTCTGAACATAAATGGAATAGTTTTCAACATAAACGTATTGCCTTCTTAGACTGCAAAACAACAGCGATGAAATCGAAGACAGATCTAAATAAGCTAATATCTAAATTTGTCAGAAAGAAAGAAATAGATTATTTGACAGAACCGATATTCTGGTGTGAACCAGAGTCGATTAGCTTCGAATCGTGCTGAATGGCGTGACCGCGATAAAAGGAGCATCGTTCCGGCCGATGGAGAAAGAACTTTTACGATGGAGTCTGTGAGCCGTCGAAGAACTATGGACAGGCGGTGCTTTATTGGGATAAACACGAGAATTTGAGGAAAGACGAAGAACATGACGGTCAATCGATCGACGATAACGGCGATTGGTCAAAAGAGTCGGCGAGGCCGACGAGACTCGCAATATCGTATCGGCGTTCGGGTCACGTTCGCTGAACGAGGCCGGGGGTAAGGTCGTTCCTTGATCTGCCAATGGTAACGACGATCTTCCAACGTGCCTCTGTACGCTATATTGAATCGCGTAGTCAAGTGACTAACTCGTCACGTGTCCCTGTATTCAACGTTCTCGCGTCTTCCGCTTTTCGGATCCGATCGATTTCGCGCAACCGTGGCGACCAAATCGATACTGTAACTACGTCATTGTTTTTAGACCAACATTTATTAATTGTTATAAGTTTTCCTCCTTACAGTTGTTTAGGTTGCTGGCCATAGTGCCAAGTACTCGATGAGGTTTGGGAATTGAAATGCGATTTGAGAGTTTGAGGATTTGGGAATTGGAGATATAGGATTTAGGAGCTTAGGAAGTTGAGGGCTTGAGTACTTGAAGATTAGGGAATTTGGAAATTTTAGAATTCTGAGATTTGGAAATTTTATAGTTCGTCATAGGATTTGGAAGCTTGAAGGTTTGAAGATTTAGAGATTAGGATTTGAGGATTTAGGAATCAGAATGTGGAAGTTCAAAGATAAATGTCCATGCATTCTGCTACATTCACGCTACATAATTCTACGATTCCTCTAGTCACGTTTAGAGTACAATACTACGTGTTCATCAAAGTCATCGTACCATGTGTACATGTATCACAGTTATCCTACGTGTATACATCAAAGTCATACAATGCTATATCAAATGATCCAAAAGACCATATAAAAGCTCACCTGCATTTCATCGGCTTCCTTCTGTACACTGGCCGCAGATTTGCCTCTGAGTCTGGCCAAAGCATCGACCGCTTCTTCCCTGTTACCGATCTTCAACAGATACATGGGTGATTCGGGCATCTTGAAGAAGCACACGAAGAATAGGACTGGCAGAAGGGCACAAGCGATCCAGAATACGTGGTAGGATACGTATGGTCCGATGGCGTACGCGTACAGCAAACCAATGGTGCAGAATAACTGCAGGAAGGATCCCAGTGCTCCTCTGACGGACGTCTGTTCACATAAAAATAACGATCGATCGTTTCTTCAAAATCCTCCACGATATAACGCTGTATCGATGTTTTACCTCGGCTATTTCACCGCAGTACATGGGAACGACCGTGAACGCGAATCCTAAAGCGAAACCGAGCACCACTCGAGCCACGTACAGTTGCACAGCTACCGTAGCTGAAGCTATCAAGATCCAACCGAGCAGAAATGGTGCCACGGAGATCAGCAATGTTCGCTTTCTGCCGTATCTGTGGTAAATTAACATCTTTGTTAGTGTACCTTGGACAGTGTATGGTATAAGCAAGTAAGATATCTGTAAGCAAGTGTATAAGTTACCTTTCTGCCAAGTATCCAGCGGCGAAGGGACCAATCATCGCTCCGACCGACACCAACGAACCGATCCAGGTATTTTCATCGTCAGTAATCTTTCTACCGAGCGGATTGCCCTCCACCTCGTTCTGCAGCTTCGACAGCGCTGGGCTGGACCAGCCCATCATGGCTCCGCCTGATACAGTGCATAAGTTGGCTGAAATCACGAAAAGGTTTGTGTGATTTAATGCTCAACATTTTTGGGAACTTTGCATTTGGCAAACCACATCTCAAAATAGTACGAAAATCGTGTATAAGTACTTGGGTACTTTCAGAAGTCTTAATCTACAAAATTTCCAAATTTCTAATTACTCAAATTCTCAGACCCCAAACTCTTCAATTCCGAAATCCTCAACACATCCCAATCCCGAAGATTTGCAAATTCTCCAACTTATTGTCCCAAACTTAAAAATTCCGAAGTTCTCATCGATACCGGTCTGTTATCGCTCGATAATTACGTAACGCATCAATGAAGCTAAAGAGAGAGAATATCCGCATAGACATCCGTGACGAGCCGATAAACAGATTTGAACCCTGTCGAAATGGAAAAATGACGATTAATCTTGTCCACTATTATTTTTCGTCCGCGTTATCGGCCATGACGGCTGCAAATTATTCCATGCCGACGGAGAACTATCGTGAACTGTTGTATCGTTATTGTTACGTCTGTAATCTATTCAGAGCATTCATTGTTCTCGTTCTTAGCGGCTGGAACGCTATGTGGGTAAAGGAGGATCGCCTGCTCGACTGAAACGTGACCGGCGATTCACGCAGGAACCGTGAACGCGGAAAATTTGTACTTCGGATAGTTCGCTCGTTATCGTTCCTCCACGGTGCTTTATTTTCTGCGATCACTGTGCGCCGCTGATGAAACGAGGCTAATCGATACTCGAACGCCTACGGAAACGACTCTGTGTGATCCGATTTTCAACGTGTTTCCAATCCGAATTTTCCTAACCAAAGAGATTGGTACTTTGTACCGCCGAGCTTTTTCCTATCAAAAATCACGACTCGCCAGACAAATATCACAACGTTTCTGGGAATTTGCTAACGTTGTGTTTGGGGATTCAGTTATTATCGGATTCGAGGACATGGAAAGGTGTTTGGAATTTTAGGAATTTGGGAGGTAGAGTTGGGAATGTGGAAGTTAGGAATTTGGGAGTTTGGAAGCTTTTAAATTTAGGAATCTGCATATTTGAAATTGTAGAAATTTGGAATTCTGAAATTTATCAGATTGAAAATTGTGTTTCTAAAAGTATAAGAACTTGACAATGTGAAAATTAAGGACAGAAAATTTCTCGATAAAAAATTTGATAATTCAAAAATTCCGAACATGAAAATTATAAAACCCGAGAAAACTTATCAGCTAATAATGGATGGAAGTTTACGTCGATCATCCGTGTGTCTACATATTTTCCTCTCTCTTAGGATTTATTGATACATTACATAATTATCAAGGACCGTGATAATGGTCGAGCAAACAATGTAGTCGATGGTTTGTTTTTTAATATCGTACGTGTGTACAGATTGTTACAGCCTCCTTGATCATTAGGTCAGATTGGAACGCGACGATAACTCGTGTCTAAAACACCTGACCCATCTGTTCTTTCTGTTACACCGTTAATTTGCTCGTCGCTTTATAGTTTCTCGTTTAGTCGTTCGAATTCGACCTCTCATTATGCAACAATTAATCGAACGCTGGAAACGATCATGGGAAGGTAAATTGATCGCGAACATAATTCAGTTTCCTTCTCTCTGTTCTATTATCTCGGCAACAACGGGAATAAATTAGTTTAATTTATTTGCGAAATACGTTAGGGGCAGCTGTGCAGAAATCGTATTATACCGAGGACAGCGTTTGATTATAAAATGAAGCATGTTCCATGTGCTTTTGATCGATTGTGATTGAGAAGAAAAATTCTTTTCAGACGTTGATAATACGTTGGAAAATGTAATAGCAGGATAATGAAGCGTTTATTTAGCATCTTCATTGGTACAACTGTCACGTTATTTAGACTCAGATATGATTCTGTTTTTTACCATTTCCAAAGTACTATTTTACATTCGTAAAAATTTTCAGATCTTTTGATAGATTATTTTCTATGAACTTGTACCTTTTCTTCAAAACTAATTCATTGCTCAAATTTTCTATAATTCTTTTCAATGAATTTCATATATTCAGTTACTTCTATTTACAGGGTGAAATTTTCCTCGACTATAATCGTACTGAATGTTTAATGACTACGTGTTTTTTAAAACCTCAATTGATTCTAATTAACGTTGTAAATTTTTCAAGTAGAACAGAATCTTTTCCTGTCGACCGCAAAATGACGCTAACTGACAGTTCCTCCAAATCAGACGATAATTGTCTTAAACGGAACAATTTCAGTAATTTCAAACCTCCTCGGTATCTGTGACCCTATCTTTCCGTATCAGTGGATGTGCAGGAAGTCCTTGAACGCTGCCTCTAAAATTGACCATCATGCAAAACTGCTTCGTAAACGGAAACGCCTTCGACCGGATCCTTGAATCGCGTTTCGCAAATGTTAAAAACGAGACCGTGGTTACGTTCCGATTACGACACTTTTCGAGCCGATACAAATTAACGGGTAATTTGAAATGGTCCATATCCGTTTATCTGTGTTCATTCACGACCAACTTCTAAAGATATCGTACACTGCTTTGCAATCTTTGCAATTCTTCTCTTGTTCTTTTTTTAAGTATTACAACATTAACAAATTTTATGTTAACTTTTATTGTACACGATGCTTTGTTATTTAATCTTAAAATTTATTAAGTGGTCCCACTTTGTAATTGTATTGTTTCGATGAACGATGTGATGAATTTATTTTGTGGAGAATTTTTGCCGGTGACCAAGATGGCGGCGCACGCGTCGAAACTAATTTAATTCATACTTCCTAAAATAAATTCATAAAACTCGTACAATAATTCCCCGTCTAACTTTTCTACAAATTTAAAGAATCTAAAACAATTTAAATTCAAACCCGATTTTTATAATAATTTAAATTTCTTTTAAATGAACCCTGTGTCAACTTTTGCTTGAAATACTCTTACAAAAATGGATGCCATCGACAAAATGTGATGGTGTAGCAGAATGACAAAGCAAAGAGATATACTGTACGGTGTTGATAGTTATTGTTTATCGTTCGAATAAGAAAGATGGATTTTTATCCTAGGGAATCGACGCGCTATTCGTCGTAACGAGCTCGCGAGAGTATTTTTATTATTCGTTCCGGTGCCGCACGCGATAGAATGATATAAGAGCAATCTCGTGCCGATTACGTAAACACCGTATATTACTCTTAGATGCAACGTAACTTGTCGTTTTTACGATTACGTTTGACAATCGCGAGTCTTCCTTGTTGAGGAACTTCTCGAAACGCGTTAACTTCTTTCCCGCTGCGAAATCGTCCAGCATTTTACTGCTAGAAACTTCAAATGTTTCGAAACTTGAATTTTTGCTGTCGGTTCTTTCTTAAATTTTTAAGGTTGCATGAACCTTGTAGGTTATTAACGATCACGATGCAATTTGCATTCCACGGATATAATTAAATATTCAAACATTAATATCAATTCCTATACTAAGAAAAAATGATTTTCAGTTAGCTGAATAATTTTAAGTCGACTTGGAATATATTAGGAAGGAATGAAAATGTTACAAAAATTTTAATCCATTAAGCCACGTAATCGTGTTAAAAAGACAAAAACGGAAAGTACTCAATCGATTTCATTAAAATGATAGTACTTTTTTCGTTAATAGTTGAGATATCGATAATGTTATTTGCCGCAGGGAAGAAAGGGCGAAATCTTCGATATCGATTCGATTCCTTTAATCAAGCTACCAGCGTTATCGAGCTACCATATTTCCTTCTAACCTGAATTTTTAACCAGATAAAAACCGATAGTAGCCACCAGTTCCGTACACAGAACGGTGACAAACTGCTGTTGTAAATCCTTTGTTTGATACAGCGCAATAAATCCGTGCCGAGTACATAAATCTATCGATCCAGATATCGTTCTCCAATAATCACCGATACCATTCGTGAATCATTAGATTAATCCAGTAATTTCCAACCTGACACTTCTTTCTCGGAAACTACTTCGTATCCAAACATTCTTATCGAATCCCCATCATTTTTCCATTAGCTGGAAAATAGAGGCCATTGTCGACGATCAACGGTCAATTATGTCTGCTATTAAAGAGAAAATTCCATGGATTACGAAAGATGTTAGAAAGTTTCTAAACTTACAAATTTACAAATCTGCAATTTCTTATATTTTCTATTGTTCGAAGTTCCTATCTTCCCAATTTCTGCATCTGCTAATTTTACGAGCATCTCTACTAAATTTCCAAGGTTGAGAATTACTAAATTTCCAACTTTGTATATTATCAAGTTTCAAAATTTCAAAGTCCTTAAATTCACTGATCCTCAAATTCCCAAATTTTTATGTTCCTAACTTCTCAAATCCCCAAGTTCTCACACCCCCAAAGCGTTACATCCCTAATTCTCAAACCTGCAATTCTGAAATCTCGATTTTTCAACTCCCCAAATTTTCAAACCCCCAATTTTCAAATCCCCAAATTTTCATATTCGCAACTCCTCAAATTCCCAAATTCTCAGATGCACAAATCTTTAAATCCCTAATACTCACACTCCAAATCCTCTAACCCGAAATTGTCAAATCCTCAAATCTCTAAATTCTCAAGTCCCTAAATTCTCAGACCCCAAGATCCTCAAGAATCCTAATTCTCAAATCCCCGAATCCTCAGATCCCAATATCCTCAAAAACCCAAATTCTCAGACCCCAAAATCCTCAAACCCCAAATTCTCCAATCCCCAAATGGCCAAATTTCCAAATACCCCAAAGTATCCCTAAAGTACTACCCACAGTAAGTACATAACATCGGAAATTTCCGTATCGATAAGAATTTTCATGAACTTGAACGCTTACGTCACTGTTAACTCTCCACGCTACCGTGAAGTGGTGAACACAAAAGAAACCGCGTTACTCGAACAGTTTTACAAGAATCTCAAGGGGTTGCAGTTTTACAATGTCTCGACACGTGTCTCTACAAACGATTAGATACGTTCCAGCAATGAAATATTTTGAAGCGATAAACTTTTATCCGCGACATTTTATCGAATTTCTAATCTGCAGTTGAAACGATGCAGAGCCAATGATAGCTCGAGGGTATAGAGTCGCTTCGGGACACCGGTAATGGACGATTGAATCAACGGGTCAGTTTAAAAGCTCTATTGCAACCTCTTGTTCCCATTTATAGCAGGAAACAAAACGCGTTGCAAATCTTTTCGGGTACAATGACCCTTCTTGTCGCTGTCAGTGATTCATTGCTTGTTCAAACATTTATTCCTCGACTCTCGTCCTCTACGCCCCCTTGATTAATATACATTTGTGCCTCAAATATTATTTTCAATAGCCTCGTGAAAATGTTCTAACAATTTAAGCAAGTCGAGAAAGTCGCAAGTTTAATATTTGAATATTTTTAACGCGACACGAAGGTAGGAGCTCGTAATATCTCGGTGATGACATTTATTGGTAAATTGTGTTTATTCAATATGTGGACAAATACACGTCTTATATATCAATATTTAACGACAATACAGTTTCGAGCTCAGCAATGTTTAATTGAGAGATAACTTGTGTATCAATGTTCAAATTTTCTGGTTCTCATCAAACCCATTAAAATGTCTCAATGAATTCAAATATGAAGTACAAATATTTCGTTTCAATATCGGGGAACATTATGGAATTTCTCTTTTCATTACAATTTAATGTTTCGTTTAGATAAGATTTACCGATATTTTTGCTGAAACAAACGAAAATATAATTACATAAGTAAGACAATTTCTAAGCTCAAAAGAGTTCGCGAAGAGATTAATCGATTAAAATGGTCGCCACCCCGTACGTCACATCGTTAAAACTCCGTGGAATCTTGTTCAAACAGATCCGGAAAAATATTCCACGGAGAACCATTACAAAGTCCACCCAGATCGCGCGAATGTTCGAGGAATTTAAACAAAGCGACAAACAAGTCGTTATCACGAAATTCAAAGTGCCGATCGAAATTTTCGATTCTTCGGTTTATCGATCGAAGCATCGCTCTATCCCTGGTCTTCAAAATCGTAAATATTGCTCAATCGTTAGATTATAGTGTTTATAATTAATACACGTCCCCTCTGCTGTCCGGGACTCTCGCAACGAGCATTTTTCGATACGACGCGATAAATATTTTTTTTTTTACACCGGCGATTACGGAATCGTAATCGAAACGAATTTCATAACGAACGCCCGTCGTGTTTGCAACTCTGCTTTTTTTGTGTAATCGGAGAGGTGGAGGTCCACGAGATTTCGATGAAAATATTCCGACATCGAAATTGGAGTCGTTGAACTCTGAACCGTGAAATTTTGTTTGCTTGAAAAGAATGAAGTTTGTTCAGCATCGCGGATGCCATCTTTGCTCCACGATTCGCCGCGAAAAATGGGATTACTGTTTGACGTAATCTTTTTGTTATTATCATCGATATCGATAACGCGATAAACGTTCTGCTACACGATTCTTCTCTCCGTTTAATGAATTCGGCACTTTTTACCAACGTGTCCATTGAAACGTTTGTACGAGTAAAATTATCTGTTATCTTCATTCGCGAGGACGTTTGATTGAATTTCTATGTTAAAAACAAAAACATTATACGTATCTGCAAACAAAACTTCACACTACTCGCGGGTATCGGTATAATTTCCTACTTATGTAACGAACATTTAATTGCAATAATAGAACGCGAACCGGTTGGAAAAAAATAGAATTCCGCTTTAAAATTCGTAATTAATTTTGCTGCAATTACGAATGTGTAACATTATGACACCTATACTCTGTTCACTTTCCTGTTACTTATGCTAAGGAAAACATTATTCTCCGTTGAACAGTTTCCTTCTTGAATCCTGTAATTCGTTGAAACGTTAATTGTTACCGCGTCTGAGCAACTAAATCCAGATATAATCGAGAAGGAAAAATCGACTCAATTAAAAGATAATTAGATAAAAATTCTGCGCTGATATCTGAATCTCGTCGGAGAAATCTCGATGTGCTCCTTAACGATTTTCTCTTTTCTGCATCGGTTTGAGCACAGAGAAAGTAGGATGCAACGAATAAAGAGAGAAGAATTGTTTGGAAAACTTGTATCAGAAAGAGAGATAAAGGCATCTGGTCATATACGAAAAAGAATTTAATCGCGAACGACCTCCAAACCGGTCACGATAAAACTCAACCGCGCTGTTTCGTGTTTACGTTTTAATCGAGCTTGATAAAAAGCTACAGGCTGCACAGAGACACCCACCGATGACACTTTTCAGCAATCGCGATACGACAGATAGGACAAACACTCGAAAAACGTGACGCCCTAGAGTTTTCTATTATCGCGGCTAGTCATTTGTTATCGTGGCCACCATAGTCCCTTATTTACCACAATTTTGATAAACTCTTTGTTTTCGATCGTTTAGGGAGTGGCGCTGGAAACTTACATGAACTTGGAAATTTTTAGGCTTGGGAACTCGAGGACTTGGAAATTTGGAGATTTGAGGACTCGGGACATTGGAATTTTGGGAATTTGGGAAATCGGGGAATTGGAAATTTGGAGATTTGAGAATTCGGAGAGTTGGATATCTAGGGATTTGGGGACTCGGGATATTGGAATTTTGGGGATTTGGGAAACCGGGGTATTGGAAATTTGGGGATTTCAGAATTTGGAGAATTGAGGATTCGGGGACTTGGAAATCTGGGGATTTGGGGACTCGGGATATTGCAATTTTGGGGATTTGCGGAGTTGGAAATTTTGGAATTTGGGGATGTGGGAATTGGGAAATTTGAGAATTCGGGGACTTGACAATTTGGAGATTTGAGGACTTGGGGACATGGAAATTTGGGGAAATGAGGACTTGAAAATTTGAGAATTTCGGGGACTTGTAAATTTGGGGATTTGAGAGTTTGGAAATTTAAGCATTCGGGGACTTGTAAATTTGGGAATATTAGAATTCAAGGGCTTGGAAATTCGGAGATTTGAGAATTCGAATCATTGGAAATTTGGAAATTTGAGGATTTGTAAATGTGATAATGTGGAGGCTTGTAAATGAAAGAATTCACAAATGCAAAAATTGGAAGATTTAAAAATTTGTAAATTTGATAATCTAGAAATCTCAAAACCCACAAACGTAAAAACATAAAATTCCGATAGGAAATTTCCAAGTCATTGTTCCCCAGTGTCCACAAATGCACCTGAATCACTAGATGACCGTCGCAATTTCTAGTTAAAACTGCTATCTGTCTACCATAAAATTGTCGCTGAACAAAACTTCCGATAGAATTATCGATTTCGACAAATCGCCGACAGTTGATCAGACTTCAGCAATAAGAATCGGTAGTCAAACAAATCGTAAGAATCTAATCGAGCCACTTTTCTTCAGCCTCGATAATATTACGCGATTATCGATGCATTATATCACAAGATTCATTGCGTAAAACACTTATCCGAATGGAAAAATTGTGTCCTGTACGTCGCGGATAAGATAGAAGCCCTTAATCGAAAGAAACGTGAAAAGTAATTGTTTAATAAGAAGACCGAGGATCGTTTGGCGAGAAGATCGATCGTGTTAGATCGCGTGGCGAATGTTTGAGAAACAAGGCGTTTCGCGTTGACGGAATGCAAATCACACGGGACCGTGTCGCGTCGCAGTAAAACAGCTTTAACGACCACTTCGTTCGTCGTTTCAATGGCAAAATTTAATGACTTCGGCGGAATCGAAGAACACGCGACTCTAGAGCTGCATTTACATTTACAGCGTGGGTTCGAATAAATATGTTGGGAAGTGGACAATTTTGGGTTTGAAAATTTAGGAATTTGGGAGTTTTTGGGTTTGAGAATTGGGGGTCTGAGGATTGGAGATTTGGGGATTTGGGGATTTGAGAAATTGGAGATTTGGTAATTTGGGAATTTAGGGATTTGAGGATTTGAGAAATCAGGAATTTGTAGATTTGGGGGTTTGAGGAATTGGAGATTGACAATTTGGGAATTTGGGATTTGGGGGTTTGAGAAATTGCAGATTTGACAATTTGGGAATATAGGGATTTGGGGTTTGAGAATTTCGGGATTTAGGTACTTGAAAATTTGTAGATTTGAGAATTTGAGGATTTGAGAATATGTAAATATAAGAATTTGTAGATTTGAGAATTTGGAAATTTGAGGAATCTTCAAGATTTGAGAATTCAAGCATCTACGAACCTGAAAATTTGATAATTCTGAAATATAGAAATTTGGAAGTTCGTCAAATTACAGGTCAGAAACTTCAAGAATCGGAAGACAATCTAGAAATGCAAAACCAGAAAGATTGAATAATGCAAAAATTCTAGAACTGAACAATTTATCTTATCTTGAAAGTTGCAAAAGTCGACTCTACAATACTCTACATACAGTGAAAGATATATTTCCTAACCAAAAGCAATGCAGCAAGTGAAACTATGATCGATCGAGCAAAACCTAGTAACCTTGGTTTTTGTCATGGATTACCTGCACGAAGTCACGTAAGACTATTAAGGGATAGCAATGCATACAGGAACCTTCGACCAGCTGAATAATAAGACGGTCGAAAATATAATTGCTCGACACGCAAAGGCGATAGTGCGAAGGACGACGCAAGTGATCTACGTGCCAGCCATAATCGCGAAGAGAGATTCATGGTGTCCTCGAATGCGGCGAATATTAAAGCGATCCACATCCGGCGTTCAACCGAATTAAATCTCGACCGACACAGATCACAATCAACCTCAAACTACATCCTTGTTAGCCTTGTTAGTACAACAATTCGAGGTGGCAATTGTTTAGATCTTCGTGTATGGCTTGATCGTTTTCTCAGGCTATTAGACTCCCTTATAGGTTCAATTTTATTTATTATATGGTGCTATTGAGGTCAATCAGCTTTTTGGGGTTTAGGAGGTGTGGGAATTTAGGAATTTGACAATTTGGGGATTGGGGGATTTGGGTGCTGGGTGATTTGAGGATTGGAAGGTTGAGGAGTTAGAAATTTGGAAATTTGAAAGATTCGGGTCTTCATGAAATAGTACAATTGTAGAGTGACTTGTTTGGTTACGTTAGATTAGGTTACTTTCTTTTACTTAATACCTAATTGTGAACGTAGGTGAAAGCTTACAGTCTTCATGAAATAGTTCAGTTCTCGAGTGACTTTGGTTAGGTTAGGTTGCTTTGCTAGGTTAGCTTTGTTCTACCTAACACCTAATAAGTAAGTGAAAGCTTAGGTTTTTCATGAAACAGTACAATTCAACGTGTTTGGTTAGCGCGATACAATAACGTTGAACGGTGAAAATTAGCCTGTCGCTCGAGAATAGATGGCCCGAAAATTGGATTGAACAGTTGTAATTTCTCAGGTGAAGGAGATTTATTGCCGCGGTGTTAAATGATCAATCTTAACTCAGCTTTTACAAGCAAGATAATTCGTTGATTGATTGTGACGAATTAGGTAACTGTAATCGCTGTATGTTCGTGTCGTAAGATCCTCGAGTTTACCGAGGCATCATCTCCGTTATGCAACCATTATAATTCCAATTATTTTAAAGTCCCCTTTATAGTTCAAACATTTATGATAAAATATGTAGACTGTAAACTGGTATACTGTTCAGTGAATTCATTATGATATCGAGGAGAAAAAACTTGTTTGCGAGTTAAGCTTGTCAAAAACGAGGAAAATATTGCGTCAGTGTCGAGACTTATCCTTATGGGAATTTCCTGCGGTATTCAAAAAAGAGAGAAGTATAATGAACCGATTGCTAGCTTTGTACATACCCGAGAGATCATCGAGCTTCAACAAGAGAAGAAAAGAAGAGAGAGAATGCAAGCTTTGAATAACTCAGTTCGAGCATGCACCGGTGAGAAGAAAAATCAACGCGTTGCTCGAAGAAAATAACGCGCTTCTGCGACACCTTTCGATAGAAACACGCGGTGTATGCTGAAGACATAAGTTAATCAAAGAGACAAACGAGGAATAAAAGGGCACACGACATAAAAGAAACTTAATGACTGCACGGTAGTTTGCGAGATTTTTTTTTCTCATTCATGTAGATTTTGCCATTTTTTTTTTTAGAGAAGTTGTCGGAGTTATTGTAAAGTTTGGAGAATTGTCAAATTTTTAAATTGTCAAATTCTTCGCAATTAGCTATTAAGTAAAAGAAAGACGTAACCTAACTTAACCAAACAAGTCACAATTGAACTATTTCATGAAAATCCAAAGACCTAACCTAACGTAACCGAACAAGACACTCAAGTATTCTACTATTTCATGAAAATCCTAAGCTTTCACTGACTTATTAGGTGTTAGCTAAAACAAAGACAGAGTAAAAGGAGCATGAAGTGGTACAAGATGACTACTGGTGATCCAATCAGTGTGAAAGCACATGCTAATTAATTGGCCTGCTAATTCGAGGGTGAAATCTGTATCGGCGTTCATAATGGACTTCCAAGAATAGCCTGAATGAATAGAATGTCTTCGATCGTGCCAGAGATTTATTAAATGTTGCAGATTATTAATACACTTGCAACATGTTTTATTGTTGCATCTCTACGTCTCATGGTATAATTAAACAATTTATCTATAAGTCGAAATGACGTCAATTTAAGCCCCCTTTGACCCACTTTCAAGAACCAATAGTTTTAGCTTCGAGATTGTACTGTCTTATAAGGTTTACTAAATTTGAAGGGTTGATCCAAAGGAAAGTTAGGTCCATTGTCTTAGATATGAGATCGTATACGCAAATTTTTAGGTTAGTTTTCATCTTTTGTCTACATTTGAACTTTGTTCCTTTTGTAACAGTACCTATATAAATTATTATTTCTGTTAATTATTCTATCGGTTATACACTCATGTATGATTTTTGTGTCCAATTTTATCTGTAGCCTGACGATCTCAAATTATTGATACGTACCAATTTGCATACAATTCTTTGATAAGAATATTATTTAAAAATACAGAGAGACAGTAAAGACGAATAATGAAAAGATCGAAATTAAACAGAATTTACAGTGGGATTAAAAACTTCGTATCAGAGATCCAACGTCTGGATTTAACCATTAATTCCCAAACAAGACTCTGCTATCTTTAGCGCTTTTTATCAAAGTCTTACAGAATCCTAACATCGAGTAATAAAGGAATAATTTATGTCGTGCTACCGATGCGTTAAATCCAAAGTTTCAACACCAGTACAAAGGTGTTACAAATTAACCGGTGTGGATGTTACGATGATTTATGAGAGCCGTACTTCCATAGCACAGTGCCAAGTGTGTTTTGTGCCATCCACACGATTTGTTGTCTTTGACTGACAACTCGTGCCACACGTGATTTCTACTATCAAGAATTCGATGATACGTGGGTTTTATCGTCGAAATCGAGCGAGCCATTCATGCAGTGTTTGCTCTCATGAATGGACTCACTCCAGCTTTCTTCTTTCTAATATAATAATTTATCGACGCTTTTTTGGACAATTGTCACCGAGCCAAAGTTATCGAAAATATCAATCGCTTCGAAAGAACGCGTCTCAACAGATTTTCGTGTATTTTCAAAGTTCACAGACGGGATCGTCAAATTTAAACCTGTATATTTACTTTAGCAACACGTGGAAGGAAAAACGCGAATTTTATTTTCTGCCACGGTGACTTTGAAATATCAGTCCAACTCTAATTGTATAACAAATGGTTCGAATCGGTGTCGAAACTTAATTTTAAAAATGCTACGTCGTTTCTTATCGTACAGAAATAAAACTGCAGTTCCGAGACGCGATAAAGCAAAAAAGAAAGTCATGCGTTCGTAGTTGCATATGTATTAGCTTATTTATAGGAGTAAAAAAGCAAACGGTTTGCGAGCCAAAACAGTTTTAGAACGCACGAGACAAAAGAAAATCACGCTCTCGTGCGATTGGTTGTTTACAATCATATTTTGTTTGCGGAACGATGTTTTCCTCGCGAATAAGTTAATTATTCTTTTTTTTATGCTGTTTTGATTGCGCGATTGCATCGTCGATCGAAAATCCAACGTGAAGTTTCGTCAACGGGACACGATTTTTCGAAGGAATTCTATCGATTTTTCGGTCACGTGTACCTATCGATACGTCAAACTGCGCGACACGTGATGTCGCGCGGGGATAAATGGATTACCACTCGGTTCAACGTCAGTAACGGTATTAAGAAACGACTGATTATAAACAGTGCATTGCCGCTTCAATCTGGTATTCTAATCAGTTGTTCGAAATGAATTTCTCATTCATTAAACATGTTCTTCGTCGTGTTGATTATTGACGGTCAATAATATTTATATGGCAATTGCCGCGCAATAAATAGCCATGCATCAACATGTATATTAGAGCTGTACTCATGCGTTATATCGCCACGCGTTAGATCACCGTATCGCTACGTGATAGATAAATGAGCGTTAAATCATATTAGATTACTACGTATAGTTCACTACGTGTAGATCTCTAGGTGATAGATCACCACGCGTTAAATCGCCACATGGTAAATCACCACGTGTATTGGATCTCAACGCGTTAGATAACTGCACGTTGAATTACTACATGCTAGATTACTACGCGTCAGATCGCCACGAAATATATTACCAAAGCGTCAGGTTTCCACGCATTAAATTACCACGTATTAAATCGCCACGCGTTAAATCACCACGTATTAAATCTGTACACGTTAGAAAACTACGCGTTAAATCACCAGGTATTAAATTACTGTGTGTAGATCGTCGCGATAGATTACCACTCGTTAAATCGCCATATGTTAAATCGCCACAAATGTTAGATCTCTACATATTAGATTTCTGCAGGAAATTACCACGTGTTACTGTTACGTTTATCACTGCGTACTAATGTACGTTATCTCATAATGCGTTGCATAGTAATCGCACGTTGTATCACCACGCGTTGTATCGCCACGCGTTACGCCGCGTAATACAATGACGTTACCTGCGGTTCGCGAAATTATCTCTAAGAATAATCTTTGAAAAAGTTTAATAATCCATATTACCGAGCGTCATAAAAGATATGATTATTTCTATCGTGGCGATTAAGTAATTGCAACATTTCTGTTCGAACAGTCATTCTACTGCTTCTATTTTGTAGAAGCACAAATGTCATCGTATGGTATTGAGTAATCGAGCGACACTTTCGGTGATATTGTTTTTTAAATCCTCCATTTCGTAAATTTTATTCATGTTTCGTAATTAATTAAATAGCGATGGTGTTTCGCGAGTTTTTCAAAGAAAGCATTACATAATTTGTTTTTTGTTGATAGGCTGCCACATGAATTTACCGCGTTTATCTAATCCATATCTCGCAAGTGAATATTATCCGATGGTATCATTTATTCATTGCAATTATCTAGCGGATTTTATAGGCAAACTTCACTTATCAATTAAACTACGCCCACATAAATATTCCAGTTACTTGTCGGGAAATACCTGATACAATTTTTACGATATCTAGATATCGTATCTTTCATTTTTATTCGAAAATGCTCGAAATCTGAAGTACCTCACCCCAACTACCCTCTGATTTACAATTTTTAATTCAACTCGTGTTATAATTAAAAAATTGTCAATATTAACATTTTTGAAATTTTAATTGTCTTTCACAAATTGATCACTGAACATTGACAACCTTATTTGCAATAAAAAATCTTCGAATATCTACGTTTTATTTTAAATTTGTAATCAAAGATTACTGGAATAATGTTCAATTTATTTTGAGTCAACAATTAGATACCGTAAATACAAATAAAATTTATAACTACGTTCCTATATCGAATTATAGAATTTAACAAAGAAAGATATGCTGTTCCCAGTAGTTATCCAAATAAAACGTCCACAACCCCAAAACCGGTAGCTGCACATAAAAACTTTCCAAGTGGTCAGGGTTCACCAAATCCCCTGTCATGTTTCCCTAACTCGTTTCAGAAAGAATTGCTACGCAATAACGATAGAAAACACACATTCTACCTGAATTAACAATTAACGTTAAATTAATCATTATTAAATGAAAGTTTAATTCGAAAAACACGAGTAAATTATTTAACGTTGATTCACATTCGAAGTTACTCTTAATTATCAGAAAACGTGCTCTCGAATCGAACTGTTTACTTAAACTGTTTTCTTTTCGTTTCCACGTAACTCAATTCATATTCCGAGATAAATTGATATTTTTTAACATTTATTCTAGTTGCATGTGACTTCACGCTTTGATATGTTAAGGAAATGCACTCCTATTCAGAAGTCATAGGACACTTACTTATTCTGATAATCTTAAATTATATAATGTAAATTGTTGTTCGTATAAATTCACGTGGACGCACATTTTGTGTTAAATACTTAAACGTTTCAATTAATCGTGGAAGAATATTAATGTTCAGATTATAAAACAGAATAACACTAGTTGCTATGATACGGAAGGGGTAGTTAATTTCCTCAAACATGATTTATTCAAGTTTATACAAAACTTGATTTAATTCTGTATATAATTATGTACTAATTTAGAACCTATAATTAAATAAGCAAATTCTAAAGATTGTTGCAATATGATTAAAAATTATGATATGCACTAATATGACATTGGGCTTCAGTCACCCCTTTTGTTAAAATTCGATTGAAAAGGAAAAGGCAATTTACAACTTATGTTATTTGTACTCCACGTTTGTAAAACTTTAATAAAAAATCTTGAATGAAAATCTTAAACGTCATAGAATTTAAATAAATAAACTATAAATTAATGAATTTAAACGAATAAATTGTAAATTGAAATTATAACTGTAAGTCAATAAACTTAATAAGTCGAACTTCGATAAATAAAGTCAGCAATTTAACTCAATTATCAATTCCATATAATTTACCCCAACTAGCAAGTTTAATAAAAAAGTGACCACAATAATATGTCTGAGCACGCATGTTCATCACATGGTGTTAATAAAATTGGCCGAGTAGTCCCATGACTTCCAAGCAGGAGTATGCAATAATGCAATGGGGTTGCATGGTGTCTTACCTGCCGCCGCAGCGACGTATTGCAGAAACGTCGAGCCCTTTTCCGTCATTTCAGAAGCACGACACTTGACTTGTACACCGTTAGATACACGATAGCTCGCTGAACCGGTACCGATCTCGACGGGCTGTTTTCCAAGGGTGGCTGAATCGTACACTGCTGAAGAGGAACTCACTGGTACAGGGCTGTAGACATACTTATACGAGCGCCCCTCTATTTCCTCCGGGCTGTAGGTGGGGGCCATTTCTCGCTCTCCCTCTCTCGTTTTATCTCTGTTGCTCGTTAACTCGCTAAGCTCGCTCGATAAACGGCTGACCTCCTCTCCCTTCTACTTTTACGAACAACGCCGATTCGTTCTACTGGCTACGAACTTGTACCTCTAGTCCTCTTCCGTTGAAAATGCAACGACCGTCAAGTCCTTGACCCTGCAACGATAGTGTCAAGGTCAGCAACGATCGCCGATCGATTCATTCAGGGATTGGGAGGTCGACGTCGAGACTCTTCCCGATCCCGAACTGATCGATTCGGAATCGATTTGTGCTGCTGCAATTTTGGAGGAGAAATCTACGGAGAGGATAACTTCTTTATCAGGATTATAGATTAGGTTAAGTTGATAGAGGAATTAGGATGATAAAGGATTAGTATGATAGAGGATTAAGATCATATTGCTTGTTTTGGACTTTGAAAAATGGAATAGCTTCTAATTTTCAAATCCCTGAAACTTTGAACGAACGATCACCACACATCTGTTGAGTATAATTTGACGGGGAATGTTACTTTATTTATGTTTGCAGCACCGTTTTCCAATAGGAATTGCCACAGAGTGAAGGTTCAGTAAGTGAAAATCAATTTTTCAAAGGGTGCAGTATGGAGTGGGAAGATGGTACGCGAGAAGGGGTTGGAGTACCAAAGGTCAGGGACGAGTAACCCGCAGAGGCCTACTATAAACTGCTCTTTAATGGAAACAATCTGAAATACCTATTTAGAAATAACTAGAATAATTTATATATGGAGGTAAATTCTTCTGGTCCCTAAATGTACAAATAGTCAAATTTTAATATTATCAAATCAAATTCTGAAATTTTCAAATTCCTAAATCTTCATCCGAACCCAAAGTTCTAAATCTACATAGTCATAAGCACCTGAAGTTTAAGATTCCCTAAATTCCTGAGGTCCCAAATTGCTGTATTCTCAAATGAGCATAGTCCCATGTTTTTAAAGTGTCAAATCCCTATGGTCTCAAAAGTCTGTGAAGTCCTAAATCCCTATAGCCTCAAAAGACTCTAAAGTCCCAAATCTCTATACCGAACTCTCAAAATTCCAAATCTCCAAAGTTCTGAATCCTCCCAATCTCAAATTCCCAGATCCAAAATATCTAAAGTACCAAATCTCTGAATCCCCAAATTCTCAAATTTCCAAATCTCTCAAACTTCAAGTTTGTCAGGTCTCCGAATTCTCAAATTCCCAAAATCCTATGATCCCAAATCCCTATGGTCCCAAATCTCTATAACCCCAAATCGTCATAGTTCCCAATCACTTTGGTCCCAAATTCCTATGGTCCCAAATCCCTATAATCCCAATTCACCATAGTCCCCAACCCCTATGGTCCCAAATTTCTATGGTCTCAAATTCCAATGGTCCCAAATCGTTATGGTCCCAAATCCCTATAATCCTAATTCCCCAAAGTCCCCAATCCCTATGGTCCCAAATCCCTACAATCCCAATTCCCTATGGTTCCAAATCCCTATAATCCCAAATCGCCATAGTTTCCAATCACTTTGGTCCCAAATCCCTATAGTCCCAAATCCCTATGGTCTCAAATCCCTACGGTCCCAAATCCCTATAGTCTCAAATCTCTATATCACCAAATCCCTCTAATCTCAAATCCTCAGAGCCCCAAATTCCCCAAGTGTCGAACGTCCAAGTTAAAATTTGATCTTTGAAGACTCCCAAATTTGAAAACCTGCAACTTTAAAAATTTTCCAACTACAACAATCGAATCCCCGAGTCTGTCCCCCGGTATTCAGAACTTCGGCAAGTTTGATCTTACGTAAGATCTATAGCACTTCGTTTAAGCGTTCTGACAGACTTTTATCTTCCAACAGTTGGAAGGGTAGAATGTATTTCTATGAATGTTTTCCCCACGGAAACCGTTCGAAGGGAAACCGATGATAACAGAACTGTACTTTCCAGGAACTCATTCGTCAAGATACAATGTAGGATGATTCTAATCCGAATAAATTTTCCTTCCTTTCTTTTGTTGCAGAACTAATGCGAAAATCGATAGTCCTAGATGTCGTCGAATGTGGAACATTGGAATGTTGATGTGAACTATTGATCTTTGTGTTAGTTACAGAACATTTCGAATTACGTGTCCAATGGTCTAAATAGAACACAATTTCATAAACTAATATTGACGACTTGAAATTACTTGAAACCAAATTGGAAACTTCATGCTGAGCGTTACTTTGTTTCAACGCATTCTAAATCGTAAATTTTATGAAACGTTTATCAGAAGTGTATCTTCAACAAGTATTGAAATGTTGATATTAATGGACAGTCGATATGATTACCTGCAAATTACAATCCGAAAAGATCATGTATATCTCTACTAAGTACCTAACAAATTACGTGGGTACTTGAAGTATCTTGTTCGATAATCAATCATAATATGGAAAATTTTACGCGGTACTGTTATGGTCGCAACGAAAGAAATAAACCAAAACGTGTATTGCAAAATGGGGGAGAAAGAGTACCTGTGCGATATTGAAAAGATGATCGAAGTAGAATTTGATCTGCCATTGAACTTCAATATCAGGCAATAAAGACATCGATACGTCCTGCGAGTGCAATCTATCTTCTTTTTCACACATGTACCCATGTCAGAAGTTCGATTTTTATCGCGTCTTTATTACGAGTCAATGTTGGACCTGTAATATGAAGAATTAAATCGACGACCCGAACGATATACCCTTCTTTTATTTACCACCCCTGGCAGTCTGAGAAAAATCAATACTCTTGCGAAAGGGATGCTGGCCGTTGCCTTCGCACACGTGTGCCAACAGGATTACCTTCAGACAGAAGGGATTCGGGAAGATCTGACGAACAATGTTATATTTTCAAGCTGGGATTTTTTAGGAGATGAATGTTACTTTTTTGGGGCTGGATTCATTTGACACCAGCCGGGGCTGATATGGTACAAACATTGTGTGGTAAACATGGGATTTTTGGGGGATTCGTCTTTAAATACGAAATTTTCTAATTTTTTCAAAGTTATTTTGAAACTGGACAGAATTTAGAAATTTATATGTTCTCAAATTCTTAAATCTTCATGTTGTCAAAGATATAAGTTTCGAAACTCCCAAATTCTTATATCCTTGAATTATTAAAATACCAAATTCTCAAGTTTAATTTTCAAATCCACAAGTTCTCAAGTCCCCAAAATTCTTAAATCCGCAAAATTCCAAATCCCAAAAACCTCAAGTTATCAAATTTCCAATGTATCACAAAAGATATGACATGTATAATAAAAAATTTCGATGTTTCATTAAATCTATGACCACAAGTGTTTCAAATTGCCGGAAACGCACGAATGACTGCATCGCTCTTTGCTTTAGTATATTTGCACAGATGCAAAACAATTGTACAAAAGAAACTTCCAGGTAAGTTAAAAATCTTTTGTAATAATTCCAAGAAAGAGGAAACAAGCGAAACCTTCTAACATAAAATATTGCTCACCGGAACAAAGTTCGAAAGAATTTAGACAAGACTTGAATATGAAATCCTCTTCCCGTTTAAAACCTACAAATTATCCAATTTTATTTTCTTATTAAAACGCGATTTTTCTCGTTCTGATTGCTTCTAACAAAAAAACGAGGTCGATCCGTAGAAAGCTTCAATAAAATGAGGATTTAAGCAGAAACCTCGATCCTTAATAAAACACCGTAAGAATTTAAAAAGAAAGGAAGCTGTAGCACGTTAGTGTAATCGAATCATTTCCATTCACAACGTGTCGACGAGTTAATTGATTTCTGGAATCCCGGTATTACCCGAAGGCTGCGTCAATCAAAATACGGCGGGAATGAGAGGTGCTATTGGAGCAGGAACTCAAAAGCGGAAGCTGTTTTTCGATCAAAGTCTGCAACGAATTACTGTTTCCATAATGTGTGAAAACAAGGAACAATAGCAGGAACGTTCAATCACTCGTTGCGTCAACATATAACAGAGAAAAGATTTTAATTTCGTGGTTTACTGAAAGTTGTTCAAAGAGTTTATGATATATATTTAAACTTGTATTCCTCGCGTTACATTTTTACGAGAGTGGATTTCCACGCGCCGTAGTTCCGCACTATTGCAATTCTACGCATCGTAATTCCAGGTATTGCATTTCCACGCACCGTAATTCCACGCGTTATATTTCTACGCTTAGAAATCCTACGCATCGACTTCCACGCGTTATACTTCCACGCGCCGTAATTCTACGCGCCGTACTTCCACGCGCCATAATTCTACACACCGTAATTCCACGCGCCATAACCTCACGCCCCCTAATCTCACGAGCCGTAATTCTACGCGTCGTACTTCCACGCGCCATAATTCTACGCGCCGTACTTCCACGCGCCATAATCCCACGCGCCGTAACCTCACGCGCCATAATTCCACGCACCGTAATCTCACACGCTGTATTTCAACGCTCCATAATTCCACGCGTGTATCTCCACAAATTCATAATTCCCACACGCTGTAAATTCCATGCGTCGTAAATCCCTACGCATTAACAATCGCTACGCGTATCCCACCCGTCACGCGCAATATCCCCACTCGTTCAAAATCGCCACGTGTAATATATCAGCAATTTTATAAACTTCGCGCTTCTGCAATTCCACAGCGATATAACAAAGCTTCGCCCTATTCTCTCAACGGCAGCATCTAATACTAACCTTAGCAATTTTAATTAATTAGCAATTTACAAGTGAATAGTCCAGATCCACATCTGCAAATTACAGATAATGTCTTAATAAAGTCTTTGTTTTTGCAACAACAGCTAATGAGTATTTGATCGTAGGAAACCTTGACAGTTGTTCGAGCTTAAAAACAAACATCGATTCTATTGCAACAATTGCTGCTTACGAGATAAGTATTGTGATGCTATGTCGATCGTTTTCCGCAGGTATTACATCATACGTCTCCTTTTTTCGAATCTCTCGTTCAATTATTTGTGGATAAACATGTTTTTTATAAAACTAAACAATCGGGACGTCATGGTAGATCGAGGCCATTTTTGTGAGGGACTTATCTTTAATAGCAGAAGGAGGTTTTTCGAGTATTTTGTCTGCGCGACGTTTACTTACTCTTTTTCTTACTACTCGATAGCGTTTGATTATTATCGGAGAACTCCGATCGAATCTTAATTGAAAATCAAACTCGATCAATATCTTTGAAATCGCGAAATGGCTTTATCTGCATTCGTATCTTTCACGGAAACGTAAACTGTTATCGAATTCTACGATAAAGTATCGAACTTCGCTACGTCAAACCACGGTCTCGCAAACAATTAAAGATAAATTATACGTTCATTTTCAAACATTCGTCCGGATCCAAATTATTTTCCAAGGTATTGGATTTATGGAGAGGAATATTATGGTAAATGAAACGATTTGAGAATTTTGTTCTGAGTTTATCAACCGTAAAAGTTGGGAATTCCAAAAGAATTTCGCAAATCACTAGATTAATTATCTGTGGTTCAAGAGTCTCTTATTTGTCGCGGTCACTATCACACGCCGAAAGAATCTTATCATCCGATAAGACAAAGACGGCGAACATTTATAAAAACTAGGAGGAAAGAGGACTCGTGTAATTCGGATATCGCCATGGAAATTTGCAGGTGTGTAAAATGACGCGTAAAATCACTCTGATTTGCGAGTACTCTAAAACCAACATTCAATTTAATTACCTTCGAAATGTTTGATAACATCTGTCTGACGTAGAAAATTATCAGAAAGTGCATGTTAACAGCTGAGATATTTTCTTGCTTTTAATTAAATACTTGCATGGAATGCTTTTATGTAAATGAGTACGCGTTAAAACGACGTAGACATGTTTGTTCAGATTTCGAAAAACCTTTAGAGCGGATTCTTTTCCTAACCTCGTAGCTATAAAAAGAAATAAGACGAATGAAATGTAGAATAATTGAATCTTTCCGGGTAGACAGAAAGATCCTGGGGAAAACCTGAAACGGACTCGAAAACAGAAGATTCTTTCGACGGCATCCATCGTCGCTGATAAACTTTCTACCGCCTCTTTTTGAATTTGTGTTTCGATGAAATTCACTATCGATGAATGTCCGTCGGATTCGATTATCGTGGAAAGCATGCTTATGCCTCGCGGCAACCATTTTGACGTAATCTCGTGCAGGGGACAAGATGGAGTGTATGGCTGAACAAAACAAAAACAAGAGTGATGTTGGAACAATGTAGGAGCCGAAAATTTCCAATACCGATAAGAGAAAAGTGTTGACAAAGTGAACACTGATTTTATGGACAGAATTTTGGAACTATGGGACTTTTGGGATTATGGAGAAATTTAGGTTGTAAAATTGTGAGTGGGGGTTTTAGGAGTTGAGGAATTTGGGAATTTGGGAATTTAGGAGTTGGAAGATTTAGGAATTTGGGAATTTAGGAGTTGGGAGATTTAGGAATTTGGGAATTTAGGAATTTGGGAATTTAGGAGTTAGGAGATTTAGGAATTAGGGGATTTAAGAATTTGGAAATTTAGGAGTTGGGAGATTTAGGAATTTGGAAATTTAGGAATTTGGGAGATTTAGGAATTTGGGGATTTAGGAATTTGGAAATATAGGTGTTGGGAGATTTAGAAATTTGGGGATTTAGGAATTTGGAAATTTAAGAACTTGGGGAAATTAAGAATTGAGAAATTTAGAAATTTAGGAATTTGGAGTCTTATGACTCCATAGAAATTTACAAATTGAGGGATTTCGAAACTTGTGACTTTAAAATATGAAAAATTGAGAAATTTTGAGATTCTCGAATTTGGAAGATTTAGACACTCCTGCACTTTGAAACTTTAAAATTTCAACATTTTTTGAATATGAAAATTTTTGAACCTTGATACACAGAAGACTAATCCCTTATAATCTACTTAATACATAATTATGTACTTCAAAAATGAACCTGCGATGTACAGAAAACAATAATACAGCAAGAATATTTTATGTCTACAACAAAAGTTTAATGTATTACCTCAAAGTATAACTAGAAGGTAAAATGAAAAATAAGAAGCTACGTGCACGATAAATTACGTGTCACACGTCATAGATCGCAAGAGGAACAGAGATCGATTATGGTGACGTGACAAACCAAGAACGTAATCCTGGATCCTCGTCCCACGTAATCTACTTCCTTCGAATAATCCACACATTATCAGCAAAGAACGTGACGAGAGGAACGTACGATTACGAGTCATTAACGGCCCTAAAATTTCACAACTCGTTGCATTTCTAGGGATTTATTATTCATACGCCGTGAACTAGCTCTTTCCTAAAACACGCAGCTCTGAGAATATCGATAACATTCCACTGTCGAGTGTAGAATTAATGATTAATTATTTGCACGTTTCGCAAACTATCCGGAAGGTGAGATTTTCTGTTTAAAATTATATAGGAGGCACTTTTGACTCAGGTTTTATCCTTTCAATAGAAAAATAGATTTCTTCGCAGCCAAGAAATTATGAAAATTGAAAAATTTCAAGGATGAAGAAGAAAATAATATTCGCCACATAAATCCATCGTAATAAAATAAAGAATCGCCGTAGAAAAATAAGCTGTTCCTGGCATTTTTCTCCTTTAGAAAATCCACCCTCCGACATGATCGTCCCTTTATTTCCGATAGGAGTTCGAAACGGCTGTTATCGTCGATCACGAGTTATCCTCTCGAGTAAATTTCCCCAGTGAATCCGATTTTTCGTCAAATCTAAAACTCTCGAGGAAACGATAAACCCTTGTCTAAGTGGTCTCCCATCGTCTCACTTCCACGGAGCAACTGTACCCCGATGACGACACGATAGTTGTCGATTATCTATTCACTCGTGTAGAGTAAACGCGAACATGCAGGGTAATCGATGGCGAACGTAAGTCGACGAAATTTCACCGAAAGAAAAATGATAGATAAGAACACTTACCGTCAAGAACCGCGCACTTTGCTAAAATGATCATTTCTTTAAGAAACAGCTGTATTATAGGTCCTCGATTATTCGTTATATAACGCGAATGTGTCGCATTTTCATCGAGAACGTATTTGCACGTATATGTGTGTACACGACCCCCTCTTCGACTATCGTACAATCGTCCGGGGAGTGTTTGTTTCAGTTGGCCCTTGATAACGAGACGATCGAACGACTCGAGTGCCGACCAAGAATTAAATTCCAATTATCGAATCGTTTCGAGCTTTCGAGTCACTCGATCCACACTCGAAATTGGATTAAGGCTTATAGTTTGCTATTTCGACATATCTGATGTAGAGGACCATTTTCTTTTATTGTTAGTTTTCCTCCTCTTTGGCACTCGATTTGTGGAAACCGGTATCAGCAAAATTGATATCGCTGTGTTAGAAATTGAGAGATTATACAACGGTAATGAGGAGTCAGATGGGACAGATTGGTTATTGTCAAAAATTGTTTTGAAGACATTTGCAATTAGTCTGTATTCCAAACTCTGAAGTTTACGAAGTTCTATATGACCAGATTATGAAATTTCGAATTTCTAAGCTTGAAATTCACATGTTCCTTTTGCTAACCTTCAAATTCCTACATTCTCAGATTTCCACATGACCAAATCCTCAAATTCCAAATGTTCACATGACTAAATCCTCACATGCCAAATTTACACGTGATCAAATCCTTAGAGTCTAAATTTCTACGTGGTCAAATCCACAAATTCCAAATTTCTATGTTACCAAATCCTCAAATTCCATATTTCTGCGTGGTCAAATCGTCAAATTGCAAATTTCTATGTGACCAAATCCTCAAATGCCAAATTCCTACGTGACCAAATCCTCAAATTCCAAATTTCTATGTGACCAACTCCCCAAATTCCAAATTACCACCTGACCAAATTCCCAAATATAAAATTTCCACCTGACCAACTCCCCAAATTCCAAATTTCAACGTCCCTAAATCCCCAATATCCAACTTTCCACACTGCAAAATTTCAAAGTTCTGACCCAAACTCCTAAACCCTGAAATTCTCAAACATTCAAAATCCCCACAACACCAAATATTAATCTGGCACATGGCCACACAACACGTGACCCTACAACGCATCCACATCCGATTTATTTCCATTCGGATAAGACATCCCCAATTTCTGAATGTCTTTTCACTTATTTCAACGTCTGACGGGAATACCAAGCTCACACTGATCTCTGTCAAATTTATTTATAACAGGGACAGCAAAAAGCACGTGATTATGTTAATTTAAGAGGATACCGATACGAGATTCATTCGTGAATGTACATATCTTTTGTTTTGCAACGTCTTCCAATGATAAACATTTCTCTGAAGATAATGTCCATTACGTATGTGAAGCTGCGCCACGAGTAATTTATTTTATTGATACTAAGTTGACATGAACAGTTTTATGATACTTTATCGTCCATAAAATTACGTAGATGTCAGTTTTTTTGTACTCGCTTTAATTTATCAACGATGACTACTTTAACTCTTCTGTTAACAGATTGTGTCTCGATCTTGCAACAACCTGTCCAAGAGATATTTATTAGAATTTTAATTTAGTTTATTAGGGTTTAAAGATAGACAAAAATGTCGAAACTATTAAATCTGTAAAACAAAATGGAATCTTTAACTGTCACTCTTTTCACCAGTAAAAAGATAGATAAGACAATAAATAAATTCTTTTTATCGAATTTACCGCCCCAAAAGTGTATTGTAAAATTGGTGTACATTAATAATTGATTGATTTGCAACTGCTAATTGCAGAAATAACAAAGTGTCAACGTTATTCAAATCTGTGAACCGTTTCTGCACGACTTCACAAATTCGAACGAGTGACGTCCAAACACTTCAGATAAAATTGTCTGAAGATAGTAACGTACGTTTTCCTGACTAACGACGGAGTATCCAAACAAGAGGTGTCTATTCAATCTTTTTTTCAATTCGACCTCTGTCATTCTTATCCACCGACTATTGGTGCGTATTACGATAAGTCGAATAGAAGCGTAAAAACCCACCAGCACGAGTCTCGAGACAAAGAGTCTGCAATAATCGCGTGCGACGATCGCGGAACAATGCAGTGCACACAAATTCGCAATTCGACGACACACACGTTCAAGTATCTCGACCGATCGATTCGAAAGAGCGACGTTGTCTCGAGGAAAAATGGACGGGATATTTATACTCACGATTCTTCGACGATGACACGACCGGGGTTCACTGTCCACAAGCAGGAAATTCTCTGGAGGTGGCAAAATGCATGAGATAGGCTACATAGTCAAAACAACAGGTTTAAGCTCCTGCCATCTTCAGGTTCCTCGAATAATCGTCGTCAAAAGCCACTGGTCCCACAACCCTTTATCTTCACCAATAAAGTAAGAGCTGTCACGAAATTGCCAGTCGATCTGCAGTGGCAGCGAAATGCACCGATTTATTATCTAGACGCGATGACGCGATTCAGTCATATGCAATGCAAATTATCGGACGTAATATCTGAATTATGGGCTGATACGCGGTAGAGTTTACTTTTGACCCTCTTGCAACTGCATTCGCTTCTCTTTTTGTATTTCCAGCAAAAAATGCTTCCATTTAAAAAAACTAGACGTCCATTTTTATGAATAGAATTAGTCATTTGTAGCAAAACTGATAACCATGAACTTGTACTGGGTGATGCGTCAAAGCTTAAGCCGCGTTTGCATCTGCAATTTTATGTCTCGAATATAAAACTTCTTCCAAAACACTGTAGTGTCTCTAATTTTTAATAATTTTTCGAGTGAACAAAATTGATTATTTTTTAGGGTGCATCTAAACCCAACTGAATATTACAATTTAAAAAATGATAATTACGTGAATTGTACTGAAAGATGATTCTGCTGTATCTACTTGCATCTAATGGAAACATTGTGTTTTATCTTTTTTGATGTTTACATTTTCCAAATGGGTACTCGGGGAATACACGGTATTCAAATGCCACCGCATTTTCCAGATAATTAGTAGTCCTTAGTCACTTTAATAAACACGATTCGGAGTTAATTATGCTAAACTATTTACCGAGGCAACAAGCAAATCCGTAGATTCAGTCGCTTATGCACGGTCCTCGGTTGAGATTTGCATAAAGATTTACCTTGTTGCAAAACTAGTTCTCCAACGACTGCCTGTTAACATAACAGCGTATTCTCCGCACTAACGTTGGATAAAGTAAACATATTTAACATGACAATGTCCGTCACAATCCTGCTTAGCATTGCCAATTTCCTGACAGTAGCGTGCTGTTGATTTTTCCAATTATCGATAATTAATCTTTTCCTAATTAAATGAAGAAATTAAAAAGAAGCGAAACTAGATTAGCAATGTTTATCTTAAGAGACATAATCGAATGATAATATTACACGGTACAGCTGATATCGAGAGCGCAGCGATGTTTGCGATATAGAGTCAATATTTGAACTAGTTACCATTAAAAAGCTTATTTCATTAACTTTCAATGCTACCGAAGCTGTAGTTTGCACGAAGAAAATTAAAAAACGTGTCTTCCCTACGTTCTCGTGCTCCTGTAAGAACAATTGAAAATCATATCGGTTTTAACGAGAAAAGTTGCACGAATTGAGAAAGTTGAAGTAGAAAATTCCAATGGAAGTTTCAGGACAATCTTGATTGCGCGACGGGTAGAACGACGAGTTTATGGTGCATGAGGCGTCGTTCAATGAGAAACCTTCCATCAACAATTCAATCGAATAATAACTCGGAATTAATTGATGCACGTATTTCGCTAGGGGCAAGCTTTTTAATATGCAATTATCCAGCCGGGCAGCGATTAATCCATCAACTTCCATCATAGTTGACAGACAAACATTTCATTTGAATCGCGTGGGACTTGAGAGGGTCTACTCGGTAGATTGCTGTGTGTTGTATTGCCACGCGTTAGATTGCAATGCGTTGGATTTTCACGATCAATTACCAGGAATTGCTTTGTCAGATTGCAACGTGTTGAATTGGTACGTTAGGTCTTTACGCGTTGGATATTTATGCGTTAGATCTCTTGGCGTTGGATTTGCACGCATTGGATATCTACACGTTAGATTTACACGCGTTAGATTTACACGCGTTGGATATCTACGCGTTGGATATCTCCGCGTTGAATTTCCACGCGCTGGATATCTACGCGTTAGATTTCTACGTGCTGGATACCTACGCGTTGAATATGTACATGTTACATCTCTACGCGTGAAATCTTCACGTCCCGTATTTCCACGCATTGGATACCCACGCATTCTATCTCCACGCTCTGTATTTCCATGCTTTGTATTTCTATGCGTTGTATATCTACGCGTTGGATCTTCACATGCTCGATCACCACATGTATGCTTGATCTTCACTCATGAGATCCCTACCCACCTATCCTCGCATCATCCACATATAATCAATCCCCACACGTTATGTAGTCAAACGTTACTCCTACGATTTTCTAAACTCTAGATCCTTCTACACCATATCCATCTTGCTGAACTAGTCCCATCTGAGGTAAACAAGGCATAGACCATCAACGATTCAGTTCACGAAGTACATAGATAACCAAACCATAAACGAAAAGGGTAAGTCAGGAAACGTAAGAAAAGTAGCCGGGTGTCCTGTCGTTCACGGCCACGGATCGTTTGCCGAACAATCGCTCGTACGAGCGGGGTCACGCAATTGAATGTGATCTGAATGAGAAAATCGTCGTTCAATTGAACGCGATCGACCCTGTTATCTCGTTTCGTTGGCCCGTAACAATGTAATCGTGGCTTTTGTGTCGACGCGGTTGATCCCGCGCCAGACGATCAAATTATTATTAGCGATCAATCCATTTCCAGACGATGATTTATCGAGCGAAATGTTTTCGTTTCTCTCGTTTTTAGAAGGGAAGACTTATCGTCGGAGGAACTTAGCGCCACCGTGCATCATCTTGGACGCGTGTTCATTCCGCGTATATGGAAACTGTCACGTTGCATGGAAAGTTTCGCTTCGTGCGCGGCTATCTTTGACTGATAGACTCGTATTTGCTCGGAATTGGGCTAACGGAGAAGAATTCCGTAACGAAAGCACGATGACGAAGGTGCTCGGGGATTTTTTGGACAAACCGAGGACGTCAACCTCGAGTGAAAGTAGATACGTTTACGAATGTATATCGTGTGAGTCATTCGGGATTTACTGTGGATCTATGGCCCTCATAGAGACGCTATTACGTTTGCAAGGCAGGTTTCGTAAACACGTAGGTCGAAATTATTCGGGGATTCCTCGCGGTGAATTTTTTTATTTCCAAGAATATGGTTACCTTCATATTGTCACGCCATGACGTTCGATATTTCTGTTGAAAGAGAGTACTGCATGGCCTCGATTTGTACAAACAGCGGCTATTAGAACAGTAATCGAGTGTGTCATCATCTGAACAAATATTTTGGATTTTTATGCCTATTTAAATTGGGACATCCCCATTTGAAAGTTTGTAGATGAAAGTGTGTTCTGTACTTTTCCAAAGTTACTTAAATATAGTTCCGGTGAAATACCAATCACTTCGAGAAATTATAAACGTAGGCGCTGGTAGCAAACGTAATAAAACAATACCGTAGGTAAACATTGCGTCTTAAAAATGATTTCTAATCAACAGATAAATCTTAGCCACGCTTCAAGCAGTCGCACAACTTTAATCTCAAAAATCGCCAATCGTTTATCGTACACTCGGCATTCCTGTCGATTGCATAAGCAAAACTTTTACATCGCAGGTGCAGGATGCACGTGGATAATGCACATAAATTATCCCGTCGCTCGAACGGAAACTTTCCTTAGTCGGATTCAATTTTCGCCTAAGTTAATTACACTTTCTTAGATTAAATTATAGGTAGTAATTATCAATTCGTTCATTACGGTCGTTACGAAGGCGGACAGTAATGTAATAAATGTTATATGCCATGGGAGGGATTATGGAGGAGGACAGTTTATGAAATTAGGAAAATATGAAATTGTGATATAATCTGTGGGGATGCACGTGGTAATAACTCATAGAATTCTTGACAATAAGTCGTGGTGATATAACGCGTAGACTAATTCAATGCATACACATGACAAGTAATTTGACTCAAATTGAAGAGTACAATATGAAGAGTAATTTAGCGCATAGAGTAATCGCATAGTGTATTAATATCGATAAAGTTCAATTCGTACATTTAACGCATAAGTCTAACTCGTAATAATGTGTCATCATTTCATAGCGGTCTAACTCGTAATCCGTAGCCACCGCGGAGAACGTGCAGTAATCTGGCGCGTGGCAATCCAGCGTGTAAAAATCTAACGCGTAGCTATAACGTATCGAAAGCGCCTCGTGAAATCTATAAAATATATCGATAGTGTATCATAGTAGCCGCTTGAAACGATAAGAACGCCGGCTATGTATTTGCTTTTAGTAGCCAGCAACTCGTGTTTTCCTCGGAAAATTTCAACGGTCGACGCAGAAAAATCGCGATCGGTGAATTTCATCGTGTTATCGAGGTAAGTGTGTCGATTGGCGACGATTGTCGAGTACTTGACGTCACAATCATACTTTCTCGACTACCTGGAACAGCCTTGAACCAAAAGAGGGAGGAAAAGATAGAGCTTCGAGACTCGATTCGCTGGAAGCGCGTTGCATCACAGCGACAGGTATATCCTCGAATTTCTTGGTTCTTCCTCTCTGACGCCAATTGCGATTTAATTGTCACGGTCATTATGCAATTGAACGATCGTCTGGCGTGGAAACGCGCGGACGTAGGTGATTTCGTTTATTTACTCTCGTTGCATTCCAGCGTGTCTCATTGTCGACGTCCTCGAACCGGCTGGATTGCTTTCAATTATTTTTGTATGTCAATGCAGGAAAATCCGGGGAGAAATTAATAAACTAGGACAGGATAGGTATAAATATATCGCTGATGTGGGTTGCCTTGTCTTGTAGGAAAACCGGTGAAGTCCAGCGTCTACATTTATAATCACTCTATTTTGCGTATTGAGAATATATGCTTTCTTTGGTTCTAGGCATTTATTGGGTCAATCCACATCCGCGAAATGTAGTACAATGTAAGGTATCTAATTGATAGCTTAAACCAATCGTAGGATTCGAGTCTACCTATGACCTTCATTTTCCTTAAATATACACTTATGATAATACCTTTTGGACATGCTCTCACGTATTTAACAAAATAGTTACAATTTATAAGATACTTTCCGATAAAAGAATAGGTCCATATAAAAATCCATAGATAATACGACAAGTGACACTCGTAACATGTCTGATTATCTCTCGGAGACATTTAAGAAGGCAATTAATGCTGGAAATAAAGGTGAGTTTATTACAAATTATTTATCATTATAAATTGTCAATATCTAATATTTAATGTCAAAAGTTTTATTACAAAGCCGTAAAGCTGTCGAGGACAGTTTGCTACAGTTTAATATTTAGTTTCTAATTAAAGATTTAGGGGGTCGCCGTGACCCCTGCAATAAAGATAAACTGTGTCATCGTTAGCTCCGTTGTTGAAAAAAGGAATAGAGAAATAAACAAAAATGAAAGTTACGCGATCTATCTATCGGTTGCTCGTCGATAGCCTCAATCGTTATCTTGGTTATCCGGTGGGCCACTCGTCTCTCGGTCGCCACTTTCAACGACCAGGAAAAGGAAAATAAGAAAAAAGCTGGTAAACGATACCACTGAGTGTTACGCCAAAGTAGCGATATCTCGAAGCCTGCTCTTCACGACGGAAAGATTTCCAGTGCATTAGCGAACATTCAGCGGCCAAAAGTCCGCCATTGCATCGAGAATCTTTCCGTCGTGAAGAGCAGACATCGAGATATCGTTCCACTTACTATAGCCGCTACCGATATCGTCTAGACACGATAGAAATTGCAGTTACGAAATTATCGTCGCAAAATCCGGGAGCCAGGGTCCTCCGATTAACTAGGGTCATCATAATTGATTTGTCGGTTATTTTGAAACGTCGCGTATCGTTCGAAAAAAATGATTCATTAAAAGTATCAACTCCTTTGATAATTAGACTGATGACCGATGGGCAATTAAATTAATTAGATATGAAGGATGCGAAGTTTGACGCAATGAATTTTGATAAACGATTTCGATAAGTATTTTCTTAGATAAATTAAGGGACAGGTTTGATCGGTCGGGTGGTGCCTCGTAGTACATTGTAAATCTGTTGATAGGTTTTCCCCTTGGTCTCCGGAATCAGGAAGTGAGTGAACGCTGTCGCGCCAGCCATGATGGCTGCGAAGATCCAAAATGTCATGTCGGTGCCTAACTCGTCGTTCATCGCTGGGAATGTTTTGGTGACCAAGAACACCATGAACCAGTTCAACATGACGGCGACGCTGGACGCGACTGCCTTGGTTTCCGACGGAAATAGTTCGCCCATTAACATCCATGGTACTGGTCCCAATCTGAAACAATGGATTGTTCGTTAGCTAAAAGTTTCTGAGGTTTATGGTGGATAGGTATGATCTAAAGTAGCATGGTTTGTAGATGAACAATTAAAACTTCTATGGGTAGCAACTATATTTGACGTTGAGAAGTTTTGATAGTCTTCTGTGAATGTAAGTTTCAATATCTCCTGATTTACAAATTGACATGTCCTTAAATTCATATGTGTGCAAGAGGACAAACTGAATACTCAAATTACTAAAATCCATAAGTTGTTAGATTTCAAAATGACCGAATCACCAAATCTTCAAAACGTATCACTAAATCCAGGTATCTTCGAAACCATATGGATCTATATACACATATCCTTAAACCATATGTATGTACATCCACATACCCTCAAATTCATATGTACCTATGTCCACATGTCCTCAAATCCATATGTACTTATATCCACAGATGTACCTACATCCACATATCTCAAAATTCACACGTCCAAAACCTACACGTCCGCAAATCTCCGTATTCCCAAGAACTCAAACTTCCATATCCCAAGTTGCGAAATTTGTAAGATTTCTCTGCTCCTTTCAGTCGGTATTTTCCCCAGAGAAATCGGCCGCGTTTGTGCGCTTACCCGATGGAAAAGGCGATCATGAAGACGATCAAGGAAGTCAGCGGCAGCCAACCGAGCGTACTGACGTCACTTCCGCTATCTTTCTTCTTGAAGTAATATCCGAGCGCGATGAGACTAGCTGACATAACACCGGTGGAAATCATGAGTAGCGGTTTCCTTCCAGCTCGATCCACAATCAACGCCGCAACACCTGACATCACCAACTGTGACGAACAATATTCAACAGCGTTAGCATGACACGATCAACGCTTTGTAAAATATTTACAGTTTTGCACTTGTTATACTGTAATATTTCTTGAGCTATTTAACAATATTATCTTCAAGCCTCGAAACTAATCTTTATTTTAACCCTGGATCAATTGTAACCCTTTAACCCCTTATTAACCTTGATTTAAACTTTTGTCTATTGAATGCTAAAAATTATTATTTATTGTCTGCTGAAATTTCGTTGAATTTCAATTGTTATTATGTGGAATCACCATTTTCGAGGAATAGGAAACAAACCTGAACGAAAGCTACGACGATAGACGCAACTTCCGGCGCCATTGAGCTTCCGGACGCTTCGAAAATCATCACTGTGTAAAAGATCACAGCATTCACGCCGGATGCTTGTTGAAAGAACATCATGCCGAAGGATGCCAGCATGGCTTTTCTAGAGACCGGAGACCTTAGCATGTCGAAGATGGTTGGTTTTTTACCAGCACTTTGTTCCGCCTCTTTCTGCATCTCGTTAAGCTCCTCTTTGGGGTCGTAAGCTTCACCTCTCAACACTCTAAGCGCCGCCGTGGCATCTTGCTTTTGTTTCTGACCCTAAAATAGGAATATTGTCAAAGCTGAATTCATTGCAAGTTTTTTAGAGTCAGGCTCTTGGCGATATAGCGTGTTGACATAACAGGTAGGAATACTCTGGGTTGTTTAATACTTTGCGATATAACGTCTCATGTAGTTCTTAACTGTTCGACGCTTTACGATATAACGCGTGGAGATACAGTTCTTGACTGTATTCATCACTGTGCGATATAACGCGTGCAGATATAGTTCTTGACTATTCAACGCTTTGCGACACAATGTGTGAATATCTAACGCTTAAAGGTACAATATGTAAGAATTTAACGTATAGATATTATTTGGGAATTTAACGGGTGGGTATCTAACGCGAGGGGATTTTGCGCGTGAGATCCTAAGGCATAGGAATTTAACACGTGAGAATTTAATGCGTGGAATTCTAATACGTGAGAATTCAACGCGTGGGATTCTAACGCGTAGGAATTTAACGCGTGGTAATTTCACGCGTGGAAATCTATCGCATAGAAAACTAACGCTTGTATATCTAATATGTGAGAATTGGACCCGTCAGAATCTATCGCATAGGAATTTAATGCGTGGAAATCTAGTGCGTGAGAATTCAACGCGTGGGACCCTAACGCGCAGGAATTTAACGCGTGGCGATATAACGCGCGTCAACGCCCCATAAAACCGCAACAATCCATACTAACCACCAACCAAACGGGAGATTCAGGCATCCAGTAGAAAGTAGCAAGAAAGAGGCCGATAATGGCAGCGCAGACAATGGCGAAAGCAGTATAGTTCAAAACGCTTCCTAGAACGAAAGCAAGGAAGATTCCCACGGTGAGAAACAGTTGAAATAGTGCACCGAGGGTTCCTCTGGTCGAGACTTCGGAAATTTCTGAAATATAAGTCGGTCCAACGACGCATCCGGCTCCAACGCCGACTCCGACCAAAAATCTAGCGACGTACAGGAGCCAGACTTCGGCGGTCAGTATGATAATTCCCCAGGAGGCCAAAAATGGCGCGGCCAACATGAGGAGAGTCTTTTTTCGGCCGTGTTTGTCCGCCAGTGTTCCAGACGGAAATGCACCGGCGATGGCACCCAGGGCGAGGAGGGAACCCACCCAGGAACCCTGTTCCTTTGTTAGCACCATGAACGAGTCTGGTAGGTACAGCTTTGGAAGCACCGGTGAGGTCCATGCCAGGGCTGTTCCGACCCCAGCTACTAGTAAACATGCTGAAATGTAAGAGTTGAGTTAGTGGAAAAGAACATTTTTTGGGGGAAAATGTAAAGTTATGGTGGTTCATGATATGAGGTTATGATTGGATGTTGATGACAGGTGTGGATGTTGAAGATGGAATATGACTTCTTGGTGGAAGATTGTTTAAAGTGGGTGTGAATGAAATTTTGATCATTCTAATTATTTAAGTATTTAATGTATTTAGTGTCAACCAGTTAGCTGTTCCTGACGAGTATACTCGTCATGAAAATCTGGTGAAACAGATTGGTTAAATAATTTAAGTGCGAAGATACTGCTGATTGAGACCTACTTAAGTATAAAGAGTTGTTAATTAATTTGATTAATTTTGACGCTTAAACGGAGATAAAATTGCTCGTGATTTACTTTCGTGGAAGACTTCATTCATTGCATAAAAAATTCCCGCGAAAGTGGTAACTTGCGTAATCGCTCAATTATCTTGAGATAAGTTCACGCGTTACTTCCATTACACTTCAATTCAATTATTATCTTACGTCACAACCGTTACAAAGTATGTACACCTCGAGATAACATACGAGGACCGTCTACGTAAAAATTGGTGATCGTATCTTCAATGGAAAGAGATAATCCTGCACGTGTATAATGTATTACGTACGAAAATGTACTATTACTTAATCTTTCAACCACGATTAACCAAGAGAAAACTCCTGATTTAGGGAATTTTAAAGAAATTTTTGAATATGAACAGTGAACGTTCGTTTAGTACATTAGGCTAGCAACTAAAATGACTTTTCATTCTTCTACTATTAAATTATTTATTAAAATTCAACGCTGGGTGATATAAGGTTTAACTGTTTAACACTTGACGAAGAACAGTGTACATGTGTCGTATAAAAATTGCACTATAACGAGAGTGTACTTTCCAGTGTAAATAAATCGCAAATGTTACTAATCTGATGTCAAATAATTAATTTGTATAGCACATAAAATTTGTTTATTTTCTGTATAACTACAAAAACTACCATCAAAACTGAGCCTAAACAAATTCAAAGCACATTCAAAGATACTTTTATCGATAAAAAGCAATTCGTCTCCGCGGTTATCTAATAGATAATTGTCCGAAAGTTAATTCCACTAATTAAAAAGGTATTTGAACAAATACCCTTAATAGTCGATAAGTCTGTTGATTGATCGAAAACGATGAAACCGATAGAGGAATGTATTCCTTTTAAATACCGGATATCGAAGCGAGATACTGCCACAGCTTCCGGCTTCTCTGAAGAACTGGTGTTTCCTCAATCATCCCCGTGGCCTCCATTTCCTCGTTAATGGTTGTTCGTGCAAATGGACGAGTTTACAGTTCGTTATCGCTAAGTGTCCTGGTCAAATCGAGACGCTCCACCGAAAAGAATCGATGATGACGTCGATCGACCGAGGATCGATGAATCTCTCTTCGGGAAATGACGGGTCGATCACCACGGTTAGTCGAACGAACACCTTCTCGAAAATCAACCGAGGACGTTCAGGTAGGTAAGTCACATATTTCGAATTGAGCAAAGACGATCGAAGAAAACCGAATGAACGTTTCCGTACCGGGGTCCATCATATATCGATCGCCACTATCTGTCCATCACTATCAGCCTATTATCGCTTAGGGGCAGAAGGAAAAATGATTTAGAAATCACGATTAATAGGTATTGGTCGATAAAGAGACAGAGAAACGGTGAGGGGACGTCTTACATCATCTTGGGCTACTCGAAATTCGGCGAAATTGGACACTCGTGTTTCTCAGCTCTTCCTTGTTGGAAATTTAAGTGATTTTACGGTTAGATGGAGTTTATTCTAGTGTGGTTGTTCGACACGTGGTAATTCGACGCGTGGAAATTTGGCGCGTAGTAATTTGGCACGTGGTAATTTGGCATGTGGTACTTCAACGTGTAGTAATTCGACGCGTGGTTATTTGGCGCGTGGTAATTTGGCATGTGATAGTTCAAGGCGTAGTAATTCGGTGCGTGATAATTCCACGCGTGACACTTCGACGCGTGGTAGTTCGACGCGTAGTAATTCGACGCGTGATAATTCCACGCGTAGTAACTCAACGCGTCGTACTTTGGCGCGTGATAATTCCACGCGTGGTAGTTCGACGCGTGATAATTCCACGCGTAGTACTTCGGCGCTTGGTAGTTCGACACGTAGTAATTCGGCGCGTAGCAATTCTACACGTAGTACTTCTACGCGTAGTAATTTGACGTGTGGTAATTTGGCACGTGGCAATTTGAATTATAGTAACTTGGTAGGTGGTAGTTCAGTGCGTAGTAATTCAGCGCGTGAAAATATACCACGTGGAGTTATAACGCGTAGTGGTTCAAGACGCGATGATTTAACGTATGAGGTACTTTGACAAGTAGAAATTCAGCAAGTGGCAATAAAATACGTAGAAATTCGATAGATAGAAATTTAATGTATAGCAATACAACACAATATTCTAACGCGAGTCAATATAGTTCGAGGCAATACGAAGCGTGTCACTTCCGCTTGAAATTCACCAAAATTCAACAAGAAATCATCTCGCTGATCAACATATACCGAAATAAATAACAGAAAATTGTAATTGACGTTAATATCAAAATAATTATTATAAAATATAGATTTTCTTCGTATCTGCACTTTCTAATGGTCAATTTCTCTAGAAATATGCGTTTCCTAGATACTCTTCTATCCTTTCAAAGACATACCGACCCCGCGAATTGGACGCTTCTGCGATTTACAGCCATCATGCACTGTAGAAAAGAGCTTCGAAAGATATTCGAGCTTTCACTTTGTGACGTCCACTTTAAGTCTGCAATACGAAGGATCAGCGAAGCGCGAGAACGAACACGAATTGCGAATAAATTTCCAAAAACCAATGAAATATGGTCGTATCGTCGATAACCGGTAGCAACGTTCATTTGACAGACAGTTCAATTTCCAAACTATCAAACGTTAAATTTTTACATCGAAGGTCAGAAATGAAAAGCGCTTTTAAATCTGCACACGATGCATTCGGGTTTTGCATTTTTTACGAAGGCTCTTTCTGCACCGTTTGTTAACATGGAACATTCATCGAAGCGTAAACTATTAAACGTAGGTTTAATACCTAACCTACAACATCCTAAAATCTGTTACATCTTTTAGTGAAAGGTAATTCGCACATTTGTTAGTTGTGACGTAATTTTTGTTCAGATAAACATGTCCAGTAAACATAATATTGATTCGATATCTTATCGTTGTAATCATAACGCTATAAAAATATAAAACATGCATACAGATTACAAAGCCATCTTTTAAAACGTGGGTTATTACGTATCCGTTGAAGATGATCGAGTAATTGAAATTCGAGACAATAATTGAAAATACTCGATCAGTTTTAGAGTTTCCAACACGGCAGGATCACGTCGCTTTTTTCAATTTCCACTGATATCGATACCGATGTGTTGATCACTGGTTTTCATTGCAACGAATAACATGTTTACGATAACCGTCCTTCTCCTGTCCTTTAGTCTATAAAAATTCAGATTCTAACCGAACTACGTATTAACTCGCAAATATCGATTACAATTTAAATCTTCCATAATTGCCGAAAGCTTCTTACGAGATTCAAAGAATTTATTCGGTGAAAGCTGGCAAAAACGTTGGTCATGGAAGATAAATCCGGCTATTACGAATTTTAAACCTATTTCGAGGAGATTTCGTGGCACGGTGCATTTTGCAATTTGCGGGGAGCAAAACTATCCTGTTGGTTAGGCAATTAGCCAGGGCAAACCACAGACCAGCCACGGTGTAGCCATTATTCGCAGCCGCAATAATTTTCACTGATAGGGTACACATGAGGCTCGTTATTTGGCAATTATATATTGAATTATTGCGTGGTCGGAGTTAACAGTACTCTCAATACATTACCCTCGCAATACATTACCGGTGTTGAATCATTCGATACCACAGCTTCGAGAAGTGATATCAGCAGGGACAGAATACGTAGTTACCAGTTCTTTTTAATTTTAACAAGCATATGTCACATGCAAATAAAAATCAAATAAATTGAAGTAATATTAGTAATGAAATAAGCTGTTATTAATGACAAAACGAGGTAATATTCCTTGCACTGTTCTGATCAGTTGACTCGTGACGCACTTGTACTTCAGCTGTGATCAATTTTACTCGAACTTTGAATACACTTCAATTTGGAGTTCAAGTCCAATTATAATTTACATAGTCGACGATTACATAATACTAAATTGACATAATATTTCAGCATTGTTTATCTGTTTTAATATTGCAACTGTGATTAGTTTTGACGCACCTAATAATTCACAGTGCAAGGGGTTGACACAGAAATGGTAAAAATAAAACAACTTTTAAAATGTGAATTCGACGATTATCGAACCGAAAACCGATTAATAGACCCTCGAACGATAACAACACCGTAGGACACTCAATTAAAATATTAAAATTCGAGTGCACAATAAAAAATCTGATAATATAGATTACCGTTATCAGTTTTTACTTATTGCTACATCAAGCGATACGTAACACGATAAACGCTTGAATTCTCTTCCTGTGGCTCGTTGCGTCGCCGCAGGAATTTAATTATTACGAACAGTCTACTTTCAAACGATCGATAAAAAGTCATTATTCCAACTTGTTTTACAGTTGCAAACTATTGCATCCGCAAAAGAAAGAGAGAAAGTTATGGAAGATCGTGTTTAATACATATATTCTATCAGGATTTCGAGTTCAATCTGTTTCATGGTTTCATTGGTTGAACTGATGAAACTTGAAAGTAGTGGGCTTCGAAAGAAATGTGGGTAGTTTAAATATATTAGAGGTGAAAGTCGTGGTAATGGACTTCTGATATATCGACGTGAGTTTTGGGAAATGTGGTCATAGAGATTTGAGGATTTAGGGTTCTGAAAATTTAGGAATTTGGAGATTTAGAAATTTGGGAATTTAAGGATTTGTGGACTTAGAGAATTGAGGGATTTTGAGATTTGAGGATCTAAGATTTTGGAGATTTAGGAATTTGGGAATTTAGGAATTTGGAGATTTAGGAATTTAGAGATTTAGATGTTTGTGTATTTAAGAAATTGAAGATTTAGAGATTTGAGGATTTAAGATTTTAGAGATTTAGGAATTTGGGGATTCAGAAATTTGGAGATTTAGAAATACAGAAAAAGGATTTGGGAGCTTGAAAATTTATAAGCTTAGTATTAAGATAAATCTCAGAATTCGAATATTTGAAAATTTAAAAATGAAATAAAAAATTAAGAGAAACCGACAATATAACAAAAGTACACTCCACCTCGAAGTTCCCTTTTCCCATTATTTCCGCAAATAAAAGAAGTTGAAATTGTAGGAGATTAAGAGGGATCACAATCGCAAACATTAACGTCTTCCATTTGATTTCGTTCAGCTTCAGAAAACGTTCTTATCTCAGCGACAGTTTAATACCCATAAATCAAGAAGCTTAACTACCAACAATTCGAGCCAGATAAAGTACTTTTATTATCGAATCATGTTCAACGAATAGATTGTCACAAGCAGAAAGTTATCAACGACTGGACCATTGCGTTTAAAAATCGCGTACTTTGTCATAAGATTACGGGTACAGAAGCAAAAGGATCTAGTTTAATTCCCGAGTGATATACGCATTGATAAATCAGTCAGTTGAAAAGTTATCAGAATTGACAGTGTTCTGCTAAAAATAGCAATAAAACGCCACCAGTAAATCACGATTTGATCGCGAATGATAAGAATCCGTGTAGGTTTACAATTTTTATCACCGCGATGGTGCGAGTTTGCAAAAAAATGACAGGAAGGCTTAGTCACTGACAAACGTTGGAAATCAAGGTTATTATGTACCTTACGGATCGTTATCAGAAACGACAGATTTAGCAACGAGATTACGGCGTTGAATCGATAGAGTAATCGTGGTTAATCGTGCTAGAAACGCGTGCAGAAATTGCATTCGACGACAAACGGGAAAAGTTCGTGGAAAATTTACCTCGTTACTGGGCTCAATTAGACCAGAAATTGAAAATCTTCGTCGATGTTGCAGGAGAGACGTCGAAGAACATCCTCAGAAATCCTGGAGGACTTTAATCTCGGTCGACGAGTCATTTCCGAAAATTCTGCAAATTCCTGTAACTTTCATCACTAATCTTTTTTCCAAAAGTCAATCTTAACAGTTCCTCATTAATGTTTTTTCCAAAAATCTTAACACAACAGTGTGAGAAACTGCTAAAATCATAAAACTGTTAAAATCTGCAACAATAAAAATGCAGTGATTCAAAGAGAGTCAAACATACCCCTGAACGCATAATAAAAGTTCTTTATAAAAATAAAACATAACTTAGAACTTCTCAAACAATTTCTACAACATACGACATAATCTACTAACACTTAAGATTACAAAGAATCTTCAAGGGTTAAATATTTCTAATTACCATGCTTTTATCGCCTGCGAGCAATTTGTCATTTGCAGGCACTCTCAGGAACGTGAAATTCACGAAACGAGTTTCTTCGCCATTTCCCGTTTCTCCTTGTACGAAGCTGTCGCTGAAGGAGACGTGTGCGACGTAGCAGCCCCAAGATCCCGGATATCCTGTACGAGTTTTGACAAGGAGAAATTGTGTTGGTTCTTCTCCTTGAAAGAGGTTATAAATAGTCGATCAACGAGTTCGCACAACCGTAAAATGATTTTAAAAGTATTTATTTTCGCGCGGCAATATGGAGTCGCTTTCGATCATCTTTTTACCTTCCTCGTTCGTGTTTTTTCAGGATATAAAGACCTCGAATCGCGGTAAAAACTCGCGTTCAACCTCCAACGACGCTTCTTTTCCGATACTGTGTAAATAATGATTTGAAAAAATGTTTATCTATCGTGCGATTTCTTGAAACGTTATATGTTCTCGATAGAATTATAATGTTACTTTGATAGGTAAATTGCAACATTTCTCGTGGTTTTTACTGCATGGGAAATTGAACGCGTGGTCAGGACAGAACCGCGACAAGGAAAGCGAGAAAAAGGAGCGAAGTTCCACGAGAAAATTGACAACTATTAATTTTTCTCCACTTTTCTGTCAATGTTTCCAGTGCAGCTGCACTTTCATACAAGTTTGTATTATTTCGATTAACGATCGGTGAATTTTGTGAGACCTCTTCGAAAAGATTTCTCTCTTCCAGGAAGGACAAAATTTAAGCAATCACACACTTTAATAACCGGAGAGAAAGGCAAGAATAAAATACTTAAAATAATTTGAAGACTTTGTTTAATCGGTTCAAATAAAAAACAAGTTCATACCAAGTTTCAGGGTACAATATTACACAGTTACAAAAAAATTAAAGTTATTTTTGGGTACATTATACAATAAATAAGATCTAAAATTAAGGAAAGGAATCCTTCAAGTGCTCACAAGGACAAAAAGAACCAGACTCCTGCAAAGTATCTTTATTGTTTCCTAAAAGAATCCGCGTTCGTCTCTCGGAACAAATGGTACAAAAACACTTAGCTCTCGTAAGAAAACAAAACACGTAGCTGCCGTCTAAACTAACGACCAAAGAAGACAGTGATCGATATTTGAACCTTGTAAGTACGGTAGCGTGCAGCTCAATCACCCCTCGGTTAATAGCAGGTGTGGAGGAAGAAATGTACCACCAATCGTGTAATTTATGTTCTACATGTCTAAGAACATGCGGTTCTCTCTAGGGTCCTAAAGGTTCCTAAACTTTCTAAGTTTTTTAGACTTCCACGACCTTGACGTCTAAAATTTCAAGGATCCTTAGAATTCTGAGCTCTGTAGAATCTCTGGAGCCTATAGTCTCTTCAGAGGATCCTAGACTATTCCTAGATTGAATGAACTAAACACTCAAATATCTCTGATCTCCCCAGATCTGTTCTAGGGTTTCCAAGAATGAAAACGAAGGGTGGTTTCGCTGCTAACCAAAAGACGTTGCCGTAGAATATACACAGAAAGTATGCAAGTGAACAGGTTACGTATGCAGAATATCAGCGTATTTCTCGAAGTGCGATAGTAACGGGTCACGGATCGTATCGTAAATTGTATATTGGATGTGTTAAACTCTCTCCCATATCTGCTCGATTACCAGTAGCTGTCCATGACGCGCATTCTGTATCAAAATAGGAACGATAATAGTTGTCTCCTCGTAATTATCGAATCGAACGGGCTGAAAATAAATCCGCGTTTCGATCGGTAATCGCGCAAAGCGGCCTGATAAACCCGGTGAACTTCATTCGTAATTAACTGTCGCGCTGTAATTGTGTCGTGAGTATCGCGTGCGGAGCGCCTCGGTTTGCTCGTACGTGAACCGTGTTCGCTTTGCTCTTTACGGTGTTTCTTTTCTTGTGGAAATGGAGATTTTCTGTGTGGATTCCAAAACTTACAAGTTCTTGAATTTTCAGATTTTCATATTTCATCCCAAGTTTCTAAAGTTCTATATTCTCGTATTTCCAAGCTTCGATATTCCCAAGTTTGCAAATTTCCAAATGTCCAAATTCTCAAATTCCCAAGTTCTAATTTGTAAGTTCCACATTTCCAAACCCCCAAATTTCCAAGTCCCGAATTCCCAATTTTGCAAACACCCAAATTCCAGAACTTCCAACTCCTAAATTCCCAAATTTCAAGCTCCGCAAATTCCCCAATCTTGAAAGTTTCAAACTCCCATAACTTCAAATTTTCAAACCACGTTCATCAATGTAGAATATCGAGTGGAATACTGCGATAAAGAGTGTCTTAGTGTCATAATTGAGTAATGAATTGTTAATGAATCTATTATAATGCAGACAGTGATGTGAAAAATATCGAAAGAAAGGAATAAATGATCTGAAGTCGAAGGTAAATAAATTATCTTTTTACACAAGATTAATACGAAAAGTACATAAAGTACATTACATCAATTAAATATCAATACTGACAGATAATTTGAACCGCAAATGAACTAAATTTATTTCCATATAACCCTTGCATCGAGCAAAGCGAATATAGTTCACCGATTTTTACAATATCTTAAATATCGACTTACGTGCTAATAAGGCCCGTGTAGGTAATCAGAGTAAATGATCGATTATCACTGCGACAGTGCTCGTTTACCCGCGAGTGAACATCGATTTTGGTGGGAAGAAAACGGTCCACGAGTCTGTCGCCATCTTTGACGAATATTAAAATCTACATCGTAAAATGTCCTCGTATCGACATCAGACAATTGCTTAACGTTACATTAAAACGAACCTACGCTAAAATATCGAGTACGAAACTAAATACGTTCATCACTTTCTCTTCGTTTTGGTTTATTCTTCCGTAAGGCGTAGGCGAGAAGAGACCGAGCATAATCGAACATAAATTTAACCCTCGAACGACCGAGGTCTATCGGGACATACGAGATCTATGCAATTCGACAAAAAGCTGCATTAATTTTCGAAGCAAAGAGTTTATCAGAAAATAATATTTAATAGCAAAATGGCATCCTTCGCTAAATATACTGCAAATAAAATTAAGTGTAAACTATGGATCGATCCGAGGGTTAAAACGGTGCTTCACGAACAAAAATAATTCTCTCAGTCTTAGTCACGCATTCGTTGAACCGACGGCGAAATAAAAAGAAAAGTTTCCGCTCGCGTTTGAATAGAAAAAATAAGAAGTCTTGGCTTGTTCTACGATCCGTGTTGTACGCGAAAAGAAACGTGTTTCCATGAAAAATAAAAGCACCGTTCAAAGAGATTCGTTCGTGTGATTCTCGACGAAATCGTGACCTCCTCGCTGATCGCGTTTCGTGCGATGACGACATGAATCTGCGTGAACGATCTTTGATTTGTTCGAAACAAAATATTTCTCGTTCGCTGTACGAGCTTTTGATTGATTAAAAAAACGAAAGCCACGATGAACGTAGAACGGTCCAGGGTTGAAAGCGTCCTAAGTCAAGGATCAAATCTTAAGCAACGCGTTGTACAAGAAGATCAATTTCCCGGTATCCGTCGTGTACATCAGCTTGTATCTTCTGCTCGTCATTTTATCGATCAGGTTTTTCGTCTCCGTTTCGCTGTGATGAGGACTCCAGCGGATGGACAGCACGGATATTCTGGTCGTTTCCCAGGGAATCGTGTCGAGCACCTGCGTATTGCAATCGATAGAATTTTTTTAGTATCTGACTCTTTTCAAAAGCTTTACTCTATTGAACTTCATTTTTTTTAATTTATTGCGCACATCGTATGCTGTTTTTGGAAAAAGAGCTTCGGATAGGTGGTCCAGTCATTCAGATTTGAAGATTTGGAGATTTGGGGATTTGAGAATTTGGGAATGTAGGAATTTGGGAATGTAGGGATTTGGGTATGTGAGAATTTGGAAATGTAGGGATTGGGGTATTTGAGAATTGGGTATTTGAGAATTTGGAAATGTAGAAATTTGGAGATTTGAGAATCCGTGAATGCCCATCTTCACAATCCCCTTTACAAACATAGTGTGCTCCTCACTCCACATTCTCAAATAAAATAACACCCAAATGTACAATACTTAAAATACGATAAACAATATTTTACCTGGCCATCCTGAGCATCAGGGCTATCCAGACTCAGGTAATCCAAAGTGGTGGCACTGTACGCCAACAGCACACTGTACAAAGGGAAACATTTCAATCTGGTAGTTGGCAGACCCTCGTCTGGAGACACCAGACTGTTCGGACCCTCGCCCAACTTGGTAACTTGCACTTCTGATTCCTGATGATAAGTAATCTGCAAGTTCGAAGTGTAACAGCTAAGAATTCATCAGACTTTTACGAAACTTGTGAATTTGTTTAATATTCCTGAATATTTGCCTCTTTGGTATCCTTATCGGTACTTAGACACGCGTGAAGAACTCTAGTTTTTGGATTCCTGGTGCTCCTGTGAGCCTCGAAGAAGCTTCTTGGATCTGTCAGGATCAATACACCTCTCCAACTCAAATTTCTCTCTAACCAACCTGTGCTGGAGACTGCTCCTATCTGTAACAGTACTTTGCTTATAACTGTTTATACTTTGAATAATATGGACTAAGTTGAAAATTGATGTTGACGTTCATCTTACAAATTTACATAAGTCTTTGCTTATTATTTATGACAGAATGCAAAGAGCAGACATATCAATAAATCTATTTTGCTAGGAATAATTTCAAAATGGTCCCAGATCATATCATGTATTTTACAGAAATTTAAAGTATGAATTTGCTTAAGTCCTCTTCTTTACTTCACCCTCTTATACTGATCTGTATTATCAAATAGAGTCAATATAAAAAATGAAATGAAAAATTAGGAGAAATGTTAAGAAAGTATTTTGAGACAAGAGTTGAATAAGTTTTTTACCCTGCTAATATACTCCACGTAGACACCCTCGCGTTTCCCTTCGGTCAGGCTCGACACGTACCTCTCCTCCGAGGTCTGGGTGGCGTTCAACGGGTCCTGTTGAGTGGTGGGTTTCAATTGGACTTCTCTAATATATGCGACCAATTCCGGATTGTCCATCGAGACGCTGTTCAACACATAGTCCCTCGTCATGTTGGCGTCAAACGCTTGCCTCCTGGAACAGAACGTCCGCTTTAATGTACACAACGGCTCTCATTAAGTCTGACATGCTCGCACACATGCTGCGCTGTTCCACGTTTCAGCTGTAATACCTAATGATGGGTATCCAAATCTCTTCGCTTTTCTCTTCCTATTGCGCGTACGCTAATCACAATTTGAGAGCTGCTCGTTTTAGCGTTCGTTACGAAAGCTCCCTTTAGCATAATGGTCTCGATAATCTCTTCTTCGTTACAAATAGACCGTGGATTTTCATGCAACGACCGAGTCGTGCTGCTATTTTTATTTACCCGTTCGAATCGAAAGCGGCCCGAACAATGAACGACTTTGCATCGGCCGTGACACGATGAATAAAAGAAACGCTGCAGCTTTCGGAAAATGTTCAATTAAAGCTTCGATTGACACATCCAATATTCATGAACGTCACAGTCTTTCTTTGGAAGCTTGTAACGTTGCCAGCTTTTGCCACGTTTCCTCTCGCACAAAGGGAAAGGATAATCGTCGAGTGACCTGGTAATTAACTCCGTTTAACAATCGTGTTTCTTTAGCGTTCCTCGAGAACACGGTGCGGGCTTCGTAGATCGTTAAAGATAAAGAAGAAAAGGTTGTTAGGCGCATACGATTTGCAAAGAACTGCGGGATACATAATTGAAACGTGTTAACGAGTCTAACCGAGACAATGAGAGACGTAATAATACGTTGTTTATCATTGTACGTGCGCGCGCGATTATTTCCCATCGATCAGATTATCGTTGATTCTCGACGTTAAGCTTCGAGTTTTGTTAGGGATCTCTGCCGAAAACCACGATCAAATATTTGACTTTCTATGACAACGATACGATAAGGCTCGCGGTGGGGATTTAAAACCAGAATGGTGTGAGAAAATATTTGAACGACCGCTTTGCTGCCGTTAGTTTGACTATTGCACAAGACAAACATTAATTGATATCGACGGATCTTTCGCTCTTTGCTGTACAATTATTTGCGATCTCTTAATGAAATAGAGATTTTGAGGAAAATTTTCAAATTTACACGTGGAATTGCTATGCGTCGAATTCCAACACGTGAAGTTGTTGCGCGTTATATCGCCATGCGTGGAATTGCAGCGCGCTACATCACCACATATGGAATTGCTATTCGTCCAATTTCAACGCGTGGAATTGCCACGCGTTATATCACCACGTGTGAAGTTGCAGCGCGCTATCTCACCACATATGGAATGCTATACATCAAATTTCATCGAGTGGAATCACAGCGTTTACATCCCAACGCGTAGAATTTCCACCTATAAAAATTCTACAAATACAATTTACTTCCTCAGCAAATATTTGCAATCCACTTTTCGCTGATTGCCGTAAATTGACACGGGAATCGGAATTCCCGAAGTGCAATAAAAGATGGGATGATCCCTTTAAATACTTAATTCCCGGTCGCTGACAGCTAGTTTAATGGAAAGAGCAATAAGAAGAGATCGAAAGAAAAATTAAAGAAAGGGAATGAAGCTCTCTTGGGGTAGCTTCAGAACGCTCGGCCGTTCTGCTCTTTACGAGGCTATAAAATTTTTACGTTTCTTCGAGTGTGATAAAATAAGGAAGGTACAAACTCCTCCATTAAAAAGACATTACAGCGGTTGAAATTAAGACTAAACTCGACGACATCTGGGTTCTGTTGTAAGGACCAATTGTACTATTACAATTTATTTTGAATCAGCGATTAATGTAGATGTTCTACTAGCTGACATTACGAAACTCGTGTGCAGATGTTCGTAAAATGGAGGCACCTCCAATTACTTTAACCTTGAAACGAGTAACTTTCCTTTATACTTCATACATGTATTACTAGGAGAAATTATACTATAACCAAGAATAAATTTAAATGGTAATACTATATGGAGTAATGTTATACAATATTATAATATTTGATAATATGTTTAACATACTTCTTCAGTCGCTTTCGTGTAAAACAAGATGATATACATAATGCAAGGATTGAAAAAGTCCTGAGTAATTCATAAGCGTATAAAATGATGTCAGTTGTAAATGGTGATCTGCAAAATGTACGTGCCATATAATCAGTGAGTGTAAGTTACCTCAAAGCTGCAGCTTCGCTCCAGACGAGAAGCAACGCCATGGCGGTGGAAAAAGCGGCAAGAAATGCCAAGCAGGGGGCCACTCTTCTCCACCAACTTTTCTTGTAGTTTGCCATGGTGGTCCCTGACAATGTTGAACCCGCTGGCGGTTGTAGGACACCGGTAACTGGAGGCATCCCTGTGGGAGCCATTCTGCAAACAAATGCACATTTCATTATACATACAGATACGTATATCACACAGATATGGAGGTTAACACATTTAAACCCAATCGGGTAAACCCGCTTCTACTTTCTACTTCTTTAAAAAGATCCATTTACTTTCTTAACTCCGAGACCAAACGTGTCAATACCAAAAGTGTCAAAAGATGCAGTAAAACTGTACCGATGTAAATTTTATCTTAAAGTTCCCATGACCCCATACAAGTGGAAGCAACTATAATCTGGTTTCTACCAAGCAATTGCAGGATACAGAGCTATAATACACGGAAGCACAACCGATTTCTGAATCGAGATATCGAACCAATCCTGTTCGTGATGTCATCTATGTTGTACCAGAGCTAGATAGCTAAACTTTCACACGATGCCATAACGCGATTGCAACTGAAGCTTGAGATGCTGATGCAACGATCCAACTGAACAGGCATCTAGACAATCTCTTGTAACAATTATAAACCCTATATTGTTACTTCAACTAACAAAGAGATGTCTATTGTTACGAATACCTAAGCAGGTGACGCGACAGAGGCAAAACGATTCACATACATTGTTTGACCAGCTTGAGGCATCATGACCATCTAGGAACAATATGATATATTGTGTATTGTTTCAGAGTTGTTTTATTCTTATATTCCTTTAATGCATTTTTGCTATATCGCCTTGGGGGAGGGCATAGAGCTGTATTTTTGCAATTTGCTATATATAGCGACATGGCAATACAATGCTTAGAATGAATGACGTGAAGAAGTTTAATACTTGGCGATACAATGAGTGGAAGTGCAATGTGTAGGGGTGAGGTGTGACGATACGAGTGATTCGATAAATCCATTCGAGCACTATAATGCGTGGGAGTATAACATATAGAATATGTAGCGATACACGTAGAAATTACAAGACGTGAAAATAACAACGCGTGAAAATTGCGATGTATGCATATTACAACGCGTGGGATTAACAGTACATAGGAATAATTACGCGTGGAAATTACAACGCGTGGGAATTACAGCGCGTAGAAATTACAACGCGTGGAGATTACAGCGCGTGGAAATTACAACGCGTAGAAATTACAGCGCATAGAAATTACAACTCGTAGAAATTACAACGCGTGGAATTTTCAACGCGTAGGAATACAGCGCATAGAAATTACAACGCGTGGGGATTACAGCGCGTGGAAATCACAACGCGTAGAAATTACAACGCGTGGGAATTACAACGCGTAGAAATTACAGCGCGTAGAAATTACAACACGTGGGAATTACAACGCGTAGAAATTACAGCGCATAGAAATTACAACGCGTAGAAATTACAACGCGTGGAAATTTCAACGCGTAGGAATTCAGCGCATGGAATTTACTACACGTAGAAATTACAATGCGTGAAAATTACAATACGTGGAAATTACAATGCGTAACATAGCAATAACACGTAGTCATACATGCATATCGACACAACATCCACATCGCGCTCTAATCCGAACCGTATCATTCAAATGCACTTTTATATCCCACCCCATACATCACCAGAAAGTTTAATTAATTACGACTCAATCTAAGCCATCACTGGTACGTAAATTTAAAGAGCAATCTCGCGAAACTATGCAATATTATTTTGCGTAGAAGATGTATATTTCGCAGAAAGTTTAATTAATTACGATTCAATGGAAGCCGTTTGCTTTTACGGTCTTTCGCCTACCGACGTCGAGCTCGTATGTAATTGTAGAAAAACAATTTTGATAAACTGGGTCGGTAACAAAAACGAAAATTTGCTTGTTTAAATATTTATTCGACGTACTTTGAAGGTATTCGCGAACGAGAAGGGTTTCAAATATCGCACGACCGGTAGGCATGCACGGAACAAAGTTATTTTCTTTGAAAACACGCGAAAAAGTCGTTCCATAATCCAACAATGTAACAGAGAGGATAGGAGAGTGGGCGAGCACTTTCTAAACGATTTTTTTCAGCACAATTGTGTAGGTGCATTTGTACAACTATGAATGAACAAGAACACCTCTGACCGGAAGTTGTATGGATTTCCGTGTTTACCTACGTGAAAATTGAAAAACACCGGGCATCAATAAACGCGTTTATATTCGAACAAAATCAATTATAAGAAAATTAAACTGTTATATAAATGTATCTTTTGTTGCCGTTATTCGGAGCGTGAAAAAATTGTACATATTTACATCATAACTTTAATTATAACGTTGTTAAAAATATTCGAGGTTTACATTTTCTGTATTCTGTTACTGCAGTAATTATTTTGTACGCATTAAATAAAGAAAATGGCGACTTGCAAAGGTCTTGTTTTCCATACGAAAACAAATGTTAATTAAGTCTGAATTGTCCTCCAACAATTGCTATTCAAATCAACCAATATTATTTAAACAAAACACGTTACTTTCAAAATTATTATTTTTGCACAGTCCTAATATTTATAATTTTCTTTAAATAATTTCTGCTGAGGTGTTTAATACGTTAAAAGGTCAAGGATCGTGTTTTCTACGCTCTTTTACAGTAGCCTAATTTTCACGATGGCGGTCAAGAAGCTCGAGATCCATCGCGTTGAACGCCCTTTAAATTGTGCGACCCAATTGTTGGTGCGGTTTAATAAATGCCTTCAATTCCCACTGTCGAGGAAGATCGTTATCTCGAGTTCACGCGTTGTCGTTTCGATCGCACTTTTATTTCTTATTTCTTACCCTTGCAACCCCCTCTTGCCTCCACAAAAGAAGCTCGACTTACAGAGGGGAAGCCACAGCAGTTTCCGGGTTCCAGCTTCAACGAGGCCGTAGGGCGATGTAATGACGAATAAAGGGAGAATAATAGATCGTATCGGTGCAAAGAAAACGCGTGGTAGCTTTTCAAACCCGGCCTTTTATACTGCATCCGCAACGATACGGATTATTGTTCGGGAAGGAAAAGCTAACGTACATTGAATCGCTTTTATTTAAAACCGATGTTTAAATAATATCTGACATTCAATTACTCGTAAATTGAATCGCGAAAGTATACAATGACAAAAGCCATTTCTGTACTCGTGAATCGAACTTTGAATAACAATGGTCGGCTCAAAACAAACGAAATTCGGCAGAAACAAAGCATTAAACGTCGACCATTGTTTTTAAATATTGATTTCCATAACTCAATTCCAATTGAGTTCTCATCAAACACTGGTTCGCAGCAATTTTGCGCTAATCATTGCATTCTATTTCGGGATGCACAGAATTCATATAAATTGTACACGTATTGAACATCATTCTTTTAAATAAATATTTATATGATATAAGTACGAATTGATTAAGTTTAACGATTAATTTGATTATGATTTAACTCATTTCAATAAGAAATCAAAATTGCAGTACAGTGCGTTTGAAACGACACGCATGTATGTAACATGAAATATTTCTGAATTTTGTCTATGAGAATGAAATGTGTTACGAACGTTTCTTGCGAAGTTCCCTTGAAATTATTAGTAAACTCTACTCCATTCATCGAGCTTCATGCTTCCTCGATCACCGAACGGCAACTTTGTATCAACAGTGGTAAAAACGAATTTGGAAATTAGCCAACATTGATACTGATGTTCTATGTTTCAATTCAGGAAACATTTCAAGATCAGGAATAAGTTCCTCTTCTTATATTGTCATATAATGCATGGGAATATATGAGGATGTAACGCGTGGAAGTACAACGCATGACGATATCGTGCGTAAGAATACAACGCGTGACAATATCGTGTGTGAGAATACAACATGGTAATAGGTGGGTTTACAAGGCGTAGAATAATTCAACGCGTCAAAATACAACCCGTTGATATATGACGTGTGGCGATTCAGAGCGTACAAACACACGCGTGGGATTCGATGTGTAGAAATGCAACGAGTGACGATTCTACGTATAGAAATACAACGTGTGATGATTCAACACATAGATATGCAACGCGTAAAGATGCAATGTGTGAAAATACAACACGTGACGATTCAACATGTAGAATAGCAATTCTTGCCGGAATACCACGTGTAGAAATACAACGTGTCTAGCAACGCTTCACTATATACCGCGCCAAAATATGAACAATGCATCCAAATACCGAAATACAAGACAATATAACGAATGTATTACAATACGTATTACGAATGTATGACAATATAACGTGGCAATATAATAAATATTAACTGAGTTATCAAAGTAGGTAGTAGACTCAATTCAGCTCTAATTTATTAATACCCAAACGTAACGTATGGCATCTCTACCCCTACAAAAGATCAATTCAACTTTTGCGAGCGACTGTAGCTCGGATCCATGTCAGTGAAAACGCGGCTTTCTACGATACAGCTCGATCGCAAAACAAATGCTCCGAAACAATCGCCTCTTACGCAAGTGCATCTCCAAACATCGAACCTTGTGAAAACTCGAAAACGACGAGAGCGATTACGTAAAAGGATTATCCGCTGAAGAATAACGGATTAGTCGAAAATTTGGTCGGCAAACGTACGTACTTGGCTTTCACGGGTTCCATGCCGGTCCAGAATAATTCGCCTGGCGGAAAGGAAGATTCACTGGCGCACAACATTCACGTGGCTCGTTTCACATCCCGTTCGTGACGCGATCGTTGTCCGGAAGGCATCGGCCAGGCTTATTTCACGAGGGCAGCGTGCACATCCTCCGTCGACGCTTCGTGTCGCGGGCACTGCACTCGCCCGAGCGTATTTTCCTTTCTCAAACCTTCGGCTTTGCCTGCTGAGCGTCGGTCCGTTCGTTGCTCGACGATAAAAGCGTCCTCGTCGAACGTTTCACTGGTCGCTACTTCTGTTTACGATCCGACGTTCTTTTCTTTCGCGAATCAAATTACAAATTCACGACTTAGTCGAACGGATTCTTATCGTTACTCTGGCCCTTTGGAGAAAATTGAACTGTCGCGTTGTTTCGTGAATTGCAGTCGAACTCCTCCGTTGACCCTTCATGAACGTGCTCCGGGAAATCGACTTTCGTGAATCAGCTTCGAGTCATTTCTGGCCCTTGGATGAAACTTTCCTTCTTTGAGTTTGAATGGTAAATGTTGGTAGGTGTTCGAAACCGGCCCTTAGATTGCTGGAGACGCTGGCGAAAAATCGGCGCGAGCATCGACGAGCGATCGACCGGCGACTGGCTCGAGGTCGAAGGAGTCGAGAACAAAGGAGAACGCCAGCGGAGCCGAACGGAAGAGCGTGTACGAAAGTTGATTAGCAGCCGGCCTAGGATGGTAAGCGGCACAAGCGTGTGTTGTCGTCGAATGTCGCACTGCAGAGCGCCACACGATACACAAGGCGTCCCTGTCGTTTCTTCCCTCTTTCCTTCGTCCGTTTCTCCGTCTCTCTCCGTTCTGCCAGCTCAGACGCTCGTTCACTTAAACGTCTCCCACTCGCGCGCTCGTTTCACCGGGTGCAGACGCGTCGCGTCGCGACGGAGAGACAGTCGGCTAGAGAAATGCCAGAAGGTCGTCGACGGTTCTTGTTCGCGCGGAGCCGAAGAGAAGGAAATGCAAGCGTATATGCCCGTTCCGTGGCGAGAGCCGACTGGCCGGCAGTTCCAGCACCTGGAACGGCTGACGGTAACCGGGTACAATGCCTCCTATATCGAGTGTCCTTCTTTAAACACCGGCCGCCATCGGTGTCCTCCTCGTCTATCCACTTCAATCTCACCGTCCCTCTCGCTCGCCTTTACGAGGACATTCCGTACTCTCCGCTCTCCTATTAACCGCCAGGTAGAGAACAGCGGTGCTCAAACGAACTTAACCGACCGTGCTCGCGACTCGGGGTTGCAACTTATGCCTCGGGTTAGTCGACGGAGAGGGATATGCACACCACCGTCGAGTTGGTCAGCGTGTTCCATGAGAGCTTCGCGTACGTCCGGTAGCGATATAAAGGCGTTATCGATCCTGTAACTCGTGGCCGCTTTTGTACCGTACATATGCTGCTAGACTCGATTCTGACCGCTGACACGGGAACAACAGAGTTCATGTTTCTCGACTCGATGGATTTGTGGATCATGGGCGACTCGCCTGCACGCTGTTGCGGAACTACGCGACCGTAAACTCTGCTGGTCACAGATTTTCAAATTTCGACTTCTTGGAATTTCGGGATTTTGAAGTTTGAAACTTCGGGAACTTAGAAATTTCAGTCTTTGGTAACTTGGAAACTTAGATGTTTAGATATTCGATCCTTTCGAGAGGGAAATTTTGAAGCTCGATCCTTTGGAAACTTGTAAACTGAAATTTGGAGGATTATAACAATTCCTCATGATTAGAAGTATTATACAGTGGCTCTTATAATTCTAGAATGATTTTTTGTTAATAACTGCAAAACAATTTTTGATGGAATTGTGTTTGGATACTTCATCCCCCTCATGCATGGTGACCACACATGAGGACATTTATGTAAATTGATTTTTTCAATCGTTAGTGATAAACGTTCACAGTGGCCTTCTGTTCATGATACCCACGAGGACATATTTACTTAAATATTTAATAACCAGTTGACAGAAATGTTCGGGACTAAAGAGAACAGCACGAAAGTTGAAAGGGTTAAACAAATTATTGAGTACATAATTAACTGCAGGATGAAACAGTTTGAAATATAAAATTTCACTTAATTGACAATAAATTTAACAGCTAATGTCACGTATTAATGAGTTTGCTTAATCGCTTATTGCATTATTCTTTGTATAATCTGTTGTGACATGCGTTGATTATGATCTATTGCAAATATTGCACCGAATAATTGCGAAAGATATCTAGTATTATACAACAAATTTGTACAAAGAGAATACACGTTGAAAGTTACTGATAAAAATTGCAATCCCATGTCAAAAATGTAAACAAAGAGTTAATATTTTTTCGTACGAATTTTTTGCTATCACTGCAGTCACAGTTCGACGAAATCCATTTTTCACGAGATTCAGATTGTTCCAAATTGACCATCTCGGTTGATTGAACGAGAAAAAGAGAATCGACGAACAGCCACGTTCATCGAGTTCCGCTCGAGACGAAACTGCAAAAATAAATGAGACGAGCCGTAAATAATTTCACGCTGCCGGACTTTTTTAAAATAGACATCTCCTTGCGGGCCTTTCTGTGCAGTCGAATATTTTATTCGCACGCATTTAGGGTGTGTTGGTAGTAGAGGTTTAGAGTAGGAAGGTTTGGGAGGAATCTAGGGAAGAGTGATGTAGTGGAGAGTAATGCAATGCGTGGTGACCGAACACGTGGTAATTCAACGCTTGATAATTCAGCCCGTGGTAAGTCCACGCGTGGTAATTCAACGTGTGGTAATTCTACGCGTGGTAGTCCTACAAGTGGTGATGCTACGTGAGGTAGACCAACACGTGGTGATCCAACACGTAGTAATTTGACGCTTGATAATTCAGCGCATTGTAAGTCCACACGTGGTAATTCAACATTTGGTAAGTCAACGCGTGGTAATTCTACGCGTGGTAGTCCTACAAGTGGTGATGCTACGCGTGGTAGTCGAACACGTGGTGATCCAACGCGTGGTAATTCAACGCATAATAATTTAACGTTGCCAAGTATTGTATTATCTCAAGTCATGTTACACCGACAACACTGATTTACGACGGTATATTACCACGCACTGTATCGCCACATTCAATCGTTCCTGATATTTCACATATCAAATTTGATTGTCTGTGCAACAGCACAATGAATGTACGTACTTAAAATCGTATCAAGAGAGAACGTTCGATGTAATAGGCAATATGCCAAGATATACAATTCTCATTGCATATTCTAATTTAAACTCAAAGATTGCTCTTTCTCTTAAAACGTTATAAACGATCGAAATTAATATCACGCGATATAACGTATCGTTCTCATACATTTTAGAATGTCTTTCTTACTTCGCCTCATTTGACAAGGAGAAAAAATCCTTCTCTCGAATAAATGACGATAATTAATCCTTCGGATTGGTTCTATGGACCAATGAAAATAAAACGGGGCAACCATTTTCCATGTTATCGTAAGACACTCGAAGGTAACAAAAAGCCTGACAGTTTCTTCAGCATCGTGGTTACGCTACATTTCTTTCGCGAATAAAAGAGGGTTGTAAAGAAAGCTCAATGAGACCTGGGGGACATATTTCACTGTCCACCCCGTGCACGCGAGCGGACATCATTAAAGGAGGTATTTTTGCTTCATGGAATCTTGTAGAATTATTTCTCGAGAAATTGTCGGGACATCTCGTTCTCGCGTTCCAATTTTCATCCGTCAAAAGCAACCAACCCGCTCGCGATGGAAACAGCGACGATACAACCTTACAAAGGTGGATCGCGTGTATCACGCTGAAAGAGAGACAGGGTTGCTTTAAAATGTAACGCGAGAAGAATGTCGTTCATAATGTCGCAATACTCGAACCTTGTTGACATTTGTGATCGATGCTGATTTATCACCCTATATTATTAATACAAGCACTAATCTCTTCAAAGGTTACACATTGTGGACGTTTAATATTTAAATTCATCATCTAGTGCATACCACTGTTTTTGTATATTATAAATTTTATTATAAATACAACACGAGTAAAATTACACCAAACAAATCATTTTCTAATATTTAAAAAGTTCCTGAAGACTGCAGCGTTCCGTGCAATATCATTTTATTAACATAGACTGTCCTATAACGAAGTTATAATGAAATGCCAGTAGCGTACGTGAAAAAAAGTACGCACTTCAGGGGATGATTGCAGAAAGAGCCCGTAATACGTCAGAAGGCAGCGAACGTGTTAAGATAGCCCCGGGGGTAGCTGAACAAATAAAGCCTGCAACAAAGTTTCCTATTGTTGTTGCAGCTGTCGACGATGCTTTCTTTTATATCTACAGACGTCCCGTATACGCTGGTTTAATCATAATCCGTGTCTTCTTTATACACCCACGCTTATTGAACACCGTCTGGTTGTTTCTTCTTTCACCTCTAGCCGTTTTTCGTACACGACAAAAACGACTTTTCCACCTTCGACGTCCTCGTGACGCTCGACTTCATCCCCTCGGTCGCGTCTCGATGAACCTGACATGCTCGAGGAACTTGGACGTCGTGGACGATTAACCTGTTGTACGTTCATGCTGTTCTCTCCGTCGCGTAGAAAGTTCTCAGCTTGCGGAGTTACGAGATTGGATACAGTGAAGTCGGTTTACACGAGGTGTTAACGCTTTCACTGTCGCGGGAATTGCTGGAACCACAAATGTAATGCTTCCGTTATTGAGAAGAAACGTGATTTCGATTTGATTGCCGATAGATTCTCTGTTGCATGGGAGGTGGGAGAATTCTTATCGTTTCTTTTTGGGTGGGGGTATTTTGGTATTAGTGCATACTAATTTTACGCGTGATATCAACGTATAGCTATCTAACGCGAGGTAACACATCTCATATCTACCAAAAGTAACTCATCGCGATTTTACGCGTGGTAATACAACACGTAGTCATTTGTCGCGTAGTAATATAACGCACAGCGATCCAGTACGTCGAAATTTGACTCGCGGTAATAGCACACGTGGTAATATAATACCCGACATTCAGCAGAGGATTTGCAAAAGATGAGTCGCATAAAACGTGAATCACGAATTCGCGACTGTCTGATCTTCTTCAGCTATTAATATCGTTTAGCAATATTATACCAATGGATCCCTGGACTCATCTATCACGTCGTAAGTAAAAAAGAAACAGATCGATCCATTAAAAAAAGCCGAGGTGGCCTTCGTATTGGGAAAGAGCCTCCACCTGTAAAGAAACCGTTATTACCACTTAATGACCCTCTTGACATTCTAAAAATTTTAACGAGGTCTCACGCTTTTACGGTTTTAGAAATATCTACTTCTCGGATGAACATCGTGTAACAATTATTCATTAAAATCTACTTCTACCAAACAGAGCATATTTTATCATTGTTCTTTATTTTCTCTTTATACTTCAGTTAATTACGATTCAGCGTGAAATATTAAAAAACAGTGAACACATTTATTGACAATTTGTAACAAATCGGGAATCGAAGTAAAAGGATTAAAATTTAATTAAATCTTCAACGATAATTAATTACGAACCAAGCATTTGGAATAATGGTTGGATGCATTTTAATATAACTTCCCTCCGACTGTGATCCTATAATGAATGCAGATTATTGTAAATTAACGTTAATAACCTATATTTAATATTCTTTTTTCCTTTTCTTTACGAGACATTTACAATGCCTGCAATCTTCACATTCTACATACACAAATAATATACACAGAGTCCAAGTAGCAGATCATTGTTTAAACATGTTTAAATCTTTACAAGATTTATAAGAAGGTATTAAAAATGAAGTAACTGTAACCACTTTTTAGAAATTCCACAAAAATAATGGTTAATCTCATTGCTTGTATATGCTGATAATCCATCTACAGATCTGGTAAGTTGACACATGGGGCGGTGGATTTACATTGATCCCAGCTGCCAATTTACCAGACGCGCTCCATAGGTGCTACACATAGGGTGTTGAACATATACTAATTTAATTCATTAGTCACCACAGTGGAAGCTATCTGTGATCAGACAGGTGGTACGTAATCTTTCAAATTCATCTTTCATTTGTTGTATATCATTGTGAGAGTCTTAAGAAAATTTTCCTTTTCTTTTCCTGCAAATAATGTAACTGAACTTGCAGCTTACATATGACGGTCACATATGACAGTCAACGTATCAATAAGTTGAAGTGGACATATAATTGCCTAAGTGCAATGGTTTATAACACGATTTCCAAAGTCTAATATTGAAAAAAGATTTGCTGTCCCGATAAGAACACCCAGTAGATTAATTTTGCCGTTTCTCAGTAACCACTTGATCGATCAATTAGCACCGATACCGGCAATACCTGAGTCGGCGAACGACAAACGCAAGAGGCGTCTCGCAAACGCGTCGCGACGCTCGCGTGCGGTGACGCGCGGATAAACGCAACCACCCACGAATCAAGCGTCTCGGCGCAGACGCCAACTAAATCCACGTACTCGGAACACGAGCGTCGTTTCGTTGAACCGTAGAACATCGACACTCGTGCGGCGACCGCGACCGCGACAACGCGAACATCCGTCAATTTTCATCCCCCTCTTATTTACAAAAGATATTCCCTCTTATTAAGCTCGCTCACGTCCCGAGGGACCACTTTCCCGCGGATTTTTCCGATCTTGATTAAATCGGGAGGCGCCGAAGATTCATTGTTTTCGCGGGGGTGAACGTGAACCTTAAGTGTTTGTGAAATGTGAACATTTTGTTACTCGATTGAGCTCTTAGCGTTCCTCGTGGTTTGAGCGGGAGGCGAATGCTCCGGTGAAGTAAGTTTACGCGTTAATCTGTTGATTTTTTTTCTGATTTTTGAAATAGAAATTCTTAGACTATAGTAGGAATATTTTATTTTATATTTTCTGGGATATACGTATCCACAAATTTCTACATATGTGATACATACATAACTTTCTACATATGTAACACATCATAACAATGTTCTACACGAGTGCACATATGTAATGTACTTTATACGTGTAGAAACTGTACTCAAAAATTGCACATTTGCAACATGTTTAGACACATCAGTGAATATAAACATGAGAAAGATTCTTATTGAACTTAAAATCTGTCCATTTGTCAAATTTTATAGCACAGAAACTTTGTAGTGCATTAAGCTGTTTACAACAGAATGAGTTAAGATTTCGAATAAGTAAATTCAGAAATTGAATTCCTTAATAATTAATTTCCCGTTAATCGTTGTATAGAACCGACTCATTTTATTTCCGAAGGCGTAATCCTTTTGAGTAATTCATATTCTCCCCATGACCCTTTGGTCTTTTAAATGAATAAAAAATTGCAAGTTATAATTAAAACCATCAGAAAATGCCCCTGTACTGAACATCATTTCAAATGCAATTATCTCCGTTTTGATATAACCATTTTAAAATTTCAGTGATATTACATTCTTTACTGTTATGTTCGTGATACGCCATAAAAACTTTCAGCTGGTATTTTATAACGCAGTTACACTCGATTTTCTTTCGTTTCATCGTAAGACACGAACAACCTTTCAACGCCATTAAACATTCACCTTTTACTTTCGAGAAATTTTATAATCTACATATGCGAACGGTGTTCCGAGGATAATAAAACGCGAAACATCGTCGCAGTAAAGTTACAAATTACTTTTCGCAATGGATCTCAGTACATAACACAGCTGCAGAATTAGTGCTCCAAACATCGTGCTCATTATCCCTATTTCGCAAGAAGAATTCGCATTTCCGCCCTACTGCATTCGCGTCTGCGTTTGTACTCACGGAACGTCTGCTTTTCATTCGCCAGAACGCATTTAGTCAACGGAAACAAAGGGAAAAGTCTCGAAAATCTCTTAATTCTACTTTCACGAACAGAAATGTTGACTCTGTCCACGTTTACGATATTTCGATTAGCGTTCCTCGGGGCTGTACTTGATTGCGAAATTGTTCTGAATAGAACTAAACAATCAGTAATCACCATACAAACTGTATAAACGAATTGACTAATTGTAATTAGGTAACAGGACGATATTGTGTGTTTGTTAGAAGAGCGAACAACTCTCCGCGGTGCTCTTGTAAATAGGACGATTCGTGCTTTAATCAATTTCTGATTTTGAAATTGACATTTATACATTTCTGTATTTTCAAAGGAATTTACGTTTTAACTTTTGTACCATTGATTTTTAAATTGAGGAATATGCAGATTATTAAGATTCCCATGTTTCCAAATTCCCAAATTGAATATTTCAACAAGTAACATCTCCACGTCCACACTTCCAAAATTCTTAATAATTTTCCAGAGCACGGAATCAGTACATAATCTTCTTAGAAAATCGTCAGAAATATAAGAAAGAATTGAAAGACCGTAGTGGTTTCGATATTGGCAGCTGCCATTCATGTTCATCCTATTAAACTCAAACGCTAGCGACATTTTGTGGTATCTACATGTACTACAACATTGAACTAGAACTAATATAGGCATTAATGTGGACATAGGTTTCTTTGAGGTAAATACTGGTCGAATTAAATATCGATCAACACGCGCCGCGCAATATTGCGTGCACATACCATGGACTAACGAATTTTGTGTCTCTTTTTCGGTATATTTGCGTTCGAGATCAAACTACTTCATAAATATGTAACATTAAATTAAGGAGTTTCAGAGAAAACAACTATGGATTTGAAAAATATTGCAAAACATATTATGATGAATCGTATAACTCGCAAATAGAAGTGCTATAAGTTGGAGGCTGAATAACATTTACCGAACAAAAAAGAATAGAACCGAAGTACGTGTACGTAACGCGTCAATAAATTCTTGTTGGCCAGAACAATAAACGTAAACTAACGAGAAAAGGACAGAAACTTCGTTACAAAACAGACCAGAGGAATTGTATCAACTGGACGTGCCACACTCACAAAATTACAGTTGCAACTGATAGGTTGAATGCATCAATATGCTGAAAGCATTTCACTGTTGTATCCACGAACCGTAATTAATTAAATCGAAAAAAATGTCGCCTTTCAATCTCAGACACATTAATTACAGTTTATTCCATTGCAAACGTGTTCAGTTACCAAGGATTTAATAATCGATATTAATTCAATTTCTGACATAAATGATTTGGGGATGTAGGGATTTGGGGGTGTAGAGATTTGGGAGGTTAGGGATTTGGGGATATACTGATATGGGTATATAGGAATTTGGGTATACACATTTGGTGCATATGTGTTTGTGGATATAGGAATTTGGGGATATGGAAATTTCAGGAATATAGAGATTTGTTAATACGTGAATTTGGTAATGCAGGAATTTAGGAACTCAGACATTTGGGGATCTAGAAGGCACTTAGGCTTCTAGAGATCTAGAAGTGCAAGAGATCTAAAAACCTAGGAACGCACAAGCTTTAATATCGTTATTATTATCCTTCTCCCAATGTCAAATCTGAAATATCTTCCAAGATTCCCTTAACCCTCTCCTTCCAGCAAAAACTTTTACCCTATGCTTTTCACTTTTTCAGTAGAATTATCGTTGTTCATACACAACGTCTTAGAAAGAAATGCTCCGCCACGAATCGAAGTTTCGGAGTACAAAAAATGGCGGACGTTGACGGAATACTAAAATCGACGATCTTTACGAGGCAAGCTTCAGAAAGTAGCAAAATTGCACGCGAAAAACTTGAATAAAAAAGTATATAAATTTATCGACTGTTCGCGTGATACCTGGAAATTGCATTTCGTGCAACTACGAGGTTCTGTTATAACGAACGATTTACTTGAACGACAATTCTGAAAATGCTGCGGAATTCGTGTAATTCTTCTTTAGAAGGAAAAAATGGCACACGCCGCTCGCATCCCAGGGGATTTAAAACGAAGAATGGCGCTCGCTTAACGCCTCACATTCGAGCATAATAGCGAGAAAATTGACGCTAATTAATGAGATTTTTAAAAGCGGCTGCCATTAAAAAAGGCACAGCTTTTCCCAGATTGAAGAATTCCTTTTTCTATTATGCACAACTTTCGGACCAATTTACCGGTACAGCAGTCTCATTGTCGATTTTCAGCTCTTATCAAACTGCACGCGCTATTATAATATTCTCTGTGCAGACGCTACCAATTTTAATCCATTTGCAATGTTCAGAAATTTCCGTCGGGTCTCTTCTCGCTTCGTAATTATTGTACTAATTGAGTGAGGTCAGATTAACCGGGAATTGAATTTTGGGTGAATTGGAGTTTGGCTGGTTGGAGATTTGGAATTTTGAGAACTTGGGGATTTGGAGATTTGGGAATTTTAGTACTTCAGAATTTCGGGATTTCAGTAAAAAAGATTTGAAAATAATTTTGAGATATTCAAGGTAAATTTTAATAATTGAACTAAGTCTGATAATGGCCGCCATTGAGTCCTACAGTTTCCAGAACCGTCGCTCGTATTTATCTCCAAAACAAATTTCTCGTTCTGGCCAAATGAACGAACGAAGTTACCATTTCCAGGCCACGAACCCACAAATTGACGATTAACCTGCCGATTAGGTGATTCCAAGCGAATCTTTCCAACCACTGAGTTTCTGCTTCATTACAGGCAACCGTCGAACGTCGTCGACTTGCCATCATCGAACAGCACCATGCTTCCGTCTGCTCGTTATCCCGCGAACTAACGAATCCAACATTAATTAATGCACGAATCGCGACGATAATTAACGTGACAGCTTGAAACGACGACGTCGATCGATCGCGGAATGATCAGCCATTTCTCAGACATTTGCATCGCATGCATATTATATGCTGCTCTATCCTCATCAAAGACATTTGTACATACGTGTCGATATACATGTATCAATACACCTATCAATATCAGGATACCGTGTGTGCATCTCTTTTTTTAAATGAACAATCATAGTATATCTTCTTATACTATAGTCACATGTATCTTTCAGTGCTACAGAATATTCTTCCCTTTAGCTTTTATTGATTCAAAATAAAATTATACAGTCTACATCTTAAATATGTTTATCTGTTTATACCTAAACAGATGACATTCCGTTTTTCAATGTATCGTTTTCCGTTAGCAAATTTGTACATCGCTGAAAATATCGTTAAATGTGTTCCGCAGGTACAGGAAGCAGATCACGGGAGGAAATGGTGAAAGGATGAAGGAAAGTTGTACAGGAAACGACAAAGTTTCACCGGATGCCTAAACTCGAATAAATTGGGCAATAAGATGCTCGACTGATAAAAAGGAGTCAAAGAAAATTCTCAACCGATCGCAGAAGCGGATCGAGATGTTTGACTACGTTGGGGGAAAAGCTTGCAAAAGAGCGGAAAGCGTGTAGAAACGACGTCGATCGGGAACGGAAGGAAGCTCGACAATCGCGAGAAAAAGAAGCAAACGTCTTGGAGTCCTGAGGAAGAAACAAAAATCGACGGAAGAAACAACCTTCTGGCAGAGAAAGATCTAATAAGAAGGGGAAACGAAACGAAGGGAATATGAAGAGAAAGAAATAAGATTAAAAGGTTAGAGCCAGGGTTCTGGTAAACAAGGACGAACTGGTAAAAAAAGAGAAAGAAGAAAAAAGCTCGACTCGATGAATAAACGAGCGATTAGTGGGTGGAAGCATGAGAATTCCGAGTGGATGTCTTACTTCAACTCGACGAAAGTACTCGAATGCACGTTACATCGGCCACCCTCAAGTATCGAGATCCATTGAGGGACAAAAATGGGCGCCAACCAGTCGGCTAGAAACGAACCTACTCCTGGAGAAGAAGGTGAGCAACACTTATTGTTAACCTCTTTTTGCTAACCGCGCGTTTCGTTTTCAAGGTGAAAATCTCGTCGATATGAATTGTACTTCAGATGGGGAATAAAAAGGGGTGACTTTCGTGGCTTGCTGGGAATTCGTTACGCAGATCAATTTTATCAATACTATAGCTTATGTAGATAAATAGCTAAATGTTGACTGTGTGTATTGATTGAGAGGTTGCGAATTTAGAGATGTCTGAATTTCCGAAGTTTAGATTTGAACGTTTGGGTATTTAGAAAATTGCGATGGGAGAGTTTAGGAATTGGATATGTGAGATTTTGGGATTTAGGGGGTAGGAATTTGCCATTTTAGAAATTTGGGGTTTGAGCATTTGAACATTTGACCATTTGATGATTTGGACAGATGAACATTTAAACATTTGCACATTTGACCATATGAACATGTGCACATTTGCACATTTGACCACATGAACATTTGATCATATGAACATGTGCACATCTGCATATTTGACCATATGAACATTTGCACATTTGCACATTCGACCATGTGGACATTTGAACATTTGGACATGTGCACATCTGCATATTTGACCATATGAACATTTGAACATATGCACATGTGCACATATGCACATTTACACAATTGATCATACGAACATTTGACGCTTTGAAAATATAACTCTCATTTAAACACCAGAACATTTAAAAATTTCAAAATGTGACCCTCCAAAATCTCACATCCTGAAATGTCAATATCATATACCGTCCACAAAATATCGAACTCTGGAGGTCTCCTGAATTTCCGAAAATTGCGAAGCGAATGACAAGACACGACGTCGCTAGTTTGGAAGCTAGGCACCATCACTAACAATAAACTTCCAACCGCGATTGTTCGCTTAGTTTGCGCAACCAACGTGAGTTGTAGTGTTCAAGTTTCCGCTTAATTGGTTCTTTGTGAGGCGCGATCCTGATCCTGAAAATGTTCGATTGTTTAGCATCGATCTAGTATAGAAATTTTCGTTTGTTCCTCGTCTTGTTAACCGAATAACAAACCACTGTTGTATTAATTGGCCGTCGTTTCTCGTTTCAGTGAACTTCGATCACTTTCAAATCCTGCGTGCTATCGGTAAAGGAAGCTTCGGAAAGGTATGATACAAACTTTCAAAAGACGCCCTTTTAATTAAATTCGATGTTGTTTCTTTGTCGATACCGGTACGTTGTACTTATTGAACGAGTTTAATGAGTTTGTTGCTTCTTTTACTTTTGTTTAACATTATAGAGAGGAAAGGGAATAGAATTAACATCTGAGGAATAAATTCAGTTGTGAATCACTTTCTTCTAATTCTATGGAGCTAAGAATTAGCAAACTGAATCATATTATCTTGTATTATATTATTTACAACTCTCTTAACTCTTACTGCTATTATAATTACTATATGAAAAGTTTACTTAATATTATTTCTTATGTGTTTGTTAAATTTGCATACTTTCATATACTTGTATGATATACAATGACTTTAACAAGTTTTTATAAATCTTTCGAAACTATGATTGTAAGTCCCTCGAGATCATTGAGAACATGTTCAGCGACAAAATGAGACCCCTAGCCTGTTAATTATAATTGATCTATGGTCCCAAATAAAGCGCAGAATGTTCATTTTCTCATTATCCCCGAGTCACAATCTTCTTTCGTTTCACTCTCACAACACCCACTCTGGCGCGAAACAGATTCCAAATACCCGGAGGCGGCCTCGTAATTCATCGTTCATTCGCTAACAGGCAATTAATTATTTCTTAATAGGTGTGTATAGTACAAAAGCGGGACCGGGCCGGGAATATGTACGCCATGAAGTACGTCCACAAGGGAGAATGCGCCGTCAGAGGAGCCCTGAAGAACGTCGCGCGAGAAGTCGAGATCCTCTCGCAATTAGAACACCCCTGTCTAGTGAATCTGTGGTTCAGCTTCCAAGGTAAATATCCCTACATTGACATTTCGAATTACAACGCGTTTACCGTTAATCCTCTCGTCATTTGGCTACGTAAATTATTGAAACGCTTGTCTTCGCTGTTTCAGACGAGGAGGACCTATTCATGGTCTCCGATTTACTGCTAGGCGGAGATCTCAGGTACCACATTCAACAGGAAGTCGTCTTCTCGGAAGAAAGTGTTGTACTTTTCGTCGCCGAGATTGCTCTCGCGTTGGATTATTTGCAGAGCCACAAAATTCTTCATCGAGACATCAAGCCTGATAATATTCTGCTGGACGAGGAGGGTGAGTTACATGAATTGGACTTATATTTCTGTAGATATACTTTTTTTGGAAAGATGTTATTTATTCTACTCCCTTGTCGAGACAGATTACTTTACTGGATATCGCAGCTCCAAATCTTTAGATCTCTGCAACCCCCAATCGCGACATTTCATAATTTTGTTCTGAATTTGTGGGTCCTCAAATTTCATCACCGAAATATGCCCTAGTCCTAAATCACCGAATTCTTATATCTCTGATACCTTACATTTTCGAATTACTATTTTAATGAGTTCTTGTACCCCCAAATCCCCATGTCCCCGAATTGCTATATCTCTGAATCTATACATCCCCTTTCTATATCTCCGAATCCCTACACCCCCGAAACCTTACATCCCCAAATTCCCATACCTCGAATCCCTATACCTTGAATCCCCAAACCCCAAATTCCTATATCCCTAAATCCCCACATCCCTAAATTTCATAAAGTTTCCACAAAAATTTTTATAATTTTTGTTATTAAAATAACAAATTCGCGCGAGGGTCAATATCTGACACCCGACTGACGTGGTTGTCGAAGTGTTAATCAGAGTTTGAATATTGGAACTAGTTTTATGAACAGTCGAGTCTATTATCGAGGCATATCGATGTAAATTTCGAAACTATCGGACATATTTTATTGTTCGAATAACACGAGCACGGCCGCGCGCAAATTAAAGCACGTACACCGGAGTTCACACAAATTGCGTTATGCTCGTTCTACTTTGGAACTATAAATACGTTACTCGGGCTGAACGTTCTCTGATACGTACGTAAACCGAGGAAAATCGGCTTTTCTCGTGTAATTCTTACCTACGGAGTGTCGTTCGTCTGTCAAGGAATTACAGGAGAAATGGGAAATGCATTAAAACGTTAACGAAGTTCGCAAGATAACCCGGTTTCGTTTAGTTCTTTATTAACTATGTTGTTCCCGATGAAACTGACGGGATAATAACGGGGTGAATTAACGTCGAGCGCTGTAAGAATATTAAACGCGACATTAGCAAGAATATTAAGCAATCGTTATAATTTCATTAACAGAGCTTTCGCGCGACAACGGCGGAATTTAAAATGCAATTATAAAGTGTTGAACAACAGGGTTGCCTTTTAAAGTTTGTTTAGTGGGAAAGTTTAAAACAGTCCGCGACGCAATCTAATTTGAAGCTCGAAATAATTAGATGATCACCTACCTGAATGACTTCAGAAAGGCATCTAATATCTTTGGAAGCTTCAAGATTCGATTTTCGAGGTGTTTCGTTATCGATCAACGTAATTTTACACGTCGATATAACAGCTTGAGTGCTCGCGATAAATTCGTTAAAAATTCTGAAGAACGGTATAATTTCATTTTCTATAAACTTAACACATTCTGACGATATTAAAATTCTTTCGGTACATGCTGGTTCAAAAGTTTATTATTTATTGGTGCTGAAAATATAAGAACATGAAATGATTGATTCAAGCATGAGTTCATGTATTACCAACATGTGGGTGGTAGAAGTGTTATAAACTTGATGTAAAATAAATAACGCGTTGAGACGTTGGAACACCTCTTTAATATTATTTAGAAATGTCAAAATTTTGTGACACCTCCCTTAAATTATTCAGAAGCTCTCGAACACATTGAAAGGTACTCTGTTAATATTATGAAGAAGCACCCAAAACGTAATATAACTCACCGAGATCTCAGGATTTGTCGTAAATAGGTAGAAGCACCCAAAACGTAATACAACGCATTGAGGCCACCCTAAGATTATCCCGAAGCAATAAAAACGTGATACAACGCATTGAGATTTCAGGACACATCCCTACTATTATCTAGAAGTGTCCAAAACGTGACATGACGCATTGTGATCTCAGAATTTCTTCTAAATATTATCTAGAAGCATTGCAACCGTAATTTAACTTGTTTGATGTAGACACTCTGCTGCTATTATTAAGATGCGAATTATAACGCATTGGTATACTTCTCCAATATTATCTAAAGGGATCCGAAATGCATACATCTCGCAAGGAAAAGAGGTTAAAAAAATAAAATTGATATTGGTTGAAGATACATAGTAAAAAGAGCAAGTAATCGGGACAATAACTAGGAAAAATTCCGTCTCCTGGGTACGGTCCTATAATAAGATCCCTGTCTCGAATGAGTTAATCTCTGACTCGAAAAGTTCACGTTCGCGGACTCGTCTTTAAGACCTCTTTCGTCGTAATCACATTTCAATCAGGGAGCGAGCAAGATAAATGAAGGGAAGCCTGGTTTGAAGATGCTTTTTCAGGGCAGCGGATGATCGCAGGAATACCAGAAAATCAAGCGAACCTTTCGAAGCAAATCACGCTAAATGGAGAGTTCGCAAGGTGTACGCGGAATTCAATTACCGGGGGTTTCGTGGGTCTGAAAGGGGACTCGCTGCTTTTTAATTAGTAAGCCTTCGCACCACCTCTTATGTTCCATGTTAATGAATATACTGCACGGTGTGTATCCCGCAGATTGCAGCATCCTCGAATACAAACCGTTCTCGAAATTCTGGGAAGCCAGAAGTTAGAATGTAACATGCCACTCGCTTCGTTTGCATATCAACCGAGCCTGATATTCGATTTCTATCATATCGAATTACCGATTTGAAAACATGTAAATGCCTCAAACAGGTCGGTAACCTCATCACTGTTCCCGGGAAGCTCGATCTAATTTTTCGTTCGAGCACAAACGTTTTCGAAAGCGGTTTCAGTGAATTCCCGAACCTTTGAACTCCGATTCGCGGTTGTGACACCGTGAACGGGAGACGAGATTGAAAAATAGAATCGCTTTTATACCGATTATCGTTTCATTCTCCCTTTCAGCCACGTTTCATCCGTGAAACCTTCAAACTTCGACTTGGCGACGATCCTCTATTGACTTTGTAACCTGACTATTGAAATTTGCACGAAACGAAAGTTCGCTGGAGTTGAAGCAAGTTTGACGAGGCAAAAATGATAAAGTCAAAACTGGAACAAAGACTCCGCCGCTTCTAGCATCGCTGTATACATTTAACTGTAGGATGCTAGAATCAAGACCCGTATAAATTAAACATGGAATTTAATTTTACGTCTCTTCGTACTTCCGTGTTCTACATTTTGTATCAACTATGAATACTTCGAGTATTAATCAATCGAGTGGATCGAACGCTATTCATTTCCGTATTTAATATTAAACGATCGAAACCAAATTTGCTGCATAAATATCTGCATGTATTTCATCTTACAAAATGGAGTATGTACTCGCTTGCATCATATTGACGACATATCGAAGTAAAAAAAATCGTGTAATGTATAGACTATAAATCTTGTACATTACATGACTTATTTATGCATATATACATCATAAATGCATAACCGCGGTGCAAGAAAGAATTGTAACGAAGGTAACACGATGGAGAACCGCTTTCGAATGCTCATCAAAGGTCAAAGAACGGCTACAATGGAGAACCGCATTATATTCTAGTGACGTAGCACGCAGATCCGGCCATTTTCCTCTCTCTTTACGGGACACGACAACTGACTCTGACTACGTTTATAAATAATTTCTACGCACATCGTTCCACCCTGACATTTGCGAGCGTTTTGAAAATTTCTACCTTTCACCCTTTGACACGATTAATTGCGACCCACTTTCGATTGCTTCTTTCGCACTTTATCGCTCCAAAATTGAAGCACAGATTCAAATGATGTCACTATGATTTAGCAAAATTAAACAGCCGATGAATGCGTGTCTTTGATTTATTCCATAAATTACTTGGGCGTTTTTCAATGACAAGGTTGAGGATTTATAAATGTTTAATATTTCTTTTGCTCAACGAAGGAACGAGAATTACACAAAACAAAAGGTGAAGATTCCTCGGTAATTATTGAAGTAAGTTTGCAAAGTAGATAGTAGGTATTTAATATCTCTTCTGGAAAGCAATTAAATCGCTGAAATATTCCGTCGTGGAGAAAACTTTTCGAGCGGCCTTCGAATTACAAAGCACTCGATCTGCAAGTAAGATCGGTGCAAAATAAAAAATGGGGTTGTCAAACGTGTTGCCTGGAAGGCGAGGGTAGCGAGATGCTTCGTTCAGAGGTATATAACCCTAATTTCCTGCTATATTTAGCCGACAGCTGTTTGAACCTTGGAATTGCTTCTGCATCATTTAAAATTACGGGGTCGGATGTCACCCGTTGACTTTGCTGTATGCTCGCCATTGTTCGTAAAGAATGTCCTATGTAGTGGTCGCATCGGGAGTCCCTTTTAACCCTTTCATCCTTTCAGCAGGTCGATGGTTACGAAGCTTTTAAAAATTTGTTTCGAATATTGTTTCATCGTTCTTTTCTCTTTTAATATAATTTCGTTAAAACTTATCAAATAATTATAAATCGTGTGAATAGTACAATTTATTCGGAAATTAATACGCCTGATAACGATATGGAATTTATGGTTCACGTTGAATTGCATTTAACCGAAAATGATGTGTTAAATATGGAATTCTCCGGTTTATTGTAAGTCGATACGAAACTTACTTGCATATAAACTGCGCCTCTTTGAACGAGCATTCGTTAATTTTGAATTCTAAAAACGCTTCTAAAGACAAAAAATGCAGCTCATTTTTTGCCCGTTTTGCTTTGAAAATTTCATATTTCATCGAAGACACGCGTAGAACATTGGTCGAGCTATTGAAATTCCGTGCAGAGAATCGATCAAAGCGTAACAGGATATTCGATCCTCAAACTTGATCGAAGTTATGCCATACACATGAACGCTCTGTTAACGTCGTTTGACAGATGCTTGATCACCAACGATCGCCAGCTGACGATTAATCAACCACGTGCCGTTCATGTATCATATTAAAAACCGACCATTCTTCTTCTTGCTACGAGGCTGACTATCGCTATAATCATACACAAACATACTATAATTTCATATGGCCATGTATGAGACACAATATAAACTTGAATAACTATATCCAAGATATACCATAATACGAGATAACTATACCTCGGATATACTGTAATCCTATGTCGCAAATAACTATATTCCAAATAAATATACTCGTGATATACTGTAATTAAAAATAGTTGCAATCGAGACACTTTTGATACTGACAATTAACAAGTTTATAAATGTTTTCTAAACGAGGTTATTTCAAAATAACTAGAGCGGTTTATGTAACCAGGATTACCTTCTGCCTAGGACACGCACACGTAACGGACTTCAACATCGCAACGGTGCTGGAGGACGGAGAATTAGCCACGTCGATGTCAGGAACAAAACCATACATAGGTACGAATTAATTGCGCGTTGATTCGTTGCTAATTGAGCGTAAAACGATTAATAACTCGCTTCGAGATGATTTAGTTACGCTGGAAAGTTCGAAATACTGTAAAGTAACTGCTAAATCAACGAAATAAATTCACTGAATTTCCTCTGCGTGTGCCTTTGTTTGCGAGAATATTGTGCGCGAATATATGTTGAAAGGAATAAATAAATTTAATCTGTCGAAAATACGGAATCGATCAATCGCACTCGCGATAATTAATACAAGATAAAATGAAGTCCTGCCAACGTTTAATCCCTTTCGCGATAAATACTGTGTACATAAAGCATAAACTGAAAATAACGTTAAAATTTATCAAATGAAAAATTATTGTTACTCAGTCGAATTCTGTGTTCGTTCTTTAAATGATTAATGATTTTAACTGATTGTAGATTAACACTTTTGATGATAAAAAGGATGAAATATTTGACGTGATTTTTCAGCCCCAGAAATTTATATGTGTTCCTGCGAGGAGTATGGCGTTCTTGGCTATGGTTTCGCCGTTGATTGGTGGAGTTTGGGAATTTTAGCTTGGGAAACCCTTGCTGGAGAACGTCCTTATCCTCTCTGCTCAACCACATCTCACAGAGAGGCTCTACAAATTCTCCAGGTAAACACATCGATAGCATCTCTTCTATTTTCGGGGATATCATCATCGTACGAGATATCGTTTTATTCCCGCACGATTCTATATTCTCCGATCAGATATTCTCGTGTTAATTAAACCCGGAGTATTATACCTGACTTTTAATTTGCTAATCACATTTATCCGAATATACGTGCATCGTCAACCATGACGACTTTCGTATCAAGATCATAAATTAAAGCCCATTTATGAAATACATGCATACAATTTCGTACGTTCCTGGAATTACTGAATTAGTGACTAAATCGACAACCTTTTACCTGCTTTCGAATTATTTTATTTTGCATAAACCTCAGACTTGGATAAAGAAACATTTGAATTTCGAAAAATGCAGTAAAAGTTTCTCGACGTGTTTAAATAAAATGGGAGTATTATGTAGAAGGAAAGACCGACACCAGCCGAATGGAGTTGCTCGATACGGGAACTCCTCGACAGACTATTAACCGTGGCGCCAGGCGCCAGGGTGTCGACGTTAAAGGAACTGAAGCAAGTGAGCGTAATGAGAGACCTAGACTTCGACAAAGTGTTGAACAAGCAAATCAAACCACCGTTCACACCGCCAAAGGATCACCTGAACTGTGATCCGACGTTCGAGCTCGAAGAGATGATCATAGAGACGAAGCCGCTCCACAAAAAGAAGAAACGCCTGGCGAAGCAAAGGTGAGAAGATTATAGGGAAATTATTTATTATCGTTACACGGTATTGAAACTCTCTTCCATCCGATATTAAAATTGTCCTCTAATGAATTACACGTCGGTACTGATTTTCTTTTACCCCTCGGAAAACGATGATTCTTGAATGAAGTGGTCTGGTGTACATTACGCGTCGCTTTACCGATGACACGAGGTTAACTCGAACAATTTGCTTACGCTCGTCAATTTTAATTCAATTCGATTCAATTCCGTCGAAGAGTCACTTGTCTGCCGCTTCTAAATTGCAAATTACTTAACTCGATGAATCCCTGTTTTACGAGGATCGTAAAACGCAAGGGAGAGACGGGTTATCCGTGCGACCATAATTTTCTGCTGAACCAAGGAAATAGAACGCCTGGTTTCCCTTATTATTCGAGTAGATCCCTGAAAATCGAGCATCCTCAGGAAGATCTCGTTGCGGAAGGTGCCGGGCCGAGCGTGGATCTCAGGAGATTAGCATTCATCCCGGAATATCGTGTGTATAATCGGGAGCGCGAGATGGAGAGACAAGAAAGGGAGAGGAAGGAGAAACAGTGGGAGGAGGAATTGAACACTGCCATGAAAGGTGCCGAAGAGAGGTTAAAGTGAGTCCAATTATGTATCTCGTTAATTGTGTTCGTCTATGTAATGGTTGAACACATATGTCACTAATAGCAAGTGTATAATTCTGAGTTTCATGTTCCAATTATGGAAACTTTAACTTTTATAAGTTACAAATTTAAAAATTTCCTAATTCTCGAACCCTCTGAATTCCTAAACCCCCATACATCTAAACCTACAAATTCCTGAATTTCCAAATTCTCGAACACCCTTTTCCAGTTCCCCAAATTCCCAAACTCGCAAATCTTTAAATCGACAACTTTCTAAATTTCACAGTAGTCAACATATCGAATACGTCACGTCGCTATTCATAAATGCTTCCAACAATACCCACGATCTATCAATAATATATCTGAACTGATTCAATATTAAATTGATTGTAACACCCGATACAGAAATCGATAGGAAAATAAAGACACAAAAAAGGGGGGTAGTTTGCGTAGAGCTGTTAAAGCTTCGGCTGTCGGAATCGTAAATTTTTGATCATTCGATAAATCTCTAAAGCTAGACTCTTCGTAAGAAACTGTTGAATAAGCGAACAATGCTTTTAAGCCATCATTGTTTCGTCGAATTCGCTTGAAAGATAAAACAAAGCCATCTATCAAGAATAACGTAGCGTCTTCGACTCCCCTATAAATACAACGGTGGCGTGAAAAACTTATAAACGCTCTTGAAAAGCTTCGATCTCGTTTTCTGCGATATCTTTGGACCACGGCCAATTGCAACAGAGGTCGGCTACTGTAAAGCGAAGACTTACAAAGCGTGAACAGTTTCTGATACGCTTCGTTTTCTTAACACACAAACTGTCTCTCAATCAAACGAGCGGACAGGGTGGTCCGTGTAACTTTATCGACTAGAGTATTTACTCCACTTTTCGTGTTGCAAGAAAATTCGAACGTCAAGAACATCAAGCTTTTGTCATGATGCTCGAGTACAATTGAAGTTAATTATACTATCGGTGTGATAACATTACTAAATGCTATAAGATTAGTTTGAAAACATTTAGAGCTATTACTTGATATGACGATAAATAGTAGCAATACTTGTCATGTTTATTTATGTTTATTAAAGACTTGTATATATTTTATGAATCATGTTAGTAACACGATGCAGTGAATTTTAGACTGCTTAGAAACACGCACATTTGCGTTTTCAGCAACTACAGTTCGTCATGAGAGATAGATCTACAATCTTCTCAAAATGTTAAAAGATTATGATAATTTATAGTTGTGTAGATAATTTTTGAAACCTGAAAATTTTTAGCGTGACCTTCCCTCCCCAACGTTCGTCGATAACTGACCTGTTGGGCCGCATGCCCCCTCTATTTATACCTTTCAATACCCCCTCTCCTTCAAATCAATTGTAGGGGGGAGGTCGCGAACCCCGTGTATCCTTGACACTTTAAATACCATATCACTCATATCTGCATGACTTTAATTTTTACATACATCACTTATTTTTGTGGAAACGATTTCACACCACAAATTATAAATAATTCTGTTTAGCTATACAATATACCAAGAAATGGTTATATTGATAATTTTACAAAAACATACAAATGCACGTTGATTATACCAAGTGTTCAAAGCAACTACTTTCTTTATGGAATAAAGACTTTGCTAGAAAATGCACAATAATTTTTGTATCCTTCTTTTGCCATCAATAAATAAGAATCTTGAAAATGTATATGTTCAGGCAGTTACTTTTTTCAGCTCCATAGCAATGAAAATAATTTAGAGGCTCGATTTAAGTGAAACACACTGGATATGTATTATCAAAATTACAGGATAAAGCAACAACCGGCACAACGAACCGGAAATCGGCTAAGCGTGTCAACGACGAGCGTGAAGACGCGTATAAATGCGTCACCGAGACAAGGAAGACGCGCGAGTACCGCAACGTCGTCGGATATTGACTACATCGACGCGAGTCCAGAGCCTTCCACGTCGTAAAACTCCTGTTGGACGTTTCTTTGTACTACGAGGGCGAAAACGCATCTTCGAAGACAAACTAAATCTATCATCGTTGAAATTTACCCTCGTCTATTGGTCCTGGCGCGTGGAATATTCAGAGGGTTTACTTTCCATTACGAGAAGAAAGCATTCTAGTCCTTGAAACAATGGATCCTTTTTCAATCCCGTAAAACTTACGAACACTATGTGATATTTGTGCAGCCGATAAAGATAAAATAGATGAAGATGATTGAATACACTTCTTATTTTTGTTTAAGTAAAGCGTTGTAAATCGATCGATATTTATTTTAGAGTATAGAAAAGAGCGCTAGTTAAGCTACAAGGGTCATTCAATGAATGTTACAATTTTCCTTTCAACCCTTCTAATATGCATCTTTTTCGTTTATGTAGGTAATAAAAAAGGTCCGTTTTAAAGTTTGAGTTAATTTTGTACATTCATTTTTATATCTTTATTACCGCGTAACTTAATAGCATCTGCAGGTTCCTTGAGATGGCAGCGTGAAAAGGAATCTTATTGCGCGATGATGTAGAAAAATCTGAAATGGTTTTATACCCTTTGAAAAAATCTTAATCATTAAACGCTGTTTTTAAAGTACACTTTTTGAAAGAATTTAATTGGATGAAACTGTCGTCTTTTAATTAATGCTCAAGATCTTAATGTCTTTACCATCTTGCTTATTTAGATAAGTTTCTTGTCTCCTTAATTATTGAATGACCCTCGTACACTCTGATCTCATAACAGAACATTTTCACCTTAAATGAAAATTATACTATTCCTTTTATAAAAGGATAAGGAAGAAACTTGACCAAGTAGAACGTCCTTTTAGAGTGCATTTGACCAAAGATTTTCGATGGGGAAAGAATGAAGTTGAAGCATGCGGTCCAAGGGAAATTCCAAACTATCGTACGACTTACTTATTACTTAGTTCGTACGTACTAGTTAACTTCCCTTTTAGAAAGTTACGATACTCCTAACGCTGACATAGTTAAAGAAAATTTGTTCTTTTTCAGTCACATATTGAAATTATAGAGACACGAAAATCGTACATCTTAATCTTATAATTAGTTTGTTGCGATTAACACGTTGAGTGCCGTGAATAGTTACGCGTCAGATTATAACGCGTTGTACCTCTCACCAAGCGTCATCGGAGAGTTAATTTCGAAATTTAACAAGTGGTAAGTTTACATTGGAAAATCGAACTATCGTCTGTTGAATAGTTATAATTACAGCATTCCATAATACCCTTGCAATGTCCTTTCCATTTCGACATTCAGCGTGTTAACTTAACGTTAACGCCTTTTCTCGATTCATATCCTTAATCCGATGTATCTCTGCCACAACCTGCGTACCTCAGATATAATATACCTTTAACACGAATCAACGATTGCACTTCTGATAATCAACCAGCGAACACCAAAAAACGATGTAATTTTATAAAGTATCGTAAGAGAGAAAGAGAAGAGTACACGAGACTAACTTGTAACATGTAATCTAGATTAAATGATTAAACGATTATGAATATTTGTTCTTTGTCTTATTTCTACGCAGTTAATCGATTTTATAATCACAAATATTTCCTCAGCAAACATTTGAATAAGGGAAACTCGATAACGATTTGCTCCGTTGGTCCATGATCCATTTGCGTTCAAACAGATGTAAACTTGTAACGGTAAGATCAAATTGATGAAACGTTAACGAATCTTGCGTTAACGAGAGATTTCTATTAATTACTGTTTACTGGGAAGGATTATAAATAGAGATCTGCACATTAAACGAGCGTGTCTTGCCGAAGGAGTGCCGAATAATCGATAATACTGGCGCCGTTTCGTGAAAGGCTGAGGGTGAAACGACCCACATTCATCGTTGATTTCTACTGTTTTTGTTTATATCTATAAAATATAAAGACATTGTTACAATACAAATTATAATTATCAATTGTTAAATAAAAAAGAACGCTAACGTTGCAAACATATTAACTACCTATTTGATGTATTTTTGTTTATAAAGGCATTGGAAAACAATTTCCCGCGTGGTTTAACTATTTTGGAATATCGGCTGTAATAACGTGTCTACGGTAACAGAATATTCAATGGTTATCGAAAAATTCCACGAGTTATCAAATCATGCGAAGTTTGTTGTGGAACTTGTTTAACTTTTCAATTTTGAACTATTGTGTTCGAAACGAAAGAAAACAATAACAGTGATTTCTATGAAAAATACATCATCTTTCTGTTGTTAGAAAAGTTAAATAATTTATTTCCTTACATCGAGTCTACAAAATGATTCGACCAGCGGATTCTTAAAATTATGACAGTAAAATAATTATACAAAAAATTTCTTTTCTTCTATCTCGCATACTAATTACATTAATAATAGCGCTACTAATAAAATTAACAACAATGTTATCTTTGTTTTCTAAGGAAAAATCACTATGTTCATATCACAAAAAAATTGCCATTCCTAAACTAACACACGAGTCGCCTAATCTCAAATACAACAAATGACTATAAGGTAGAGTAATACGAAAATTATACATATTTCTATCTAGTCCCTGTGAAAATACTCTCTCAGAAAAATAGAATATCCAATAGACAAATGAAAGATGTTTTGCTCTCATTTGTTCCAAATGTTATTTAAGGGTTGACTATATTATTATCAGTCTGTGATGTCAGATAAATATCATCGAATATTATATACATATACATACAATTTTTTATGCCTAGCACAATGTATCTCGGTATAAATTATTTAAATTAATTTCTCTTATCGTTAAATACTTTTTACGTGATCACAGTACATACACCTGAATTATTAAAAAGTACATTATTATTATCAAAGAGTATTTCACCTATAGAAGTGTAATATACAATTATAAATTAATAGATTATTTTGCACTTAAGGTGTGTACAAATACATCATAAATTACTAACACAAATTTATATATTTCTTGAACTTGTAAATGATCATTATTTTGTGGAAACTGACTATGTCCATAAGTATAAACGCGTCTAAACAGCAATATCAGTTGAATAATTACACAGATTGTACTATTAAGTCAATCGTAAAAGAACATCCAAATACTTTTTTAAACTGAAGAAACATCCGTAACTTCTATCCTGGATATCGGTTTCGCAGGTTCTACGATTATGAAATCTTCCACTTTCCCAGTGGGTTCACCGATACACAACTGTTGTAAGTTAGTCATTATCGAATCAACTTGTATCGGCTGTTCTGGTAAACTATTCTTCTCTCTAAGTTTATTGAAATGAAGGTAACAAATGCCCCGATAGCCTAACCAAGTTATTTCATTTGGTTTAACGCCACGTTCTAACAGAGCATTTTTCAAGTCACGTATTCTCGCACTGGACGAGATATTTGACAATTTTAGGGAAAACGCAACTTGCGATTTAGATTTCAGTCTCAGGTTTCTACGACGTTGCGTGTTTTTGTCGCTGTTCACGATGTTTTCCTACAACATGACCAAACATAATCAGGTAATTATCAAAAAATTTTCTTTCATTCAAAGCGTACTTGCGTAATTTTAATACACATACCTCAGTTCCGTTAGTGAGCGAATTATTGTCGTTCTCTGATTTGTTATTACCATGCGAACGTTTTTTAGGGGAACGTGCTTTCATCGTATATTGTTTCTCTCCTTCTCCGCTAACATCGTTTACACCAGAAACATTTTTTCCTGGTTTGAAACGTTTGTTGTTTCTTGAAGGATTTGACCGATGTCTATAAGGTCTCTGTGTTTCTGTATCAGAGTCCTCCTCCTTCAAAATTACTATTTTGCCATCTCTAAAAACAATGAATAAACCAATACATATTTATGTACAATCATATAGTATCAACTGAATGTTCCAGTGCATACTTCTCATCCATCTCTTTAAGCTGCTGCAATACCTGCATAGATTTGATTCTTCTCTCACTCAGCATGGACCATATAATACCACTAGGTTTTTTCAACTTTGGATTTACTATTATTGTCTGAGTAGGTGTAACAATTATGTCAACAGGTACATCATATTCTTTGAATAATTGGGGAGGAAGCATGTCAAATACTTGGCAATCATGCACTGTTGTAATAACTATAGTATCCTGCGTAATTGCACCCATTCTTGTCATTATAGCATATTCCAAATCAGCAAAACCTTTACCTTTACCAAGTCTGTATCCATCACGACTAACACATACAGATCCTAATATGACTAAATCAACCTAAAATAAAATCTCAAGTAAGTGAATATAAGTAGAAATAAAAGTTTTATATATCAAAAGTAACATGTACTTTTATTTTTGACTCTACACCGAGTGGTTTACCAGCTTCCAATAAACCATGAATTTTTGATAAAGTCCTTAGTTCATTTTTTGTGGCTCCAGCAACTGGTGTAATATGATGAAATAATCCAGATCTTAATCTAGGAATTGGCACCAATATTTCTTTATTAGCTTCTAATGCTAAGAATCTAACAGGTTCTTGTGGTTTGTCTGGGTTGATTTTTATAACCCTTGCTCTCTTAAATTCTTCTAACTCTGCTACGCGTAATGCCGCCTCAGTAGCACCTTTGAAATTTGGTATCCGATCATACACAACAACAGGAAAGTTTACTAAATCATTCTTCATCAAATAGTCCCATGTTTTTTGCCGAAAACTGTGCTTGGTTACCTCTTCAGCTAAAAGATATGGTTAAAATTAATATTTTTCTCAAATACAAAATGTCTTTAAGTTTATGTTTATATACTTTGTTATTAACGACTTATTAAAACTTAATATGTGATTAGTCTCAAAGTAATATGACAACAAATAGTGTTTGATTGTAAAAATGTTTATTATAAATTACAACGTTCATTTTTAAGATACACAAACACATTAATGTTAATAACATTCGGGGTATTACTCACGTAATTGTTCTTCAGCCATTTTTATTAAATGGTTTAATTTTAATCGAACCGTATTAACTATAAATTACAATAAACTCAGGAAGAACTGATTCTGAAAATTTTATATTATAAAAATAGATTACATGATTTATCTGCAGTCTTTTTTGCACTTGTTTCTATTTCTGCGCAAATCCATGTCGGTAAACTTGTCATAATGAAATCCACTAGAAGTTTGAATATGTATTTATGAAATCATAATTTCCTTCATAAATATACGAATTTTTATTTACGTATATGAAATAATGAAGGTAGTAGGTTATTCTGTTTGTCACTGTTGGATTAGACTAAAGAAGAATTTAAATCTTAGAGATTTAAACATAGCTGACGTATTCGCATATAGAAGGCGCAAAAATTTGAACAGCTGAATATACTTATTAGATAATTTATACTTTCACAAGTGAAACATTAAACTCGATACAGTCAGTCCTTGAAACCAGAGAAGTTATTTGATATCACTGGTAAAATTGTTAATCATGTTTTTTTAGCGACAAAACATTATGACATGTATAACGAAATACACCGAAAAAACACGAAGCAAAACGATTATAAATGACAGGATCGTATCTACATGCCATATAGTATTCTTATATTATTCATGTAAATATATTTAAAACCAACATAATTAATAAAATAGTAAAATATGCACATTGATTTAGTTTATACTGTTGTACACAATATAATCAGCGAAAACGTAATTTCTTTTTAACAAAATTAGACTGACATAAGTGTCCCCTTTATCTCCAAATATAATACGGTACTGTTGTACATACAAAGGTAAGAGTGAGATCGACACCTAAGGTCGTGAAAATGGCTTTACTGGCGAGAAACATTTACAAAGCATTTTCACAGGTAATACATATTCAGATAAATCAAACAATTTCTAATTTCATAAAACTTGTACATCTTTTTAAATCCTATCATTTTTAAATATTGTCAAATCATATGGAATTATTCAGTTGTTAAGAAAATAATATCAATGATTATTACAAGGGCATTGAATAACATACAGAATCTTTTCTTGAAATTTTTTAAGCAACCAGAAATTTTGCCAAAATAAAATTGAATTAGTAGAATGGATTGAATAATCATGTTATTCAATCATCATGTTCATATCTGGACTGTTATAAATATAACTTTTTAATTTGGTTAAAGTAAATTAGATTTATATACAATAAAGCTTTACTTTTATATATTCGATTATATTTAATATTTAGATTTATAAATTCAATAAAATGCAATTCAAACATTTTTATTTACAGACTGCTCAAAAGGGAGCTGTTAGATCTTTACACGTTGGAGCTGTGCGTTTACAAGAATCTGTACGTATTAAATTTTCTTCAAACAATAACTGTTACAAATTATAAACAGCTTTTTCTTTCAGTTAGTTGAACAGGAAGGAAAAGTAAAATGTACCCTTATACCAGGAGATGGTGTAGGGCCAGAGTTAGTAGTTGCAGTTCAAAATGTTTTCAAAGCTGCAAATGTACCAGTTGAATTTGAACCTTACTTTCTTTCTGAAGTAAATCCAACTTTGAGTGCACCTCTTGAGCAGGTATCCAATAGTATTGCAAGGAATCAAGTATGCTTAAAGGTAACCATTAATCGCATTAAACTATTTGTATTTAATAGTACCAAAAATGTATTTTTAAATGTTAATTATTCAACAATAGGGTATTCTAGCAACACCAGATCATTCCCACACTGGAGAACTTCAAACATTGAACATGAAATTACGTAAAAGTCTAGATTTATACTCAAACGTTGTTCATGTAAAATCATTGCCAGGTGTTAAATGCCGTCATAAAAATGTAGATTGCATTATCATCAGAGAACAAACAGAAGGAGAGTATTCTGCTTTAGAGCATGAATCAGTGAAAGGTGTAGTAGAATGTTTGAAGATAGTAACAGCTGCTAAGAGTCAGAGGATTGCAAAGTTTGCATTTGACTATGCGGTAAAGCACAACCGTAAGAAAGTTACTTGTGTTCACAAAGCTAACATTATGAAACTTGGTGATGGTCTCTTTTTAAAATCATGTCATGAAATTGCAAAATTGTATCCTAGGTAATTGCAGATATTTATCTAAATCCCCTAGCAAATATTAATAGATCATATTAACATAAACAATATTTTATAAATTTATTTCAGGATTACATTTGAAACGATGATTGTAGACAACTGTACTATGCAAATGGTATCTAATCCACACCAATTTGATGTGATGGTATTACCAAATTTGTATGGTAATATTTTGGACAATCTTGCATCTGGATTGGTTGGTGGTGCGGGTGTAGTTGCAGGTGCTAGCTACAGCCCTGAGTGTGTTGTTTTTGAACCGGTAACAATAATTAACATATTATAAATCATTAAATTCATTTAAAAATAATGTAAAATATAATAGTTTTATTTATGATGCAGGGTGCAAGACATACATATTCAGAGGCTGTTGGTAAAAATGTAGCAAATCCCACTGCTATGCTTCTGTGTGCTGTAAAACTTCTACGTCATGTGAACTTGAAACGTTATAGTGAGCAAATCAAAGATGCGCTAAATCGTGTTCTAAATGATGGAAAAGTATTAACAAAAGATTTAGGTGGACAGAGTTCTACAACAGAATTCACAACTGCTGTGATAAATTCTCTTCGTTAATGTTTGCATGATCTCTGTTAATTTTAAAAAAACTTGTGTAACATAGGATGATATAGAAAAGGAGTACTGTGTTCATTTCACATTGTAAGAAATCTTAAAGATGGGCATGTTAAATAGCATAATATTATCTCATCACAGACTATACCTAACTTGCTTTAAATTTGAAATATATCAATGAAATTTTATTTAGAAAGATTACATTCTGTGAGTAGAAATATTTATGGTTTTCATGTAACACAGTATTTCTAATTAAAAAGTGTAATAACACTTTGTCAATTGTACAATATTAGCAAAATACTCGAACTGTTAATAAATTATATATAGTCTTATATGTATTCTTTATCCTTTACAACATAACCTCGTTATATATTTAATTGCAATATCTTGTAATTTATAAAATATGTATATTTACAAAATAATAAAAATACATATGTATATAAAACAAATTCAATTACTCCCATCTTTTATTCTATAACAATTTAGTATTAATTTTTATAAATATTTAATTGTTATATGGATACACAAGTATAACATCAATGTTATATATGCATATACACTTCAATAAATAATTAATATAAAAATTCAACATTTAAAATTTTTGTTTTGAACTTACATGAATCTGTCAATTAGCATTAAAATGGCATTCCATCTTTAGGTACCAGCATAATCGTATAATTGAACTGCTAAAACATACGTGTCTCGATGGACACCGGGGACCATGCATTAGATCTTATTCGTCAAGACATCGTAAAAAATCATCTTCAAGTTACAGCTTTAATACAAGTAAATATTACTTAAAACAACATTTTTTATATTACTCTTAACATAACCTTAATTACAATATGATACTTAACAAATTATTATATTGTCATTAGATACGATAATTGAAAGGTACTACTTATAGAATTACTCAATTTGTGTTTGTGATTTCATTATGAATCACAATTAAGTTTTCGTATCAGCAGTAAATAAGTGTACAATAGATTCTGTACAGGTTAAATAAGCCAAATGATTATCTTTTTATTTAAATTTTGTTATTAAATAATTTGTAATTTTCAGGATATTCAACAATGTACTGGTCCTTTAGAATTACTCAACGAATTGAATGCAGAAGGCAGAGCAAAAATAGCAGCATTAAAATCATTGATAGATAAAATAACATTAACCGCAGAGAAAGAACTGTCAAAAAAAAGAAAAGCAGAATTATTAACAGAAATAGATACTTATAAACAACAACTTAATACTTCTTTAGCTGCATTTCGTAAAGCCAATGTTGTTAGTGTCTGTGTAATAGACAAACTTGCTAAAGAAGAACTACTTTCAATGCCTGAAGAACAACAGGCTGCTCTACGTAGAAGACGTGATAGACAAAGTATAGCAAATACATCAAGTCAAGTATCCGATAAACTTTTAAGTATTGCTAGGCATTTAGCAGAAACAACTCAAAGAAGTGCAGATACATTAGATACATTAAGTATGTATTTAAAATTTAATAGTACTTTCTAAGTAGTATTATCTAACTTTTTGTGCTTTATAAAACTAATTTTTTTTTCAGTCACATCATCTGATAAAGTTACCAGTACCAAAGATGAATTAGAACATCAGCAACAAGTTATAGTTCAATCTGGAAAACTTTTAGGCAAATATGGTAGAAGAGAAGTCACAGATAAAGCATTAGTAGCACTAGCTTTTGCATTTTTCCTTGCATGTGTCTTTTATATTTTACAAAAAAGACTGTTCTAAAAGTACAAAAATTGTATGATTAGATGATTATTCTTTCATGCAAAGAGAAACATTTTCTAGAGCGGTGATGGGCAGATCAATTGAGCACTGTGTATCTAGCAATGAGGTATTGAAGATTCACGAATATTTCAAATTTCATAATTTGAAGACACAGTTCAAATATTGATCTCTTTATTTATAATGATATTTGTTATTTAATTTTAAACCCAAAAGCTGTTTTATAAATACAATTTTTATTATGAAAATAAAAAGAAATTGAAGATTATTTATTTCATAAGAAAAAAAGTAATTTTTTATTTGGTTAGCTTTACTATTCACCGCCAGATGGTGCAAGCATACGATTTTCAAAGCGTGTTTTGATACCAAATTTAAAAACTACAAGACCTGATGTTATGTTCTTCGTCTACTTTCATCGGGTCTGAAAATAAAACTTTTACAATATTAGGGTATATAATTATCAATGTTTAATTTCTTGGAACACGCACAGTAATATAATAATTTATAGCATTGATTACATGTTAACTGTAAATATGTTACACACGCTTTTTACAACTATCTAGAGTATATAATTGATTAATACTGTAAATAAATTTTTCCATTGTTATTCTTTAAAAAACAATTTTTGGTCGATCACCAAAATTGATTAAATAATACCAGTTGATTTTTGATTACAGAATCCTGAAACAAAAACGTACTATAGGTAAACGAGATCTTTATCGCAATGTTACAAAATCACTTCTATTAAATAGTTTCTATTTCACGTTAACTAGGTCGAAAGCATATTCGCGAAAATGAATATTATATAATATTATATAATTGTACATTTTTGCAGCTGCTCATAAATTCCTCTTGGGATATGACACCGTCTTTATCTAGATCCATCTTTTTGAAAATCTTGTCCACGTGTCTGTCTGCCATCCGTTGAACGCTTTGCCCGTTATGTAGCATCTCATAAATCGCCGACACTATGACCAACATTTCTTTTCTTGTGATATAACCGTCCCCGTTCAAGTCGTAAAGCCTAATGAGAAATAAAGAGTAGAAAGTAACAATATAATTGCGTGACCGGTAACAAAATCTGACCAAACGATCACCTGAAGATCCAGGAAAGCTTCTGATCCGTATCACCGTTGATGATCAAAGATATTTCAGTAAGCAGATCACCGAAACTAACGATACCATCTTTGTCTCTGTCGAAAGTATTAAAAACGATCTGCGTGTATTTGGCTGGGTCGCCCAATGGGAATAATTTCGCGTAAACTGGTTTCAAATCGTTCGTGGTCACGGTTCCTCTCGGACAATGTTGTTTGAAAGCACGATAGAGCTTTCGTATTTCGTCCTTCGTGAATCCTGTTCGACACGTTAAAGAGGAGAGCCGTTCCGGAAATAGGTATTTCGGTTGTTTCTCGTCCTCTTGAATGTTCTCTACGAAAACGCAGTGAGCTTGAACACTCGTCGAAGTTTCTAAAAGTATTGAAAATAGTCTGATACGATAATTTTTCAATTTCGTTTTAGAGATTTATGATATATTTTGCATCGTAACCCAGGGATAGGGATGAGTGCCCATTTGAGAGCAAAACTCCTGTGAGAAGCTAATGGGAACATTTTTTGCAAGTTGATACTATGTTCAGTGTATCGTGCAAATATCATTTGTTGCACAAAATGCTCTCGATAATTTCTCGCGTAAATTTTACTTTCAAGTAGATATTCATCATCGTGAAAAGGTCATTAACGACGGTACACTCGAGTGCAACTTAGGTTTCCCTTGGCTAAGGGAAAAAACAAGAGGAGGGACCTTTCATCGTTTGATCTAAAAGGAATCTAGGGAGGAGCTAACATAGAATCTTCTAAGAATATACGCAAATAAGACGAGTGGTAGGACGTTCTTTAGAACTAAAAGAAACCCGAGTTGCCCAAGACTGTACATACCCGCAAACATCATGGGTTACCACTGGTCCAGAAAATACATTAAACAAATAACAATATTGCGTATATAAATATTTGAAAGTTTATAAAGAACTGTAATTTATTATCGACATACCGGTTATCTTTTGAATGCTCCTCTTCATTTTTTTAAAACTCTGTTGCATTCTTGAAGAGAGACTCACTCGACTATGAACGTTTTGATTACCCTTGTTATGAATATTGAAGCTATTGGACATTGTATCTGGTAAAATTTCAATCGTTAAAAATTTCTATGAAATAAACAGGTATTTTAAATATAAAAAGTGATTAAATCTGTTCATTTTAAAACGAAAGAAAGACGGTTACGTTACTTGGACTTCATCATTCTTAACTGCTTCAATACCCGTGCAAGTGGTAACGGAATAATATGGAGAAGTTACGGAAACTAAAATATAGAATGTAGAGGCTTTCTCAATCAGAAGTGAAACAGAACTGACGCATGTGGTGCAGCTGACTTGTACGAGCAGATTCAAGGAAGCTGCTGTTCAAAATATTTAGACAACTTACCGTGACGGTAGTTGAAAATCTGAAGGATAAATTTGGTTCGAACGCAAAAACATATTCGTACAGCTTTCCTAGTTACCCTACGCTTATATTCGTAAAAAGACATTTACGTACAGTCGACCTTCAAATAACATTTTCTTCACATTTTTACCTACAAAATAAACTCCTGCGCTTAATCGAAAAAAATAAGTCCAAAGACAAAGAATTATATTCTATTATTTAGCGAGAACATGCATAAGGAATCCCCTGACGCATCCTATTCTTCGACTGGATATCTTATTATAGAAACTACTTCTTACTCATTTGTTTTCCATATGCGTCTTCCTTTGGGCATACTAATAGACAAACACGTATTAAAACGCAATTTATTTCTCTTAACACCCACGTATTTAGTATTCGATCTATTTGCATTGAATCGTTCAATTTTGAATTCTTTTCTATTTTAACTTTATGAATAGTGTTAATGATCAGGCACCACTAAATGGCGTTTGAAAATTTAGAAACTTGGAAGAAAAGATTACTAAAATACGTAGAAGTTTCTATAACGTATGTAACAAAGTATTAAAAGATAGTACAGTAAATAGAAATGAAGTAAAAAGTAACGTATCAGAGTCATGAATACACCGTCCATCAACACGTTAAGAATGGCCTATGGTTATCAAAACGCAACTGTCATAATTATATCTGGTTCACCATGACCTGAATATTCTTATCGTTTGATTACAGTACTCTGGTTATGGTTCAAAATATTGCAATCACGAAAGTTTGACTAGACTAGCCGATAAACGAAAACCATTTGAGGATCGCGAACCCCTTCGCGCAAAACAGCGAAGCTGACTTTCTCTGCCAAATGCTATTAATAGTTCGACAGTCTAGAAATGTGCTATTACGGTAATAGGAAATAGTAACAGCTAGTCATAGTAAACCTTAATGAAAACGATTACCTGCTGGGTCTTTGGAGAATATCAGCAGCAAATCTCTTTGAAGGATAATTGGTAGCTCATCGGAGGCAAACAGCATACTGCAACATCGAATATGTTCATTACCAATAATTAAACTCATGTTTGATATACATACATGTACATATATACGCTTACATAAATTTTAATCAAAGTCGGCCAAGATTAAATTCATGGTAAACAGTTTGTTCCTATGTGTAATCAAAAGGTCAACCTTGACACGAAATTATTTTAAATTAGAGCAAAGATTCGTAAAAGTGTAAACTCTGACCAACTGGTTAGTCGCTAACTAGTTTTTGTGTTGATTGGAACTTTGAATTTTTTAATTTTGGGACTTTGAGAATTTTCGAATTTTTGAATCTTCAGAGTTTGAAAAGTAATGCATTGTGAACAAGTGAATCACGAAAAATTAGCATTTTCGAAAGTGAGTCTCGGTAAGTCTTTTGTAAGTCCTAAGTTAGAGTAGTTTGTAGTCAATTTTGTCATTAAGCATTTTACAATTCGCCGCTCTAGTTCTTCACTGTTTGGTCTGCACTAATTTGCGAACTGAGAAAACTAAGATTAATATCATACAAGAAAGAAAATAGTAAAATAATCAAAGTGAATATTAATGCTTTCTTAAGTGGAATTTTCATCGTATCATAAATTTGCATTCTTTATGAGACTTTTTTGAAAAATAGAGTTAGAACAGTTAAGTGTAGTAATTATTCCTTGAATAATTACGCTTAATTTATACGAGGAAGCATCAATTTCTATTAAACCGGTAGTACTCTAAAATGTGTAAAAGCAACTGCGCGTCGATATATAAAATAATTATATCCTTTGTGTGGTTTCTTCTGGGAGAATTTCAACGCACATAGAATATAAAGAAGATGCGTATGCGTTTCGCATATAAAGCTCGTATCTTTTGATCTTCATCGAACAATAAGTAAATAAGGGCCTTCCCCAACTTTAATTTGATGTTTAATTACTTATTCATGCAAGTCATAGCTAATCAATCAAAATAACAATTCTTGATCCTATTATACAAAAAGAATATTCTGTCATAACTATTCACTTTTACACTTAAGAACGATTTATTCGTTTAAACAAAGGAATCATTCTTTAATATGAGAGAAATCATGCAAAGTCAACCGCTTTAATCGAGAAATTAACAATAATGCCGAACGGGAAGTTCCGAGTTCACACTATTAAGACTCTAATAAATAATTGGAGGTAGATACATATATACGCGTGTTTACATGTTATACCAATATATTTTTTCTGAATGGCAAGCCAGTGTTGGTATATAAAACAGGCGGTAAGCATCCAGCATCTCTCCATTGCGAGAGTGTACTTGCTGCCGTGAGTAACAGCTCAAAATGTTAGTTTTGTAAGTTGAAAAAAAAGAGTACCATGCCGGATGTCCGTATAAAAAACGATCGGTACCAGTTCACGTGATTGTTAAAAGAAAGGTAACTTAAAGGAAGAAGTCTCATTGACCGGTGTGTTCAGACAGTGTGAAGTTCGAAAGTAAAAATACACACGTATGTCGCGACAATCTACTAATTAGTAGACTAACTTTATTTACCATTATTTCTACTGTTCTCCAGCTGTCATACGTTTACTCTTTTACATCTTTTTAGCTTGTTCGTCAATCTGTAAAGGTGAAACTTTCAAAACAGTGCACACAAGATGAAAATTTGGCTCCTGTTATTGTTGCTGGTTGCTACCGTCTCTGGAGCACCGTGGCTGGATATTCTTTTTGGCGGACAACCCGATTATAATTATCGCGTTCCCAAGAATCAGTTCAGACGGCGTCAAGGAAAGGCAGGAAAAGAACGATGGAAGGAGATTTGTCGGACATCAAATCCTGATCCTTTCGCGTTTCCAGGCCGTGCCCCTTACCCTTCTGTGCCCGTCTGTCCTTGGTGATCGAACACGTTCCATAATTGGACTGTAAAGTTGCGTTAAAAATATGAATTTATTGTAACAATATCAGGGAATACGAAGATATCCGCTGGTTATGAGTATTTCAGTCGGTATACAAGTTTCACTATTACACTAATGACATAAAAGTATATCTGTCGATATAAATGATGTATCAAGGATTAAATTTGTTGATGATACATTGTTTTGTACAGTGATTGTATTATGTTCGCACAATTACTCGTTGCTATTTACTCTATTTAAAATTGTCGTTAATTTATCATTCTTTTTTTTTAAATATATTACAGTCAGCAAGCTCTTTCTTCGTTTCTTTTTCTTCTTTTTTCTTAGGTAGAAAAATAAATCATTTATATTACACAAAAATCGCTGTATTAAAGTAACTTAGGTTTTAAGTTCCGTTCAAGAAATGCAATGCGTCACCGTTATCATGACTATCGATGATCTTAAATATCGTATCTACCTATGTATATATATTACACGTTATATACAAATAAAAATCACAGAATTACTGTAGCACGTGAGGTTCATTCATAAAAAAATCTCGATGTCCGATCAAAATTCTTTCTCCGCCAGAATAAATCTGTGACGCGTTAGAAAAATTTGTACACCGTGCGTAACTTTGGAACATCACACGATAAGAAAAGAGAACAATCATTTCCAAACTTGTATCAATCCGTCCGTACTGCCAGTAAGGATACATGTGTTCGACATAGCTACGGCGGATATCGTGTCGTGATGTCCAGACGGTGGAGTTTCCGGTCCCTGACCGCCCTCTTCAGAATTTCTTGTTCTAACGCTGCTACTTCCGGATGATGAAGCGGGACCACCTCCAGCTAGAACCTCTTGTACCACGTTTGTTCCATCTATCAAACGTTGCCTAATATTTGAAAAAGGAGGTCATATTAAATTTAATTTTTCATCAATATTATCACGTAATATATCTATGTTATGAAAGACAAATGTGCGTGTATGTTATATCAAGTCTTTAGATCCCTAGATTCTTATATTCTTTTGTATATGTCACAAATACTAACTCGTATGCTAATGAACTTGGAGGAGTAACATCATTAGCAGCAGGCAGTGCGACGTAGGATTCATTAGGTGTATTTAAATCCCAAAAACGTAATCTCATATCGGTACCACCAGCCAACAGGAAGCCTGAGCGATCGATGCACCCCGAATACATGGCGCATACGCTGTGGCCACCTTGCGAATGACTAAGTGGCGGTGCACTCGACGCCCAAAGAACCATTTGTCGGAAGTCAGTTTCAAGATTCCACATTGAGATTTCATTGTTACCTTGCACAGCCGAAATTATCCATGAATGTTCTGTTGGGTGTGTTATCACTTTTCTGACTCTGGCACCTAACATCAAAAAAGGTTTTGCATAATTCAAGAATAATTTAAAATATTTTATTTTATCAGCGTACCCGTAGGATGTTTAATACTGGTTATTGGCAACTGAAATCTTAAATCCCAACATGTATGTACTCCTGAACTTGTACCAAGAGTCAGCCATTGCTGATAATTGTTCACGCAGAATGAAGTAATGACTCCATGTTTCAAATCGTTTTCTAAACGCCACGTTGTTCCAGGACATCTTAAATCCCAGCCCACTAACGATCCGTATAATGAAGCATACACGAGAACCGATTGCGAACCAGAGTCTAAGTACTGCAGGTCCACAGCACATCCTTCTTCCTGAATGTGTTTGTTTAAAGTTATATTGAATTATTACAAATCCCAAATATGGAGATAATCGTTAAACACCATAACAGTTGTAGTCACCTGAAGGTCTAATTGTCTGGTACCAATAACACTCATTTTACTAGAACTTGATTCAATTCGTAGAACAAATACCGTGCCTGATTGACTAGCAGAACTTGCTAATGATTGTCCCTGATCACACACAGCTAAGCCAACTAAAGGACCACCTCTATGCATATAGGTTTGTCTGATGAAATTAAGATAGAATATATAGTATTCGTTTAATATAAAAATTTCATATTATGAACATTTTTTATATGACTTACCTAGAACGATTAGCAATATTCCGTCCTTCCATTTTACTAGCATCCCATATTTTGATACATCCATCTGCAGAGCTGCTAGCAAATAAACTAGTATCTGGTATAGAAACTAGCCTATTTACAGCAGCTCTATGCTCATGAAGATGTGCGACTGGTACTCCTCTGGGACTCCAACCACTTGGTAACAATCTCGAACCTTTTTTAAGCATAAGAACATATTTTGTAATAAATATTCATGCCATATCTAAGAAATATGATAATTATCAATTACCAGCTTGCCATGCAATGTTGTCAGCCCAATGCTGTGCTCTTAACGCAGCAGCATGTTGCTCTTGTTTCCTATACGTTAATTGTCTTACTTCCAATCTACAAGGTGCACACCTGTCTGAAAAATTATACAAAACTGCGTTTCGTAATAGGTTTAAATGAAAACCGAAGCGCTATTTCAAGAAACATACATTGAATATATGAACGTTCATGAAGAGAATGATCGTTTATACTGTTCATGTCAGATAAACTATGTTGTGGCGATAAATGTATATCTCCTCCATGTAAACTTTGGCTGGGACTTCCACTACTTCCAGTCATATCTGACATTTTAACGGCATGCTACAGTGTACGAAAACAATTTTTCTTATTATTCAGTAAAATTCAACTACCGAATATAAGTTTAATTGTTGTTAAATTACTTGAACATTATCTTGAGCTGCAAACATAGTACGCCACTCTTGGTTCATTGTTGCATATGTACCAACACTATCCGATGTTCTGCGATCTAATCGCTTAAATGGCGGAAGACCTAGATCAGCTTTTGTATCAGGATACAATATTACTATGTGATGTCGTATTCTATCTTTCATAGAACTTAATTCTAACTTTCCATCTACTGATTTGGCCGTATTTTGTTTCGCGTCCACCGAATTACGATATTTATTAATTTTCATTAAATGTGGTTTCATTACTAGTAAATGGTCTTCGACGGTATCAGTCATTGATTCTGAACTTAAACGTCTAAATAACTAAAAATAAAGATATCGTTTCATTGTTTGATTTTGTTTTTCAAGAAAATCACGAAATACGTTTACAAAGAAACTTGTAACTTACATTTCGTAATGAAGTACTCATTTCACTGTATTGCGGTACTATTCCTGTCGCTGCTTTAGCTCGTGCTGTTTGTCTCTGTTCGAGAATTTGAAACAATTCTTCTATATCATTATGTTTGACGACGGAATCATAAACGATTCTTGGTATAGGAGATACCAAAGCTTCCAACAACAAAATTTCTTTCTCTATTTGAATCAATGAATGTTTTAAGTACGGTTGAATCATCGACTGAACTTTGCACTGAACATCTACCAAATTAAGTGTTCTTGCTGCCGCAGATATAAAACCAACAGTTGCATGTCTTATCCATAAGTTTGGATGCACCTATATAAAATTTTATATTCAAATTAACCGTTACGTATTAGCACTACTTGTTACCGTTAAAATATAACTTACTAGAAAAACCATAGTTTCATATAAAAGTTGATAAAGCGCTGATTTGTGTAAAAGACCTAATTCTGTAAGAGTTGCCATTGCATTAATAGCCTTTGTTGTTACAAATTCCTCAGGATCTGCTAATCCTTGCTGAAGAAGAGGCATAAGTATGGGACTACTATGCCAACCAACATAAGCTGCTACACCAACAATACACTCAAAAAAAGAGCCCCTTAATTCTTTGTCTTCTTTATCGTTTAAAAAAGTAATGACGTGACTTAGTAAAATATCGTTAGCTTTTTGTTTCCCGAAAAATACACATAATTTATTTATTCCACTTTCCATTAACGTTTGTTTTACCAAATTTTGAGGATCTGTTAATAACATTGACACGGATTGTTGCACCTAGTAATGCTAAAGTTTAGTATACAATATACGTACATATTTTATAAAATTATTTAATTAATTACCATTTCGTGCAGCGTTTGCAGTTCACTATCGTAACTTGGTTTTGGACCTTCTTTATTACCTAAATTAGATAAATGAGCATTTTCCAAGTAACGTAAAGCAATATGTGCCAGATGCGCAATATTTTCCGCATAAGCAGCCCTAACAATTACTGCTTCATCTTGCGTGATATGTGCTAAACCAGGTAGAATATACTCTGGAAAGATGTTCACATCTGAAGGTGGAATTGATTTTACAAGATGTAAACATTTCGTCAACGTGTGTATGGCCGACACTCGTACTCGTGGAGCAGGATCATGGACTAAATGAAACTACGAAGAAATTTCATGCTGATATGATTAACGTTATACACGCATCATTTGCTACAATACTTACAATATAAGGCAAAATTCGATCTAATATCGTTTCATCTGATGTGTTCTCAGCGAGTTCAAGTAATATTTCTAAACTTTGCAATTTAGACTGAGAGTGATGTAAACCTCGTATACATGAAGTAACAAGCTGAGTTATAATAACTAATCCTTCAAGTGGCTCTGGAGATAAACTTTGTTTTTCACCTTCTATCCCAACTTTCTTTTTTAATTGATTATTCGTTTGACTATCAGATTTTGTATCCTGTGGTGGAACTGTTTTTAAATCAATTTGATTTAAATCGCTTTTATCAAAACTCTGATCACTGTCGCCTTCGACAATGGTATTCTCTTCGCTATGACCAGAATCGTCTTTAATAGACTCTACATTATTTTCACATTGACTGTTTTTTGATACTTCTATGGTTTTCGTATCACTTTTCATTTTCTCGTCTTCTTCTTTTAAAATGTTAATAATATTACCAATATCTTTTTTAAGTCTATTTATTTTTTCATCGGGTGATAAAATTGGAGCAGCAGAAAAAATAAGCATGTACGATTGTAGAAACGAATAAAAATATTCTGGAAATACTGTTCCACGAGCTTGAGCTAAGTAAATTTCAGCACTTTTCCTATTTGCTGGATTCCTTTCTAGCATAGATGCAAGCAATTCACGTATTCCAGGATCTTCTATTGTATCCAAATGCTTGCTTACTGAATATTCATTGTTTCTATATGCTTAATACATCATAATAAAATAATTTTTAAATGTTTGTTTATAGTAATATCTCATATATGATTTATACATAATCATTATATATATATACATATTACACGCACCTAATAGTTGGGAAAAATCAAATGGTGGATGTCCTTCATTATATAATTCTGTTAAAGCACAGCCTGCCGAAAAAATATCCATCATTGGATGCAAATCACCTGTCTTTAGCTCTTGCTCTGATAATAATAATGTATTGCTTAATTCTGAAGACAATGTTTTCACAAATCTTTCAGGAGCTATGTAACATGTTCTGAAATATTTGAACAAACTACAGTATAACATAATAACAGTATTATAGTGCAATACAGTGTTGTAATCAATAGAAAACTTATTATATACCTTCTTCTAGAAGTGTCAAAAAAGTATGAAAAATCAGCAGGATTATCTTCGGGCAAATAAGTTGGCTTAAAACTTGCAAAGTCAGTAAGTAAAATCCAATTCCAACTGGTAATCATAATGTTTTCTAATTTGATGTCACCATGGCAGACTCCAAACTACAGTCAAATGAGAAGTGATATTTTAATTTCTTTTTTGTGAAACTGTATCAATGGAGTCTATTGAATGTTCTTTCAGAACTACAGGACTGTAGATATTTTCAGTTTGATGCTGTGAAAAGCATTTTAACATGTTCTTTTAACAGCTAAAGATTAGATTTCAAAATACAAACAGTCAAAATTCTATAACATAACATATTGACACATGAAACAATTCTCGAATATATTTTTAAATAACAAATGGACAATTCATTCTGAAACCTTTGAATATCAGCTCACCTTATGAGCTTGATGCAACGCATATAAAACTTGAAACGTAATCCATTTCTTCTCTATACTTGTTAAAAATGGCCTAGTACTAATTCTGTCATAGAGAGAATATTTTACATATTCTCTCATTATAGACCCTGATTTTTCTGTAAGCTAATATAAATACATAATTTTTAATTACATATAAGTATATAATGAATCATACAATAAATGTATGAAACAAAAATACTTACAATCATTCTTTGAAATGGTAGGCAATTTACAGCAGATGCTAATTTAGATCTAATTTCTTCGAGTTTGTCTTTATAAGCAGATAGTGGAAGCGTTGGATCATGAATAGCAAATACCTTAACAACTATAAGACCCTCTTGGCTTCTGGCTCGGGCCACTTTAAAAAATCTAGTACTCCCTAAGCTGCAGATATATAAGGAATAATAATTAAGTACAGAAAAATATAAATATTATGAAATCTCAGTATTACAAATACTGTTTGATACAATTTATTTTTTACACTCAATAACTTTCAAAAGCAGGGTATAATATTCTTTTCATAGAAAACATGTTAATATTCAGATTTACATTTAATATGTTGAGCAAAACTTTGACAGAGTATAGGTTGGTATAGAAGATAAGATTTCACTTTCGCAATATTGAACCGAATTACTTACTTTACATCGAATAATAAGTCACTATGATCTGTCAAATAATGTTCTACTGGAAATATTTGACTAGGCGCAATACCGACTAATTGATTTCCCATTTTGTAAACGAATATTTAGTTAAAATTGATGTATTTGCAAGCAGCATCCATTTTGTGCCAACTTCATATGATACTGTATAATGCAATGTAGCCACACGTAAAATTGTTGCAAAAATTTCCTAGGTGTGACATCTTAATTATTTCAAGTTATTTTTCTAATTAATCTTAGCACGTCTGTTATGTTTAATAAGTTGAAATAATAATGATTCTGTTTTTGAAGTTGCAGATACTTTGAAATCGAAAAAGAAGTTATTTTCTTAACAATATTGGTATTAATTTTAAAATACGATTTCAATTGCTGTCATATTCGCAAATAAAATATCTGTATTACCAGCCATTACCGACTGAATTTCGACTCGAATCGACTCATAGTACCGTTTCCAGTTGATATAGTAGGATACGATATGTAAGGGGTTTTTAGGTAGTTGATAAATTAATATTGGCTACTGATATTTCGATTATTATTTTTAGTTTGTCATATATTTAATATCTTTATTTTAAAAAGACACTTTTAGAGATATCAAAATTTACATACATGAAAGTTGTTTTCAAGTATTATTCAGATTCACAGTTCCATTTTTAAAAGTAGAATGACTTTACTTTTCGTGTTATATCAGCTTATACGATATCACAGTTAATATATCACAGGTTTAACATCTATTTACTGTCTGGTGCCTGTTATCTGTTTTATAGATCATTCGTAGCAGTGAAATCATTAATTACATACGATTTCGCAACCTATTAGACAATCCTGGATATATTAATGTGCATGATTTGTAACTATGATAAAATTTAAATTATAGTATATTAATTATTATTCTGATTCCACACTTTTAATCCGTAAAAACGTAAATATTAATTGTATTAGTTATATTTCAAAAAGTTATGAACGAAATTTAACTTATGTATTATAAAGGAAAACTATGTAGGAAAGGACACATAAACATGTTAGGGCATTCATTAAAGTATTTTGAATAATACGTGCTGTTTATTATAACGTACAATCGAACGAATTTTTAGTGTACATGAAATATCTTTAAGCGTCGACGACAAGTAAATTATAAATTTATAGTTTGCTTAACCTAAACTTTACTTTTCACTTACCTAATTGAAAATTCTTTATACTTTCATCACCGCAAGTCGTTGAATTTAGCGGCATCCACAAAGAGAGCAACCCCATGACAGTGTCTCTTATTGCCATACTGTCGATGGATAGCTCTCTTCATAGCGCACGCCTCTTTTACTCCTCTTGTTCGTTCCCTAATTTTGACACAAATTATCTTGAAGACTAACCACTTTAAATGAAATAGGCTAATTAAACAAACTGTGTCGTAATAACTGTACTATCTATGAAAAAACAGGGATTCATTCAAACATACTGTCACGCATGCGCATTACTGATTGTAAATTATCGAGCCTGCGCACTACTAACTGTAAATTATCGAACATGCGCATTACTGATTGTAAAAAATGGAGCATGTGTACCAATGATTGTAAATTGTTAACCTTTAGAGTACAAATTTATTTTTAAAATGTAAATGGTGAAATGCGGTTGCTATAATCCTCCACTAAATATTCCTTGAAATAGTTTTTAATGTATATTTTTTTGTATTTTAATAATATATTGTAACTCTATGTTAAAATTTACATTTATTTCTACGAAAATAACAAATTTTGCAGGTCCTAAAATTTTCGACTCCATACTCTAAAGGTTAAGTTTGTATTTATACGTTCATTGCGTACTGAGAGACGTGAATATTATACTGAATTAATAAAATAATACTAATGTTAATAATAATATTAATATTAATAATATTTTAATTGAATATGATGCGAATCCGTGTCTTACGCACGTCGCATCGACCCACGCTTATCCGTAATGGATAATTTTATCAAGATACTTATACTTCATAGAACAAAGTAAATCAGTCATTCAAAAGAAAATAGTGAATGGTAGAAATTGTCGCTGTACCGCAGTACAGCATAAGTATAGCAACTTTGCCTCGTTATCGGGAAGGTGCGAGCAACCTCTTCCTCTTTAGCGCTACCATCTGATTGCGCGGTAAACATAACCTCAGTATTTTAGCTCGTGCCATGAGTCGTTAACACTTCCTTTATTCCTGTGTCCCGATATGCACTCATTCAAACCTTTGAACCTGAAAATATACATGTAGATCGCAAATCATGATTTACAAGATATTTAAAAGATTAAGATACAACGTCACTGACAATAAATTTCAATAAACAATTAATATTCGATATAGAAATATGAACTCTGAGTTCATCGATATATTATATCAGATCAAAGATAAACTTAAAGAAAATTCGTTTCGCTGATAACTGTTATCTGATACCATTAATCGGTACAAGAACCGTAACAACTACTCTTATGATTTTTCGATCGTGTCGAACAAATGAAAAAATGTTCTCGAAAAACGCAGAACAAATATTAAAATACACTTTCGATGTGAACAGTTAGATGGTAAATCACCATTTTGCTTGTTTGCATCTGTACGCTAGTTATAATTAACGGACAGTAACTAATTCCCAAATAAACTGAGACGTGCAAATGCTGAATTTTTTCCAACGATAGTATAGATTCGCGTTTGATTTATTCAGTCGAAAGTTGGGATTTTGGGAACTTAAAAATTTACTTGCATTAGCTTTTTCTTTCTTTTCTCGTCGTGTAATTCAATTGCAAAAAGTCATAATTATTATTAACGTTTATAAAGCATTATCTTATCAACAAGTACCTACGTCAAAACGAATCTATTACAAGCGCGTAGGCGATAATTAAAAACTTATCTTCGATTGTATACGAATTATTTAAAAATCGCAAAAGACCGTCATAAATTATGTCCGCGTAATATCGTAACAAAATTTATATGCATTTTCCGTTATTTCTTTGTGAAGTATTATGCAACGAAGTATTTGTTCTTTACGATGACTTGAGCAATTACGAAAAAAAATATATCACGCTTTTTATACTCTTCTACCTGAAGAATCAATAGAAACATTCGTTTGTTAAACCTGACTACAAATATCGAATATCTTTGAGAGAAGCTAATGATTACGCGTTATCAGTAGACGATACGATAAAGCGATAACGAGTTGGCTTGTACAGGTATTATCGAAAATCCTCCGGTAATAGTAGTATTTTTCATCTTAATTTTCGAGTAACAATACGTACAACGTAATCTATAAACATCCATTTCCAGAAATTTTATCAATGACCTTGCTATTGATATTTCTCTTATGTCATCGTAAAATTGTCTAAATTTACGAACAATCAACATTGTTGCTATACTGAAAGCTTTCGAACAATTTCAATGATTTTCGCGTTAACTTCTTAATTACGTCTTTCATTTACGAAAAGTACGGTTTCGTTAACGTGCCAGCAGATAAAATATGTTCCGCACACTTTCTTTCGAAAAGTCGAGGATATTAGCAAACACGCGAGTATTAAATTGTACCAATGATCGTTGCAAATCAACCGAAAAAGATTAAAACAAAAAAGTAGGTAAACGTACATTTTTGTTACGGTTATCGCGTAATAATTCCGTTATCAACGTCAACGTATTTCTTGACACGCTCGCTAATTAATGCTAAAACAATCAAACATCCACCGAGGTCCTTTTATTCGGATACGCGTTCTATTTCGATGTTATTTACAACCAAATTCTTGTTATCACGATGAAGAAGCAAAATTTTGTCAGATAATCAGGGAGATCTCGTAACAAATATTGTTTGCATTCACTATCATGAAATGAACTTTGAAATATTAAAGCGGCGTTTCAATATTTTTAATGAAAGATAGAACATAAATTAGTGCGTGCAATTATTCTTTATCTCGACAAGAGTCAACATTCATATTTTTCCATAAAATCAATTAGTTTGTTTAGAAGTGTTCTGGGAACATAAACTTTCAAATTTTCGAATGCGCAGATTCTCACCAAATTCTAGATTTCCAAATTTTTAATTCTCACATTCTAGAAATGTAACTGAACATTAACCCAAACTGAACTAATACAACCTGTTATAGTTTTTACTCATTGATTTTCGCAATTTTTCATTAGCGTAATTCTACTTTGGAGAACGAAAGTAATGAAAATTAATTCGCACAATTTTTATAAAATGCAAAAGTTTCTGTACGTCGGGCTCGAAAGAAAATGCAGTTTTTGTTCGTATTTAACGACAGTACTGTGTTGCAGCGTTAAAAATACTATCACGACAAGCGAAATACCTTCGATACTTGAAAATTCAACAACGTTATCGGCGGCAGTCGTAAAGAAAAGTTTCATGTGCTCGAACACGTTACATAATCGTCATTTTCAAGCGCGAAGCGAATGTTATGTGTTCTCTAGTAGCAATTATATCCCTCGAATTTACACATGAAAAGGTTACGGTAACAAGAATTCCAGCTGCGAACACACGCGACTGCGGGGAATCCAATGATGATGGAAGTGCGCACCTTCGCCATTCGCTTCTGCTTCTTTCTCCTCGAAATTCTTTATACGAATACTTCTTCTCAAACTTCCTTGTAATTGATTTAAAAAGAATGTTCTACTTTAGACAAAGTTTGTCATATCTTCAATATTTACTTACTGGTACCCCCCGGTAACAGGTATGATCATGGCAGACTTCCGGATGGATATGCATTCCATTGTAACAGCTCATCTCGGTGCACGTTATCATGAAGGAAGAACTAGAGGAATATTGAAGAAATAGAAATGGATAACGCAGAAGTAAAATTATAAACTGACGAACAACTTTTGCAGAACGAACGAACGAAGAGGTTCAAGAACGAGTGACGTGGATGTCTCTCTGATGCGACTCATATACTCTACCTGCGCCGATCTGACGTCACGGGTATGCCTCTTATCAGGAAGGAGCCCCAATACCTGGTAAGCCTGCACCTGTATATTCAAGCTTTGCCCTGGGCTTGAAATTTCGTACTGAAGAAATTTCTTTACCAATAATTCTATTATGGCTTCATTTTACATCACGTTCCATTAATGCAACATCTTTGTTCAAGAAGCTACCCGATTTTAAGATTAAAATTAATGTTAACTCTTGCAGTACCAATGGGAGGGTTTTGCATGCTCCGTATGTTCCACCGTATTGCGGTAACAAAAATAATCAAGTAAAAACAAAAGGCATATGCCATTAAAAGCATTAGAAATACCAGCTTCCTGTTTAAAAAACTAAATATGTTTTATTGAAGATATAGAGGAAGTCCATTGTAGGTTTATAGTTATGAAATTATGTACTATAAAAGCGAAACATGTATTTTATCGCGACATGTATTCCTAAATTCTTAAGTCCATGCATCGCTAGATCCTTATATTCATAGATCTTTGTATTAGATCCTATGTCCCTATACCTTTCTATCCCTACAACTTCATATCAGTACTTGTAGATAAAGATGCGTAGAGATAAAAAAATCGGAAGATACCAATCGTAAGAACTTTGAATTTACTTTCCACCAAGATGTACTCTAAAGCAAAATCTATAAACAATTTCGGGACGTCCAATTCCATTTAATGAGGTAATAAATATCTAAGCATGTGATTAGCATAAGCGTTGAAAAGGAAAGGAATTTTCAGGGCACAGAACCCGGCGAACGATAACAATAGCAAGAGTAAACCCGGTAGTTTCAGGGCAAGCACAGGTTATACGAAAAACAAAAAAGAAGAAAGACTAACGAAAGATAGAAACGAAACCGTTGTGCTGACGATGTCACGCGCGTTTACGTGGAGCGTTGTACCTTATCTCGTGTTCCAGTTACATCATTGTAGTCGGTTTTGTAGTTCTTACACAATTCCTATCGGGAAGGTGTTACTATAATAAGTTTCAATGAACAGTTCGTAGTTTCCTTCGGGAGACAGTATTTTATTTTATGGAGTACGGTTGCAATTAATCTCGTAAATTTTGTATACATTATGTTATAGAATATAATAATTCGTGTTAAACTGTTATCGTAGAGCGATTGCCAATGGTGCACGATTCTTTACCTCTGAAACGGAAAATTAAATTATTACTGTTTGACGTGTGCTAGATCTTTCTTCTTCTTTTTGTTACTACATGTTTAGTGTTATATATATGAGTAAATACTCATATGCATTAATACCTGCACGCATCCTGAAACATTTTTTTGATTTGTTCGTACATCTGTTTGTAGGTAGCAAGATCTGATGCTTTTTCCTGTTGCACAGTATCTAATCTAGCTTTCAATGTGAGGCACTCTTCTTGAAATAACTCCATTCTATGTATCGTGATGGAAACAAATAAAATAGATAATTGTATTTTAGGTAATGTGTGTGTTCAAGCATAAATCTATTGCATAAATTTACTTCAATCGCATTTGTTCTGCGTCGACGTCATTGGTCTTTGATGGCTTCGAAAATCTCGTTCTGTATCCAGTGTCGATTTTAACGAGTCCCGCTCTTTCGGCTTCTAATTTTCGAATTTTCGATTCTAATTTGGCCGATTTGTTTCTTTCGTTGCGCAAATTGTTCTGGGAAAAAGAAGTTCTTTATTATAAATTCAATAATATCAAAAATTGATTTGATCGACGCGAAATAAGTCACTGACAGAAAGAATATCAGCGTCGTTTCTCTCTTTGTCCAATCGTCTGTTGAGCACAGTTATTAGTTCTAGTAGTCTCTCCCTTTCGGCTTCAGCAGCAAGAGCTAAAGTTACATATTCATTGGGTTCATATGAATTTCGAAAACTATGTAGAGGACTACTATAATTAAAATTGTTTAAGAACGTTGATAATTGTGGGATCTTTTGGGGCTTAATGTCTTCACTGTTTGAAATCGTTCCGTTTCTAGAAATGATAACATATTTACTCGGAAATCAATCCATAAGTTTCACTTAGACCTTTAGGTAATACTGTGCAATAATCAATCGATGCTCCCAAACCTTAATTTATCGATTTCAATCTCGCGTTCTTCTAGCTTTCTCCGTAACCGATCAGTTTGAAGCTGCGCCGACTGTAAATCGTTCTTCAAATTCGTACATTCGTGTTCAATTTTTTCTTCTCTATTTCTCATGTCTGTTTCTCGTTCTTGGTGCTTTATCTCGGCAATTTTAAGTCGATTCTACAAATTTCAAGTATTTTAAAGCGGAAGGAAAGATTTGGTAATTCGATACTGTATACAACATTTGTATTGCCACGTGCTGTATCACCTCCATCTATGACGATACGACGAGAGTTTATTATACTCACATTCAGTGTTTCGATTAAACGATCATCGTGAGATCTCTTTTCGTTCAATATAGCAATATTTCCTTTCGCCGCGTTCAACTCATTCTCCAGCACTTTTATTCTCGCTTTCGATGCTTCCAACTTCCGCTTGTAACTTTCAATAGCTATTTCCGCCTGGCGAAGCTCTTTCGCTGAATTTTCTATTTGTTGCCGTCTCTCCTTCTCGACATTTCGAAAACTGGCAAGATTCTTCCGTTCTACAGACGCTGAGAAGATGTGTGTCTTACAGTGTCGAAAATCTAGATTTTATAAATTATATTTTTAATACCAATTGATGTTTTTTGGGTTCCTTCATACTCCGATAATCTTGACTGCAATTCTCCTACTCTTTGTTGCAGTAAATGAACTTGTTCAGCCCTTCCTCGCCATCCACCGACTTGATTCAATAAATTATTTATGTTCACATTATCGCCGACTTCGCTGCATAGCAACTATATGTTTATAATTTTACAATAACCATTGATTCCATAAAATACGCGATCTTCAAATGTACACAAGTACCTTGTGTAATTTATTAATTTCTTGTTTAAGTCTGGTGCAAGTATTTTTAGATTCGTACAGTTTCGTTTGTGTTTGCTGCAACTTTTCCGTCAGACATTTAATTTGATCATCCTTCTCCTTTGCCTGACTATCATTTTCGGTACCTTTGTCAAGGATACTATCCTGGATCTCGATCATGTTATTTTTAACAATAGAGTAAATAAAGATTTATAAAAGAGCACATAGGATATGAATATATTCAATATAACTCACTTTTTTGAGAGGATTCATCGGATTTCAAACATCTTTTATCCTGCCTCTCGTTCTCTAACTCCATTGCTTTATTAGCTAAATTATTTTCAAGGTTTTTACATTTAGATTTAAGAACTTCGATCTCGGCCGTTTGTTCTCTACATCTTTTGCTAAGTTCAATTATTTTCGCGGCTGCTACTTCATTGGGTTTTCTTAAAATTGTTGTTTGTACCGATCCTGCGATTCCTTCTCTTTTTCGAATCTTTTCTTCCGTTTCTTCTAACGCTCGACGTAAGCAACCATTCTCCGCAATTAAATCCTATTTTTTATTTAATTTCGATGTAGTTTCATCGTACAGAATTTAATCCTTTTGAATCATTTAATATACTATGGAAATAGTACCTCAAAAATGATCAATTTGTAAAATGGCTATATTATACTTACTTGAATTCGATTTCGTAAAAATAGATTCAACTCTTTCGGAAAAATAATATGATCGGGTAAAATATCCTAACATGTATTAAAAATGTTACTTTTCTTTCTCTCACATTTTACAAACGTAATTAAAAATAAATTACACTTTCTGATGCTGTACCTCTGTTAGTTCATTTTTCCAAGGAATTATTGTTTCAAAACTTAAGGAATCATTAATTTCATCTCCAAATATTCTGTATGTTACTGGATTAGACATCTTTTGTAATAAATTATAAATTTCTTTGTTTAGCTAACCTTTACCATTTAACAATCTGAAATTCGTATCTTATTTATAACAGAAGGTTAATGTATATCGTTAATACAAATTTATATGCATTCGGCGCTACCAATATTATCAGAAAACAATTTTCACACACATATTACGCGATTCGTTATAACATAATATATAAAATTAATCTTATTTTGGTTAATATGTATTTAATAATTGAAACAAAACAATGACATTGTAAAACATTTTTATGTATGTATCAGGGTAATAATGTAAACAAATTTTTACATATTTTAATAGATAAATGTTTTATCTATATCATCCAACACATAAATCTTTACACTTAATTACATAAAAAACTTATTCTATATGTCAGAATGTGGAAATAGTTAAGATGACATTTAATCGTATATTTCAAATTAATTATATTGATTAAAAATGATATTCTCGTTATCTACTTTATTTTCCCTTATTATTAAACTTTTTTTGAAAAGGTTTGTTCTTGCCACCTGCAAATTTTCCTGCTTTTTGGAGAGCCTGTAACTTAAAATTTTTTGCAACTCCTTCTCTCTTGTTGACTCCCGAATATTGCACATTTATTCTTCTGCCATTAAACATTGAGTGATCTAGTGTAAAAGCTTTCTGTAACCAAATGAATCACACGTTATAAAATATAAAATAAGTACTAACATAGATTTTTGAACAAACAAATATTTTTCAACCAAAGAAATTACCTCAAAATCTGCATTATCAGCAAATTCAACATAAGCAAATCCACGTGGTGAATTATCCTCCTTCATAGGTATCCTAATATCAACAATATGGCTTACTTTGGTCAAAAAGTGTTTTTTAAGTTCTTCAGAAGTAACGCTGAAAAAAAATTAAAACATATAAATACTAATTTATACTAAGTAATTTACAATAAATATAATAAAATTTCTTACGTATATGGTAAATTTCCTACGAAAACGACATATCTTTTTTTCTTTGCTTCTCCTTCATTTGTATTGCTTTCCTTTCCTTTTTTAGGTTGAACAATATTTGTTTTAACTTTTTCATTTTCATTTTCATCATCTTCACCTTCATTTTCATCGTCTTCATCATCTTCGTCATCTTCACCCTCTTCTTCACTTTCATCCTCCTCTTCTTCTTCTTCTTCCTCTAAATCACTTTCATTTTCATCTTCACTTAAATCAGTATCTTCTTCTTCATCTTCATTTTCATTTTCATCTTCTTCTTCATCTTCATCTTTCTTTTGCTGCTTTGTATTCTTTCCTTTATTTTGATTTTTCGACTTTGTTTCTGATTGTTCTTTCAATTTCTTGTTTTGTTTATTCTTTGCAACTTCCAATGATTTTACATTTTTTGTTTTTTGTGGCTGTTGTGTACTTTCTACAGGTTTTCCCTCTTTTACTCGTAATAATTTTCTCAAAAATGCTAATTTTCTTCTTGCCGTTTTTGAAAGTTCACCTCTATTCGTTATTTCCTGAATCTTTGTTTTTAGCTCATCAGCACTGAAAGAATCTTTTTTCTTAAACCTTCTTTTTCCTTTATCATCGTTTTTGGAAGTTGCATTTAAATCCTTATTCTTCTTTGTTCCTACTATAACTTTTTTGGATGTATCTTTTTTAGCTTGTTTATCTGCTTGTCCATTTTGCACAGTTTTTTCTGTTTTATTTTTTTTAAATACTTTACTTTTCCCTGTTGCCTCAGCTTTTTTTTCAGTTACCTCGGTCTCACTAGCTGAACGCTTTTTTATGTTTTTAATCATGATTGTTTTTTATGTAATATGAATAATTAACTCTCTACAACAAAAACATGAAAGAAATTATAGCAAGAAATGTAAAATAAATGCAATAAAACACTACATTTATATGCTACATGCTACAACTTAATTATATTAATATAATTTGTAATATGCTTATTGCAATTATAAAATATTACGTTATGATATGCTTTAATTACTTTAATGATGTATACATAAATGTATACATAAACAATTCAAAAAACTATAATAACGGCCTAACATGTTATTCTATAAATTATGTAGTTATTTTTACTTTTATATTGATTTTAATTATAAATAATCCAAATTCTCTACTTAATGATTATATATATACTAATTGTTTAATTATAAATGGTCTATGCAGTAAATATAGAATTACTTTTATAAATCTACTTACATTTACATACCGTGCTAAACGTGGTTGGATGTTAAAGTTTCGAGGTTAACTGCAACACGCGTCCCTGATGCTAGTATTTCGATTTGAGTTCCGATTTCGATTTTCCTTATTTGCGCATGCGCATTAAATTATACTTGCAATTTTCTCTCGAAATTTATTTTCTCAATTATCTTTTTATAAAAAACAATACGTAGAAAAATTACAAATATTTTTATTATTCTAAAAGTAAAATATATATTATGTAAGTTTCCTTTAATATTATGAATTTATGATTGAAAAATATACTATTAGACGTCACTTCCGCTTTACTGAATTATTACATATTTTCTATATAATTATATAAAAAATTTAATATGTAAGTATATTATATTTATACAATTATGGAAATTTCTTTATAATTAAATATGTAATATGTTGTTACTAATGTAGTTAACTAATATTACTATTAAACTATTTTGGAAACATTGCATATTTGGTAGCCATTAAATATGGCGCCATTTATAAAAATATACCATGACCAGATTCTTTCTTTTCGCTTCTTTTATGTTCCATAACGAAAAAACTAAAATTAGTATGACTTTCAAGAATAAAGGATACAATTGTTAATTTATTATATTTATTATTCAATCAGTTTTACAGGTTATTTATTACTCAGTTTAAAATAATTCTGTTACATTATTAAACATAACTTTTTTGCAAAAATATAAATTTCGTTCTCAAGAAATGTTAAGAAATGATTATTCAAAACTTTAGCTTCTTTGATATTAAAACTTAAAGTAATAATCTATATATATTAAACATAATAAAATATGTAATATGCCATGTGAATAGTTCCTAGTTTAATTTTATAAATCAAGTTGTAGAAGAAAAATATGTACTACATATGGAAGACATTTAGTAAATTGTTAAATAATCACTCTATATATTAAATTACAAATATAAATGCAATATATGTTACATTTTTTCTGTTAACATATGTATTTTGTATGATGCAGTGTGTATCACGACTACATTAACCTAAAGAATTTACTTGTATCAAATAAGCGTTATAAAAATTTCATACATTACACATTAAAAGTTATTTACAATTACGAACATTTTTGTTACATTAATGTCTTTATTCTTGTTCTAAAATACTTAAAAAGCAAAGATAACTAGTTGAAAGTATGAAATTTACTAAAAATTCAATCATATAGTTTGCTAAAAATTTATTATTATATTAGAAATATATTAGGACATAACTCCATAAATTATGTAGTTCATTGATTAATTCATTCCTGGTATGTGTATTCAGTGTCATACAAAATTTTACAGTTTTATAAAATCAAAATGTATTGTATAATTATGTAAAAAATGTTTAAAGCTGGTTAATAGCGCACTATAAAAAAATATCGTGTATATAAATAATACATAATTGTTAACTTGTTTTCGAATATTGCGTACAAAAGTTATAAATAAAAGATTTATACAGGAAAATATATTAATTACTTATAATCACCTATGACATTAAACATTAATATTGTTAATTTGCATAAAAAATTTTCATGCGAAACAGCGTAATTTCCAGTAAGAATAACGTTAACATAAATTAAGAAAAAAATCAAATTAATGCCGTGGTAAGACAATTGGTAGTCGATACTTTTATATCGAAAAAGAAGTAATTAAAGTTCTTTAACATTTAGAAATTACAGTATTATAAATTTGGAAGAGAAAAATATTTTAAAATACTTAAAGATTTAATTTTGCATTTAAAATAATTTTATGTAAAGTTGAAATTCCAAATGACTACAAATTGTCAATAAAGTTTAATATTTTCATCATTTCACATAAATTTTCACAATACTTTATCAAATATTGTTATTGTAGTAATGTCAGTGTATTCATTTATCCAAATGAATTGACATTGCAAATTGCTAAATATTATTTGTCATTTGTTCTGGATGTTAAATATTTACATACAACAAATTAGTATGTCTAATCTGCCTTACGTGGCTTACGTTTACGAACATTTGGACTACTTGGTTCAGTTTTGCTATCTTTATCTACATCTTTTTCTTTTCCTTCTGTGTCAGATCCTTCTTGTTCAGAATCTTCATCTACTAAATCATCTTTAACATTTTCAACAATTTCTTCATCCTGTATAGTTTTTTCTTGCATAAATCCACCTGATCCTTCCTTATGTTTCTTTTTATCCTGGAGCATTACAGGTTTTGGTGGATATATAAAATCGATCAGACATACAATACACTGTAAAATAAAATAGATAATTAGTTATTAAATATTTGCACTGTATCATTTAAACTTACCAATCCCAATATTGCACCTAATACAATGGTAGCAATAGCAAAGATCAAATAACTACCCCAAGTAGGTAATCCAAAATCTTCCATGAGTTTATTATGTATTCCCTAAACAAAATGATATAATCTTACAATGTGTATATAATGTATATAACTAATATTTTATAATAGTATTATTTACCCTTAATACTTGTGACATTTTAAAAAACTGGCTAATAACAGACATTTGAATAGAAGTTGGACTCTTCCAACCAGGAACTGGTTCAATTTTTTCCCAAGTTTTCTCAGATACAAATTCGATTAACGAATCTTTGTCTCTAGGACTTTTATACTGTCTAAATATGCCATCTTTAACGCTAAAGAAACACTTCAATTATTTTAAAATATACTTGAAAATATTACAAATTCCAATTTAAATTTTTGTATAAAACACAAGAAGTCTTACTGATATATTGTTGGTAAAGCAGTAACCATAAATCTTCCACTAAGTCCTGGAGAATCTGTCACATCAACTTTTCCTACATTGATGTCTAGATTTTTCTTTTGTGAAGCAAGATGTTCCCAAATTGGTTCAAGTGCTTTACAAGCAGGACACCATGGTGCATAGCTAAGGCAAAAAAATAATTCATGTTACAAGTATTCACAGTTACTTTAATTTTCAATTCAAATTTTCTACATTAAATTTTTCAACAAATAATATCCTACAATTTTTAAGTGATCATTTATAATTTAAACAAAATAATATGTAGAATTTCAAGTAAAACATCTAAGCGTACAAAATATTCTTTAATATTATTTTGTACACGCCATCGAATTACATGACAAAGAATCAATTTAACTTACAATTCCACCATCCACTCTCCAATTAACATACGATCCCAATTTTCCTCAGTAAGTTGTTCCGCAAATGTAGTTTTTGACGATGTCTGAATACTTGCATTTACAAGACTCAAAATTAAGCAAGAGAATGTAATATACAATGAAAAACTGAATTTAGCGTACGACATTTTATTTTAAATAATATTCACCGGTGCCGTATATACACGCTGCCGGGTGCTGGAAGAAACGTAAATCCAATCAACAATAGTTGGTAACTGAATAGTCTCTTTTAACTAGAGACTACTAGAGACACATGAATATTTAATACCCTAGTTTACTGAAGTTAGCTACATTGAGTAATTGATTATGATCCTTCATGGACCGAATAATATTTCTTCCTTTTTCTGTCGCATCATTTTATTATAATTAAGAATCTATTCATATATATATATAAAACTTTCATATATTTATATATATTATTATGTTCATCAAATTTCTTAAATAAAATTCACTAGAACCATAAACTATGAATCTATGAACGAACCATAATTGTATTTTTCTGATATGATATATTGTAAATTATAGAAAGTGTGACCATTTTTTTAAAAAACTTCAATAAGTACATAAATAAGATTTACATTTTAATTAAACATATAATCATTATTTGTGATGCAATTGTAACCATATTTCCTAATAAAAATTAAAAAGTAACATATAATATGTTTATAAAATAATTTCAATTAATAATATGTAAAATGTTATAAAAATGTAATTGTGATATAATCTGCTGCATGTTTTCCACATTTATTTATTTGTTTTTGTATTTTATAGAAATTGCTTATTATCTGTTTTCATTTTATTTGATATTGAATTTCTATTTATTATACGCTCATATTATATTTACATGTATGATATGTACGTATATTTATATTTAAGTATAAATTTAAAAAAATTTTTCTATTTAATGTTAAATGTAACAATTTGTCTTAAAATTCATAAATGTGTTAAAAGTAAATATATTTTACAGGTGAAAAATGTCTGCTGTTTATCCAATATTGCCAAAATTAGTTGTACAGGATGGTTATGATGATGATGATCTGACAGATATTGATGATGAAGTGTTCATTAGAGATGGAAAGAATGGTTTAAAATTATATGATGATGGTGGGGTTAAACAGCCTTTAATGACACCTCGTAGAAAATACAAAAAAGCATTTTATGTACCCCTATGTTTTGGACTCATGGCATTAGTGATATTATTAAGTTTAATTACGTTATGTATTTATATCATAATGGTAATTCCTATGCCCTTATCAATTCTGAAAAATTGGTTATCACATGATCCTGGAGATACATTAAAAGAATCTAATATAGCTCCATGTACATCGTTTGCAACAAAACTTTTATGGATTAAATCTTTACCAAAGTTAACACCTGAATCTCCATTAAGAAGTACTGATGTTAATGGTGATGGAATTGAAGATATTATCATCGGATTTAGTACAGGTCCTTGTTTATAATGAAAGTGGTATTTTATTGTAACATGTTCACAGTCCATGGTAAAAACTCCCTACTTGTATGTTCATGAAAACAATAGGTCTACTTATTCTGAATTCTTCTTAACTATATATGAGTCAAGGAACATGTGAATAGGGAGTATGTTGATTGATGTATGAGTTCAGGGACTATGAAGATGTTCATTATTTTTAAGTTTTTATATTTTGTTCTCAGTATTTCATTTTTCTTATATTTATTTTCTCATTTACAGATCTTATACTTATAATTTTATGAATTATTAAATGAGGTACATCATTTGTATTTTATTATTTCATAATATTTGTATGAAACTATCATAAAGCATTAATATTATTTTATTAGGTTTGGATGTGATAAATACTCCAGAGTATATTTGTGCTCTATATTTTGAAGGACAAATTCCATGTTTTGGTGGAGTTCTGGCTTTAAATGGCAAAACAGGAGATACACTTTGGATACATTGGACAACTCGTGCAATTTTTTCAGTTGATTGCAACTTGGATTTGACAAAGGATAAAATTAAAGATTGCATTATATGTGGACATGGGGGGATACTTCATGCTGTCAATGGTCATGATGGATCCAGCATTTGGGAAATCCCAATCAGAGAACTGTCAGCTTCAGAGGAATGGAAACTTTCAGATATTTATGATGCCAAATTTATTGCTGATATTGATGGTGATGAAATTGGAGATGTTATTGCATCACATACTATACAGTCAAGAGAAATTCATTCAAGTGAAATTCTCATAATATCGGGAATCAATGGAAATATAATACACAGTTCAATTTTACCAAATACAGAACAATTATATTTAGCACCTCAAAAATTAATACATCCAGATGGAGAAAGTATTTTTGTTCTTGTAACTAGTAGTCAGAAACAATCAGGAGGGCTGTATATCATTCCTCAAGTAGATCTAATGTATGGCAATTTGGTGAGTTTCTTCCATTTTAATGTAAAAATAAATACATAAATAATTGTTACTTAATAATATATGTGTTGTAGAATTTACGAAAACTGCATCATGATACAGGAAAAGGAACTTTATTGCCACCCATTTTGGTGGATGTAACATTAGATGGAATTGAAGATATTGTTACTACTATGTTTGACTCTACAATAATAATTTATAACGGATTAACATTTGAGCCTGTTTGGAATTATACTATTCCTAATTCTGAAGTTATAAGTATACCAATTCCTGGATATTATAACGACGATAATATACCAGATTTTATGGTGAAACATCAAATAGGTTCAGGTTTTCCAACATATTATTATACAGTAGCAACGATTATAGATGGTAAAACTGGTAAACCACTGTTAGAGAAACCAATAGAAGATAGTTTAAGTAAAGAAATGTCTGGCTTATCTGTTACCGTTGAAGGTTTTGGAAATGATTGGTTTTTGCACTGGTCAGTTGATTGTTTGAACTCTGAAGGGATTAAAGAAAAATATCAGTTTTTAAAAAGTGAAGGTCTAATACCTGAATCGAACATTAATCTTTCTAAACTAAGGTCTAATTCCACTTTGATTACAACTTTATATGCTTTAAATCAGCATGTTGGACCACCTGGTATATCGTTATACTTTTCAGTAGACTATAAACATTCTTTGGGATATAATAACTCTATGAGTTCTAAAATGAAATCATATGCGGATATGCCATTTGTATCTGAAAGAACACCAAAAATTGATAGAAATCAGAAAGAAAATATCTTTACCCAAGATCTTGAAGATAAATCTGATGATATGAATAACTATTATGAAACTTATGGACAATTTGCTACTAATAAAAAGTCCTCTTCTATTGATAGCCAAAATGATAATGTAAACAATTTTAATCAGGACTACACTTTACAAAATGAAAATAAATGGATGAAAACAAATACACAAGTAAACAAAGATTATGATATGATATATGATGGTAATAATAATATTAATATAAAAGAAGAGCGGTCTATAGATTATCCACAAGTAAATGAACTACAAGGAAGAAAAAATAACATCAACAATATATTTACTCACAAATTCAATGCAAATCTAAATAATTTATCAAATATTACAAATACAACAAATATACTTAACAAAATTAATAATTATTCCACAAATTATGGTACTAAGGAATACATAAAGGAAATAAATACGAAAGAAAAACCGACAATAGAACAGAAAACGAAAAGAGAAATAAATATCAAACATAATAGAATTTGTCCAATGTATGGTGTACAAAAGCAACCACCAACTGGCATATTATTACCTTCTATTTTAAAATCAAAAGAATCAACTTCTATAGATTTAGTATTTTCTACATTTTCGTTACCATCTTACGACATACCCGTAACACTCGTTCAGGAAGATTTAGATTGTATTCAAAGGAAAAAAATTCTTTCGCAAAAGAAATTGCAGTATATAAAAAATGATGATATCGTCAAAGAATGTTTAAACGAACGGGGTGTTGATTATAATACATATCAAGAAATGATAGTATTTAGAATAAAACTAGAATGTGCATGTCCAGAGGATATGTTACCTAATCAAAGTTGCAAAAATATTTCATTACATCAGAGTTGGTCTGAATATTTAGGTTCACGTGGAAACGGATATTTTAAACCACTTTACGAAGCAAATTTTGGATAACTTTTTTGTTTTCCTTATTCTTTTATAAAATGTACGTGAAACATTGATTGTTTTCACTATATGGAAAACAAAGTACATACAATGATATCGCGTTAACCGATCGTTAAAATCTTTTAGTAAATAAACGCAGACTCCATTAGTTCCTAAAATTGATTTCCAGAAGCGAACTGTTGATGGAAACAAGGGAACATTGTGCAGTGATCCCGAATAATGTAGCTGTAGCTTAAATTCGTAAATATGTATAGTATAACAGAACACAGCATACAAATAGGTAATCTTAGACTGCAGTTATATCAATTACAATCGCTATACAATGTTTCTGCAATTTTTGTCGACGGTTTACTCTTCGAAACCAATTAGCTTTAACGGTAACCGATCACGTCCAGACCAGAATGATGATTGGTTAACGCGATTTTACTGCATATATTGTTTAATAAATTGATGAAATAATTAGCTACTTAAGAATTACATATTATAGCTTTTATTTCAATTTTATTATTTATAGGTTCAACTGAATTCGTATAATAATTGGGTATAACTGTTCCTTACATGTGTAATGACAGCTGTCATTACCAAACTTCAATACAATTTGGTACTAATATTCTAAGTACATTATACTTGATAAGTATATATATCAGATGACTTATATTAATAGAATATATTTACATGTTCAAAAATGATATAACCTATATATGTATATATATAATTCAAGTTTTTAAATTGATCGCTTTCATGAATCAATTGCTTTATTCTTTATTATATACGTTAATGAAAGTAAATTATTAAATAATGTTATATGTAAAATGTTTATGACTTATGAAATAAATATTGTAATTGACATAATGTTATTAAAATTTATGAGTACCTTCAATTACTAAATGACATAAACTGCTATGTTAGTTAAAAAATTCTGAAGTCAGTGTTTGATCAATATTCATTTGCTCCCTAAATTTTTACTACTAACGTACATACATGTGTATTTTTTCATTTTTAAGTAAGTTTCTTGTAAATAAGAATCTCTTTGTATTATACCTAGTGATGTAATAAAATTCAAAATATTTAATGTGTCAAAAATTAATATGTTTAGGTGTTTTCATCAAAAGTACTTCACATTTATAATTTTATGGAATATATGGAAAAGTGTTATATTTATATGTAAAAATCAAACAAGAGATTATAGGTATATTATAAAAAAATAATATAAATATTGTAAAAGTACATTGGATTTCAGTGTTCAAGTAAGTTTAAATATGCAAATATAATTAAAGGTTGTCTGTATAAAAGTAGACTATTTTTATCTTCATATTTATAATTTATATTGTATCTACTATATAGAACAATGGCTGGAAACTGTGAATTAGAAAAAATAATATGTTGCAATAGTTCTAAATATTTTCGTCGACCAATTATACCATTTCTGGTACCCAAAACACAAGATACAGATGCTCCCATATATTTTCATCAGGATATTCGGAATAACATAGTACTAAATACACAAAAACAATGTTATACATTTTCAAATAAATCAGAGCCATATAGAAATGTAGGAACTCAAACAGATTACAGAGATAGCGAATCACAAACTGTTCCTTGGGAACCATTATTCAAAATTAAATCAGGTAAAAAGTAATAGATATGATGTATCTTTTTATATTTTAATGTGCTTATTAACATTTTAGGGCGCAATCCTGAAATATTGTCAATAGCTCATTTGACTTGGAATCATGGATTACCAGCTGGAATGCATGAGGTAGAAATTATTAATAGAATGAGAACTAAAAGAGCATGGGAGGCAATTCTTCCTCCTATGGATACACCAGCAAACATAAAAAAGCGAAAAACTATATTAACTACGTTAGAGATAGAAGAGTGGGCATTTAGAGAATCAATAAGTATTTTCTAATTAACTAAGTATTTACAAATATGTTTATTTTAAAAATATAATGCATTATAAATGTAAATTTCCTAACTTTAGGAGATTCAAGCAATACTGGACTATAGACTTGAACTTTTAAAAGAAATATCCAAACAATTTGAGTCCGAAAAGCAAAGAAAATTGACAAATCGTTTTGATAGACTGGAAAAATGTTTATTTACACGTAGAGATAAAGAAATAAATGCTATTAAATATAATCTACAACGAGATCTGAGAAAATTATATAAGAAACATCAGCAAAGTCAGCAACCACTTAAACATGATCTTATTAAAAGACATGATAAATTATCATCTGAATTAAGTGCACCACAAAGAAAGCATGAAGTACTAAAAAAAGAATTATTAGGAGAAAATTATATTCAAAGTAAATATAATATGTGAATAGTATTTAATAGTAAATACATTAATAATGTTTAGTGTTATATTTTTTAATTATTTACTATTTTAGATATAGATAATATAAATACATTACCAACACATCTTCCAACATATAAAGAATTGAAAATGATAAAACCTAGACCAAAATCAGCTGATCTATGTATCAGAGAAACAAGATGGACAGAAAAGAAACTGCAACAATTACATGCCGATTTGAAAGCAATTAGATTACATGACGAGCATGTACAGACATCGACATTACTGAAACGCAAATATCGACAGCCATCTCTTCCTTCTACTCCATATAGAACAAGTACAGAAAATGTAAAAAATATACGCATAGATCAACTGTCTACTCTCATTCAGAAAATAGTCAGAGGCAGAGCCGTTCAATGCATGGTAATCATTAAATAAGAAATATTATATTAATTCAATTTTAATATTCAACATATTTTTCTTATAGATGTTTGAAGGTCGAAATAGGTGTCGAGAATTAATTCAAGAACTACAGTCCTCTCACGGACTGGAGCAAAATACTAAAAAACAACATCAGAAAGAGAAAGAGTGGATGATGAATTTGCAGTATATGCAGAATGAAAAATCCATGCAAGAAGATCGTTTAAGCGAAGTTCTTAATTCTTTAGAAGGAATGACTATCTCAGCAATGTTAGATTTTCTTAGTAAAGTGAGCTTCATTCTGTAACATTTTTATTACAAACAGTTTGGCATCTTTTTCTGTAATATTTATCTTTTTTAAGGAACTTGTAAGACTGGAAGATGAACGTCGAATACATGCTTTCGCATTATTAGCTGAAAGAGAAAGATCTATGAGAGAAGCGGCAGAAGCTGGTAGACGTCAGTTAGAATACAATCGTCGTAGAGAATTCGATGAAATGTTCAGACAAATCATGAAAGTTAATCAAGAGTCTGTAGAAACCTATCTAGAAGATATTATAAAAGAAGGCGTGGAATGGATATCAGACGAAGCAGCTAAAGAATATATTTTAGAATTATGCGACAAAGTGGACTGTTTATCAAAATATGCACAGGACAAGTATATTTCGTAAAATTAGGTTTAAATAATTACTTTTAATTAATACATTTTATAATATTTCTTTTCGTTTAGTACAACAAGATTAGCAGAAGAAGAAATGATAGCTAATATGATCTATAACTTCATATTACCCGAAGTGGAAAAAAATACTATACGAAAAAATATAAGACAAAAGCAACAAGCCTATTTACAAAATGCGCATGCAACAATATATAAGCAAATATTAGATTTATTACCCATTGAAAATACAAATTAGTTTACTACAATGTATAATAAAATATAAGATGAAAATTGTTAAATTATCTTGTCATTATGTGCGTATCTTCTTCTGACACGTGAAGTGCTTTAATTTACACATAATTTTTAAAATCTTTAAATATTAAAAAATTAAAATATATATATTTAGGTATAAATCTATCACTTGGTATTACATCTTTTATTAGATTTATTGTCACTAATTTTACAAGCAATTTTACATGGTATTTAAATTAGTATCAAACGAAATTTGTTCTGTAAATTAAATATGTATAAAGTTTTTGAGATCTTATAAAGTTTTAGTTAATTTCTATATTTCAGTACTTAAAATAATACATAAGTTACATTATTGTATATAATAATTATATTTTTTAATACATTCATTAACTGCCTTACAAGTTTATACAATAATTTATTATACAGTTTATTATATTTATTCACATACTTTTTAGCAATATAAAATTTGTAATCTGTATAATATGAATCGAAACTGCTAATTTAAAATGAAATAAAATCTTGATTGTTTTATATAATGCTTTTATTAAAGGTTTTTCTTATATATTTTAAAATAAATTTAAGTTATGTTGCGAAAATAATTACATGGATTAAATTTAAATATGAAAAATTTTAACATTTAAGTTTATATAATTATAACATAAAAAATGCAAAATTTTGTTAATTTTGTTTTTCATGTACAATCACATTATATACAAAGAAGTTAATGCGAAGTTGAAGGATATCCTTCTATAGAATTACCTGCCAGAAGATCAGTCATAAATTTTTTAAACTTGACATCTTTAGCGTCATTCGACGATATTCTTTCCACTATTAATTTACGTTTTTTGGTTTGTAATTCTTTTGTTTGCAACGAATCAGATTCTCGTTGATTAATAATGTCTATGTGTTTTCGTTTACAAGATTCTATAGAATCAGGTTTCTGTGTCTCTTCTCTGGCACGACTTAACTCAGCTGTTAAATCAACCATTTTTTGTTCCCATTCTTCAAGATGCTTTCTCATTTCAGCCAATTGTATATCTTGATCATGTATTTTTTTTCCCTGTTCTTGTAACTTTAAACTTTGCAACCGCATTTGAAATCCCTGCCGTTTCATTCGAAGTTTCATTTTACTTATTTGACCTTTCATGGAGAGAACAGATAATTTATTTTTTTTAGTACGACTATAAATCTTTTTAAAAGTCTGATTTAATTTTTCTGAACTAAAGTTGTGTGGCAGTGGTGCATTATTTGGACTCATAGTATGATGAGAAATCATCAAATTTGTACCTGGTATTTCGTAACCTACATTACTAACAACAGTTGTACAAATACTGTGTTTTAAGTCTGGTAAAATTTTCTCATCAAAATGTTCCATAGCCATACTGCTAATATCTCTTAGTTCCTGAAGTATTTCATGAGCTCTTGGTGGAGTTTTAGAATCACGAATTAAACGAAGTACACGAAAGATTTCATCAATTACCTATCATATGAAACATATCAAATTTAAGTGTATTACAACATCTGTTGACATAAATAATATCTTACCTTTCCAGGAATAAAACAGCACAAGTTAAGATCCACATATTTTATAAAAGTCATTGATAACATAGATATTCTAGTTTCAATTGCTGTTAATATATCACAATGACGTGCCAAAGGATGACTTCTTCGTTCTGATTCTCTTCGTGGTAACTGACTTTTTACTGCACGCAAACATTGTGCATGATATTTTTCCATTAAATTGAAACCACGGTTTAGTAATTTTTTGCATATCCTATCAAACTGCTTACAAACCTGTTGTAATTTTTTTAAATATTTAGAATATACTTTTGAACAAATAATTAGTAAGACGTAAGAAACACAGAAATAATCTTACGATTCTGTATCGGGAAATTTCATCGTATGTAAGGTTAGATAAGATTGTCTCCAGAACAATGTCAGGAAGGTTTATTAATTGCAACATATCACTATCAAGTTGTGTTGTAATTGAATTTACAATACTTTTACTTGATACAAATTTAGAAACTAATGTTAATTTATGTCCTTTTCTTAAAATAACGCAATATTGCAAGTACAGTGCACTTTTAAGTATGGTGCATACAATTATGATTACAATGTTTTGACCGACCGATGACCTATAAACAAATATAGTTGTTGCATGTGCATCTATTTACAACGTAGTTCACCATCTACATTTTTTATATTCTTTACTTCGCAAGAGAACCGTAAGGTTGAAAGATGAGTTTTCATTCATGTTGCGCATGTCTACACTGATTGGTTCTAATACGCTTCGTAATCAAGGATAACGCACATGCGTTCTAACGACGTTCATGATGAGAAACTTGTATATCTAGTGATCTTTTATTTGCTATAACATTCTATATCATCATTTCTTTCCCTTATTCATACATTTTAGGTCACCATTTGTATGCCCATGAAGTAAAAAAAAGATTGTAGATTGATATCTTGCTAGTACTATAGAGTCATCTGAACTCAGCTAAGATGCGTAATATTTCTACAGTTCAGTCGAATTATTGAATAAAATTGGTAGTTTCCTCTCTAATTTTCCTATGATACATGGCCGGATATAACGCACATCAGCTTTAGCTGCCATATTGTTGTGTCACGTGACGGGGGAGTAACGAGGTGAATGCGCCGGGTCGAATTCGTGAGGAAGAGTCAAAAATTTTCACACTATCGACTTTGAGCAAACCAATTACAAGATGGATGTACGAAAAGTGACAGAATTGTTGCGTGCCACGATCGACCCAGCGCAACAGAAGCAAGCTGAAGAACAGTTAAATCAGGTCGGTCAACTGATCAAAAACGTGCTCGAATGATCGACACTTGGATAGAAACATGTGTCTTTTTACCACATATTTTCTTCGTTGCTATTTAACTGTTCATAATGCGCAATTAATTTTTTAATAAAGATTAAAGTAGATAGATTTATTTTGATGTTTGTCAGATCTAACATTAAATATTTATTTATTTACTTTATTTTCCATAAATGACCTTTAACCAAATTTGCTCATTATGTTCTCTCAAATGCATTTTTTATTTACAACCTACACCTTATGCAAGCTCTTTTTTATATTAAAACATATTAGCAAACTGTTTGACATATGAAAGTTTTTCCACTTTTGTGCAATCACTATATGTTCATTGCACTCAAAAGCTCATTTCTTAATTATACAATCACTTTATACAACATTTTAATTTATTGTTCACTCAGCATAACTTTGCCTGTTTTTAATTATTTAATATTTAATACCTATTATATATATGAACTAATATTATTAATTAATTGTGTATTTTATATATTTTTACAGCAACATATCATATTGTAAACAATCATAAATTTATAATATATATATTGATACAAAATTAAAATTACAAATTATATGTATTAATTTGTTTAATCATATGTTCTCATGTAATATCAAATCAATTATGTTCCAATTAAATGCAAATAAAAATTATATGTAGTTTATGGATATGTAATGCATTTAATATTTTCAGATCCATAAAATTATTGGTTTTGCACCAACACTTCTCCAAGTAGTAATGACTGCAGAGCAAATGCCTGTACGACAAGCGGGTAATTAACAAACATAATCACTGTACAAAATAAAAAGAATTAATTAATAATAATTTAATATCAACTTAGGTGTTATATATTTGAAGAATCTGATTACAACAAATTGGGCTGATAGAGAAAGTGAAAATGGCCCTGTTGAGTTTAGTATTCATGAACAAGATCGTGCAATGATTCGTGATGCAATTGTTGATGCTCTTGTGCATGCTCCAGAACTTATCAGGTGAATACATATAAATATTATATGTATTATTGATGCACCACATAAATAGTTTGAGTAAATTTGTTTTCTTGTTCCTTTAGAGCACAGTTGGCTGTTTGTATTAACAATATTGTGAAACATGACTTTCCTGGAAGATGGACACAAATAGTGGACAAAATTACAATATATTTACAGAATTCAGATGCCTCCTGCTGGCCAGGTGTTTTACTTGCACTCTATCAGCTTGTTAAAAATTTCGAGTACGTTGCAAGTATTTTTTTGCATTGTAACATATAAAAGGCATATTATGACTATTAGTGATAAAGTAATGCGTATACAATATAAAAAATACGCTTTACAAATTATAAGATAAAATTTCATAAGTGATTTTTCATATTCTTATAGATATAAAAAGGCAGAGGAAAGAGGACCATTGAATGAGGCAATGAATCTTTTATTTCCTATGATTTATCAATTAATGTTGCGACTTTTACCAGACTCTTCAGAACAATCAGTGTTGCTTCAAAAACAGATATTGAAAATATTTTTTGCCCTGACACAGGTACACAATTGTAACATTTTATTTGCTTGTCTACTTTTTACATCTTTGGTTTTTATTTAATATTACATTATGATTTTAATTACTCTTGAGATTCTCTGTTCTTTTTTCAGTACACACTTCCTTTAGATCTAATTTCGAAAGAAGTTTTTTCACAATGGATGGACGTGGTACGACAAGTTGCCGATAGACCTGTTCCTCCTGAGACTAACAATCCAGATTTAGATGACGACGAACGAGCAGAATTGCCATGGTGGAAATGTAAAAAATGGGCACTTCATATTCTTCATAGAGTGTTCGAGAGATATGGCAGTCCCGGAAATGTAACCAAAGAATATCAGGAGTTTGCTGAATGGTACCTGAGAACTTTCAGTGGAGGTATACTTGAAGTCCTTTTAAAAATTTTGGACCAATATCGAAGAAAGATATATGTATCACCTAGAGTGATACAACAATCAATTAATTACATTAATCAAGGGTAAGCAATAAAGTAAACCAATTTAAATATTTGAGTTTCTTGTTTATTTGTCTTCAATTGTCAGTGATGTAGTAACATATTGTTAATAGCTTCAATTAAATCTTTATTTAAACTCAACTTTTGGTCTGGGAAATTTTTTTCTTTTTAATTTTCTACTTCAACTTATAGAGTGAGTCATGCGTTTTCATGGAAGTTCTTAAAACCACATATGTTCGAGATAATTCGTGACGTGCTGTTTCCAATACTTTCATACTCCGCTGCAGATGAAGAGCTTTGGATTAATAACCCATATGAATATATTAGACTGAAATTTGGTGAGAAAATATTCATAGATACAAATTTTTCACGCGCTACTTTGTATTACATCAAAATTATCATTATTTTTCAGATATATTTGAAGATTTTGTATCTCCAGTGACTGCGGCACAAACTTTATTACATTCTGCTTGTAAAAAACGTAAAGATATGCTTCAAGAAACTATGCAATTCTGTGTAGAAGTATTAACTAGTCCAAATGCAGACCCCAGGCAGAAGGATGGTGCACTACATATGGTAATTATTTTTATGTAGATAAAACTTTATATTTAAGTTAAAATATACGAATTTCTTTAAAATGTGAGATTTTTTTAGGTTGGTAGTTTGGCAGATGTATTATTGAAAAAGAAAGTCTACAAGGAGCAAATGGATAAGATGTTGTTACAGTATGTCTTTCCTGAATTCAATAGCTCTCATGGTCATATGAGAGCAAGAGTAAGTGTTATATATTACTTTAAATTTAATTAAATAAACCATTTTAATAAATATTATTTATTGGTGATTATTTATTTCAGGCTTGTTGGGTATTACACTATTTTTCCGAAATAAAATTTAAACAAGAGCAAATATTAGTCGAAGCAGTTCGATTAACGACGAGTGCTCTTCTTACGGACCAAGACTTGCCGGTTAAAGTAGAAGCTGCTATTGCTTTACAAATGCTTCTTTCTGCCCAAGAAAAAGCACAAAAATATGTAGAACCTTTAATCAAACCGATAACGCTTGAATTATTGACCATCGTACGAGAAACTGAAAATGACGATTTAACAACTGTTATTCAAAAAATGGTACATACATATTCAGATCAGCTTATGCCAATTGCAGTTGAAATGTGTCAACATCTCGTAAGTATTACTTCTTCGTCTCATTGTTTACAAAACGAAGCAAACTAAAAAATATCGAACTAGGAAATTTATTTGTCCACAGGCTACAACATTTAGCCAAGTACTCGAAACAGACGAAGGTAGCGATGAAAAAGCTATAACTGCCATGGGATTGTTAAGTACAATAGAAACCTTATTGTCTGTCATGGAAAAACAACCACAAATCATGGCACAATTACAACCGACAGTGCTTCAAGTTGTTGCTCACATTTTTGGGGAAAGTGTTATGGGTAAGTTAAATTATAAAAAATAACTGAAGTGACAAAGTTATTAATTTAATATGGTTTTGTGTTTTAGAATTCTACGAGGAAGCTCTTTCATTAGTGTATGATCTCACGAAAAACACAATTTCAGAAGATATGTGGAAAGTCTTGGAATTAATGTATCAGTTATTCCAGAAAGACGGTTTTGAATATTTTACTGATATGATGCCTGCACTTCACAATTACATCACAGTTGATACTCCGGCATTTCTTTCTAATGAAAATCACATACTAGCTATGTTTAATATGTGCAAGGCTGTACGTTTATAATCCTCTTGTTCTAAAAATAAACAGTTATTTTTCTAATAAAATTTTTATCTTTTATGTGTCAGGTATTAACTGGAGATGCCGGAGAAGATCCAGAGTGTCACGCTGCCAAACTGTTGGAAATTATAATTTTGCAATGTAAAGGTCATATTGATCAGGTATATGTTTCTTTTAATTTATGCAGTATTTTTTTATGGAAAAAAAGAAGTTGAACATGTTACGCGTAAAAAAAAAATTTTTTTTTAGTGTATACCTTCACTTGTACAATTGGTATTAGAACGTTTGATGCGTGAGGTTAAAACATCAGAACTAAGAACCATGTGTTTGCAAGTAGTAATCGCAGCTCTTTATTATAATCCGGCATTGTGTCTCGAAACAATGGATAGATTACAAGGAAGTTTTGGACAGTCAACAGAACCAATTGCTTCACATTTTATTAAACAATGGATACACGATACGGACTGTTTCTTAGGGTAAATCTTTATTAATATCTATTAGTTATTTAAAATTGACTATAATTAATTAACTAAGCATTTCAATATTGTATAGGTTGCATGACAGAAAACTCTGTGTTCTTGGATTGTGTACTTTAATTAGCATGGGCCCAGCAAGACCGCCAGCAGTAAATGAATGCGCTCAGCAAATTATACCATCTTTAATTCTTCTTTTCGACGGTTTGAAAAGGGCTTATGCAGCTAAAGTAACTGATACTGATGATGAAGAAAATGAAGAAGATGATAGCGATATTGACACAGGTAATAATTTCTATATTTATTTTTCCCCTTTTTTTATTTGATTTTATTAAATGATACTCATTTTTATATATATTTCAATAGAAGTGTTATCATCGGACGAAGACGAAATCGACGATGCTAGTCAAGAATATTTGGAAAAGTTACAAGAGAAGGTGACAAGGTCATCTACTCAACACGGTTTTAATGTATCAGCTTCAATTCAAGATGGTCATGGAGATCACAGATCAGACGTTGATGGTGATGACTCAGAATATGATGCCAATGAAGAAACTCCACTTGAGTGCTATGGCACGCCATTAGATTCAGAAGATACGAATCAAGATGAATACGTTGTTTTCAAAGAAGTAATGCAAAGTAAGTAAACACTATACCTCTTTTCATGATTTTATACTTCTACGAGCACTGTAGGTCTTGATTAAGAATTTGAAAATCATTTAATGAAATGGATATATGTGTTTTATTTTCAGACATTGAAAGAACAGATACAGTGTGGTATAGGGCATTAACAGGTCATTTAACTTCAGAACAGCAGAAAGCGTTACAGGAAATTATTCTTCTGGCAGATCAACGTAAAGCAGCCCTTGAAAGTAAAAGAATTGAACAGAGTGGAGGTAAGTTTTCTTAATTTGATTACTTCAAAGTTGTTAATATTAATATTAATACACTTTCCTTGTCGTAATTGCGTTATTATTAAATATATTAATGAAATTTTTGTTTCAGGTTACGCTTTTCATTCGCAGACTGTTCCAACGTCGTTTAACTTTGGTGGAACGCCTCTGAGCCGATAAAGACTCCTGATCGTTTATATTTTTATGTTAAGTAAGTAAATAAATTGCGAAGCATCCGAGTCGAGTATCCTTAACAATGCAATACATGTTCCCACTCCGTTAAAACCGAGTTATACGCGAGTCAAAATAAATACGAGAGCGTCCTTTTTTTGTTTGCTTTTTCACGTCTTTCTGGCTTTTCATGACTATAGCTCGGTACATACAACAATGGTAGCATCCTTTCGAGCGTTTGGAAATCCATTCCACGATGGAATCTGCGGAGAAGCACGTTTCTTTTTACAACGCAATAGTAAAATGTAATTAATCTTCATAATAGAAGAATGTTATATTTAACGTAAATAAAGAAAAAAAATTTTTATTTTGTCGTATAAAAAATATTTTTTATCATTGTATATTTCGATTTCCAGATTCCAGGGAATAAGTTCTGATCTCGTTTCCAAATCGCCGTGCTTCTTCGCGGAACTCACGTCAATCCATTGTCCAGCGCGATCGAATTTTTTTTTTTTTTTTTTTCTTTTTTTTTACACGTGAAAATAGAAATGAAAGTATAAGAAGAAGACAGAATGCATGCAAGTGTGCTTGTGTATGAAAGAAAAAAAAAGATGGAAAGGGAGAAATATTTCGATCGCTCTTGAAGCGCTCGAAAAAGTGCCTTCAACATGCTCGACGCGGATGGGACCTAACTTAAAGACAGTAAAATTGGATCGAGGCTAGGACGCTTCTCTAGTTTGTAAGTTCCGTAAACACTGTACTAAAGTATAATAAATTAATGCTAATAAAAGCAAACAATTATTCAAGACTTTCCAGCCTCAAGATTTGATTAAAATTGGTTTCTTTGCTAAATTGTAATAAATAAAATTGTAAAAATTAACTAAATCAATAATTAAATAGTAGAATATCTTGTTTTGTATATATATATTTTAATTAAATAAGATTTCTTATTATAAATTTACAACTTTATAGAAGTACAGGTGCAGTAAGTATTTTTTATATAAAGATAGTACAATTTCTTTTTAATTAAAAGATTGTTAAAATCTAAAATGTAGCAAACTTGATGGGAAGAATCAAAAATTATCATATTATTAGGGATGGGATAACTGATAAGTGAAATATAGAATTTTTTTTTCTTTAACAGCCTTATATTCCACTTTCGATTAATACATAAATTAAGTTATACGATTTTAAATGAAGAGCATAGCAGGATACATATCAGTTTATGGAAAATAATTTATATCCTGCAGAACAGCCTTCAGTGTGGAGATACATTTACGAAAGAAATTGCGACAATCACGATCACATATACGTTTGCAAATCTCGTAAAAGTATATATATATATTTTTTATTATTACAATAGGCAACAATCGTAATTACAGGTATTTTAAATTTAAAACGAAATTCGGCCATTGTAACTGAAAACAACCTCATATTAAATATGATAAATTTAATTCCATGATCATTTTGTACGTAATTATGGTGAAAATATATCTAATAAAGTAATAATACTTTAGAATCACAGATGTATCTTTAAAAAAATTTGTCTTTTCAACTGCATTCATTAATGGGCTATTAATTAAGAAACTTGCAAACGTAAACGTAACTTTGATACTTTGCTAAATTTAAAAAGAAGGTAAAACAAGGAAAATAATAAAGTATCCCACAATTCCGGGATAACAGCGCATCAATGGCATTTTTACCGATGGTGTATTGATCAAAGTTACAAAGCACTCCAGAAGACACAATGAGGCTCGCTAATAAATGAACGAGATAGATGCGAAGAACATGTTCAAAGCATAAAACAGTTTAATTCTCAACCTCTTTCCTCAATGTGTCCTCAAAGGAAACGAGCGCTATCACTTAAGACACCGTTCAAAATAAAATGAACCAACACAGCCACCTCTCATTGCTTTTGCTACATTTTGCTCGAATGCTCTCCTATTATTTTGCAAAACTTCTGCAGCGTCTTTATTCAATGGATCTTCTGGATTTGGTTCCTAAACATATAACACTTTCTTATTCTGAACTTTGTAAAAACATATAAAAATATTATAATATTAATGCAGTATGTAAAATACCAGAAAAAGATACTGTAGTCCATAGACGATAGAATTGATTGTGAGAACTGGTTTCCAATCTTCTCTTAAAATATTCAGGCACACATTGCCATCCAGGTCAATATTAGGGTGATAAACTTGTGTTTCACATTTTACTTTAGGTGGCTCATGCGGATAATTTGGTCCAACTTTGAAGCTGAAAACAAATCTACCACCTCTGTAAAATCCCTGAAAAATTATGAAATCAGCTTTTGTTTATGTAGAAAATACTATTATGTGCAAAACTCTTACCTCATCTGGACAAATAATTAATTTAAAACTGAGAAGGTCATCTGGATCAGGAAACTCCGTTCCACATGTTTTTGGTAAATTGAGCTCATTTATATCTATACAAAAAATATATATCATGTTCTAGAACTTATTTTTTAAAATATTCTTTAACTATTAATTATTTATTTATCGTTATTACATGTTTTGAACTAAATTGTATACAGAACTTGAAAAATATTGTATCATAATAATTCTTTAAATATTACAAATAGTCTATAGCTTCTTACATTTATATATTGATAAATATATTTTAATAAAACAAATAATTCAGTTAATTTATTAATGTGTGACACATACAGTGCTTTAGAATAACGTATATATAAGTGTAATAGGTCTGATAAAAATAAATGGACATTAATTACTGCATAGTTTAGGACTAAATATACAGAACATCTTAAAATACTTATAATACAAGGTTCCTAACTGTCAAGTTCTGTTTTTTATGCGTTAGAGAAAATCATAACTTATAAACAGAAAAAAGAAATTAGGAAAAGAACAATGAGTGACCGTCAATAAACCTTTTGTGATTCTCAGTTGTGCTGCGGATGCCTTCTTTTGAGTACCAGCTTTCGGCGATTCGCCATCCTTTTTCGCTTGTTTTAACGAGAATAATTTGATCATGATAAAGTGGCGGTGCCCGGCGTGGAAGGCATAAAAGTCTTCTTCCTCGATCGGCCACGCGCACAAACTATAATGCAGGCAACAAAACTCTTTTTGACAATGGAAACAATTACTATAAATTTACGACTGATTTCACGTGGACGGAACAGAATTCGTTTTTGTTACTGTCACGGTATTAAAGATCTATTTTTCATACTGTGAAAAGTTAAAGTCCGTATTCCATTTATGTTATGCGTGTATATATACTCTATTTCAGGATAGAAGGAACTAAGTAGACGATGCTTTACGCAGCTTGACAGCGTAGGGAAATTCCTAGTTACAAGAGCGATATCCCTCTATAAACTGTTTCAACTTCTGTGGTCATATACACGGTACCAAAAAATAAACGAACAGGGAGAACTGGTAATGATATGATAAATGTACAAAATAAAAGAAATATTGTACTGAATTGTTATATCTTTATAAAATATATGAATATATTGAGAAAAATACGTATTGTGTACAATGAGTAGATCATACTATAATAAAAAAAAAAATGAGGAACCATCAAAATTTCATACCCGTTGAGTAGATACTTTACATGCGTATTATCACAGGATTTGGATTTGGATTTGGATTTATTTACCTTTCAGTGTACAGAAAGGAAGGCACTGAGAAGCTTGTGCTTCTATTGGCCCCCATATTATCACAGGCTATACAGAGTGTAGACTTAAACTCACTTAACATGCACATGGTGGTATTCTCTACTGAAAGCAGTCGAGTGAAATATATAATAGCTTGAGATTAAAATAATAATTGATTTTTTCCGATAAAATTTTAGCTTAATATAATAATACAAACCTTGAATTACTGATTATTATTTCTTGGAGTTTTAATTAAATTATATTTTCAAACTATAAAATATATGATCAAAATTATATGTACATATTATTGTAAATAAAATTTATTCGGAAACTGAACGAATTAATCGTAATAATAAAAACTAAAGTTTCGAACGTTTACTTTACGTTACGATAGATATATATAAAAAAATTAAGTATAAAAAATGTATTATACATAAATATCTATATCTTTTAAATATAATTGGAGAACGCTTGTAACGATTTCAATTCCTACCAATCGTGTATTAGAAAACTTTAGTTAAAAAAGTGATAATATCTTCCTTCGGGCATTGCCCGATATACGAATAATTGTTTTAAGGCTGAAAGAGAAAATATATAAACACACGTAGATGGTTCAGTGTTCGTTCCAAGTTAACGCAAAGTTTGAGACGTCAATGGCTTGCGTTCGTTGTTCATATTGCTTATAACGATTGGGAAGTACTGATTAGATTTTGTAGCTTGTATATTCGCTTAAGTTTGACAGTGAACGACAACACGATGGCCGGAACACGGGATGAAATTTTAGCTGACTTTCAGGTGATTTGTTCAGAGTTTGATTATTTGTTAATTTCGAATACAAATATAATTTTAGGTTATGGTGTATGCATAGATGACATTGACAGTAGTTGAAATCTGCGAATATAGTTTCATATTTTTCGATTGTTCAAACTTGTTAATGTTTAGTAATACCTAAAACATTCAAAAAGTTTGAATAATATTTTATAGTATTTCATGACGCGAATTTTCAATATTTTTTTTCTGTGTGAATCTCAGTTTCTTTGTTTTCATATAATTGTGTTTATGAGTCATGGAATTATTTAAGAAAGTCTGTAAAATTACAAATATCAGAAATTAGTACAACTGATGATTAATCTATTTTGAAAAATAATTTTCTATTAATACTTCCATAATCTGTTTGATTAGTGTAAATAAATGTATATTCTTTTTAGGCATGTACAGGAATTGATGATGTTGGAGATGCTATTAAATATCTAGAAGAATCAAATTGGGATTTATTGGTAAATTTTTGTAATATGTTTACTTGGATAATATATTTAAAATAGATTGAAATTTAAAAAATATTTTACATCGTACAGGCAGCAGTAAACCAAGCTATGCCTCGTGGTACTCAGCAACTACCTTCAGAGATAACTCCAGATATAGAAATGATAGAGGAAATTGAAAGAATGCCTCATTCATCTACATTATCATCTCAAACTGCTTGTGCTCCAAAAAATAATTCAAAAGTTGATGTAGTAGAAAATTCAAAACCAGGAACAAGTAAACCTAAAAGTTGTGTAAGAGGCAGAATGCTCACATTCCATATTAATTATCTAAACAATGAATATGAAATAAATTTATCTGAACTTTCATCATTAAGTAAGTTATTAATAGTCCTTTTGTTTTTAACTATTCTGTAAATATTAATATATTATTAATGTATATGTGCATGTATCTTTTAGAGGATCTCAAACAGCTTATATGGGAACAAACTAATATTCTACCTTGTCAACAACGCCTTTATGGATGGAAAAAAGAACCAGAATCACTAAATACATCATTGCAATCATTGGATTTACCTAAGGAAAATACTCTATATGTTTCTCCTGTATCTGAAGATGTAGATTTAACAACTGATAAGTAAGTAGTATGTTTATTGTTGTATCTAAAAAATGTTCAAAAATATTTACAATTATAATACATTTATTATCCTTCCAGTGTGAGTTTATCAAATCGTATGACTCAAACATATACTTTAAATATTAAAGATGAAATACACAAGAAAACATATAATTTAAAATATTCTGGAACAAGTACAATCTTGGATGTAAAATCGGGAATTTATGCATTAATAGATGTTCCAGTACGAAATCAGCAATGGAAAGGTTGGCCAAGTTCAGTAAAAAATGATAATATTATGTTAGCACAAAGTGGAATTTCTCATCCAGAACATGACCTTTCTGTTAATGAACTTCCTATGAAAGAAGAGAAAAAGGTATCATTAGTTATCTGTAAATGTATGTAATAGTAATATAATGTAATATTAATAGTACGTTTATTTAATTTTAGGATATTATAGATTTGGTTGAAAGTGATAGTTCTGTAGATGAATATGACATAGAAGATGGTATTTTCGTAGATAATGTAATATCTACCAAAATTCAACGTCTAAGTGAGTACTTTGAATTCTGAATACATATATATGTGTATTTCTTTTTTCATTAAGTAAATGTTAAAAAGTGACTGTTTGCTATAGTGCCAGAAAATGTAACGGACGAGACAATAGGTACAATGCAGTTTGCCGAAGAATTTGAAAAACGATATGGGCCAGCACATCCAGAATTTTTTACTGGTAGATTTAAAGATGCTGTCAAAGAATCGTGTTTGAAACCAGCAAAAGAGGTTTGTAATTAATACAATCGGAAAGATCTTTAAGCAGTAAATTAATATAAATCGTTAATATTTTGAATAATTACAGAGAAAATTATTGGCTGTATATTTACATCATGACAACAGTGTATTAGCCAATGTATTTTGCACACAATTACTGAGTTGCGAAACGGTACTTCAAGTTTTATCTGCAAATTTTATTGTGTGGGGTTGGGACATTACATGCGAATCTAATAAGCAAAAGTATGCATCATTTTACGAAAAATTATTTCTTTTATGATACACATTCTGTTTTTCAATAAATTATTGATTTACAGATTTCTTACCTCGGTGAAACAAACATTAGGTTCAGTTGCAACGTTAGCTATGAAGAATATAGATGTTGATACTTTACCGGCTCTTGTAATTATAATGAGAACTAGATCTAATACAGAAATATTTACAATAGTACATGCCAATGTGGGAGTGAATGAATTGTTAACCAGTTTAATTCACGTTGTTGAAGTGTTCCAGGTACATAAATTAAACATATTACTTTAAGTTGATTATTGAGGAAGATATTTAAAATGTTCATTTAAAAAATAGGAACAGAGACGTACTGATATCGGAGTCGAAGAAGAAAGACAAGCTAGAGAAAGAGTCAAACAAGAACAAGATAGAGCATATCAAGAAAGTTTAGCTGCAGATAGGTAAAATAAAAAGTATTATTTTGATGAAATTAAGTTTTGAACATTTTAATCGAAATTATATGATTCCAGAGCGAAAGAAGAAGCAAAACAGATGCAAGAAGAATTAGAAAAGCAACGAAAAGAACAAGCTGAGAATGAAAGATTGGCTGAAGAGGCAAGAAAAGAAGCTCATAGACAAGCTGTAGAATCAAGTTTACCTCCTGAACCACAACAAGGAACTAGCGATGGTGTACTAAAAGTACGAGTGCGACTACCAGCTGGCAAATTTTTGGAGCGTAGATTTCAATCTGATACAACATTACAAACACTCCTCAATTTTCTCATTGTGGAGGGTTATCCAACAGAGGAATATAAAGTTTTATGTAGTTGGCCTCGAAGGGATGTAAGTAGATGATGTAAGCATTTGAGTTCTTATTATATAGATATTTTCTATGTTGTTACTATATTGCTTCAAGTTAGAGATAAATAATTGTTCATATACATATTTTCAATTCATAACAATAGATTCGGAAGTGTTACTAAAACTTACATTGAAGTGAATTTTGTATCTGTTGCAGTTAACATCTATGGATTCAAAACTTACTCTTATGGATCTTAAATTTTGTCCTCAAGAAACAGTAATATTAGAAGAACGATAAGTGATTTGTTGTAATTAAATTAAAAATGTAGAAACTAAGCATTGCAATATCCTGAGAATGTTATTTATTTAATAATTTTCGAATAGTTATCAGTTAGAATGAGTTCTGTTTATTAAGCAACTACATTTTTATGCTGGTCTTTTCGTACTATTCATTCGTACATCAAATGTAGTTTTATATTATAAAAAAGAAATCCTTTCCATGCATGTGCATTGTATATTTTAAATTCCTAAAAATAAATTACATTTCGAGAAACCTCAAACAAAAGTAGCCTTTTGTTTGTCGTTACCATGTTTGCAACAAGCATTTAAAGATTCATCGAGACAGGAGTTTAACTTGTACAAAATATAAATGGTATTTGTAATAAAAAATATATTTTAAATAAAAGGAACTTTTCCTAAAAATTTTTATTATAAATACAAAGATGCAGCAAAGACAATGTCACGTTTTATAAGTTTGATTGCTTCGCTAAATTTATTCTCTAAATCTGTGTTTCCAATGTTTTTTGCTGCTTGACACAATTGTCTAAGAACTTCTTCTAAACGTCGCATACATCGTATAATTGAGCCTAGAATGGATAACTTAAAATTAATTTAAAATATATTAAAAACATTTAACGAATTAATGACAAAATATTATCTTCAATGTACCTTCAAATATGTCCGTCATTTTACAAATTTTTAAAAAGCTAGCACCCTTACACCAAGCATACACGACATCCATCAAATATGGTTTAAATCTTTCTACATATGCATCTTCATCTAACTCTAAATTAGCTTCTGTAGATACTTTAGCTATTCTTCGAGCTAAATCTTGCATTTGTCTGAGTGGGCCACTCAATTCTTCAGTGATTTTAGGCATTTCATTCGATTTATCATCGCAAACGAAGCAACTGATTAACGCTACCATTTGAGGCACGCTTAAAGAATTAAATAATCCGTTAAAGATCATTTCTGTCATCAACAATTCATCAGCCCCATTAAGTTCACAAGCAACTCGACCTTTTAATTCTATAACATCTGATGCTGTGCAGTAGGCCATTCTTCGTAATACGCGTTTCCTACATTTTAATTCGTCCATTTGAAGTATCGATTTAGCTTGTTTCAATTCCAATTTAGCTTGTTTCAACTGATTTCCCAACTCTTCCTTATGAAGAAATTGTTCATACAGGGTATTTACATTCGGGTCCTACATTGAAACGAAATAACATTCACTATTACTTTAGATACAATAAATACGAAATAATATATAAAAACAAAAAATAATTGTTTACCTTGTGTAAAGGATGGACATATAATTTTTCTTCCAAGACTTCAATTTTTTTTATGATATCTTTAAAACCTTCATCTTCTATATGCATGTCCGTCGTAGGATTGAGTAATGGTGGTCCGTTTGGAAATCGCTTCTTGACTTCTTGTATTGTCTTTAATACGCTTTTCCTGTTATCAGAAGGTCTTAAATCTTTCGGGTAATATAATCTGAGTGAACTGATTTGAGAAATTAGTGTATGTAAAACAGGAACTACTTCCATGTCACCTTCTTCCCCATCACGACAGGGTATTGGACATCCTTCAGTAGATTCTTTCGAAATGTGTAGCAAGATATCAATAATAATAACAGTGTTCTCTTTTACTGGATTCTTAGGGTTTTTCTTTTTAAAGTTTACAATAATGCCCCAATCAAACGTTTCATTTTCATTTTTTACCTGTAATATTACAATTATAAGAAAAAAAAATACGTATATTTACATATATATGTACGTAATATCTACATACTTTTACCAATCTTCCTGGTTGCAAAAATGGAAGTAAATATTCTGGTTTTGTTAAAAACGATCTAAATTCAGTACTAAGGCGTTCAAGTTGTTCACGTATGCCATGATACGAAGATATATGATTATATTTGTCAACAGTTACTGCATTGTACGAAGCTTGCAATTCCTTTACCTCTGTGTTAAATTATAATAGTAATTATTTTGTGCAAAACTATAATATTTAATTACTAAGTAAACAATTTACTTACTATTGTACAAATTGGGAATAGAGGCTTGATTTTGGAATTGATAAAAACTTCTTTCAAGCATATATTCTGGATTAATTTCTTCAACTCTCAGCAGGTTCAAAACCATGTTGTAAGTTAAATGAAATGCTGAATTGATAGGATCTGGTTTTCCTTGTATAATTGCCTTTCCAATAACTGGACTAACTTGTTCATCTATCATTAATATTACTATTCCTTTTTCATCCAATCCTCTTCTACCTGCTCTACCAGACATTTGTATGTACTCTCCAGATGTAATCCAACGGAAATCTTTTCCATCAAATTTTCGTGATGCTGTAAATAAAACTGTTCGTGCTGGCATATTCAACCCCATTGCAAAAGTTTCTGTCGCGAAGAGTGCTTTTATCAATCCTTCTCCAAACAATATCTCTACCGTTTCTTTTAAAATAGGTAAAAGACCACCATGATGAATGCCTATACCTCGTCTTAAAAGTGGTAATACATTTTCAACCTGCGGCAAACGTCTGTCTTCTTCGCTAAGTACATCCATTGCATTATTAAAAACTTCATCTACCAGTTTCTTTTCTTCTAATGTATTTAAATCCAATTTAGCCATTTGCATTGCATAAATTTCGCAATCTTTTTTTGAAAAGCTAAATATAATTACAGGTGCAAAATTTCGTTCCATGATCATTTTCACCATTTTGAAGATATTTGTTTGTCCAGCATTCGTCGGTCGAATACCGCCTTTACGGCCTTTAGTGTCTCCTTTAGCTGCATCTCCGTGTTGTAAACAAGCCATTGCTCTGTTAAAATTTTCTTCTTTAAATTGTCCCATTTCATCTACAACCTAGAAATTAATTAACAAACATAAGCTTCCTCTTTTACACTAGATAATTGCTTTATTGTATTTTACAAACCAAATGAATTCCATCCCCACCAACAGGAAATATATAATGTTGCAGAGGAGTTGGTCTATAATCTGTATAAACAACATGACATGGTTGTTTATGTAAATCTGCAACCCATTCAACAAACTGTCGTGCATTAGGTATAGTTGCAGAAAGAAATACATAATGTACATTGTCTGGTAATAGTATTAATGTTTCTTCCCATACAACACCTCTTTCTTTGTCACGCATATAGTGAATTTCATCAAAAATTACCCAACCAACTTCACGCATTACCTAAATAATATATGTACCTATTAAAATTATAATACAATAGTAGATATGTATACATAAATATATAGTTTAAAATCCTAAGAAACCTCTGATCCTCTATACAGCATATTTCTCAAAATTTCAGTAGTCATGATAAGCACACTAGCTGTTGGATTAATTGTCACATCCCCAGTCACTAAACCAACATCCTTGAATTCTTCATAAAATTCTCTATATTTCTGATTACTTAGTGCTTTTATAGGAGTTGTATAGATCACTCTTTGTTTGTCTCTTAATGAACATGCTATTGCATACCTATAATGAGTATGATTAACAATTGTTTGTTGAAAGATTTATTACTGCTTTATATTTTAATACATACTCTGCAACAACAGTTTTACCAGCCGATGTGTGTGCAGAAACTAGAACTGACTGATTATTCTCAATACATAATATTGCTTCCTTTTGGAAAGGATCTAGTACAAATTTATATTCTTTAGCTGGTTTGCTTTGTTTCTGTTCCAGTGGTACATATTCATAGTTTGGTGGAACAGCAACTTCATGTGTGGACGATTCGATCGTTTCTATTGTATGTATTTTGATACGTGGTGCTAAGTCCTCTATACTACAGAAATAGTAAAACATATAAATAGCTTCTATAAAGAAACTATTAAACGACTAAAAGTAAACTGTAAGAAAAATGTTATATGAAAGCATGATAATAAGTCATTAGTTACTATTACTCACTTCAAATCTTCTAAGACTGGATCCAATTTCAATTTTTTAGAAATTATGTCAGATTCAATTTCAAGTTGTCGTTTTGTTCCGTCTTCTGCATTTGTTTCCCTAAAAGTTTATTTTGTCTTCTAAGCAATAATATTCTTAACATTTACTTATAAGGTTAGAATACGTAAAGGTTATGAAAATAATTCCCTCTTACTTCTCATTTGATGTTTGTTTCACGGTAGTCGGAATTATTTCTAAGATATCATCGGCTTCTTCGAAAACATCAAATAAATCGTCAGTAAAATTTGCCATTATTTACAAATTATGATTTTAAGTAAATATAGGTTTCATTTATTTTCACACATCAAGAACAATATTTCTTTCCCTCTTCGCAAATCGATTATCGAATATATCGAAGGCATTATTAACTACGTTCAGTTCAGTTCGTTATAAATTTTGATAACTCGATATGAATAATTCAAATGATTATCACTGGGTCAAATGTTCTGAAAGTTTTATTTTAAATAAAGAAATGAAGTGCTCAAGATTTAGTCTGTAATTTTTATAAGTTATTAGTGTCCTTTTTAATACATTAAAATATTAAAACAGGATTGGCAACCAAGGTTTGCAGACATTATTATTAGACATTCGTATACACGATAAAAAGTCATACAAAAAAAGTGGTGCATAAAAAGTTAAACACTTAAAAAAATTGAAACTTTTATCATTAATCAAAATATATTTTATTTAGGATATTTAAAAATATCTATGTTGAAAAGTGTTTAATTCAGGTAATTAATATATGGTACATACAATAAAAATCAGGTTTCTGTATTTCAAAATTCAAACATAATTCTTTACAATTTCTCATTACATATACTCATACATTTTCTTTTTATATTCATTCCGCGCATTTTCAGATCTCTTTCAAATTGCTGAAATAAAATAAAGTAGTTAATGCGAGACTCGTCGAATTCAACGAAGACCACGGTAAGCATACAAATATTCGGATGTTTTATAATTGATTTGGATAACTCGAAGTTCAATCGATCGCATAGAGTGGGATAAGAGTGTTGATGGAGCCGAGTTTACGAGACAAAGAAACGAGACTTTCAGTTTCTTCTGGGCATCCGCGAGTGTAACAACGTGAGTGTAACCATTGCGTTGGCACACACGTGAAAGTTTTCGTCTTCCGAGCGCCCAGCTTCCTCCGTATACGCACGAAGTCAATCACCGCACGGAGAGACATAGGTATTCGAGCATGCGCAAACTTTAGAAGGAATTAGCGATTTGAAATTCAATTCAATTCTATTGTGACTTGGGATAATACACAATTATAAATTCCTGAGAAATTAATTGCGTATAAAACATGCAAATAATCCTTCTTTTGTCGTTTCATTTTTGTTGAGTGGTAAATTATATCTTTTATATGATTGTGAAATATTATAATCTGAACTGTAATGTAATGAACACTTCTTTTATTTCAAATAATTAATTACATCTTCTTTATCGTTACTTTTAATTGCAGATGTTTAACCAGTTAAATGAACATTATTTTATCATCGTTATCTACATAAAATTTTGTATATTCTTCGTCGCTTACTGGTTTAAAAAAAGAAATATGTCACAACATTTCGTACAATTTTGTAGGTCAACGTCATATTTCTCGAAAATGATTTGTAATTCATCAAACTATAAAAAAGACATAATGTTACTGTATATAATTTATAATTGTGAGATACATTTAAAACGATTGAATCGTCCCTGGAATTTGCAGCATCCAAAGCAAAAAAATCAACATTATTTTCAAGAGTATTGGACGCTACGTTAGATCACTGATAGTCATCGATGGACGTGGTTTACTTTTTTGTTATAAACTTGCACTGTAGTAATTGACATTGTAGAAAGATATCTTTCCATGCAGTGCTTGAAAGTTTACGATGATTTTAAAAGATCAGTATAATTATTTATATATTCGACGATACATTGTCCATCGTCTGCGGTACCTAACATGTTAAGGAAATAAATATGAAATAATAAAAACTTTAATGAATAGATTTTGGAGGATGTTAAATTGCTTGTGGATAATGAATTGCACGTTAATAACAAGAACACATACACGTATGGACCAACAATACTGACGTAATACTTGACTGTTGGATATGCAGACACACTGACCGCCACAAAGCAATTGTTATTTTTCTACTTTCTCCGACGAAAAGAAAAGCTATGTTACCCTCTGGCCATTTAGCCGATTCCGGCACAGAGTTTCGTATCTGTTAAATAATATGAAACATGAATCTGCATGTATAAAGTATGAAAGTTGTGCTTTGCCCGAGGCTGTTTTGCCTTTCTTGATAGAAAATTCTTACGTGCCACCTGGTACGAATTTGTGCCCTACATATATCAATAATTTTCGAGCGTTAAAGAGGGTAACAAGATATGAGAGACACATTCTTTCTGAACATGTAACATATAATTTGTGTTAGTACTTTGTACTAACATTAGTAATTAAAAGTACTTTCAACCTATTTCTTTTTATTTGCTGGAATAGTTGGTACAGGAAGAAAGAAGGGATCTCTCATAAGAAATTACACATGAAATAGTGATACCATCGATGACATGAAAATGAAGATAAGATTCTTTCTTATGGAACTATTAATCGATTAAAAAAATAAGTTAAGATATGATAGGCCTCGATGGTAACGGATTAGAGAATGAAATGTTCATTCTTGAGTTATGGGGTGACATGTTTTCAGAAGACGGCCCTGAATGAATGCGAGTGAAAGTTTGCGAGTTAAATATTTCTTGCGACTTCTCTTTATGGACCGTTTGTATATACGGGTTTCCTATAAGTTTATGTACGCTGGTATTTGCTTTTTTATCTTTATTCTTATACATGCAACATCTATGCTACGTTATGTTGCAGGATTTAAAATCAATTAATTATAAAATCACAAGAACCATTGGTTGAACAAAATATGCAACCGTTAATCTATTAAATAATTGTTCAACAACGAGTATTAATCTCTTTTCGCTCTTAGCTTTCCTCCAATCTATAAATCATTCGTTTCACCGTTCCGCTTAATTGTTTACGAGATTTTGGTATTGAAATTCATTTATTATGTAATTGTGTGACATCGAACTTTTGGCTCGTGTCGTATTCTTCTTTAAGCACAAGGCTTTTGTAACGTCAATCGACATTCCAGGGTGCAGCGTGTAATACGTGAACATCGAGCAGTGGGCTGTAACGACGAGAAAGTAACCCGTTGGAAGTGGCGGAATGCGGAGTGCTGGGCACCTACGACCTGTACGCTGATCCATGCTACTAGGTAATTAGAGTATCACGTTTATGTATACTTATGAAGAAGGGTAACTTTGGCTCAAGGTGCTGTATTCGATCAACTCTCATAACAGATTATTTAATCTTATCTCCTATAATTCCAAAATTCTAAGTGCCAAAATACCAGAACCAAAAATTTTAATGTTCTTTAGTACAAAAATTTCAAGCTCTTAAAGCCCCAAAATCCTACAGTCCAAAGATTCTAAAACTTTAAGGTCTCAAAATGTCACAATTCCAAGATACTGAAATTCTAATTCTTAAGTTTCAGAATCTCAAAATTCCGAAATTAAAAAGTTCCAATCTCAAAATATCACGATTCTAAAATACCGAGGTCCAAAGTCTCCAATGTCTACACCTTTTAAAACTAATTCGAATCACCTTTCTCCCCGAGTAGGTAATCTCGAGTCGATCAGAAGATAAAAGTTTAATTACATGCGAAATATTAAATTAGACTTGCTATAAGAAAGTAACGTAAGTATGGTATTAAGAAGTAATTAATTCAAAAATATAACAATTATTTCACATTTCCGCCAGCTTATAAGGAATGTCCTGAATAACGTAATACTTGTTTCTCGTTGTCCGATTTCTTACGTGAACATGACAAATGTGAAAGCAACCTTGAAACATTGGATCATCCACCGCATCAATACTAAACGGCACGTCCAGTAAAAAGTACCTACTCAATAAATTAGGTGATCATGCAACCGGAATTTCCATAAAACAAAAAAGAAATATTATGATATTTTAATTTAGTATTTGTAGACATACGAAGTGGAATCATAAATTATACAGGCTTTCAATTGCGGCTTAGAAAATGTATCTCTCATGTAACAGTTCACCTACTAATTAGTTAAATATTTCATAATTTTTTTCGCAGTACTACTTTACGAAAAAGACAAAGAAAGATGATGAAATGTTGAGGGGAAACAAGAACTTTGAGGATGAAAGTGTGCGGCATTTAGTCCGCCACCGAGTATTCTGAAAAGAGTATGCAGCGCTGGTTACTCGCCCTAGACGAACCTGCATCTAACCCATGCGGTAACACAATCATCAACCACGAACCATCGGGGTACGACATATTATTCGATGATCGAACATTTCCTTTACACAAAATAATACTTTACTTATTATAGGTGATACTGTTGGACCGTACTAGGTGATGCTGGAATCCGGGAAATTTTGTTCCAGTGCCGCAATCGCAACGGCCTTGACAGTTTCAGGTGGAAATCAGATTAGTTTCAATGACAATGCTGCAAAATTACCTTTGCATTTGTCGAATGAACGGTACACTTGTAATCCTGATAACTTATACGCTGTGCCAAGAACTGATCTACACGAAACAGAATGGTACAGAGGTCTCCTTCAACAAATCATTCCGATAGCTTAGTGCGCCAATATTATGAATCCATAAATGTTTAATAATGTCGTCATTTACTTATGAATTTAACTACTTTCTTCTCAGTTTAAAAACAAGGTGTACATAGAACGCTAGTAATTCCGAAAACACCTTCAGTAAATATATATAATCTTTGTGTAATACTATACTAACATAATACTTGTGGAATACTATACTAATACGATACTAACAAATGGCGATTCAGTGCATTGTGATACTAGTGAACACATAGTGATCTAAGATTACTTCCTCTTAATTAAAGGTCTTACGTTTATGTTAAGAGAATGAAAAGGAAAATACAATGTTTCAGGACACAGCCTAATTCGATAGAAGCTGAAATCTCAAGATTTGTAACTGATTCGTCGGCAACAACAACTACCGCACGAAATTATCTGAGAAGATGTCGAACCTCAACCAGTTCCGGCTATTCCAGTCATTCTCCGCCATTGTCAACTGGTTCTTATTCTTGTTATGCGTCAGCGGTTTGTGGACAAAATTTTTTTCGAAATGTTCCTCTAACGATGAAGGATCAATTTGGAGGGAACCTGGCCGTAATTCATGAAAGTGAAGCAATTCCACGTCCTATCTGGCCGTCCTCGTTTCCTACTCCACGTCAATTTTATCACAATGACGAAAGTCCAGAATACGATGGTCAGTATATTAATATTTCTATCTTGACATAATTAAAACATGTCCATATTGTGATTTGTAATAGCTTTGTACACGTGCTGGGGATGCAGTTGTACTTATACCTCCTCCTACTGCGACTGGAATTGTGACAAATCTGCCGGCACATCGGCACACGAAGTTCTTCTTGAATTGTCACGAACGCTAAACTCCGTGCTAGATGGTGAGAATATCATGACACCAGAAGAGATCTTGCAAAATATTTCGCATAAAGTTGCCCAAGGAATTGGTACGAAAGGAGGAGTCTACGAGTACGTTTATCACAACTCTTTCTTGCCTAAAAAGTCATTCGCGAACGAGAAAAGTTCGTGTCTATTAAACTGCAATAAAAATACATCGTCCAAGATCAACCCAATTAATTCAAAACTCTACAGCAATACTCGACATTTTTATATATACAACCCAGCGTGGTACACCTGCTTGTGCACTTGCGGACACAATCATAGATTTGTATCGTCTCTGAAAACTGATCAAGTCGTAACGAATAATGAACTGGAGAAAAAGGAAAGTCCAACTGCTGCGGTTTTAGTAAACGATTATTATCAGGGAACGAATTCATGGTCAATTTTAGAAAATGACAAAAACGCTTCAGAATCGAATATTTGCGAATGTTTGAAACATTCAACTGATTACATTAAAACAATGCAGAACATGTATGAAAACCACCATGTTGGAATTGATACGAAAAAAGCGATTAACGTCAACGAGGGAACTAAGAATAATCGAAACAAAATTGTTTCCAATGAATCAGAATATGTGATGGTAAGTTTGTAACATAATTCAAAATAGCTTACTACCCATCGATTGACTTAATTACTTAATTCTGAATTGATATATGTATAAAATAAATATGAATAAACGTCGACACGCTGACTGTTATAAGGAATCACCACTAAATGTAATCGAGTATTAAAAAGTTTAAATAATTAATATTTTGCTATAGCAGTCAACGTGTTAACTAAATTTGGAAATGGATGTATTTACTACCGTATATACGGATTGTAAAACATCTAATTTCCTTATATTATAACAACATTAGGTGTGAATAACAGTATTCACAATATCAATGTAACCAACGTATCAAGACCGATGTTTCAGCAGTTGGAGAGTGGTTACAGTGACTCGATAAACGAAGATATGGTCTTCTCATCCAGAAAAAGTAATTGGGATTATCGTATGCAAGGATTCATTGGAGATTTAGATTTCACTCTGGATGTTTCTCGAGCGGAACGTTTAGGTCGAACAATCGCAAAGGCAAAGCGTAAGCGACAATGGTGTAGAACTTTAACTGCTTTTTTTGGACTAGTCTTTTTTATTTTAAGTGTCGTCATTGTTTCACTGTCTGTAACGAGAGGTCGTAAAATATTTGGTAGCATATGAATCAATCTATACGAATTTAAAAAACAATACTGTATTAGTATCATCGAGCGAAACATTTTCATGATACTTTTTATAACAAAATTATTGACTGACACTTAATTTATATATGTTTAGTACCTTATATCGTTAAGTAAAAGTAACAGGATTAAGGTCCTGTTAGCAATATGTGGCTGTGACCATGTTCTTATGTATGAATATTAATATACTATGTATACTCAGATGAAATCATATTAAGTAATGAATAAAATGTACAATGGAATGTAACAAAATTTAATTTAAAATCTTGATAAACAAAGCCATAAAATTTAAGTTGTTGTTAAATATTTTCTAAGATATATTACATTCAAAATTTTTATATTTTTTACACATTGTTCCGTTAATTTCATTAAAATTAATCGATAATTAAATTATTAAAACGCTAAAGATAATACTTGAACACAGATATTGTATTTCAAATAAAATTGATGGCGCATGCTTACGTGAACATAAATGTCAAAGTAAAAGTCATGCTGTTAAAAGAAATTTAATATTCTGTGGTTTTTGAAATAAATATAAAATTTTAGTTCTTACATAAACGTCGTTAACTTATTATAATTATTTTTTATTAAAAAAATCAAAACGAATTAATAAACGAAAAACATTATTTATTTTTTCATATAAAGATAGAGGTTATATTCTCTTTGAATTTATATTGTTATTTATATTATTCGTTCGATTATTTCAAATAACATTAAAAAAGGTATATTTACATAATTTAAGGTAAGAATCTAATTATAAATTATGCCAAAAGTGAAACGTTATTATATGCTTATTAACTAATATATCATTGTATTTTTACTATAGATTTTTATTTGAGCTTTTCAAATATGGCGTGTATACCATGCATAGCTATACCAATACTTCTCGTTATATGGAGGTTTCTAATACAACCACTATTATTGAAATGGTGGCAGTTTAGAAATAAACAAAGATCAACAGCTGATGAACAACCTCCAGAACTGGTAAAAGAATGCAAAAATGGAATTTGTACATTAACTTGGAAGAAAAATCAAGATAATAAAAAGACAGATTAAAATATACATAATTTGTGAATACTATTAATTGAATGCATTACTTTATTAAAATGTATGTTTAGCTCGAAAGATGTTCTTCGATTAGTATTGTATAACACAAACTATACATTAAAAAAAAAATTAATAGTTTAATGGGCAATAAAAAAGGATGTTTCGTTTATTATTTTAAAATACATTATACATAGTTTAACAAATATTTAGAAATCAATGAAATATTCTTAGTTTTCAATGTACATTCCTAAGTTCAACCTCGAATATCAACGTACTGTTGCTAGGAATAACTGGTGGTGAACCTCTTGCTCCATATCTGCAATAAAATCGTTATTTGTAATGAACTATATATTTATAATATGTATAAATCAAATAATAATACACACCCCATAGCTGGTGGTACTGTAAGACGTCGTTTTCCTCCTACTTTCATTCCTATGATACCAACATCCCATCCTTTAATTACTTCTCCCTTTCCAAGTCTAAATTTGAAGCCTTCACCTTGTGTCGTTGAATCGAATTTCCTACCATTTTTCAAACGACCTACATAATACACAGAAACAAATTTTCCACTCTTCGCAGGAGTGCCATTACCAATTTTTAATTCTTCAATTATCACTCCACCTTCTACTACTCTTTTCTTCTGATCACTTTGGACATTCTGATCGCTGGACTGATGATCTTTATTCTTCTTTTGTTTAGTTTGCTGATCTTGTTTTAATTCCTTTCCATTCACTAACTTTTTCTTATCTTCTTTTTTTTTTTGTTGCTGTTGTTGTTTGCTCTTTTTATCCTTTTGTTGAGATTTTACTACTTTTTTGTCTTCTTCGTCATCTTCGTCTTCTTCATCTTCTTCATCATCTTCATCATCATCATCATCATCATCATCTTCCTGATTTAACATTGTTGCTTGATATTCATCGGAAGAATCTTCGGAATCATTCTCTTCATTTGTACCATCTAATTCTATATCTTCGTCCGAAGATTCTGCTTCAATTTCTTGCTTAGGCCGCTTGATCTTCTTTTTACTCTTTAAATCCTTTGCTTTTCTTTTCAATTGTTTATCAACTAATTGTGGAACTTCATCATCCTCCTCATCTTCTTCTTCTTCTAATTCATCTAAATCTAAATCCTCATCGGGTATCAAATAACCGGTTAAATGTACATGACCATGACCATTACATGTAAATGCAATTTTAGTTCCTTCTTCGAAATTTAAATCAAGTGGTACTTGCCAAGTTGAATTTTTTTTTAAACTGCATAATAAGTAATTTCTGTCATCATAACATAACATTACTTGAACCAAATTATCATCTGTAATAAAACGGATTTTAAATAAATTAATTTATTATATGAAATTGTATGACATGATTTTGTTTCATATGTATAATCTATTTTTATTCAGCAGTTTATTCAACTGAATTGGTACGGTACTTCATGTTATATTAATATTTATGATTGAGAAATTTGAAAAATAACGTAAAATTGATCTTTTAATTTTACCGGCAGTTGTAAGATCTAAACTCGCCATTGAAACGTGGAATGATTTTTCAACGGTCTGTGTGTACCGTTTGTTCGGTTCCATTATCAAACCTGAAAAAAAAAAATTACATTTTTATACAATTTTATACTGTCAGAAGCAAATAGCTTTTCGAAACCACATGGCGACGCCATTCTGAAATAATCTTTACCGGCAAAAATGTTACAAAACCAATAATATAATTCGTACAAAATTTACTTACCCCAAAACATCTTGATTCTGTAACTCTCTAACTTCTGTTTAAGTAAAATAAAGTATTGATAATTAAAGCTTTAATACGCGTAAAATATAACTATATATACACCAAGCTTTGTACAACGAACTACATATACCGCGTATCGCTCGCAGGCTCGCGCCAACCTGTAATGAACATCTCAAGATCCTACACAGCGCTTGAAGTCGATTTTTGTCATGAACTATTTTCTTATAGATTTAACACTAAATATAATTCTTCGTTCTACGGGTATTCATTATCCAACGAGTTCTGGTTCGAACAAAGATTGGTTGTCTAGTAAGTACAATTTTCCATACGATGTCGCTATGATACCTATAAACCCTCATAGTTATTATATATCTGTCAAGTACATATTCCTCGTATAAAATGAATATTATTAATTACAAGTGAAATACATAAGATTTTATTGTTTTATTGCATTCCTACAAACTATCTAGTGAACTACCAAAATGATGATGGATTATTTTGTTACAAATAATTCTTTGGCACCTGCACCCATGGGAATTCAAAGTACAGCAGGTGCAGTGCCTGTAAAAAATGATAAAGGTTAGTAATCAAATATTCTAATTTCAATTTTTACTTCTTATTATAAAATATTTATTAATATTTAGTAGTAATTTATTAATAGGAATTAAGTCTTTTTAAAGAAAACTTTAACTTTTATTTACATTTCTTTTCTAATGCATAGCTACGAAATTCTTTAAACATAAATATAAGGTGTATTTGAAAATGATCTTTGAAATTAGATAGTTAATGTGTAAACCGTATCTTAATATATATGTGATAACAAAACTTTTAAATTATAGGGGAACTTTCAATGAAAAAGGTTAAAGTTCATCGTTATGTCTCTGGAAAACGGCCTGATTATGCACCAGTAGCCAGCTCAGAAGAAGAATCTGAGGATGAAGATTTTTTAGAAAGACGAGTACATAAAAATTATGAAGATAACGAAGCTTCTGTAGATGCTCCAATACAATCACAAGTTAAGGTTCGAGATGAAGATGACCCACGCATAAGAAGATTAACACGATTAGAAAAACAAAAAGAATCCAATATAGAAATTCGCGCAGAAAGACACAGACATATTCATGAACCAGAATTGGTCGAAATTGAGCCGGAGCGAACTCGAGAAAGAATTAAACTTGAAAGTTCAGATTCATCAGAAGATGAAGAATTGTCAGATTCAGAAATTGAAAGAAGACGGGAAGCCTTAAAGCAACGAGTTCTATCAAAGAAAGAAAATGAAGAAGAATTAATTCATGGAGAAGAAGATGAAAGATCAGGTGATAGTTCAGAAGAAAGTTCAGAATATGAAGAATATACAGACTCAGAGGAGGAGACTGGACCAAGATTAAAGCCAGTATTTGTTCGTAAAAAAGATAGAATTACAGTAATGGAAAAGGAAAAAGAAGCCATGAAACAAAAACAAGCAGAAATTGAAGCCAAAAAAATGGCTGAGGAACGAAAACGACAAACATTGCGGGTAAGTTTAATTTTTTATATAAATGAATTACTTTTTTTGTATATTTTATTAACTTTGTTCATTGTACAGATGGTAGAAGAAGCAATAAGAAAAGAAGCACAAGTTGGTAAAAACACAAATGAAACTGAAGGGAAACTTGAAGATGTTTGTACAGACGATGAAAACGACGAAGTTGAATATGAAGCTTGGAAATTGCGTGAATTAAAAAGAATTAAACGTGATCGCGAAGAAAGAGAACAGTAAGTATCATTAAAAAGTGTTTATATGTGTATCTGCTGTTTCTTTCATTAAATAATTGTTTTTTAGGCTTGAAAAAGAACGACTTGAAGTTGAAAGGATACGTAACATGACGGAAGAAGAGCGCAGACAAGAAGCACGATTGAATCCGAAATTAATTACGAATAAAGCGGCCAAAGGGAAATACAAGTTTTTACAGAAATATTACCATCGTGGAGCCTTTTATTTGGATAAAGAAGATAATATATTCAAACGAGATTTCTCTGGTGCAACGTTAGAGGATCATTTCGATAAAACGATTTTACCAAAAGTTATGCAAGTGAAAAACTTCGGCCGTAGCGGTAGAACCAAATATACTCATTTGGTGGACCAAGACACTACTCAGTTTGATTCACCTTGGATTTCAGAAACCGCTCAAAATTTAAAATTCCATAACAATCAAGCAGCTGGAATGAAACAAATATTTGATCGGCCATCGTTGAAAAAACGAAAAAATGAGAACTAATTGTAGTATTTTATGAAATATTTAGATTAATTAAATAATATATTTAAAAAACAATTAATACATAATATTGTTAGTACATCTTTTGTATAAAGTAACTTTGTATTTCATTATATTTCTTGTGTTACTTCCATGTTTTATGTACAGAACAAACTTTTTAAAGCTTGTTTTGCAGCAGCACACTTAGCTTGCTTTTTATTAACACCAAAACCGTGAAAATATTTTGTTTTTCCAGCGATAATTACTTTTAAAGGTACCATAACGTTATTCGTGCTTTCAATTTTAACCGCAGGTCTGAAAAATATATCAGTTAGTCCGAAATTCCAAAAATTCTTTGAAGAGAAATCTACTTACGAAAATTGTGGTTGAGCTCCTTGAGTTTCATACAATACACGAATTGGTTGTTTTGGAATGTTTTTACTAAATTCATCTAAACAAAAATTACGTATTACAATGAATATCGATTTTCAGTAAACTATTTTCTAGTTTTAAATTATCTTATCGGTATTTACCAATCTCTTTATGCATGAACGAGTATATTATTTTCCAAGTTTTACTAAGATTTTTACCGCTGTCCAAATATATTGCACCTATTACAGATTCATATAAATCTCCTAATACTTTAGGAACATCTACATGTTCAGCCATATTACATTCGTCTTCTTCCAGTAAGATCCATAAAAGCTGTTTGATATATAATGTATACGAGTAGTACACCTATATAGAGTTTATTAGAATAAAATAATATAAAATACCTCATCATTTACGATATGATTTCTATTTTCTTGAAATTTTACAAAACGATGTATCATATCATTTAAATTCGGCGCATAAGCCAATAACGCAGTGTGTAGACCATATCGTACACTTAAACATGCAAACGTAACGTTATTTACAAGAGCGGATCTTAAATCTGTTAAAGCACCAGGAGTTAGGTTCCCACAATTTTCATAGATGTAACATGTAATTAAGAAATCTAAAATAACGCATAAAAACAATATTATTTATTGTTTTACTGTATCAAAAAAAAAGATTAATATAAATTTTCAAATATTCTCTTACCAAGTATAGCATCACCAAGAAATTCTAGTCTTTGATAGCACTCAGTTACATTATTTGCTGTATATGAGGGATGTGTAAAAGCCTAAAATAATTTGTTCTTTTCTTTCATTTAATAGTACTCAAACAGTACATTATATTATTTTCATAATGTTTAAAACATTATTAGCTTCTATTTCTTATTTATAGAATTAACTTTGTTTTTTGGAGATTTATTTGTAGATAAAGCAAGAAATCTAATCTTTTTTCTTAACATGAATAATATAAGAAAATAATTAAAATACCTGTAGTAAAAGCGCTCGATTTTTAAATTTATATCCAAGTTTTGTTTCTATGTCAGAAGCCCAAGGCATGAAACGGTTTATGTTTTCCTCCACAACAACATTCTCAGAAATATCATGTAATAATCCATGAGCATCAGTTTCATTTGGTAAAATTTGAAACCATTTCAGCAAGGTAAGAGCATTCTTAATTCCTAAATTCTGTTAAAATAAAAACTACGACTGTATACAAATTATACTCACTAACCATATAATTATAAAATTATATTTCAAAATAAATATAAAAAGAATTGCATAAATATGATGTGTAACAGAAATTATGTGTAACAGATATTTCAAACTTACTTCAAGGTATACACCTATTAATGCTTCCACGCAATCGGCTACTGTTTTATCTGGAACAGTTTGAATTCCAAGATAATGTTCCATACCGGTTTGTGATTCTGCTGTTTCCCAATTTGATACTTTTTCTTGTATTATAATTTTAGTTTCTTCGCTTATAGTCCCATTAAATTGTTCGTGTTTAGGTATTTGAATTTCATATAAAACATTTGGTGATACCTTCACACAAAATTGGACTTAACTTACCTTCATAATTTTAGTAATAATATTATAATTATATAATTATTAAAATAACATGTACCTCTGCATCTAATAACAGTTTTTGAAGCTGCCTAAGTACGGTGTAAGCTGGAGCAATGAAGTTGCTTGATGCTATGAAATCATCAACTTTCATACGTCCAGGAATATTTTTCTTAACTCCGCAATAATAAAGATTACGATTTCCAATTATTTTCCCTTTTAAAGCTGTTAATGGGCCCTCATTATGTTGTGGAAACATACTATACAAATATAAGGATACAATAAATTTTAAATAAGAATCTCCTAAAGTTTCTAGACGTTCCAAATCAAATGCATCTGACCCCATTTTACTTGTTAATGCCTATCAAAATTTATATTTTTATAACATAATGTTTTATATTATAATTACAGTACAAAAAATAATAATATACTTACATACATCACTTGAACAGGGTCAGGTCCTTTTGTACCTTCTAATGACAAGATGTTTAAATCAGGTACTGATACTGATGGTCTATTCGTAAATTTAATTTTAGTATTTTTCTATAAAAATGTAATTTATATGTTATCAAAATATTTAACAAATTACAGTTTTAGAACTGTGATCTTAAAGTATTACCATTATATCATTATTTAGGTCATATGTTCCTTGCATAAATTGACAGTGATGTTCAATTTGGATTAATTGAATTTCTTCAATGTTTCTATATAAATCTGGTGGTTCTTGATCTTTTGACCACGGATAATGATTTGTCTCTATGTTCAATACTTTTTAAGAAAATATAATTGCCATTATATTGGTAAGTTAGTATTTGTAAATAAAATTCGCCGTTTAAAATATAAAATACGTACCATCTACTTCTGGGCCACTTAAAACTGATTCTGTTTGTGAAATATCAAGATTTTCACCGGCAGAAATATCTAATGACCGATCAAATAGTTCTTCTTTTTCCTCATCAATTATTACTAATGGAGGCCATTCGTTATCCTGTGACGACAATCCTAAATTAGTTTCAAGAGCAATGGTATATCGTAAATCTTCTGCAATTAAGAGCTGCGAAACTCTATGCAAAATAGATGGTAACAATGTTGTTTTGAGCCAATATAAAGGTGGGAAGGTAATTCTAATGCATAATTCCGGAACCAGATGCTCTTTAAAATCTTTATATACATCTGATACTTTACGTTTTTTTGAATTGTTCTGCATACGTCTGAAAATAAAAAAAATAAATTTAATTACAAGTTCAGTTTTATTTGGATTGTTTATAAAAACTTGCGTATTACCTAGGTTTTATATAATTAATTTTTCTGGATATCGCTTTCACTTCTAACATCGGTTGTTTTAAATCATTTATTACTAAACCGTGTTTCTCTTTATAATAATGGGCATATGAAAAGAAATTATCAGTTGGAAAACATGAGTTTGGAGTAAGATCCTCACAAATTTGTGTAACTATGTATACATCTGCAGATGGTCTATATGTAGGTATAACTAATGCTGATTCATAATCACTATTCTTAAAATGAAAAGGAATTGATGGTGGGATTCGTTCTACAGAATTATGTTCTCTTATAATTTTCCAATTAATTTCCTCGTTTTCATCAACTGAAACATAATTATTTGTATTAAAAGTTTATGCAAATGTATCATGGCATGTAATGTACTGAGATGAAATGTAGTAACATTTACCTGGTACAACTAAGAAACAATTATCCAGGTTATAATTATCAAATAACATGAAAGACTTTATAACTTGTACAATTTGACTAAATATTAAAGTGTGAAAGACTTTTATATACCCAATTTCTTCTTCCGATAAAACCATTGTTGTATTATTTATTTTAACACTGACGTTCAATTCATTAGCAGACATGAAAATTGGAAATGATGGTATCTATAAGCAAGTATGATTCATAAAACAGAATTTATAAAAATATGAAAGAAATTTGAACTGCTACCTTTGGCATCGGCTTTGCAGAAAGTATACCAAAACCGGCAGAATTATGCAGTAAATTGTAAAATACTAAATGTCGATTGTCATCGTGTGGTACAGGATACTTAGGCTTAACATCAAAAAGATGTAAGTACAATTTCTTTTTAGGAAGAGGAAATGCACTATAGAGAGCTGATGGAAACTACAAACAAATTTAAAATTATTAATACATGTAAATCAATATAATTTTATTCGAAGTAGTAAATTTATATTCAAATTTACTTGTAACGGATAATGTCGTTTCTTTTTATACGTTCCAATTATTGCATTATCTTTTGATTTTTCCTCATTTATCCAATTAGGAAATAAAAAATTAACATCTTGTTCTAACAAGTTCATTACATTTGGTAATAATTTATCAGATAATCCACCAACTTTATGTAATTCTATACACATTTTCATTGCTGCAGATCTTTTTGCAGAATTAATGGAAGGCATAAAATCACCAAAAATAACAGTCTTTAATATAGATATACTAGGTAATCTAATGGAAACCTGGAATAAAATATGTAATATAAAAATATGATCGTGCATAATGAAAAATATATATTTTTTAAATAGTGCCTTATACCTTATACGTATCATTTTCAGTATATAATATCCAAACTGGTGCTAAATAAACAAATTTGGACTTTAATAAAGAAAGACAGTATCTATTTACTAGACTAACTACTGTTTGCTCTGTTATAGTATATGTTATTCCATTTTCATCAGTAACAACATATGGTTTTATATCATATTTATATAGGACATCTTTAATTTCATTTTCTGTTGGTTTGATACGAACATTATTTTCAACTACTAAAAGCTATTGAACAAATATGAGTAAATTTAAAATCAAATGTAGATATAATCATGTACAAATGTAAATAAGTATAAAATCAAATGTACATATACCTGTTGTAAGTATTGTTCTACCATTTGATATTGCATATATCGTTTTAAATAATCAGTGTCACCTTCTTGTACTAACAATACATAATGGCTGGAAGCAAATCGTGCTCTTCCTTTACTTTGAATATAGGCCCTCACATCCATTGGTAAATTGAATCTTACAACTAATGTACAAGTTGGTATATCTATACCTTCATCTATAACATCTGTTGCAATAATGCAATTTGACAAACCATTTTTGAACCTAAATTTAGAAAAGAAAGATAGTAGATTTCGATAATGTAAGAAAGAAAATTATATTATACCGTAACAAAGCTTCCTTATTCCACTTTGATATGCATAAAGATTCTATACAATTTTTGTAAGGATTGTTTGAGAATCCAACCATAAACTCAGGTTTTAAAAATTTGAATTCTTCATCATGCATTGACAAATTCTAAAATAACAAATTTTTAAGTAATTATAGAAAAAAAATTGACCTAAATTCTAAATATAGAAATTAAATTTTACCTTTAACACCTGATACAATACTTTCACCGTAAATCGTTGTTGTACAAAAATAATGCAACAAAACTTTTGGTCCTCACTTCGTTTATTATAAAAGTCTTTTAAAAGACTGAAAAGTTTTCGCGTTTGATCTGATGTATATCTGTAATATAAATTCTTTAATAATATAAGAATACTTGAAAAAATTATTTTATATATAACTATTAAACTGCATTTAAAATATTAAAAATTCTTAGTAAATATAAACATTACTTATAAATTCTCTGCACTTCTGTATTGTCTTTCATTTCATCTTCTAACACTTTCCTACATTTAGTTACTTCTGTTATAACGTATTCTAAAATATGTACAGCATTCTGCAAATAATATAATGTACATTACATAACATTAAAAAATAAAATTCACTTTTTTTTAAACATACCAAATCATCCGCATTTTTTTTTAAACATTCCAATTGAATCAAATGTAATAAAGCGGATTTATTTGCACCATATATGCCTATATTAAAAATTAAATTTATTAAAATATTTAATTAGTTAATTATATTAACAAATATTTTTAGCATAGTTATACCTGTATTTGAAAATTGGTTTTCAATATCTACCATTATAGACACTAATTTTTTATTGACTGTTTTTGGTTTAAATACATCGCTTGATTTAATGTTTTTGAACATTGTATTCAACACTAATTGATTTAAAATATCACATGTTTCTTTAATAATGGCTTTAACACGATTTTCAACATCAGATGTGGCACTCAAATCATAATTAATAATTATTTGCTTTGGAACTGGATAATAATTTCGAAGTTGTTCAAATGAACGTACTGTTGCTATCTTTGCTTGAAAAGTTATCTCTAAAGACTATAATAAAGTCAATTATTAAGTTGAATTAAAATATGAATTCTTATGCTTAATTTTTTGTTATATCGAAGATATAATGTAACATATAATATTATTTAATAAATATAAACATTAAAACCATGTAACATAAATCTATAAAATTATGAACATTACAAACAATATTTAGTAGATATACCTTAATAATTGAATCCACTTTGCTTAATTTTACATTAGAATTTAACAGAGATGCAGATAAACCTAAAACTCTTGGTTGCTCATTAATAGGGTACTTTTCAAAATATTGCATAATTTGTCTCATAGGATGATCATTTACAGCTCTATGACATTCGTCAAAAATAATTAAATTTATTTTGTTTAAATGTATATATCCATGGGAAAGTGCATCTACTAAAATTTGTGCTGTCATAACTAAAACCTATAATGTAACAATATTCATAAAAAAAATTAATTCAATGTATTATATACAGTAATTCATAAAAGTATAATTAACATGTAACATTTAAAGTAATAGTATCAAGTAAAATTAACATACAATACCTGATATTTTTCTAATTGCTGATTCCATTCTAGGTCTTTCCATAAATCAACATTACAATCACCACTGAGTGGTGAACAAAGTAAACCAGTTAATCTTTCAATATATTCACTTTGTTGAACTACCAAAGGTACTGTATTAACTACAAATATAGTATGTTTCTTTCCTTCATTATAAGGTCTGAAATTTGAAGCTTTTATCTCAGTATTAAATTTCAATGGGATAATGGGACTTTTGAATGTGATATGTAGATACAAATCTATAGACACTATAACTTGCATCACTAAATGATGCTAAGAGATGATATATGATTCACAATATGTTTCAACAAGCAGAGACGTCTTTAACTTTACTGTTAACACTTTCAGATGTTTCAATTGTACCAATAATTTATGATTGATTGTGAAGATATTTGTCTACATTCGAAATTATACATTAATTATGCAGCAATATACAATTAATTAACATTAACATATATTTAATACATAATAAAAATTCGAGAAATAAATTATAATAAATACCTTCGAACATCTGCACTTAGTTCTTCTATAAGCTTAACAGCAATAAATGTTTTTCCAGCTCCTGTTGGTAAATAAACAATAGTATTTTGCTTAAGTGCAACTTCTAATAGATCAACTTGGTATGTCCTTGCTATAAAATTATCTGTGTTGCTCTCCATGATCTTCAACAGGTAAAAAGAGATAAACAGTTAATATATAAAAATATTTGACGTATTTGATACTAACCAAAAAGTTGGAAAATGTATAAATAAAATAAATAAATCAATTTTGTATACTTTTGCCAAGAATATATCTGATTATATTTGAGGCATAATGTACATGCAACCATGAACAGTTATAAACAATTTTACACATAATAAGGGAACTCCCACATTCATTATGATTCGTACCAGTGATGGGATATTGGACGGGTTTTTTCGCGCATGCGCGGCGATTTTAGTCTTAGTAAAGTACAAGTTTCAATAAAATGGGGTACCTTAATCACCTTCCATTATTTTCTGCCAACAACACTACGCCATTCAGTGGCGCCACTAAATAGATACGCTCCTGCATTTCTCGCGCATGCGCGAAAAAACCCGTCCAATATCTCATCACTGATTCGTACATAAAAGACATCGATAAGATTTTTGTAGTGGCAGAATGAACCCCGTGGGGGATCAAGCGCCATCTTCGTTTGAAGAAAATAAAATACATACATACATACACACATACAAAAACATCGAATAAGAAAGTACAGTTCTTATATAAATTACGTGTCCGCTTCTTTCGCGCATATCAACTCGATTCAATTCTATATGCTCGGTAATTTATGGTAATATGCATGCGCTCGTACAATATTCAATTTATTTAACAATTATTTTATCGTTGTTTTAATTTTATTAATGTTTAATGATCTTTATTCTACAAATTGTATTCTAAAATATCAACTTTAGCATGTTCATACCAGTGTTTATAATGTTTTTATCCACCCTGTTTATGACTAGTTTCAGTTTAGTTTATTTATTTTCTTCCTCAAAAGATAGCGTAAGGATATTTGAGACCCGTAATTTTGCCACTACATGACTATAAAAGTAGAGCAGTTGTACAGGTGTATCAAATGTATGATTAGAAATTTCCCTAGGCTATTGAGCTGTAGAAGCTGCGCGGCAGTTGCGTACAATATTAAAAGCACAGTTGCTGTTCTTTATATTATCAATTTAGACTTCGTTAGTGATACAAAAAAAGGTGAAAGTACGTAATTGTAAAATGTTTATTCGATATATTTAAGTGTTTTAGCAATTAATTTTTTGAATGTTCGAATATTAATTATACGTTGAAACTTAAATTTGTAGATAAGGTTGACATTTTAATTGCAATGTTAAATTGTTACAGAATCTTATCAAGATGCGGTTAGGAAAGAAACATCTTGAAATAGCTACAAAATGGTAAATATTACATTCATTTTTTAACATGCATGTTAATTATTAAATTATTCAAATATATAATATATTTTCATAACCATTTAACAACTGAACATCTTAATTATGTAATATCTTTGAAGTTCTCAATTACGTTTATAGTAGAGTATAAGTTTTATAAATATTTTACGAAGTGGATGACAAATAATATTTTTATAATTTAGGATACCATCTGCAATGATTTATGGAGGGTCAGCTGGCATGGCTGTAGTTTATTTTACTGATTGGAAAGTAATAGCTGCATATATACCCTTTTATGGAGGAAAATTTCAAGAATAGATTCTAAGATATTATATAATGTATTATTTAATAAACCTTAGTACTATGTAAATTATTGAATACATCATTTATTAAGTATAATTATATAATGAAAATTCTATGTAAATTCAACTTTCTGTTCCCTTTCTTTGCGTTTTTCATAAATAATATTTGCATATAGTTCAGCATCCTTTTTCTTATAAAGTGCAACATATTCTTGTACATATAATCTACAAACACACAGTAATTATATTTTAAAGTCAATCGCATTTTATAGGCTAAAAGTCATAAAATCATATTTACTTGAAACCGAAAATGCTAGTTAATAATACACCCACACCTACTATTATCTTCGGAGCTGGTTTAAACAATGGACTAGTCTTGGCCATTGTTTACTTTCTGTAAGATTATTAAGAATGTACTTGAAATGTTTTAATATTTTAATATTCAATATAATACTTAATCATATTAAAATAACGGAAAAAGTATAATTTACTTGTATTTTTATGATATTATTTCCTATATTATTATCTATAGTATTACCTGGTCACGTCTTATAATGAAAGAAACTTACTTTATTTAAGTTATCACCGAAATTTTGTGCCGCGTATTGTTTTAACGGTTCATTCCAAGTTACATATCCAGTAATACCGCCTAATAGACAAGTAACAATAAATTGTCCTTTTGTTATATAAAATCGCATTATTGATGTAATTCTGTAATTTTTAGAAAATCGTAGACTTAGTAAAACTGAGAAAATAAATACAATCAATATCTCAAATGTAATTCAGTTTATTAGTTCTCTTTCTGCATGATAGATGGTGTTCTCTAACTGAGCAGAGATTTTTTATTACGATTGGCAGACATGTTACTCCAATTTATTATACAGGGTGCTTTTGCAGTGAAACATCTTTCATGTATCAACAAGCAGATATAATCTAGCTATACCACCAAACTCTAAACATATATATATATGTAATACATATATATATCTAAACTCCAGTGATTGGTATATAAATGTAGTCATTAAGAGTAGGATCCCGCAATAGTTGTGCGCGAACACTATCGCGTAGCGGGGCGTGCATATATAGACGATGTGCGACAGAGAGAGACGATTTCGTAGTTTTCGAAATGAGCCTCGATAGTTGCATAAATTCACTTTTTGCGGGCAGTCCTAACATCAGTAGCCATCCCCAATACTCTGTCTGGTCCGTTTGGACGCCAACAAACATCACAGACTGAATAAAACGAAAAATTTATGAGACGTAAGCGTGAGACAGACATAGGTGTATACAATCAAGATGGCGGTACCTAGACATGTTGCGCTGTATTTTTCATTTTACAGAAAATTTAGAGATTTATTCACCGAAAATGGACCAGACTGAGTTTTACTGAAGTGGTATAATATCCCCATAACCCGATTTTTGCCAATTTATCACTTCTGGAAGAAATAAAACGAAAAATACGATTATGCACACAGGCACCTGTCAAAGATGTTCCGCCATACAATAATAGTTTCACGATTATCCGCTACGAGCGCTTGTAGTATTGGCCGCATGTATTTGCGGTTTTGGCCAAGTTACCTACATCGTCGATAAAAACACGAAACGGTCGATAACTGCATATAATTTTCTGGACCGGGTATGGCACTGCGCACGTCACATAATTCAACTGTTCAGTTAAATGTAAACGTTAAAAAAACTAGTGGAACGCCCCGTGCTATGCACGGGGAATTAATCAGTTAAAATATAAATTTGACTTTGCCCACCATCCACCCTAAGCTCCAATTCCATCGTTCTAAAAATGCATCAATTCGATTTGTTGGAAAATTTGTTGCCCAGGAACCGCTATTACCTTATGGGAACTTTGACCCCTGCGCAGTCCTAAACCGTTAGTGATAGACATGCGCAGTAAATTTTTTACAAAGAGGCTTAACCCAGAAAGGTCAAACGATGCACTTTTAATGATGACGTAATTAGTTTTTGAATTGGAGCAATTTTGATTTTTCCGAAAATTTCTTGCCCAGGATCCGCGATTATCTCATGAAAACCTTGACCCCCTGCGCAGTCCTAAACCGTTGGAGATAGATATGCGCAGTAAATTTTTTACAAAGAGGCTTAACCGAGAAAGGTCAAACGATGCACTTTTAATGATGACGTAATTAGTTTTTGAATTGGAGCAATTTTGATTTTTCCGAAAATTTCTTGCCCAGGATCCGCGATTATCTCATGAAAACCTTGACCCCCTGCGCAGTCCTAAACCGTTGGAGATAGATATGCGCAGTAAATTTTTTACAAAGAGGCTTAACCCAGAAAGGTCAAACGATGCACTTTTAATGATGACGTAATTAGTTTTTGAATTGGAGCAATTTTGATTTGTTGAAAAATTTCTTGCCCAGGATCCGCGAATATCTGATGAAAACATTGACCCCATGCGCAGTCCTAAACGGTTAGTGATAAACATGCGTAGTACATTTTTTACAACGAACCTACACGGAGAAATTAAAAAAATGTGCAACAAATTTTCCAACAAATCAAATTGATGCATTTTTAGGACGATATCATGGAATTGGAGCTTGGGGTGGATGGTGGGCAAAGTAAAAAATATGCATTTTTTTTTTTTTTTATTAAAATAATAAATACATTAGGCCACAGCTGGCCCATAAGTCCATATACAATGTTTTATGTATATATAAATATATATGTATAAAATATACAAAAAGTGAAACAATAAAACTCTTAAGACCTAAAATAGTAAGTATACAGAAAGAATAAGAAAAAATCTTTGTATTCTCTATCACAGCCTTATGTAAACTTGTACTGAGATCAACAAGAGCAACTACATAAAACTAGTTCCTTATATCCTAAGATTATTAATTACTAAAAACTTAGAAATAGCTTTGATGGCCCTCATGTCAGGCCCAATCAGAAACGTTTCCGTTTTAAAAGGGGCCTTCCATCCTAGCATCCGAAGTTCAGTGGTCAAGACAGGTCTGCTTCCATTAAATCTAGGACAATGCCACAATATGTGACATAGATCTTGAAGTTCAAATCCACATTCGCAAGAACTGCTACGAGTTATGCCCACTCGAGCTAGAGACGCAGCCAGGTTGTAGTAATTGACTCTGTATCTACTGACCCAAACTGCAGTATGCATTGACAGGTTTCGGTTATAAAACCACGACTTCCTGTTGTGCTCGAAATATGTGTTGAAATACGCTAAACCCTTAGACGCAGCTTCACCAAGCCACGTATTTACGGAATATAATGGATTTTATGGACTTCAAAAAGCATAGCCATCTAGCGGTGGACAGCGGAACTATGCCATTCGAAAATTCCGACTTTCTACACTAGCCCCATGTAGTGCCGACTTCCTGTCGGATATTAGTTAATAACTAATTATTATCAACAGAAATCTGAACAAATGCCATATGAGAAAGTAGCTAAAGGATCACTGGACATTCTGCGAACATAAAGGTTCATAAATTGCATTCAGAAAATGAGAAATTAATATTTTTTCATACTCATGTCATCGTGTATAAGGAGTTACTATACAACTCTATTGCGCATGCGCGCTGTTTGCGCGGGATACCTCCTACTCGGCATACCTCCTTTACTTTCTGTGCTCCTAATACTAGCTACTGCGCATGCGCACCGTCCACGCATGCGTACTGTACGCGTGCTCACTGCGCATGCGCATTATATACCTGTTTACTGCGCATGCGCAGTTCTTACGCATGCGCATTGCGTACATGCCTATTGCGCATGCGTACCGCTCGCGCATGCGTACTGTACGCGTCCCCACTGCGCATGCGTGCCGTTGACGCATGCGCATTCTACACCTGCTCACTGCGCATGCGCATTGCGTACATGCCTATTGCGCATGCGCGGCTCTCACGCATGCGCAGTAAACAGGTATAGAATGCGCATGCGCAGTAAACAGGTATAGAATGCGCATGCGTCAGCGGCACGCATGCGCAGTGGCAGAGGGTCAATGTTTACATGAGATAATTGCGGATTCTGGCTAGCAAATTTTCGAACAAATGAAAATTGTTCCAATTCAAAAACTAATTATGTCATCATTAAAAGTGCATCGTTTGACCTTTCTGGGTTAAGCCTCTTTGTAAAAAATTTACTGCGCATGTTTATCACTAACGGTTTCGGACTGCGCATGGGGTCAAGGTTTTCATGAGACAATCGCGGATCCTGGGCAAGAAATTTTTCAACAAATCAAAATTGCTCCAATTCAAAAACTAATTACGTCATCATTAAAAGTGCATCGTTTGACCTTTCTGGGTTAAGCCTCTTTGTAAAAAATTTACTGCGCATGTTTATCACTAACGGTTTCGGACTGCGCATGGGGTCAATGTTTTCATCAGATATTCGCGGATCCTGGGCAAGAAATTTTTCAACAAATCAAAATTGCTCCAATTCAAAAACTAATTACGTCATCATTAAAAGTGCATCGTTTGATCTTTCTGGGTTAAGCCTCTTTGTAATGTATAAATTTAGAAAAACAAATATTCTTTGCAAATTATAATGAAACATTATTTTTACAGTTAGAAAGTAAAATACAAAATTCCGAAGTATTAATATTTTTTAAGTTCATGGATACATCTTGAACAATAAAAATAATATCTAATCGTAGAAAATCTGTTTTAATACTTTTAACAATTAGTACATTTTTTACTGACAATATTATTATAAAATTATGATTTAAATTTTTCCAGAGAATTTGTAAAATTTGTTATATACACTTAATTGTACCTTAAATACCTCTTGCATTGAAACAGGTAATGTTCGAGTTAATAAAGCAATTCCATGATGATCACATATACTTATTAAATGATTTATACAATTTTGTAAAGAAACCTAAAATAGAAAAAGGAAATTTTATTAAATGTGTAATGTATTGCGTAATATTTAATATTAAATTTTTATATTAAATTGGATACTTTGACAAAAATTGCTATTGAGGCTTCTGAAAATAGTTCCAACAAATTTGCTAGCAGATAAGGGCCTATACGAATTAATTCTTTTTTTAGTTTCGTTAACGAATTTGTGAACCTATATACAAAATAAAACAAATACATCAGCTCCTTTATTAATTAAAATACGATAATTTATATTACATAAAAAATAGTTAACTTACTTTTCAATATCCAGTGCCAAACATTTAAATACATATTCTTCAGATCTATTGACAATAGTTTTGGATTTATGTACAACAATGCTTAATATGTGTCTATATAGTAATAACAATGCAGGTAATCTATCTACAACTAAACTTGTTCTCATTTTAATCAATACATTACATAATGTTAATGTTTCATTACAAATTATTATTGTAGCTTTTTGCAATGATTTCAATCCAAGAAATATGCACATGTCAATAATATAACCAGGAAGATATAAATACTTATTGGAAACAATGTCCTGAATTAATTTCAATAAATTTGGCCAAAGATTTTCTTTTACATTTACAGTTTGTATTGTTTGAATTAACTTATTGATAGCTAATAAGCGTAATTTATTTCTATTGTTAGACATATTTATTTTTAGTATAGAATTCCATATAGTACAAATATTTTCCATATCACTTTCTTGTGCATTTGAAAGAATTTTGATCTGTAATAAAATATTGTGTACAATTATAATTAAATATTGCTCTATACAAACAATGTAATTAAGTGAAGCCATGACAATTACATACCACTTGATTATGTAACTGTTCAAGCAATTCTTGAAATTCTTTTGGTTCACTTGATTCTAATAAAGGTAAAATTACATCAATACATGGATACTTGAAGGAGGCAAACCATATTTCTCTCAATGTCTGATTCGTAATTTGAAATATTTTTTGATTATGAAGGATAATAGTTGCTAATTGCAATCCGTGTTGCAACATCTCATTTGTAAGTATGTTGTTATCATCATTCTATGAGTGAAATATTTTTAATATTAGAGGTACAATAAATTACAGTACATATTGATAAACAGACTATAATATTTACCATAAATATATCATTAAGTGTAGATTGTGCTAAACTTTTCAATTTTTCATCAACGTCCTCATTTGTAATATTTATTCTTATTATGAAATTTAATATTTTCATGTCATCAATTTCTGTTATTTTTGATGGTACTGTTTTCATTACAGTTTTAGTTATTTTTCTTTCTGCTTTTTTAATAATTGTTTTTTGATCAATGTTTAACTTCGTTTTAACATGAACCATACATTTTAATAAAAAAGACATATTTTTTTTAGAACCAGTAGAACATTTTATAAACTTCTTTAGCACTGCGTATGATGAACAATTTCTAAGAAATAATTCTACACTTTTTTGGGTAATTTTACTATGTGGTAATTGACTTAAGAGTAAGGAAGGATTAATATATTCGAATACATTAATATCAGATTTTTCTAGAAGATCTGCAAGTTAAAAACTGGTCAGATGTCATTAAATTTAAGTTAACATTCATAAGAATATAGTTTAAAGATAATTTTACTAAAAAATACCTGTAAGTATTATATTGCATAATGAAATTATTTCAGTATTATAGCAGCATTCTACCTTAAGAGCAAATATAAACAAAAACATTGCTGTTCTGACTTTAATATTTAAAAATGATATAGGCAAATGATGTAATATTTCTAAATGCATTTTAAGTTTCGTTAAAGGTCTATCATCCATATGCATCCATTTCTCCTTTGACATCTCTTCCCTTATAGACATTAGTATATTCTTTATCTGCTCATTACCATTCATTTCTGCTTCGAGCAAAAACTCCTGAAAAATAATATATAAATATTACTAAATTACTAAAATAAATTTTTACAATATCTGTATATAAATAAAAGATTTACACTCACTGTATGAAAATATTTACTTATAGATTTTGTTACTCCTTTTTCTATAAAACGTCCAATTTGAATGAAAACACAATTTGATATAGACAGTACTAGTCTCTTGTTATCTTGTATGCTTTCTTTATGTAACACTTTTATCCATTTACAAAAACTTTCTGCATTGTGCAACATTTGTATCAATAATAAATTTGTTATTTTGAATATCTGTTCATTACTCAACAGTAGTATTATTTCTGTGTCAAATTTTAATATATATGGCCAAGAATGTTCTAAACCACCTATTAAGCTGTTACACATCACTGAAGATTCGTTTACTGTACTATGGGATACTTTAGCTTGTTGTAAAATAACTTTATTCTGTAATTATAACAGAATATATGTATATAAATATAATAAATTATTTAATTTTTATTAACATACCATACTGTCTTTGCTATTATTTTTTCCAAAGTTTGTAATTCTTTGAATCAATTGTTGCCACTGATCTTCCGAAATCGGAAATTTAAGGTCTTGTGGAACAATTTTTGGCACATAATATTTGAGCGCCCTTTGCATTTCGTTCCATGAAAATATAGCAGCTAATAATATTACAGTAACTTCTTCATTATAATTCAAATGTAATGCTTGTACTATTAAAAGTGATAAAATACTTTTTAACTCATTAAGATTATTTATGAATTTTGTATGAAAATTTAATGTTCCTGAATATTCAAAAACGCATATACCATCTAAATATGTACAGAGTAATTCAACAGTTACTTTTAACATTACAATATTTTTACCTGTAATAAATAATGTTTAATATTAATGAGAAATTGAAAACAAATATATATAAATATTAACATTAACTTAAACTATAAATTACAATTATTACCTGTACAGGTATCATCAGATTGTAACATTTCCAGACAATCGGTTTTCAAATGATATATTAATGTTCGTAATATATTTATATTTTGCGAATTAGTAACATTATTTACTGCTTTCATAAATTTTTCTTTGAATTCATTAGGAAAAAATATATTAATTTCAATATTTTGTATTTTATTTAAACAATCTTTTAATGCTAACAATATTGCTGAAACTATTTTTTCCTCCTGTCTTAGATGTATACAAACATCCATTATAGAGGTAATTAATTTTGTACATTCTGGCTCTAATTTGTCTGTGAATACCTTTTTCAGTATACCTTGAATATTTTTCTCAATTATGAGAGGATTAAAGTAACAAAACTGTGTCAGAAGATCATAATCTATTCTACTTATAATTTCACTTGATAAAATATTGTCGACTATATTTTGACAGTAATTAAATAATGTAATATTATGTACTTTATTTTCAAAATTAAATGTTATATCATTTAAATTTTTCAAAAACGAATTCAAAATTTCTTTTTTGTATATCCCAGCACAGTCTACTAACTCTCTTAATATAAAATCCAATATGGCACTGTCTAACTTGAAACTATTTAATGCAGCATGGAAGAAGAAGGTAAATGTCATCAAATTACTTTGAAGATCTGTGGTTTTGGCATTTTTTGCTAAAATAGATAATAAATCTTCAAATCGTTTTGCATTTGCATCTTCTATGAATTCTTTATTTTGTATATACTTCTTCTCAAAAATTAATTGTTGAATGCACTTGTAAGACACTGCACCTAATCTGTTAGTATTATCGATACATTTATGATCAATTATAGCACATAAAGGATATAAAATATCTTGTATAAATATGATTCTCAACTCATCTTTTATAGCGACTCTAGTTTTAAAAATATGAATCATAATTTCTATAACAATAATTACTGTATTATAAGCTGTTGATGTTAGATCATTGCTTTTAATAATGAATTCTGTATTCATTTCATCAACTGATTGTCGTTCTAAGTTGAAATTGCATTTAAAAATTCTATAAGTGCATTCTAATATAGACTTTATTAAAAGTCCGAATTCTTGTGGTTTGTTAACAAAATATTGTTGCATTGTATCATTAGAAACTAACAATTCACAACATTTAAACATATCATTACATATATCTTTTGTATCTTTTTGCAATGTTTCAATGAATGTATTAATTAATAATCTTTTTACATCAATTTTAATATCCAAACATTTAGTTTCCAAACAGCTTCGTAACAAGCTCCAAGCCTGTTGATCTCCAGCACATATTTTACAAACCCATTGTAAAATAAGATCATCTTTACGTACTATTGGTATCTCAATAGCATGAAAAGCATTTTCTGCCAGTTTGAAACGTTTAGATAAAGGTTCTTCATCTGCATTGAGCCGTTTCAATAATTCTATTAAGTATATGCACATAAATGTAATAGAAGTATTTATAAATATTTAAGTGATAATTCAATATATATTAACTTACCTACTGATAAAACCATTTTGTATACTTTTGAGTTTCACTTTAATGCATTCAATTATACATATGCATTACAATATTTTTTCATATAATTAATTGTGTTAAGTAACATGCTTCACTGTAATTCTAATGTAAATTTTCTTTTAATATTTTGTGTCGTAATTACAACTTTCTATATAATATAAATAATGAATATATAACGTTTCAACTTTACAGCAATGAGGTTATCGTTATACATTAATCACTGTAAGAACACGGTTACACGTGGTGTGAAACATATATTGTGCGCATGTCGGTCCGAATGCATTTTATAATAAAAAATCAAAAACAACGTGCACAGACCATTACGCTTCTAGAACTGAACGTGTATACCTGGCGGTCTTTTATTTTTTACTAGATTTGGATTTGAATTTAGATCTAAGAAAAGTGGACGTCCTAAAATATTGTAACTTAGGAATATAGGTATCTAAGTGAACTAGGAATCTAGGGAATTAGAAATGTAAGGATACGGGAAACTGGGAATATAAAAATTTAGAAATATTATATGGCGACATAAGACATATACACGTTTTACTTTTATAATATGTAATCATCTATAAAATATCTGTATTATAAATGTTTCCTATACATATCACAACCGATGAAGTGGAAAAGATATCATAGTAAAGTGGCATAAACAATAAAAGAGACCATATAATCTCCATCAAGCTGCGCAAAACAGCAAAAAAAAAAACGTGTGCCGTTAATTATAAACGTATTCCATATTATGAGAAACGTGAAATATAATGCATATGTTAAAATACTATTAAAAAGTGCTTAATATTGTGTATCCATATATATTGCTTAATCTATTTATTTATTTCTTCGTTATATAGTTATTATATTATATGCTTTTTAATAAAATAAAAACTATATATTATAAATGATATAAAACATTATTGAAATATGTTTTTTAATACTTAATGTCTTTTTTTAAAACAAATTATAAATTTTGTTGGTGCTACAAAATTTATTCACAAATACCTTAAATTCCTTATAATCTTTCATGTATAAATAGTTAGATACAAAATAATAAATTTTTATATACACTTCTTGCAATATACTTCCTGAAATATTAATTTGTGTCTTAGCTACGTAACATGTTCTTGATTAAATATATCATCAGATTCATTTTCTGGTAATGTTGTAGTTTGCACTGAACTTAATGTACCATATGCTGTAAAAATACACAATATTTATTATAATATAATATTATTTTATAAGTAATGCAGTTTTAAAATTTTACCTCCATTAGTATGAAATGGTTTTATACATAGTATCATGAACAAACCAAATATAGCAGAAGCACTACAAGCATAGACTAAAACATTTTGATAAAAACTTTTTGAATTAATCCATCCTTCTCTACAAGAAATTGTAAAATATTATTACAAATGAAACATGTTAATATATATATTCTAACTAGTAAAATTTAGTACTAACAAATACTGAATAAGTATAACTGCTAATCCATTACAAAGTTTGTCTGTAAAACTCATGATGCCATATACAAATGCACCACTGTCCACATTTTGCCCTATATAATCTCCTGTAATACCAAGACTAGTCACTAGCATAATGGATCCAGCAAATCCTATAACAAAATGATTAATGTTTAAATATATGTTTCTGAAACTGATAATAGATATGTAACAAATTTTATGATACTACCTAACAGTACAGATACTGGATAGATTTCATACGCTGTATAGATTACACCCTTACCAAATTTTATCCAAATACAAGCAAATAGACCCAAAAAAACACCAAAACAATATGAAATTTTTCTACCAAATTTTGTATTTAATCTTTCTATAATTAGAGATATTATAAAACTACTCAAAAACATTATTAAGGGAATGATAGCTAAAGATGTAGCTGGCATACTTAATGACTTGTGCAAATATAAAGGAACATAAATTTGTGATAAATTTACAAATAAACGAGTGGGCATATACACGCAAGCTACTTGATATAATTGGACATCTTTTAATAATGATGGTATTGTTCTTGAACTTGTACATGATGAACCTAAAATAGACATAATAAATAAATAGGTAAAATATTTGTACCAAAGAAATTTTATTATTAAATAAAGATAAATCTATAAATAGAATTTATCTCACCATTAACATTATTCATAGATCTCTCTTTAACAAAGATATGAAATAAAATAGATGTTATAGCTCCTGTTCCTATTCCTATAAGTACAATGTCTTGAAATTTTGTTACATCATCAGGACCAATTTGAGACTTAGAGTCTTTGTTATTTGTAATATGTAAAACTGCCCAAGTAATACAGTAAACAAAAATATTTGAAAGTACAGTAAAACTATATCTATATGTATAAAATCATGTATTAGAATATATTTATAAATATTATATTGATACTATTTAAAGAAATACCTGATAGCTATGAGTTGTGTCCTTTCATGTTCAATGGGTGTGAGTTCTGGCACTAATGATAAATGAGATATTTGAACTGCAGCCCATCCAAATTGGAAAATTATAACAAATGCTGCATAATAAATTAGTTGCGCCCATTGATGAGCAGTTTCACATTGAATACAATGTGAAAATATAAAAGGAAATGCAAACAGTACGCATACGGTACCTAATATGTGTGATTTAAAAAGTTTTAATATAAACATTGTCTAAAAGTATAAGTAATAATACATATAACATATTCATACCTATTAAATGCCAAGTTTTCCTTCTTCCATATTTACATAACCAGAAATCGTCAATTTTATCACAATGAAGGCCCACAAATGGAGTAGCTAAAGCATCTGCTATCTGACCAATAAGTAAAATTGTACCTGATAATGTAGAGTTAAATCCTAATACTAAATGAAAGAATACTAATAAATAACTGAACCACATAGAAGCACAAATGTCATTTAAAACATGTCCTATTCCATATGATAATTTTAAAGAAATAGGAAGACGTATTATTTCACTATAATCTTCGGTTAAACTTCTTTGGTCACCTTCCATTATGATATACTAAAACACAGTATTCTTGAATGATTTTTGTACAATAAATTACAGATATAATGTTATTATTAAATTGTTTATATCAAAAATACTGTTTCATATAACCATAGTTATGAAAAAGTACTATTTATGTTTTACATATCATTATATATGCATATATAATATATATCTTCTGAAATTTATTAAAACTCTTTAAAACACTATTTCATTTTGTACTTAATTTATTTTCATATGTCAAAATAGGGTTAATTTTTTGAATGAATTGTAAAATAAACAATGTATAATTTTCACTGAAGTTAAATAAATCAAATATAGATTAAAATAATTATTTTACATTTTACGTTTAAAAGAAATTTAAACAAGTATTTGATAAATACATCTATAATCTACGTTTTATGGTATGAAATGTATGTACTATTATATACTATATACACACATACAAGTCACGTGATTTTGACGTTCCTCCCACATATTACTATGGTAAATATCGTTTCAATTTTTTGCTTCAATGATTTAAAACATATACTGAATAGGTTAAATTTAAGATAGACATATAATGTTTCGATATGTTCAATGTTTAAAAGCGAATCATATTCATAAGTAAATGTATTATTTAAAATGAATATGTATATATTAATTATATACATAAATGTTCTTAATAATAATCAATTTTTCAATGTAATATCTATGTTTTTATTAATAATAAAACGTTTTGAATATTATTTTTGATAGGTATAAAACTTTATATTAAAATTAGAAAAGTTCTGTTACAACTAGATTATATTTATTATTATTTACAAATTGGGTAAATTAAATGTTTTATGTTACAACACAAAATAAATCTGATGACCGTACTAAGGCATATTTTTACATGTTTATAATAATATGAAATGATATATATTGAACTGAGGTAATATTATTAACAGTTACAATTATACTGTATATCACAACAACTAATATTCCATTTTAAGACCCAATAAAGACGATTACTATTTTTGTACGATTATTATTGGAATTTATAACAGTTTTAAATATAATTATGAATATTCATACACATGTCTTTCTTTTGACTATCATACAATAATACTTTATAAATTTATACATATTTTTATTTGATGTACAATACATCAAAAATATTCTTTTAAACGCTCAAAGATGATCTTGAATTTATATAAAACTGATGTCCTGAAAGCAATAATGTAAGAACATAAATGCAAGCTGCAATCCAACAATTATATGCATTTTGTTTATAACCCCTATCTGCTGCAGCATAAAAATCTGTAGCTGTGTCATAATACTCTTCTAATGGTAGATCTTCTATTAAGGCTACACTTTTGACGTAAAAGAATAATCCCATCAAGAGCTGAAAATTAAATGAACAGTTACACTTACAAACTTGTAATACACATTTTGCTTATAAAATAAATAGTACAAGATATTAAATTCATATAACTTTATTCACTGATCAATTTTGAACTTTTTAAAACAGATCTCTTCATATGATACGGAACAATTATCTATTTCACAGAATAAAAATTTTATGTAAAATACACTCATTTTCCAAAACTGAAATTTGTTACATACTGATTTTGTACTAGATTTAGGTTAAAAAAATGACTTACTAGTTGAAATATACCCCAAACTGATAATATCAAGCCACATAGGGCGTATTTAGGTCCACATATCTTCATTTTTTTTAAAGAAATTGGTTGTTTTCTACTTTTGATAAGAATAGTATGACTTAACTTGCTACACCTTCAATAATCATATGATTTTTATTTAGGAACAACTTATTATTCGATCAACGGGAGATCATACTTATCATCGTACAACTTTTTGTTCATTTGCGCATGTCGATTCTGATTGGTATAAGCACGCTTTATATCCAAGTGCAATGCGCATGCACCCTTACGACATTCGTGACGCCGAATTTGTATACTTAGTGAACAAAAATTTGCTATATTCCTTAAAATATCACTTCTTCTTCCTGTTGATATTTTTTTTATCCACAGTATATATGACTGATATAGTGGAAAATATAGGATAGTGGGACAATACTAAACTACTGAAGTTAGTCGAGCTGCGCAAAATGAGTATGATCTTTCGTTGAACGAATGATAAGCATCGATATCTCGAAATAGTACATCCGGAATTTGAAAATTTGCAATTCACATAGAATATCACATCATATATGTATATATATCATTACATTAATAATACCTTTTAATGAACAAATAAGATTGAAGGTTCTTTTATACGAAACAAAAGTAAATTTAACATAATCTTTTCTTTTTTTTGTATTTTCTTTCCGATAAAAAAATAATATCTATAAAAATATGTTCAATTTTCTGTTATTTATCAGGTTATTTATATTTAAAATTAAATAATGCATTCTGCTTTCTAGTTATTTCAAATACAGTAGCCATTACGTGAATATTACAAATTTGACTTACTGTGAATGTCACAAACAGTAAAACATATACGTGATTCATACTTCCTGGTTGTCAGCCCTGATTCATAGGACCATGGTTGACCGATTGGGTTAGTTTATATTTCAGTTATTATCATTTAATTATTGTCATAATTTCGATAAAAAGTTCAATTGTTTTTACATGTATGATTTTGATACGTATAATACTTGTTTCGATTGAAAAATTGAAAAACTCATAAATTCTATATTTTATGATTTGTTAAATTACATCAGATAACGGTGTAATTCGATTGTTTGTGATTTTGACAGTTAAATCGAATACATAATATGTGATCTGTTCAAAAGAAATAATTAATTTATTGTTGAATTCTGTTTATTACTACACAGTGTGTTTTTATGAATGGTTGCTGGAAGATGATTATTTTTTATGTGATTTATTTCAGTAAATAGTGAGGCTAATGCCAGACGTATTGCTATGGTCGAAAACTGCTTTGGCAGTTCTGGCCAGGTGAGATTAATATGTAAAACTTATTAGTAATTAACTTTATATTATTAAGTCTCATTTTTTGTTTAATTCATTTGTGATATAATTTGATATAACTTGGTTATATTACTGTTTAAATTAAAAAATGTATAAAATTAAAAAGGTTTTTTCAAAGTAGTCTATGTATATTATATATTTCAGCCACTCGCAGTACCTGGAAGAGTTTTAGTTGGAGAAGGTGTATTAACAAAAATTTGTAGAAAGAAGCCAAAACCAAGACAGTTCTTTTTATTTAATGATATATTGGTTTATGGAAATATTGTAATGAACAAAAAGAAGGTATACTAATACCTTTTTTATTTGTGTATGAATATAAAAATTATAATTTAAATAATGATAATTATTAAATTATGAAAAACAATTTTATGTTATATATGTTAACAGTATAACAAACAACATATTATACCACTTGAAGAGGTCAAGCTTGAGTCTTTAGCGGATGATGGTCGTAAGTTATATATATATTTCTACCACTTATCAAATCACATTTTTAGTTTTTTAAAATGTTTCATCAAAAGTATTTCATATAAATACATCCTATATGTTTCTCAAACATATAACTAAATTATAATCCTTCAGTTCTGTGATATAAAGGAAAAACAATTTCTGATTTATTATTTTATAACAAACATCTTTGTTTATGTTTAAGAAATTGTTTAAAAGAGTTTTAGGTCCAGTTCTTTGATTATTAATTTATTACTTAGATTATTACACATGTTTAATATTGCAAATGTATATAGTTACACAAGAACAGCATATTAGTTTATTATTACTAGAGTAAAGTTATTATTTATAGAGTATCGCAATGGTTGGCTCATTAAAACAGTAACAAAGTCATTTGCTGTTTATGCTGCCACTCCAACAGAGAAGCAAGAATGGATGGCTCATATTACAAAATGCATTGAAGATTTATTAAGAAAGAGTAAATAATTATTATTATATGAATTTCTTATATTGTATTATGTCCATACTTTATATCCTGTTTTTGATAGGTGGTAAAAAACCAGTTGAAGTACATGCAGCTGTTTGGGTTCCAGATAATGAAGCTACAATTTGTATGCACTGTAATAAAACACAATTTACAGTTTTAAATAGACGGGTATATATATATTAATTATGTTTGCAAACTTTTAAATGATATAATGCTTAAAATTTTAATGAAACTTTTTCAGCACCATTGTAGACAATGTGGGGCTGTAGTATGTGGGCCTTGCAGTAATAAAAAGTTGTTATTACCTGGACAAGGAAATGGAAAAGCAGTTAGAGTATGTTTACAATGTTATGATACAGCTAGTAAAGTAAAGGCATCTTCTCCAACTGTTGGTGATAGTTTGAACAATAAAGATCAACAACGTAATTCAGCTGATAGTTCAGGTGGCGATAGTTCTGGTGATGATGATGATGGAAATAAGGAAGAAAATCATGACGAGGTAATAAAGTTTGCTATAATAATTATATTTCTTTTGTTACATTACTAAATTACATATCTTAATTTTATTGCAGCCTAAATTTTACTCTACACTTGCCCGATGAAGTTGACTATAATTATATTATACTAAATAACACTGCAAACTGGAATATTATTGAAAACAATATTTTTTAAAATTACTAACTTTAAATTGTCAATAATATTAAAAGTTATAGTGATTTAAACATTGTTGAAACTATTTTTAAATTATATTTATGCAAAGAGGTAAGAAAAATGTCAGTGTATAAATAATTTGTGTAATTTTATATCGAATTTTAAAAACTAATTCAGTTTATATGCATATCTAATTTACGAGAATAATCTCAAAATATCTTCGATATTAAAACTTACTACATTGCTGTAGTATTTACACAGACATTTAACAAATAAGACTACTATTTTTAACTCTTTATATCTTGTAAAAAGTAATTCGCTACAAGAGGGATTTGAAATTTCAATCCGTTTATATTTGTATTATCTTGTTATATTGTAATATTCAATATTTTAAGAATATATGCCACACCGTGCCTTTCTAAATCGAAAATTTGTTCTTTTATACTATTTTGGAACAACTGATACTAATTTCATGTCAATTTTAGAAAAAGTACATTATATAATAAATTTTTAAACATACAGAATTCAACTTTGTTTAGTTATTTATATAAAATCTTTGTGAAAAGCAATAATTGTAATAATTCAACAATAAATGATATTAAATTTATAAATGAAAATTTTATATATGGGTCAAATGGGGTTAGTTCACCTGTTATATGACCACGAAGTAAGAGGTACGCTGTAGATTGGTATCACATTGATGATGAAGAGCCTTCTGAAATTAGTCAATATGCGCGTCAAGCATACAGAAATTTTCTCATGACTGTGATTACTGTTACTTTAAATTATGGACTCTCAATATAAGTCAGTATTTTTTAAAGGAATATGTGTATCGTATGATGCATTTTTTTATTGATATTACAATACATTATTTTAATTTATCATACATTTTACTATAAAATATAACATTGGAAATTTTATATTGAACATGTTTACTGCACTTTAATTTAACCTCTCTAGTAATCATTTTTACATACTTCACATTAGATAAATTTCATATTTGTAAATACAGTTATAAAGTATTTAAATTTCATTTATTATTTTCGAAGTATTTTTAATTAAAAATATAATTATAGGACCATTCATCCTGTGAAATATTTGCAAGATCATTTGGTAAGTATGTATAGGTTTTAAATTATTATATATTGCAATTTATAAAATTATTATATTTTTAGGCTCAAGATGTTCGACCAGATGGTAGACAGTTTTTAAGTTTTCGTTCAGTTAGTGTTAACATATCATCAATTACACATGCTGACAGTTCAGCTATATTTAAAATTGGTAGTACAACAGTTGTATGTGGTATTAAAGCAGTATGTATTTTTCATTGAAGACATTTAATTATATTCTACATGTTTAAGTCAATAATATGTATAACAGAAATGGAAATGAAAATATGACATTATAACAATTCAAGACATTGAGCAATAATGTAATGTATACAAATCATATTATAATAATTTTTTTTTGCTATAGGAATTAACTACACCTAGAACGGAATCTCCTGAATATGGATATATTGTACCAAACGTGGAACTTTCACCATTATGTTCTCCAAAATTTCGTCCAGGGCCACCAAGTGATCAGGCTCAAATTATATCAAATTTAATAAATAATATTTTAATAAATTCTGCAGCTATTGATTTGAAAGACCTTTGTATTTGCAAAGGTAAATTAGCATGGGTTTTATACTGTGATCTCTTATGCATTAATTATGATGGTTCAGTAATTGATGCTTGTGTTGGAGCTTTGACTGCTGCACTTAATACATGTAAGTTTCAAATAATTATGTTATAAATGATATTTAAAAATATTTATGTATAATTCAATTAATTTCTGTAATATTTTTGTTCATAGTAACTTTACCAGAAGTAGTTTACAATGTTCAGACTGGAAGTATTTCTGTACATTCAACAAAGAAAATAAGACTTTTAATTAAAGAATTACCAGTTTCCATAACTTTTGCAATATTTAATGAGTAAGTTATATTATTTAATTCAGATAATAAATAAAACGGTATTACAAATATATTATTTCTTTTAGTCAGTTATTAATTGCTGATCCTACAGATGAAGAAGAAAATTTATGTTTGGGAAGGTTAACAATTGTACTGAATAAAGAAAAAATTTGTTGTATACATAAACCTGGTATGTTGTATGGTAATTAGTTACTATATTTGTAAATGTTTAAATTATAATAAGTATTTTTATTCAGGAGGAATTCCAATTTCATATGATTTGTTTTTAAAAAGTTTAACAAAGTCAAAAAAAAGAGCAGAGCTGGTAAGATCACTAATTAATACTGCTATAGTATCAACAAAAGAAGGATTAAAAGAATGAAAAATTGTATAAAATTATAACATACAACAATAATAAAGTATTATTTCATTATTTTATGATGTTTAAACTTTTATTTTGTTTGTTAAATTATCTATAAAAATAGCTTTCTATTTGATACATCATATAGTATAAAATTCTTCCCATAAGTTTATGCTTATGTTTTGTAGTATGTATAACATATAAAGAATAATTACAGCCAAACAAAATTATAACTTATTCATCAGAACAGAGAATGTTTTGATAGCAAATAATTGATAGAGAGTTTGATTTTCAAAATCTCTGTCTAAATTACACAGACAACTTATAAAAGAACGATCATTATTGAATACTTTATGTACAAGTCATGGAAATTTAATATAAACTAGTCTTTTTCATAATACGTATAAACTCCTCTTGAGAAATTTCTCCATCACCATCCTTATCTGCTTCATCTATCATTTCTTGTAATTCTTCATCTGTAAGATTTTCACCTAATTCTCTGGCCACTCTTTTTAAATTTTTGAAAGTTATTTTTCCTGTATTATCATCATCAAAAAGGCGAAATGCTTTTAAAACCTCTTCCTTTGTATCCTTTTCTAGCATTTTTGTAGACATTAAATTTAAAAATTCTTCGAATGATAAGGTGCCTAAACCATCTGGGTCAACATCAGCTATGAGTTTCTTCACTTCCTCTTTTTTAGGTTCAAATCCAAGGGCTCTAATGGCCACCTTAAGTTCCTTAGTAGCAATCCTTCCAGTGCCATCAGGATCAAATAAATCAAATGCTTCTTTTATATCATTTTTTTGTTCAGCAGTTAGTTCCACTTTTGGTACACCTTTTTTTTTAATAATTTGTTTTTTGGAAGTAGAAGCCTAAAGTATAATTCATTATATGTATATATATATAAAATCAGATCTAAATTTAATTATTACTGAATATGATACATACCATATTGAAAAAATGAAAAAAATTTATTCAAATATTTATTATATTTTTTACTCAGTTGTAAATTAAAAAATTGCAATGCAGGATAACAAATGCGATATTATATCTCATTTATAATCAAATTAACTTGTAATTATTAATTATTATTAAGCGTTGTCATACGCTTTATTGAATGTTAGAAAACGATTTAAAAAGATGTCAATTGTTATATATTACATTCATTTGTATACAAAGTCATTGAATTAAAAATGTAAAGTTTGATTAAATAAAGTAATATTTTGTCAAACAAACAATAGAGAATAATAGAAAATTGAATGTATAATTTATAGTGTCACGAAAACATATACTACTATTTTATAATTACAGTATATACTATAAATTATCATAGATACTTATAAATCTTGTTATTCTGTTCTGTTCTGTTTTTATTCTCTTAAAAAAGAAGGCGCTTGGGAGGCATTCCTCCCATTTTACCCTATTCTTGTTATTCATTCTCAATTATGCAATGTTTCATTATGGCAACACTGTTATAAGAATAGTACGCGAACAACAAAATAGTACATTATTGTAGAAATTTTCGAATAATAACATTACATATAATGTACGAACCATTGATTTTAGAAAAAAAGAAACCTCGTAGTCTTTCTGGGACACTTTTTGCTAAAGTTAATACAATTATAGTTTTCACACAAATCTTCGCTTATTGCGGTGGTGTATTATTATTGAGGTGACTATTTTTGTAATATACGCGGAGTATTTTATTATTTTATTATTTATATATTCAAATTTTATTAGATACCTAAAATATTATATTTATCAAATAAAATATATAATGTAGCATTGTCTTTCATTTAGAGATACAATAACTTAACCTTATCATATAAAGAGTTTTGAAGGTTATTAGAGAAACAATGTTTATTGTAAAGCTAAATATTATGGCGTTTAAATGTATAACACTATTTAATTCTTTTAACATTCTTGTAACAAGTGTTTGTTACGTTACAGCAATTATATGTTGAAAAGAAAGAAATTTATTGCTGAACTTAATGAAGCTGAAGTAACTATTGGAGGAATTAAAGTTGTTAATGAGGATTTTCTGGAAATACAAGAAAATTGGAAAGGTGCAATCTATGAGAATATTGTTTCAATGGTTCTTAAAACATATAATAAAGTGGAGAAATTGCCAAAAAACTCCTCAAGTACTACATCTGCGGATACTCAAAACGAATAATTGATTAATTGATTAATGTAGTTGTGGTAAAAAATATTTGTATAAAGGTATGATTATTAAAAATAATATAAATAATGAAATTTGTAATTAAAGAAATGTAATTATAATGTTTAAAATAATAAATTTGTGAAATAGATGTTATATATACTGACCAAATTATTTATTAAATAATATTTCTTACGTGATTGTATATCTGTATTTAAAAGTTAAGACATTAATTCATTTGCTTCAGGTAGAGATAAAATGGATAAAGAATTATCAAACAATAAAAATTTATATGATAAATCTGATGCAACAGAAAATGATAGTATATTAGATTTTAAAAGTCCAAAATTACAGAATCAGAAAGCAAAATTAAATGAATTGTTTAATTATAATATAAAAAGAAAAATGGCAGTTACAAAGTCTAAGGGTTCTGTGAAAAATCATAAGGAAACAAAATTTAAACATAATTCAGAAAAAGAGAAAAAGGGATATTTACAAAAGTCTCAACCTTCAATAGAATCATCTTTTTTTAAGTCTGAAGGCAACAGTAATGATAATAAAAGTAATGATAATATTATGAAAGAAGCTCTTGTGTGCCCATTGTGCTTTAAAACATTCAAAGAACTTAATTCTCAAGCAATACATATGAAGATCTGTGCCTACAAAAATAATATCTCTACAAAAAAGTTATTAGATGCTATAGAACTCCAAAAACGTCAAGAAAGTGAAAGAAAATCATTAGGTTTACTTGCTGCACCTATAGTACAGGAAAGAAAAAAAATAGTATCACGTAAAGTAGTATGTTTTTAAATTAAATATTTTATTTCAATATCTTGGACATTTCAAATAATCTTTCTGCGTACTAAATAATCTTTGTAAAACAGTATTTAAAATTGAAGATGTTATTTTTACACAGAATTTACATGAAGAATCTGATCTTCAACTTGCATTAGCATTATCAAAATCTCTTCAAGAGGTAGAAGAACTCGATGAAATTAATGAACTTGAGGGATTACCGAAAACTTTAACACGATCTGTATCAGAAACAGTTGAACCAATTTCAGAAGAACAGTTAGAGAGATTTGGATTTGCAAGTAGCAAACCTCCATTATTGATAAAAAATAAAAGAAGTATGATTACATTAAAATATGTATAGTTTTATATTAAATCAAAATTGAATTCATGAATTTTAATATTATACATTTTTTTATAGAGAGGGATAATCAGGTAACTCTTCTTCAAACACGATCCCAAGATGAAAGAAATCGCATTTTAACAGAGAGAATTTCCGAAATTTTAATGGAAGATGAACCAATTACTCAAAGTAAAAAAGACACAATATGTAATCAGAAAATTAAACAAGAAATTGCTCCAAGAAGTCATTTGCTAAAACAGTTTTTGTACAAGGTATGAATTCTCTATAAGGTTTATTAATATTTACTATAAAATATTAATATCATTTTTTAAATTCCTTTTAAGGAAATGAAATTGTGGAATAAAGCTAGTTTATCTTCGAATCAGGAGTGCTTCTATGTATCAAATCTTTCAGAATATATAATTCCAGAAGAAAAACAAATAGAAATAGTAAGTCATATATTATATCAAATATAATAAACAAATTATATGAATAAATTTATTATAAAAATGTATTAATCTTTAGAAAATTTGTCAATTTTATTTAAATTGTTATTTATAGGAAAATGAAACTACTTTAAAATTTACAAATACATGCAACTTGAAGGATACAAACATAAACCAATATAAAACAGATATTTGTAATGATAAGGAAGTACTTTATGATTCATCCCATAGAGAATTGAATTTTATAAATGAAAAATGTGAAAAGTGTCGAGATAAACAATTCATTAATGCTTTGGTAACAAATTGGAGAAGTGCATTAAACAGTAGTTCTGCAAGTGATGTAATAATATTTGTTAATGACAACAAACATATTTGGGCACATAAATTGGTTTTTTATGTACAATGTCCAAACATTTTGCTTGACATTATACCTAATGATACTTCAGTGCATCCACAAATTAAAGAAAAAATCAGCTGGACAGATATATCTTATAATGTTGTTTTGCAATTTCTAGAATTTATTTACTGTGGAGTTATTGAAAAGTATTTCAGTATTTTTGAAGAACTGAAAAATTTGTCATCTTTAAGAAGTTTGGCAAGAAAATATAAAGTAGAGCGATTGTTTGATTACTTAGAAAGAAAAGAAATTGAAATTAAACAAGCTCAAACATATAATGTAAAGAATAGTGAATTTGAAAATGAATTAGCTAATAGCGAAAGAAGTAATTTACAATCCAATAATAATAGTTTAAACGATTTAATCCGTGAAAAATCATCTGAAGAAAATATTTATTTAAGTAATGTAAATACTAGCAGGTATTGCAGCATGTCTCCTGATATGTTTGATGATATTAATGATACGATATCAAAGAACAAAATAGCTGTAGAACTTGATAAGTCAAAGAACAATGAAAGTTTGAATATGCTTGATTCTATTGATGAGGTGAGACTTAATAATACTGATGTAAATACCTCTTCTAAGAAAGTTGAAAAATATCTAAATTCAATTTCTAATGGATCACATTTAAGTGAACAAGAAAGAAAGAATTATTTGGTACCATTAAAAAGTAATCTTAGTTTATTTATTGAACAATTTCAAAAAGAAAATGCAAAATCGGACTTTGATTCTGAGTCTGAAAATTCAATATTATCAATCTTTTCCAAACCAAACAGAAATCCATTTAATGTAAGAAACGATGATAGTCCTGATCGGCGTTCTACATCTCATGAGAACACTGTTGTAAAAGAAATATTAGATAAAGAAAGGAGAAATGTTTTGAGTATATTTGACAATTATACAAGTCCTAAATTAAATACAAGAATGCTGCATGAAAAAAATAATGATAGTATATGTGATAATTTTGGAACAATAGAGTCCGTAGAATGTAATGTAGAAGACTGTACAGAAAATCAGTCAAAGAATAATTTAGTTAATAAAAGTGTCAGTAATATAGAAACAGAAAATCAAAGTAAAGTAATAGAGAGAAATGTAGATCTACAGGTTATGCAAGACATAACTGCGAATACATCTTCCATATCAAAATATAATGAAGATAGCCTTCGATCGGGAATTGATATGGATGAATATGAAATATCTATGTATTCAAAATATAGACAAGAACATGCACATAATAGCATACTAAAGTATCGAGATTATATAAAAAAGAATGCACTACAAAACGATACGGTGGTTAATTTAGAATATGAGAATATGGATAATGATATTACTTTACCTTCAAACATAAATAAAGATTCATGCGATCTCTCCAATGAATTTTTTGATAAAGATAAAAATGATTTTTCTATTAATGCTGTATCACCAATAAGTAGTAGAAAAAACGTTCTTGAAGTTCAAGGAACCAATAATGTAACTACATTAAGATACAGTAAATCAGAAAATGATATAGCTATAGAAGTAATAAGAAAAAGTCTATCAACACAATCAGATATGTATGAATGCAATTCTTTGAAATCTCCGATATCTGTATCTTCTAGTACAGAATCAGATTTTGATGTTTCAAATTTGTACAAGTCTCAGAAGAATAAAAATGATAGTGTTTCAAATTTTGAAAAATCTCTTAATAATTATTCTATTGAACGTAATATTTATCTGGCAAATGTTCCTATTAATGATGAGGATGATAACAATAGCATAAGCATTTCTTTATCTAGTATTGAAGATATAGATCAGTTAAATAAATGCAATTCTGTTCAAACATGCAATATAAATAAAGAAGAGATTCCATCGATTATAAATAATGATAATATTGAATTGAAAGAAAAGTCTTCAACTAAGAAACAAAATGATAGAAAATTTCAAAGGAAGTCTATTTCAGAAACAAATTTGAATGTTAATTCAAAAAGTGCTATAAGCACTAATAGTTTAAAGAAATCTGAATGTAAATGTCATAAAAAAATATCAAAAGTAGTAAAATCACCTGTAATCATTAGAGATAGTAACACTCCTCCACCAAATTATAATGAGATGAAGACACCAGAATTGCATGTATGTTGATTTTTTGTATTTCTATATAATAATTAAATTTATTCTATGTGAATTTATATTTCTAGGAAAAATTAGATAGATATGGATTAAAAATCCAAAAACGGAAAAAAGCGGTGAAATTATTAACATATATTTACAATGAATTACACCCTACAATTAGTATAACATCGGGGATAGAATCAGAATTTACAAACATAAGTAGTGAAGATGAAGAACCACCAACGAAAAAAATAAATTATAATAAAAGTGCTACTAATTCCGTTGATGATAGTGATTGCGAAGTACTGCTTTCACCAGATAGGTATGTTCTTCTTACACGTTTGCATTTATAAATTGTATCAGTATCAAACTGTCCTCTTTACTAAAATAATTTCATTTGTTGACATAAAAAATGCGTTAGTCATAAATGAAACAAACCTTCATTACAATATTCATTTGATTAAATTTATTACAGTATTTAATTTTATTTGCACATTTTTAAAGATAAGTTAATATAGAAAAATCATAATTTTATAGTGCCACAAGTAATCATTCACAAATAAGTATTATCAATGAAGAGAAACAGTTCGACGAATCTGAATCTATAAATGTGGCTGATAATACACAAAATATGAAAGACATTCTTCTGAAATTCATTGCTACCAATAAAGTATTACATAATCAAATTTTAGCTTATGAACCATTATGCATTGATTCTTTACATTCTTTATTGAAAGCAGAAGGTTTCAAATGCAAGATGAGTACTCTTATGGATTTTTTAGATGAACAGGTAACATTGTAATATTATAATAAAATATATCTTTTTTAATGCTTTTATGTAATATAGTTGTACTTCTTTCAGTGTATTACGTTTTATTTTAAAGAAGCAAAATACAGAAAAGATAAAAAAAGATGATTTTGATATAATTACGTGCATGCGAATTAAAAATGCAAATAAAATTTATTGAAAAGTTATGTTAATACATTGTTAGAACTGTTAATAAATTTAGTAAAAATGAAATACAATTATGAAATTTATCGAATTGTACTGTTTTATATAACTTCTAATTAATATTAATATATTTATGAATACTTTAAATGGTATATTTTGTATGTTTTTATATAACTAAGTAAATAAAGAAACATTTCTGTATTTAAAACCGTTTATTTATATTTTTTATGTAAAATGGAAACATCTTTAAAAAATTTATTTGTTAAACCTTTATTTTACCACATCGATGTTACATGGAAAAATAAAAAAGTGTAAAAGTTGAATATATCTATATTTAAATATTCTAATACTCATATTTCAATAAATTTAAAATGGTTACTTTTCGTTTGTTAGCTAATATAATTTAAAATAACAATATTATTTAATTTGTACGTGGCAGAAGACCATTTATTTCGGGTTGAAGAAATTCTGTTACTATAGATGATATCATTTCATCAAGCGTATTTTTTAATATCTCGATATCTCTAAAGATAGTGGACAGAACATATATTAAATGTCTTAAAACTATATTTATATTGCTTTTACTAAAGAAAATGGTAAACTTACTGTTCTGTTGAATGTGTACATAATTCACTGTAGTATTTAATTTTAGGTTCAGTACCACTAGTTCTCAGTGTCATAACTAAACCATTGTTAAATATAAATGTTATCATTTGACTAGATTTTGAAACTGGTAAAACAGCTTTATTGCCTGGTTTTGTGTTATCATATCCAGTTGTTAAATCCCGAACACCTGTTATAGTATATTTTCCTTTCAAAATGTCTGTTGGATACTAAAATAAAAAAAAAATGCTAATTAACACGATTAGAATTTTTGATAAATGTACACGTGGAAATTGTTATGTAAAAAGTGTATAACAAAGTATATTCTTACTGTATTTGGTTTCCCTGAGTATGTTCGTAATCTTTCAAATATGTTTTTAATTATATCTGTTTCATGACAGATCCAGTATGAATTTTTACATACATGATATCCATATCTAAAATAAATATATATTTTTCGAAATAAGGATACATTTAAGTAATGAAAATGTAAATTATCAATGCGTTTCTACTTAATACTATATAAATGAACTACAGTACATACTGTACATATATTTCATTCAATTTTTCATGAAGAGTAAGTCCCATAGTCTCAAGATAAGTCGATAATTCGGCTAAACACAATCCAGCACTTATACCATCTTTATCAAGAACATTTGAACCACACATAAAACCAATGGCTTCTTCAAATGCAAATAAAACCTCTTTACCTGCGTTTTTCAATTCTATAGTCCTGTTACCCATCCATTTAAAACCTGTTAAAGTTTCCTTTTAAACCAAAAATAATAAATAATAGTGGAAATAGTAGATATAATTGAATTTCGTTTTAAATAGACAATACCTCAAAGTTAAATCCATCTTGTTTGGCCATTGATGCTAAAATTTTACTTGAAACTGTTGATGCCAACATATATACATTTGAAAAATCTGTATCAACATGTTCTACTTGATACTTATGCAACATCCACCAACCCAAAAGTGCTCCCAATTCATTTCCAGAGAAAATATACCATTCACCACTATGAAGAATATATGACAGAAAGATAAAATCAATATGTAAAAATCAAATTTTTAAATACATACTTTTTCATTTTTGTAGCACAAGCCAATCTATCTGCATCAGGGTCATTTGCAAGAATAATAGTGGCAGAATTTTTATCAGCTACTTGTATACTTAGATCTAAAGCACTTTTTCCTTCTTCAGGATTTGGAAATTTGACAGTTGGAAATTCTGGATCAGGTAATTTTTGTTCTTCAACTACTATGAATGGCTGCAATAAAGTGAAATAAATTTAAGTCACTCCTTTCAACATAAAAAATTGTTTAACTTTTAGTTTAAAAAGACACTTTGAATGAATTTATGTTAAAAATATATTGCAAAATTATAATACCTTCAAATTCGCAACATTAAAAGCTGCACTCATATACTCATATCCAACACCATGCATAGGAGTATAAACAAATTTTAATATTGTATTTCTATTTACTTCAGGATACAAAACAGTTTGCTTGAGATTATAAAAATAAGATTCCATGATATCATTCCATGGATCTGTATACAAATCATTGTTGTAAACATTTATAGTATCCCAAGAGGATTCAATTGGTTCAAGGTTTTCAAGTATATATTTTTGAATTTTCTTATCATGTGGCGAAATTATTTGTGCACCATTTTCCCAGTAAACTTTATAACCGTTGTCATCTTTAGGATTGTGAGAAGCTGTAATCATTATCCCAGCTGCACACTTATATTTCAATACTCCATAAGGTATAAATGGAGTTGGAACAACTTTTGAAAAAAGGTACACTTTCATGTTCTTTGCCAAAAAAATTGCAGCAGTTAATTCGGCAAACCTAGAATGATATTGTGGAAATGTTATAATACAACTGATCTGTAAATACAACGTATTAAATTTTGTAATTACTTCAATTTAATTATTCAAAATTTTCATTTACCTTTTACTACAATAACGTCCATCATATCCTATTATGATCCTATTTTTAGTTGCAATAGTATCAAATAAGTACTTAGATAAACCTTGACCAGTTTGAACTATAACTAAATCATTCATCTGACTATATCCTGGACCCATACGACCTCTTAGTCCAGCAGTACCAAATTCAAGTCTTCTTAGAAATAAATTAGATAAAATTTTATAATCACCATTAGAAATAAGTTCCCTAATTTCATGTTCAGCATTCTGATCCTACAATATGTGACACAAATTTATAGATATATTCAATAATTAACATTCTAATTTAAAAACGAGTACCTTATTCCATTTTAACCATTCGTTGATTTTATCATCCAAGTCAACATTATTGGTATTGACAGAAAGGTTTATAGCCATGATAAAAATGCTTTTTATCCCACTTAACCTAAGAAAGTACAAATTATGGATAAAATATTTAATACGTTAATTATGTATTAAATACCTGATGCATATATTAGTTACACTGTATTGATATTAGTCTATATAAAATGTACTATGTGATGTGGAGAGTTTAGAAAATAAGCATTTATATATAATAAAGCAAATAATGTTATATTTCTAAACTAAATATGACATACTAATCAAACTGAATTATATATTATATGTATGTATGTATATATATATATATATAGTAACGAGTAAGAAATGAATGCTGACATCGGTAGAGATCAGTTGATTATAAGATCAGTATTATCACATTGTCACGCTCATAAATTTCTTATTTCTGTAATGAATGTAAAGTATTAACAAGAACAGAAAAAAGTAGTGAATTTAAACATTGAAAAGAATTTTACAAATTCAGAAAAGATTACCGACGTATTTTAATAAAAAAAAATTTGTATATTTATAGAGCGTCAATCAATAAATTTATTACAATGAATTCGGTACAATGAATTTATAATAAAAATGCACAAAAGCAAAATAAAATTATTTTTAAATAGAATAGATTATAGAATAATAATACATATTGAAAATTTATGAAATGTCATTTATGAGAAAATAACTTAAGAGATAAAATTTATAGATGCCGACTAACCTGTTTATATCGTGTTAGTAACGCGATCGGTTGATCTTTCAGATAAGAACTCTTAGGTGAAATTTGATTTTTCTAATGTTTCGCGAACATTTTTAATCATATTTGCAAGTTACATGTACTTAGATTAATTACTTTCAATGTGTAAAAATATTTGTGAAGAAAATGTAATCATTTTAATATTACATACGGGGTATGTATACGAGTAAACAATTTTTTCAGGTTATTATTTTTGAAGAGAACATATGGAGAACTGAGAATTATAGTAGTGCAAATCTAAAATATACTGAATTCACAAATAAAGTCATGCCCACATATATATTATATGGAAGCAGTAAATGCAAAGTATTATTTTGTAAGGAGTTCCATGAAAGTAGAAGATTTATAACATTAGAACATTAGCCCTTCATATGTGATTTTCTTTATACATGCAATTTAAATTTTTGTTTATTAATTTCCTATTGTTATGTTACGTATTAATAATGTTAATAAGACTTTAATAATTAATAAGAGTTATTAAATTTTTAAATATTCTAAATAGCACGATAAAAGTTTTATGATATACTTAAATGATTGTTTTGTTTCATAAGAGAGAATAGTTGTTTTGAAAGCAGAGGAGAATTTCTTTTATATAATTTTCATTTTCGTTTGTAGTATGAATGAAATTTGATGCTAATATATTTCATTGCTGTCTAAGAGCAGAATGATGATTAAGATTGCCCAAAAGTTACTTTCGTATAAATGTAAGACCTATAACACAATAAAATTAAACATGTATAAATATTATATTGAAACATTATAAGCTTCACAAATAGAAGGTAATTTTATTATAAAAAATATAAAGAATGTTATATTTTGTAGGTAGTTTTATTAGAATATATAAACTGTTCATTATTATATTGTTCTTTTTTGTTTCAGAAACAGTATATTTGAAAATTAGTATGACTTCTTCATAAATGATATTTTGGAAAATGGATATTGGAGTTGTTAAAATTGCTGAAGATAGAGACTTTGAAAAACTTAAGAAGTTGTATGATGACAATAATGAATGGAAATTAGATTATAATAAGCCAGATTTGTCAGTATGGACCAAATCTGTACCAGGAATTAGTTTTAAAATGGTGAAAGTACATATCTTTGAAAATTTTAACATGTATTCATAATTCATATTTTATTTGTATACGTATATAATGTGTGTTACTTATTAATCATTACAGATTAGAACTCGTTTTCCTGATGTTTTACCAGAAACTTTATATGATGTTTTACATGATCCTGAATATAGGAAAGTTTGGGATACTCATATGATTGAATCAAAAGATATAGGGTTTTTTAATCCAAATAATGATATTGGTTACTATTCTAGTAAGTGTTATTGTTAGATATTTATGTTATGTACAAATTTTAGTTGTTTTAAATAAAGTAATATATGTATATACACACACACAAACACCTGTGGGTATGTATATATATGTACATATGAATTAGTGGCCTGTCCATCTCCATTGAAAAATAGAGATTTCGTTCTACAAAGATCGTGGCTTGATACTGGTATAGAGCAACTGATTCTAAATCATTCCGTTTTTCATAAAGATTATCCACCAAGAAAGCAATTTGTGCGGGCAACATCTTATCTCACAGGTATAATTTGAAATTTAAAATAAAACTTCTTATATATTTTCGCATTTAGGTATATATTTAAGCATTACTATTTCAATATTGAAATTCCTAATTTAAGGATATATTGTAAGACCATCACGAAATGGTGATGGTTCTGAACTGGGTTACGTATCTCATACTGACCCACATGGAAAACTACCAGTTTGGCTTGTTAATAAAGTTACACAAATATTTGCTCCAAGAGTATGTATATGTACATATATATCATAAAACTCTAATTCTATTTATGAATTAGGATTTAATAATTTGAATTTTCCTGTTTCAGATGGTTAAAAAATTACATAAGGCTTCTGTAGCTTATCCTAATTGGAAATTATTAAATAATCCAAATTATAAGCCATGGCATTTCCCTGAACAAATAGCGTCACCGCGAATAAAAATTGAGGATGTAAGTGTTTTTTTAAGAATTTCTGCTTAAAAATTTGCAGAATAAAAATAATAAGGAAATAATATAGTGGTAGTTGCAATTTAAAATTACAAAACCCTGTTTATAAATTGTTATAGTGTGTAAAATCTGCAGAAGAAAGGAATTCAAAGAACCATTATGTTGATGAATCAGAATTGAAAGAGTCTATTATGATGGACAGTGATTAGTTTCTTTTAATAAGGCACACTATAATACTGTTAAAATTATGAAATATCAATATAATTTAAGATATCAAATACAGTACTAAAAATTTCATACTAATAACAAAATTATTTATAAAATTTAAATTATATATATATATATATATATACATCATATTGTATGTATACATATGAGTATAATTGAATTTTATTATATTAGCAATACTGATATTAGGTTTGTTAATATTTGAACAAATATGCTTATTGCAATTGATGATAGAATGGATAATAAAATATACTGTGGCCTGCATTATATAAGATAATCATAGCTTGTTACACTTGAAGTTTGAAGATAATTGAAGATACTGTGCGTATTATTGAAAGTGTAGTATGTTTTCAAATGTGTAACACGTACAAACATACATGCATAGATTATAATATCAAATATACATTCAGAAAAAACGTTCAAATATTGCATAAATATCAATTGGATAGACTTGAATAATTCCTAAATCTGTAAAATTGATATATATTCTCTTTCAAATATTTATTGAAGTTATTATATTATATCGTGCTATGTAGATAATAGTCAAAAATTGCAATTTTAATAATGTTAGAGAAACTTTAGATGTTGGGATATGAAAACGATAGAATACGAATAGCATTTTTATTAAAGTTTTTTGAAAATGAAAATTCTTGATAAAATTATCGAATTTGAAAAATTCGGACTGTGTGATACATGGTTAATAATTTACTGTTTTTCGATAACTACCATTTACCTATTTTATATTAATAATAGAAACTTTCTTTCTTATTCTGTTATATACTTAAAGCACTACTTATTGATTACAATATATCATTTGATTTTTTCTAACAATATTATAATTTTCTATATTGATAATAGTAATTCCTATATTTAACATTTTTTATATAATTATATGAAAATTAAGGTGCATCATACTAATTGAATATTTTATATGTTATGATTATCTTATTTTTTTAAATGAATGCATTTGTATGTAATCTTAAGTACTGTCTCTGACTTTAATTACAATGTACATACATTTATAGTTTTCTAAGTTTTTAATTACATGCTTATATATGAAAGAATAATCACATTTTCACGTATTTTATGTGGTTTTTATCTTTTACATTAAAAACGTCAATTTTATTTTTATAAAACTGCAGTTTGCCTTCATAGACTTACGCTTTGACAGTAAGAGACAGTATGCAACTAAAATATTAAAGACTTGATAATTTAGCTATATAGTGTATTCTTCTAATAAATATTGTACAATTTTTATTTTATGTATTAATTAAGTATCTTATGCTTTGTCAGTAACTGTTTTAGAAAATGCTAGTCTCCACTAGAATAGCATTTATTTATATATATCGCAGATTTTAAAATTACTATGTCAATTGAAAGACAAATAAGTAGTTTAAATCACTTTTGTATTTTTAAATTTGTGATTTGAACTTTAGATACAGTGAGTGTCATTAAAAAGTTTACATTACACTACAAAAAACATTTTTGACTATAGAATATTATAAACACATATGTTGTCAACACATTGTTTGTAATTAAAATAAATAAAAGCTAATTGAGTGACCGATGATTTTTATGCGAGTATTATGTAATAGTTCAATTTACTTATTATAGATAAATCGTTTTTTTTTTACTTAAGAGTATTTTGTAATTAAAAATGTTTCTTGAATTTTATGCGATTTTCAGTGACACTCATTGTACATATACATACACAATATTGTTATATCAAAGTAATATTACTGATACTATCTTTAAAAATATTACAAATGAAAGATTTTTTTACAGTAATTAATATGCCTATGTTATTTATTGTATTTTTCTTATCAATATTTATGCAAGTTGTAATATGTAAATAAACTGTTATTTACTCATTTATACTAGTAGAAATTTATTACAAAAGTTTATAAAGAATTTTTATAAAAGGTAGATTGAAATAAGAAATCAGGAATAAGTCTATTTATTGTTGATTTTAAATTTCAATTTTATTGTCGCGTTATAGCAAAGTTGTGAGACTAATGAATTGTGTGAAAAAATGAATTGTATGAAATATATAAAAACTAAAATTATAATTCGTAAGTGATTCTTGTCACATTGCATTTATGAACTATTAAAATAAATACATAAAAACTAGCTTAGTGTACATATCTTCCATGTTGCATTATTACGTGTTATTAAATACTTCTATTCATAACTTACTGTATAAAAGGAACGTTATTAATAGTTCTAATTAATTTTTTATTTATTAACTAATAAATTGGTCTAGTTTATATGACCTACTTTATTCGTATAATATGTAGACAACTATTAAGATTGAAAATGCAATATTTATTTTATATAAAATATTACTTTTATTATGAATTTATTTTAATTATCGTGTTGTACAAGATATAAAAAAGTCTGTACATATTTGTTTTTATCAATGTTTGTTTCTAAAAATATACAGGAAATACAGATTGAGGTCTAAATTGGTATCAAAAAATGAATAGGTACTTTCTGGAACTTAAAATAGTTGTAAATGCTTACAAATTCACACATTTATTTTCTAACTGCACATCACTATCAGCTTCTGATATGTTTTATTAAGTAATTAATATAGTATATGAATTAAATAGACGTACATAAAATATCGAAAATAAATTAAACTTTCATTACTTTTATAGTTTTGTACTTAGTACGTTTATGTTTCACATTTAGTACGGAATCTAAATCATACCTTGATCATTTTTGATACCATTTTAGTTATGATATAAAATTCTATAGGTTCTATCAGATCTATGTTACGATCAGATACTTTTAATTAATTTGATTTTTTAATGCAGTTAGTTGTTCTGTATACTCAAGATACAATCTTTGCCAACGAAGATGTCCACCAACAACAGATAATACATCTTCCAAAAGTTTATGTTTTTTAATTCCCTGTAGCAAAAGGCACAGAAATATATTGTTACATTAGTATCTTACATAATAATATCTTGATTTTAGATATGATACACAATCTGAATATGAAATAGGCTAAAACCAGTACCAAAATTAAAGGATCCCATATACTTTTAGAAGCTGATGTATGACTTGGGCCCAAAAGTTCATCTAAGATTAACCTCAGACGTTTTTCCAATCCATCTGAAAGTATGCTACTTTGTAAAATATACTATTAAATTAAAAATCACAAATAACAAAAATGTTTAAATGTATACCTTGAGTTAATAGAAATGATACCAAGGCCATAAGCCAATGTATATATTCCTGAGTACTTCCAAGAGCTTTGGAAGCAAGTAATTGTTGTTCCAAATAAGAGACTACACTTGGTGCACTATGAGGTAATCTAGGATTAGGTAGAGTATTTCCAGCAGTTCTAAGTAGTCCTTCCTGTAAAGAAAAAAGTGGACCTCTGGGAGCTCTATTGCCAGTAACAGATGATGCATTAAATGATGCCCAGCGCCATATTGGGTCTTGACTATCACCAATTAATAGCCATGTACCTAAAAGTATATTATACATTTTAAATATACAATATGCTAAATATAATATATTTTTAAAGTTAGACAATATAGCTTGACAATGTAGCTTGTATACCCATTTCTTTATGATACATGTACGCCCTAGCATTAGTGAAAGCTAAATGTGGCATGCCATTGTATAAAGTACAAGATAGTAGAGAGGTGCCAGGTACTGCTAAATGCGCTGCAGAAGTTGAAACTATCATTCTACATGAATATCCTATTTCCCAAACACGTACTGCACCGCAGCTTGAAATGACCATTACCTAGAAGTACTAATGGTTAGTATGAATATATTTATATATACGTAAGTCAAGAAAAATAGTTACTGCATTTCCAACTGCGTGAACTTTTGCAAGTGGTGCAGGTGGAGCTAAAGGAGGCGCTGGTCGACACCCTTTTGCAGGGTGAAATGTATGAAGACTACCATCTTCCAAACCAAGTGCTATAACAGCTGGTGATGCTGCTAAAGCAACAGCACTGTATCCCAAATATAAATCCCAGGTTGGTTCAGAATCTGTACCTTTAAATACTTGCAAATGGGATAAACCTTGATTATTAGTTACAGTTACTGCATAGTGACCAGCTTGCTGAGATAATGAATTGGATGGTTTTAAAGGAGGAAGTATAACTTGATTTGTATTCCTCTCAGATGTGACTTTTGGTTTTTTATTAAATGATGTGGGATGTGGTCTTGGCGTAGACTGTTCCCGTCGTTTCAAAGTAAGAGTAGAAGCTGAAGTATTTGCATTGGGTGGATTTATAGAAGTTGTAACGTTAGGTGCTACAACGTCATTCCGTTTTTCTATAACAATTGAACTTTTAACTTGGCTTGTAAATGTTGGTGTTCCTAGTATACCACTTGATGAATCTCTAAAAAAAAATAAATTATTTATTTTACATATAAATCGTCCAAAATCTATTTATAATTTCGTAAAAGTATAAGTTAATTAACATTCTATCAGACGGTGGTGGTATAAACATTGGAGTTATTCGTCTTTTGCCATCTGATGTCCTTGTCTCAATTTGTTTGTTGATAGGACCTTTAGCAGGAGTGGTTGAAGTAGTAGTTGGTGGATGAACAGAAGTTGTATTTGAAGGACTTTGAACTGGTTGTGTTGGAGGTGCTGATGTTTTTAAAGTAAGAAGTTCAGGTGCTTCCATTACAGTGCAACCACCTTGAACCAATGGTTTACCATACAAACGTTCATGAAGACTACTCTATAATAAAATAAAGGTTATTAATATTTTATTGGTTTAAACAATGTATGTACAATACTTACTTGTTCAGCAGGATCCAGTGGTTGACCTAACTCTTGCTGTGTAAATTCAATAAGCACAACAGATCCATCCCAAGAACAAGCAGCTAATCTAAGACCACATGGTGACCAACTAGCATCTAAGACTGAATGTGTAAACAATTCGTGTATTACCACCAAAGGTCGTTTTAATGATGTTAACCATACAGAAAGAGAACGATCACGAGATCCTATAGCAACACAGCAATACTGTTGTGGTTTTGAAGAACCTGGCTGTTTTTTTTGTAAAATATTACCATTAAATCTCTGCAACAAGTAATGAATGAATAATTAAAGAATCAGATACTTAACAAACACTTCTAAATAAAATAATATTTCTATATTTTTAATACATACTACACATGTAACAGCTTTACGATGCCCAACAAAATCTTTATCTTGTGTCCATCCATCTCTTTCAATTATTTGTGCAGTGGGACCTCCACCATTCATTGCATGAGCTGATACTAAATACTGACCATCTGGACTCCAAGAAAGTCTTAAAACGTGAGTTGTTCCACCACATTCATCAAATGGTTCTGATATTAGTGCTGCTTCAGTCCAATCTGTAGTGCGCCATACTCGTAATGTTTTATCATCAGACTGAGAGGCTAAATATTTTCCTACTGGGTCCCAAGTAATTCCTTTTACAAATCCTGTGTGACCTTTCAGAACAGCGACAATAGCTGGAAATTTGGAAGCATCCCATACAATTACACTGTTATCCACTGATGCAGAAGCTAACCATGGACTGTGTGGTGCCCATGCAAGATCAAGTACATCAGCTTCATGTGAACGTAATGTAGCTATGCAACGCCATGTTTCCACACTCGATTTTCCACCGAACAAAGTACTGCCACCTGGTCCTCCAGATAATCTCCAAATCATAATTAATTTATCTACACCACCTGATGCTAATAATCCATTATTACTCCATCTAACACAATTGACGCATGCTATACAAATAACAAATGTATTAATATATTGTATTATATATTATAGCATTTAATGTATTAATTTTATCATGTGTTTATACCAAGATGATTATCTAACTGACATAGCATCTTTGGAATATTTTCATCTAATTCTGCAATTTCGTTAACTACTGGTTCCATATTCCATATAACAACCCTTCCAGAATCTCCACCTGGAATGAAATTTATATTACAATTATAATCAAAACATTACTTTTATAAAAAAATAAAAGAACAGTTAGCATACCTTGACCACCAGTGGCAAATCTTTTTCCATCTGGATGTATATCCACAGAAAATATTGAGTATCCTAAATAATAATTACACTTTAAAATTAAGCATATTCATCATAAATATTAAAAAAACATGTATTTAAATATTATATATTTTACAGACCATCATGTGTAACCCAGTTTGGCTTCACCAATTTCATATTTTTACTTTTATTTACTAAAATTTAATTAACTTAATAATTATTCTGCAATTTTTTATCCATAATTCATTATGAGTACCACAATATGTAATAATAACCCTTATTTCTGTCACTATAACATTAGGTTAAAATGCATAACCTTAAGATATAAACATAATTCTATCACCGGATGATTACCGGCAATACATTCAGGTTCATTTTCATAAACACGTAAGGGAGTGTTTAGATAAAACAAGGTAGGATGTAGAGCTACAGAGTATAAATCAAAGTCTCTCAATTATTTTGTTTATACTAACTAAACACGTTAGGAATCTAGAGATATATGAATATTAGAATATGCTAATCTAGGAATCTAGAAATTTAGAAATATATATATATATATATATCGATTGTGAATTAGGTATAGTATACGCCAATGTATGAATACTATGGTGGGTAATGGAGATTTCTTCAACTTGGTCATGGGTTTCTCCCCGGGAACGTACATTTGAACGTACGGGCGTTTTACTTTTATTGTATAAAGTATAAACTGTGTATAAGATTTATAAAGTTACCAATAATTAAGTATGATTATTAAGCAACATGTAAAAATGTATATTCTTCCATATTTATAGATAGTCAATTTTACAATATAAATTGTCAATTCTTACAACTATTTATCATCATATTTTACATAATTGATTTTAGAATTCGATGTACGACTGCTAAATTCAAGCAAGTTTTTATAACGTTCAACTAAATCTCCAATTGAACGTCTCGGTTGTCTTCTTTCTTCAGCTTTTATATTATTGTCACAACCATTATTAATTTTTACTTGGATTGTTTCACATACATCAAGTATAGTAAGTTTATTTGGAAGTTCATGTACTATATTTTCCATTTCCAACCTGTTTTTACATTCAATTTGTTTGGCAGTTAATTTTTCAGGAGTAGTAAATTCTGCACTCGTATTACAAAGACTTTTTGCTGAAATGTTTAAATTGAGTTCTGACATGTCATGTATTTCTTCAATAGCATTTACAAGTGCTGTTGAATTTGCATTTGAAGAACAAGGTATAGACATTATACTTGAATTTGCTGTTGAAAAAGAAAATCTTTTAATATGAAATAAAATATTAATATTAACAAATATGTTCTATTATTTACAAACCTGTCCTGTTAGTTCTTTTTGTACGATTTGAAAATAATCGGGAATACTTTTCTGCTTGTTTAAAAGATGGTAAATTTCTCCTAAATATTGCATGTGTGTGTAAAGATGGGTTTTCACTATTTGGAGTTGAAATTGTATCGTTAAAATTAATTCGTGATACTAACAAATTTTCCCTTAACTTCGATCCATGTGATGTATGATTTTGTTTCAAACGTTCATACCGTGAAAATAATGACTTATGTACATCTGAAAAAAATATTTATATATATATATATATTTTTAAATACTTGACATTTTCTACAGTTAACACAATTTTTTACACTTAATACCTTCTACAGGAGTAAGTTGTAATAGTTTTTGTAGATCACTTTCTTCGTTATTATAGTTCGTATCAATTTTTATACGAGGAGATAACATTAAAACCACATTGCTCATTATAGGTGATACAGTATCATCATAAACTACATTTTGTACATTTTTCTGACATAGAATATCTTGCGATTCTGATAGCAGTTTTATAATATCCGATAGATACGATTGAATAATATTTGATGCTGCTTTTATATCTTTACAACTAGCTTCTATTTGTAATAAACACTTCGAAATATCCTTTGTATTTATTTTCAATCGTTGATGTAATTGAATTAGTAAATAATTAAATAATATCAGAAAGTTATTTAATACTAACTTATTATCTTTGTATGATTGAAACAGAAGGCACTGAAATTTAAAATATTGTTGATTTTATTTTTTTATACGTTGTGAGCAAATATAATTAATGTCATATAGTACAACTTACCTGTTTGTCCACAGAACATAATTCTGAAATTTCTGAGCAATTTATTTTTTGTACTTGTTTTCCATCTAATACCCTAATATCATTACTATTACTTGATATTATATTATTTACTTTAGAAACAAGCTGTTCTATACCTTTTAAAATTGAATTTTTTTTTTGTATGCGATTTAATCCATCAGTGATATTTTTTCTCCACACTAAAATCGATGCATGATTATTTTTTTTAGGAAAATTGAAACTAGGATGTATATATATACAAATATACTTAGATATAAATAAGTATATGTATAAGTATTAACTTTTTATCACTTCTTCATCATTTATATCTCTTAAGCATTTTTTAATCGAAGGATGTACAGGTGCTTCCTCTGAAAGAATTTCAATTGACTGTTCTTTTTCAAAAATTTCTCTCACAATATTAGTTAGTATGTCTTTCTCTTTCCTAAAAAATAAAATGAAATTAATGTTTTAATTCAAGTTTGTTAATATATGAATAAAGCAAAAAAATGATGTATGTATTACTCTAAAACAACTTTAGTTGCATTTTCCATCTCTGATAAATTTTTATGATTACTAGAAATATTTAAATTAACTTTTACATTAGTTTCTTGTACAAATTTCTTTGCTAAATGTCCTTTAGGTCCAACTTGTGGTGCAAACATAATATTGTAACTAGCTATAAAAAAAAATGAAATTATACAATATTCTTAATACTATTATTAACCCTTTCGCATCTATAGACAATGTGTCCTGCCATATAATACCATTTATAATATCGATTTGGATGTTGATTCAAAGTATATCATAAACTATATTAGGTGACAAGATATTTCATCTATAGATGAAAAGGAATTATTGTAAAAATAGGAATTTATACTTTCTCTGGTAATATATTTTCGCACCACTACTTCGGATAATTTCCACATGATAGTTGTAAATTTATTGCCACCAGCATGAATTAAGTGAGACATAAGTATGTTTGGGAAACCAATGTCCGGATTTTCCAAGGATATAGTTGTTAAATAATCTTTAACATTGTTACGATATTTAACTTCAGTCTTTTTACAAATTACTGGCCATTCTATTAATTTTTTAAAACGCTCCAAATCATATATTGTCAATAAATAATGAGAAATATGTAAGAAACCGACTGTATTTGGTTTATCAAACATTCCCTGTAAATAAAAATGTTTATAGCAAACAAGTAGATTGATATTAAACTTAAAAGTATAATAATTTTGTATAAAAAATATACCTCACGAAAATGTTTCCTGAATTCATCACTAGGTTGAATTATTTGAGATAATAACAATACATTACGATGAAAAGAAGCGCTTACGGCCATCACATTAATACAAGGTTAGTAACACTGTATGTGAAATTAAGTCTTTGCGATTATTTTATAAACAGTGTGAAAGAAATGTTTCAACCAGTGGGTATCACGATCATTTTATAACAATAATATGGAAATAAATACACCTTTTGTTACTAACGGCTTTGTGAACAACATTTAAATTTCAAAACCCATTGCTTACAATTCTATAGAAGGAAAATATGACATGAATAGATCATATTCGATTCGTAAAACTCGGCTAACTTCAGTGCCCTTTCTAACCACCCTTTCACCACTTAATGCTATTCTCCTATCATAGTTATATACATTACACACAGAATATATACGACAAACAAAAGTATATAGAAAAATGACGAACAAATTAAAACAGATCAAGTGTCTCCTAGGATGCACAGCGAGTATACTGATAAAAAATTTATAGAGATCTTACATTTTTAAACGTTGGGATTTTAAAAATGTGAGTTATGTCACCAAAATGCTGTGTGTACAGTGTATATGCATACATATACAATATAGTAATGTGGGAAATGTACGAAATAACAGATCACTGAGTATATTTACTGAGTGTCAAAAACGTAAAGGCGCATGCGAGGTGCTTTTGATTAGAATTAGAAGGGATGCTTAAACCAACCAGAGTAAACATGCGTAAAATAAACGGAAGTTCATCATATGATGAGCATGATTTCCCATGAAACGAATAATACGAATGTTTCATTAATAATTATAAACAATGTATTTATAATTTTAATTTAATTTACCTTTGCCCTTGGGAATATCGAGATTTTACCGTAAAATCGAATACATTATAAATAATTTGTGATATTTTATAAGAAATACAATTATGTAGGTAACATAAAAGTTAATATTTATTTATAATTATACAAATTATTATGAATAAAATGATATAAAGTACATAGCTTGACCTTTAATTTATTTTATAAATGCAATAAACTTCATCGATAAAAAAAAGTTGTTAAATGTGACACATTTGTTCATTTTCCATAAAATAGATGTCACTTCATATAATTTTCAAACATATTCAAAGGTTACATTATTTATTTGGAATGTATTCTTATCGAATTTCTATCAAATTTTGTATTTTATTTATTATTAGTTAATTTTCACATATACTTATTTTTTGTATAATTAAATTTATTTTAAGTTTATATCTTGATATGTATTTTTTTTTAATTTATTAATGTGCACAAAATATCATTAAATGGTTGTTTTTAATATTTCAAAATACCAAACTATTATATTTATTAGTTTTACAAAAAGATCAGTATAATTTCGTCACATATTTATATGTTTTACATTAACTGATATTTTATTGTTGTGAAATGTTCATTTCTAAACTTATTAATGAACATTTTCCATTTTAATTATATAAATAATCAAATATTATAAATAGAAATGTCTGTAATATTTACAAAAAAAGAAAAGATGTTTTTACTAAAGAAATTCTCAATTTTTCATATATATTTTATCAGAAATATTAAGGATCATTATAGTGGCATTTTTTATTTTATTAGTAAGTGTTATTAAACTCTTTACATATTTCTGTCATTATAATGAATAACTGGTAGAACTCTTAACTTATACATCCACTCATTCAAACACCCATGACGGACCATTCTGTAACTATGTACTCAGTACTCGCAACTATGTCACATGATCCTTGGCAACTTATAAGATTAATGTCATAATTCAACAGCTTACAGAATTGGTTTATTAATTTCTCTCCAAGTCAAATAAAATTCAAAAGGGAGAGGAAGAGATCTTTCTTACGATCAATTCTTTTTTAAAAATCAACATAAACTGTATTGCAGCAATAAATACAAGTATTAAATTACTTTTATATTTATTGTGCATGAATTCAAAAAAGTATATCGTGATATCTGTTCAAGTATTTTGACTATTCAATACAATCTTATTACAGAATTTGTTTCGCAGTTTCGTAGTGATTCTTTTGTAGGAATAAAGCGTAGAATACTTTTTACATTTATGCAGTTCGATATTCAACAATGTTAATTTTTTATTTTTATTACTATTAATTTGGAAAGAAAGGAATCTCTATCTTTTTTTTCATTTGTTAGAAAACATGTTTTAAGTCACAGATCAATATATAACAACAAAAATATATCATTCTTGTGTCTTAGCTGTACTTTTTAACGTTCAAAATCACTTACACCGTAGAAACTTGCTAAATTTAGGACTCTCGTATAACAAACGAATAGCTTATAAAACATTTAGTTGCAGCTTTATTTTTTAGATACGATTATTACTTCGATATCTTACGAATTTTAAGCACTTTCCTCATTACATGTAATTTTATCACATACAACTATGTACGACTAAATACATTCTGTAACTTATTACACCTATTCATACAAATAATTGTTTTCTTTTTGTGATAAAAGTTTATAAAGTTACTACGGATCGTTTTGAAAATGATGTCGAATTTTTTGTTTGCAACTGATTGCAAATAAATATAGTCTACTAATAGAAAAAAGAAATCAAGTCACATTGATTTTCTTTTTTAATTTTTTTCTTCTTTCACTGGAATTTTAGCGGCCTAGCTTGAGACCCGAGTCGCATAGTATCAAATGTAATGGCTTCAGGATTTCAAGCAGAGCTGCTTTTTCACTTTACTCGTATGATACAAATAGTTGACATTTTATTAAAATGCAGTAACGGTATATGTACCTATTACATTCTTGTTGTTGTGACGTCCATTACTTTCTTTCCCATCTGCTTCAATGAAAGACCAATGTCAGAAGTAATTATTTCCATGATAACAGTGCATGTTATGTTAGAGATATAAGCTTCAATAAATAATAAAAAATATGAAATTACAAACTGTAAGAAGTATTTTTTCATTTGCAAGCAAATTCAAGCATTTTACATTTCTTATGTTAGATTTTCACACAAAGTTTCTTTCATGAAATTTAATGTTTATCTACTTTCACAGTTCTTCTATAGGTCATATACCAATGTTAGACGTGTATTAAATTGTGTTACCATGTATCGAGATTATTTGTGATTCATAGGATAAAGCACCTGTAGTATTCGGTATGATGGAGGCAAGCTCGAACGATAAGAAAATTTGTCCTTTTCTGAGGTTGACATTTAAGCTTTTTTTACTAAATTCAAGAATTATGTTTTGATAACAATAATAGAAATGCAATGGTACAAAATATAATCAGCCAAATTCAGTTAAATGTATTATCAAAGAATTAAAATTCTATTATACGCAAAAAATATATTTTTATTACTTAATTACTTCAATTCAAATAAATATGGAAATTATCGGATATTTTTAAATTGTATATAAAATTAACAGCAGTTACATGTGTATTTTCAAGAAGTTGTTTTTCATTACATTATAAATTGAGTAAAGTAACAAATTACAAAATATAATTAAATAAACACGAGAAATAGAATAAAAATTTCTTGATCATATAACTGTTAGAAATTCCTCGTCTCCCACAGAATACAACATTTAAAATATAGATGATCTATTTTGATTATTATTAAGACTTTTAGGAAAAAAAGAAGAAAAAAAAAATAATAATAATGGGTCTTAATGTATTGAAAAATGTTTAATTTCGTTTCTTTAATTCATCTATATTTGTTAAATATGACAAAAATATAGACTGGTTTATCTATAAATATATAGGATTAGAGAAGTGAAATCTAAATAAATGCTATGTGTGACATGTAGTTTAATTTACAAAATTTCTCAGTATGTCTTGTAGACAATATATATTTATATATCTATGTATCTATATATTTATATATAGCAATATTAATAATAGTATTATACAACTTTATGCAGATAAAAACACACATATACGTGTAACATTCTCTAAATTTGCTGAAGCAACACTATTTTATGCATAATACTACACATTGTTTTAAATTTGTTTTAGAAAATAATTTTAGTTATACTTTTAAGTTTAATATAAATATACACATTATATATAAATAATGTTCTTTCAATAATTCAATTATCAAATAATAACCGTATTATAATTTATACCACGTGTTGAAATAATCAAGACTGTAAAAAAGAGATACAACTTGTAGGAAAGATACAATACAAGAAAAAGAAACGCAAAGTATAAATATTAAAATATGAAATATATCCTTATTATATGTACTACTATATATCACTATTTTAAGTATTCGTTAAACATCATAGACTTTTGTATTATATTTGCTTAGTACAAAATATGAATTACTTGCATTAAATAGTAATATACAAATGTTCTTTTTATTACATAAAATAGTATTGTCCAGCACGTTTTCACCTGTTACTTGTAACAGAAGTTTCAATTCTTTTAAAACTGTTTAACAGACAAACAATCACCACGTTTCGGGCTTACCTCCTTAACAAGAATGTTATACTGTAAATTTGGTTTTAAAAAGTATATAATGCATATCCATTTTGATGACTGTTGTGGTACATGTGGGGAAAGTTGCAGATCAAAGGATACAATAGTCTCAGTAACAGAATGTTTCTTATTGAGATTTACAGGAAGCAGCAGGTAACAATGATGACTGGTAATTCAGTCCTGCATTTCATCTGGTATTTCATGTGGATTAAGTATTCCTGGAACTGATATTTTCTTTCGCCACTTTTCTTCCTGAGCCAATCGTAATGCAGTTTCTCGCTCTTCTAAATATAAATCTGAATCATCTTCACCAGTGTATTCCTATAGAAAATAATATTTAATGTATCAATACAATATTTACGTAATAAAAATAAAACTCGACACATAATGTTTTAAATACTTACTCTAATTTGAACCAGAAAATCTCTAAGATGTTCTTTAAATGCCGGGATATTTTGATCAAGATTAAATAATCCCTGCACAGTAATTTTAATCTGGTTATCTGTTAAATGTGGAAATGCTGCTTTAAGTAATCTTGCAACAAATTCTTGAACGTATAACGTATTATCTGGTACAGGTCCTAATGGTACCTGAATTCGTCCAAGTTCAACCAATGAAAACATGTATGCCAAAATTGTAGCATGCATATTAAGACCTATATAATTATCATAATAAATTAATTATATAAAAATAATAAAAGTCGTAATATATTAGTTATAGTGTTAAAAAATGATAGTAAATTAATTAATGTATATTCTATATACTTTTCTCGGACTTACTGATAAACTTTTTTTGAACTTACCCGCTATATGTGATGAGTCTGTAACTACACTGAATATGTGTTGAAGAATATCTGTGAAATATGTTTGATAGAAACTTTGCGCAGCTTCCTCATTCTCAATATTTTGTAAAAGTTGATACAGTATTAACAATCCTGTATCTGCAACATTTCTCATTGTGTGTTTGAAAGCCCAAATTATTGAATCAAGGACAAGTTTAAATTGTGCCGGTGGAATTGAAAGAAATGCAGGAAAACAGTAAACATTCACCGCCTATAGTAGAAAAGCATTTAAAATATTGTAACTTGTATAATAAAAAGTATTGAATGTACATAATTTTCATTACAGTCAACATACAATTAGAACTATACATGAGTTAGTTACCTGTAAAAGTAAAAAGAAATTCGTTCTATGCTCTGGAAATTCTTCAAAATCTTTATTTATCATTTCTAGAGTACACTCAAACACTGCATCGAATATTTTCGGTACTTCACTCGTGATGTTACCTTCTAATCTGTTTACAATAGTGGCCATAGCACTTAGCACCTCTGGTTCTCGAGCACAATGAACATTTGTTTTTTGATAGTCCAATAACACAGCATCCAGTAATGGTGGTATAAAGTTTTCTAAGACCTATAAAATGTACGAACGAAACAAAGTTATTCTGAAAATATTGCAAATAGTGATATGAATTTTATAAGAAATGTTTCATCTATGTCGTGTACGTTTGTACATAAAAATTATAAACAGTATTATATAAAATTTTTATTTATGAAAATAAAAAATTTCATACCATTTGATGATCAGGTGTTCTGCTAACCCAATCAGAGATCAGTTTTAGTGTTTCTTTTTTAACTACTCTCATACTTTTAATTAAAGATTGTTCCATTACTATTTCACCATTTAAAGCTATTGCAGCACTTATATTTTCACTCATTACCTGAAAAACAAGATGGTATATTAAGAAATTTTATTTCAATATAGTATTAAATAAATTCTGAATTATATTAATATACCTTATAAACGTTCAACATATCTAAATATATTCTTCCTAATTGTATCACGTATGGATGCCCAAGAGCTTTGCAAGCTCTTACATTTGTTTTTAAAATACTAGCAAGTTGTTTTACAGCTTCTTGATCTTTTAATACATCTACATTCTGAAGAAAAAAAAAAAAAAAATATATATATATATATATATATATATATATATATAATTTAAGTAAAATATATTTCAATGTACTTTATAGATTACACATTACTTACTTTAGATGCTTGACTTATTATATCATCCCAAACTTGATTTGGTAAAAGCATATATTTTTCTATTAATTGTTCTTGAACTACTGTGTCTGTCTGTGCACTTATCATGTATCCAACTGCTTCATAAAAAGTATGTACCTATAACATTAAAAAAAAAAATAAAAAAATAAATATTTAATATTTATTGCTAACAATTACACGATACATATTGAATAATTAAAACTATGTATATATAAATACATAGCATTTTGTTCATCTTCAATAATTTTACCTGTTGAGTTTGAAGATCGCAAATGATACTACTAATAGTGGAAAGAATTTCTTCAATAAATGGTACTGCTTCACCTATTTGTACTGTAACAAAATGTCGCCTGCATTTCAATGCTATTTTTATGAATGTGTCACAGGCCATATCTTGTACACCATCATGGGTTTCTATAACAAATTTTCATTAATGATTTAAGTCATTTAAAAAATAAGATTAATAATACCTACTCCGAGTGTACATAATTTGTTATATAATATTCTTACCATGCATAAATTCAAAGAGTTTATTTACAACAGTCTTTAAAAATTTCCAGTGTGCTCTAAGAAATCTTGGATATTGTCCAACTACATACATAATATTGCTAGCAATAATAGCCTTGTTATCTTTGCCTTTTTTTTGTTCACAAAGACCTAATAGATCTTTGATTACTGTTACTAAAAATCGCTTTTCATCTTCTTCATGCATTGCACCAGAAATACTACCTATTGCCCAGCATAACTGATAGGAAAATTATAATTGTTAGTAAAAGATTAACTTTTATTATAAACTTTATAATATTTCAAGAATATTTACTGCATTGAGATTCTTCCAAGACCATTCTGATCCATTAACTTGATTTTGTAGTTTTTCTGTCATTATTCTTTCTGTATCCATGTAGTCAAGATGAGTAAGATACACGAGAGTTTCTCTCATATTTTTATACAAATTAATAGAATCAGTATCCTTCATAAACTCTCTGACGACCTCTCCGTTTTCATTTTCTACAACAAGAACTTCTTCTGGTTTAGCCATTCTACTGATCATAATGTATCGCACTTTTGTTAGAACTGAACAATAGAATAATCTCCTTGGTGGAATTGTCATGCTTTTAAATAATGGTGATGGAGCTACCAAAGGACTTCCACTATATAAGTCCATTGCCAATGCGTTCCAATATTCCAGACAAATTTTGAATATTTCAACTTCTTCAACTTCAGAAATTAGAACAAGGTAGTGCAATGCTTTAACCAGCATGTCATTCAACTGCCTTTTTTCTATGAACTGACCGTGTTCTTTCAAATATGTGCAAAGAAATATAGCTAGATTTTGAATAAAGTTCTGTTCTTGGTCTTGACCAGTTGCATATGCTTCACGTATATTGGTATCAAGTGGTAGAATTTGTTCTAATTGTCTCATTGTATGAACAAATAACATTACAAACATATCGTTATAAGTTGATACTGTGACACCAGCAATTTCAGTCAAGCATTTCAGTGTGATATTTCTAAATATTGGTACATTCAAGAACTGCAAAAAAAGAAAAAAGGATGTTAAAAAGGAATATTTAACAAATTTACATAACAATATTAGAAGCATTGATTTAAATGTTTCTAATTACCTTGAATACTAAAGTACTTATTAATTCTGTTTCAAAAATATATCCAAGGGGAATCCAATTTAAAAACCTTAAAAGTGTTTCTAATGTTACAGCTACTAAGGGAACATTTTGTGAATTATCCAATACAAACTGACAGAGTTGAAAGATTTGTGAAAATTCGCTACACATTGTATCTTTTAAATGTTTTGCTTTTGTTTGTGTCATTTGCCCACTGGAAAAGTCAAACACTTCTTCTGACAATAACTTCAAAATAGCCATATTATTTTGACAAAGACTTTCGTTCGTTTTACTTGCTCCGACAATGTCACCAATAAAGGATTCCCAGTTTTTTGGCCATTCTCGTTTTAACACCTACAAAATATGAAATATGTTTTATTAAAATATAAATCAATATAATTTTATAAAAATTACTTACCTGAACTAAAATCATGTTAAGTTTATTAAGATAAACTTTAGAAGCCTCCATTGTCTCTGGATCACTGCTTGTTTTTATAATAAGGCCTACAATGTATTTTTTTATACCTTCACACTGATTTCGTGGTAATACTTTCCATCGTGTCTTTATTACTTGTTCCAATATTTGTAAAGCATAATACTTTGTTTGTTGGTTCTATACATATAACATTATACATTAATAAAATAGTTCTGCTGGGTTTATAAGCAACTTGAATTAATAATATTAACCTGTGAATATTCTAGAATAGTATCTACACGTGTCCATGCATTTGGATGCTCCTTAAGTGTGGTTAATACTTCTTGTGCAACTCTTTGTTGCTCACCTATCCCACTATACATACAACCTACTACGTTATCAAGAAGCGTTATATCTAGCTTCTGATTAAAATCCAAAAGCTTTGATGCTTGTTCTTCTAACGTTGCCATTATTATAAGTTATCCAGTTTCATACACTCTATCTGAAAACAATGAAATTTTATATAATTGTTTAAGTTATTACATAAAAATATAAGCATAAATATTACAAAGTTCTATCATTGCAATCAAGATTAATTTATTTTAGAAAATGATAAACAGTTAATATAATATAATGAAATAAACATTTCTGATATTACATCTAAAGATATGATCATAAATATAAATACGCTTAATTATCTTTAATATCAACAAGCAATATATATACAGTAAATACTGTATGTTTATAATTACTTCATTATTTTTATTAAAACGTTTTTTACATTGTTACAATTCTACTAGAAAAATGCAAAAAAAATTCAGTGGAGACAATAGTACTGCCCAATACTGTATTACTTTTAAATAAGAATCGTTTATTTTTATTTGTAACCAAATGAAAAATGTTGCAAAATATAAAGTACGATATGTGTAATGGAACAAACTAAACAGAAGCAATAATAAACTACGAAATCACTGTTAACATGCAGCGAGGGAGGTCACCGCACTGCGACCGCTCGACCTAACCTACATTTGACAATCGTAAATAAGGTTATGTGGAAGTTTATTGTGCGCAATGTTTATAAATCAAATATAAAAAGTGCTTCGCTTAATGCATATAATCAAGCAGAAATAGAAATTGATAGGCATTTATAATATTAACGACAGATCACTGAAATTCGTAGATATTTGTTGTCCGGGCGCACTTTATTCATTGCGTCGTTGTTCAACGAATAAAGTATCGTAAGCGACGTTCGAACATACCGCATCAACTCCAACACGTAGATTCTCACTTGGTAGGTAAAAAACACACGTTTCACACTGGCAATCACAATCTCTCGGAATAAATCACAATCAGAAAAAGGCCAAACACACAACCGCTGATTCCCGCGCGCGACCAATTTCGTTCCTCGTTTCACACACTCACTGTTCCTCACCGTCTCTTTCTCTCTCTATCTTTCTCACGTTCTCTCGCTCGTTTCTCCTGTCTCTGCTCCGTTTACGACGATCGTCAGCGAAGAGAGCTCCACTTGTAAATGCGCGATACCCACCGAGGCCGTTCTTCGTCGTAACTTTGTTTTCTAGATCTCATAAGAATTGGTTATTTTTCTCTTCACTTTTAACGAGAAAGGAGAAAAACAGGAACGTTACGTCGTGCTTAAATCCAACCTACAGATTTTCGAAAATAATAACAAAATGGCTGAACACATTACGCGGACCATTGCGGAGAGACGGATGTTCCTATTGGTTCGGATCAAATATTTCGACCAATCAAGAAAATTTTAGCGGCTGTTTCCAAACGTCACAAATTACGTCACGTGATGTCATGCAACACGTGTTCTCCATTTTGACTTGCAATTTACTCAATATTTCGTACGAATAAATACTGCATATTTAGGTTTTAATCCCTAATGTGTGTTGACAATTCGTATAATCATTTACATGGTTCCCTTTACTCGTGATTTTTGCTGCATTGTTATTGTAATGTAATAAGAGTGTCGTGTTTACTGCTGTTTATTTGTCATTAAATCTGAATGTTCGAATGAAGAATCTCTGTGATTACTATCCTGCTTGCAAGCATATGACGGTTTGCGAAACTGTTATCTTTTTGTTGGATGTATACGTTAGAATGTCGATAGTTTAACCAGCTGATCAGTACATTATAATGAAGTAAAGAAAATTATATGTCTTTGGAAATAAATATACCTATATAATTGATCAGACATGTCTTGTCAGATAAAAGGAATTGCAAATTTGACTAACATTAGCAATATCAAGGAATTGCTTTTTGGAGATTCTACTACAAAGTGTAAGATACTGTTTTTTCATTTTATCCTGTTAAGGAATAACAATACTGATATTTTTTTTAGTTGACATTCCACAGAATGAGTTACCGCTTCAAGATTGTTTTATATCATTATCATCGACTGGAGATGTTCTTACTATGGCATATAATACAAAGCTGATCATATTAATTTGTATGTATTTTTTGCAAGTTTATTTTTTTCATATTCAAACAGTATATTTATATAATACAATGCTTATAACTTGACATTAAATGTTTATGCAATCATGACATGTTAAAACATGCAAGATATATGTGAAGTATAGTTAAAATATACAAAGTATAAGGAAAATGTATGTAAATCATATGAATTGTCTTATTACTGTCATTTATTTTTATTTATATCAATATGTAATTCCTTTTATGATCTAATTATTAACGTGTGTGAAATATGCAAACAAAGTTTTATGCTAAACAGTATATACTATGTAAAATATACATAATAAAATACGCATTTTTAAGATACCAAAATGATAAAACATTTATATCTAAGTTTTATTTGTTTATTTATTTTCTGTGAAAATATGCATTTGCATAAAGATTTAATGTCTATTCACAATTCATCTAAGAATAATAGTAAAAATTAAGGGAAGAATTAACAAGTTTTGTTTGTATTGATATTCACTACTATAATTTCATATTAGCAAGATGGGATTCTTTAGAAGTGGAAGAAACAAAGAACAAATTCCATATGATATGGTATGGTGAAGTTACAAAAGAAACAAAGTGAGTTTTTATTGTAATAATATTGTGTTAAGTTTCATATTATTTTAATATTACGAATTTTTTTGAAAATATGTCCATATATTGAAAGTGTTTTTTAGTGAATGGATAACATCTATCATTTGTTTACCTTTACTGTCTTTGGGAAAAGTCAGCAGTGGTAATAATCCAGATTGGACATGTATTATAGTTGGTTTTAATACTGGTTATGTTAGGTTTTATACTGAAGTAAGTATTTTTTGTAACCACAATTTATTTATTTTTGGATAAAATAATAATGATTAAATGTATTTATATTATCTAAATTGAATTTGTTTTGCTACAAAGATATTTTCGAATTAGACAGGTGCATTATTATTAGGTGAACAACTGCATAATGAGTCAGTAATAGGATTAAAATGTCAGTCATTTCGTTCACCTAAACACACTGGTGATACTGGTTTAGCTGAAGAAGTGCATGTAACTTACAATACTGTTGTATGTGTCTTACAAGGTTTTTCTTTATTTTCCACATTACGAGCTTGCAGAAATTATTTAGCTAGAGGTACAAGAATACAAGTATGTTAAAGATTTTTATTTATGTTAAATCTGTTTAATATTAATGACAATGTCCTTTATATTAATAGTACAAGCAAATTGTGATGATTTACCACCAATTACAAATTTATCGTATAAGAAATGGGGCTACAAAAGTCAGGATATTGTAAATGATTCAGAAGTGATTGGTACTACAACTGTAAATAGTTTTGATCATTTGATGATAGCTTCTATTTGCGGTGGATACAATGCATCTTATAGATCTAGTGCTCCTCAGCATAATTTAGTTATTGCAACTGGTAAACGACCGTTTGTTGGTTTTCACTATGCATTAGAAGGTGGTTCAGCACCTGTGCTATCAGATGTTGCAATAGCAATGGCTAACAAGTTAGCAAATGCTATAGGAACTGCTGTTCCGTAAGTATTACATAATAAATTTATATTTATATAATTATTAGAAATTTAATGTATCAGTGAAATTTTTGTCTTTTCTTTTTTTATTTAAATAATATGAAGAATTTTTTTTATTTATTTAGTTGGCTTCCTCTCAGTTGGGGCAATTCAAAACACCAGCCATCCCTTGAAACAGTAAAAACTAGTGCTCATGAACCAGTTGAGCCAATGACATGCAGATTTGGCCTGAGTGATATCATGCGAGAGGGTTATTCGATAGTATCCAGTCCAAATAAAACATTGTCAGTGATAATAGATGCAATGGGTAGAGTAATATTAATAGATAACAGATGTGGAATAGCTCTTAGAATGTGGAAAGGTTATCGAGATGCTCAGTGTGGGTGGATTGAAGTAGAAGAAGAAAAGCACCCCAGAATGCACAAAGAATTTAATAAATTTAAACAGACATCGCAGTTGCGTTCAGCATTATTTTTAGTCATTTATGCTCCAAAAAAGGGCGTGATAGATATTTGGAGTACTCAACAAGGTCCTAAAATTACTACATTTACAGCTAGTAAACATGGACGGTAAGTTTCTGTTTTATGTACTTTTATAAAAAAAAAGCATGAAATAACTAACTTGGATGTTATTGTGTAGATTGCTTTACATCAATTATGGACTTTTTGGAGTAAATGATAATATTTATTTATCAAAAAATAAACCACAATATTCTTGTGTTTTTATGGATCCGCTTGGAGGATTGAAAGAAATTACCGTTCCATTTCACTTTTCTCTGAATAATAAAAGCGGTAAAAGGGCTCGTGATATACATTTGCTTAAAAAATTAAAAACCTTTTTACGGGAAGAAGAATTTGATGATGAGAAATTAATATCAGAAATTCTGAACGTTTGTTCTGATTTAAAAACCAATGAAATAAGAATACAAACCATAGAAATGTTAATGTCAAATAAAAATATTATACCCGATGCTTTACTTGCAGCTGCAAATTGTTTCATTAAAAAACTAAATGAATATGGTATGTGTTGGTAATACTTTTATGTAAGTGTAACTTTAAATAATGAATCATATGAGTTATAAATTCCAGATAAAGAAGAAATGGAACTTACAGCTAGAACAGTTTACTTATTATCATCACAACTGCAACAAGTGATTGAATTTTATAAACATATTAAACTTCAGTCTGATACTTCAGCACTTAATCATTTTAGCGCTAGTGATAATCGTAATGATTTGAGCAATAAAGATTTAGCTTTGATTTTATTAACTTCTGAGAAAGAAGTGAATCGAATCTTTGAATTGTTTAATTCAGTAATTAGTTTCAAATCTTTGAACGTTAAAACGGAAAATAAAGTGAAATTTAAAGAAGATAATAAAGTTTTTTTAGATTTTTTATCATGCTTTGAGTTTGGCATTTCAGGATTGATAAATATGAAAAAAAGCATAGAAACAGAAATGAAATATCAAATTTGTAAGTTGTGTGATTTTTAAAAGTATATATCACATTCTTTACTAATTGCAAATAAAATTTTCTTCTTTAATATGATTTTTAGCTCAGTTGATGTACCAAGGATGTACGTGCTCAAATGAGAAAATTGCAACATGGAAAGAAGCTGCTACAAGTAGTAACATACAACCATTTGTTTTAATGGAATTGGCTTTAATTTACTGGCTTAATAAAGAAACGAATACTTACTTAAAGGTTGAATTAAAACAATTCACACAACTTTTGATTGCAATTTGTTCAATGACTCGTAAGTTTTAGATGTGTTTATGTGCAATTTATATGATTTATTCGGTGGTTTAATAACATAACTTTTACTGTTTATAGATATTGAAAAAATATGCGCAGAATATAATGAAACATCCTTATGGTGGAAAAATGTTCGTAATATCCTTTCAGAATCATTCAATCCGTTTAATGCCCTTAGTGCTGCTGTAATGTGCAGAGCTGTTGCTATGTCTCTAGAAAAGTACAAAGAAAAGTGTAGCAACAAAACGCAAGATAATAATGGTAATGAAGGGAAAGATGTTAAAGATGTTACATATTTAGAGGAAGTAAATCGTTTGAAAGATTGTATTACTAATAATCTGAAGTTGGATGATGAAACGTATAATTTAACAAACGAGTGGGAAAATGTTACTAAAGACAGTTGTCAGTTTACGTTACTTATCGGTAATCTCGAGGATATTACAATTTTAGATGCTATTGTAAGGTAATTAGCATTAAAATTTATCGCTAATAAGAGATTGTTTTATTACTATAATATTATAATTTTAGTCAGAAACCTCCATCAGATGAAACAACACAGTTTCTTGCGTTACCATTTGTAAAAATGAATATTTCTTTAAGTTCAGTTCTTTCAAAGGGAAAAGGTATATACAATTTTAGTATAATTATATATATTTTATATGCACGTAATATAATTATTATTGTATTTAGGTTCTGTATCAGAAATTGTTGCTAAATGGATTGTTTCCACTGGTATTGATCCAGCTTTATTAGTGGATACAACAGACACTGAATTTGATCACATGAAAGTAACAAAGGATCCTTTTGAAGTAATAAACTCGTTAGATGAAACTAGTAATGATGACGTAAAACATGATTCAGAAGCGCCTTTGACAGAATCTCTCGAAGTAGAAAGCAAAGTGAAAAATGACGCAACTGCTTGTACATATATTTTAGGTAAATTATTATACATTTTCGTCTAAAATATATTTAAATTAAAAATTGCACTACCTTCTTTTTAAAATTTTCAGAAAGAATTAAGTTATTAAAAAACCATTTTCCATATAGTTTGACAAGTAGTGTACTATTAGCAAATGTGTGCTGGGAATTTGCAATGTCTTGGAATAAAGACATTTCGCAACTAAAGTCTCTCGAAGCTGCATTATCCGTTTTACAACAAATACCATTGAAACGTATGAGACATGGTAAGTGATGTAGTTATTATTATTGTTAAATATGTGTCTTTAATTTTCTACACATAAAATATTAACTTTTGCGAAGGTGTATGTTGCTTACTATGGTCAGTTCATATAAAAAAACGGATGGAAGCAGTTGCAAAATTAATTAATAAACTTGGGAAATTACCGAAGGAGAGACTATGTTTACAAGAGATTGGTTTATCCGATGTACAAACAATTTCATTTTTACAACACTGTGTTGCATTTTTAGAAATATTTGTTGACGTGAGTTTATAACAAGTAAATATTTTACGCAATGTAATATTAGTTAATACTGCACGAACATTTTATAATATTGGTTTAGTCAGAAGTACTCGAGGCAGAAGAAAATACTATAATTAAATCAGAGGAATTATGGGAAGGATGTACTTCTGGTCCCCAACCGTTCGCTGCATTAGCTATTTCCCAAGCACCTGCTTGGTACGATTTGATAATGTTACATGTACAGTTAGCCAATGTCTTATATATGATGGCTCATTTTAATTTAAAAGTAACGAAACCATTAAATAATCTATTTGAATCGGTGGTAGGTAAATTACTATATTAGATACATGTATGGCCCAGTTGTTATTTATATAAATATATTTAATTTTAAATGTATATAGGTACAACCATATTTCTTTCAAACTATGACAGATAAAATAATGCTTACATGGTATAGAGATGATAAAAGAGATAATTTAAGAACAGAGTTTTTATGTAGAATAATTACTGCGTCAATGGATTTTATTCATCAAGAAACAATAGATAGTAACATGATAAGTTCAATGCAAGCTATTGAGTGGATGAGTAGATGCCAGACGTTGGCATCTATTTGGAAAATTAACAACGATGAATTAAGGATACATCAAGTTTGTCAATTATATGTGAATGGTTTTGATCGATTGGCAGAAGAGGTACGCTACGGAAATTATAATTTAATCCATTTAATTATATTTTCTTATGTAGCTAGTATGTATTTTATATTCAATATTTCCAAATAGGTTGTTACAGCGGTAAATGACACTGAGAAATTGGCAGCTGATCTTTTGCCAATAGCCGGAAGACGAATGATGGCATATCTTTCAAAAACTCCCGATCTTTTAGAGGAAGTTTCTCGTATAAGTCCTGCGCTTACTAAATATTTAGAAAGTTTAGTAAGTAGTGCGCAATATAAAATTCATTTCCTATAATCTTGTTATTTTTTGACAGTTTTATCGATATAATCATTTTTCTAGAACGTGACGGAAGTGATTTGTACAAATTGTTCAAACGATGATACTATTGAATTGATACGGAAAGTTTCTACACATTTACCAGAAAAACATTCTGAATATCATCTTGCGCAGTTAATGTTAGATGCAATGTTTATTTATGAAGGTACAACATGATATTCAAACATACAATTAATATGTAGCGAGAAATAAGTTCAATAAATTTGTTTGTGCTTCAGTTCGTGTTTTTAATTTATTTTGTTGTACTTTTTATGTTTCTAAATCTTTCATGATATACAGGAAAAGAATTTAAAGCTTAGTACGTCATTTCATTAAGAAGTATTTCATTCATGTTAAATCTTCAGTTTCAGGTTTTTAAATAAGTTTCAATCCTCCTACTTATATGTACATGTATAGGAATAAATGAAGCAGTTAAAATATATACATACATATATATTTTTTAACTACTTCAATCATTTTCTTATAAAGTATTATTTATCGTTTTGTAACTTGTATTTCCAGAACGCATTTTGCTTTTCGAAAAACGCGTTACAAAGAAGTTTTCGTTTGCTAAAAACGTATGACAAATCCTTTATATTGTAGCCTAGAAATGCCTTCCCAATTCGTGAAATCGCAATGATCAATTTCACTGCCTGGACTGCCCACTTTCGTTAACCATTGCGCCCTGAAATAAAATAATTTAATGTTAATTCATTTTCTCATTAGAATATTAGTTAAGCTGTAAACCTTTACAAGATAATCATACTGGTCACAAGTTTTATGTAAACGTCGACTCCACGAAAACTTTTTAGTTAACTCAATATATTGTCTTTTACACTCCTATAAATTTGGCGATGGCAATATAACAAGAATCTACTGTATAATTAGCATATTATACAACAAATTTAAAATACATATGCTGGAAATATTAACACACGCTGTTTTAATAGTCCATATTCTATTTTTTCTAAAATCGTCTCTCCTTTCCATGCATCGAAGTCACTCTCTATTTTCAGGTATTCTATGGAGCTCCATAAGATGTTAGATCGGTAAGAAGGCAAAGTAGATTTCGTTCATTACTGTTATCGTATAGGTACCACATTGTATATGCGCCTATCTGCCACGATCACGACTGTAATCTCGCACGCTTCGCAATTATAATTAGCGGTTAATCAGACCGAGTTGGAGTATTTTAAGCGCCTGTATCGAAGTAGGATCTTTAAAGTCGATCAGCTGTCTCGCGACAACAATACAAACAGATTATCATTGCGTACGCGATCCAGTTTATCATGAATATTTTTGACCTGCAAATGTAATTGTAGAATTGTAGCATAACTTTATCGAAATATATTTCTTTTCGTTTCTATTAAGCATTATATATCACCGAATAATTGGTTCTTTTCTTTGCAATGATTTATATTTTTCATTTGAAGTAAAAATCTCGAATTTCCATCTTATAAGGAATGGAATGAAAAGTCTCTTTTTCATTATAACATAATTACTTTAAGCAGGCAACAGAATTGTGTAATAATGAAACAATTGGTTTTTGAAATAATCATGGTCATATAGATAGAGCTTCTTTTATATACAGGGTGTCTTATGCAATTGTGCCAAGTTGTATTTCAATTTCAATTTTGTTTGTAAATACAATAAGCAAATGATTTTGGAACGAAGTTCAATCTAGTTGATTTCCTTTTGGGGGAAAGCCAAAGACCGATGTATCGTCCTCGACCGAGCTATTTTCTTTAACTTCAGGTTCACGAACAGAGTAAATTTGACCTCCTGGGACGTTTTCTAGTCACAAGTTTTTATGACTGTATTCAAGTTTATATTTGTTCATGTAGCAATAATCGTGTTCGATGTCAAATAATTCGTCTTTCTATTGTCTGTACGCAACTGGCAAAATATATATATGGATCAGTAGGTCTGGCTTACTTCTCTAAATAACGATTACATCCTTCACATCTCTTGTTCTTTCGTTGGCGTCCCATAGAAACAATTTGTTGTCCCTGTTTCACTTGTCATTTAACTTATGTTATGTTGAACGTGTAAATGAATTCGTATAATTCCTTGCATTATTTTAAAAAGTTATTGTATATAAATTAATTTATACTATTCTTGTGGATGATGAGATCATGGAGATCTCGGTACTAATTCGGATCTACTAGTTATTTTGTTATATTAATTTAATTAATCATTGGGAACGCTAATGACAGAAAACGTCTTGACAACACTGTTAATAAAATAAATGAAATAATTAGAGTAATAATGTAAGTAGTAATTTAAATCCATTGTATCTCGGGCTTTGCCCTTTTTTCAGCCAATGTGTTTACGTTTCCTTCTTGAAAGCTCGTAGAAACGCGTGACATCGTTGTAAAGTTCCATCCTATTGTCAATATCGCTCGTTTACATTGTATCTTTGTTAATGCGATTCGTCAGCGTATTTTTCTGTTTTGTTTAATGCAACAAGAATACGATTGTTCGTCGAAGGATCAACTGTACGTTTGGGAATAGGCTGTTGGAAAACAGTTGGTACGATTCGGTGATAACTGGCGAAGGAAAGAGACGACGATGTTCGCGCTATTATTTCATTAGATCATTATTAAAGTCAGGCCCAACTACCTAATGGCTGTTACTCGTCAATTTGCGGCTAAGGTCACGCGATTTTAAGGGAGCACTAAATTTGTGGGCTTACGTTATCACGAATTCGTGGAACGAAGGAAAATGAAATAACAAAAATAAGACTAGCTTTCTAATTCATCGTTTACTTCAGTGTTGAAGACCCTGTAGCACGCGTGTCAGAGAACGTAGAAAAATTTGGATCTCACGTTAACGATTTCTAGATGACATAAATTATTCAGCACCTTTTTATTTCAAGTTCTGAGTTCATTCTTGCGAAACTCTTCGTTAACGTTTAAACATATCCCGATAAAATTTTACGTTAATTAATTTTCTATTAGTTTAGAAACTGTCTGGCACGTTATCAACTCGATAAATATTATTTATAAATTTTTGGCACGTGTATATAAAAAGGTTCGCCGTCGCTGTTCTACCCTGATCTTGTAGCGTAGCAGTTACCGATAGCAATTTAAAAATTAAAGTAATTTAATTTAGCGAAAATTAACACTGTGAATAAAAGTTTGATATTTCCTTGTACGAACGATTCGTTCGTGTGTTTGTGACTGAATGAATAATTGATTCCACTTTCTTTGTTCCCTTTATTTTGCAGAATGAAAAGTGGAGCGTAGCAAAGATGCTCGTCTGTAAATTTGTCTTACTTTATCTGGTTCTTAGTAATCTTAGAGAGGGACAGATAAATTTCAATAAAAATGAACTTTCACATTGTTTACCGATCGGCGCCCGACGCTTTGCAAAGGCTTCGTGACAAGGAATCGCAACTCACATCTGATCGACGAGCGCACGTGGTCCCTGCATTTTTCCTAGTATCGTACCGGTTTTGGTGTTCTTCACCCAACCGCAAATTCCCAGCTCTTGGCATATATCTTTCACGTATTTTGGAAAGTACACACCTGAAAATGTGTTAAACATTGAATTAAGTCTTTTAATCGACGCCAAACACGCAGACTGAGGACCCTGCAGCTAAAAAGATGCACCTATGTTTTTATCAATTTTGAGGGGTTTAAAGAAAAATTCGTTTTTAAACTTATTGCTCTGACTTAAATAATGTTAAAAAGAAAATTCTCCGATTTATTGGTGCTTTATCATTTTTGTAGATATCAAAATGTAATTTTTTAGTTTGCATGTCATCATTGTCAGCGGAAGTATTGTCATCTCGAAAGGATGTAGAACTTTTCTTTTTCGTATATTAAGTGTCAAAATGCAGAAACTGTCAAACATGGTGCTGTCGTTTTTGCCGAAACGTCCTCAATTATTGACGCATCGAACACAGCAAAAGTATTATCGTGGTAGTTTGATAGATTCATGGTATTTATACATAATTCTGTTAGCAATTTATAAATAAACACGTTGCATACTACCAGTAGATACTGTCAATGGTCCACAGCTCAAATTTTCTATAATCGTATAATTAAGAAACTATATGCCAACGGAACTTGTGAACACTAATTAATCATATGGGGAGGTGAAAGCTCGAAAACTGAATGAAATTTTCGGTCCCTGCTGCTGTATTTGAATACATCGAACGTTTTAATTGTTCATTAACGTTTCTTGTGACGGTTAACGTGTTAATCGAATACTGAACGACCTTCTGACCGATAAAAGTCTTACCCTGCACCTTGCCAAAGACCTCGAATTCAACGGAAACTAGAGGTTCGTTTCGGAGGGGGTCGTCCGCTGCCATTCTATCAAAACGAAGAGGGTTGAATCGGTCACTTTAAAAATGTCACTTTTTCGACTCGCGAAAGTTCGAAAAGTTCCCGGTACGTGATCAGCATACAAGTAATAGTCGTGTCCGAGCTACTTGGCTACAATTCCACCTACTCAGACAGCCACGATTCACCTTTCGCCGTGATGCGACCTACCGACTGATTCTGATCATTGCACCACGGCGTCGCGACGCCTCAAATAGACTCCCCTCCCCTGTCGAGGAAAATCCAATCGAGATCGATCGAGGATCGATCGGTGGCTGTGTGTTACTTTACTGTCGTCCTCCAAACATCGAGCATTCCCTTGCTCACGTTCGACCCTTCTCTATATTTTTAATTACCCTTCGAATCGTTGCTGTTCTATCGTCCTCGGCCGTGCTTGTCGAAGAGATGATCATCCACTTGCGCTAATGCCACGCATTGCTTTTGATTAGCGATGAACATTCGAAATCACATACTAAACGTAATTAAATTTCGAATTTTTGGAGTTCAATCGAATGAATATTTTGAGTAGTGGAAGTGTTGGTCTAAACTTTATGAACTTATCGTGCTAGTATAACTTCATATGAACTTTTACGCACACTAGCGGGGTGTTTAATTGTTACGTACTCTATTGTATCGAGTTGTATTACCACGAGTTGTATCGAGTTAAATCGCAACACATATCGCCTAGTGTTGTGTCAAAAAGTAGGGGATCCTAAATATTTTATAAATCTCCCAAAAGCTTTCGATATAGAACTAGTCCATCACTAACCTCGCTTGAACATCTGATTTCATATCGATATAGTCAGAAGCCGATCAAAAAGATAAAACTTCTTTATTATACAACTTGTAAATACTTGTTTCAACATTCGTCATCTTACTTTCTCATTTTTTATTTCAATCAACGTCCCGTGATAAAAGTTGCTTATAAATATACATTATGATTTTTGAACGCAAAGTAATTTGTGCGCTTCCGTGTTGGTTCGCGACACGAAACAAAAATTTCGACGAAGAGGCAGCGTAACGTGAGTGGCGATCGCTATTTCTCGGTTTCTCTCGATCGGACGCGATCGATACCGGTTTTTCTGTGGGACATCGTAGGAAAACTTCCGGCACGACGACTCATCGTATTGTTCATTGTGAAAATATTAAATGTAGGCCAGGAGGGCAGTCCGCTTATCGTCGAACTAGCCACTTCCCATCGATGTGCCAGCCGCCCATTGTCCCGTCATTATTCCAGTTAATTAATTATTAGTACGCCATGACGTCGTAATTGATGTACAAGAGCAAAAACTGCGGGGTGTACAGGATGCGGGGGAGAAGGTTGTAACCCATTTATAATGATCGAGTCCAGTCTATTACCATTGTCATCATCAAGGTCTCATCTAACTCTAGGATCGCAAAGTGTACACTTTTCGATAATCATAAGTGTATGGCAATAAAGAAGAGAGAAATATGAAATAAATTCGGTACGATTGATCGACAGATACCGACGCATTTGAAAGCGGTGATTAACGTATCATTTGATGACTAGAAAGAAATCCTACAGGATTCAACGCTGACGAACTTCTTTTTCTTTTGACTCGTTAATTAAGAGAGTATGACCTACTTAGAATTATTCGTAATCAGTCTGAAAAAGATTAGATAATTTAATATATTACCCAGAAATCACTTCTTGATTGTCCATAAGGAAACACTTCCAAGAAGTATTTTTAAACATTAACTAATGTCTTCCATTAACTTTCATAGAAGTTAAAAAAACAATTGTTAGAAGTTCACATCAGTGTTAATAAAATAAAAAACGTAATTCAAATTTTCCAGGAAAAGAAAGTATCTACGGTCTTTTTGATCGCTCCAAGTAGGTATACCCCCTTAACAACTTAATCATCGAGTAAATCGTATGTCTCAACGAAATCCATTTCACACTTCGCTAGCAACATGAATCGTTCGAGTTAATGTAATATCCGGTTCGGTAGTATTTTCAACATCTTATCACTGCTTGAGTGTCAAGGCACAAATCATTATAAATGAACGCGTAATCGCAAGAGGTCGCATGTATGCTAGAACCGCGACAAAAATTCGTATCCGAAGTTATTCGAATTATTCGAATAATTCTAGTACGCAAATTTTGACAGTCCTAGCGTATACACGCGTGCTCTAGTATCACATATACATATACTGTACAACTTACATTACACGCATCTGCGTCTTCGAGGATGACGAGTAAACTGCTCCTACGCGATGCTTTTTATCCACGTGGATACACTTATTGCCGCGCGCACTCGACGCACACGATAAAAAGAGAAGAAACATCAATTACGTGCAATTGATTACAGTTTACTATATACAGACACGTGTTAATCAATCCTCACTCGTTCACAGCCATTCACTGAGTCCTTCGTTGAATTTCAATATTCGTCGATCCTGTTCGTGTCCACTGTTTGCTCCTCTAATTGTCCCTCTAACTTAATCGATTTTCTAAGTGTCTATCTGCGTGTCTACCTATATCATATATCTGTCGATCGTATGCTCTTATCGCGCTATTTCTTTCGTTTATTTCATCGTTTACCTTATTTCGTAGTTCGTTACTTTACAGCCTTATTTGCGACAACTTCGGTACAAAGTCCGTGTAAAGCGTTCGTTTGTTGGAATGTCACTGCACGATCACCGGTTTTGGCACAAACTTGAGGAGTATCTATCGACGTTCGGCGATGATCAGAAGAGTATTGTAGTCGAACTTGCACGATGTTTGTAATTAGACGAGAGATTCAGGATTCGTTGGTAAGATGGTCGTGGTGGTGCTGTTTGGTAGAAGAGCTCCGTTCTCGGTGTCTTTGGCATTTCCGTCTGCTCGTGGCCGGAAGTCCTTCGAGGCTACCAGCAGATTTCGTCGTCTCGCTTCTTTCTTTTCGCGTTCGACCTGAAATAAACAGGAACATAAATCCTTTTATCAATCAACAACACGCTTCACGATATCAATACAAATTCTTGGGTACAGAAACTTTTATTGACTTTAATAATATTTGCAGGTACTTTGAGACTAACATATGTGTTGTTAATTCTTCACTGTTCTCAATATTTTATATATTGATGCTGGAATATATTGCTCGTCTAAAGATTAGAGTATGAAATTTCAAACGAAATCAACTAACCTTGAAGAACAATCGAAGGTAATGGCAAGGAAACGCGACGCATTTGCCGTCGTCTTCTTCGGCATCGATGTAAACGCCTCTCACAAGTATAGAGTTGCTACAATTGAGAAGTACGAGGAAAACGAAGCATCCAACGTGTGTGATCCAGCAGGATAATTCTGGATTCTCGGGCAACAGCCAAAGGTCCAGCACGTTCCAAATACCCCGCCACACGTTCACCGTGCCCAGAAAACTCAGCAAGAGGAAACAATCTGCTGCTACCAACCGGGTCAGTCCTTGAAGACGAGCACACACGTATCTCATCAACGGCTGAAGGGAAAACGTCACCGTCACTATCACGTATCCGATGGCCTGCAATCAAACGTGCAATTGTCGAAATTTTATTCACAAGCTTCACTCAGGGTGAGAAGCTATTATGGTACCACGATGAGATTGGCGTAGAATCAATTTTTAATTTTTCTGTTCTAGAGATTTTAGAGAAGGGCAAGAAAATGAGGAAGACTTGTATCACAAATATGTGAACAAAGTTTCCAATCGGTAATTTATCTAGTAGGAAAATATCGAGGTGCTATACTATGGTTTGTACTACGAATGAATCAACAGAGGATGTGCCAGAACCCGCTGCACGTCCGCTTTTTGTCCGCTTTTCGTCAGTGGTGGTATCGAATCATCGACAATTTGAACTGACACGTTTGGGCGTCTCGATTTAGAACCGATTTAGTAACATTATTTTAAACTGAACAATCGTCGATTGTCCGTTTCGTTCAGCGGGCTATTCCCACAGGAACTTGTATTTAGTTCTCGGTTTGCTTCCCGTGTAAATCTTGGTAACTATTTAAATAAGCTTTCAATTATCTTATCTGGACGTTGTTAAAAATAATGGGGTGTTTATTTGAACAGGCAAATAACTTTCGTTATTTCAGCTTGAAACGAAATAATTTTTCGTTTTGTTGTTTAATACAGAGAATGTGTATTTGGTCGGAATGGACGAAAGAGTTGGTGGACGAGGCGGACATTGCAGATCGCAGAGATGCGAGCGAATCAGTCGACAAATCGTCCGTGGCTGTTTCACGGTTTCGAAGTGGCATTGCGAGCGAGTAAATGCGTGAATTGGATGACCCTCGCGCAATCATCGACCCTCTTGAGAATTTATGTTACCGCGATCATCGCGCAAATCGTATCGGGCTTCTCGTAAGGATTTCGAACACGCAGCTGATTTTCATCGAAGAAAATTTTCGTCGCCTTTACAGAGATAATTTATTTAAATTCCACGATCACTAAAAATATACAAGTAAAATTATTATTAAACGTTTTTAAATAACAATGAGTTCTTGTCTCCGCGTTTTAATCTTCGATAAGCATAATACGATTTCTATTTTGATTTATCTGTACGAATCTTCCGACGTTGCGTTACGTTCGAGATTAACAGTTTAGAGGAATAAACGCTGATAGATTAGAGGGACCGACGAATTCTATTCGCGTTAAGGTCGCTGATAAGAGAAAACGTGTCCGAGGGATTTCTACCTTTTACTGGATTTTCCCAAGTTCGGTTATCGAATTCGGAAAGCAATCGATACGATCACTCGATAAATCATCGAGAATACGTTTAATCCGATGTCTGGTTTCCTCCTTCTCACCCTCCGTTTCGATCGTTTCTGATAAAGAATTTTTTACTAGAAATCATCTGTATCCATCGACGAATCTCGTTGAATTGCTTACAATTGCTTTCGTTTTGACCCAATTGAAGAGTTGAAGAAAATTTGTATAAACAAATAAGACTTCTTTCTATATCAAATTCACATAAATACAATATAGAGGATGTTTTAATAGTTAAATTTTATTTACGAGATTTTTGTTTTGAGATCTTTTTCAAGTATTTTCGAGGAAATTTGCCGATGACAAAGGTCTAATGTGGCCACGAAAATGACACCGCACGTCTGTCAGTGAAGGGGTTAATCGACAGAGAATCTCGAGTTATCATAAAAATCGTCGCTATCATCACGATTGTTGTCGCGGCGAAAGCATGGCGCCAGTTGTATATTATTTTGCAACAGAACAATTCCACAGGCTTAGCTTAAGTTGGCAATGTTGAAATATTTGCGTGGGATCATCTGTGTTTGCGAACGATTCATTTGCAACGAAATATCGTCTGCATTCGTGATCGTTAATGTGACAAGATCACGAGACACGTCTAGGCAAATTGATCTATGAACAATAAATGATCTTTGGAATGAGAAACAATGATCGATACCAGTGTTGATAAGGATCCAAAAAGATCAGACACTTCGGAAAGAAATAGTTTAGTGGAGAACATATATTTCTTAGAATGTATGTCAATTATTCTTTGGAAATTAAACTAACATATAATGAGGTTGATTTTGAAAGAAAAATTTGTAAAATCTTGAAAGTGTTCTTTGAGAAAGTAATGAATATCGTATTTTTGTACTTGTTTAAGAACGAACGTATGATTCTGAGATTTTTGCGACGTTTTTCGAGATTTTGCCCCAGTATGGGTAACATTTAATCGAGTCGAGCAGACTGAAGATCAACGATCGTCATTATTGAAAAATTAAACAAATCCTCTCGTTGACCGCGTTCTCTCCGCATCGTATTCAGACAAGTAAACGCAGCTCGTAATAAAGTGTCTTACACACTCACACACTCACACAAGCACATCAACAGTTTTGTCATGTGCCCCTACAATCATGCAATTGGCGAATATTCAATTATACAATCGGACCAACAGCGTGCCGCTCGAGCAGTGCGCGTAGGTGGCACGTTTCAAAATGTCGTTCAACACGTGATTGCTAATGACACCCGATAACACGTGTTCATCGATTTAGCAAAATTTTAATTCCACAAATCTGATTAACGACTATTCGATTTTTCACGAATTTTGTGCAAGGGAATTCGGGGTACAAGTGTACATACGTGGGATATCATGAAGGGGTTGCATCCCTTTGAATAGTTTAATTTACGTGAATGATTTGGACAACTTCCAAAACCTAATTATTCGAATAATTTAGATAATTCATCAAAATCCAGAGTATTCGAATATTAGAGATATCAGAATTCTATCGATACTCGAATGTTTGTAATATATTTCATAAAATTCGAAATTGGAAGATTCGAATATCTGAATATTTGAAATATAATTGAATGAATCACTTACAAGAGATCCGATCGCGGAGTACTCTCGATCTTCTGGGAACAAGTAGAGATCGAAAAGTATCCAAACACCTCTCCAAACGAACACGACCAAAGTACCAACGACACCAACGCTGAAGGCACAATCCAATAAGTACAACGACCAGTCCCTCGTGTTCTGCAATCAAGCAACATAAACAATAGATAAGCATCATTTACAGGTGACAAGTCGAGAAATATTTGAAGAGGCTCGGAATCTATGATAAATTGAATATCATGAGAATCGCTAACGTCAAAGATTATTTATTATAAAAAGAAATGTATCTGTAATTAACCTTTTGATTAGCTTTTGTCAATTTTTGACCAGGCCTCGTAAATTCTAGCGGCGGTTCTGATTAAATACTTGACAAAGTTTAACAGAAATAAACAATCTTTAATAGTTGTAATCAAGTTGGTACATAATTCCTCACTAATCGTTCACTTTGTGAATAATGTACTATGACGACTGAAAGTTCGAAGGATCTTCCGGTCGATGTACCATGTATGAGGTAAACTTTCATATGAGTGTACCATCCGCTTACTTTGCATGACACCCTTCTGTCCTCGATTTTTAAGTGATAAAGAGGACTCAACTGACGATAATTAATTTAAGAACGTTTCACTGTCTCCGTTGTTTTTTCAACGTATCAATTAACTATTTGTCCATACAATAAACATTATTGTCAATCACTTTTGTTCATCGAATAAAAGTTGCAGTTTACTTTTCGCAATACGTTCCGAGTTGAAATTATCGATATCCTAACATTTATAAAATAATACAAGAACGTAATTAACATTTCCAAGAGTAATATAAAACGAATTCATAATTTGAAGATATTATTGTACAACTTCGTTACGTTTTAAACGGAATATCGTAAATAGGAGATTTCGAAGAGAAAACTTGTAAAAAATAATCAGATTATTATTCAAGAATACGGTGAACATCGAAATTGTTGCAATTACTGGCTCCAGCTCGTGCGTGCATGGACGCAATGCTGTTCGATTGTCGGGAGAGACAGCCGGAAACTGTGCTTATACCTTACACATCGATAGTGTGCATCGCACGGTTCTAGTGATGTGTCAAAACATGCTGTGTAAGCTTTTACATTTCCTACTTAACATTTACATCGCATAGTTTTACATAAAATCAACTTTTCTATGATATTTTCGTACAAAGTTTTTTGATGTTCACAGCAGAAACGATTACATGTAGCACGGTACACTTTCATCAAAATATAAGTTCAAAGTTTCAGATGATTTTAGAATAATGGAGAATTATTATGAATTCACTAAAATTTAAAATATACCCAAAGATGTCGATTTAGTGGTGCATCGCGAGTTGAGTTTTATTAGGTCGCGTTCAATGTTAAGGTATAAAAAATTTTAAGATATTCAGAGATTGGGATATTGTGACTTGGTGAAAAGTCACAGATAACATGGATACCATAAGAATCAGCAAAGTTCCGATCTAGTTGCACATCGTACACCCTGACAGTGACCGCTGACAGTCCATTCCACGATTAACCGTCGATTTACTTACGTTCACCCGGAACATGGTCTGCACTTCGAAGTACCCTGGACAGGAGTCCAGGCAAACGGAAAAGGGTGGTGCGGAAATGTTCCTGACGGCTCGCATGATGGCCAATGCCAGCAGACTAACGGCGGTGGTTGCGAAAACGGTGCCGGCTGTGAGTTCCGTGTAGAGGTCCAAAGCTTGCCATGCGCCGCGCCATGCATTTACGCAGCAGAATCCGAAAACGGCTGTGTACAACCTGGAGCCGACGTAGTACGACAATCTGTGCTTGTCCGGGTGCAGTAAATCGTTGAGAACATGTTGGACCACGTTGAACGCGTACAAGCCAATGAAACCGATCACAATCGAGGTCAGGCTACTCAGCACCGGATCCTCGGGATAGACGTAGACGTCGCTCAAGCCCCATGTTCCTCTCCAGTAACCGACCACTGCTGGAGCAGCCACCGTAGCCGAGAATACCGTGTCCAAAATCGTAAGTATCGTGTAATGGAGACGACTCGATGATTGACCAGTCAGGCCGCTGGTCATTCCGGTGCCACCTCGTAACTCGACCATTCTCATCCAATCCTGATCGAGCCTAGTCGCACCGCTCATCATGCATGATTCGAGGCCGTTGCGGTACGTGCGCTTAGCTGGTGGACGCCTTCGGCTTTCGAAGAATTCCACCGGCAGCCTATCATTCTTCCATCAAAGGATCAGTCCTTTGGTCTTCCAATTGAGTCTGATGAACGACGATCGTTGAACTTCAATTCACTGGCGTCTTTTGCACGACGACAGTTCACTCCTCCTTTTTGTTCTTCGAGTCCCTTCAATGGCGCTGAAAGGAGGCTGCTTCAGCCATGATCTGGACCTGGTGATCTTCGAGCGAGTTTCAGTCTGCAGGATGACGGTTGTTCTTTTTCAGGTCCTCTCAGATCCTCGAGACAAACTTTTCGTGTCTTTTCAATGACGCTGAAGCGGCTCGAGTATTACAGCCATGATCTTAGCCTATCATACTCGTGTTCTATCGCAGGAATCTCTTCCGTTGACTGTTCTCTCGAGTCAGTTTGGTCAACTGTTTGAAACTCTGTGGCGAATGATTTTCTGGCAGGTGGTTTCCTCTCGACATCTTCAAACGATCCTCGATCCTGTCATCGCACGAACTTACGATCTGGTTCACGAATGGTTTCGAGGTTTTCGTTCACGGTTTTCGACGGTCGGAAAAAAGTCACCGTAGACGATTGATGCATCCGCACACCGGGGCGAGTACGCGAGACTGTCAGCCGACAGGTCGGGTGAGTACTGGCATCTGTTCAGTCACCGCTATCTTTTATCAAGTGCTAAGCACGGACCAACACTATCGCATTATCATGAACAGCTTCGTCATACGGGCCATGGCATAGAGAATAGTACCGGTGTGCCTCTGCACTCTTCCCTTCCTTCCTCGACCTCTCCGACAACCCCCCACCAAATCTGCACGTAAAGCACGCTTGATGAACTAACACCGGGGGACGAGCTTTTTAGACGCTTGTCATTGATGTTCTAAGAAAGTTCAAAGCCGTCTCGAGGATGACACCGGTTAACGCCAACGCTTCCAGGTAGAATTTTACATTACGAATCAAATTGGACAATTTAACTCGAATAGTTACCGGGAAACACGTTCATTTGGATTGTTCATCGCTCGATGAGAAGCTTTCTTGGATTTTTACCGATGTCGACGACGGTTCACCTTTCTGGGTCATTGTTGATCGATCCATTTTCTAGGTTATAGAACTATACTTCGTTTGTCAAGGGTAACGGGGTGCACGTGCTGCGCTCATTGACGTAACTTGGGGTTTTGTGCGGGGTAGGCCGGTTAGCGTTTATTCGCCCAGACAACGATCTGCATCAGGTATGATCATGTTTCATTTGAAATTTGAAACTTGAAAGTTTGAAAATTCAAGAATTTTGGGACGTGGAACTTTTGGGAAATTTGACAATTTGATTTAAAAAGTAAATTTGTAACTTTGGAAGTGTCTCAATGTATATTATGAATATTTCATATTCAGGAAAATGAACAAAACTAAAATAGGAAAGCTTTTTCGCAGTATTAAAGGGTACCCAACATTTTCAACTAATAATCGATAAAAAAGTCTCTGCATTCTAAACTATGTAACATCACGAAGCCGTAATTAATTAAAATACAGATTGCAACAAATCACCAGGTTTGCAAGTTCTAATTCTGCCTCATTTTTGAATTCGCTTAATTTCGCTCGCGTGACACATTCGCATTAGCGTATTTCCATATTTTTGCTGTATATCACCTAGCTTCAAATTTCTTGAACGTGCATACAAATCAATCGAAACAGTATTGTTCAAATTACTCTTTCTGTGTTTATGAACATAAATTCTTCTTTGCAAATTACACACTCATATCGTTATATGTTCGATCGATCATCGTTCGATTAAATATTTAATTTAGAGCATGATATCTCGAAGAATTATATAAAACAGTGATATTATTATCGTCTTTCAACGAAATTTCGTCGCGGAAATAACTAGTATGTAAACTTGTTTGTAATCGTGGTTGCCATTCACGACTATCCTAATCGAATTACACTGTAATATACTTACACAATTCAAACTTTATTAATTCAATTACTATTGTGATCATGAATATGACATCTATCTCTGTTTGAATATTATGAGTTATATCGTAAGTGAGTAGATCCGACAGAAAATGTAACCGAGTAAGATATGATCGACTGCAAATATAATTCATGGATTAATTGAACAGTAATCTTCGGATCTCTGTTGCTATCAGACGTTAGCACAGAGAGATTTAATTCAGTGCTGACAAAATGTTATCGCGTTGAGCTACCGTAAGGCGTCCGCGTAAATCGTGATCACCACACGCGACAAACAGGCGCTAATTAACAAATCCGGAACCGTCGTTGATTGATAAGAAACAAGATAGTAGTCGGAGCCACCCGGTCGAGCCACCTTGAAGCCTCATTTTTCTGAGTGGCGTTTCCTGCCCGCCAGATTCATCGAGCTTTTGTACCGACGAACGCACCGCTAATCGCCACCTTTTTGTACACCAATCAAGCTTGGATTACGACGATCCTCTTACCTTGACCCGTCATTTTTTTTTTTCGCCACATCCTTTGTCCAGCGCGAAAAACTCCCCGCGAACGGCGCCTTTCGGATAATCATTTCACGCGACGTTCACACCTGGTTTCGATAATCGATCGGAACCAGAAAATTAAGTATACGATTCATAAATGTTTGTTGTATGTACGAGAATGTAGATACGTTGGTATAATAATAGAATATGATATCTTGAATTGAGCCAATGTGACTAGATAATACCGGTAATATGTTTCAGGCGTGTCGCCAATTTCTTGATAACGTTAAGACCCTTTGTCACACTGACGCTTTGCGTTAATATTGGGCTCTGAAGATTTTCGGATATAAACATTCGGAAAATTTGTAATACGAGAGTGACGATATATTCTTCTCTATACGCAATTATTGTTTGCACGTTATAGAATATCAGTTTGCAAATATACTTGTCACTAATTATAGTCTCAGTTTAGATCGAAAGTCTGAGTGGTTCGTAATTTCAAATCGACTGGAAGTTTTTGTTTTGAAGAATGGTACATCCCCGCACTTGACAAACATCGTTTTGAAGGAGCATATGAAATTTTTATGATTCACAGTCTTCAATGAACCACACGCAAATAACGCGACAGGTACGATAAAGACAAACGATAACTGTTATTGCTCGACGACACGTTTCTTTCGCCGTATCAAACAGGTTGTACTATAAAGTTTACTACAAAGTTGACGGAGTTAATCATTTTTTGTTTTCAGTGATAAACAGTTATAGGTAAGTTTCGTTTGCACGATGATGTTGCGACATCCTTTTAACCATCGTGATCGAACAGTATATAATCAAATATATGTAATTCAATTAAAGTGTTCAAGCGGGATATCTTGGTATGTGTATTCTTCGCAATCGTATTTGCAGATTTTAATCGCTAAATTAAAGAGTGTAATTTGTTTTCTTCTTAATGGTTGCATTATTTTCTGATACATTTGTTTAAGAAAAGATTATTCGTTGAAAGCATAAAATTCAACTTTTTGGAAGATCTAGTGTTTTAATTAATGGGTTATAAAAGTACAGAAATGTTCCATTGTAATGAAAATACACAGATACATTATCTAATTTCGTTAATTGTTAATGAATCATATTTGTTGCAGAAAGCACATGAAATATGGTATAATAGATGCGCAGTTTACCTTGTCAATATTCGCAACATAAACGGGAATTCCATAAAGACTTTGTGAAACAATGTTAAACAATGATGAAATTCAGGCTCTTTTGCAAGAACAAGTTTCATTTCAGAGTTTGCCTTTTCTTTTTACAACTGCACTTAACAGGGAAACGATGTTCCCATTATCAAAATGTAGATAGAAAAATAAGGAAAAGGGAAAACGATGGTTGACTTGTTCTTATAACACAAAACTTACCGACTGATATCTTGTGGGGAACCGGAAGACGTAACTGAGTTTGTCCACGAGTAGCACCGGTGGAATTGCAATCAGATTTCGAATGGACCGCAAAATTATCAGCAACACAAGAATCACGAGTAATGTCCCCACTATTCTCCTGTAGAAAATTGTTAAAAGTCTAAAAAATCATGTAAATTGTACACTGATCCCCCGTTTTCACCCCTTTGTTGCAATTGTGTATGTGTATTTAATCATTATATGGAGGGAATTAGATATTTCTTAGATGAATATCACGACTGTTACGGTTGAAAGAATAAGGTATTTGTTTAACTTAAAATTTGCAATTTTGTAGTAATTATTTCTGTGGCGCATTTCTATCGAGCCCCTGAAGACAGCACGTTCGTCGTCGAATGTACACCTGGTTGCCATGCGCACAGGGATGAGTGATTTGCATTTATGCGAATTTGAATCACTTAACAAGTAGTATGTACATTGAACTAAGTGGCCAGCGTAATTTAAGCCTTCAAATGATTTTGTAAAGTACTAAAATTATGGTAAAATTGAAAACAGAATTAATTGTTAATCTTACCAAACACTACCGATGAGAAAGTGATCCAAAATTATCCATCCACCTCTCCATTGCATATTACAAGCAACACCAAAGATGTACGTGTACACAATTTGCGTTATTTTGCAGAATAATTTGTTGAACAATGTTTTCTTCTTCCATACGCTAATTGCACGTGCATGTAACACATTTTTAAAAATCGCGAAAATCGTGTGAATTAAAATACCTAAGAAGAATGTCAACGTTCCGGGAAACCTTAAAATACATAATAAAATGATTTAATACAGTACACTTGTTATTTATTACAGACGGTTTACCTTTAAAGAATACGCATAAATAACGCCATTAACACGGTAATTTTAAAATGAACATATGTTTTATGGAGCTATTAACAGTTATCTTTTTTCTACTATGTACATATGTTCGGCTATTATGTACGTATACAGCAAAACAAAAGTTTCATTTTCGGAAATTCATTGTGCGATTCAATCCGGGGGAATTTGACACGTGAAAGCTCGACGTGTGGAAATTCAACGCATGAGGAATTCAACGCGCATGAAATTTAATGCGTGAGGAGTGCAACTTGTGAGATATTCAACATGCAAGAAATTTAATGCGTGGAGAGTTCAACGCGTGAGAAATTCTACGCGTGAAAATTCAGCGCGTGAAAAATTCAACGCGTGAGAAATTCAACACATGAGAAATTCAACAAGCAAGAAATTTAAACCATGGAAATTCAATACGTGAGAAATTCAGCGTGTGGTAATTCAACACGTTATTTAACGCGTGACAATATAATATTGGCGATATAACGAGTGTCTAGGGTAGCCAACGACTCACATGTTCGCGTGAATATCCATCAACGTCCATACTCCTCTCCAAAATCCAACTGTGAGTGGAGCGATCAGAATCAGCGCGAGAAGAGAATCGATGAAAGATAGAACTTTCTTCTTCTTCTTTAATTTCCTCTCTAATACATTTTTGGAATGACATTTTTTCTCCGGATTCTCATCATCGAGTGTGTTCACGAATTTCGATGGATCCAAATGATCGGTCTAGCCAAGAAGAAACTTTGGCAACAACAAGAAGGAAACAGGATGACATAAACTTAGAACCAATTACCTTCGAATTATTATCGAACCGTCCGTCGATACAAATAGTGGACACTTTTAATTCGTTTGACAATTCTTCCGCTTCTCCGCTACATTTTAGCATTTGGAGTAACTTGCTTTCATTAAAAACACCATTTTCCGAATGATGGGTATGTCTATCTGACACGTTTCCCAAAGAAACATTCGGATGTTCCGACTTGCCATTATCAGTCTCTCGTTTTTTGAAAACCGCAGGAATATCGTTCAAACTTTTGGTCTGTCTGTTGTCCGACGACATGTTACCGTCACGAGTTAAGAAACGAAACTTAAACAGCGCGATGTTCACCTAACAACATCTGTATTCGATTCTCATTATCGAATGAAAAATCCTCTTAGCCGAACTAACGTCCTTACAATACTAGTATCACCTTTCGTTATCACTGGACATTGTGTGAACGAGGCGCTTGCGCAAACACGTGTTTCATTTTTACAATAATTTTTCTATTTCGTTGACTACACCTTGCATGCAGCTGCTAATAAACTCCGCTGGATTTGATCCAGGATAGACATGTGCGGGATTCAATTTAAATCGACGCGTTCATTTCAATCTTGCGCTCTCAGACAAACACGTGGATCAGGTATTTTATGCAATCCTGCTTACGATAAGTCTAATTATCAGGAAAATGAAAAACACTTTGAAGCTACGTTAATAGTGACAGATCTTTCAGTTTCTGTATTTAGATGCAAATCAGAAATAGCGGAAACGAGGAGGCTATTTAACTTTGCAGATACTAGTGACGACATTTTTTGGAGGAGCAAAAATTAGAAATGTTAGGGTTTTATGTCTCGAGTTGTCACGTAAATTAAATAATGTTTATTGGTATTATTATGAATATAGATATTTACTGACATTCAGATTGAATCGCCATGCGTTATATTACCACGCGTGGAATTACAGTGCGTTGAATTATCACGCGCTAAATTACAGCAGGTGGAGTTATCACACGTGGAATTACAGTGCGTTGAATTATCACGCGCTGAATTACAGCACGTGGAGTTACCACGCGTGGAATTACGGCGCGTGGAATTACCATATGTAGCTTTACCGCGGGTAGAATTACCACGTGTAGCTTTACAACGCGTAGAATTATCAAGCGTGGACTTATCACGCGTAGAATTTCTAAAGAGTAGAATTACCACATGTTGGACTACCATGCGTACAACTACCATATGTGTACTCACCACGCGTTATATTACCATGCGTAACCAATTCTATAAAACTGGATTTCATTCAACGTCATTTCGACAGCATAAAACGCCAAGAAATTCTTGCGGACGATAAATGTGTATACATATAGAGATTTAAAGTCAAGCGCTCAGAAGCTTAGAGATAATAATAGTCTCATATGCATTTAATTTGTACGATAATTAGTCAGCCACAAATGTTCATATCAGCCTGTTTATATCAGCCCGTTAATCGAATCTGATTAAACGAAATATTTAGCTGACAAACGTACTCTATGATCGCGACGCTAAAAGTCTGATTGACGCTACGTCGCAAATTCTTGGAATAATGGAAGATTTTACCTTGAGAAACTTTCCGTTGGTGTTTGAAAGAAGAATACATCTGGGACTGCAAGTGGTTCTGTAGACAATTATTTGAAATGGAGAAAAGAAATAGTATCGGTGCAGAGTATAATGAATCCCGAGGGAAATTAAGGGGAAGTGTTAACTCGTTGATCACTATCATAATAATTGCACGTGTAATATGATTCATAGAATGAGATAATAATAATTGTTAGTCAGGTAATTTTGCGCTGTAAGGTATCAATTTTATTAATGCAATTTTATTTGTTTTCCTGCTCTTTCAGTTATCCTTCTGTAATAGTTCTATCAATCTTTCTTCGAATTTTTTAAATTTGGTGTCAATTATAATAGCCAATATTCCAATTGTAATAATTGCATCGTGCGAATTATCTTCGACTTCTTATCCTCGATGTTTTGAGCAGCGACGTTTGTTCAAACTGTAATATCTATACGTTTGTTCTTCCACTTAGAAACGAATTTTAATAACATGCCGGACGATAATTAAAGCGTCAATAAATGTTTATTGTGTAAATCGGTAATATTACTCTGTATTCTAGGTAAATACCGTTTGTAACATTGTAAATGTTTCCAATTCTCGTATCTATTTCCAGAGTACACTAATTAATTTCATTTTTATTTTACCTTTGGGAATTTCATTGCGTGTTAACTGTAACTCTAAAAGTTAATAATCATAATGTGTTTATTTGTGGAGAACAGGATGCCTGCAAAATATTTTGTCAAAGTCTGGGGTATTTTCGACCTGTCGGGTTCCCGATCAATGTTAATTTTATCTCACGTTTTATTTGATGTCATAACAAACAGACTTTTGTGAAGTGTTGATGATTTAGAGAAAATAGAAATTAATACCATAAAGATTGATTGGTGCATATAGGTGCACTTGCAACGTTATTCATATGATAAAACAAGTAGAATAAATTCTATAAATTTCTGAATTTGAGGGGTTGTTATTTTTAATACGACATGATTGTAACACCTACATATCGTTTCTGTAAAGTACTATTCAAGTCTGTATTGACATAATTACACGACGTGTCTTAGCGATTAATAAACAGGTGTAAATGTATGCAAACAGGTTTGTAAGACTGATAAATTAGACAACTTTCGTATAGGTCTCAATTTATTGTAATTATATTACATCGACAGATGTACACCGTCTTCGGAAAGCTCTGTCCTTACAAAAATACATAACAAAGCTCGGTCGCGTAGCAAGCAAGATACCATTTTTAAATTAGGAAGCGAAATTCTAGCGGGGCCGTTAAATACAGTCGGTTCGTTTATTTCTTTTTTTTTGTACCTCGAATAGAATTCGTGATCCATTTGTGCGTATCCTGTAATTATCGTTCTCGCGAGTAAAACATCTTCATCAGGCAACGGTAACTTCGTTTATTATTATTATGCGACTCATTATGCGATACTTGTGTCTTTTTTATCGTTCGTTCACCTTCAAGTAACCGTACGTGTTAAAAAAACAACGGAAAAGATGAATCGAATCCTATAATTTATATATTATCGTGTTTTCTTTCTATCCATCGAACTAGCACCAATGACTGTCGCGATTATTCAGCGAAGCTGAAGGAATCGGTCAGTGGACGTTTCGTTCTCCATTATTCTTTTCTTTCTTTATATCGAACCGCTTCTCTATATCCTCATTCTCAATTTATAAACGCAACGTATAAAAAATAAAGTCGGAACAAGATTATATTAATCTTTCGTTTACGTACTAGCCGTAAAACGCGAAACTTGAGTACATATAATATCGTTTTCGTTCTTTTCTCGTAACAAGTTTCGCGGTTATCTGTGTTCTGTGTGTGCACGTAAAGCGATTCGTTAATAATAAATCGTTTCTAATAATTTAATCGTTAACACGTGTCGCGCATTCCATGTGACATTAATACTTTCTCGCTTTTTCTCTTTCTCTCGCTCTCTCACGTTCTCTGTACAAACAAAACCTAAACCTCGAAGAAAAAAGAAAAAGTGAAAAATCAATAGTCGTATCAAAGGAACGATATCTACAATGTGTGAATATGTGTTCGTATAAATAGAAACGCGGTAATGTTACATGGAATGTCGTGGGAAGGGGGTCTTTAACAGATCGAAACCGAAACAAATTCGTCGATAACCGTGTTAAATCGTTCGAGTGGTCGTAATTGTTCTCGTGCATTCTCTCCGGAAGTCACCTTGCGAGAGATTGTACAAGAACGTTGCAAATATTGCACGAAGATCATAATTACGTATAAATAAGCGAAACGGATATCTGGAGCCGTACAATCGTTTGTCTCTTGGTCCATAACGTGTTTGTACACAACTAGAAACGTTATATCACACGTGTAAAAATCGTCTTGGCCAAAATACGATCCTCGAGGCGATCGGAACGGGGTTTCGATTGCCTCGACGATCTCGACAGCCATGGGAGATCCATTGAGTGTCCTCTTCATCTATAACATGATGGAAATGGTACATCGTCGCACGACAGGCTAGTTAAGTAGCTACGCAGATGACGTTTCCGTTTGCCGCGATTTTTCTGAATGTTTCGACTGAAAGTTCTTCGAGGACCGGTGAAGTTGGTGCGTTTTTGGTGGTGTCCTTTTAATGTTAAATCGGCGGCGGTCCGTTCGGATAAACGACCATCGGAGTGAAACTTCTGGCGAGATTGTTCGACAGCATACAACTGTAGTCTTCTTCGGCTGATGGTACCAGAGAGGCGGCGCCAAGGACCAGTAGCATCAGGGCTTGAATCGGTAAGGAGACCCTCAACACTCGGCCCAAGAAACGGTATCCTCGAGACAATACCGTTCGTTGGCCATCGTCACCACTGAAACAGGTGCAAGTAGTTCCGTATGATATTACCATTCAAAATCCATTTGTATTGTTTGTTCAAAATAAACGCAGACGGTGATTGAATCTCGAAGGTTTTAATCTTGATTACATAAGAATTATGTTATGTATAGAACTACGTTGTACTCATAAACGTCTACGTTTATTTCAAGAACTGTAGATATAAAAATTGAGCCAGTCTGAACCAGTTTCTTATTCAAGATTTTTCTCCAATATTGTATGTAAATGTTTATTATATTGCAAGAGATTGCTTAGAAATTAAAAACGTAAAAGAACATACTCTGTGCCGGATGCGTCGCGGGGTTGAACGGATCCAGAGGCAGCTTCGTCGAGCAGCTACAATACAGTAAAAGAGAAAACACAAACAATAAGGTACTGTGCGTGTGAATGCTACTGATAATAAAAGGCACGGGATAATAAAAATCCAACGATAACAAAATTTTTATACAAACAAGTAATGACAGAATGTTCAGTAAGGGGTTGTCCTAATTATAAACAATTTACAGCGTGTGAGGAGCAAAGTATTCGTTTACAAAATATATCTAATTAGTGATCTGTTGTCTAATTAAACTTAAAAATATTTAGACGATCCAAATGTGAAAACTCCTAACAATTTAATGTAGGGTACTTCGTTGTTGACATAGCATAAATTTTGTCGGATTTTTATTACAACCCGTACCTTATGGTAATTAAATATCGATTAAAGTGATCCTACGACGTAAGTGCATAAATCTGAACTGATAACTAATTTACCAAGGGAGACCATCCACAGAGCACTGACGTTCCCTGCAAATTTTTCCTAAAAACTATCGTTCCGCATCTTACGAAATAAAATCGAGAGACAATTTCAGCGAAGTTTCGAGTTTTCCATCGATAAATGGAGCAGTTTATAATGTAGCTTACGTCTTGAGAAAGGGAAGCGAGGGAAGACGTAGTGGCGGCAAGTCCAACGTCTCGAGGGTCCATTCCCAACGCTGCCCCTAATTTTAAAGCGTATATTCCTGTCAGTCGTCGTAAAGACTGCAACCTGAGTCGAAGCTCCTGTAGGCGTGCTCTGGTTTCGCCTTTCTCGTCCAACAACTGATTCGCCGACTCTTGGAGCGACAAAACTCGAGGTTCACATCGTTCCAGGTCACTTCTCAGTTCCCTGAAAAGAATTAGTTTCATTAGTTTCCTGTCGTAGAAGCTGTGATTATTTAGGAAATTTTCGAGTCACCATATTTCTACGTTACTGTCTCAAATATCCGAATCTCTAAATTTCTAAATTCTTGAATTGTCGAATTCCCATCTCCCCAATTTCTTAAACGTCCAAATTCCTATATTCTAATTCTCAAATCTTCAAATGTCAAAAATCCCAAATTTGCATCTTCCTACCTGAACTTATTGTACTTGGCGGTCATAATTTCCGTCGATTCGGTGAGATCAACGGGTTCACTGGCCCTTATACTGATTTCCGTTTTCTCCAGCCACGAGAGCAGCTCTTCGATGATGCGATGAAACTGTTGGTTCGACATCAGCGCAACTTGCAGCTGTTCCTGCCAACGGGAAGCCAGCGTACACACTTTGTCCCATCTCGTGTTCGCGACGGTCAATCTGTCTCTGAGCTGTGTGGCCCGACATAATTCCTCGATGTGGTCGGCTAAATGAGCACCCACTGTGTTCAGACTGACGAGGATGCTCTTATGGCAGTCGAGATCGAGCAGAAATTCACGATGGTCTTGAATCACGTCCTCCAATTGTTCTATGCTGCTCGGTGGCGAATGTTGTTCACTTTGAGTGCCTTCGGCGAACTCCAACCACTTTTCTAATCTCCAAAGATCGTTCTCTAGTTGAGCCCAATTGCGACGCGAGCATAAAGGACAGGTCAGTCTTCCGTTATCGCTGGAAAAGAAAGAGAAAAATTTTAATAGTAGTAGTTCATACTTGTGCAGCGAGATGGAATGGCCGATAACGAGCGAGATATGAGTCTACGTGCAAAGATAAACTGGGAAGAGTACCGTCTTAAATGTCAAGTTTCGAAGATTTGAACACTTGAATGTTTGAGACACTGAGAATTTGAGACTGGGAATTTGGGAGTGAGTAGGTGAGACTTTGAGTGTTTGGAAATTTGAGAATTTGTGACTTTGAGAATTTATGGAATTAAGATTCTGAGACTCTGGGAATTAGAAATTTTGAGAACTTGAGAATTTGAAACTTTAAAAGTTTGGACTCTAAGTACTACTAAACAAATGTAAATAGTAGATTATGTTTCTCAAACCAACAGAATCTACTCTTCATTTGTTGCAACAATATCCTCCAATATATTGTCAAAATATTGTACATTTTGTTGGTGCGAAACGAGTCGAGAAAAGCAGGCACGAAATGAACGGAGAACGTTAATGAGTGTTAATGAGAAATTGTTAGTGCGAAAGGGGAACACTCACTGATCACAGGGGGAGGTGTAAACGTCGCTGATAGACGACCTGTGTATGAAAAAGTCATCGTTTAACGTTGGCTGGGTTAATGTTAATCAAGCATCTTACGGTATTAACGTTGAATAATCAATTACAATTTAACATAAACATTTACCTGAGTTCTCTAATTTGTTGTTCACGTGTTCTTGCCAGTATCAAAAGATTCTCGTATCTATTCGTCAATGCTGTAACCTCGTCAGCTTTGGCAACCTGAGCACTCAATTTCCCGTCTTCAATGAGCAAACTATGCAAATGACGAACCAGTTCGATCGATGATTGACAACTTCCGATCAATTTACTCTGTGAAGGAGGACATCAGATTTTAGAGTACGAAGAAATTTGAATTTTAATAGCATATTATCAGATTGTTGCGTAGCAAATTCTAGACATAGAAAGTCTGATATGATGACATAAAAGTACAACACAGTAACACTTATGGTATAACAATTTAAAATTTAAAGCGACAAAAAAATGACTACATAAATGATGTATCAATATTCTCAATACAAAATGGTTGATACCTCATTGTAGCACACAATGAAATAATTGACTCATTAAATAACGTTGAACTTAATACGTGTTTTATAATAGATCATTGTTTCCAGAGAAAGTTCTTAAACTTCAAGCTTTAAACTGATATGCCACAAGTGCTACTTCACACTACATCTATGTCAACAATATTTCTGTGCTATCTCCGATACCAAGAACACGACACATCAAACTGCACGCATACAAGCATGTCACTTACGATATTTCTAGCAGCCGTATTTAGCCCAGGTCCAGCAACAGGATCCGGGGTAACGGCTATTTCCAGGGTGTCCAACGCATCGTTGCACTCTGCCAACGCAGCTTCGAGTTCCATCAAGTACGCGTCACTCGAAGTCATCCTCAGCAGCCTAGGTAACGTGTCCACTTGAACAGCAGTGTCCTGTTCAAACTTCAAAGTTTCCACTTGCACAGCTTCGTCAACTTCCTGTTTCTCCTGTCCCTCGATTTCCGCCCTTAACGAGGCTACTCTCTTCTTGATGTCCTTCCATAGCAATTGATACTCGTCCACCAGTTCCTGGATCGTCGCCACATCATCCGGATGACATTCTTGCATAACCTTCAGCGCCAACTCGTCAGCTTTCTGCAGCGTGATGTTCTGGGTCCTTAACTCTTCCTCGATCTCGTTCAACTGTTGTAGTCTTCGTCGAACAGACGCCTTCTGTTCAGGCGTGGCCAGGTGTTGCGTCCTCGTCAATCGAACGTCGACTTGCGTCAATCCGACTACCGCTGCCCCGTGCACCGTAATAAAGTCGCGATAATTCTTTTGACCTTGTTGAAGCGCCAATAGAACAGCGTTGACTCTAGGTTTCAACGTTTGCCACTTATCGATAAGCTGCCTGGTTCCGCTGATAAGTGATTTCAGATTATCGGGCTCCAGGCCGGTTCTCGCTAGGCGGCCAAAGTTCTGTTCTATTATCTTCATCACAGACTCGTGACCTTCAACATCTTCGAGGATGCTCTTCGCCCTTTCGATCGCCTTCTTCGTGTCCTCTTTCGAAACTTCGTCCAGGTTGTTCTCCAGATCCGACAGAACGGTATCCGTCTCCCTGAGCCAGTCCTCGTGTTCTATCCTGATCTTCTCCAGCTCCTGAAGTATCTTCCAGGCGAGGATGATCTTGCCCTTTCTTTCCGCAGACTTCACGCAGGTCGCTGTCCACCTACGCTCTAAACCTTCCACGCCAGCCTTGATGGTGTCCGTGTTGAAGGACGCTTTCCACGTGTCGCAGTCTTTCAACAGGATCTCGCAGAGGTTCAACACCTCACCAACGTTTCCGCTCTCAGCCTCGATGATCTTCTGAAGGTGTTCGTGATCCTGGAGCTTCTTATCGATGCAACTCTGATCGATCTTCTCGATCACGAAGGTCTCCGATAGTTGAGATTCGACGCTGGCCAGCCAGCTTCTCAGTTCGTTGATCCTCCTCTCCAAGGTGTCCATGGTCCTCATCAGATCGACCAGTTTGGTAGCTCTTGCTTTTCCCATGGCTAACAACCGATCCCACCTTTCGTTCACTTCGTCTAAAGATCGTTGAAGGGTCTCCCTCTCCTTCTCTTCGGCTACTTCGATCAGATCTTGTCCAGTGTTCTGCAGCCACGACAGGTCTCTCTGTTTCAGAGCGATCTCTGCCTGTAACTCGCACTCCAGTCTCTTCAACGTTTCTTCGGGTTCGTTCGGGGTCATAGCGTCACAGTTTTGTATTCGAGTCTCTGTCTCCTCTATCCACGTGAACAGTCTACCCAATTTGTCCTTCCAGCGATCGTAGAGACCGCAACGCTCCTCTAACCTGCATACTAATAACGCTGCTTGGTGCTCGAGGTCTCCGTGTTGCTGACACAGTAGAGTTCGTTGCTGGTTCAAGGTCTTCATGTCGGACGGACTCAGACACTCCCTCAACTGTTCCGTAATAACACCGAGGGATTCTAAATCCGTGCTCATGGTGGATAGCCTGTTCTGCAATTGGCGGATAGACTCCAGCTGTTCGTTGGTCCTCGAGAGGCTCGCAGCTTTCGCGTGGAACGCCGTGCTTAAAGCTTGGCTAATTTCGTCGAACGTGGAGCTGACCTCCTTCGTCTGTTCCTCATATTCGCCGTGTAATTTCTGTATCCTCTGGATGAAATCTCTCCAGGTTTCCAGACTGGCGCTCAAGTTAGCTATCCTCTGTGAGTCAGCCGCGAGCTCCATGCGTATGGACACAGCCAACGCTTCGTCGCAATTGATCAGCAGCGATTCCTGCTGCTCCTGCAGGGACTCCAACTGACTTTCGCCTTCCGGTACCTTGTCCAGCAACGTTTGTATCCTCTGCAGGATCTTGTCCAGTCTTCGTAGATGAATGAATCGAAGGTGAAGCTGACTTCGTTCTCTTTCGACTTCTTTCAACCAGGACAGAAGTTTACTTTGGTTAACTTTGTACCTGTCCCACGCGGCTAATCTGTCGCGAACCGCTGCATGCCTCTCCATGATCTTCGCCAAGGTTTCGTTGTGCAGATTCGTCAGGATGTTGAACTGTTCCGTAGTCGACAGATTGCCGCCCTCTTCGGAACGAACTGTGAGGATGAGATTCTGTTGGTCAGTCAGGAGGTTCCGATGAACCTCGCAGAGATTCCTATGCTCCGATAAACCGTTGTAATCACCGGGAACGTCATTTGATAGGAAATCCTGCACATGGGATAAGTACTCTTGCCAAAGTTTAAGGGCGGTCGCGCCATCCTGGGTTTTGACTAGACGAGCCGACAGGCGATGATACTGTTGGAAGGTTTCCCTGAAGACCTTCTGCCATAGTTGCAGAACTTCTACAACCGATGGCTCCTGCGAAGACACCTCTAAACTGCGCTCCTTGATTGATTGTAACTGTGGCTCCGTACACGTCAGGGCGAGGAGGTGGTTACGCAGGAGCGTCAATTGCTCCTTTGATTCGCCCTGGCTGACTGCTGTGAGACTCTGCAAAAGAAAAATCGCAAAAATTAAATAAGGAAAGTCCTTTCCCAACAAGGAGAAAATCTGAAAGGAAGGCTCTTATCTCGAGTGGTGCACTCGATCGCATCCCTTCTACCAGTATCGATTTTTCGCTTATTCGCGATAACCTTGGGGGATTCCTATCGACACCCTGGCGAATCATCGTGGACGATGCTGTCGTAAATTCGATCGGAAACAGGGGTTGCAATCGAAAGTTTCGGCAAGAGTGGCGCGGGTGCACGGCCGGATATTCAGCTGTTGCGGATTTCGTGACCGATGTAATTGCCAGCCCCGGTTTTCAAGCCCTTCGGCCTTGACACAACAAATTGTTTCGGAACTAACGCGATTAAAATATAAACGCGCGTGCGAGGTAATGATTGAGCTTGTGCCAAGCACCAATAGCCACGCCGGAAACTGACGGACGCGTACGATACTTATGTATCCGAAGAACTAAGAAAATCACCTTGATCAGCTGTTTGTACTCTTCGAAGAATGATAAAACATTTACAACTTTATTTATAGAAATTTTTCATGTTGGGGTTTCTATGCCATCGGGTGTATGAAATGAGCAATTGTTATTTATGTGATAAGAATTAAACCGATAATTTAAATACTAAAGCAGACTTGTTAGTACTTGTTGAGTAGACTTTAAAGATGGAGAAATTTGCAGGCGCGATCAAAGGCATCTCATGACTCCAGACGAATCCGCGAAGGCCAGAATAAGAGAACACGAAGACAGCACGTGCTGTTCTTCAACATGTATGAAACCTCTACTTTAGAACCCTTCTCAGAAATCCGCCCCGTGGAATCTCGAGCGTCGCGACGACTCTCGTTTTACGCGATTTATCGATTCTAAATTAATCGCTCGTTATGGACGAAAGCGAGTATGCTTACCAACGATCTTCAATCTGGTCACTGCGAATTTCAGAATTTCTGGGAATAGAAAATTAAATCTTGACTTGGTATTCGACGAGACTAATCGAAATGACTCTCTCTCGAATTCTGATGTATCGAACAATGACCTCGGTTGAGGAAGAGTAGTTATGTTTCGAGTAGCGTCAGACGCTAATTGAAATAAACACGAGGTTGTGCTAACTGTACCGCGTTAAGCACACGTGTCAACACGTTTTTCATCGATATTACTAACACGTGGTCAAAATATTTATGAAACGGAGCTACCGTAACGAGTTTCCCGGAAAACTTTCGATAGGTCGATCGGAGCAACCATGACGCGCTCTACTGCAACGAAAATGCAACCTCGATACGACAAAGAAGAAGAAAGATACAACAGAACATAATAATGATTTGACAGAACATAATAACTATGATTAAAATTGTCACAATTATGGTTGCCTCTTTCATCTTCTTATACATTCCGACCCTGTTTCCTAATATCCGACTCGAAAGCCGGAGGATCCGAAGGTTAAAGAATGTCTCAAAAAATAAAACTGACGAAAAGATTACACAATTAAGTGTAACATATACTTGCCTGTTGGACGGCACCCAAGAAATTTTTTGCCTGACATAAATCGCCACGTGCATACTCCTGGTTGAGGGCACGAGCGTCTGCCGCGTCTGCAAGACACGACAGCGTTTCACGAATGTCTTCGAGACGTTGTCCGAGGGCCTCAACTTCGCAGTGCAATGGTCCACTTGCATCCAAACCAACGTCGGATGCAATTTGTGCAACCAGGCCACGAAGTTCCGCCAACCTTTCCTTATGTTCCGCCATTGTTTCCTCGCAAATCTGCAGAAAATTCAAACTTCATAAATTATAGCTCTCTTTGATTAACACATGCATTCGACAACTTTGTCGGAGAACTTTGAACAATAAGGAACAGATTGCATTAAAGTATGCAGTTGTGTAGCTGCGAACTGTATTTTCATTGCAAATTTGAAATTTTATATTATGGTTCTTGCGGTGTTATGGTCTTTGGTGGGATTTGTAATAGAAATTAGACGTATACGATGCGTGGTGATGCAATTGGAGGTCGTATAGGGATTACGACGAGTCGAAATTACGACGCGTTAAGATTATAACACGTCGTACAGTGCATAAAAATTCTCACGCGTCGAAATTATAACGCACTAAGGTTACAACGCGTCGAAATTACAACGTGTCGAAGTTACAACGCGTCAAAAGTACAACGCGCCGAGATTACAGTGCGTCGAGAGTACAGCGCGTCGAAAGTACAACGCGCCGAAAGTACAACGCGCCGAAATTACAACGCGTCGAAAGTACAACGCGCTGAACTTACAACTCGTCGAGATTTCCGATACATCGAAATTTGCAAATTTAGGTATCTGAAAATTTCAGAATTCACTCATGAATTTGGGAACATAGAAATTTGAAAATTTAGTAATTGGAGAATCTAAATTTGTTAAATGTACTCCCTCATATTGAACACATGCATTAAGTACATCACTACAAACGAGAGAGTTAAAGATATTACATGTTTTATCTTGTATCACCGAGTCACATGTTTGCGAAACAACCACGATTAAGAAGGAGTTCGTCTCATGCTATTATCACGTTTCTCGTGGACACTTTAAGATTTCAGAAACCTGTTAACTACACGCTAAAGATAGCGGGATCGAGCGTGAGCTAAATATAAATTTGTGTTATTTCTTGAAAAAAGAAAAGGGGAGACCACTGTAGCACCGAGTAACGATAACGTTGCGTTGCTCGAACGTTTTTCCGAATTCGAGTTTCATTTATCATAGAAAACAAGCATATATGCGAGGGTATCTTTGTGTGAATGGGTGACAAGCACGTAAATGAATGGCACGAATGAATGAATGAAAAAGAGGAGGGGAACGGTGGTAAAAAAACGGGACGTGTACGAATGACACACGCGTCAAGTGGATGCAACTTGATCGAGCGTCATGCTTTTTATGTTCAATGGTGCTCCATTTTTGCAATTATGTTGGATTATAGGTGATTATCAGACTGAGGATATTCATTACTTATATTTTCTTGTTTTAATAGTTGGATAATCAAGCATTTCTTACTTTAACCCATTGCTGCATGATTTTGAAATACTAATACGAAAATGAACTGTCTACTGAAAAATTATTGTAATAATGATATTAGTTGTGTTATAAATATCAATTATGTCATTTGTAAAGCAAGAATTTTATATAAAATTTTAGGTATAATATTTGCAGCATGAGTGGTTAAAATAGAAGACAGATTGTTAGAGAAAATGGTACGTCACTCCGATACAAGTGACATATAATCCAAAGGTATCCGAGCACTCGGATCGCAATTTGCTAGATTAGCGTAGCACGCACGACATAAGAGAAATTCTATTTCAGTTGAGCGCATTGCACGCAAGGAACAGAGATTCTACCGCAGAATCAGCGTTTCAGATATCGACAAGGGTTGTCCCTCGGGGAACAACGCAACGCTTTCAGACTCGGCTTGCACTGGTAGGTGAAACCACACGACATACGCAAACGGGATAAAAAGGGAGAAAGCAGCGGGAGAAAAGAAAATAAAGACTAGAACCGAGATATCTTCAGTGAATTCCACGAAGAAACGAGAACGCCCTTTCACTGTCCACCCGGCGATATCGCGGAATCCTTCTTCGATCGTACCTTAATCTCCTCGGGTGTGCACATGTTATCTCAATTTAGGTCACCGTTCCTATTTTTCACGGCGAGTCACGCGTAGCACGGAACCAAGAAGAAGACGAGGATCGCGCACGTGTCGTCTGGACACGGAGTCGCACATGCTTCGAATTTTCGATCGGCCGGAAATGGCCGTGCATGAATTCGTGGATCAAAATCCAGCGTGATTCGGAGCGTGTTTGCACCGTTATCGAAACGTGCACGATAACGAAGTATAGACCCGTGATGCTCGATGTGGCAGAGGAGAGAAACAAGCGTCCCGACGCTCTGGACCAGACTGCCGTCTCCGGGGATCGATGCGCATACCCCGACCAAGTGGGGAGCGACTCTGTTGCCCTGTATTTCAACGACCTACCCTCGCAGTCAGCCAGACACACACGTTTTCTCGCACTTGCGTAGGGTGAATCGTATAGACGCGCTGCATCGGCTTCGTGCTAGGGACGTTGACACTGCTTCCATTCAAGGGACACGTTTCGAGGGTGTACCCGTCCCTGATTCCACGCCAATATTTTTATGGGTGGGGTAGGTGGACTCCGAATTTCATTATTTTTTCTGCCAGGCATATATCTTGTTAATCCCCTCTACACAGCCCCTTTATTTCACTTGGACCTTTTTGAAGGAACTTTTGTTGGCATGATTCTCTACAAAACTCTCTGCAGCTTGAGAAATGTAAACTACTTTTTTAAAGCATTATTTTTCTATTGGCTGCCACTGTGTTTATCATATGTGTAACTGTTAACACAGTTCATACATGTATAATGCAGATTTAGTTAAAAGTTACTTCAAAGTGTTGTATTAACCCGAATAGTGGATGTGACCTCTCGAGGTACGTAGGGTTGGAATTTAATTAATATCCTTTGCAGTTTTTCTTTAAATTAAGAAACTGAATCATGCACACGTGTTATGGTACAATTGAATGATGAGGACTATGTAGTGCATTAGTACATTCATGTAAGGGATGCTTGAAACTACACATGTATGGAATCTTGTGAATTTGTACACTTAGAAATTCATGGATCTTCACCAAAACTAGTATTGTAAAATCACCCTATTGTATTGCTATGCGTAGTATGGTCGCGTAGATTGATATGCGTTCAGTACCTTAAGAGTTAGATCATCACACGTTGTATTCCCAACGTGTTGTACTTTCCACGCATTGTATTCCTTATGTGCTGTATTTTGTACGTGTCAGATGGCCACGCGTTGTAATCTCCATGAATCTCTCCGTGTGTTATATTTTTAACGCGTTATGTCATCTACACGTAATTCTATGGGTTGTAACTACGTGCTGTAATTTCTACGCGTTTTAAAGGTCCTAAAATATTGGCGATATGTATATTGATTGTTTGAGGTTCTCTTTAAAATTGTTGCTATGGCGGACCGATAACTCTTCGAATCAGTAAATTTGTGTCTTATCTGAGATTGACAGACAGGCTGTCTTTGGTAAAGTGCACAAATTGTGGTTCGATAATGAATATTATGTCATCGACGTTTCTGATAACAATTATCGATACCTTGTTTTCAAGGTTTTAGTCAACTATTTAACCTTCGTGAAATAGAATGTTTAAACAAAGTTACACAGTGGTTTCTTTATATTAAGTCACTTAAATGGACAGTATGTTTAGGTAAATTATTGTGTTTGTTTTATTAGGCTACTTTCTATGACTACCCATAGTCCACCATGTATTGAAAGTAACGATGACTCATGTTTTGTCAGGACAATCTGACCCAACAAAATCCAAACAGAAGAGAAACATCTTTGAAAACGTTACTTCGCTAAAGCGATAAATTAAATCTTTCCAAAAACAAAGTGTGCATTACGTAGGTATATGTTATCCAATGATTCAAATTCTATATATAAGCTCACGAAATCTTTCCACTTTCGTCATCGTGTTTTCATCAATTTGTCTCTATTTTCTTTCCCGATTTTCACATTCTTATATTCTTAAATACCCAAATTTTCAGACTGACAAATTTCTACGTTCCCAAATTCCTACATTGTCCAATTTCTACATTCCCAAATTCCCACATTGTCCAATTTCTACATTCTCAAATTCCCACATTGTCCAATTTCTACATTCCCAAATTCCCACATTGCCCAATTTCTACATCCCCAAATTTCCAAATTTCCAAATTCCTAAATTCTCGAATCTCCAAACCCCCAAATTCTCATATCTCTCAAGAGTCCAACTTTGAATAATCAGAAAGCTCACCTTGATGTGTTTGACGGCTTCTTCGGGTGGCAGGTTAGCGACGCTGTCCATCTGGGTGTCCACCCAAGCCTTCACCGCGGCACTCGAATCTTTGTACTGTTGCCACAATCTGCACGCGTGCTGATACTTGGTGCAAAGGGCATCTAATTCGGCCCTGGTGTCCTCCCAGGCCTGCACGGCCTCATTTACCGCTGCTTCGACCTTCTCGCGGACCTCTGCAGCGCAACCCTCCCGCAGAGGTTCGGCAGCTTCCCGCAATTCGCCAATGAGAACTTCTCGGGCTCCCAAATCACCGCTGAGACCCTGTAACATATCAAACGTTTCCTTCACAAACCACACACATTACCATTTTCATATTTCTGTAACTTCGAGTACTCTCCAACCCTCTTACACAAACACACCCCTTATGTACAAATTATACACACTCGATGTCAGTTTCTCTAATTATATTTTATTATCAGCTATCTGTAGTCAACAGTATGTTCTAACAAAAGAATTGTTAACAATTATTTAGGTCAAACTTTTAAAGTGACCTGATGATCTATACCTTTAATTTAAAGCGATGCGAACTTGATGGCTTAACTACTGCTTCATGTACCTCTGATCACTCAAAATGGTTGACAATGTCTTTCAGTCAACTTCACTAGGTTCTCATCGTATTATGCATATTTTGTCAGTCGTCAAAATTGAAAGATGACAACAAAAGTGATCAACATATTACTAAAATGTTGAACGTATTGGCCACATTTATTGTCCCCGTTAAAGACAATTAACGCAAATGAAATAAAATAGAGTTAGCAGTTATACGAAATATTCTTTCGTAAAGCGTTAAGTGCCGTCGTTAAAAGTTCATTTCCGTCAAGAATTAGTCAACGCGGTAAACTGCCGCTTATTACTTTCTCTCCTTTTTCGCTCATCAAGTTGCCTCGTGTATCGATTAAACGGGTTCGATCAAGCTCGCTTAATCAGCTTATTTATCCGCGTTTCGCTACACAGAGTCGTAGCGAAATGAACTCACGTAGAGAAGCTTCTTTTATTGAACTGTAGAGTTCAATGAAACTTTAATTGATTCTGTACGGTCGATTACTCGTCTCCTCGTTGACTCTTCATAGTTTTCTTCGTTGATAATTATGACGATTAATATCTGCGTTTTCTAGCAAGATATCGGTAACGAATGCTAATTCAGGATCACGTATTAGATCGATGAGTTCATTGTATATTGCGACAGTGAATAAACGTTCGAAGCAAGGAAAATACACTATGCACGCGTTTCACGCTTATTACTAACGATTAAAATTATCTGTGACGCGCGTTGCATGATATTCTTACATCGTTTCACGTATTCCTTGCGATCATACGGAATCGAAGTGCTCGTTACGTAATCGCGAGTGCAACGGGAATAGAACGAGAGAAAAAAGGCTCGGACATTGTTCTATTGTTCAGTCGAAACGAGTAATTGGACGATTGGTCTGTTATTTGCAAGATAGTCTTCCAGTTAATTGCGATCATCGTAGCCATTAACCTGATAGGCCTCTGGAAAACGTTTCCCAATTCGCGTCTTATACACCGTACCTCGTTTGCATTATCATATTATCTATTCACATCTACATTTTCCTATTATACTTTAATTTAAAGTCCCGAAGTTGAACAATTCCAAACGAAGATTTACAAATTCTCAAGTTGTCATATTTCCCAATTTACAATTTCCCCAGTTCCCAAATTTTCTCAATTCCAAATCCTGAAATTCCGAAATTTCCCAATTCCCAATTCCCCAATTCCAAATTTTCCAATTCCAAATTCCCCAATTCTAAATCCCCCAATTCCAAATTCCCCAACTACCAAATCCCCAAATTCCTAAATTTCCCAATTTCTAAACCCCCAATTCCAAATTCCCCTAACTCCCAATTCCCTAATTCCAAATTTCCCAATTCCAAATTTTCCAATTCTAAATCCCCCAATTCCAAATTCCCCAACTACCAAATCCCCATATTCCTAAATTTCCCAAATTCTAAACCCCCAATTCCAAATTCCCCTAACTTCTAATTTCCCAATTCTAAATTTTCCAATTCCAAATCCCCCGATTCCAAATCCCCCAATTTCCAAATTCCCCAATTCCATTTTCCCCACCAAATCCCACAATTCCAAACACTTTTCTGCCGGTAAAATTTCATTCTATTTCTGCGCACGCAGTATCGGAACCTATCGATGCAATTTAGATGGAATTAGAGGTTGACCGGACAGCTACGTGTACTCAAAGAATGCAGATGCCAGTTTCCCTTAAATACGGACTATAAATAATTTTGAGTCACGAGACCAGCACGTTTCGAAGCTCGCGCCTTGAATTCGGTCAGAGCGTGGTTGGACTAATTTTGTGTCGTGTACTCGAGTTCGTTAACCTGCCTGAGAATTTTCCGGCGAAACGGCTAAGCGGAAATCAAATCACCGCCAACAACGTTTCTAGTCAGCGAAATTCGCGCTCACTCCGGGAAACTTCCCTTTCGATTTCGTTCTCGACTTCAACTGATATTTCGAATATTTATAGCCGGTCTAATTTTTGCTTAACTAGAAACCGTCACGTTTCCTCATCTCTGTTACGACCAGACAATTTCGTTCTTTTTAACGGAGTTACTCCTAATGCTATTTGTACTTCGTGCAAATACAAATTTTATTATTCTATTTAACTTTTCAGTCATAAAATAATTTCTGTATTACCTAAATTAGACAGAGGTTACAATCTTCAAAATCTAGTTGTACATTTCTTAAAACTTATTTTAAGAAAAATAAAAGTTTGAAACGAAGTCATGTTTAATTTTAATTTTTTCTGTTATTGATATTGAATTGAGTATTATTGTATATTCGCAATATTTGATTCTGATTAGTGAGAAAATAATATATTTTTGAAAATGCGATACTAATTTAGATAATCGTTCTTCGGTTTCTATTTCCAGGTGGTCAGCAGGCGACGCACTTGTCAATTTTAACGAAGCCGGTCGTCGGATTTTTCACCAGCCGGAAGTCGCTGAATGCAACGGGATTCAGATCGGAATTGTGGACGAGGAATCGCGATAAAGCAACGGTACAGGAAGTTGCGGCCGGACCGTAGTTTCCGCTCCGTTTGTGCAATCGCACTGCCTAAAATTCCTCAGCTCTCCACAATGTTCATAATATTCATCTTTCACAAAAATTTACATTTCCACTGCAAAGAATTTTACTGTTTCAAAAAAATAAGTACATAAGAAATATCTGTTGAGTATTTACAAAATATCACTACTAAGTTTAGACCTTGTTTAAAATTATTAGAACCTTGCTCAAAATTACTGGGACCTTGTGTAAAATTATTAGAACCTTGTTTAACTTCATGCACTGCAATATAACACTCGTGACGCACAATACAGTTCACATATGACAAACCAGACTCATATTTTCACTGTAATTGAATTTTAGGTTCAATCTTAATTATAATCCGTATAATCAAGGACCTCCGAAGACAAACTGTGCTTAACATTTCAACTTTCGTTAGTTGTTTCAACATGATAGCAATGAGTAGCTACTTCTGAATGACGCAACTGCCTATAAAATTATAGGTTAAGCATTTAAATTTGCTAATTAATCATTTCATCACAGTGTACATATTCGACAATATAAAATGATGCACACAGAAAGAAGAAATGAAGAAATAGTAAAAAGAATGTTTATGTTACTTCATGAATGATAAAAGTATAAAAATAAGTATGAAGTGTGCAGTTGGGTGGGAGTTTATCGTCGGATTCCGATGTGTGAATTCGTGACTTGAAATTCGGTGGGCGAAATCGGAAACGAACGTCGAGCACGATCATAAACATCATCGAGACTATATGTACAGGTAAACCCGTGCTTTTCCACGTGGGCATAGTTTACATACCGTATCAGTGCGTCACAAGAGCAGACATCGTGCTCGTTTGTGTCATCCCGTGTAATTACATCAAAGTGGATTAGCGAACTTCTGCAGTATAACAGTATCGTTTTTATTTCGATACCTGCGCGTCACGCGTTTTTAATTAGCCGAGTCTAGCATATATATCTGGTTGTTGCATGAATAAAACCTATTCTTCGTCGTCGAGACTTATTTATATACAAGTTAAGAATATGTTTAACCCTTTGCACTTGACGGTACTTTAGCTACGCAGTATTTGCAACGCGGCATTTCGTTGAGAGTTGAATTTTAGAAAACTTTCGAAGAGAAACTTCGTGTCATGGTCGGTCAGAGGAAGCAAATTTCTAAATTTGCAATTCGCAAATTCCGTGTCATATGATCTATTTCCTCAATTTGCGAATGACGTTTCACGAACGAGGCTGCATATTTCCGCGACGAATTTATTGCGACGAATTGCAATTATCACGGATTTAAACGGTAACACAAGTGAAATGTAAATGAAGAATTACGCGCGATATCTGCCTTTCTTCAAGGACGATTCAATCGACCTGTTGATTACGATTACATTTGGAGAATCCTGGTGCTCATATTTGTAGGGACATCTTATCTACATTAGCTACCGTGTTCTTTCTGTGGAGATTAAAAATGTCTATTTGGAGCACAGCTGTTGATCTTCCTAAAACGACTCATCTGTTTTCGCACTTTTGTATATATGTTCGTCCCTGTTTAGGTCGTGTGTATACACAACGGATTACAACCCATAGGGCACAATGAACGACGTTCTCGAAGGTTTTACGTTTTATTCCAACTTCACTATACTGTTTTTGACTCTTCTTTAAACTATGGAGATCCTAGAACTTCAAACTATAAGAAGCAACTTCTTCAACGTATTCTCCATAAATTTGTCCAAATAAAAACTTGCGTATTTACTACGTATTTTAAAGCAACGATCGTTTCAAAGTACATAGACTAAAGGAGACGAAAGCAAAACATTCAATCCACGTGTTCCAGATCATCTTCTCTTCAACGCAAAAATCAATGTCTTACGTATTTTAACGCAACGCTCCGTTTCATTCCAAAGTACGAATGATTAAAATTGTTCAATACTAAATATAAGGTAGCTATAAATATTTAACGCTTACTTCCGATCAGCCGATACGATGTGTCGAGCGTAGACATGCTCGACTCGCAAACTGACGTTTCGTCGATTTTTCGCGTGGATCGTGTCACCGCAGTTCTTCATTCTTCATTTCACCACCGTTCAAAGGGTTAATGTAATCCAAGGATAGTTTATTTCACGATTAATTGTGTTGTACGTGTATCACTGTCGCAAGACACTTACGAAACGTTTGAACTAACGCGCTACCGATCCGTACGCCACGACGGAACTCGTGCCACTGATAGCTGACCCGCGATAACACCGATCCCTGTACGTATCGCGCATGCGCATCGTCGACCGCGGTTCTTTAGCACGTGGCGAAGGTTATCGAAGAGGAAAGTGTGTTTTCCGGTAACGGTTTCGATCGATTTTTAATTAGAACTATTCGAATTTTCCAATTTCCAAATTCCCAAGCTCTCAAATTCCCCAATTCCAAATTTTCCAATTCCAAATTTCCCAATTTCCAAATCCCCCAATTCCAAATTTTCCAATTCCAAAGTTCCCGATTCCAAATTTCCCAATTCCAAATTTCCCAATTCCAAATTCCCCATTTACAAATCCCCCAATTCCAAATCCCCCAATTTCCGAATTTCTCAATTCCAAATTCCCCAATTCCAAATCCCCCAATTCCAAATCCTCCAATTCCCCAAACTCAAAGTACTTTCCCCCGTCAGCTCCCGACCCTAAAACCCGAATATTAGTAACTAAAATATTTTTCACAGAATGCGAGCATCGTTTTAGATTTAATTACTGCTGCGAGGAAACGCGCGTCACGCAAAAGTGAATTTCAACTTTGAAATAGTTGAAAATATAAAACACGAAGCATGTTCAAACTTTGCTGCATCGATGAGTTACTTTTTAATGAAGTTTTTCGTAGTTTCTTTACTAGAACAAGTAAAAGCGTGGTCGCGCCACGTGAAAGCAGGGCGCTCGATACCTCTAGATTATAGTCATTGAAACTTCTGCAAGTTTTAACGCATTCTCGGCTCCGAAGAGTTTCAAGGAATGTTCGAGTACAAAACTGTTTGGATTATAGGTACTTCTTGGATGGTGCAAATCGTTTCGTTGTCGTGCACCGATTTTAAGCTTGATTCTTGTTTAATTAACACCCTGCTTGTCGCAGTGGATAATTAAACTTGTTCAGGATACTGTTTTACTTTTCAATTTGCTCTAACCAAATTTCCAATTGCTTCGAATTGGTTTCTTTAATTTGACACGTTTATCACGAACTCCGGCAGCGATATTTCATATTACTTTTTCAATGCATGAAGTTCTTCCATTATGAAATTTAAGTGTTTAATTTTAATCGATGCATCATACACATTTCATACATCTGAGTCACAACTGACTCCGCAGTCATTTCAGGGTCAATAATTAATATTTATGCCATCATTATCTCGCAACCCTCCTCAACAAACAACCTAGGATGCTTATGCACTTACAATACCTAAAAGTCTACAAAGCAATTTACACCAGGTAGACCTTGTAACTGCATAATCCGCAGTCCATTCAAGAAAGTACATAAAAGGTGAATACTAATAATAAAACTTACCTCCAATCGTTCAGTAGCTTTGAGCAGTCTGTCATAATCGACCGATCCCTGAACCGTCAACAACTCCATCATGTAATCAGCTTCCTGAACGGACTGCTGCACCATCTCGAGCTGTCTCTCGAATCTCCTCCACAGAGCAAGTCTGTTCCTCAGCAGCGCCAACAGACGAGTACATCTGGTCTCCAGATCGGTGTGTGCATCCTGCAGGTTCGAGATATCGCGTTCCACGCTGACAGGTGACACGGAGACCCTCATAATTGTGGGCAAAGTGTGCAATAATTGTCTGAGTCCCATGATATCCTGCCATAATATAGCCAGCTCGTCAGCGACCGTTTGACAACGCTCTACAGCAGCTGCGACCACGTCGCTTCCCTGTCGTTCGCTTCCCTCGCATTGATCCAATATAGATGATTGCCGTTGATGAGCTTTCCTGACACGGTTGAGGCCACGGTGAATAGCTTGAAGCCTTTCCCTCAACAACTGTGCCGCATCCAGTTCCTCGCTGATCTGACTCTCGATTCGACGAGCGGAAGACAACAGAACTCCGACCTTCTCGCTCTCTGCGACCGGAAGAAGACCTAGCCGACCCAACTCGTCTTGAATCAACGATATTCTGTCGAAGAGAACAGTCAGTCGCTCGATGTAGAGATCCAGCTCTTCTTCCGTTTTGAGCACACCGTGAAAACCGTCTATGGTCATTCGTAGTTCGTTCAGTTCTCTCTCGAGTAGCTTTAGTTTCTCGTTGGACGAGATGTCCTCGGAAGAGATGTTTCTAGTCACTTGTTCTTGGATCTCGTTGATACGGTGGCTCACGTCGTCCCAGCGATCCTGGACCTCGCGATGGAACTGTCTTTGCAACATCTCGTCGGAGAGGGGGATGATTCTGAGCGCTTGCTCGAAACTGTTGTTTGCTTCCTCTCGCATGTTGTTGTGGACCTCGTACTGGGCCTTCAATTCCTGGGGATAATGAGGCGAAGTTTGAGTTGATAGGCTAAGTTTGTTATTTAGGGTGAAGAAGGGGTTTACAATGGTGATACAACAAGTGGGCAATACAGAGCGTGGAGGATGCAACGTGTAGGTAATATAATCTATAGGAAGTAAAACACGTGGAGAACACAACGCGTAGGAAATATAATATATGGGGAATATGGCGCGTGGAGAGTACAACGTAGGAAATATTACGCATAGGAACACTTCACGTAGGAAATACAACGCGTAGAAAAACGACACGTAAGGAATACAACGTGTACATTACAACGTGTGGAGAATACACTGCATAACAAGTACAATGTACCAATCTAACACATGTGATGTACAACACATGACGATTTAAAACATGGATACTACAATGCATCTCATTCAAATATCAATATTCTTCTACCCTATATATGATCAAAACTTACCCAAAATTGTCGTATGTGACCACCAGATGGATCATGCAGACTACCTAGCTCCTTCTCAACCTTGTTCATCCAATTCTCCAATCTGTTCATCAACGCATCCTGATTGCTCCAACTCTCCCTGAATGCCAACAATCTCCTCAACGACGATTCCACGTCGTCCTGAAGCTTCACGATAACATCCAAAGCTTCTCCGTAACGATCCTCAGGATCTTCGATGTTCACCAATTCCTGAAGACTGCGGGCTACGTTCAGTAGCTGAATGATCTTAGCGTGATGCGTCGTCACATCTGTTACCAGCGACTAAAAAAAGAATTTGTTGATAAAATCTGACGTGGTTTCAACTGATCATGTAAATGTTAGCTCGGATGTTGTTGCGCATGTTAAAAATACATTTGATGGACTATTTATGTTTTCTGGCTAAACACTTACTTGGTACAGGGAGATGTACTGATCGTAATCGGATGACGTTACAGTTTGGAGGTCAGGAACTCGTTGATGAGCAACTTGGAGCCATCCTCGTTCCTCTTTGACGCCTTGTTCCAGGAGGATCCATCTGGACGCAGCCAGAGCCATTTGCTGAGCTCTGGATGCTGCTTGATCCAACAACGATATAGCTCTACTGTGCAGTTCTTCGTGAAGGTCGGAGTACTTGGTCCTCGTTTCAGGGTCCAAATTACCCTCCAATGATTCCAGGATCGCTCGACAATGATTCAGATTGACAAAGAACTTCCTGTGCTTCTGCATCTCTTCCTGAAGATGTTCCAAACTCATCACAGAGATAGGACTTTCTAGTAAATTCTCCGCGATCTCGGTGATCTGCGCGAACTCTCGGAGAGTCTGTTCGTATTCTTCGGCCAAAGCCAGCAGTTGCAGAAGACGTTCGCGTTCGATGGAAATACCGTGCTCGATCACCTTGGTCATCTCGTGAGCAGTGTAGGTCTCTTCTGGAATGTGTTTGCCAGGATAATCGCGTAGCAGTTCGTGTGAAGTGGTGAGAAGGGACGCGGTCTTCCACATGTGACAACGATTTATGTTTTCCAATTTATCGAGCTCTTGAAGCTTCCATTTTGTGGATGCCTCCTGCTCGATGATGTTGTTCAGCTGTCCACGTTGCTCTTCGACCAGCCTGTTATAACAAGAACAGAACCTTGTTAATCATGAAAACCTTGTAGTTTATATTATGTTTCACTTGATCTTACCTGTACATGTTGTTTACCCCGTTCACGAACTCGTCCCATCGGGCAAGCTCACTGGTCACATGCTTTTCCCCATCAGTAGTCACGTCCTCGATCATCTTCACCTGATGCATCAGAGCGTCCAGACACTCCTGCAAACTGGCGCGATCGTTCCCAGGATAATTAGTCTCCACCAGTTTCCAAATGTTCTTCAACTCCTGTATATTTTCCTCCACATTCTCCACTTCGTCTTTCAGTTCAATGTAAGTCTTGTCCTCGTGCGAAGGTCCACTAGGACACTCTTTACTCAAGAAGATCCTGTATTCGATCGTCTCTAACCACGTGGATATGGTATCCACGATGACCACCAAGGTTTCCTCCACAGCGATTGCATCTTTCTCTTGAGCAGCGTCCTTCAAGTGAGACAACTCCTTCCTGACATCAGCGGCACGTTCTTCGGCTAACTTCTCATTGGCCACCTGATCCAGGTGAGCAATGTGCAGAATATTTCCCAAGTGACTAGGCTGTTTGGCGTTTCGGAGATTCTGCATTCGATCAGAAATAGCTTTTGTGGTTTGGCTGCTTTGGGTGACCTGAAGCTGAGGATCGTACTCCATGGTTTCAGCTAGGAGGAAGGCCTTCGAACTGGCACCTTTTTGTGGAACCGACATCTCCCACGAAGCTTGATCTCTCTCCACACCAGGGATCTTGGAAGACTCAGTGATGATGTCTGCATAGGTTTTGATCTTGGGTCGATCCTCCTGCAGGACCGACTCTGGAGGGGAAAATGGTTCTTCGGTCGTGTCCATCGGTTCAGGTGAAGGCATGTGTATGGGTACTTGCTGAACTTCAGGTTCTAACGCTAAATCCGTCTTTTCTTTACTCATAGACCACACATCTTGAACGACTGGTTCCGTCGAAAATTGTGAGGTCTGTACATTCTCTTCGGGTTCTTCGATCCTTTCCTCTTTAGTTACAGCGTCGTCCGATTGTTCAGAAATCCTCTCAAGATGGGCATCGCTAGAGGGAGACTTCTCTTTACCCACGTTTTTCTTGGCTACGTCAGAATAAGACAATTTCAACGAAATGTCTCTCGATTCTACGGGTTGACCAAATATGGACTCGAGGTCCATTTCACTCGGGGAGGAAATTTCAATCGTCTTATGTCTCCTCTTCCGCTTTTGTCTCCTTCCAACGCTGCTGTCGTCCACTTTGGCTGCGTTCAAGTCCTCGTTAATACTGGTATCCTGCGAAGTGTCAGTAAGTTTACTGGTGGTCTCATCGCTAACTGATAGTTCAGCGGTTGGCTCCACCTGCCCTTCGAAAGGTTCCATTGTCTTTCTATCTTCTGACTTTGGTTCTTGCTCCAAAAGTCCTTGTAATCGTTCGGTTTGTATAAAGTCGTCCGAATAAGACGGCTCTTCATCTTTTGCGCCCATCGTCATCAACAACTCCTCCTTAGTTTCTTGTACTTGTACATCAGGTGCTACTGGAATTTCTATATATTTTACAGGCGTCATAACTTCCGTCGACGCATCCACCACATCCACCGTGGCTTGCACTCCCTGCGCATCACTCTTAAGTAATATATTTCTCTCTTCGTCAACAGCTCCATTCGTTTGTTGAGAAACAGTCACGAATGATGGTGTCTCTTTCTCCATACTCGTTTGCGCGACATCGTCTCGCGTTTCGGGGATGATCTGCATACTCTCCTCCACGCCAGGCACAAGCTCGCTCATTTTTATTTGCACAGAGCTATCTAATGTCTCTGTCCTCTCGGGAGGAATAGTCTGCGATTGCACGTCCATCGATTGTTTGGCTTCTTCGAGGCTGGTCTGTGCAGACAGCTCGCAGACCTCAACTGGAACCGGAGAGACGCTGAGTGGACTGGTCTGCATCATTCTTTCTTCGGTTGGTTGAGGTAGAATTGTCTGAGATTCCATTTCCTGGGTGTCAGCTTGTCTGGGACTCTCCTTGGGAGTGGTTTGCGTTTCCACCACTTCGACTGGGGTCTGTACAACCAGATCCGCTTGAACGTTGAAGTCCAAGGTGGTCATCTCCGGACTGGTTGGTTTACTCGTCTGCGCCTCCGTCTCGATGATGTCAGGCACTTCAGGGGTCAAAGTCTGAACAGCGATGCAGGTTGAAACCTTCTCCTCGATGGGTGAAGGAGTTGTCTGCTGTTCAACAGCGGCCACAGTCTTCTCTATGGTCTGAGTCTCCATTTCCATGGATGGTGCCGTTGGCGATGTCTGTGCCTCGATGGAAACCACATCTGCAGGCATTGTTTGAACCTGCATTTCCTCCGTTTCTGCAGGAACCACTATCACTTGAATGTCCTCGATTGGGCTTGTTTGAACAGCATACTCTTCAACCTCTTTTTTAGGTGTTTCCAAAGTCTGAGTACTTGTTTCTTCGATTTCGGGCAGTGCTTCACTCATAGTTTGCACGGCAAAGTCTGACCCTGGTAATGGAGAAGTCTGCATCTCGGAATGCTGCGTTTCAGGTTTAGATTCTTCCTGAAGGGTTTGGGTGCTGAAGTCCAGACCGAGTAACGGGGACGTCTGCATTTCTGCGTGGACTTCTGTTTTAGGTACTTCAATGACTTCAGGTGTTAGAGGCGAAGTCTGTACCTCTCTGTGGATTTCTTGAATCTCCGACACTTCGGGTTCTTCAGGCACCTGTGGCGATGTTTGTACGTAAGTCGCCGACACCTCTTCCTGCTTCGGAGACGTAGCCACAGAGACGCTGAAGTCTCGAGCAGCAGTTTGCGTGTCCGCTTCGTTCCACCCAGGAACTCGTGAAGTCTTTTCCTTGTTGTCGACTTCGTCTCTCTTCCTTTTCTTCTTTTTCTTCTTCGTGGCCTTCGCGTCTTCGCTCTCCACTGGCGTCACGTCGTCAGTGAATTCTCCCTCATCGGTGGTCGTTTTGGGAAACTCGGTTGGCTCCTCTTCTCTGGAACTTCTCACTCTCTGCTTCCTCTTCTTCTTCTTCTTCGTCCGCGTTACGTTATCGTCGTCTGGCGTGGTGGTAGACACCATCGTCCTGTCTGCTTCGTATCCATCTTCGCCTTCTGAAGTTTCGTCCTTCAAAGACAACTCCATTTCACCTGATGCGAATATCTTCGTCACATCCGGTTGGGGCGCTTCACTGATCTGTTTCGAAGAATCAGACAACGGAATGTCAATCTCCATCGAGTCTGCAAGGTTCGAAATCAACGAAGTGCTGGACTTCATCGGTGACCCGATTTCTTCCTCGATTTTTAAAACAGCCTCTTCTTCCGGTATTGTTGTCGTCTTTGGATGATATTCTTCCTCCTTTTCTGAAGCGATCACGGACTTGTCCGAAGTTTCATCCTTCTCCGAAGTGAACATCGACTTGTCTGTCTCTTCCTTCTCTGAAGTGATCACCGATTTGTCCGAAGTGGCAACTTCTTTCTCCAAGGTGGTGGGTCTTTCAGGCGCTGGTGGAGACGTCTGAACAATTTTATCGTGAATTTTACTTTCCTTGGCTGCAGGTAGACTAATGTCCACATCTTCCATCACCATACCATAGGGTACACTTCGTGGTTCCGTTTGGCTCTTCACGGACACCACAGGCTCGACTTCCTCTCCCTCTTTCTTCACAGCCAAAGATATCTCCACCTTGTGGAAGATGGGTTTGTACTCCGGCTTCAGGGCTTCGTCTACGTAATCGTAATCCATTTCAGGAACGAACGAGTCCTTCACTATCTGCTGTTTCACGTGGATCGGCAGGACATGTGGTTCCTCTTTCTTCTCTTCGACGGGTTTCTTCGTTTCGATGGGAGAAATTGACTCTTCGATCGCTGCAGGTTCTCCTGAAATTTCAACTGTCTTTTGTATTTCTTCGAGAGTTACTGGTAGATCTTGTGCTCTCTTCGGCTGTTCCTCAAGTACAGAAGTATCTACGGTGCCTCTAGTGTCAGGGTGCTTTTCTACGTCTACCGTGCGGCCTTCTACCTCCATACCGGGTGTTTCAATAGCTGGTGCACCGACAGACTTACAGGTCGCTTTATCGATGCTCGGTACATCCTCCGACACGGAATCGATCGGAGACCTGACTATCTCTTCAGATACCTGCGAATCCTCTCGTATCTTGATCTCTTGGCTAGGACTCTGCAAAGCAGCGGATACTTCAGCATCGATGAACGCTTGGCTGTCCACTGGAAGGGTCTTTTTGTCATTTACCTCGACCAGGAATTGCTCGTGCTCGTACTTGTCCACTGGCTTCTTCAGAGGCTGAAGAAGGAACTTCTCTTCAGCAACTTTGCTTTCTACCAAAGGTTGCGGTTTCTCTTCAAGCTGTTCTGTTGGAACATCTACATCTACAGGTTCTTGGGCACTTTCTACAACATCTGCAACCTTCGTCTTGGATATATCCTCTTCAGGCTTAGGCAAAATTTCTTTCTTTTCCGGTTCTACATACTTCGTGCTCGGGTGCATGTCCTTGGCGAACGCGCCGAAGAAAGGTCCCTGCATCTCAGGACTGGCTGCATCTTTCATATCTGTATCTTTGTCTTTTGTCACATCTCTCATATCTGTATCTTTGTCCTTCGTTTCAATTTTTACATCTGTATCTTTACCTTCATCGAGCTTCTCGATCTTAGCACGATCTTGCTCAGCTTTCTCTTCTTCAGGTTGTGCACCAACGTGTCGTTGGTCTTCCTGTTTGATCACATTGATGCTTATATGAGGTATACTTTTCTCGTCGATCTCCACCTCTTCAGGTTCCTCTATGACCTCCTCCGTAGTAGTTTCTTTACCATCAATGATCGTCACCTTCCGAATGATCCTTCTAGTCTTTCTAACCACTCTTCTGGTCACCTGTTGCACCACCGCGTGCACACTCGCTGTTTTCGCCTGGAATTCACCACCCTCCATCAAGATACCCTCCTCGAGGGGCTGAGGACTGATGTCCCGTATCTGTCCATGAGTAACCACGTGAGTGTACTGCGGCGCTGACTCGAACTCCTCCACATTTACATCTCTGAATGGTGTCCCAGTAGCTACTCTACCTCCATAGACCTGCCTGGTGGTGGTTTCTATGGTGCCGTTGGGCTTGGCTGTGGTCACGGTGACCTGCTGATCCCTCATGGTGGCCTCAGAGAAAGCGTGCACTACGGATGGAGCGTCTCCTATCGCTGTAGAGGTAGAAGACAGGTGTTGCTGCGTGGTCTGTCTGCTGGTCATGGTAGTCCTCCTCAGTTTTCTCACTATGATCCTCTTCGAGCCGTCTTCATCTACTACCACCTCGGTTGTCACGTCGTCAGGTTCGACCAAAACCGTCTCGAACGATTGCGGAGCGGCGTGGAAGATGTTCAGCTCACTGGTAGTGTTATCTTTCGTGGGATCCTGGTACTTCATGTCAACGACGATGTCCTCTGTCTCGGGACGATCTTGAACGACTTCCTGAACAGATATAGTTGGCAGATTCTTCGTGGCTATTTCGATCACATCGTGATCACCTTCGGTTGTCTTCAGGATCTTTATAGCTTCCTGCGTTTGAAGGTTATCAACATCAGGGGGCATCGTGTCCACCGTTTGCGTGGTTAACGAGTGACACACCGTTGACGCTGGTATTTGAGTCGTCGAGGTTTCCTTGGTAAGCTGTTGGGGCTTTTCAACATCGTTCTCTAGCAGACTTTGACCTGTCTGCAGGGAAACGTCTGCCAGAGATGGCATACTACTTTCGAGGGACGAGTGTATGGAGGGTGCTTGATCGAGTGTCGCGTCATCTCGATCTGACGCCTCGTCGGCTCGAGCCTCCTCGTCTCCTTGCTCCTGGAAATGCAAAAGGATACTTTTGGTACCTGGCTCATCTTGCAAAATTCTGCTCTTTCGATTGCTGGAACCTAATGTCAACTTCATATTCTAAACTTTTATTAAGTTCCAATCTAGCGTTGAGGACTTTAAGTATTTTTCGAGAGTTCTAATGTTTTGAGTTTTAGCGAAATAAGGGAACAATTTGGATGTTTAGATGTATTTCAATTAAATCAAATACGAAAAGTCTAAGTGGAAGTCTAATGCATGGTGATAGAAGGCGTAATTTAATATGTGGCGATCTGAAGCATATGGGTGGTGATCTAACGCGTGGTAATTCTAATCTAACTCGTGGCGATTTAATGAGTTACGATCTAACATGAGATAATTCAACGTGTAATGATCTAACGAGTGTTAACTCAATGCGTAGCGATCTAATACGTAGAATTTCAACACGTGGCAATTTGGTGAGTGGAAATTTAATGTGTAGAAATTGAACGCCAAGAATTTCAAAGTGTGGCAATCTACTATGTGAAATTCGAACACGTGGCGATCTAATGCGTGGGGATCCATCCTGTGGAAATTTAACACGTGGTAACACAATGTGTGGTGATCTAAAGCGTGGCGATCTGGTACTCCCAAAGCGTGATCTACCGCATGGCAATATACTAGAAACACCTTCCCTTATTTTCGTCAAAATACTCTTCATATCTTTGTACAATTATTTTTGCATACATTCATGTAAACTTTAAACAAAATTTTACCCCCCTCATAAATATATTTTACAGTATTCACTGAATATTTATGCGGGTACAATTAGTTAAAATAATGAACATATTAAATTGTGCTATTAAAAACACAAATTAGATAATGTAGGTCCATGTAAGATGTTATATCACGTTTTAGTAACCAACAAATATTGTTATGCAATACAAATTGTTGATAGAGTGACATGAATAATGGCGGATGTCTGTTTCTAAAGCAGCAAAATTTATTACGTCCTTGTTAATGGTAGCACTACGTCGAACACACTGTTACGTGAAATTTGACGTTGATTGTTACATGATTTGGTGAGCCTTGACTATTTTTATTCGGCACAGCTGCACCTGCATGGTGTCGATGATGGCGGAGACGGAAGAATTTATTTGAAAAACATCATCGTCGAGGAGAGAGAACGAGAAAATATCCGTAGACAAGAACACTTCGCGCAACACTGTCGTATTTTTAGATCAAAACGAATGCTTGGTTCGAATTTATTTTAGGCCGTACATATACCACGAAACTCGTGTGTACATATAATATATATAAAAAGAACAATTTTATCACGACACCGAAAATTTATTAACGCTTCTACTAAAAATATCGAATCGAAATAGTAAAAGACTAATCATTTGAAAAATATTACGAATCTCGAATATTTTAACGATATTTCTCGAACAAAATTATTATTATTTTACAAACACATATACAAGGGTGTAATAATACTGTACAGTCCTTTGAAGTTTCTGGAAATTTGATAAACACCCTGTGTATACGGATACATACATAGGTACATACAATACGTTGATATTCTTGAATGAGATATACCATAACCAGACATGAGAGGGATAAATAAAAACGGAGGGAGATGGGGATTAATGAGAATACTTTAATTACAGCATGAAAAAAATTACAGAGTACTGTATTAACATTCCTTAAACAAAATGCTGCGTCTATACAATTACATCCATTACCTTAAGCTAGATGAACATAAAGTGCGTTTCAAATAAATACACGATGATATATGAGAATTGTGATTTGTGCGGTGAATGTAATAGTGTTGCGTGTGAACAGAAGCTTGATGAAAATTAACGTGATGAGACATGGTGCAAAATAAAGAGAAACAAATTATCGTGAGGTGTACATAATTAATCTATTCTATCCACCGTTGCCTTAATTAACCCATTAACGTGCAGAATGAAGTGTGGCGTTACAAACATAAATTACTACGTCGAAGCAGCGAATGAAATAAAGAACGGTTACATGCTTTACTATTTTAGTGTTGGGCGTTTACATAATAACGGGGTGAACTATCAATTCGAACAATCGTAACTGAACATTAGAATGGTCAAATTTATACAAATTTTCTAAGACACATATTGCCATCAATTGCACACGATGTAACTGTTACAGATATCTCGAATCTGGACAGGAACTTTCTACAACTATGGCAATATAACAGGAGTTATTTTATAACACCCAACACTATCTAATAACCCTGCTCCCTTTGTCCTATGATACAAAATACAGGCAGTATATATATTATTCTGCTTTTATATACATACTGTGTACATCAGAATTATTCTTCGTCTCTTACGTAGTGCAAGAGACCGAATATTCCCTTTCGCCCCCCATAGAATGATTAGAAATCGACTAGAAACGTAACTATTAGGTTATCTAATTTCTTAGAAAAATCTGTATGGCCGTTTGACAAGCGATTCTTTCTGTATATCTTTTCCGAAGAACGTGTGGTTCACGAGACCGTTGCGCGAACACCGGCGAAGTTTGCGAAAGCCCTTGAGCATTGGAAAACGTTGGATACCTGCTGCCGTTGCTGAAGACGAGACATCACCTCCAATAATGCGTTCTTCAGGACCTTTGCCAGAGTGCTGATTTCTGGCAACGATTCAAGTTCCGATACTCGCTGCGCGTGACTGCTTAACTCGTCCTGCAAAGCCTGTTCGTACACGTATACGTATGTTACATACGTGATCTCCTCGGTGTGACTTTATTTAAAAATAAACCGCGAACATTCTAAATTAAGGGATTACGGTACCGGTATCGTTTTTGTTAAATTATGGAGATTAACGTTATTCGAGGCATGAAATGAAGTTTCATGCATTGGTAATTTTAGATCAATTTTTCAGTGTTGAGAAGAGAATTTTTGGTACTAAACTATCGATGAATCTGACGTTTAGGTAATTATAATTAGAAATTTTAAATATCAGTTCTGAGATAAAGGCAATTTAATAATTTGAGTAGGAAAAGAGATATATCAAATTCTCGAATTAGTGATTATTTGCTAATTTTTGAGTTGGAAGTTACATCTTCCAGAGTTTCAGATAACTTCTAAATTACCGATAACCTAAACTCGAATCGTAATTATTGAAAGCTTAGTATCCCAAATTACCAATTCATCAAAAAGTTTGATAGCTAGTTAAACCCAAAGCGTTAGATACCACATTCCCAAGTCACTTTACCAATCTACAAACCTACAATTAGCTAAATTTCCAAATTACAAATATATTAACTGCGTTGAAAATTCTCGAAATAATTTTTTAAATGCAATTGTCCCGAATCCCAAGTGAAAATGTAAACGCACCTTGTTCGTGGCGACTGGTTGCTGTTCCTTAATGCTCGTCATGATATTCTTCAACCAAGCATCGGTTTCGTCCAAAAATTGTTTATAGGCATGAATATCATGACCACGTTGCATCTGTTGTCCACGTGCGGCCTCCAAAGTGAGTTTTCCTTGTTCAGCCTGGGTCAGAAGCGTGGAAATTTTTGTTTGAACTTCAGATAAGTTGGTCAGGAGTCTCTGTGCTTCGGTATCCGCTGGAATTTTATGCAATTCCTCCTCTAATTGTCTGGTTTCTTGTTCGTAACCTTGAAGCTCCGTTATCAGATTCTGGAATTAATTTCAACGATTATATCAATGTATACATGAATTTTTATGAAATCACAGGTTTAATGAAATTTTTATTATAATTTATAGTATTGTAGTCTATTTGATATACAGTCGCATAATCTCACCGTGAGGGCAGACAGCATGGAGTCTATGCTATCTCTTGGCAAGCAAGTTCCTTTCAGGTTCGATAGACTCAGCTGTAAAACCATCAGACGCTCCTGTATGATGTCCTGCAATATATTAGCTAGTTAAATGAACGTCCACATTGTACACGATGGCGTGAAAAATATGCCGTGCAGGTCAGGAGCTTCAAATCAATCGGTTAATTGATTAGCTTCGGGGAACCGATTGAATTTTCAACAAATCGTAACACAAGGACTATGCAAAAACAACATAGATAATACGAAGGGATTGCTTCATTGTTCATGGTCTGAGAATCTGCATTCGTCGCAGATCGTCATGCAGGTACAATAAAAAGGTTTCGGAATGTTTTACTACAGGGTGGTTCAAAAGTTGTGTGACTCTGCGGAGAATTTTCATGTGTCCTCGGGTGTCGATCGCCGGAAAGCTACGAGGACAAGATCGAATTACAAAAAAAAAAAAAAAAATGTGGCGTGAATTTTGCTACGGGGGTCGACCGAACACTTCAACGTAACACGTGGTCCTCGAACAAGGAACTCCGTTGGACGCTAAAAGAAAATATCTATCGTTTCTCAAAATGATACTCAAAACGTCAAAATTTCAGGCCCGTTTAAGTCGCAACGCAAGCCGAAAATCAAGTAACGTTACGCTCGAGCATCTCTTAAACTCTACCATGCAGATGAAGAAGAATGGGTTGGACAGATCGTTTAATAGGGTATAAATAGAAGCAACAGCGATTAGCGATAACGTAAGCTGTAAACGGCGATTGGCAGCCACGTGAAAAACGCAAAGAACCAGCGAGATAAAGAGATACGCTAGAAGTACAGAGGTCGAGAAAAATGAAGTGATGTTAAAGAAAGTCGTCAGAAAACAATCGGAAGAAACAAATATAAAAAACAGTGACAAAAAAGAGAAACACTATACAGTCTCATGCAACATAGGCTTCCCTCAGTTGTTAAAAAGTCTAGTGGAATCACATTTTTAATTTTTCCAAACTCTCTTTGGATTTTATTAAGGTTTCTAGATAGAATTTTTCTGGGATCTTGGGTACTTCTACGATTACTGTATGCTTCCTAGGATTACTAGGGACTTTTAGGTTCTCAAGGATTCTTTTAGGGATCTCTAGGATTTCGTTAAACTACTTATCTATACAATTCATCTAGATTATCTAGGGATCTCTAGGATTCCCTCAGACTATCTATCGAACTCTGATGCCTTTAGAGCTTCTAGAGATTTTTAGGATTTCCTTAGCCCACTTAGAATCTTTAGGATTCCCCTAGATCTTCCAAGAAGGCTTTTAGTATCCCCTAGGACCCTCCAAATTATTCTAGGTCTACCCAGGATCATCTAGACTTACCTTAGGTCCTAGGGATCCCTAAGATTCCCTTAGACTACGTCAGAAGTCTCTAAGGTTCCTACAAGTCCCTTTAGTGATCCCTAGGAATCTCTTAAGCTCCTAATGTTCCCCTAGATTTTTCCAGAAACCTCTACAATTTCTCTAGATATGCAGCCTTTTGCTATACTTTCCATTAACCAAGAGAAGCGTATGTAGCATTCGAATGTACCAAGCACACGCGCACACACGCACACATCCGCTCGCGAATCGGCTCGATCTCGCGAGCGTGTACGGCACACATACACGCAAATCTGCACAAAACAACAGCCGGATAAATTGAACTCGCTCAAGCTCGATTAGGTAAAAAGATCGAGCGCTGCTTGTCGCGTGATCGCACCTTGATCCCTCGTATCCTCTTTTCAGCCTCATCTTCAGCTACCACCGTCTCTTTCTCCGTCTCCACATTCGGAGTCTGCTGCTGCATCGGTGCTCTTTCTCTACCTAAATGTTCCGTGGGTCCTGGGGTGTGGGCTGGGATATTCGACGGGATGGTTGAGTCGGAAATAATGGGTTCTAACTGTTGATGGAACGAAGTGGACTCGGGTCTTGATTGCTCGCTCGAAAGGGATGTTTCGCGAGCGGGTACCAGCTGAAATCTCCTCTCCTGAGAATTGTCGAATGACACTGGAGAAGGAAGACGCTCCAAAGACGATTCCTCGCGTTTGAAAACGGACTGTTCATACTCGAGATGTACAGTGAACGATCGATTCGGATCAGAAGTTGAAGGTTGCTCGCTTAAAATAGACGCTTCGCGAGCGGGTACCAGTTGAAATCTCCTCTCCTGAGAATTGTCGAACGACACTGGAGAAGGAAGACGCTCCGAAGACGATTCTGATCGATTCGGATCAGAAGTTGAAGGTTGCTCGCTCAAGATAGACGCTTCGCGAGCGGGTACCAGCTGAAATCTCCTCTCCTGAGAATTGTCGAACGACACTGGAGAAGGAAGACGCTCCAAAGACGATTCTGATCGATTCGAATCAGAAGTTGAAGGTTGCTCGCTCAAAATAGACGCTTCGCGAGCGGGTACCAGCTGAAATCTCCTCTCCTGAGAATTGTCGAACGACACTGGAGAAGGAAGACGCTCCGAAGACGACTCTGATCTATTCGGATCAGAAGTTGAAGGTAGCTCGCTCAAGATAGACGCTTCGCGAGCGGGTACCAGCTGAAATCTCCTCTCCTGAGAATTGTCGAACGACACTGGAGAAGGAAGACGCTCCAAAGACGACTCTGATCGATTCGGATCAGAAGTTGAAGGTTGCTCGCTCAAAATAGACGCTTCGCGAGCGGGTACCAGCTGAAATCTCCTCTCCTGAGAATTGTCTAACGTCGAAGTCGGAAGATGCTTCAAAGACTCGTTTTTGTACTGCTCATCCGTAGATAATTCAGAAAGAGACTCATGAAGAGTCTCTGACTTTGGATTCTCGACACTTTCCTGAAGAAAGTCGGTCGACTCCGTTCTCTGCTCGTTTTCGCTCGACAAGTAAGTACTGTAATCGCTCCAGCTACCTATACCTCCAGGAAGATCAGCGATCAAACGTTCCGTATGTGGACTCCCCATGAAGAAGGAACTCATGGGACCACCGTTACCCCCGCGATCGTTCAAACTACCATCACCATCCCCATCGAAGTTATCAGGATCGTTGGAATCGCGACTGACCCTGTTGGAAGATCTGTCTCTCGCGTAATTGGCTAAATTCTCGAACAGATAGCGCTCGGCTTCGTGATAAGGGTGTTTGTCCGGCCAGAAGCCGCTATCGAGGGAAAGGAATTTCGATTTGCTGAACGAGTCGCTAATTTCTGACAGGGTTTTCAAGATCAATGGGGTCTGAACCGGCTTCTTTTTCTCGGGACTTAGAACCAAAATCTCGTCAGCTATGTAGAATTGTACCTTGGGTTTGGCTGGCTCGATCACGATATCGGCTGTCTCTATTTCTGGTTCGCTCGATATACACTTCTCGAATTCTTCTTCCGTTTCTAGCTGCGACTGAATCGAGTCGATCGTGATAGGCGACTCGAGTTCGTCCAACAATTTTTCTATAGGTATTTCTTGAGGAATTTGTTCGGTATCCTCGATCATGTCTTCTAATTCTTTCACGATCGATGGTTGAATTTCTTCTATTTCTTCAGCTTGTGCAGTGTCTTTCTTTGTCTCTTCTTTTCTTTCTTCTGTTGCCGCCTTGGTGGATTTGACAGGTTCGATTGTGTCTGTTGGTTTGGATGCTGTTTCAATATTTTCTTCTTTAGGCAGAGTTGTTGCAGTTTCTTTAATTTTCGGTGAAGTTTTCTCTTCTGCAGGCAGAATTAAAGGGGCTGAAACTTCTTCAATCTTTTGTGGAAGTTTTTCTTCTGCAGGTAAAATTTTAGGAGTTTCTTCAATTTTCTTTGGAACCTTCTCTTCTGTCGGCAGAATTTCTAACGTTGAAGTAACTTCTTCAACTTCTTGTGGAACCTTCTCTTCTACAGTCAAAATTTCAGAAGTTAAAGAAACTTCGTCAATCTTTGGTGGGAGAGTTTCTGCAGGCAAAACTGTAGAAGTTCCTTCAGTTTTCTGTGAAACTTCTACAGACAGAATTTCAGGAGAAATTTTGTCAACTTTCTGAGAAGTCTTATCCTCAGGCAAAATTTGAAGTATTTCTTCAACTTTCTGTACAACCTTCTCTTCCGTAGGCAGCATTTTAGGCGTTTCTTCAACCTTCTGTTCCTTCTCTTCTTCAGGTAAAGTTTTAGAAGCTTCTTCAACTTTTTGTGAAACTTCTGATACTTTCTTTTCGAGGTCAACAGTCTGCAATACACCTGCTGAAGTATCTTCAATTTTCATTTCCTCTTTGATTGCTCCATCACTTTTTTCAGTCACTTGTTTTTCTTTTGCAGTTTCTTCAGATACAGTAACAGGAATATTTTCACCCTCTGGCAAGTGAATTTCTTCATCTGCAGCCTTTACATTCTGCTGCTCTTCGCGTTTACCTTTCTTTCCCTGTTTATTCTTACGTTTCGATTTTTCTTTCGAATCAGGTTCTTCGTCTTTCACATATTTCTTCACTGTATCCGTCAACGTTTTTAATATCTCTTCAGTTAATTTTGCCGCTTCTACGTTTTCTTCACCGAAAGGTATCTCTCCTTTAGGCGATTTTGCCCTGTCTTTAGGTATCACTTTGGGCATCGTTTCAGGAGCGAGTTTTATTTCATCAACGATTACTTCAACTTTCATTGCTTGCTTTTTACTTTCTTCCTTTACTTCTTTCTTCTGACTTGCTCCAGGAATCTCTAGTAGCTTCTCTTCCTCTGATTTAACAGATTTCACGTCTAGTTCTTCTGTCTTAATACTCTCTGTAGCATCAGCTTCTGATTTTTCATCCTTCTGCCTTTCTTCAGTTGATGCACGTGATTTTTCCTTCTTCTTTCGTTTCCTCTTTTCTCGAGACGAAAGTTTGGATTTCTCTTCTTCTTTATCCTCTTTCGGTACCTCACTGTCCGTAACTTTTTCTTCTACAGGTGTCTCTGAAGAAATGATTGCCTCTTCAGGTTTTTCTATTACTTTCTCTTCTTTAGGCATTTCTTCAACCTGATTCTTACTTTCTGCAACATCCTGTTTAGGTTCAACATCAAGTTGTTTTTGACTTACTTCTTCTTCTACCAATAATTCTTCTTTGACTGTAAACTCATTCACTTTCTTCTCCTCAACTGGTGTTACAACTTTTTCTGGTAAAGGTTCTTTTCTATCTTTAGACTTTCCTTTACGTTTCGTTGTTGCTTTCTGTGCCTGCAGTTTTTCTTCAGATTCAGGTTTACTTTCAACGTCAGTTTTTGCAGCAGGTGTTTCTTCTTTAACTTCTTCAGTTTTTGGTTTCTCTGTATCTTCACCTTGTATAATTTGTTTCATTGATTCTTTGCTTTCATCTTCTTTACTTTGTGTCTTATCAGACTTTCCTTTCTTGGATTTTTTACTTTTCTTGGTAGGTTGTTCTTTCACTTCGGCTTTTGTTTGTTCTATATTCTTCTTTTCATCAACATCAACAGGTTTATTTTCCAGAATCTTTTCAGTCTGTATTTCTTTTACTTCTTCTTCTGGTTTATCTTTTCCTTCATGTTCCTGCACTTCATCCGTTTTGGTTTCTTGAGTCACAGTATCTTTTGTCTTCGATTTACCTTTGCTCTTCGAAGTTTCTTTCTTCTCTGGTTGTTTCTGACTCTTCTGTTCACTAGATTGTTCCACTTTTTCATCTTTTTCTTTAACGTCGCTTACCTTCGTCTTATCTTTTTCTTTCTCAGGTTTATCTTTACCCTGATCAATATTTTCCTCTGATTTACCTTTATTCTTCCCCTTTTTGGATTTATTCTCTTCTTTCTTTCCAGATTCCTTTTTCTTTTGATCATCCTTCTTCTTTTCTTCGCCCGACAGTTTATCAGGGCTTGTCGCATCAGGAGCATGTTTCGAAGATCTATCATCTCTTCTGTTGCTTCGAGATCTCGACCTGGATCGTCTGGATCGAAGTTCTCGTCGATTCACGAACTCCATGAATCCTTGTTCATCGACTTGAACAACTTCCTCGATCGGTACAGGTTCTGGAGCCTCTTCGACGTGAATCTGTACCTGAGGAGGCGAGTGACGTTCAGAAGTTTCCTCAGTCTTCACAATTTTTTCTGGAGTGGATGGTGGAGTAGATTCTGTGGGTTTGCCCACTATGGAGGCCCATGAACCTTTTGTCTTTTGCGGTGTGACTTCCGGAGTCGAAGATTTTGTATTATCCTCATCCTCCAGAGCTTCTTTTTCGATTTCTTCTACCCACGAAGTCGATTCTATTTTAAACGTGTCTTTCTCAACAGTTGTCTCGTCAGATTTTACATCTACCACTGTTATTTCTTCAGGTTTAGATTCTTCCACTTTCGGTGCAATTATTGAACCTTCTTCTTCTTCTGTAACTTTCTTGTCTTCACTTACTTTCTCCAAATTCTGATCAAACTTCAGAGGAATTGGTTTCATCAGGATAATGTCTTCTTGATTTGCCTGTGGAGATGCTCTTCGGGCAGAAGCTGCTACCTGAGCGTACGATTTGTTGTTATCTTCATATTTGTCAGATTTTGATTTATCTTTGTCGATTTCAGTTTCAGCAGCGGTTTTTAATTCAGTGCTGCGTTTCTCTTGCTTGTCTTTCTTCTTTTGCTGCTTCGGTTTCTGCTGCACTGGACTTTGAGGCTCCTCAGAAACTTTGTTGCTTTCTTCAGGTAATTCTTCAGATTTCACAGGTTTTGATTTCTCTTCGTCAATTTCAGTTTCAGGAGGAGAAGCTTTCAACTCGGTGCTGGGTTTTTCTTGTTTATCCTTCTTCTTCTGTTGTTTCATCGGCTTTTGTTGCGTCGATGGACTCTGAGGTTCCTCAAGTGTAATTTTGTTGCTTTCTTCAGACAATTCTTCAGATTTCTCAGGTTTTGATTTTTCTTCACCAATATCAGCCTCAGGAAGAGCAGCTTTTAATTCGATGTTGGATTTTTCTTGTTTGGTATCTTTCTTCTTTTGTTTCTTTGATTTCTGTTGCGTTGATGGACTCTGAGGTTCCTCAGTTGTAACTTTGTTACTTTCTTCAGGCATTTCTTCAGATTTCTCAGGTTTTGACTTTTCTTCACTAACTTCAGTTTCAGGTAGAGTAGCTTTTACCTCGATGTTGGGTTTCTCTTGTTTGTTATCCTTCTTCTTCTGTTGTTTTGGTTTTTGTTGCGTCGATGGACTCTGAGGTTCTTCAAGTGCAACTTTGTTGCTTTCTTCAGGCGATTCACCAGATTTCTCTAGTTTCGACTTTTCTTTATCAATTTCAGTTTCAGGAAGCGAAGATTTCGGTTCCATGCCTCCTTTTTCTTGTTTTTTATCTTTTTTCTTTTGTTGCTTCGTTGGTTTTTGCTGAGCTGATGGGCTCTGAGGTTCTTCAGATGTAACTTTCTTACTCTCTTCAGGAGATTCTTCAGATTTTTCAGGTTTTGTCTCTTCTTTATCGATTTCAGTTTCAGGCAGAGAAAGTTTCAATTCAGTACCACCTTTCTCTGGCTTTGCATCTTTCTTCTTTTGTTGTTTCATCGGTTTTTGTTGCATCGATGGATTCTGAGGATCTTCAGCTGCTATGTTCTTACTTTCTTCAGATAATTCTTCTGTCTTTGCCTTCTCTTTATCGACCTCAGTTTCAAGAAGAGGTTTCACTTCGACATCACTCTTATCTTGCTTTGAATCTTTCTTCTTTTGTTGTTTTGTCGGTTTTTGTTGCATTGCTGGACTCTGAGGTTCTTCAGGTGTAATGTTCTTACTTTCTTCAGATAATTCTTCTACCTTTGCCTTTTCTTTATCGACCTCAGTTTCAAGAAGAGGTTTCACTTCGACATCACTCTTATCTTGCTTTGAATCTTTCTTCTTTTGTTGTTTTGTCGGTTTTTGTTGCATTGCTGGACTCTGAGGTTCTTCAGGTGTAATGTTCTTACTTTCTTCAGATAATTCTTCTGTCTTTGCCTTCTCTTTATCGACCTCAGTTTCAAGAAGAGGTTTCACTTCGACATCACTCTTATCTTGCTTTGAATCTTTCTTCTTTTGTTGTTTTGTCGGTTTTTGTTGCATTGCTGGACTCTGAGGTTCTTCAGGTGTAATGTTCTTACTTTCTTCAGATAATTCTTCTGTCTTTGCCTTCTCTTTGTCGACCTCAGTTTCAAGAAGAGGTTTCACTTCGACATCACTCTTATCTTGCTTTGAATCTTTCTTCTTTTGTTGTTTTGTCGGTTTTTGTTGCATTGCTGGACTCTGAGGTTCTTCAGGTGTAATGTTCTTACTTTCTTCAGATAATTCTTCTGTCTTTGCCTTCTCTTTGTCGACCTCAGTTTCAAGAAGAGGTTTCACTTCGACATCACTCTTATCTTGCTTTACATCTTTCTTCTTTTGTTCTTTCTTCTTCTGTTGTTTTGCCGGCGTACTCTGTGGTTCTTCAGGTGTAATTTTCCTACTGTCTGCAGTTAATTCTTCAGCTTTTGCCTTCTCCTTATCGACTTCAGTTTCTACGAGAGCAGGCTGCAATTCCGTATCACCTTTTTCTTGCTTTGCATCTTTTTTCTTTTGCTGTTTAGATGGTTTTTGTTGCTTTGATGGACTGTGTGGTTCTTCAAGTCCCATTTTCTTACTTTCTTCAGATAATCCTTCAGCTTCTGTCTTTTCTTTATCGATTTCAGTATCGGCAAGAGCAGGTTTCAACTCGGCGCCATCTTTTTCTTGCTTTGCATCTTTCTTCTTTTGTTCCTTTTTCTTCTGTTGTTTCGTCGGTGAACTTTGTGGTTCTTCAAGTGTAATTTTGTTACTTTCTTCGAAAAGTTCCTCAGATCCTTCAGTTTTTAATCTCTCCTTATCGATTTCAATGTCAACAGACGCTTTTAATTCAATGTTACTCTCCTCATGTTTATCTTCCTCCATTTGTTGTTCCACTGGTTTTTTCTCATCTGATACATTTTGAGGCTCTTCTGTTTTCTTACTTTCTTCAGCAGTTTCCTCAGATTTTTCAATTCCTGTCTTTTCCTTATCTACTTCAGTTTCTGGATGAGAAGCTTTCGATTCAGTACCACCTTTCTTCTGCTTAGCATCTTTCTTCTTCTGCTGTTTCGTTGGTTTCTGAGCTGATGGGTTCTGAGGCTCATCAGACTTAATTTTATTACTTTCCTCAACTAATTCCTCAGACTTTCCAGTTTTTGTCTCTTCCTTATCAATCTCAGTTTCAGGAAGAGATTTCATTTCGATGTTACTCTTTTCTCGTTTAGCATCTTTCTTCTTCTGCTGTTTCGTTGGTTTCTGTTGCACTGGCAAACTTTGAGGTTCTTCAACCACAGTTTCAGCTGCTTGTTCTACTGTTCCAACTTTCAAAGCTGCCATCAATGATTCCTGAGCTGTCGCAGTTTGTTTTTCTTCGGTAACAGTGGCTGTATCTGCGGTGTCTTTTACGCCAACGACAGAAGCCCATGATTTGCATACTGGTGATTCAATTTCTTCCTTGTCCTTCATTTCTGGTTGACTCTCTTCTTTTCTATTTTCTTCTGCTACGACATCTGTCGTTTCTTCAGCTACTGAAACATCCTCCTCTTTCTTCACCTTTTCTTCTCGTTTCTTTTTTGAATCAACTTTTTCTTTCGACTGCTTTTGCTTTTTAGATTTAGCCTTTGCATCTTCTTTTTTGGACTTCTCTACAGGTTGGCTCTTCTCCTCTTTCAATATTTCTGGTGTTTTATCCTCGATTGTCTTGGTTACTTTACCATTTACCAATGTCTCTACTGTTTCGATTAAAGTAGTTTCTTGCTGTGAAGGTTTTTCTTCTGTCGGTGTCTTAACGTCCTTCTTCTTAGACTCGTTGGAAGTTTTCTTCTTCTCCGTCTTTTCTAACTTTTGTTCAGTTACACTTTCACTTTCAATTACTTCTTCCATCTTCGTTTCAGGTTTTACTTCTACTACTTGCTGTACTTCAGCTAGTTCACTTGTGGATTTCATTTCTTCAACTTTTGGTGATTCTTCAACAAGCTTTTCAATTGCTTTATCTTCTTGAGCAAATTCTGTTTGTTCGGGAACACTCTGGTCTATTTCAATGCCCACAGAAGGTTGTTCTATATTTTGTTCTAAATTTATGTTCTCAACAATTGCAACATCTTGCTTCTCAATTGCATCTTTCTGTTTCTCAGGCGTCTCGCTTTTCTCTGCTTCCGCCTTTGAGTTTTCTTCAAGCATCTTCTTCTTTTGAGCATTTGCTTTCTTCTTTCCTTTCCCTTTCTCTTCTTTCACTGTCTCAACATCTTCTTTCACATTATCAACGATAGTTTCACTCTTAATAGACAATTCAGTTTCTTTATGTTCAGTTACTTTGTCATCGATAACTTTTACTTCTTCGATTACAGGTTTCTCTGATTGATCTTTCAAAGATTCATCTGTCTTCTCGGTAATATCAATCAAATCTTTACCGAAATTCACCTCTGTCTCAATTATCTCAGCACTTGCATCTTCAACTTTGTCTGCAGGTTTCTTTTCTTCTTCTTCCTGCACTTTCTCAACTTCAATAACAGTGATAGTGTTAGATTCCTCAGATGATGTGGACACAATCTCCTCCTTTCGCTGTTTAGACTTCACCCATTCACTTTCCATTTCATAGAACGTGCAAACAGGGTATTTCACAGATTCAGCAATGAATGCACGTTTTCTACATTCAGCATCCGACTCACTCGTGTCTTCTTCTTTCTCTTCCTTTTCAGGTTTCTTCATGATCGATTTCTGTACAATTCTCTCGATGCTCTCCGCTTTTGGAGGCGGAGAAGGAGGCACATTCTCTTCAACCACCTTCATTACTTTGAAACGTTGATAGAAATTGTTCTCAGCTTCCACGTAGTTGTGGTAGTTGGTCCAATATGGCTTCACAAGGTCTGTATAATAGAAAGAAGTCACATCTTGCATTTTTGTTTTAGATTCATCTTTAACTTCTGGAAGACTGTCAGGAGTAGACACTTTAGTTTCAACTTCAAACATTTCTGTTTTCTTTACTTCTTCCTTAACGAGGGTTTCTTCCTTCTTAGGTTTGGAATCTATTTTTAATTCTGAAAGTTGCGTCTGAATTTCAGTGATGGATTTATCCTCACTTTTGGGTAATTCTTTTTCCTTTTCTTCTTTAACTGATATCTGAGTAGTGGATACAGTTTGTTCTTTCTCAGGTTCATCCACTTTAACTTCTGCAACTTCTATCTGAGTGTCAGCAATTTTAGGTAATTCTTTCTTCACTTCTTCAACCGGTTTCTCAGAAACACTTACTTTAGGTACACTATCCATTTTAACTTCTGGAATCTCTGTGAGAGCATCAGTTAGTTCAGCTTTCATTTCTTCACTAACCTCCTTATCAATCAACACACTCTCTATTTTAGTTTCAAAATCAACAGATTCCAACTTAGTGTCAACAACAGACACCTTTGTTTCCTTCATTTCTTTAACTAACTCAACACTTAAAGCATCTGCACCAACATTTTTCTCCACATCGCTTTTGTCCCTTGTTTCCCCTATTTCAGTCTGCGAATCTTCAGATTTTAATTCCCTACACTCGACGTTAATTTCGTTCGATTTTTTAGCCTGCTCCTCTAAAGCACCGAAATCCTGTTCATCCTTTCCTACCGATCTAGGCGACAAAGGTGTGCCGGAACGACCCCTCCTCCTATCCTGAACGCTACCAAACAGAATTGGCTCATCGCCGGTCAAACTGTCGATATAGATCGCGTAATTCTGACTCGACTCGTCCGCTAACGTGTCTAACGACTCTTTCGGAGGAATACCAACGGCTGAATCGTCCGCGACCCTAGCATATCTGGTGGTTAGGCTAGCCTCTACTGTTTCGGGACGTAGGGTGATTAGTTCGGTGGGTTTGGAGCCTACGATCTTGGGTAAGGGGATACTTTCTAAGATCTCTACGGATTTCACGGATTTCACATCGGGTGGTTTCACTGCGACAGAGCCGGGGATGCTGGTAGTCGTCGTCACTGTCGTGATCGTCTTCTCGATGATCAATGCTTTGCCTGTCGCCGAATCGAGCGAAATCGAGTCTGAACCCTTGTTTTCTTCTTCTTTAGTTAATCTTTCAACCGTCTCTACTGGCAGAGCTTTGGGCTCACAGATAATCTCGGTAACACCCTTTTCTTCTTCAGCTCTGGAACTTTCTTTCAGGGATGGTATTTCTTCTTTAGTAATTTCAATCGACACATCTTCAGCTTTGATAGGCTCTTTTAATTCGGTTTGATCAAGCTTTTGATCAACAGCTACAACTGTCTTTTCTTCAGTTACGTTTTTCTCTTGTTTCTTCTTTTTCTTCTTATCCTTTGGTGTACTTGGACTGGGTGTGGGTTCCTTAGATTCGACTTCAGAAGAAATATCGCTAACTTTTTCCTTTAACTTTTCTGGTTTCTTCACTTTCGATGGAGATTTCGGTGCTTGATCTATGTCTTCTTTCGATGGTTCTGTCTTTGGAACTTCGGGAACAATAACAGAGTCAATGACTTCACTGCTAACTTCGATCGTAGAAGATACTGTATCTTCCTTACTCTTATCAATTGCCATTACATCTACAAATGTCTCTTTTTTAATCTCTTCAATTTTCCGTTCACATACAGACATTGACTTAATCTGTTCTTCAACTTCAACTATATCAACTTCCTTCTTTTCTTCATTTACTTTGTCTTCAGCAACTATATCACTCTCTTCCAATTTGACTACCTCTTCTACCTCTTTTTTCTTTGATTCTTCCTTTTCTTTCGGTTTCAAGATTTCTTCTTTCTTTTCTTTCGTCGGTGATTTGGATTTCTTATGTTTCTTCTTCTTCTTTTCTGATTGTTCTTTCTCTGGTATCAAAGGCTCTTTCAAGCTTTCCTTCCTTGTTTCTTCAACAATAGTTTGTTCCGTAGTAATACGTTTTTCTTCAGTTATTTTCTCTTCAACTTTATCTTCCTTAGGAACTTGTTTTGTTTCAATAGTCTTCTGACTAGCATCAGAATCTTTCTTAGATTTCTTCTTATCCTTCGTTTTAGTTTGTTTCTCCGACTCGGTCGTTTTCTTCGTGTCTTCCTTTACCGATTTCTTATTCAATTCTTCTTTTTCTGCCTTTTCTTGGATTGGCACTTCTGATTTGATTGCACTAGATTCTCTGGATCTAACTTCGCTCTTTTCCACTCCGGATTCTATTGCACGATCTAATGCACTCATCACGGCTTTCTGTTCTTCTTCGATGTCTTTTGATTCAACCTCAGACTTTGCTTCATCTTTCTTCTGACCTCTTCTCGCTTCATCACCCTTCTTTCCTTTCTTGCCTTTATTCTCTTTTTGTACCTTTTCAACCTCTGCCTTTAATTCTTCTTTATTGTCTTTTGTTACTTCCAATTTCTCCTCAGGTTTCAATTCTATTTTCTTCTCTTCGCTATCTTTTTCCTGAGTAGGTTTCTTAGGCTGCTCTTTCTTCTTACTTCTACCTTTTGCATTCTCCTTCGCGGCATCTTTAGATTTATCCTGTTCTTTCAGTGCTCTTGGTTCACTAGCTTTCGTTTCAATTATTTCATCCACTTTCTTGTCATCCCGTTCTTTCTGTATATTTTTAGCGTTATTAATAGCCACTGTCTCTTTCTCAGTCTTCACTTTATCCTCAGACTTTTTAACCTGTTCAAAATCACTTTCAACTTTCGCGTCTTTAGCTTTCCCTTTCTTCTTCTTCGAAGGTTCCTTCTTTTCTTCCTTAGCTTCAGTCTTCTTCACCGAGACTTCGCTAATTGATTCTGCTTTTAATTCCGATTTCGTTGTGTCAATATTTTCAGACTCAGTCTTTCGAACTTCGCCTTTCACGACTTCTTTAGCCTTGACGTCATCCTTCGTACTCTTCTTCTCGGAATCCTTTTCTTTGCTTTCCTTTACATCGTCTCTTTTCATCTGATCTTTAGCTGCGGACTGAGTCATCGAAGTGTCAGCAATCGTTGACTCATCCTTAGCCTTCGGTTTCCTCTTTTTCTCGCTGCTCTTCGCATTCTTCTTCTCGCTTTCTTCTTTAGGCTTCTCTGGTGTGGTATCTTTAGCCTTGACCTGCTCTTTCGACTTGTCTCGTTGACTCTTCTTCTGTTTGTCCATGTCTTCGATTTCCTTCAGAGCCTTTTCAATCTCATCGTCCACCGTTTTCTCCATTTTCTTTTTCTTCGGCTTTCGCTTCTTCTCCTGAGATTTGCTCCCTTGCTGAACTCCGGTTTTCTCTTCCGATTTTTCTCGTTTAACATCAACCTCCTGCTTCTCTTCGACAGGATTTTGCTTCTCTTTCTTAACTTCGACTCCACTCTTCTCAGCAGTAAGTGAAGCCTCCACAGAAGTCTCTCTGCTCTTCGTCTCAAGTATTTGCTTTGTCTGTTCAATATTACCTTTAGCCTTCTCCTTCTGTAATTTTTCTTTAGACAATTCAGGTGTTCTGCGAGCTCTCTTTTCAGGAATCCTCGACTTCGGTGCATCCTGATGGGTCTTCCTCCCTTCTCGTTTCTTCGTAGTATCCCACTCCTCCTTCTCCTGTTTAGTTATCGAGGATTCCCTTACCTGTCTCGCGTCCTGAAGAGGACTCTGTTCGTGTACCGAAGACGTGGTCGAAGTAGCCGGCGAATCAGACCGTTCTTTCACCTGCCTCGTCAGACTAGTCGTTGTCGAAGAATAGGAACTGGTTGTAGGAGCTCGAGAACTGAGTCCTTGAGACAAGATTTGAGCATACGAGAACGTTTTACTCTCGCTAGGTGTCGTGTTCTTTTGTTTAACGGTGTCCAAAGCCGCCACAGGTTGTTCTGGTTCCGCTATCTTTTCAGGTTCGACAGCTTCCGGCTGAACAGCCGGCACGTCCAAACCCGGTGGTGGTTGAGTAGGTAAACTTTTCTCTTCAATGTTCTGCTCCGTTACTGGAGATTTAGTCGGATTCTTGAATTTGGGCGGATGTTGCCTCTGTTGCTGTTTGGGGAACTGAGTCTGCTGATAGATCTCCGTTTCCGGTACGTAGCTGGGCTGCGCGACGAAGTGTTCCTGTGGAAAAGCTATCTGGCTCTCCGGATAGTGGGACAATGCAATTTGCTGAGGCGCGGCTGGCATGTACACGTAAGAGCTGACCGGATACGCGATCTGGGAGCCTATGAAGCCCACCAGTTCCGGTATAGGTGGGTGGATGTAATTGTACATCTCCGGAACTTGCGGTGGCCTTGCCACGTTCTCGTAGCTGGTCTCGTTCATCAGAACGTAGTCCTCCATACTCTCGTCCGCCCAGCTGGTCTTGGTTTCAACTTTCTCGGAAGTCTGCGCTTCAGGGACAACTTCAGGTTCCTGGTAACTCTCTACTGGACTCGGTTCTTCGACTTCTTCGGTTCGTTCTTCCACTTCGACTCGAGGAAGCTTCAGTTCAACCTTGTCGTCAACTTCCGAGCTAGGTACGTCGGGTAGAGTGTCTTTGATAGATCGAGTGTCCTTGCCGATCTCCACCGAAGGGCTTCTGGATGTCTGCCTGCTTCCACGAAGAATGTCCGCGTAGGAGGTGGATCCAGGTACCCAGATGGGACTGGCTGACCTGCCTCTCCTCTCTTCTTTGGGTGCCAAGGTGTTCTTGAGCGACAGTGGTTCTCTCTTTATTGATCTGGGAGACTCGACGTTCTCCACGGGTGTGGTCTCTTTGACCACTTCGGCTTCTCTCCTGACAAAGGTGCCTTTTCTACTCTGAGCTCTGTACTTGGGTTCCACAGAGTCGACCTTGGATACGTGAGCCGTCTTCGCTTCGGGTTCTCTCGGTTCAACCGATTCTTCGACCTTAGGTCGTTCTTCTTTGCCGCCGGCGACTCGAGACGGCGAATTATCGCGGATAACCGGTTTCTGGGTCGATAATTGGGCAGTTGGTCGCAAGACTTGAATAGACAGAGGGGTCGTAGTTTCGTCCCTAGGGTTTCTGAAAGGACTAGAACCCCTGGAACTCGGACTGGTACGACCCGCTGCGATGTCCGCGTACGAGACTTGATTGATCATCCTGGTCTCATTCGTCTGTACATAGTACGGGTCCACGGTGTATATCTGATCCAGTAGTATCTTGCTTCGTTGCCTCCAATCCTCCATCCTTTGCTGCAGGCTCTGCTTTATCCGCCACGGAGGAACAGCCAAGGCACAACAATGGAATACACATACGTCAATTTTCTGGGAGTCCATGTGTTTGTTTTTTGTTTGTTTTAGGGAAAAGAGAGTTGTTAAGGTGTTTCGGGATTCTGGTTTCTTTTCTTTAGAGTTTTAGTATGCGTGTATGCCGGATTATGATCAGCGATGGTGACGCGCGAAGGAAGAAACCATATACAGTTGACTCTCGTTATATTGCCTCACATCGTTGTGCGTTCTTCGAAGTGGCTATTTAACGTGGGATCATACACACGATGATTCGAAGTATGGGGATTGATGTCCGGAATTCTAACTGACATTCGATGAAAAACAGTGAGTTAAGCCGGCAATATAACAAGAGTCTACCGTAAAACCGTTCGATATTCGCAACAAAGAGGGCTCTTTATTATCTCTTAACAGATACAGCCGTAGACGTGATCTGTTCTCTACGATTAGATACCACGTATAGGAAATTTGCTCGATATATAGACATATACATATAAAGTTCGCTAAAAAAGATCCTGAGGTATTAAAAATCGAACGATTCCCTCCGCGAATGAAGACAAACGCGTGATTAACGGAAGAGGTTCTCTTCGATTATTATCGACGTTGTCTTCGTTCCGGTCGGGAACCGTGGAACTCAGCACGGGTGAGAAAAAGACATTACGCAAAGGAACAATACTATGTCGCGATTCGATTCGCCATTTTAATTAATCGACTAGAGTGGTCATGGTTCCAGCGGTTCTAGGTCGGGTGTTCCTCTTTGAGCGAGAATCTTCGACCTTTCTGTACGCGCTTGGATTTTGCTCTGCAACGACTTGATCTTCTCCCGATAAATCTGTCGGACGACAACGACAACAACAACAACACGCCGAGCGAGCGAGAGAGGTGGACCCAAGCGGAGATTTCGCCGCAACGAAATTCAGAGAGACAGAGATCCAAGGAGCCGAAAATAATAAAAAAGGAAGGTGCGAGAACCAAACGAGAACCAGAAGACGACGATGGCGAAGCAGAGACGATGATCGAAGACGAAAAAGAATCGTGTAGAACGGGTGTGGAACGGATCGTTTGAGAAGGATGACGGGTAAGGGTGTAGCAAATAAAATTTCGTGAATCAAATAGCCGATGCGATGGATTAAAGACAAAAAAAAATGAACAAACGCAACAAATAAAAGAGAAAAGAGTCGCGAGAAAAGAAATATCAGGGTAATCGTCGACTCGTGTTCGTCGTATACTTTCTCACGAGCCATTTTTCACGCGTTTTATTGGAGGTCACTTGATTTTCTTGCGTATCTTCCGTTTCCGTGTTCGTTGTCGATCACACGGTATCTCTTTCGACCATTCGAACGAAAAAAACAAGCATAACTGTTGGCTACTCTCGTGCTCATCGAAATTTCATCGATAAAAAGCCTACGGTGATCGTGTGTGATTACAGAACTGTGTGTGGCGGACGAAACGCATTTGCAAGACAATTTCGTTACGCGTGTACATTTGTGCGATTACTACTTTATTCTCGGTTACTCTTCAACGTTTTCTTCACGACACCGAGTGCGATACTTTCTGGATACGAGAGCGCGGTTTCGTTTGTGTCTCGTAATGTATGATACACAGTAAACAGGTGATACGGCGAGAAAGAAGAACGAGAACACGTGAATTACACAAAGAAAAAGAAAAAAACAAGCAAAATCAAGTAATCCCCATCACGGAACAGCAACACGTATGGGTGTCGTTAAAGTGGTGTACACGGATAGGAGAGAAGAGATATAATTCTAACAAGGAAACGTCGTAACTCTCTTAATGATTTCGATAAAATTTTGTGAATTACAAAATCAGTAATACAAGTAACAATATTCATTCGTGCACAACTGTACTTCAAGGCTGCGTGACCTAACCTCAAACGATTATATTCTCAGTTCAGAAGTTGTCATGAAGTCGAAGTTCAAGTTCAAATTCAAATTGTGTAGTCAACATTATGAAGTTGAAGTTCAAGTCAAAGTTGAAGTTCAGTAATGAAAAGTAAAGTTGAAAAGTAATGAAACAATGAAGTTGATGTTCAGTTGAAAGTGAAGTTGAGAAGTTGTCAAACAATGAAGTTGACATTGGGTGTTGCAGAGTAAACGTCACGACGGTGAAGTCGTGAAGGGATGACAGAAATTAAAAATGAAAGATGAAGTTTGAAGTTGTAAAAATAAAACTGAAAGATGAGATTGAAAAGTGAGAATCCCTAACTTTGAGGTAGGTTTTGACATCCTGAAGGGACACCAGAGCACGAATATCTTGTATTATGTTGTAAGTCCACAAAATTTTATAGAAACTAAATAAGGTTCCACGACGTTTTCTGAAGGAAAAACGAAAGTGCGTGGGACACGATCGATTTCTCGTAAGAGAATGTAAAGAAATAGAGATAGTGTTGACAAAACTTTAGTTAGAGCATGATACCAACCAATACCGCGTAACATGATGTACCACCACGATGATAGCATGCTTCGATCAGATCGTTCGATCGCTGTATCCGCGAAAGAATGATCTTCCTTCTTAAAAGAGTATTCGAGACATTCCGAATTTTGAAAGCTGCGTGATTAGTAGATTATTAGTCTAGATAGGAAGAGAAAGAGACAGATAGAGAGACAGAGATAGAGCGAGTGAAAGAGGAGAGACATGTGACTGTATAGTTTTATGAGTTAGAGAAAGTGTTAGATGAACATTTTGTGTGAGTTGAAAAGCTTCGACGAGGAAATTTACATAAAATGAAGGAAATTAGCACCTGGATAAATTAGGTTTGTTATATCACAGGATTATTTCGAAGGAAACACCTTGATTCAAATTATAACTGAAATCGACCTCTGTCTCCCAATAAAAAGAATACCCTTCTGGGTAATCAAAATGTTTCCAATTTTGATTAGTACGTTACAAAATTTTGATCGATCCCTTTATGCCTCTGATATTGAATCGATTAAAATTTTAACTTTGACGTAGCTCCTCGCAATACAAAAAGAGACAACCCCTACTATTATTTCTTACTGAAAAATCTTCATTTTTAAAATGTATAAAAATATTCACTTATTCTGTTAGTATTGCGAGATTAAAGGATTAATGTGCTCGATCGACGGTTAATTGTTAGTCACTTGAAGATTACGAAGATACAAGCACGATTCGTCTCGACAGCAGACGGAAAGAAATTTCGCGAGAGTAGAGGGCTAAAACCCCTCTAACCGCGAACATGTTTGAGAGACGTCGATTCAAAGGGGCGAAACAGAACGCGACGTATCCTGGTGGTGGTTTTCAGTTGGTATCGAGCAAATGCAAAAAACTCAACTTGCTGCTTTAGCGCACTTGTGCAGGTGATGAAAAGGTGGGATCAAGGCAGACCTACCTGTTGCTCCTGTAAAGCTTTCTCCTTGTCGCTGGACAGGTATGTCGGGCTCAACACTGTCCTCAGTTGCTGCTCCACCTGCATAATCTGTTGCCTCAACTGTTGTATCTCCTAAAATTACAAATAGACGTCAGCCGTATTCTTTCCGAAATCGTATCGAAACAATTACTGATCCCTTTCTATTTTACTGGAAAGCTGTGTAAACTACTTCGATAACTTTTCTTTCTTATTAGAAACTTTCAGGAAATCTGTATTCTATTGATTAAAACAATCATTATTCTCGCGAATCTATAGGGCAGATTGAGAAATACAGTAGAGTCTCGTTATATTGTCACGTAGACAGACTTCTATGCCCACTGGTTTCCCCCATCATCGCAGTGATTCGATTACCACGCCCACTACTGGCACTGTTCTCATGGCAACGTCCCAACTGCCACGCCCCACAGTAACTCCCCTTCTCTAATCTTCCCCTCTCGATATAACGATAATCTATTACTGAATTTGAAATCAGAAAATATCTTTGGTTTCTAGTTAACATTAGAAATTGGATCAGTAATCGCGTTTCGAAAGAATACAGCTCGAGTCGAGAGCAAAGAAAGAAGGGACATTTGATCGTCGACAGGCTGTACAGTCCTCTAACCTGTTGATATTGATCGATCTGCGCTAAACAAGCCTCTAACGATGTCGTCTGTTCTTTCACGGTGGTATTAAGGTTGTCTAACTCGGCCAATAACTCGTCTACCGTCTCGCCGATTCGGCTATCACCACCGATACCCGATCGGAAGTGAACCTGTAGCTTCTCCATCGATATAGTGATTTTCGTTTTCTGTATCGCTATATCGCTAAGCATTTTCTCCCGCATACTGTGCTGATCCCTCAACGGTTTCTTTTTATTCTGCTGCGACTCGAGACTTTGTTTCGCTTTCTCGATCCACGTTCTCGCTTCTTTTAATTTTCGTTCGCATTGCTCCCATTCCTCGCTAGTTTCTTGCAGCAGCGCGTTCTGAAAAGGCAAACGATGTACACATCTTACGCACGACACGTTTTCCCTAACTATAATCGTGTAACCAACCCTTTCCAATAGTTGACCCTCCACCTGAACCTTCGCTTCTTCGGCTTCCAACAATTTCTCGGGCAAATCGCCCACGTTGCATACCTGACCGATACTTTCGAGCTCTTTTCCCATGTCGCTGAGATTCTTATTGATTTGTTTGCAGCTCTTTACGGCTGTCTGCAACGCGATCAACAATTTCACGGATTAGTTTTGTAGGTCGATGGAGTTCGATGATCGCTGATGTTCTTGACTATTTAGATGATGATAAAACGTGAAATATCCTTTGGAAATTAGTACAGTAGAGTTTCATTATATTGTCACATTTATATGTACCTCCACACCTACTCATGGTGATCCCCACCATTGTAACACTTAGCTTTCCTACTATTATCTTTCACCTACTATCAGTACCTACACTATCAGTGCCTCATTGGCTTCTGCCTACTATATCGCTTCGACTGCCTATATTCTCGTCAGAGCAATACAACAGAAGTCTACTGTACTCACAGTAAAGATTAACAAATTTCTCTATCTTAAGCCAAAGTCAGAATATCAGAAAGTCCACGTTCCATCATCTTCCAAGTGCCAAGACGATCAACGGTCCAATGGATCTCCAGACGTACCGAGTACTCGTGCAGCCTCTGCCTGGCCTGCACAAGGGTGCTGAGCTTCAAGGGCTCAACTAGGAACTGTCTCTTCTCTTCGGTCCACGTCTTCACAGCTTCGTACAACGTCAAGAATCTCTGCCAAGCGTCGATAGTATCAGCCACGACCTGTTTCCTGTCATCCAGCCACGTTCGCACTTGGTTCAACTGTTCGGTAACATTGTGAACGGTGCTGTCGATTAATTGTTTCTCGGTCTCGTCTCTCGTGTTCTCGCCGATGGTGCGGCCATTTCTCGTTAGTCGTTCGAGCTTGTCGCTGATGGTGCCCAGCTCGTCTTGCACCTGTTTCAGTTGCTCCTTCAGAGGGATCGGCTCGATCGATCTGTCCTGAACCTTCAGTTCGGCCTGTCTTATCCACGCCTGAACCTCGTCCAGGTCGGTCAGATAATCCGACCTGACGGTTCTGGCACGTTTCTGATCCCTCTGTTTCTCCTCCATCGCTTGAGCTGTCGCTTCGGCGCAGAGCTCCAAAGCTGTCAAATGTTGAGCAAGATCGCTGGGGACCAGCTGCTGGCTAGCTTGGTACCGCGCCTTAGTGCTTCCTGAGAATTTCTTCGCTTCGTCGAGGACCTGCTCGACCCTCGAGGCTAACTCCTCCAATTCCTCCTCGGTCGCGTCCTGATTCGGCCCGTATATGTACAAGCTCGAGGCGCGGTCGCGCGCCTCGTTCAGACGTTTCCTCAGGTTCTCGATCTCACGCTCGGTGCTCTCGAACGCCTCCAAGTCCTCGTCCGCCTTCTTCGATTTCTTCTGCAGAGAGTCGACCAGCCTGTAACGAGCACCGATTTCTCATTCCCCACCGATTCTCTCGATTTCGGTTTCTTTCTTCTTTCGTACACGAGATCTCTCGCCGGAGACAATGCTTATGATTGGATACTATGCATCTGGGCGCTTAAATGGAATGCTAGGTTTTGTTGCGAGAAATTGTGGGATACTTTGAATGGTAACTTGAACTTTAATGTTCGAATCTCTGCAATGCTAACGAAAGCTAAGTTACCGATAAATCTGCAGATTTGAGATAGGTCTCCAGGTAAGAGACCTCTATAGATCTGGAAGGTATATAGGTGTATATGTATAAATGATAAGTATTTAGGTATTTAGGTACCTAGGTATCTAGGAATATAGAATGAAGGGTCTACACCCCCTGTACATTCCCAACATCCCTCGGTCCCTATATACTTAAATATCTAGACCCGCTACATTTACCGATATCCTTAAATTTCTACATTCCTGTATGTGGAGACCCCTAGGTCCACAAGTTCTTATCCACTTAGATCCCAAGTCTAAATTTTATATCTCCAAGTACATCCTCAAATCTCTATATCTGTATTTCTACATATGTTCACGTATCCAAATTCCTACGTTCCTGAACTCTTCAGGATCCCCTACGACAAAGTACCTAAGTGAATCTAAGAATACTGCTATAAGAAAGTTTGACTCGCGAAAGAATATGGCGTCGAATGGCACAAACGATGACTTACGAGTGTTCCGTACCCTTTCCCTTAATCAACAGGCGTGCACGTTGCCCAAGTAGCGTTGCCCAAATGTTTACAGACTCGCGAAATACCAACGTCACCGACGGGCAAGTCTGCGGTCACTAGTTCGCTAACGGAAAACGATTTGCCCTCTTAGCCGCGTGCTCCACGTCGGCCACGCGTAAAAATAGATTTTAGCATATTTCTTGTGCGAGTGAATCTTCAATAATGCGTACCGGCACGTGGGATCATTCCATTGTTCCGCCTAATAGGACAGAGGTTCGCCAGAGAAAACAGGAAATAAGGGGAAAAACGAAGAATACTTCGAATCGATTTAGCAGCCTTAAGGAATTGTTCGAGGCAAAGATGAGACGAAATTAGAATCGGAAATGCGTGTCGCTGGTACGGCTGTAGCTGGAACGAAGCCAGCTTACCGAGACGGAGGACGTTTTGGCTAAAAGTAGACGTGGGATATGTACGAGTGTGTGCGAGTCGACGAGAAGTTTGGTAGAATCGAAATTATTCTTTATCCACTCGTGCTTCACATTTACTTCGTTTTCATTCGTTTTTGATTTTGACGAATGAATAGGGAATGCTAATCGTGTGGTATTAGGTTGTCAGTATCGACAAATACCAACTTCCTATGTCCAAATCATTTGCAGATTTTTATATTCTCAAATTTCTGTATTTCTAAATTTCTATAGACTTTGATACATTCTCAGATCACTCCCCAAGTTTCTGCAATGCTAGATTATTGCACTCCCAATGTATGTTTCCAAGTTTCTACATTTTTAGACCTCTATATCTTCAGATTTCTACAGTCTCCATATTTCCAAATCTCTACAATACCAGATTTCTATATTCCAGATCTCTGTTCCTACATCTCTATATTTCTAGATCCAAGATTCTTGTATCCCTAGTTAATTGACCTCTTCAAGGATATTGTTACATATGTGCACATTTAACTTCTTTTAAATTCAACAGCCAATGACCTCACATGTGAACTGTATCTTCTTCACATATACTACTGATGATCTCCCAATTATTTCTACATAATTGTTACCAATTTAAGAGAAGTAAAATGTGATGATATTTGTTCATAAACAAAATTTTTGTCTCAGGGGTTCATAATGAAAAGTGCCTCATTTCCATCTTCATAAATTATCTCAAATTTTCTGACGTGATTTATGTGCTAGTTAAGAAATGATTTTAAGTAGAAGAGTAGTACAAATTGCGAACATATGACAACATGTTACGCGCTTTTAAATATATGTACATATGTACCGGGAACATTTGGGAAGTCCTTGTAAGAATGAGGCCCGGTTGTTTTTACACGTTTCATCGTGGCCAAGGGAATGGAACAAGGTTCCGTTCGAGTAAACTGCCAAGTGTTTTCATAAAGATGACAACATCACCGGTATAGCAAACCATGAGGAATGTCGCAAACCCGTCTCTCCGTTTGGATTTGCATTATGATGCACGTCGATGCGTGTTTTTGTGGTTGTCGAACAACAGTGACGTCAACCTTAAGAAAGTACCGTCACAACTTAAAACACGAAGAGAAATTCGAATGAATGAGACAAGGTAACATATGTAATCCTTAATTGCTACGGTGGGCCCAGAAGTACCTGATATGGATTAATCTTCCAGCAATCTTAATTTAAGGTAAACCTTAATAACCTTGTTATATCAAGGTAATTTTTACAATTTATTTATGTAGATAAAATTGTTCAAATTCGAGAAAACTGTAAGAATAGCAGAATACCTAAATGTTGAAATGAATTTTCTCCAATTATTCAAATACTGATTCAGCTGCAGCAGTTAAGGTTAATCAACCTCTGTTAATTGAAACTCGCCCATGAATTGGCTATCATCGTCCCAGATTAGTTATAACGTCATTTTTCCGTGAAATCACGCAACGTTTAAAGTAATGTCCACCACGTGGAAGCGTCAAGCTGAATTTCAGTGTATGGGAAAGGTTCGTGATGTCAATGTCAAGTGTCGTGCATGGTGCTCGCTTCTTTTCGAACAGTGACATCATCGTTGCTAATAGTGAACCGCGTTTAACTCGAGCGATTACCACGGTATATTTGAAACGAGACAGACATTTATAAAACAGGTTGCACGATCTGTCTGACTAATACGAAACTAGATACAAGCTTTCGGCGTTAGTCATAATTACGAAACGTCTTCAATATTCCTCGATAATTATCCGGTTTCTATGCACGCGATAACTTCTCGAAAATCGATTAAACTTTCGGCATATTCAACATTTTTTAAAAATGATCACAATCTGTTAACACTTTGATGTCTAATGTTACTAATTTTTAGTTCATTTTTACTGATCGCATGGTACAATTATTTTTGTAGAATATAATTATTAAATACAATTTGTTCTTTGATGTATTTCAGCTCAAAATTGATAAATGTAGCAGAAAATTATTCACTGAATTTTTATAAATAATTCTTTGGAAGAAAGATATAAATGATAGGTTACGAACAAGAAACCGAATGTTACAAAACCGATCGAAAATTCATTGAATTTTAACAAATACTTGTTTGGAAGATGTTGCAAGTGATAGGTTAATAAAAAGAAATCGATTTCACAAGATATGTAGCCATCAAAGTGTTAATATGTACGAAAGACTGTCATCGAGTGCGGTAGCCGGAAGTCACTAGGTCCACGTGATGCAATCCTTATGCGGCCATGTGACTCGACCCAATGTACCCCAGCATCACCATACTAAATCCGTTCGTCGCGATAATTTTAGTAACACCACGATCCACTTTTTCGATTATTCATCACGAACACCAAACAGCCATCTACGTTAAAAAAAACTTTCAATTTTAACACCTCTGACCCCACTAATTAAACCAATCCCTCTACAGATTTAACCAAACACCTCTGGCGAGTCAAATATCTCTAGAAATTTAAACACCTCTGGAGATTTAACCAGATAGTTCTAGAAATATAACGAAACACCCCTAAAAGTTGAAACAAAGTTCCAGAAACGTGATTATTAAGTAAAAGATTCCGCTTATTAAATAAAAAATGAGCCGTGATGTTTGAGAAAGGCTTTCGATCTACCTATCCGAGCAAAATCGTAGATCGCCGTGTTTGGATCGATATCTGGAGGAATTTCGCTCGTTTCCTGCGGTCGATGACGGTTATCGTTGTTTGTACTGTGATTTATCGCGGATATCCGGATGAAACATCGGACAACAGTATGGCGCGGCACGATCAAGCTAAACAGCAGCGTTCGCGGTTCGAAACGTTATTAGGAGGCACGGATTAGCTTTGAATTTTCGTGTTGGCGAGGCGCCGCGACGCATGCGGCTTAGGACGTTGGCTAGGGAACGAAAATCGAGGAACGACAGACCGAAAAGCGGCGCACGCTGTTCCTAAGAATAAAATACACATCGCTTGTTCATCGCGCGAGCTGCGACTTCCGCGCGAGTTCATTGGCTCGAAGATCTTTGCATCTTTCGTTTCTTTTTTCTTCTCCTCGTCGCAGAGCTTTGGGGCTCACTTGCCAGCTCGGAGAGAATCGAGCGAAAAAAGATTGCGACCGATGTTGCAATATTGCGACGGCAGATCTACCCTACTTCGAAACCGCTGATCGTGTAGGTCAAGAATATGCATTTTCATATTTTTTTTTTTATATCTTTGCAATATCTGTAAGTTTATTTCGTTCTGAAAGACTGAGAGACTATTTTCTGTACTTCGTTGCTGTTGAAAAGATTTAACGAAGAAAGAAATAAGTGTACTTCATTAGGATCAAATTTATTGATATTGATTTATTTTAATACGAATAAAAGATCAATTTCACGTACTGAAATAGTCTGATAAATTACGTATGGCGCTGTAGTGGCGCCAGTGAAGTGAGGGGTTGAAAACTGATAAAATTATCGATTTTCTTTGTTCGTTTGTATCGAACCGTTTCAGATAATTCAAGTAATTACAGTTAAAGACTACATAACTTGGCATTCATATCTACACAATTATCTAATTATAAAATAAGTTCAAGGGAAATACTAAAACTGCTAATTCCGTTAACATTGCAGTAATCGAACATCTAACAATAATTTTGCACACATACGACAAACTTCTTAAAATGAATTTTCTTAAAATTGAAAATTGCATTTTTGCGAACAATTGGCAGAAATGACTGGAATTGAAAAGATAAGCTACTACTTCGCAGAAGAATGAAACTGCAGAACGTTGTCTGTACGATTGGAAACAGACGCATTACGATCGATACCGTGTCTCTAAGCAAAAACCGAGACACCGAAACTCGAAAAACCGTTCAGCACTCGTTCCATCGTTACATCACTGAATTTACGGAAATACACGTGCTGCGCCGAAACACGTTTCACCGTGCTACGTTATCGATTGATGATAGAGGCTGCCAGTCGCTCTACGGTCATAATATTTAAGCCAATAACCGCGTGCAATCCCGTTAACCCAATAAACCGCGAAACATCGATGAAAATTTCATTGTTACGTACTATCAATCGACATGCCGTGCTCGTTGATCACAGGAACCACGTCTACGCGCTTCAAGGCGTAGAGTTTTGAACTCTTGCACAATCTGACACCAAGATTCGTCAGACGCTGGATGAACTTCGTTTCGACACTGACACTTTATTCACCAATAAAGTCTTTGGAGAAGCTGATCACGCTCGTTGGGATTCTACTCGAGTACCCTTTCGGAAGCTTCACGCGCAGAAGTCTTATTTAGAAATTGCGATTGATCCAACTACGAACACGCAGCGGGTTTCACGCGGATTTGACACTGCGATTCAATTTACGTCAGTTCACAATTTCAATAGTTTTATTCACAAATTCCCCACTCGCTGTAACCGCGAATTTGTATAAAATAGGAATAGGAAATTGTAATTAAGTCGATTGACGGGGTCAATTTTGATGTCTAGTCGGATACTATGGAAGATATCTGGAAATCGATTGCTTGAAATTTTTTCGAAAGCCACGATTAAACGCAAACGAAGTGATAAAATTTCACGTCAAACTCGACTACTAGTTACAGAATAGATTTGCACGAAAACGATAAAACCCGGTTACGATTCAACCCAGAATTATCAAATCGAGGTGCTTAAATCGCAATTCCTAACAAATTTTACACAAACTTGAATTTCTTCCGAAAGCACACTTCGAATGGTGTAACTACAACTAAATTTCACGGAGATTCGAATTTTTTGAAAAAATATCGCACAAGAAATGAGTAAAGAAACTGTAGATTTAAATTCGTAGAAAAACTGTCAACTCGAGACACTGTATCGGTATAATCACGCACAGAAATCCTCCAGAAGTCACTAGCGGAGCGCAGGAATTATCTCAAGACGATAAACTCATTTCGCATAGAGCGATCACTGCACAGAAACGTCTACTATTATATCGTTATCTGACGATTGTTTAACAAACGAAACGTGGTAACAACGTGACGATGACGTCTTCGGTTCTGCCTCGCTCGTCATACTTTATTTCCAGTGCACCGTGCCGCGTACAAATGGTGACTGGCGTGTAACCGGCCGCGGATATTACGCCATGAAATTCAGAAGCGGGCCAACGTGCCGCCACTTTTCTTCGTCAAATCTATATTTAGTTACGAATTCGATCGACAAACGGACCACCCTGCGATTCGTGAGGGCTGAATTTGCGAATCCACCCCTGAACGGAGAAACGGAATCCGGTGGCGTGTTCGCGGATGACGTGACCAATCGTCGTTTTTCACGTGCGGATCGTTCAATCGATCGGGAATGCGGAGAACCTTGGATTATCTAATGTCTCTCGATTAATGACCCGTCCACCAAACGAATTATTCGTGTTACGCGTTACGCAATCCTTCGACACTGTTTACAAACACCGTTTCTGTGCCACGGTGCAGTTGCAAGTTTTCACCGAATTTAATGCGGTTACCGGGTTTCGGTGCATTTGGCAAATTCAAAAAAGCAAATCGATCACTCATTTTTATCTCGAATTTTCTTTATGAACAATCTTTCATAAATATAAATTTAATGGTTCATTTATTTTACCATGATTTATCAAATTATTCAACGATTTAATACATTATTGAACGTGAGTCAAAACGTAAAGATAGTTTTCATACAAAAGTATTATCATGAAAAAATATTTGGAGTCAAGATGAAGTGCAAAGAATCAAATGCAAATTGTTTTGAGTAAATGTTTTGAAAATAAAAGTTCTCATTAAAAAAGAATGATATGTACAGAATGATTGATGTGTACTAAGGCAATTGTAAATATTCAGTAACGAAGCGATTAAAAGATTTAAAATGTTCATTAATAGCGATTATCGCACGAACCGGTTTATTTCAATTCGTTCCTGATTATTAATTTCATGGCGCTGTACGATACACGGTGCAACAATGATTTACAAGGCCTAATTACGTCATGGGATTAATTTGGGTATGATGGAACGAGGTAAGACACGTAATGCATGCTAAATCGATATATGTCGTAACACGTAAGGAATCTACTCTCGTCGAGAAACCTCGCTTATTTATCCTTTCTCCCACATTCTTCTTTTTTCTCGCAACATAAACCCGCTATAAAAAGATCCCACCGAATCTCTGACATTTTAAAAACGAATTCGGTCGAAGTCATACGATGACTTCGCTGGAAGCCATTTTTTGATAACGAAAAGAAAACGTCGTGCGTAAGATGGAATAAATTTCTGACACGAGTATAACGATCGTAAATGATAAGTATAAATGGTTACAGCCTGTAAATAAAATTGTAAAATTATGCGAAAAAGAGTTGTATATTATCGATGAGAAGAGCCTGAAACAAAATTTGTGAAGGGGTGGGATAAGCGGATATTACCATCTTTGAGGAAGGTGGTAATGTGCAATAAGCAGCATACACACATGCACATGCGTTGAAATCCCACAAAATCGCACCGCATGTTCCTCGATGATTCCGTCTCTGCCGGAATGTCGAATATCAACCTTTTCAACTTAGGAAGAGCTAAAATTCTGGATGACGATCGAAATTATACAAAAGAAATAAACTTGATTGCTAAGCTACTAAATCCCGTCACTTTTTCCGCTACGAACTCTAACATATTTACAGAATCAATGATTAACAGTCTTAAAATATTTACAAAATGTATAACTCAGTCTTTTTAACGTATTTACAAAATCAATGAATAGTCTTTAACATATTTACAAAATATGATCAGTCTTTTTAACAGGAATGCAGAATTATGTAGAAATTATAAGTGCTCGAAACGAAAATAATGAAAAAAGAAAGATATGAGCTTATAAATTCTAATGAATCTATACGTTTATCCGAATTTCAAAGAAAACGTTCGTGAAACTAAAGTGCTGCAGTAATTCCGAAGTAACTGACACCAGTGCAGTGTCTGTGGCGGTGCTTTCATGGTACCACAAAGAACACAAAAACAACAATGTATTGTGACTCACGATTCGACGGAATTCTGCAATTTGTTCAGCTTTTCTTCGAGCGCGTGTGCTGCAGCTTCCGTGAAAGCTGCGAGGTATGCAAGAACGGGTCCTGTCAGTGCTTTTACCTCCTCCGTCATGGGTTTCAGCTTCTCGGCTTCTGTCACTAGTTCCTGTTACAGAACATACATTTTCAACCATTATTTGACGAAGATGAGAGAAGTTCTTTTGTATATACATTAACCCCTTGCATTATGATTTGTCAGGTGCGTCAGAAGTAGCTACAATGTTATGACAAAGAAAGTTGAAATGTCAATTTGGTATTATGCAATTGTCGGCTATGAAAATTATTGAACTTCAAATTGCAGCGACTGAAAATAGTGCAAGGGGTTAAGATTACTAAGTCAAAACAGTAGTAAATATCTAAGGTGAAGACTTGGATGGAATAATTAAATTAACATCTCTAATACATAATTTGTATTATTTTATAGCGTGTGAATGTTAATGCATTTATGATACATCGAGGTCAGAAAGTAAATACCTTGCGTAATCTCTGAGGTCTTCAAATTATGGATTTATGTTAATTCGATATATCAAAACTTACATAACTTTGATCTATCATAAATGCATAAACTGTACGTGTCTGCAGTGATAGTCATAAGTTGTGACACTTACACGTAGAGCTTTGATGGAATCGAGCAAGTTCTGTTTGGACCGAATCACAGTATCCAAAAGTTTGCTCTTCTCTTCAATCGCGTTCAAACGAGTTTCGATAAGGGACCATTGCGCTTCCAAATCTTCCCAGTGCTTCGACAACGCTTCGAGAGCATCTCTGCGACCTTCCAAACCAGAAACCAGCTCTTTCCATTCAGAACTGATCTCAGCTATCTGCTCTTCAATCGTCTTCTTGTTATTCTCATCGGCCAATCGAAGCACCTCGCGACTGCGTTCGTTCAGAAGATCCAATTCAAATTGTTGATTCTGCAAAATGTACATACATAAAACATTAAACTAAATCTTTAACAGGTTCCTGCTCAATAGTTCTAACAATTTAATCTTCATTTTGACAATGAAGACTCACTCTGAAGGAAATTTACCTGTATGTCATTAAGGGCATGCGTGATCTTCTGAATGTTGAACTGCAATCCAGCCAGTGTCGTGACAGGCTCGTCCGTGAATCTTGTTCTTGCGATGACAGCTCGAACACGCTCCAAAGTTTGCGTGTAATCCTTCCAGGTCTCAGCGCCTTGTTCCAGTCTGGCACGATGCGATTTAGCAGTGTTTAACGTGTTCTTTAACAACTGTGTGTGCTGCTGCTGCTCTGCGCTTAGCTCTTCTTGCTCAGAGGTGTTCAGGGATGGCCAAATTTTGTCGGCCGCTTGCTGGATCTGTTGTGACACTAACTCGCGTATGGAGGGCTCGCTGCTGAAGTAAATCTGAAAAAAAAAAAAACAAATCATTTTTTAATTTTTTCGTCTATTTTGCAAGAAAGAACAATTTACATAACAGACAAATATTTTTTCTTTTTTGAAACGGTAACTAAAAGGTGATATTAAGTGTACAAACCTTGTGTTCCTCAAGGTCGCTGAGGATATTCTCAAAGTCGAGTCCATCCTTGTCACTTTCCAGCCGGATTTCCGCTTCGCGAACCCAGCTACGAAGTTTATCGGTCAACGCAGCGTACTCTTGTCGTAATTTCATATTGCTTTCTAAATAATTGCCGCGTTCCTCCATTTCTCTGGGCAAGGAGGACAGCAGCGACACAGCCTCGCTGAGCATCTCCTTCAACGAACCGGGCATCCCTTCTTCGTAAGGCACAGAATTCTTCACGTTTCTGATTCTATCTAGATGTTCATTGACAGCCTCGCAAAGCTCGTTGTGCTTCTTCAGCTCTGCCTCGACGCTGGTTGGGTCTCTTTCGAGAAGAGGTCTGGATTTCACTTCTTTCTCTTTGTCCTCCAACCAATCGAGAATCTCAGCCAATTCGTTCGCGAGTCTCTTGTGCTCCGCTGCTGCCAGCTCGTGTTGCTCTCTTTGGGTCTCTACGGCTCTTCTTAGACCTTGAAGTTGTTGTTTTAGCGATTGTAATTGCTCTGTTATGTTGTTTCGGTCGGCGGTCGAGCCCTCTGCGGCGATTTGTTGGCCTTTGTCCGTCGCGCTGGCGAGGGTGGCTTCGCATTCTTGGATCTTCAGGATCGCGTCGTCGTATCTGAAAAATAATTTAGTTATAAGAATCATAAAAATTAGGATAAGAATACTCGATCTCTACTTCGTGAACTATTGTTTATTATTTTAATTAAGTATAACGTTTCCATTAAAATATAATTACACAAAAAACAAAGTTACCTTTTGATCTTTTCTTCGATAGTTTGTCCAGAGTTCTCGATGTCCCTGACAATCTCCGTGTACTTAGCGATGAAGGTTGTAATTTCCGTGATCAAAGCGATAAACTGCTGTCGTAACAGAAGCAGTTGACGAAGTTTGGCTATCTGCGACTCGATAGCTTTTATGAGATCGTCCTGCTGAGTCAACACACCGTGAAGATCAGCAACGTTGACCGACTGTAAATCGGACAACTTTGCCTTGTTCTCTTTCAGGTCGTTCAGAATCCTCTCGTAAGCGTCCAGCATGGCTTCGACATCCTCGACGCGAGCACCGATTGGTTTGTTAAGTTCGTGAAGTTCTTTCTGTACGTCCGTCATGTATTGTACTGCCTCTGCGACTCGTGCTAGTGATTCTTCGGCTTCGTCGATGCTCTTCTGAAGAGCTACTGCTCTTTCGTTTATGATTCCAGCTACTCTTCCGTGCGCTTCCTTCATGTTCTGGAGCTGTTCGTTTAATTCGAGTTTGTCGGCGTCGCTCACTGTTGGTAAGATGGATTTTCCTTGTTGGAGAATCTTTTCGATGTCGTCTGCGTAATCTTTAGCTTCCTTCTTCAGACGATCGTACTGGAATAGTATATCAAGCAACATTATATAATTTAATTTGTATAAATGAATTGTATATTCATTTATCTACCAAGAGACAAAAATTGCATAGTTTATTTTTAATGTAACATATTTGCAACATAATGCAGTAAAGAGTTAAAGTGTAAGCAGTACCTAAGTACTTGAACAATACTTGAAGAACGTATTGAACAAAACCAAATAATACCACAATAATGTCTCACCTTAGCCAGTTGTTCTCGCAGAATATCGATACTCGAAGTCCTTAGGTCCGAGGAGGTAGCCACTTCAGCTTCGTTGATCCACCTCTGAGCTTTGTCTATTTCGCTCTCGAACGCTTTACGACCCTGAAGAAGATCCGCCAATGCCGCCTGTTTCTCACGAGCTTCGCTCTTTAATTCATCGTAATCCTTGCTCAACTCGTCCAGGACACCTTCCAATTTAGCACGATCCTCTTCGTTACATTCCTTCAATAAATTATGCCCATGTTTCAAGATATCGTTGAGATCCTTCTCGCTGAAAGACGCAATGTCAGTTTCCAATTCATTGTGCTGCACAATGTCTTGTTCCACTTTGGCAGCCTTGAGTGGCAGATAACCGCTGAGTTTCTTCAAGTTGTTGCTCTTAGACTTGATCCACGCTCTTGCGCGTTCTAGATCAGCCTCGAATTTGCGACGAGCGTCGGCTGCTGCGGTAGCTGTGGATATTCCTTCGGTCAAGAGGGTGCAAAGTTGTGCTTGTTCTCCTCGGAGTGCCTTGGTGTCTTGTTCCAGTTGCTGCTGTTCGTTGGTTTCTAACTCGTTTTGCATGTTACCGACACGCTTTTCTAAAGTATCGATCACCATCTGCTTTCCTTCAGCTTCTTTCAACATAGCCTGAAACAGAATGTTACACTTAAGGTGAAACGTACTGGTGGCTATAGGTACATCAATAACAAGTCAACGACAAAATCTTATGTAGCATTTTTAGATTCAATGATGGGAAGGATTGTTGAAATCTGGAGATTGGAAGGATGTCAATGTTAAATTAAAAGATCTTGAATCAATAGTGAAACTCATGAAACAATTAATTTTCGAATATTGAATACCTTCAGAGCTAGAAGTCTCTCTTCAGCCTGCTTGCTGTCGAATCCCACCGGATCCGATAATTGAATTTGTTCTTTCTTCTGTTGTATCCATTCCCGGTTCTCTTCGATCTCTTGCCTGGTCGCTTCGATACCTTGAGCAGTCATGTCCAACACCTGAGCCTTTCTCTGCAGCTTCTTGGCAATGTCAGCATATCGTCTCTCCACCGACTTAATCTGCTCTTCGATTTGCTGCGAATCTAAATTGCTCACAGAATCCATCACCTGATCACCAAGACTCTTCACTTCATTCAATTTCCCAGGTCCCTGAGACTCAAATTCAGCAGTGATCTCCTTCACAGTCGCTATTTTCTGTCCAATCGTCTGCCCATTGCCCTTTTCGATCACGTCTACCTTCTTGGACAACGCGTCCAACCAGGATTGAACATTCTGCACTTGCGATCGATACTTCTGAATCAAATCTTGAGCAGCCTGTTTTCCAGCAATCGCATCGGTCAATTCTGCCTCCAGTTTGTTCAAACCTTCCTCGATATCGTGGTCGTCTTCGTGAATCGCTAATTCTGTCATCGCGTGTGTTCTGCGTTCACCAACGTTACCCAGAAGATCGTTCATCGCTTGCAATTCTGCGTGTGCAGCTTCGGATCGCAATTTTGCAGGGCGGGACTTCCATTCGGCGCACAGAGCTCGTTGCTGGTTTATCCAGGCTCGGAGAGCGTTCTTCTGTCGAGTTTGTTCTTCAAGTTCGTTCAGGGTCTTGGTTACGTTCATCAGATGTCCTTGCGCCTGTTGAGATAGTATTTTTATTACATGGAAGAGGAATGGGGGTCATTATAAATTTAATACCAATAATATAATTTTCATTACCTGATCAATCAGCTCCTCAAGTTTATTTCGGACCTCAACCTCCCTCGCTGGTATCTGCACAGCCGGTGCGTCCAGAGGGCTTCCAGGTCTGGACACGCAAGCGACCGCAGCTTCGCAAGCTTCCACAGCCAAAGCCAACCGCGTCTTTTCGCCTTGCAACTTATTATGCAAGGTCCTGGCAATTTCGAAACGCTGCTTCGCCATTTCGAGGGTTTCCAAAGGCGCTTCCATTTCCTGGGCAATTTCAGGTTCGTAGGCGTCCAGATTCTTCATGATACTCTCCAAAGTGTTCTCGTACTCTTGGAACTTGACCAGAGACTCTGCCAATCGTTTCTTGATCTGCAACGCGGTGTTCAACAGCGAGTTGTAGCTTTCCTGGACATTCTGCAGCTGGGTTTCGATGGTGACTTTTATTTCTGGGTTCGCGGCAACGTAACGAGTTATCTGTCCGTTTCCTTTCAGCTTCAGGTCGTCTAGCACGCTGGTGTAGTTCTCGATGTCGACTAGCAAATTCTCGTGTTGCTGAATTTGCGAGACTGTCTGTTCTTTGTTGGTGATGTACAGCGAGTTGTGAGCCATCAGTTGGAAGGATATCTGCAGCAGCCACTTTTCAGTCTCTTGAAGAGCTGCGTGATAAGCGTTGTACTCTTGCATCTCGTTCTCTATCAACTTCTTTCCTTCGTCAACTGTGCTACTCAAACTTTGCCAGCGTTTCAACAACTCTCTGGTCTGCTCCAGAGGTGTGTTCTTCTTCGCTAATTTCGATAACTCCTCCGCTTCTTCCATCAGATGGTCCAATTCTGACTTCTTCCCACGGACTTCCTCCTGAATATGTTTATAACGCTCCAACAGCGTCTTCATGTCGCCAAATTCTCCTTTTGTGTCTGGTAAATCCTGCATGCTCTTCTCGGTTTCTTCCAACCAACGTTTGAGCTTACCGTGGGCCTCCGTATGATCGTCCCAGCGAGTCAGTAAAGATTTCAGCTGAGCTTGTACCGTGTTTAGATCGATACTCAATTGTTCCCAGCTCGAGAGAAGTCCAGCCATGTCTGATCTCAGTTGTTCCTGTTGTTCTGGCACTGCGGTGTCGATTGCTTTTGTGAACGCGTCTTGTAACGTTGAGAGTAAGTGCTGACCCTCTGTAATCCTCGTTGCAACGATCTATGGAAAAAGAATATTAACCCAAATCAGTACAATTAATTTTATTAGTTACTGAAAAGCTGATGAGGGGTCAGGTTCAATGCAACATTGTTAATTATCAACTGAAAGGCTAATTGATGACTTACTTTGATGGTTTCTAATTTGTCCTTCGCCCACTCGGCGTCCCCGACACCCATACAATCCTGCACCGAGCCCTGAGCAATTCGCAGCCAGTCCTCCATCTCCTTTTTCGCCTTCAGGAACTCTGTGTGATCCGAAAGATTCTTCTCCACTCTTGAAACTAGACCTTGCATGTCCGTCAACAGGGACGTATACGCAGACTGCAGTTGGACAGTCTTATCCCGAGCCCAACTGCAAGCGCTCATTTCCAGAAGAGCTTCGCATTTGTCGTTCAGATCCTCCAGAACAGGCTTCTGCTGGATAGCTTCTTCCACGAGACTTTTGCAGCGAACCAGGTCCTCCGGAGTCTTGTTTTCCTTCGACTGCTCGTCGTTCACCTTCTTCTGGAAGTGGTCTATCCATCTCTTCATGCTGTCCAATGCCGCTGTAAATTGGGACCAGCTAGCGATGCAGTTGGACAAGGTCTTCTGCGATTCGTGACACTGTGTCTGCAAGGACTTCCAGTTTGATTGGAGCTGTTTGACGTCCTGCTTGATGGCTTCTTGACCTTCTGGTCCGGTGCTAGAGATTACAGCGTCGCTCAGTTGGATCACCTTCGAGATCAAGGTCTCTCCTTTAGGAAGAGACGCGATGATTTGGTTCACTTTGTTCTCCCTTTCGATGATTCGATCCTTTTCACCGTGAGTGTCGCAGTTTTGTTGCAGCTCCAATTTCGTGTGACGAACCCAGTCGGCTGCCTCGTTGTGCGCCTGCTGGAACTTCTCGTGATCGTTCACTTGCTCTTCGAGGTTCTGGAACAATGGTTAGAAAGTTAGCTTTGTTGTACACTGCATGACTTGTCAATTTGACTTGTCATATAACATAATATGTAACATAATTTGAAAAATTTGGATCCTATGTAGCCTAGTGAATCATGTGGATTTATTGAATTAACTTTAGTATATACTTACACGTATCTTATCAGCGATCAGTTTGTTCAGTTCATCATACTTCGCGATAGTAGACTGATACGGGCCAACAGGTATGCTAGAGTCTTCAGCAAGCCGAGCCTTCAGACGATCCACGGTTTCCCCATGACCTTGAATATCTCTCTGCACCGTTTTATACTTCTCCAGAACAGCTCGTTTCTCGCTAAGATCATTCTTGTACATTTCACCCGGCTGGATCTTGCCTTCGATCTCCTCGATCCAATCGGTGGTGAGTCGGTGAATCTTATTCAACTCTTCTAATGCAGTAGCTCTTGCTGCTAGTTTCTGTCTGATGTCCTCCACATTTACCAATAACTTCTCGAACTCTGTTTTCAGGTTCTCCGTGTCTTCCTGAATCTTTGCTGCGCCATTTTGCTCCGTGTTCATTATGACTCTCTCTTTGAGCTCCAGAGCATAACGCAGTTTGTTCTGGCCTTGTTCCAGAGTCTGTCTGATCGCTTTACACGTGTGTAGCTTGTTGTTCACTTCGGTTAACGTGCTGGGGATCTCTTTGCATTCGCCCAGTTTGTCCCGAGTTCGCTCGATCCAGTCCTGACATTCTTGGTACAGAGTATTGTGCTGTTGGTGCTCCTGGAAAGGAAAAGATACCGGTGGTTATTAAAAATCATAATAGACCTATGCCTAAGACCTCGATGTAGGAGAATGATCATAATTGCTCATAATGATATATCATCATCGATTCGTTACCTGATAATGCAGCTCCAATCGCCTCATGATCTCCTTCGCCAGAGACAAAAGAGCATTGTACTTCGTCGTCAGTTGCGTGATAGCGTTAGATATTCTGGTATCAGCACAGGTTTCCAACAGCATCTGAGCCTTCATGTTCAAACGATCCAGCTCCTTCTGCCAATCGAACAACGTCTGCAAGTGAATCTGGAACTGTTCAAGGACATTCTTCTTCTCCTCCAAGCTGTCCTGCAGTTTGTTAAAGGACTGCACCAGTTGTTCAGTCTGAGTGAGCCACTCGGTTGCCTCGGAAAACTGGTCTTCGTATTCCGTCCACTTCACGATTCCTACTTCTAGCAAGCTCTTCGTGTTGTTCAACGAATCTCTATAAAAGTAATATAATTTTCATCATCTGAAATCTTTAATATCAAATAAGTATTTCTTCTACTTACACATAGCTGTCGTACTCTTCTTGCAGCAACGCCACTTCCTCTTCAATTATCTCCTTGTCTTCTTCGTCGGCGATCTGGCAAGCAGCGTTGCCCTGTTCCAAAGCATGCTGAATCTTCTTCTGACCCTCTGGTAGCTCACTTTGCAGGACCTTCAACTGCGTGATCTTGTTCGCCAGCGATTCCTTGTCACCGGTGGGTTCCGAACACTTTCCGAGTCTCTCCTTAGCAGCTCTGATCCACTGGATGAACTCGTTTCCGCTGTCGATGAAGGCTTGATGCTGTTCAACGGTCTCCTTCTGCTTGGCGTACAGTTCTTGCGCCTGTTTGCTCAGGGTTTCATACTTGATCGAGATCTCCGTGGCTGGGGTAGCTTGTCGCAGATCCTCCGCTTTCGTGGTGACGGATTGTATCATCGGCTCGAACGCTACTATGTCTTGAACGATGCTGTTCGTCTGTCTCAGGTTCGCCTTCCTCTCGCCAATGGCCAAGGAACTCAACCCGGCTAGACCTTTCCTGGCTTTGGACACCTTCTGCTCGCATACCTGCTGTAACTTTGCCTCGCGGTCGTTGATCCATTGCTGAAGTTGCAGATACGAGGAGCTGTAGTCTGCCCATTGGAGCAGACTGGTCTCCAAGTGGACCTTGGTGGTCGAAATCTTCTTAACCAGCCTCTCCCAGTCGTTCTGGATCTCCTTCAGCTGCGCGTTGATCTCCTCACGACCGTCTGACCTCGTGTTCCTCATCACCTTCTCGCCACAGTTCACCGTCAGGTGCACCAGGTTCTGACCTTCCTCGCGTTTCCTCAGCAGCTCCTGAATGTTATCTAATCTGTTCTGCAATTCTTCGCGACTGCTGGTAGAGGCAGCCTCTGTACCTTTGCGAATGATCTGTTTGGCGTTTTCGATCCATGCACGAGTTTTAGCCAGGTTAGCTTCGTACTCTTTGTGCTGAGCCAGGTTTGTCTCCACCTTGTTGAGAACGTCTTTAGCCAAGTTCACTTGGACCTGGTATCGCGAGTTCAAGTGACGCAGTTGGTTGTTTATGTAGGTGTCCAGGTGGGAGGACAGGAGACCCGAAGCTGTCTTGTTGAACCTGTCGATCTGCTCTTGACCTTTCAGCAGGTTCTCAAGAATCTCTTTCACTTCCTGAACCTGCTTCTCCTTCTCCGCCACGTTTGGTAGCAGCGAGTTCTTCTGGGCCTTGATGAGAATGTCGAATTGCTGCAACCAGTCACTTAGGCGCTCGTATTCGTCCTTGTAATCGCGCCATTGACTCACTGTCTGCTCTAGCTGGTCTTTCTGTTGCTTGATTTCTGGAAGCAAATTTTTTGCGAATGAATATTAGCAAAACTTATGTTTAGGGACTGGGAAGTTAGACTTAAGTACACACTGAGATGGAAAAATCTTACCTCTGAACAACTCCTCGAAGCTCTGGGTCAATGCACGGACCTCGTTCTTGATGATTTCCTGACCCTGAGGACTGGTACTCGCACTAGCGACCTTCCCGGTGTGTTGAAGATGTTCTACCAGCAACTCTCCCTGAGCTTTTTTGTTCAGTAAGCTCTCCAGAGGAGCGACAGCGTTTTCAATAGCCAATTTGTCGCTCAGTGACCTCTGCTTCATCGACGGTATCTTCTCCCTAGCTCTGCTCAACCAGTTGATGATGTCATCGTGAGCCTCCTTGTAAAGTCGATGATCCTTATACTGCTCCTCTCTTTCAACCAGCAAAGATTTGATCTTCTCGAACAACGTATCGAACCTGTTCAAGATACTCTGAGCCTGTGACGCCGCTAGACCTTGAGGTCCACTGGCGATCATCTCGGCAACCTTGATCTTCAGACTATCCACTTCGATGTTCTCGCATCGGACTTTTTCTTCTAAAGCTTTTATGCGTTCCAGCTGGCACCTCTTCTCGGACATGGTCGTCTGGAAAGGCGTGAATTCGTTCAACGCTGTCTGCATGTAGTCCACCGTTTTGTTCATGGACTGTATTTGTTCCAGAAGACCCGCCCACTTGTTGATGGAGTCGTCCAGGTTGGTCTTGGTCTCCAGCATCTTTGAGGCCAGAGCGCTCCACTGTTCCTGGAGCTTTCCAACAGCGTCGTTGATAGCTTTGTGTCCACTGGGTGCAGTGTTTGCTAGAACAGCCTGTGCAAGTTCAACTATTCCCTGCACTTTGGCGAAACCATCCTCCTTGTAGAGTAACAGATCCTGAACTATCTCCATCTTGTTCTCCAGGTCCTTCTGCGAGGATGCACCTAAATCTGAACAGTAAGCCAGCTTCTTCCTGATGTCGTCCAACCACCTGGTACACTCCGCCATCTGGTTATCGAATTCCTGATGTGTGGTCACATACTGGTGCCAGCGGCTGTTCAGGTCCTTGACCTTGTTCGAAATCTGCTGGTACTTGATGCTCAGCTCGGATATGTGAGTGGTACGAGAGGTTATGTTCTTGTGGAGTTGCTGAGCCTTCTCTGTGACTGCGTCTATTTCTAATTCCTTGGCTCGAACTTGGCCTTGAAGAACACGCAGGGATTCCAGTTGCTTCTTCTTTCCCTGCAAGGTGGGCTTCAAGTCCACAGCGTGAAGTTTCGTGTCCGTTTCCCTCATCCAGGCTAGGCACTTCTCTTTGGACGTTTCGAATTCGTTCCACTGCTGAAGTTTGTTCTCCAGAGTCTCGATGGTGGACTTGACAGCTGTCACCAGACTCTCCCATTCCTGCTGAGACGAATCTATCTGCGAACGGATGTTGATCTGACCCGACTCCAGAGTGCCTGGAATCACCTTCTCACCCAGAGTCCTTATCTGCTGCACCCTCGGTTTGTCTTCGGGCAGACTTTGAAGAAGGTTCTTGAGGCGGTCCAGGTTAGTGTGAAGTGACACTCGTTCAAGCTCCGTGTCACCCCAAAGTATGACTGCGTTGTGGGTCGCGTCCAACCATTCGTGGGTGTCGAGGACAGCCTTGCTGTATTGCTGATGATCGCTGACGATGCCTTCGTACCTCTCAACGAACGCGGCTGCTCGTTTCAGCACCGTCGCGTGTCTGTCGTTCAACTTCTTCAGAGTCTGATGCACCTTGTCCGTGGAATCAGGGAGATTATCAGCTTTGTCGCGAAGATCAAGAAGATCCTGCTGATGCGATTGCACGTCGTGCAGGAAAGTACGATAAATCTGTAACTGAGCTCGTTTCTCGTCCAGTGTGGTCTTTAGCTCAATTTCAGGTTTCAGTTGAGCCTCGATGGTCTTCAGCCACTTCTCAAATGCCTCGTTCGAGTCGTCGAAACCGGACCAGCGCGAAATCTTCGACTGCAACTCGCGTTCCGTCGAGGCTATGCCGTCGTACAGTTCTTCGAAGGCTTGCTGAAGATCCAAAAGTTGTTGACGAACAATTTCTCTTCCTTCCATGCCCGTCGTGGGGTACAATCGCTCTCCAGCTTCGACCGTGTTGTTTATCAGGAGGGTTGCTGAGGACTGGCGGGCTAGTAGGTCCTTCAGGGTCGCCACGTTCGAGGACAGCTCTTGACGAGTGCCACCCACGTCTTCTTTGATGGATTGATAAGTGACTCGAGTGTTTGCCAGCCATTCCGAACACTGTTTGTAGCGCTCCAAGTAAGCTGCGTGATCGGCCACTGCTTGCTCGCATTTCTTGACCAGTTCCTTTAATTTGAAGAATAGAAATTTGATTCTGAGCAGGGTTGAACAACGAAGAAGACCTTTATTATCTTACCTTAGCGGTTGCTTGAATGGATTGGAAACGGGAAGTGATTTGCTGAACACTGGCGGAAAATCGAGTTTCACCGCTGATTTGCATCAACTCTGACGACTCGTCGCTCATCTTGTCGAATTCCGCTTCATTTTGCCGGAGATTGACGATCAACATCTACGAACGAAAGATATGTTTAGATATTGAGAATTTTTATTTAGGACCAATTGTGTTTGATAAATCTCAATGTATTGTATATTGTATAAAAATGTAACAGTGTTTGCGGCTTTCGAGTGCATGTGCTTCCTCAGAACCTTGAAGAACCCAAAAGCCTCAAACAATGTCTTGAGCCTTTTATTTTATTACACAAATAAATTCGTCTCTGTGAAAACACCTTGATGCTGAATTCTTTATATCGTGTTCTTGTTCGTGTATTCACAAAGAAATTTTTGTTTATTACGTTAGAAAATAATAAATCATGCGTGCGATTCGTTGTTCGTTAAAAACATTCTCTAAAATTGTCAAATAAAATTTCTCGAAACAATATTAAAATAATATTTTCGAGTAGAAACGCACGCAGAATTTATTATGTTTACTGCAACGGTAAAAAAACGTTCCCCGATGTCATTGCGAATTCAATCAACGAACAGATGCGAATATTTTCGCGTGTCATGAAACGCGACACGAGCTTGGAAACACGATTCTTCGATCAAGCATGCTCGGAACAACAGGTCTGCGTGCATCGAAGTAGAAACGATCGAAATCCTCGTGTACGTGTTAAGAAACTCGAGAAAATGTCAGTATAGTGTGCATGTGTGTGTGTAAAGTAACAGGTATCTGCAATCTGAAGTTCCCAATTACGTCGAATAATCTCGTGTACAAATCACACTGAAATATCGAAGATGGTACAAGAATAGAATAGAAGAAAGATAACAGAGAAATACAATGCAAAGAAAGATGAAAGAAGAACGAGAGATTCGTAGAAAGGAAAGCATCCACGCCTTGCTGAACAATTCTCAGGTTTTGGTTTCTTACTTGATCCAGGTGGTCTCCGAGGGCCACCAGTTCCGTCACTTCCGTGTCCCACGACAGGGCGATTTTTTGTAGTGCCTGAGAAAGTTTTCCAAATACAATGCCTGAATTTTTACGAGTCCATCTCTCTCTTTCTCGTATCTTTTCCTCTTAATCAAAAATACGCTACCTCATATTTTATGTGACAGATCTGTGTTCATGAAACTTTCAATTCGATCCTTCTTCGAATTGAGTCCATACATTTTAACGAGACTTTAAATCTTAAATAATCTAGAAAACCATGTGTGGAACTAAATTTGTAGATTCAGAGAAGGGTCGAATCACATATTTTCATAAAGAAGCAAAAAAAGAAGAACTGAAGGTGTGCTGATTTTTGCTGAGAAAATATTACCTGATATTTTTCAAGCTGCTCCTGCTTCTCGTCCAAAGTGTTCTTCAGCGAATAATTCTTTAAGGAAGACTCTGCATCGGTCAGCCAGGCTAACAATCGTTCTAGCGAGTTTTCATACTCGCTCCACTGTTGAATTCTCTCTTCGATGCATCGAATGATGTCGTTCACTGCGGTGGCAAACTTCTTCTGCTCAAATCTGTTACAAAAATGACAGATTTGAAGATAATTCATCATTTTATATTTGCATATTTGTCCATGAAATTATACCTTAATGTAGCCAAGTCTCTTTCCATAGATTCCAGAGATCTCGGTGACAAGTTATGAGCACTCTGAGCTACGTGTTCACTGAGAATGTTCAGTTTCAGCTCTCCTTCCCGTTGACCATCCTGAAGTTCCATGATCTTAGCTAATTGAGCTTGAAGAGCAGCCTTGTTCCCTGTATAATCGCTGTAGTTGGCCAGCTGCTCCCACTGCTGTTTCTGATAATCCTGATACGACTTCTGGAGATCGTAGAACTGTTGGAACGTGTCTAGAAGAGTCTCCAAGTTGGAAATGTTCTTCTGCGACATTTCGACCAGGTCCTCGTATCGACCGGAGACCGAGGCAGCTTTCTGCTGAGCATCGGATGGTGTTTGAGTGTAACTTAGAGCATTAGCTTTCTCGGAGACTCCTTCGATTATGCGTTTGTATGCCAATATTTCTTGATGCATCGCCTAAAAATACACAAAAACATTTCTTCGTTATCTGAACCAGTAAAGTCCACATCTATTGTTCGAAAATAAATTGTACAAATAAAGTACCTTGCTCTTCAGCAACTTCGACTTGATTTCCTGAAGAGAAGACCATGTAATGGAGGAGTCCTGCTTCACAGACCTCTCCATAGTATCCAACCACGCCAGAATCTGTTGCAGAGTCTCCTGATAATTAGACCATTGCAAAGACTGAGCATCCTGTTTCTTCTGTTGCTCAGCAATTCCCTCCACAAGTTTGTCCCATCGTTCTCGAGCTTGTCTCAATTCCTGACGAATCAGTTCTCGTCCTTGGGCCGATGTATCGGCTAGAATCCTCTCTCCGAAGGATATCAGGCCTCCCAGTCGATGTTCGCCTTGCTCTTTCTCGGTGAGTAAGATCTGCAAACGAGAAACCTTCTCCTCCAGGTTTCCTCCAGCTTCGTCCTTCTTCAGGCTGGCCAAACTTTGCTCCAATTGAGTGAGCCAAGCATTGACCACGTTCAATTTTTCTTCGTAAGCACGATGATCGTCCACGATGCTCTGACAGCGAGTGACCACTTCCTTGCTGAGTACGTGTAACAATTGGTATCTGAAAGATATGCAAAATGAATTGTAACCCTTATTAAGACCTCTATCAGTTGTCAAGTTAATTAGAGCAAATTTTCTTTTGGAACCAAAACTATTTTCTGGATAAAGATAAGTTTACCTGTTGCTGATCTGGGAGATTAGCGGTTTGATACGCTCAACGCCGCTGGCGTGTAGCAGACTATGAGACTTGTCGACAAATTCATCGATTTTAGACTCTTCTTTCAATATGCCGTCGCGTTTCTCTTTCAAAGCCTGCAAACGAGCCTCCTTGTCCTGTAAAGTGGGTTGCAATTGCTGATCTCTGAAGGCGGCCTCCATCGTGCAGAACCACTTTGTGTGTGTTTCCAATTTGTCTTCAAAGTCCTGCCATTTTTGCAACGCTGCTTTCTGCTTCTCTTCCACTGATTCTGTACAATTAAGCAATTCAAACGGACATTTTACAATTGTGGACAAACATGATTTCTCTTGAATATCAGGCGATCTTGAACTAACGTAAACTCCGACATGAAGCGGAATACGCTATTTCATCATCAAATCATATTTTAAAGTTAAACCTACCTATTTCGCTCAAGTATTGACGAAGATTGCCTTCCAGAATGCTGATCTCTTTATTAATGGCGTCCCAGCCTTTAGGCGCCGTTCTTTTGATCACCGTGTCGCTGAGTTCCTTCAGCTTCTCCAAGTAATCAGCTCCCTGCATCTGGTCGTCCTTCAGCATCGACAAAGTGGCAATTCTCCGGGAGATGTCCGTCCGTTCTCCAGTCACATCATTACACTCGGCAAGTTTCTCCCGTTCTCCATTGAGCCAATCAGAGAAGCTCTTGACCTGCAGATTGAATCGATGGTGTTTCTCCACACAGTCCTCCAGATTCTCCAGCAAATCCTTCGACTTGGCCACGATATTGTGGAACAGCTGTTTGATGGAAGGTAGGAAGACGTTCAGAGAGGTGTCCTTAGTCTGATCCACCAACTGCTGAGCCTTGTCGCAGACGTTTTCAACCAGGGACTGATGCGACATGATCTCCTGGTGCATGATCTTGTGATTCTGAAGCTGCGCTCGTTTCTCTTCCAAAGTGCACTTCAGTTCGGTGTGCTGATGCATGGCTCGTTCAACGTCTCGGAGCCAGGCAGTCAGCTGCTCGTGGGACAGAGAAAATTCTGCAAACTGCATCAAACATTGGTCCAACTTCTGCATGGTGTTCTGGAGCTCTTCAGAGAATCCATCCCACAGGGTTCTCAGATTTCTCAGCTGTTGTCTGATGATCTCCCTGCCATCCGGGGACGTGTGCACGTATAACTTCTCACCAAGGTCAATCACGGACTCGAAACGAGCATTCTCCTTCGTTCTGGTATCGCCCAGATCTCGAATGAGCTTCTGTCTGTTCTGCAACACCGACAGATCACCCACGATCTCGCTGTGCTTCTTCAGCTCGGACTGAATGTCCGTGATCCATTGCAGCAACTGATCGTATTTCACGTTGAACGTGTTGTGCTCCTTCACGAACTGCTCGTATCTCATCACAGCTTCCTTAATCTGGTTCTTGATGGCCTGGTACTTTGTGGTCTGTCTGGAGACTCTGGTCGCCAGGTCAGCATCAGCCTCGATGCTCTGACTCTTTTCGATCGCGGCGTTGAATTCGCTGCCTTTAGCGAGGATGGCCTCCTCGAGGGACTTCAGTCTCTGCAGATGCGCCCTCTTCGCTTCCTCCGTGCTTTTCAGGCTCTGGTCCTTCAGCTGAGTCTCCATCTGCTTGATCCAAGCTTCTAAACCTTCCACTATCTTCTCGAACTCGGACCACTGACTGAACATGTGCTTCAGTTTGTCTCTGGCGGCGGTGCACTTCTTCAGGAAGTCCTTCCACATCTTGTTCTGCTGCTCGAAGTTCGTCAGCAGCGCCGGGTGACCTGGCAGAGAGGTCTGCTCGAGAACTATGTTCAACTGTTGGTTACAGTCAGCCAGAATTCGATCTCCTTCGGCTTGTTGTTGCAACAAGTTCTCGATGGCGGCGATCTTGCTCTGCGCGGTGTCTTTCTCGACCGAGAAGTCCTCGATGATGGGTGTACCCTCGTTGATGACCGTGTTGACCCAGTCGCGGGTCTTCTCGAAGGTCTGCAGATAAGCTTCGTGATTCGAGACGTGCTTCTCGGCGATGTTGATCCTTCCTTCGACTTCGTTGGACAGCTTCTCGTAAGCTTCAATCACGTTCGCTAGCATGTCACTCGCATCGTCATCGGGCGCTGAGCTCAGCCTCTCCTGAAGTTGCTGAAGAATGTTCTTGTGAACGGTGACGTCCTGTGCCACTGCTCTGTACAGATGAAGAGCCAATTTCTTCTCCTGCAAGGTTGGCAGTAACTCTTGCTTCTCGCCCAGTTTGTTCTGGGCGTCCACCAGCCATTGTTTCACCTGCGAGAACTTGTCCTCGAAGGATGATCTGTGCATCATGTCGCTCTCTATCTTCTTGTAGATCACGTTCGCGCGATCTGCCATGGCGTCCACTCGGTTGCGGAAGTTCCTCAGTTCGGCCCTGATGGTTTCCCTCTGATCCGGAGTGATCCTGGAGAACAGAGCCTCGCCAGCTTCGGCGGTGCGATTCAATATGGCTTGTCCTACCTCTCGTTCCTCGGCGAACGCCTTCAGCTCCTTCAGACGCGACTGATAGAACGTGATAGGTTTAGGTCCAGTTATTTCGTCATACACTTTCAGGGTCTTTTCAGCGTTCTCGATCCACTCTTCTAGTTTCTTCTTGTTCGCGATGTACTGATCTCTGTTGTCTTTCAGCTCTCGGAGTCTGTCCAGGTACTGGGACAGGAACTTCAGCACGTATTCGTACCGGGTGTTCAGGTGCACAATGTACTGGTTCACTCTGGACTCGGAGCTGACTTTGGTGATGTCTTCAGCTAGAGCGGTAAGCGATTTTAATTCGGAATTATACTCCATGACTGTCTTCTGGGCTTGACTCATCTCCGAGATCTTCTGCTCGATGTCCTCCAAGTTCAGCAATGCCGAAGCTTCGGCTCTGATCTTGTTCTCGTTCTCCTTCAGCCACGATAAGACGCTCTCGGAAGTCAGCTCGTAACGTTGCCACAAAGCGATGTTTCTTTCTAAATCGTTCTTGATCTTGCTGTAACTGGACTTAAGGGACTCCAGGTCGGCCTCGACCTTGTCTCGATCGGCCTTCAGGGCTGCCATCGTTTCTGGACTCTCCACGGATGCCAGAAGCTTCAGGGAGTTGTCGGTGTCTTCTTTTCTGGCAATGCAATCGGCGATTCCAGCTTCCACGTCCATCAAGGACGCCATCTTTACTTCGAGGTTGTAACGATCGCTGCTCTGCTCAGGTTCACACCAGGCAACCTTTTCTTTAAGAGTCACTACCATACGCTGAAGAGCTCCAAACTTCTCGTGATAGAGTTTGGTCAAGAACGCCACCAAGGTCGCGATCACCTTGTTCGCGTGACTGGCCACGCCGTCTCTTCGAAGCTGAAGAGCTTGCAGCTCGTTAGGCAGGTTCGCCCTGAAGAATCCGCGGTAATCTGTCGCGATGGTATCCATGGAATCTTTAACCTTCGACAGAGCTTGGTCGCACTGTTCCAGTTCAGTTTTCAGTTCCTGGCACTTGTTGATGCGGCCCAGGATCTTGGTATTCTCGCCAGTCAGGTCGTCACACTTTATTATGTCTTCTCGGATCTTCGAAATCAGATCACCGCATCTCTTCATCTCCTGTCTGATGCTTCTCTCTCTCTCGTTCAAGGCGGATGTCACAGACTCAAGCTCGTCCGCATAACCTTTGGCCAGCTTGAACTGGTCGTCGAGTACCTTCTGCAAGGACTTCAAGGTAGGGATATCAGTGTCATTGTTTAGTTTGATCAGCTGTTCGATCTTCGAGACGATGTTTCGATATACTTGTTGGTAACCTGGCAGTTCTTCGCGATATCTCATCAATTTCGCGTAACAGCTCTCGGTGTCCAGCAAACCTGCGCAGGCAGTGGACAGAGCTTCGCTGGTGTCGGTTAACCAGGTGATAAGTTCAGATTTGGATTCTTCTATTTGCTTCCAGATGATCACTTGAGACTCGTAGGCTTGCAATCTCTCGCTGATTTCGTTGTAGGCTTCCTGATAACTTTGCCGACACTCGGCCAAGTCTTTTTCGATCGAGTCAGAGTCGAATCTGGGCATGAGGGACGTCTCCTTCGTCAGCTGCTGCTCCTTCGAGTCCATTTTCTCCAGGAACTGCTTACCTTTCTTCAGGATCTCCAACGCCTTCTTGTGCTTCTCCAAATTCATGTTAGCTTGAGTAGTGTCGTAAGGAACCCCTTTGGCCGATCGACATAGAGTACTCGACTCTTCGATGGACTTCTTCAGCTTCTGTTTTGCCTCTTCGTACGCTTTCCAGTCCGCGTTCATGTCGGCGTATTTCTTCCTCTGGTCTCGTAGGAGTTCGTTGACCTTCTCCCAGTTGGCATCGACGGAGGACAGAGCTACCTGGATGTTAGTCGTCGACCTTTGATCCTCTTTCATCAACGAGCTACCTTCGAAATGAAGAATCTCTTTCTCCTGTTCTCTCTTCTGGTGCTCCTCTATCAGCGCATCGATCTTGTCTACCGCAGGTGCCAACTGTTTGCAAGAATCGACGTTGTAGACAATTTCCTGAAGAGCGGTTTGAGTCTTCAGTATCTTCTCGGTGATCTTCTGCTGCAGCGTTCTGAAGTTGTTCCATCTGGCACCGAGATTCTCCAGTCGGTCACGTTTCGCGGCTATCTCATTCTTCAGGGATATGGCCTTGTTCTCGAGATCGTTCAGCAAACCAGAAGCCGACAGAGGCTTTCCTTGCTTGTCCCTAATTTGGATACCCACCGCTGAATCGGGTGGAATATGTTGCTTCCAGCTTTCGATTTTATCGTATATCGTTTGCAACTCCGAAGAGAACCTTTCCAGATCAGCTATGGTAGGTTTTCTAGCTTCTGCTTCGTACTTGCAGTGACTCAGCTGAGCGTTCGCATCGTTCAACCAACTCAGCAGCTCTATCCACTTCTCCAGTCCCTTCTTCTTTTGCTGCAAGTCATCTTCCAAGGCTTTGTACTTCTTCGCCAACGCGGTGTAGGTCTCGTCCAGAGCAGCCGCCTCCATGACTGATCCCTTCGAAGACAGTTGTTTGACTTCGTCATAAATAGCTGCGAAAGTCGGCTGCTTCTCAGAGTGTTCCTGAATGTAGGCGTGGACAGCCTGAAGATTAGTGTCGACGGTGTCCACAGTAGCGTCGCTGATCTCGGCGATATTCGACCTCAACCTCGACATCCAGTTCTCGAAGTCGGTGATCTTCATCTGGAACTCTTGACGAGCCAGCAACGAGTCGGACACTCGGTTGATCTGCAGTCGCACGGTGTCCGCGAGTTTGCTGACTCTCGACTTTATGTCCGAGACTCGGCTCTTCAGGTTCGTCGCTCCCTCCAGGGACAAAGCGTGACTGATGTGATCAGACACCTGTGTTAAGGAGATCAATTGAGCCTGGTGGTCGGATATCGTCTTGTTGAAGTCCTTCAAGCGTGCCAACTCCTTCTCTAACACCGACACTTCCGGTGTCTGGGTGTTAGGTTCCACGAGCACGCTTTTCTCGGACCTTTCTAACCACTCCTTGAATTCCTTGATCTCTGACTCGAAGCTGTTCCACGAAGTAACAAGCTTGTCCAATTTCGTGGTTGCCTGTACAGCCGTGTCGTGAACGGCGTTCCAACGCGTATGGACTGCGTCCACTTCGTCTGATGCCGAAGTTCTGCCAGATATTCTTTGGCTGATCAGCGACAGGTCCTGGATCCTGGGGAAGTGTTGCTGGCAACGTATCTCGAACGCTTTGGCTTCTTCGAGCATGTGAGCCGCTTGAGGCAGAGTGGTGGGTTTGGTGCCTATGGTGGCGGCCTTCGATTCCGATTCCTCGATCCAGGGCTTTAGCTCCCGAATTCCTTTCTCGTACTCCTTCCAGGTCTCCAGATTCTGCGAGGCGGACTGGCGTTGCACCGTGACGCTCTGTTTCAGATCTTTGATCGCCTTCTCGAGTTGCAGAAAATCACGACAGAGCTGTGTGCCTTCGGCTTTGTGACCTTCACCTGCAGATAACAGTATAATAATTCGATACGAATACCTGAATTGTCTTCAGGTTCATGTTTGCTAAAGAATAACAGATTACTTACCTTTAACGAGATGGAAAGACTCCACTTCGAGGAACTTCAGTGTCTCGATCTTCTCTTGAATCTCCTTCTGCAATCTCTCCGTTTTGAATACCATCTCCTCGGGGGTGGTCGCCAGGTTCGCTGCATCGGCAATCGACTGAGGCGACTTCTGCTGAGCCCATAGCTGCAACGCGTTCAGTTTCGCCTGGAACTTGTTCCATCTAGCGCTGTGTTCTTGCAGATGAACCACCTTCTCCTCGACCGTCTTCAAGGTGGTCTCCATGCGTTTCTCCGTAATGGTGATCTCTTTCTTCAGGATCTCCCTTTTCTCCGGCGGTGTCAGGTCGGTCAAGTGACTGTACGTTTCTTGCAGCTTCTTCAGCAACTCCTCGGCCGACTTCCTCAACGTCGAACTGAAATCTTGCTTGTTCTGAAGATCAGACGACGCTTCGGAAGCATTGAAATAGATCTTCGACTCTATCTTTCGCAGTTCTTCGTCAGCTTGCTCGATCAACTTCAAGATCTCCTCCTTCTGCTCCGAATAGGTGTTCCACAGTTTCTGAGTGCTCTTCAGAGACTTCAGGGTCTCCACACTTTGAGAGTACGTGTCGTTCCAGTTGGACTCCAGTTGCTGAACTTCGAGGGACACGAATGGAGGAGCGTGTTGATCTTTCAGAAGATCTTTACCGCGTTGCAACATGCTGACAATGTTCGGTCTCTGCTGTTCCAGGTTGCTCAAGCGACTTTCCTGATGACTCACAGCGGTCTGCAAGGTCTCTGGACCTTCGGCAACCACGTCGACCTTGGACTGATCGCGAACCTTACGCAGAAGTGTACACACTTCGCGCACTTCCTTCCTGTACGTGTAACTCTTCGAGTAGATGTCCGTTTTCGTCATGGTTATCTCGATGGTGGGTATCAGGTTCTTGTAACGAGTGATCAATTGTTCCAGACGATTCTGTTCTGAAAGGGCTTCGTGGTCTGAACGGTTCGAGGTCAGACTGTCCAAGGTTTGAACCAACCATTTCATCTCCTCGCGTTTGCTGTCTGCTTCTCGACATATTTTCTGATAAAAATACAACGTAGCTAGTTAATTTTCTTCCGGATATGGGCGATGTGAAGACATATGAAGATATGGATGATATGAACACATATGAAGACATTTATAATCATATTTACCGTTAAAACTTGAACCTATCCAGAATGAGGGATGCAAAGACAAAATGGACGAAAATATTTAGATGAAACATTCAGTACATTTTACATTCCTAATAGGTTTTGCAATATCCTTATTGGTAGACATGATCTTTGTGAACATTGAGCAAGGTTCCTTACCTGGAATATAGTTTTCTCGGTCTCAAATTCTTCCAGAGTGTTCACTTCGTGTAGTATACTTCTCAGATTGCTGTCCACGTGGTCCATCCATCGCACCATCTCGTCGAATCTGGAGTAAAAATATGAAATTGAGTGTGGTATGGTCACATGAGAGGTCAAACCATCACTAAAAATCTTAATTTCAATAATAAATTTCAAAGTACTCACTTCTTCTTGTACGCAGCCCATTGTTGAGGCACTTGTTTCAATTGATCCCTCAAACGTTCCACTTTCTGAGCACATTCCTCCCACATACGTTCAGCATTCTGAGTAGCCTCGGTCAAACTGGTATCACTAAATTTCAACTGACTGTACGCCTGACTGATCTTCTTCAGGGTTTGCAGACACTTCTCCACTTCCAGTACGGTGCCACGATTCACAAAGAACTCCTTGTTTCGTTGCAGTATACTTTCCACGTTGTCGTTCTTCATGAGAGCCTGCTGCTCAGAGTTGATCTCAACCTCGATTCCCTTCAGGTATTGTAGGAAAGTGGCTTCGTCGAGACGGAACTCGAGTTTCATTAGATGAAGAGGTGCAAACGTTAACACCACTTTCCAACGTTTTTGCAGAGCTTCCACAGTCTCCACGATAGGAGCTTGTTGTTCGACAGGCAGAATATTCTTCAAGTCCTGTCCAGCGTTCACGAAGTCTTGGATCCATTTCTCGCTGACGTTGCTGAAGAAATTCTTGTGATACTCTATCGATCGTCTATTGTCGGTATGTTTGTCATTGATCATGGTCTCCGCTACCGATAACCATTCGGACACCTGTCTCTCGCATTCCTTGAACTTGGTCCAGCACCTCACAGCTTCCTGAAGTCGTTGTTCCCAGGTCTGGGCAGCTTGAGACACCTTGTTGAACCGTTCGTTGAGTTCTCTCAAAGTTTTACCACCTTCCGCTGTACTGACATCAGCATGGCTATCCACGGACTTCACGATACTCGTGAAAACCTTGTTCTTGGATTCTAACATCGATTTATAGTAAAGAGTTCTCGAGAAGAAGGCTTTGTGACGCTCCAGCTGAGCCAGGATGTATTCTCTGCCTCCAGACAGGTCGATACTCGTCAACATCCTCTCTGCTTCGTCCAACCAAGCAGCGATCTCCTTCTGTCCAGCTTCCAGGGACTCTTGTTGAACCAGCAACTGATGGTACAAGTGCAGTTGCATGGGTATCAGAGCTCGTACTTTCACCAGAGCTTCTTTCTCCTTCTTTAAGGTGTTCATCATTTTGTCCACTTCGTCGCGCGACAGATCTTGAATCAGTGTCTGGAACTTCTTGCTGATGCTCTTAAAAAGATCCTCGATACCCTCCACCTCGTTATGGAAAACCTGCAGCTTTTCTCCATAAGCTTTAATCTTTTCAGTGGTGGTCAAGTCAGTGGCTGCCAAGGCCGATTCGACGTTCCTCAGCCAATTCTGCAGCGTTTCCACGCCGGCTCTGTAGTCCTTCCTGTTTCGTATCACGTCTCCAGCACGCATGTACTGTTTCGCTTCCTGGAACAGGGACTCCCATCTCACGGTGAGATTCGAGTAACGTTGCTTCAGTTGAAGAGCCACTGGCTCGTCGGATGTGGCGATTAGGAACGTCACCGTGTCCGACATTTGCTGATGTTTGTCCTTCCAGACACTTATGTCTTGGAAGAACTCCATTCTCTCTTCCTCAGGGAGGCTCAGAGCTGGTTCTGCTCGATTCAACCACGCCTCGAACTCGTCGGAGACGACGTTCCAGCGACGCCAGTAGGCTACCACCTCCTCGAGCATGCTTTGCACGCAGCGGAGGTCCATGGAGACGCTCTTCCACTTCTCGCTGGTCTCTCTCATGAAACGGTCGATGCTTGCGCTTTCTTCTTTATCTGTAATGAGGAAAATTTGAGGAATTTCTATTTACAATATGTGATATTCTAGCGCTACATTACTGTACAAGAGTCTACACTCTTATAATATTCTTCATCAGCATGTTCTCTAATGTAGTTCTAAAAAAGATAGTATCACTCACCGATACTTCCTTCGCGTTTATAATCCTCGACAACTTGTTGCATGTCCAGATACGCTTTCTGGAACTCCTGGAAAATTCTGTTTCGGGACACGAAGTTTCTGTACTGTTCCAACATCTGGTGCACCTTCTCCTCGGTGCCGTATTTCACGCTCCACCCCTTCAGCTTCGTCTCGACTAGGAACAAGAAAGCAATAAGGCAGCACTTGTGCTCCAGGAACTTTAGTCGGATTCTACGTTTCGCAGCGCGATCGGGCAGGCTCTCGAATCGGGCCGCCATATTGGCCAGCTGTTGAGGCTGCACCTTCAGTGCTAGCTGTGAATTCTTGGCCGCCTGGAAACGTTCTGTCATGGACGGTAGATCTAGGAAGAACTTCTTGTGATCTTCCAGCTTATTCGATATTATGTTGGCCGTTTCTTCGGTCATTTCTTCGGGTATGTCGGTGTCGGATATTAGAAGGGCTTCTGCGCGACCCAACCATTTACCGACTTCTCCCAACTCGCCTGGTAGAGAGGAGTCCAGAAGCCAGAGCCAGTGCAACATCTGTAAATACAAGATGGAAGATATTACGATACAACGTGATAAAAGTATTCGGAAGTTTCGATTTATTTGATGACTTACGAGGATTTCAAAAGTCTTCCACAGGCTCTGTATGTGTGCCCAGGAGTCTCGGGTGATGCTGATCATGCTAGGCGTCTCGACGAGGCGTTGCAACTTGTTGTAAATCACCAGCTGTTGATCAGCTTCCGTCTTCAAACCAAGGTAGTCCTACAAACAGAAATTTAGTTAAACACTCGAATCCTTGAAATTGTAATAATCCTTGAGATAGTACACGTACTCCATAATTCAAAGGGAAAGTAGTAGTCCTATCCATCTGTTCCAGATATCTAACTTTCTCGTTCAGCCAGTTGAACAATCCGTCGTATTCTTGTTGCACAGCAGCGAACGAATCCGCAGCCGAGGATCCTGGTTCCGGATATTTATGCAGAAACTGAGCTACATAAGTCATTATAGATTTCTCGTCGGGTTGGGGAACATCGACGTCTTCTGGATCGAGCAGTTTCGCGATTCCTAGTTCGGATTCCGCGACGTGGAAGGCTGTTGCCAGACGAGCTCGGTTTGTGGCCTCTCTCATGGCTGCGATGTTCACCAGGTTTGCCTTAATGGCGTCGATGATGGCCAGGAAGGCGTTTCCGTCGCGCCAGCTTTCTCCGAAATCGCGGACTTTTATGTCCCTGATGAAATTGCAAAACATGTATGTATCAAGTCGATTCGTAAAAGTTCAAGCTTGAGAATTACCCAACAAAATTCTTCAGTTGACTATAACATCGAGTTAAAATCTGAATGGCAGGGATATACTAACTTTGGCAGGGCGTTGGTGACCCATTGAAGCAAAGTCTTCCTCGCGCCCTGTTTCCATTTTTCGCTGCTGATGCGTTTTCGCTCGCTGGTAGCTGATCCCTGGGTACTGAGGCTCTCCAGACTGCTCTGACTGCCCCAGGTTTGCCCCAGATACTCCAAAGCTCTGGTATTCTCCTCGATCTAGAAATTGGTGGAATTAATGGAGCAACGGAAGTCGAAACTTCACGACGAGGGTAGAGAATCGACGAAAAGAGGAGAACTAGCGTGCGTTCTAGTGTGATGCGTAAGTTGCATGCAGGTGCGTGCTACCATTGTACACAGACTTTCTCTACTGCTTTACTCGTCCCATCGTACCAGTTAAACGACAATTTTTTCTTTTTTTTCTCACTTTTTTTTTTATCGTAGCTACTCACCTTCCTTCGATCCTTCGATCGTAGCTTGTATTTGTGGAATAAATACGGTTAGCAGAATGGACTGTAATTTACTTCGTTCTTAACGAGGACTAACTTCTTTAATGGAAAAGGTCGGGTAGGCAATTCGTCTGTTTTTTCAAGATTCTTACGTAAAATGTTCACTGTACGAGATTTTGCGGGGAGTTTCGATAAAGAACAAATGATCGATCGCGTCCTTCGTGACTCGCAAATTAATCCCCGTAAATGTAAACGATTTGTAGTGCTGCCGCGTACATCGCAGCACGTTTATGTAATTCGATGTTGTATTAGGTCATTCCATGAATAATTTCGTTTTCGTGTGCAAACGTATTTAAAACCTTGTTATGATCGATTCGCAGATTCTCCATGCAACGTTCAACAAATGACACGTTTTTATTTAATGTCAGAACCTCAAACAAATTGTAGTCGTAATATTCTATTCATAAAATTCGTGTTTTATGCAAATATTTAAATGAGACTTGTCAAAAATTTCACTCTCTCAAGCTCCGAACATACTTATTCGTATATAATTTCATCGTACTTTCAGAAATATAATAAAAATTGCAAACAAAATAAAATGAACACGGTTGAAAATACTGAATAAACGCATAGAAGCACTATTTACATCAAAGAGTTAAACACTTTTACCAAGAAATATAAGACACGGCAGAAAAAGATACGAAAGATTAAAAGCCAAGATTAGAAACGTCATTAACTATGGAATGACCTGATATGTGGCACGAGCTTCGTACTTAAGCAACTACCGCATTCTAGTTGTAAGTGTGCTTTTCATTTGCGTAGCTTCGATCGTATCAAAAATAAAATGGAAGATCATTTACCTGGAAGTATAGAATGATGGTCCAAATCAGGCCCAGTACAACTGGTGGTCGTCCATCCACCAAGTCGGATGAGTTGATGTTCACCAATTTGATCTGTGAACAAAAACACGTTCGCAATCATTGACGTCAGGATATGTTCATAGTCAGTCATCAATAGGAGGATATGTTTACAGTAAGTCATCAACATGACATGTTTACGGTCAATCATTAATGCTGAGACACGTTCATGGTCCATCGTCAATGTTAAAACATCAAATATCAACGTTAGGAGACGTTCACGATTATCAATGTGAAGACACGTTGGTCCATCATCAATGTGAAGACACGTTTATGGTTTATCAACATGAGGACACGTTCTAAGACAACTATCAGCATTAGGAGACATTTACAGACAATTATCATCAACGTGAAGACACATTGATGGTCCATTATCAACGTAAAGACATGTTCATAGTCAACCATTAGTATTAAGAGATATTCACAGACAATTACCATGAACGTAAAGATACATTGATGGTCCATTATCAACGTAAAGACATGTTCATAGTCAACCTTTAATATTAAGAGATGTTCACAGACAATTACCATGAACGTGAAGATACATTGATGGTCCATTATCAACGTAAAGACATGTTCATAGTCAACCTTTAATATTAAGAGATGTTCACAAACAATTACCATGAACGTGAAGATACATTGATAGTCCATCATCAACGTGAAGACACGTTCACAGTCATCAATATTAAAACATGTTCAGTTAATTATCAACAAATCAATTCATTCACAGTCAATCATCGTCATTAATAGAACATGAAGTTCAGAGTCAACTATGAACAATATTCAATGAACTTCTTAAATATTGAATTGATGAATATAGTACGTTATTGTCTATCATGGAATAGAACAGTTAATTTTGAGAGCACTTACTTTTTTGCTCTGTAAGAATTGAAGAGCAGTGTTCGCGTTGCTGAGAAAATGCGGTCTCTTCAGGTTACGGCCCCTTTCAACCGGCTGGGAACAGAAATGCGTATCGTACGAGAACACTCTCTATCGATCAGAATTACGACATACATTTGCTGCACGGACTTACCAGTTTCTCGCCGGACAGAACTTCTAGTAAAGCGAGCAGACGGGTGCCGTCTTTAAGGTCATCGATCAAATCGTCCACACGGAGCGGTGGAATCCTCTGGAAACGAATTTTATTACCGATACACATGGTTTTGTATGTATGGAGTTCAATTCTGATCCATGCAACTATCTTCTAGACTATTCGTTGTTTTATAACATATATCAAGTGACATGTACATTGAAGGAAACACATTTTGAATGAGGAGAAGGATCAGGGGGATGTTCAATAAAATGTTCATTGAAATCAATTTTGGGATACATTGACAAGGAGATCGAAAGACCTGCGAATCGAGGGACGAATACAGAAATCAGGAAAGACCAGTGGGTGATATTAGAGAACCTAGAGGTCAATGAACCACAAGACAAAGGAACCTATGGACCAAGGTTAATGGATATTGCTAAACGTGACAACAAATTAATGGATCAAGAAACCTAGGAATTATGAAACTTAGGATCAGTCGACTAATGTACAAAGGAACTTAGAAACTACTAGACTAAGAACTATATAAAGTAGTTGCCCTAGGTACCAAGGAATCCATAAGTCAGTGAATGTAGGTATCAAGAAATGTAGAAACAAGTGGATCTAGGTATGTAGGATCAGTAAATCTAGGAATTCGAGGTGCTAGGAATTGAGGAAGATAACAACTGTGGTCCTAGGGACTCTGGAAGCTGGAAACCTAGATATCTAAGATTCTAGAGACTCTGAGAGCCAGAAACCTAGATATCTAAACTTCTAGAGATTCTGAGAGCCAGAGACCTAGATATCTGAGGCTCTAGAGAGTCTGAGAGCTAGAAACCTAATATCTATGATCCTAGAGACCTTGAGACTCAGGAACCAATACATCAAGAAGCCACAGAACCAGTAATTGAAGGTAAATGTTGAATAAGGACCAAGTTACCAAAGGATCAAAGACGTCGTGCAGTGTCTAAAGCATGCATGTCGCAAGGAAGCAAGTTTGGATTTCTAATTCGAGTTTCAAAGTAACCGGAAGTGAAGTAGCGGCCTAGTATCGGGACCCTCGAGCCAGGTACGAGTTATTTCACGGAACTTTTGATATTCGTGATGAGAAGTAATTTCGAACGATGCCTTATTATGGAGAGGGGACAGTGAAAAGAGTGATGAAGAATTTGTGCAATGTTCAGTGCACGAACGAAGCGGTGGATACAGCACGAACAGTTCATTCACATTTTACTGAGATTGTTTGGATCATTTTTGAGTAGTAGCAAGATTCACTTACCTTGGACAGGTATGAATTGATCCAGTTGACGAATGTCTTCTTCTGTACGCGTTCTTGTTCGTCTGAAAAGAAGAAAGGAATTAGATAACTTGGGTAATTTATGATTTTTGGAGGAATAATTTACTGGATTATTCAAGGCTTTCACTGTTGTAATTATATTTTAGTACAAAGTTTTTTCAGTCAAAATGGTTGGGACTAATTTTCTGATATTTCCTCCATATTCTTAGCAACAAAATTTCAATAGAAGATAATATTTTGAAGAAGTAATGTCGTAAGGTCGATCGATTACAAAACACAAAATGAAAGATTAGAATTTTGCAGAGTATGAAACACGCAAGAGGAAAAGTAAGACATCGCTTCGGAGAAAAAACTGGATGTTTCCAAGGTCCCCAAGAGCAAGCGTGGGTGTGTCTGCATCCTGTCTCATTTTTCTACATTTCGTGCACAAAATCCCAGCCTTAATCACTATAATCCATCTTGAAAGAATCTCGGTGTCTATGTTGAAATACCCGGCTAAATGTTATCATGTTACGTGAGCCATCGTACAAATTCATACGGATATTCGAGGTAATCGCGAATTTTTATGCGTGGTTACACAACTTCTTCATGTTAATCAACAAAGCAACCAAGCACATTTGAAGAGGCATAAAAGAGGAAAACGACATTCGCTTTGTCGGAGAACAACGAAATCGATGATGGAGAATTTTTGTGGTTATTAAGAAATCGATAATAGACGTTCGTGTCTAAGAATAATTATGAGGCAACGTACGACGACACTGATAACGAAGATCGCAAGAAAAGTAGCCACGATAGTGTTTGTACGTATCGTTCGAGTAAGTGGTTCACAGTCTTGACTGATATTACGTCATCGACAATTGCGTAGCTTGGAATCGTAGCGCCATGGGAATTCTGGATGAAATTAAAACTGTGTTAAGGCAAAAATCGGAAACAAGAAATTATATAGCGATTAAAGAGATCGAACAAAGTGAAAAATGTTATCCAAGACTTACATTTTGACCAAGAAACATTTTTATTTTAAATTGCATATTTTTATTTTAAATTCCATATGTTGAAACCTGTTAATTCAAGCTGTTGAATTATTCAGAGACAATTTTGTGACCAATCTTCTTGATCGAACCACAAATCAACGTCGACGTATTAATGTAGTGGTGAATCAAATATCAATAACATGTTACATAAAAAAGAGAAGGATGTTGAAGCCGATGGTCATAATGGATGCATCCCGCTATGGTAGTCGGAACCAGTTTCTGGACGAATGTAAATTTAGCGGGCGCTTATGCCACGCTGAATAAACTGTTTTTATTGGCGGTAAACGCTCGCGTTCTTGCGTGGACCTTTAAAATATCCTTTGGGATGCATTCGAATGCATTCATCGTGAAATTTCATTCATTTTCAGGTATACTCCGTACATTTTCTAATTTTTTCATTCTTAAAGTTTTTAGTTTCCAAATTATCTAGTGACTGACATTCTTAAATACCTAGTGACTGACATTCTTAAATCCCCATTTAATTGCCAAATTCCGAAATCCCCAAATTCTAAAATTAAAACTTGTCAAATCCTTAAATTGTCCAGTTCCCTAAATTCCCAAATCCCTGCATTCTCAAATCCCTGAATTTCGAGAACCCCAAATTTTCAAGTTCCTAGACTGTCAAATTTCTACATTTTCAATTACCTAAATATCCAAATCCCAAAATTCACAAATTCCTAACTTGTCAAGTTCCTAAAGTCCCAAATTCCTAAATTCCCAAATCTATAATTGTCCAAATCCCTAAATAGCCAAGTTCCTAAATTCCCAAATCCCTAATCTCCCAAATCTCTCAATCTCCAAATCTCTAAATCTCCAAATCCCTAAACTCCCAAATCTCAATCTCCAAATCCCTAAATCCCTCAATGCTTCCAATTCCAAATCTCCGACTTCCTAAATCCCCAAATTTCCCAAACTGCAAAATCCCTAAATCCCCAATCAGTCACATCCTATATACCACCTTCAGCAAAGTAATAAAAGATTCATTAATTGAATTTTCATGAACATCTTCATCTACTCCTTGACCGGGTTTTTTTCTCGACGAAAGAATATTCGTAAATCTGCCTTCCCAGGCCTGGTAATTTATGCACCCCTTTCTTCCACTCGAAAAAACCACCATGCCGAGCGCAATTATGAGATTCCCGTGAAAAGCCACGCAGTTTCGACGCCGTCAACGTTGTATCTCGATCGTAAATCCCATTACATGCTACGTTTTATATTATGTACTTGGTTCTCGTATTTCGGTAACGATCGTTGGACGATGGATCGCGGTGCGGATAAGAAAAGAAGGAAGAGAAATTGCGAGGCACCACAGTTAATTAAAAGGTGCACATAATACACGTGCATACGAAACGAAGTGTGTGCATTCGGTCTTCTGTACGCGAGGTGCATATACATTACTTTTTTTGCATTTCGAGCACCTTTCGGTTACAATAGAAGACATTATCATACAACTTTCTTGCGATGAATAATTGTCTTGAGTTATTAAATTACTTTGGCGTATTTTAATAGAAATTTTTCTGCATTCGTTGGTGGTGTAATTTATTCTTCTTCTTCTCGATTACAATTATTCTTATGCTTCTCGATCGATTTAATTATTTATTTATTCATTTTTTATGTTATGATCTCAACTGAACTTTAACATTTGAAGTACAATTTAAGCTGAAATTATTTAATTATTACATCAAAGTCTAACTTGAAATTATTTCATTTTTAAATTGACATCTATATTGAAACGCCACTGCTTAATTTTTGAATTGAAATTTAAATAGAAAGTTTTAGTCATTAATGTCCCACAAGTCTGCACACGCTCCATTAATTTAATATTCGGAAATTGTCCAAAGAATGGCGCTGTCGGTTTCAGAGACCTCAACGTGTCTACTCCTGCGCACAGAAGATGACAAAGGTCTCTCCTAAGCTGAAGTTTGCATCGGACAGCTCCGTTACGCTTCTAAGAATCGAACTCAAGCTTTATTAGCTTCTGTCTCTTTATTAATTCACGCTGCATTTAAAAATTACGCAGTGAGCACGATCGATGCGTGCCTAATGTCCCGTAAAATTACATGTTTCCCCATGAAACGTGTAATTTAGTAGTGGACGATCGGAAGAGCAGTAAAAAACTCGAACGTGATACGTGGCTAATTGAAAAATGTTCACGTATTCACGAATCGCGAAGAGAAATAAAATCGGTGACAGAAAAAATCTCTGTTGAAGCGCGAACAGAATGCGTTGTAACTAGTAAATTATGTAAGGTTGACGTTTTATTGACGCTTAAATGGAACGCTAATGGTAGTGATGACTGTTAAAAGAGCAACGATAAACGTGAAAGAAATATGCTTCGTATATTGATACGCTTAAACGTGAACTGTGGAAAGAGAAAAAGTATCGGCGTGTCGTAAAATGGCTACGTTTTAAGACCGCGAAAAGGAAGATACAGTTCTTTCTTGTTTTTCAGGGACTTTCGGAATATCTTCATTTGATATGTTCAGTATGGTCGATAATACGTTATTCGATTATCTTTTATAGTAGCAATTTGTTAGATTTCTGCCCGCTACGTTTCAGCACGTTAGATAACTGCACGCTCGGTTCCCATCGGTTATATTTCTACACGTTAGATTTCCATACATGAGATTGCCACGCGTTAGATTTCTATGCATGAGATTTCTACATTTTTTATTTTCGCGCATTCGATTTCCACATATGAGATTTTCGTGGAATATCTACACATGTGATTTCGATACGCCAGATTTCCACACATGAGCTTTACACGCGTTAGATTTTCACGTATAGGAGTTCCACACGTTGGATTTTCACCTGTGAGATTTCCACGCGTTAGATTTCCCTGCATTCGATTTCCACGCATGATATCTCCACATATGAGACTTCCACGCATTCGATTTCTACTCATGGTATTTCTACACATGAAATTTCCACGCGTTAGATGTAGAGTGAGTGACATTTCCGCGTAGTAGACGTCTACAAGTGAAATTCTACGCGTCAGATAACTGCATGTTAAATTGTCACGCGTCCATTACATTTCTGTGCCTTCAAATACCACGAGTAAGACTTCCTTACGCCTAATTTTCACGAGTGCGATTTTCGTTAGACTTCTACGTTTGACTTTGTTGTTGGACCAACTATGTGTTGGATATTAATATGGTGATCGATATTTAAATTTCCATATGATCTAACTTGTATACGTTGCCATATTTAAATTTCGTTGTATATTTAAATGTGCGTATCTTTATATGTTATACCACGTATAATAGTAGAATAGGATAGAACAGTGAAGTAGTCAAACACCATAGGTATATAGTACAGAACTATAGTTTAATAGAAGAACGGTATTAGTACCAGGAAGAACAGTACAACAGATTACCAGGACATAATTATCAACGCAGTATATAATTGTTAAAATTGTCAAAACACAAAAACTTCAAAAAATACCACGTCAATTTCTCCAATCAGTTGGCGCAATTACGATGTTTTTCCCGGAGAGTCGTTAAACGCTATTTCAAGAGCAACCGTGTCTCGTTAGATAACTGGTATCAAGAAGCAGCACGGCGCCAAGTGGAACTGAAGTGCGAGTGAAAAGAAAAAACGCAATTAAAAGAAACAATCGTCGCGACGACGGTGCAAATCATAGACCGTCTAGAAAATCATCGAAGCATCTACGTTTCATGAACACAGCTCGTCGAAATCGTGCGATCCTTACTCATCTCCGTCAGTGACATTTAAAATTATCTCGCCTTTCTCCTACGTTCCCTCTTTCTTTTTTCCACGAAACGGTCGGGCACGCATAAAGCGGACGCGCATATAAATTCGTATTTTTAGCGCTTTCGTGCGGGCCTGCACGATGTCGAAAGCAAAACGCAAGAAGAGGAGCGGACGATCGGCGAAGTGGGACAAATTCTCGTGGATGAGCTCATATGCCGAGAGAATCGATCGGACTTCTTCTCGACGATCGTCCCTCGCCTGTCGATTCCAGAAAACCGTGGAGACCGCTCGTAAATGGATCCAATAATAAGACAATTTGTGTGCCGGTATCTTTCGTGCGGCGTCTATCGAGATGATCGTATTGTTCCTCTTTCGCGTTGCCAGACTTCAATCTCGCCGAATTGATATCTCTCGAAACTCGATCTGCCGATAAACTTATTTCTGTTCTCGATCTATCCTTGCTTATTGCGATACTTCGTTTCGTTTTCGACACTTTATTAATATTACGCTTTGATATAGACGCTGTTACGTGTTTTGGTGTTTTATTTAGGCTGCTCTTTGCACGATTTTTGGGATATTAGGGTTTTAGAGATTTTAGAGATGTTGGGGTTTGGGAATATAGGAAGTTCAGGATATAAAGATAGATGCAGAAATTTAACGAAGGGTTTGGAGATGTAGGGATTTGGTGTAAAATATTTCGAGATATAGAAGTTTAGGTATATGGAAATTTGGGGATATAGGTATTTGGGAATATATTGGGGATGTACGGATCTACAGACATAGGGAACTGAGGACGTAGAGATTTAGGGATGCAAGAATTTAGGGACATAATGATTTAAGGACATAGGAATTTAGGGATGTAGAGATCTAAGGATAGAAATTTAGAAACCTAACGACTAGACATAGGGATCTGGGAATATAAGGATCCGGAGATGTTGAAATCAAGCTCATAGAGATTTAGGGATATATCTCGGGCAAAAAGATCTTAAAATATAAAAAAATAGAGAGATACTTTGGGGATGTATAAACATTGAAACATAAGAAATTCGAAATACAAGAATGTAAGAATATAACTCAGGGTCTACAGGTCTAGGTACCGATGTAGACTTCAAGATCTAACTTTATAAAGACCTAGGTACAATTCTAAAAATTTAGGAACATTCGTCCCTATAATATTACGTTTTTGTAGTATAGATTTTGAAGGTCTATTACTTAAGATAAATGAAGTATTAGAACTAAACAATAATTTTACAAGATACACGAAATGAATAATTCAAAGATGTTTGTAACCTCAAATCCTTGTTTTTTGTTTATCCTCAATCGAAACCAATTTATATTGATTGATTAGGTGCGTCGTAACTCGATAATAGCGCTATTAATCCTACTTGTCGACGTTTAATTTGCTTTTCCAAATGGAAAATCGAGGTTCATCGAGTCATTTCACCTTGTACTCTTTTCCATTTGTCTGACTTCTACTCAAGGTTATCGGAACTACTTATGATTCGATCGAACCATAATCCCGTCTGCTCTCTTTAACCTTGGAGAAGAACCATTTTTTCGCTTCAAGAAGAACCATTTCTTTGTACTCCATCCAGAGATTTCGGAACGAATAATCTATAGTATTTTCCTTAATTTTCTGATCGTCTATTGCGAAAGCATCTTTACAATTGTTCGTATTTGTTGCAGCAAAAATTAATCTTGATTGTATTTCATTTTCCTCAATTTTCGAAAGTCATCCGTTCATCTTTAGAATTTTTCGCTGCGAAAAATAGAAATAGATCCGAGAACGCGCACGTTTTATTCGAGACGGATATTAAATTCATCGAGCAGAGGAAACGATATCCATGACGAATCTACGATTTCCTTTGGTTCATCAACCGTGTATTTCTGCGTTTTTATTAGACCAGTTACGCGACTCTCTGTTTAACCTAATCACAAAGGAGCAACCGTAACGTATCTTCGCGTGTCGCTCGTGACACGAAGAGGAATCTGTGATCAGCGTCTCTTTTCGCTCCGTCGAATGGCGACAGGAACGCTGACTAATCAAACACTGGATCCTCTGAACACTCTCGAGCAATTAAAATCTCCGTTCCGACGCGTTTCTTTGATACCGGTTAATAAATGAAATTCACGAGCACCGGTAATCAAACACAGCCTTGACATTCGTCGCGCGATAAGAGAATTGATTTATCGTACACGTCGGATCGGGACACTGTATGCTAAATTATATTACGCCTCATGTTTCATTCAATGCGCTTTTGGACACCTCCAGTTGACCCATCGCGTTAACGGTAAGAAGAAAACCTTCTCTGTTCGTCGAAAACATAAAACTCTTCTGTCGTTTGACGAAAACATAAAACTCTCATTTCGTCGTTTAACGAAAACATAAAACTCTTCTGTCGTTTGACGAAAACATATTCGTCATATTATCGTCTCTTTTATCGTTCGATGAAAGCTTGAAGGTCTGCTTAACGAAAACTTGACTTCCTCCACCATTTAACTCGAAAAAACTTTGTACAGAAGGTGAGCTGTCGATAAAATTAGAAAAAGATGAGAAGAATCGTGGGTTCATCATTAAAAAAAGAAAGCCGTTTGACAACTGCCAAGGAGACATAAGTTTATTTAGCGAGTCTTAACTTCTGTTTTTAGCGATGATTGCAGCTGAAAATAGCACGACATGGCTCGATTCAGCAACAAGTTTATACAACGCGATAATAATGTTCGCTGCAACGACTTTCCTAAAGGGCTGGATTCGTAAGAACGCGAGGCCAACTTTCAATTATCGAATGTAACTGCACGCTATTTACCATGCATGCCGTAGCACATACACCACCTAATCAGTTGTTTGAAGTTTTAAGGGTTAGCCGAATCGTTCTCTAGATGGATCAGATCGAATTAGCGGTGTCACTATCGTGGATACCAAATGTTATAATACTTTAATATATTGGAGGATATCGTTCCGATCATTTAACTCATAGTTGCAAATTTTTTTCTTAGGGTATTTGCAAATGTGGAGATTATGAGGTTCAAATTTTTTGAAAGGTCGAATGGAAGTTGGGGATTTGGGAATTTGGGAATTTAGGGATTTGGTGATTTAGGAGTTAAGGGATTAAGGACTTGGAGATTTGGGGATGTTGGGAATTCTGAGACTTAAGAATTTGGAACCTTAGGAATTTGGGGATTTAGAGATTTGGGGATGTTGGGAATTCGGAGATTTCAGAATTTGGGACTTTAAGGATTTGGTAACTAGGACATTTGGAAATGTTGGGAATTTTGGTACTTAGGGGGTCGGAACTTGAGGAATTTTGGAATTTAGGGATTTGGAAGTTTGGGACCTTGGAGACATAGAGATTTGGGGATACTAGGACTTGAGGATTTAATTAGTTAGGAATTTAGAGATTCAGGATCTTGTAAACGTAGAAATTTCAAGATTTAGAGATTTGGAAAAGCAATTTGGGGCTTAAGAAGTTAAAATATTTGCAAATACCCTAAATTTCGATACTTCGAAATTTAGTGATATACTTGGAGAAATTAAAAAATTTGTTCATTTCCAATTTTACATATCTTATAAAATAACCTGCAAATTCCTAACTACCTAACAAAAATCTACCCTATAACATGTGTTCATCCCTAAAAGAATTCTAAAGCTCATAAACAGCTCCGTAATAAACGAAAACACTGTATCTGAAAGAATGTAATAAAAATAAGTGGAAGCAGAGAGATGACCTTTCACGACACTCATTGACCCGATAAAGCTTTTGACATTGTTGGAAGGTCCATCGAAATCCCGCATAGCGGTCGAGGAATCGAATGATGCACGTCACGATCATTCTCCATTAAAAACGAGCGACCGTGTGTTTGTACGCGTGATTGTTTGTTAATTACTTCCTAATGAGCGTTCAGAGGGGATGAGGTAAGATTGCATGTTACGAGCTGTGCGGCGGCGTGCTTGTCAAGCAAATTGGAGAAATCATGGCGTGCAAAGCGAGCCATGCGAGCAAGAAATCCTTCCGATCGTCCTCAGGCTGCTTTCGTCGATCACTCCACGCCACGATAGATCGTTTGTCCTCGGATCGCTCGTAAATTCGCTCGTACGTGAGTCGATTGAGGTCGAGACTAATCAGACGTCCTTTTTCTCTAAATCGCATATCGCGAAGCTGTAAAAAAACCGAATCGGTCGATTCGCTAATAAACGTTACTGGTCCTTCAAACGGAAAGCGAATCGTCCAATTATATCGTCGCTATAAATAGAAATCGTCTGGCTGGCTAAAAATAGTTGTGTTTGTTTGTTGCTGTTTCGAGCGTGAAAATAAGCGGTGATATTATTCGAAATCTTTGGACATGGTTCTTTATGCGGATAGATTTAGACATTTTCAGTAGAATTAAATATATGAGGTGGGACGTTCAATTACGTCTAATACTGGATTAACAGGTACTTGAGATTAAAGATAAGTTACAAAAGTTTCTAAATAAGGGATAAAATATAAATTGATTTGTACTATTCTTCATCTAGAGTGTTAACACATATTTTAACAAGAACAGTTTCTTAAATTTAGTGTCAAGCACAAGATAGATACAGAGATCTAGGGATCTAGCGATCTAAGACATAGGAGTCTAGGAACCTCGATAGGGTTCAGAATACAGACACCTAGAGACTTAGAGAATCAGAAATATGAGGAACTAGGGACGTGGAGGACTAGGTATTTAAAGATCTACAGATATGGAGATCTCGTGATATGTAGATCTAGAGATGTGGGGATCTGGGGGCATGTAGGTCATGCTATGTGTAGATGTAAACATATGTGTCTTGGGAAGTGTGGATCTGGACACATGTATCGGGACGTGTGGCTGTAGGGATATAGGGAACATGGAACGTATAGACCTAGAAATGGGTCACGGGTGTATAAATCTTGGGATATGATCTAGGTATACCTACATCTCGAGATGTAATCTAGGGATAAGTTTCCACATGTGTAGATCTCGGAATATGTGGATCTCGGATGTGTAGATCTTGGAATATGAGAATCTGTGAAGACAGAAATCTAGGGAAGTGAGAATCCACAAACGTCATCCAGAAGTATGTTAATATCGGGATATAAAGATCTAGGGATATTGAGAAATATCCAAATCTACACTATACTGTGAACAGTACTGGAACATTGAGATAAAGATCTAGGATTTAGTGATCTAACTCATAGAGATCTAAACCCATTATAATCAACTGTAATTGTGATTACAATATACAGCAATCTAATGCTATAGTGGCCATATGTGACACATAGCAAAAATATTGCTGTTGCAAATTATAAACTTCACCGTAGATCTCGTAGCGAGTTAACCTAATCATGTCCATCACGTGCCTCGAACCATAGATTCGTACATGAAAGCACTTGGAATACGTCCGATCCAGTAACTAGTAAACTATTCAGTTTCCAAGACGTTGCGAGTGCTCATCGACGATAATTGCAGGCGTTTCTGAATGGGAACGCACCTGCACGCCATGTGTACACAAAAATGGGCGCATTTCTCGTGTTACACGCGTAACATCACGCAAACGAAACATTATATTGTAATTACGGCATCCAGATAAAACAAATTGATTGCTACACTTGTAACACGGTGTGGAAAGGACTATTTTCTGTATGAAAATTAACAATCGGAGTCGGTATTACGTTGATCACGTGAATGAATGCGCACGGGTTATCAAAGACCAGCACAATGCGTACATAGAATATGCAATAGAATGCACTCTTTGAAACGAGAGTACTCATCGAACTGAAATTGCTTTTATTGTGTCTCGACGACCGTTCTATCAATCGTTGCAGTAAATTATGTCACTGTTCCTTTTTTCATCGGTTCTCGTGTTTCTGTTACGTCTATATTTCTAGAGACACGTAATCGTTTATTATAGAACGTAAATCAGCAAGATGACTAAATAAGCAAGAATTGGAATAAATAAGTAAAACTGAAGTCTATCCGCTGGCCCGTTTCAAACCGAAATAACAAAATTTCGTGGTTCCGTAATTAAAGGTATGAAAACCATGTTCGACGATGCAGTAGGGTACAATTACAAACACCTGCGTGTCCTTCGTTAAAAAAAGAGAAATGAAATCCGATTACCCGGAAGCGAACTACTGAGCACGATACGCACAATCCGGATCGAATTTGTCATTCGTACGCGATTAAAAGATGGTCCACGAGGATTATCGATCGACCCAATTGAATTGGCAGGCGATTGTTCATCAAGGGAGTCCCCTCTTCGCCCGGTTAATTCGTACTGCAATTTCGAGTTCTCGTTTGGCCGGTTATCGAGAGCAGTCGACCCAGGTAGACGCGAACGTGAGATAGAAATGGCCGATAATGGAGAAAGAGGAGGACAGATGCTACCCACTACCGGTTGGGTTAGCCGAGAAGAGATCGGTATCGAAAGAGAAACCAGACGGAGGCAGATGGAAACGTCATACACGTTTAAACGTAAAATACGAGGTTTCTTTCTATATTAGAACAATCTTGAATTTTCTCGAGGTGACCCAGAACAGGAAGGTGTGACAAAGTATACAATATACTCATAGCACAAACGTATATTAAAAGAAACGAGATGACCTTGACTTCACCTTGAAGCCACCTAAAAATGCCTAGCTAAACATATCGTAAAGCAGAGAGAAAGATATCGTATCTGTTCTAATTTTAGCGACATTTGATTTCATCGATTAAAATTGAACGCGTTTCGATGTTACGTAACGTCGAGTTTCTCTTTTTCTCTATCCGTTAATACGTTTAATAAATCTGCGACGACACGGCAAACAATAACCATAAACCGTCTGCGTAGAACCGTTGAAATATGAAGGTATTAAAGTGAGACGCGTAGAGGCTGGAAAATGGTGGTCGTGAAAGACAGGTAGTATCACCGGACGAGAACAGGAAAGGAACGGAGGATGAAAAAGAAAAAATAGGGAATACAGAAAGATGGGAGGATGAAAAACGAAGCAGAAAAGGTTCCAGAGAAGGAGAGCACGTTTGGAACGTAGCCTTGAACCGACGCGACGCCGAATAACGTCATCGTTTACTATTAGTACGAGTTACCACATTACGCTTTTATACGCGACACACTGACACACAGTTCGATAGCGTCATATTTTACATGTGCCGTTCATGGGGACACGTGACATATTAACGAAATCGAATGTTAGATTCGACTGTATGGTGGCCACCGGTGTGACGTAACCGTTTAATAACTGCGGACCATAGACCTTGACCTCACGGTCGTTTCCACACTTTCTTGAGGTGGCTGTTGTTTCTCTTATCTGCCAGACAATTATAGTCTGTTCCTTGTCCAATTAAAGTGAACGCTGTTCCGCTCGTACGCTGATTACTCGGTGCGATATATGCGAAGTTTGTTTTAATACTGGAGTTTTAGGCTTATTTTGAAGTTCTGGGAATAATTTTAAGTATTTGCAATTTTTATATTGTTAATGGAGTTGTGAGATTATGGAGAATTATAATACGAGGACTGTGGGGTCATCAGAGCGATATATAAAATTCGTGATAAATGCTACATGCAGCAGACTTGTACTAATACAATGTGAATGAATGTAGCTGGTAGAGAGTGGCAATATAACAATGAGTTATAAGTTTCATTCACTCTTGACCTACCAGAAAGCAAACGAAAGGGCGTTAATATAAAATAAAAATTAATTCTAATAAACATCGATGTCTCACGATGAGAAAATTATCCCGAGTTCAAGTAACCAGCAGCTAAAATGGAGATAATCTTGGAAAAAGAATATCTCCGAGAAAAATTTAGCGAATCTTCCTGATGGGAACAAATCGCAACGGCAGCGAGGAGGTGAAATGAAAATTTCAACGAAACAAATTAAACGGAAAGGACAGGCTGAGTCAGAGGAAAGTAATTTGCTCGATTAAAAACTTCCCGTTAAAGAAGGGAATAAAAAGTGGGACGAAGTTGTCGTGGAAATGAAGTTAGCACGGAATTTTTCAATCAAGCCGTTTCGAAATTTTGACGAGCCTGTGACGCGTTTTGGCACAGGTTTCTCGTGCGTCGTGGTACCGGCAGTCTCCTGCCGGGAATCGATCGATGATCGAGAACCAGGGCAACGAACCGTTCATCTATTCCCCACGAATAAATAAAATGTTAGGTCGAGATAACGAGCTGCGTCGGGCAAACGGAGTACACGCACACCAGAATCAATGGTTACTCGATCCAACTACCGCAAACGTCTTGTACTTTTTGACGTCTTGTCTCCGAGTGAGATCCGTGTCTCTCGAATTTTATTTCACGCTGCTTTCTACAAAAGGAACGTCTACAGGTCGGCTCAAAATAACTGTACGTCTCGAAAGTTGCAAGCTCAGCACATTCACTTGATCACGTGTGAACGACGAATTCAGTTAAATTAATTATTTATAGAAAAAGACGAAAGAAACTTTTGGTTTTACTGACAGAAAAAAGATGCAATTGAAAGATGTTCTTGATAATCTGTATTATAGTGTGTCTGACCACAGTCAGTTTTCACTGCGTACAACAAACCTTGCCATTTTCTTTCGACAGGTCTAAAGTAAAGATAAAGATAGAGAAACTTGTGGTACTTTCTTCACAGATGTGATTTTTAAAAAGTATACGTCACATATTTTTTAATAATTTCATGTAAAGGGAAAAGGAGAAACATTTGAAGTACACGTCATACAGTCCATGGATTTCAAGTACGAAAGATAAAATTTGACTCTAACGAATGTTCTTCCGAACGAGTGATTAGAAGAAAATCGACCATGGCCCTGACAAGATCATAACAAAGTACTGTTTCCAGTTTGTCCCACGTACAGCAGCGAGCGTGGGCAACAAGATTATTGAACGGGAACCGCAAATCAACGATATCCATCAAACCCGCGAAACGTAGTTATCTCTGTCATGATTGAATGGGTGCATTTGTCTGAGAATCATTCGATTCGTTTATTTAACCGCGTGTAAATAGCGGCGGTTATAAATACAGAAACGAAGAGCGTCGTTGCTGTCTTATCTAATCCTCGCGGATTATTTCACGATCGCGTTACGAAAGAACACGTCTTTGCTCCGACAGTGTCGTTTCTCAAGGCTCCGTTGTTCTGATACCAGCCGACCTAAGAAAATGTTCCACGGTCCCCACTAGGGAATTGCTAATACGCTACTTAACGCCGGCGAATAACTATTGATCGCCTGGTAAGCTAGGTTCTTCGTCTGCGGTGCTTCGTAGACCACTGCCGACAAATTTTTAATCCTAATCCAAATTTTATCGGTGAAACAGCTTTTAAGTGCAGTCGAGAGATGAATGGGCTCATTGTATCGTAGTGCAGGGTTTCACAGAATGTGGATCTTGAAGTGGCGAGATGTGGATTATCGTTTCTGGAGGAGACATTTTGGAATTTTAGGATTCTGGCATTTTCAGGATTTAGGATTTTGGAGAATTATAGATCTTTGAACTTTGGAATCTAGGTACTATACAATTTTTTGATTTTTGGAATTTAGGATTGTGGAACTTAGCTTTTGAACTTTGAGACTGTGAGATCTTGGAATTTTAGAATCCGTAGACCTTCTGTACCTCGATATTTCGAAATCATGAAAATGCATCATTATAGAATTTCAAAACTTTGAGACTTCGTAAGACCTTAACGATCTGAGAACATTGAGGTCATGAGGTTCAAAGAACTTTGAGATCTTGCGATTTCAAGAGTTCCAGAATTCTTGCAACTTTAAGGCCTTGTAATTTGGAAATGTCAAGACTTTGAATATAATGTACCACAAATGTGTCATCAAAACTCGCATTCGCAAAAGTGGATCCAACACATGAAAGCTTGAAAATCCCAGAGATGGTATTATAAGTAAAAGCTTTTGATTACGGTAGCTGTAGCATTCTGCAAAGATTAGAGCCACAGCAGCGTGAAACTAAAACGTCGCTCGTTCAGAAGTGGAACAACTTAATCGCACTAATAGCTGTCACACGGCTTAAAATACCGCTAACCTGTACTACATGCTGAATACAGTTTGCTGTTTTTAAGAAAAGCATCAAGTCTAACTAGTTCAACGGCCTACATGAAACTGAAACTAAAAATTGAACAACATCGATCAAGATAATATTACTGGTAGCATTGTTAATTCACGGTGACACGAACCACAATGATACAGTCGAGTTTATGAGAGAAATTGAAGTAGCCGAGGGTGTAAGAGAGTATTGAGATCATTGATTTTAATGGCGCACGCTTCGTGGCTGGCCGCTGTCAACGATGAAAAGAGCAACAAGGATTGCTAGACCTGATTCGTCCTTTCAGACGGATGAGTAATGAATTGTCAGCATGTGTCGCTGCTGCGAATCTAGGTCACCGTGTAATTTTATTTTAATTTCCATGGTAGACGATCGATCAGCGTTGTAATGTCTCGCAAAAACAGTATCGTTTCAACCAGTAATCAAGAACGGTCCGGTGAAAGATACCAAAATCAATAACTGTACTCAGTTTTACATACTTCTATTCCAAGTTAATGTTGTTTAAAGTGAGTATATAATGCGAGGTTGTATAGCGCGTGGAGGTACTGTGCGTCGACTGCACAAGGCGTGGAGATACCACGCATGCAAATACAGCGCGTGGAGATACAAGACGTAGGTTATATCACGCGTGGAAATACGGAGCGTGGAAATACGACATGTGGAAGTACTACGCGTGGAAATACAACACGTAGATTATACCACGCGTTGACCATGCAGTATGCAAAAATCCAACGCGTGGAACTACAATGCGTTATACAACATGCTCTAACATATGTTTACAGACCTCCCACAAATCTAGCGCGTGACTATTCAACATTAGGCCAAACAACGCCGTATCCAACACAGTAACCCTGAAATATGAAACAGTCCCTGAAATTTGAAACATTTCAAAAGTTCAACTGTTGGACTTAAAAAGTTCAACTGATACTTTCTTGTATCTGTGCAACTGTCACAGTGTTCTCCCGTCGTGTTCCGCTATTGTGGGCTATCTGATGGAGCTGCAAGTATCGACCGACGTTCACGTTACACAAGGCAAAGTCGAGGATCTTTCTAGTCGCGACAGAAGTCTGCGTGAAAGGAAGTACAAGTAGTTTTTCCATGAAAGCCGTTCGCTCGGTGAAACGCGAAAAAAGAAACGAGGCGTGAGCGTAATTAAACGGCGGATCATACACGATGAGAGGACACATTTAACAGAACAAAGAAATTACGGTTACGTAAATTATGATAGCAACCGGCGTTTTATTTACCCTAACTCCAATGAATCATCGTGACGTACGCAAACATTTCATTGGCCTTTAATTAACATTGACCTGACATCGATTTATCTCGGCACCGACGATCTTCGCTTCGACGATGCATCGTAACCTGATCTCAATGTATCGGACAAACTACCCTCCGTTGAACCCGAAGACTTTCGTTGTCAAAAAGTATGACGTAAGCTGAATTTTTAGAAAACGGATCGAAAACCTACAACGTCAGCGAATAGTGTATTCTACTTGCCGAAGTAGATACAGACGGGGAATCACTGTGTTCAGACAAAGCGGTAGAATGATGCGAGAGTTATTTATTTGGATTTGACTTTTAGGTACGTGATTTTACGACCATTAGAAACTTCTCAAATTTCTACATTTCAAAAAAATGTCTGTTCTCCAAATTCGCTAATTCTGAGAGTTACAAATTTCTAGATTTTCAAGTTTTTACAACCTCAGGTCTCGGAATTGCCTAGTTGTCATATATCCAACTACCAACACCCAACTTCCTAGCTTTCTATCTCCCAAATCCTTGCCTCCAAAGTCGCAGATCCCTAAGTCCCTAAAATCATTATATTCTTAAATCCTAAATTTTTTAAATCTTTAGCTGATCAAATTTCTAATATGGAAAATGGAAATTGTCGTGCACCTTCGCCAGAACGTTTCATCACGCTCTCTGCACACCGGTGCCCGTGAACTCGTTATCGGGCACTAGAGCTGCCCAGCACCGCCATAAATCACCACAAGTTTCATTAAAAAACACAAGCCAAGCGCGGAGTGCAACAATATTGCAGAAATTGCAACTCGGACGATCGATGGTACCGATATTCAGTCCGCAATCGCGTTCGGAACGGAGCGCACCCTCAGGCATGCCCTCTGCCCGCGACTTCCCCGCCCTCTCAGATCGACCCGACTCCGAAAGAGGACTCGGTAAAAAAACGAGCAAGTACCTTTGATCTCGGCGATGTGCGCGTCGTATTCGCTTTTGCTTCGAACGTATTCGATCCTGGCAGCGACGTTCTGGAAGCTCTGGGTATGGTATTCCGCGTACCACTCGGAGGGTGTTCGATCGTCGGGACCCAGATGCTGTTGGGGGCTGCTGCCCCTCCTCTGCGACAAATTCTCCTCGGACGGAAATCTCGTGAACGAGGTTACGGAGCTGGATTTGCTTCCGTGGCTGGGTGCTCCGTGGCTGTGGCTCTGGTAAGCCGAGTCCTCGAGGGCGTGTTCCTCGCTGGGTGTCCTGCTGGTCTCCGCCAGGACCCTCTGATGTGACACGCCGGTACCGGCGACCTCTCTCACGCTCTTCCTCACCGTGATCTTCTCGAATTTCACCACTTTCGCACCGTTCAACTCACCCTCTTCCACCAGCCGCTCGAAGCTCTCCTCGAACGACGAGTCGCTGGCCCTGGACGAGGGCCTGGGGTTGGTGGGCGAGCGGAAGTGACCGACGTTCCGTCTGCCGTCCAGTTCCTGGAACAGTTCCTCGGAGCTGGCAGTACGTCCTCCGGACCAGACCTGCTCGAAGAAGCTGACTCTGTCCCGCAGCCGACCACCACGTGGCGTGGCCGGACTGGCAGGGCTGGTCCGGCTGCCGGCTGGACTTCCGCTCTTCGGTGGCGTCGACATGGAGCCGCTGTTTTTCTCTGTTCCTCGCGGCTAGCCACCTCGAAAATTCATACTGGCCACGAACGCGTACCGACGCGTCCGTTTCCGGCTTCTGGCTTGTTTCACGGTCGAGCTAACTGCTCGTGGACACCTGTTCTTCGCACACCACACCCTACCCGCACCACCATGCGTACATCGGCGGCCGCGCCTCCAACTCGCCGGTCGACGCGAAAAACACACCGGTGTACGTATTTCGTTTTTTCCTCTCTTTTACTCCTCCTGTTGTGTCGCGCGCGTGTGACTTCGAATCCGCTCGTTTTCGCGTGCGTACGAACGAGGAGGTTACCTCGCACGAGCTACGTGCTCACGCATGTCGGTCGCTCGCGACTATGTGCGATACGCGTCTACCGCTCACACGGAATGCACTCTGGCCGCGCACCACGGCCGCCGGTTCGATATTGCTGCCTCTCTTCCCGACCTCTCGCCGGGTCCCCACCTCGTTCCGCCATGCCGTGCCCTCCGTGCCCTCCTATACCCCCCGGCCACCAGTTCCCGCTGTCCACGATCCGCATTGCACGATGACGAGGACCACGACGACGACCAAGAGCCGCGAGGAGCCACGATGACGACGTTCGTGACGACGCGAACCATGCGCCACCGTACGTCGTCTACACCCGACCACCGACTATCCTTCTCTTTGTCTGGACGAGCTAACCTTCCTGATGGGAACACGCCGACCGATCGATGCTTTATCCTGCGTCCTTCTCCTCTGGCGAGCTAAATGTCACTCGACGCCGCGCCGTTTAAACGTCGCCAACTACCGTCTAACTATTCTAATTGGTTATTCCCCTTTCGAGACAGTTTTTCGATCGTGGATGACCGTCGACTCGTGGTACCACCTTCGTCCTTGAGTTTGGTAAGACATTGATCACTTGGAGATGCGAAGAGAGTTAGAGGATGGCTCGATACCTCCGATGTGGATGATCGAGTAGATACGAGAGTTAGGGATAATGGTAACTTGCGAGAATTGCGGCTAATGTGGGGTCTCATTCTTCTGATAATAGCGTTGCATCGTTTTCTGCTATAACGTAGGATTGACAGGTATGCTGTACGCAACGCGTACGATTTACAACAGTGCGGTATTCGACGCGTTTTGATTTCACGGATTCTGGTATCGTGCGTTCAAGCTCCACATGCAGCTCCACGCATCGTAACTATATGCATCATAGTTCTATGCAAGTCCACGCGCCACAACCTCACGCACCGTAATTCGATGCGCTGTAATTCGACGCGTCATAATCCCACGCGCCGTAACTCCACACATCGTAGTTCCACCTGCTGCGTCATATTTCCACGCGCTGTGCTTTCACACGCCATAATCCCACGCGTTGTAGCTTCACGCGCTATAATTCCATGCGTCGTAACTCGACGCGTCGTACTCCCACGCGCCGTAATTTCACACGTTGTAATTCCAAGCATTGGAATTCCACGCATTTAAATGTTTTACATCCGTAACTTTACGTCCCGCAGTTTCATGCGCTGTAATTCCACGCGTTGTACTTGCATGCGTCGTAATTCCGTGCGTTGTATTTCCACGTGGCGTACTTCGACTCTCTGTAATTCCACGCTGCATAATTCCAGACATTGAAACTTCTTGGGTTCGTAATACCATGTCCCGTTCTTCACGCGGCGTACTTCGACGCACTGTAGCTTCACGTATAGTAATTCCACGGTCTGTAGTTTCCAGCGTCGTAATTCCACGCGTTCGTAACTTCAGGCGTCGTAACTTCTCGCGTCATAACTTTACGCGTTGTAATTCCACGCGCCGTAGTTTCATGTTCCATAACTCCACGCGTCATAACGCTGCGCCTCGTAACTGCACGCATCGTAATTCCACGCACCATAACTCCATCCTTGCATCAAAATAGCATCATGTGCATATTTGTGCTCGCGTTAAGAAGCATTTTTACAGTGTATAAAAACGTTGATCCGTGTCCAGATCATTACACCAGATGTCCAGGGTCGACGAATGAGACGCTGTTAAACTTTCAAAATATTTCGAATCGCAACTGGTATGCGTAGCTTAACGAATGAATGGTTTAACAGTCGATAATGAGCGGATATTTGTACATCTGGTCACTTGGCAAGAGGCTCCTGGCAGTTTTGCAAAGAACCGGTAAATATTCACCGAGGAACAGAATTTCGATCATTAAGACAGCGATCGCGTTACATAGTTTGTTGTTAACAAATTAACCGGCTATTCGCGGTTCTATTTCGCGCGATGACGAGACGTAATTGAAGACGCTTTTTTTATTTTCAGTCCGGCTGTTGAATGAAGGTGAATTGCTGTTGGTAATGGCCATCGGTAGAACAAACAGAGTATTTTCTGCGAGAAAATAGACGGAGGACACCCACGCAGCTTCTCCGAAGAATATTTATTAATACAGGAGATAAAATCTCGGGAAATAAGCGATGCAGAACATGATTAATCGAGGTTCACAATTTCGAATTAACATTTTACGACACTGGACTTTACCTTTGGTCGTTCTTAGTGTGTCGTTTAAAAACGTCCCAATAAACATGTCGTAAGACTCATAAATAGCGGACAATATTATTGGTTAAGGTTCGTTTAATACAAACTGCTTCGTGGAAGTACTTTGCCAACAAAATACAGGAAAAAATGTGGAGTTAAGCCGATATCGTTTGTGGAACATGGTAAGAAACGGTACAAGTTTTATCAGCGGTACCATTCCGCGAAACAGTGACGCGTTATCGATAAATCATCGTTGCGTAATACGTGTTCAATGATAATCGTGGCTGGTAAGCAAAACAACCGGAATTGTGTCATTGTATTCGATTTACTTCTTCAGATCATTTTATCCTATTAGGATTGAAGATATAGGGGTATTGGGGATATTATGGATTAGAGATATGGGAATTAGAGGATTAGGGATATGGGGATTTAACGATGTCGTGACATAAGAATATAGAGATTCCGAAATTTAGGGATAGAGGGATCTGGGGTCTAGCAATTTGGAGATTAGGTATCTGGGGTTCTAGTGAACTGGAGGTTTAGGAATCTGGGATTCTAGAATTCTGGGGGTCTAGGGATTTGGGGGTTTCGGTATCTTGGGATCTAGAGTTTTGGACGTTTAGGGATCTGGGATTCTAGGATTCTGGGGGTTTAGGTATCTGAGGCTTTAGAGGTCTATGGGTTCAGGAATTTGGTATTCTAGGATTCTAGGGGTTTAGGGATCTCTGTGTTTAGAGATCTGGGGGTTTAGAGATCTATGGGTTTAGGAATTTGATATTCTAGGATTCTTGGGGTATAGGAATCTCAGTGTTTAGGGATCTGGTGGTCTAGGGATTTGGGGTTGTACTAATTTTGGGGTTGTACTAATTTTGGGGTTTCGAGGTCTAGGAGTTTAGGGATCTGGAGATTTAGAGATCTAGGAATTAAGGGATTTGGGGATGTAGATCTAGGAATGTAATGATCTGGATTTCAGGGATTTAAGAATTTAGGTATCTAGGAATTTAGAGGTTGATGTAGGAATGTACGTCACAATATAATACTCACACAATTTACAGTACAAAATATATTGTCGACAGTACGAAATACTGTCTTAACTGATCTGAGTCACCTAAAAGTCACATTTACTAAAACAATTCTCATACCTTTATCATCGGAGATTACTTTAGATCTACCTTAAGCTCAATAACACAAAATTCTTTTCATTATCAACAAAAGAAAGCCGGATATCAGTATCGAACGAGAACATTCAATTCAGCTAACAGCTTAAAAAATATTGATTGGCAAGAAATAATGCAGCCTCAATTTAAACATCGAGTGAATTATTATCGGCATCAAGATCTCACGCAGAGAAGGATCATCGAAATCGATCAATCTTCTTAATTCGTCGATAATTTCCGCGCGTCCAAGGAGAAAAAGTCAATCGTGGCGATAGTGAACAGCCACGGCAGGTGCTTCGTCACATCTATTTATAAATAGCCGAGCCATCGTCTTCTATTTCTTCTGCACGGTTCAGCGAATAAGTATGCGAATCACACACGCTAACACAAGATACCGATTGATACGCGTTAGCAGCATGCGAAAGTTCGCAAATCGGTCTCGTTTCAGCCGATGTACATATGCAAATTGTTACGGAGCCAGTTGTTGCGGTAGGTCGGCTAGAAAATGTTTCGAATAATTCTTGTGTTCCGAGATCAAGGTAGATACTTAGGATAATTCAAATTTAAAAGGATAATTAAAATTTTATTGCATAGTGAACTGTCGTTATGCGTTCTTAGCTGATTGCATGTTGGGTATGCTGATTATTGTAATCTGCTTCTTTTTTATTTAATCTTTGTGTCTTTTGATGTTGGACGATATTTTAATATTTGTTGGGGAATTTGTGGAATGTAGAACGTTTTATGTAGAATGTAGGATTGTGACTTAACGTTTCACTATTTTAGTATTTCACTCTCGGTGTTTTATTGTTTGAGCATCTCAGTATTTTGGTGTTTCGATAATTCAGTATTTCAGCGTTTTAGGAGGCTAGTTCTAGTACACTAATGCTCCAGTATCCCCACGTTCCACTATTCCCACCTTCCAGCATTCCAACGTTCCAGTATCCCCACGTTCCACTATTCCCACCTTCTAGTATCCCCACGTCCCACTATCCCCACCTTCTAGTATCCTCACGTTCCACTATCCCCACCTTCTAGTATCCCCACGTTCCAGTATCCCTACGTTCCACTATCCCCACCTTCTAGTATCCCCACGTCCCACTATCCCCACCTTCTAGTATCCTCACGTTCCACTATCCCCACCTTCTAGTATCCCCACGTTCCAGTATCCCTACGTCCCACTATCCCCACCTTCTAGTATCCCCACGTCCCACTATTCCCACCTTCTAGTATCCCCACATTCCACTATTCCCACCTTCCAGCATCCCAACGTTCCAGCATCCTATCACTTTAACACCCTAGTACTCTAACATCACATTCTGTTGATACCACAGTACATTAATATTTCAGAATTTAGGTATCGTAGTTTTAAAATATCCCTGCACTATTATCTTATCCCATTATTATCCCATTACGAACTAACATCCTAGTACTCTAATATCTCATCGCTCTAACATCCTACCACTCTATCTCATCATACGCACTCTAATATCGCATGTAGCACCCTAATATATCACACCATCACTCAATTCTATAACTCTCAATAAAAATTTCGACTCTAAATATTCTAAATATTTTCATATCCACAGTTAATCTATTCACTCTATCAGTATTTATATTTTTCGAGCCTAGCATAGTGTTCTATCGAAGAGATTCTGGATATAAGTAATCGGAATTATATAAACATTTCTGAGAAGTGTGCTAGTAATGGGTTCACCGCGTGCGTAAATCTTTTAAGCCGGTCGAAACGTTGGCATAATATTTGCTCTCCTTCGAATTCGAAGACAGACGAGCAACGTCCACACGTGTGTGACCGAATATCTAGGTTTGTAAAGGATATCGATCCTGCAGCGAAATGTGCAACTTCTTTTCCAGAAGATTAAACATAATCGCTTTAATAAGGGGTTATAATTATTCAAAAGTTCACGTATAATTTGTAAGAACGTGTTATAACGTAAACAATATGGGAACAAATGGAAATTAAAAAATGGTAAATATATTTGGGATATTTTTTTTCGGGATCAATATCGCAGGATGCACTTTGTGAATTGGCAGGCTGACTTTCATTGACTTCGCGCTTGCCAAAAGCATCGCAAGCGCATCGGAAACATCGGTTTTTGGTCGGTTAGATCATTGTCAATGTCTATCTTGAACGTTGTACAGAAATAACATTCACCGGTGATGAATGCCAATAAAAACTGTTTCTCTCGAACAGCCATACTCTCGCTAATTTGCATTCAGTCGACTATTAAAAGATGTTGTTTCCGTCTCGAAATATTCAGGACCTTTCCTCGTTTTCGAATGGGTTTAATTACATTTCCCTGTTTAGAGTCAGAATTTAGAATCATGAAGTGCAATTATCAAGTAATATCCCACTGAGATAATATCAGATGTTCAATTTAAATTTTCGTAAAATAAATCAACGTTCAAACACCAGATCATAACAATTTATGATAGTAGAGATTCAAGTGCAAGATGATTAAAATGTTTTTTCTCTGCATTCGGTTATAAACGTATGATTAATGGATTCATGAATTGCTTCCGCCAGAGGTGTTCATACCCAGAAATAGATCAGAATTTCGCGTCACTGTGTTCAATAATCAATCGACCTAGCTCTCGTTATCGATCACCAGCGATCGGAATATTCAATGCGATAAACCAGTTATAGCATCGATTATTATTAGCTCGTTGGAAAGGAACAGAAGGTATGGAATAATTGGTACTCACTTTGAAGCTGCTGTATCGTGGCCTGGTACTCGGCTAACTTTTCATCCACGTAATCTTGACTTTGATTCGCGATTATTTCCGCGGTGCTGGGTCCACTGGATTCCTCCTCCGTTTGCGAGTGATCCAGTGGAACTCCGACGTACTCGTAATCTCCGGGTCGATAAGGTCCGATCATGTATTCTGCTGGTCCGGTAGCTAAGGGCGACGATGTACCACTTTCTGCAGAACTCTGTCGGACAAAATTAATGGTAACAGGGAATTTTTTACTGATATAGTAAATTGTTAATGTTTAGTGCAACAATATGGAACTTATATCAGTATTGATAATATTGTAACCCTCATATCAAGTCAAGTGACGAGCTGCTCTGAGATTTCAGTATTGTGATTCAACTTGCAATTGCAAATGTCTTTAAATATTATAGAAATCTAGTAAATTGCACTTGAACAATCTAGCACGAATATTCCAAAAATTTAATATTTTAGTACTGAAATAACTCAACGATTCTAACACCTCGAAAATCCTCAGCTAGGATAATTCGGTGCTTGGACATCTCGGCACTTGGGTATCAAAGCACTCAAATATCCCATCACACGGTTATCTAAGAACTGGAGTATCCCAGAACTGAGGTATCCCATCACTGGGGTATCCAAGCATTCGAATATTCCATCATTCGGTTATTCAAGCACTCGAATATCCCAGCACTGGGTTATCCCATCACTCGGTTATTCAAGCACTCGGCTATCCTAGCATTCGGATACCCAAGCACTCGAAAATCCCAGCATCCAGATATCCCATCACTTGGCTATGCAAGTACTCTAATATCTCAGCACTCGGTTATCCAAACACTCTAATAATTTATCACTCAGTTATCCAATCACACTATCCCATCACTCAGTTATCCCATTACTGTAGTATTCCAACACTCTAAAACACCCCACTCCTATATTCGAGCACTCAAAATTCCCAACCCCCAATATCCTACCACTCCATCACCACAATTCCAATACCCAGCACTCTAATACAACACTGAATATCCAAAGACTACACAAAAATTTTAACCTCGTACAGAAATAACCTAGAAGCAAAATTTTTGTCTGACAAAAAGTGATTCCTGGTGAAAGTAACATGAAAAGTGAACTAACGCAGAGGCATCGTAAGTTTGTTTTGCACATCAAAGCACGTGGCATTCATTGAGGTTTCTCAACAGAATACATCCGTCTATACGTATGCATATCTATTCGCATGTTCACATAAGCGTTATTTACGTACACGGTTTGTACAGTACCTCTCAATAAGGTTTTTACATTTGCTGCTTCCTGTAATCGCTACGTTCTACGTTTCGACAAGCTTTCAATTACTTTCTAGTAGCAATTTATTTTCATGAACCATTTGCTTTTATAACTTCCTTATTGATCCGCTGGTTACTGGCCTTCTTAACATCTTTTCCTTCGTGAACTTACGTATAGTGAACTCGCTCTTGATCAAATTTTTAATGTATTCTGTGTATTACAAAATGGTTGTGAATAAGACATTTTCTAAATGCTTGTAAAATTGAATGCTGTTAGTTTCATTGAACATTTTCCATTGCAGATTCAGATATCTACTGTGGCATTCGATGCTGCAGTAGATGCAGACATTCGTAGTCAGACACTCTTAAAGTCTAATATTATTCAGTAGTCGTACACTTATTTTACAAGTTTAAGACTTCGATTTGTTATTTTACAGTATTTTTATAACATTTGAGTCCTCAGACTCTTGTGATTTTCATAGCAATGTATTAAAAATGAAGTATTACGTTCTAATTCTTCAATTTATCACTTTGAATGGACACTGTAATTCTATTAATATCCCACACTTTTTTGTTATATCGTCTTGAAATGATTGCATCGAAGGTGTAAATTGCAGGTGCTTATAACGCAGTAAGTACTCAGAAACTAATACTTCAATTTGTCACTTTGAATTATTACCGTAATTTTACTAATAATCCAAGTTCTTTTTGTCGTATTATCTTTACATGACTATATTGAAGTTATAAATTGCAAGTGTTTCTAATACGATAAACTATTACCAATTCAAATTCTTCTTTTTGTTATATCATTTTTAATTGTATGGATGTGGGATGCACAATTGCATAACTATATTTAAGCTGTAAATTGCAATTTGCGACACAACAAGCACAAGTTCTATCGCTTTAATTCACTATTTTGTGATACCTCAATTTTTCTGATAAGTCAAATTCTTCTCTTTTCTATATTATTTTTAATTGTACCATGTCGAAGTTGTAAATTGCAAGCGTTTCTCCCCATTTTTAGACCCACATACTCTCGCACGATCTCCAAAGATTTTTCTCCTTTCTCTCAGTTCATGATCTTGATGGACAGGGAACATTCATCAGTTTGTAAGCTGTTCATGAGTCAGCACGCGAATCCTCGACCCGGTCAGCGAATTTATCACGAGCGGATTCTATCGAATCAGCAGATACAATCTATCGAGAGTGTCTACGAGCGTATAGAACATGTCGGGAATTTCAGATGACATAATCGTTCGCAACTACTCAAAAACAAGTGGAACAAGAACGAAAGTATCAAGAATTTTCTGTTTCAAAAGAATTACACGCTATCAAAAATACACATACTGTCAAAAATACATATGTTCTTTAAAAATAACACTCTGCAGAAATATTTCTGTACAACCACTTTAAATAGTACTATTATTTCAACAATAATACATTTAGTAACATTTTATGAATATCAAAGATTGATTCAATGAAACTGATAAAGACAGAATGTCCAACTATATTGAAAATCATAATAATCATTCGAAACAAGCTACAGAATTTGAATAAAAAATTACAATATCCTTGACGCCTTGATGGCCACAGTGAAATTTGACGTTTGTGGTCACACTTGCTATAATACAAATTTTTAAAAACAAGAATAGTATTTCAATTTCATTTTTCAATCTATTGGTGTACATTCATTGTCTCAACATTTCTTCTCATTTTCTTCTAAATAATTTTGCTGAATTTGCAGTCTTGGTCATATATGACCACCATAATGGACAATGTGTTAAACTAGTCTACGTTATTATCTACTTATGGGACGTTGACAGAGAATATATTAAAAGATTATCTATTTATTTCTCCTTGAAGAAAGATCTATACAAAGAAAATAAATGATTAAAAAAATGAAGAGAGTTCGTGGATTTTGAGCATCGCGATCAAAGTGCATTCACATTTGGCGTACACCTGAGAAACCGGTCGTCGAAACAAGTCTCGGCCTACATTTTATTCGGGTCCCTATTTCAACGAAGCGAACGCGTGCCACGGCGTGGGCGTCGAAGAAGACGTTGCAAACGAAAGCAGAACCGCTCCACGTGGCGAATTCGTCATCGCGAATCTTCAACCTTCTCGAACACCGCACGAGCGGATCGTAAAATTTAACGCGAACAACCAGATCGTGCCTTTTGTACGAAGTAAAACGGCCGAGCTTTCACCTTCTGTGTTCCGTGACTCAAAAGAATTTCGATTCTCGAGAACCCTTGAAACCTAGAGGCTTTCACTGCCAGTTAACTCTCGCTTCTCCCGACAGTTGATTTTAACATGCAATCTTCCGATAACGATTTTCTTCGTGGCTCTTAATGTTCTTTATTCGACGCGTGAATGAACTCGGTGGATCACTGAGGTCTTCGATTTGGTGGATTTTGGGAGAAATTGGGGTTGTGGGATTCGAATTTAGGGAATATGGGGAGGTAGAAATTTGGGGGGTTGGGAATTTGGAAATTTAAGGATTTAGGGATTGGACATTGGACGTTTTGGGAATTTGGAGAGCGAAGAATTTGGGGATTTAGGGATTTGAGGAGTTAGGAATTTCGGGATGTTGGGAATTAGGTGACGTGGGAATTTTGGTATTTGAGAATTCGGTGATTTAAGAATTCGGGGACCTGAGAATTCAGGGATTTGAGAATTGGAGGGTCTGAGAATTTGGGGACTTTGGGAATTACGTGATGTGGGAATTTTGGGATTTGAGAATTCGGTGATTTAAGAATTTGGGGACCTGAGAATTCAGGGATTTGAGAATTGGAGGGTCTGAGAATTTGGGGATTTGAGAATTCTGCACGATGAGAATTGGGGAATCTGACAATATACATTTTTCGAAATTTGAAAATTTCAATATTTGAGGATTTGGAAATTGAACTTGCAAATTTTCACATTGAAAAACTTCATAACCCCCACATTTCCAAATCCTGAAACCCCAATTTCCAAGGACCCTAATTTTCCTTCTTCACATTTCCACATTCACAGTTCTCATTTTCCTGATCAAAGTCTATCCTCCATAACCTATCTCAACTACCTCATCCCACAAGTCCCCACAACAAAAACTCTCCCTATCCCCAACGTTAAAAACCAATCTCAACTTGATGCCAAACTATGAACATCTTCGACTTACCAGAGTGGGTATGTAAGGTCTAGGTGCAGGACTCCCAATCGGAAGAGGCGAAGGCCATCTAGGTCTGGGACACTGTATGTAGCTGGTCGGCGATCCAAAAACCGGCGATATACCAGGTGAAATCGGCATTCCTATAGGTACCGGACTCATCGGGTGCATCATTCCGGAGTACGTCAGAGGTGACGCAGGATGAGCATGATGAACCGGTGTCGGTGGTCCTCGAGGACGCGGAGGATGCGGCGAACTCGAAGGACTATATGGCGACGGGGGTCTGTAATGGCCTGGCACGTTGGGTCTGGCCGACCAACCACCCCCTGGCCCGCCTTTTCCATGGGGTTTCGATGGTGGCTGCGACATCTTTGACTATTTCGAAGCTTCACCCGGCGCGCTTCGATCACCTAGCATCGCTGCAATCAATATTAACATTTCATTTATTGTAACTGGTCGACAATAAAAATGCTGTTTAAATGTCATTTAATAAAAATTCTTGATGGTTCTCTCTCTAATATGTTGACACGTGATATTAACATATTGTTGATTCAAACTGATCTGACTATTTAATAAAAATGTTTTTTGATGCTGTTCGTTTCTTTGCTTCACATCATGGTTCAGTTATATCTTGTTGACAAGTTGTAGATGATATTAAGATTTTGTTTTTTGAACTTTATCTAATAATTTAATAAGGATATTTCTTAATGGTGTACCCTCTTTATTATATATTCATATGTTCAGGTATATTATTTTGTTCACAAGTTCATTGTGAACTTACTGATATTAAGATTTCATTTAGTAAAATTGATCTAACAATTTATGAAAAATAATTCTTGATGGTGTACCTTTCTTTTATTTGAATAGGGTCAGGCATATTATTTTGTTGTCAAGTTGTGACTGATATTAAGACCTCATTTATTGAAACTGATGTGACAATTCAATAAAAATAATTCTTCATGGTGTACCTATCTTTGATTTGCATAAGTTCAGTCACATTATTTTGTTCTCAAGTTGTGACTGACATTAAAGTTTGACTTCTTGAACCTGATCTAACAATTTCATACATTACAATTGCAGAAAGTTCGCAAAGTTCGGAACGTATCCGAATGTAATTAAAGACGAAAGGAAAGAGAAGGTAATTGCGCGAATATAATTTAGCGCGTTCAAAGAGATATTCTGTGGAAGCGTCTTCTACGTCTAACGAGCTCTGGGTCGCGTAGTGGCAGTGAGTAGGCAGATTAGGCTGGGCAATCATCCAAAAGTCTCTCGAAATAGGCGCTTAGATTGTCTGCCTTCCTACTGACTTGTGCACGTTAACGCGTGAAAAATGTGTAACGTACAAATCGCGGCGCCGTGCGTGACGTTACACAATATGTGGACGTGCAAAATCGTGGTCGGTAAAGTTAAATGAAACGACTGCACCGCATAGTTTGCGGGCTTATCAGCGGGCTCGTGAGCTCTTTCGACAACAGGTACGATGGAACTCTGCTTAATCTCTTGTACATTGGCAGATAACAAAATAACATTAAACACATCTCTGTGAAAATACGATGTCAAGCTATGCTCTTATCTGAAATTCGTAGCTGTACAATGAAGTACATAATTAGTCATTCTTTGACAACGTAAGAGAAAATAAATAACTTTTGAAGACTTCTGCTTTGGAAATATGCCACATTATAAATATATCACTTATTTTTTAACTGGTAGGTTTAATGAACTAGATGTTTATCGATGAACCCTTACTGTTCAATTAATCTTTTTATTAAAATTATGATCAATTTTTGACGGCCACGATTTTGTGCACAGATCACTTCTCTCATTCTAAGATCATTCTCCTTCACAATTGAATGATTTTAGATTGAAGGAAGATCTTCAGAATTTACAGTGCGTTGAATGTTCTTCATATGTGAATGTCTTCCGTATGTGAATGTCCTCCATGTGAGAGTGTCCTCCAGAGAGTTAAAAAGAGTTTCTCATACTAGGTTTACGAGATGACTCGGTAAAACTGTGACGAAGTAAAATGCAAGGAAGTTAGGTGAGACATAGGTCGAAGGTCTAGAAGGTTTTTTGGCTGGACAGCGAGTGTAGGCCGACTAAATATAGTGACATTTCTATTTTAGAGAGACTCGAGCGGTGGCCATAGACACGTCCGACACGGCAGGTATATTTGCAACGACTGCGTCAGATATTTCAGAAAGTGACGCGAATATTAACACCTACAATTGGCCTTGCCGGTGACACTCGCGTATACGGTGGATGGCGCCGACATTGTTGCACTCTCGATACCACACGCGACTTTCATTCAAATTCAAATCGTTTTAGGAAAAATAAACTACGAACTTCTCTTTTCCTCGAGCAAAGAGACTTTATGTTACAGGCTTCCTGGAGAGTATAGTGTTTCTTCTAGATATCTTTACTTGGTCAATGAAGCTGATCTTTGTTTGTGATGATTAGTTTGACTAGGTTGATTACTAATAGTGGAAATTTTTAGCAGTAGATGTGATTACGACGGTGTTGGGTAGTTGAGGATTTAGGGATTTGAGAAGTTTGGAGTTTGGAATTAAAGAATGGGGAAATTTGAGAATTTGAGAAATGGGGATTTCAAGATTTACTTGGGTGATTGCAAATTTGAGAATTTGGTAATTTAGGAATTTGGATGTTGGCGATTTGGAAATTTACGTATGTAGGAATCTAGGAATCTAGGGATCTAGGACCCTACGAATCTAGGAATTTAGAAATTTGGCGATCTAGGAATCTAGGAATCTAGGAATCCAGAAATCTTGGACTCGAGAAATCTGGGAATTTAAGAATTAAGAAATTTAGAAGTTTGGGGATGTAGGAATCTAGCAATCTACGAATCTAGGGATCTAGGATCTAGGAATCTAGAAATCTTGGAATCGAGAAATCTGGGAATTTAAGAATTAAGAAATTTAGAAGTTTGGGGAAGTAGGAATCTAGCAATCCACGAATCTAGGAATCTAGGAATCTAGGAATCTAGGAATCTATACATCTAAGAACCTTGTAATTTATTAATTCAAAAGTTTATAAATCCACTAATTTAGGAACCTTAAAATTTGCGAATTTACGAACACAGAAATTTGTGAACATTACTTTAGAACTTTACAACTTCTCCAGTTCTTTCAACCCATATTTTAAACAGAAATCATACTCCCCCAGTCTCTACTTAGTTACACCAATGCTAACTTGTAAAATGCTTGAGTTAAAGCCCTATTTTTAAAGTATACGATAAAGAACGACGTTAGCCTTCAAAGCGTCCATTTTGTTCTTGTTAGAGTTCACGAGCGCCATTACGAACGAGGGGTTCGACTCGCGGTCGTTCGAGTTCGTTCCACCGATATTCGATAAAGCATCCGGAGGAATCGACTGTCGGTCTATTTATAAACGACACCACTCGACAACGATAACCCGCGTGCATACGAAACCCAGGTGGGCACAAGTTCCTCGTATAATGTGGATAAAAATACAAATCGAAGACTCCCTCGTGCCGACGAAGGAATTACACGCTTTCTGGAGGAAACGTCGTTCTTTCAACGAAAACTTCAACGGATTTACAAAACGAGAACTTGCATGCACTCAAGTGCAACGTATGCTGCTCGTAGATGCAATGTAAAGAGAAAACATTCACGATTTATCTTGGGAGCAGGAAAGACTTGGGATGGAAACTTTGTTAGCTTTTAGATTTATCTGATCTTCTGATCTGAGTTCTTTTTGTAAGATCCGAAGATTTAGATGGATTATTTCAAAGTTAATGGACAGATTTTTTTGGTATCATTTATCCTTAGTCGAAGGAAGCTCAGATGGCCCTCAAATGTACATATGAGTAAATCTGTTTCTTAAGTATGAGAATGAGTACGTCAAACACGAGATATCTTGAAACGAAAAATTACGAGGAATGAGTTTGAAAGTTTGTCGCGTCAAAAGAAGCTTGGCGTTATCTGTGGACAACGTAGCCCACTGGATCCTGGACCTCGGATGCTGCGTCCCAAAATAAGATTACTGCCGAATTAACGAACAGAAATAGTCTTCGTTCAGAACGGTTGCTCCTGACACAGGTTGCTCGTACCGAAAATTAAACTCCGTCGAACGATTGCCGTTGAAACCCGACTTCCAAATGGTCCGACAGGGATTAACTAGGGGATTGTCGGAGCGACGAAGATTTGTCGAAGCTCGAGTCTCTGGCAGAATAAGATCTACTGCACAAAGAAACGAGCTATTGTCAAAGTGTGCCATGTAACTTGTTAAATAAACCATATACAAGGTTCATAAATATTGATAGGAAATGATACTTTGAACCGGAGGTCTCGACTTCAAAAGTAGGAGCATTAATTCAAAAATATCTGGCGAGACCACCAACGATTTCTGAGTAAGGGGTTCGGTAAAAGAGAAGCAAAATAAATGTGTGCACGAACAATAAACAGCGTAATCCTGAGCTGGTCCAAGAGTTTAACGAACCCTATCATCGTTGCGGTGTTTAACTCCTTGCGGTGTGTAAATTTGCAGAATTGGGAGTAGATAAGAATTTAGGAATATGGGGAGTTTGGGGTGTGTAGAGATATCGGGATGTTTGGGTACTACGATTTGAGTTCTACGTCTAGGGATATCGGGACGTAGGGATATTGGGACGTAGGAATATCGGAACGTAGGAATTTTGTGACATAGAGATATCAGAACATAGGGATATTGGGACGTAAGGATATCGGGAAGTAGGGATGTTGGGACATAGGGATCTCAGGGCATAGAGATATTGGAACATAGAGATTTTGGGATGTAGGGATATTGGTGATGTAGAATACTCGAACGTAGAAATATCGGAACATAGGAATTTTGGGACATAGAGATATCGGGACGTAGGGATATTGGGGCGTAAAAGTATCGGGACGTAGGGATGTCGGGACATAGGGATCTCGGGGCATAGTGATGTCAGGGTATAGGGATTTTAGAATGTAGCGATGTCGAGACGTATGGATTGTGGGACGTAGGAATATCAAAGTGTAGGGATATCGAAATGTAGAGGTATGGGGATGAAGGAATATATCGCTCCAAGCATACAAGAATCTGGAAGTACGTGGATCTACAGATATAGGGAGAGAAGATTCTTGAGATGTAGTGAAGATCTATGGACCCGAAATCTGGGGGTAAATATAATGATGTGTAAGTGCAAGGATCTGAGAGCGTATAATGCTACTAATATAAAAATCTAGATGTCCATGAATTTAGCAACATGCATATTAGCACACATGCTTCTCTAAATATGACCCCAGAATGCTCCCATAAAGTCCACAATAATTTCACAAAATTCAAATATCGGAGTACCAATATCGCAACTAAATGAAAATAATCACACACATAATCTATAAAAATATTAAAACGCGATTAAAAATGAAAAGAAAGAGACAATACCGAAGGGACGTCGAGTCGTAGAGAAGAGACGAACGATATCCAAGTAACACCGTGTTAGAAAATCCAAAAGAGCGAGAAGGGTGCACAGGTCGGATCGATTCGGTTCCGTTGATCGAGAAAGTTCGATCGTTTCGGTTTCAGGTCGCGATTTCGCGTAACACCGTCGGCTAAAGCCGCGATGATCGAAGCGAGTAATCGTGTCGAAAATAAAAAATTGATCGCGGGCAATGACGGATCGTAGTCGATTTTCGTAGTCGGTCCACGACGAAGACCACGAAGAGACTGATCGGTCCGCTGGTTCATCGGTCCTGGACCGCTTGCCGCGACATTTATATTTAACTTTGGCGTCGCTCGACTTTCGGCTTGGGTTTACGCTCCGCTCCGCGATTCCGCTTAGCGTTCCCGTTCTACATTTCCTCGTCCCTTTGCCTCGCTTTCGCCCTCGATGCGATCATCCCTCTTTTCGCCGCTGCCCGCCCTCGCCTCCACTCGCTTCCCAATCGCGATCACGCGTTTCCGTTTTATTATCGTCGCTGAGGTAACATCGAGAACGCGCCTTTTCACTCGACGTCGAATCTTCACTTTCCACCATTGATTCTGGGGATTTTTCTGAATGCTCACGGTGTTCTTGGGTGCATCGGGGTGGTTTCAAATTATCCCTTGCGTCGTGTTCAATTTTAAGATCGGGGAGTAAAGGAGTACTTGCTAGAGGTATTTTTGATAATAGGATTTTGCAAATTTGGGATATTGGGACTTTGGGTTGGAATCGTTGGGATTTGGGAACATTGGAGTTACAAGGTCTTGGGGTATTGAGAATGTTGGGATTTTGCGATCTTGGGAATTTGGGAGTTTGAGAACTTGGGGAATTTGGGATCTGAAGATCTTGAGATCTTGAAAATTTGGGAACTTGGGGAATTTGGGATGTTGAGAATTTGGAATCTTGGGAATTTTGGAATCTTGGGAATTTAAGAGCTTGAGATCTTGGGAATTTGAGAGCTGGGAATCTTGAAATCTTGAGAATTTGAGAATTTGAGAACATAGAAAATTTGTAACCTTGAGAACTTAAAAACTTGTGAATGTAGAATTTGTAAAATCTTGAAATTCTTAAGTTATTGAACTTTGAAACTATAAATATTCATAGAATGATTAGATGTGCCTTGTAAAATGACTATATGTAGTTTGAAATAACAACGTACGAGTGTTACTACCGGAAGTTGACAGCTGGAACCTCCTCCACAAAATGGTCGATTGCCTTGACCTCTTTACATTCGCATAAGAACCTAATTTTATCCATTTCCATGATAAACATTCAGGTCCCTCCTGAATTTTGTAAAACTTGTATACAAAGAATATGCAATCATAAATTAAGCTAAGATATTTAACTTCAGTATTTGTACATTAAATGAATATTATAATCAAACATATTAATTTGAAAAGAGAGTGGATAGTTTTTTTTTAGATACACACATAGCATTATCTTTAAAATTAGCCAAGCAATTTTTATTTTTGAAGCATTTATAAAATGTTACTTGTATTTAATTGGTACAGAAGTAGGAAAGCATGTCTTTCATTGTTAAGTTAAAAATTTAATAAATTAAAAATGTTATACAGATCATGATTGCATGTTACATTATTTTACGTTACTATTTTGAAAACAGTATTATTAACGCCATCTGCGTTACATAATGCGAAACTTTAAAAAATAAATGATTTTACATCGTACATGTTGTTTATAAAAAACTGTAATAATTATAAAAATCGTTCGCAATATACTCATACATAAAAGTGAATAAAAGTGTAGTAATTAGCAAAAATTCTGTACACAACCTGTGAAAGTTTCATAAAAAGATGCAAACTACAGCTATAACAAATTAACTAAAAAATAATTGTAAAATTAAAAATATAAAAATCCAAGAAAATTTATAACATATGCAAGCTTGAAAGTTAATAAAAACACGAATTTCAATAGGTAATATATTAATTGAATAATTAATTATTAAGAAATTGAAATTAAGATTAATAACAATTTATAATAAATAATTATTTTCACAGATTACATAAAAATATAACAAGTAAACAAGAAATTGCTACCGATACACACGTAAAAGTAAATAAAAACATGAATTTCAATAGGTATCATATTAATTTAACAACAAATTATTGCAAAATTAATAAGATTTTATAATTTATAACTATTTCTTCATATCACACGAAAAACACAAATTAAACCGATATTTACTGTACGAACGGTGACTAGTATAAAAAAAGTAAACAGTTATAAAAACAAAGGGATTAAGAAACAGTTATAAAACCGAAAATGTAAAAAAAGTACGTAATTGTAACAGTTTGAGGTAAGTTTCTGCAATTCGCTGAATTTCCGGGCACATGATTGGTCGAATGCATTATTGGCTAATTGTTCTCCAATAATTTTTACTCAAGCAATGTCGAACCTGATCAGTCTTACTGAAGGTGTCAAGGAGGTCGGACGTGCTTCATCAACACTCACCGGTACGAGTCAACGATCCGTACAATAGATTTACTGTTCATCCCTGTGTTATATCGTGTACTAGTGCTTGTGTTTAGTGTGTTTTAAATAATATTTGTGCATAAATACGGGAGTGTAATAATACGATTTATGGTGTGGTTCGTGATGTGCCATGGTGTTCAATAGTGGATTACTACATGTGATGGGGCATGCATATACGGATATTTTAACACGTTTTATGGTGTGCTTCTGCATGTGATTTATGGTGGATTACTACATGTGACTGTGCATACACATATGGATATTTTAACGAATTTTATGTTGTGGTTCGTGATGTGCCCTAGTGCTTAATAGTGTGTTACTACAAGTGATTGTGCATGTGTATATGGATATTTTAAAACGTTTTAATGGTGTGGTGCTTAATGTGTCATGGTGTTTAATGGTGGATTACTACAAGTGATTGTGCATGCATATATGGATTTATTAACACGTTTTATGGTGTGGTTTCTCATGTGTCTACGAATTTATTAGTGTGTTTCTACAAGTGACTGTGCATGTGTGTACGAACATATTAGTGTATTTTGTGGTGTGGTTACCTATGTGTTTTGACATAATTGTGCAAGTGTTTTAGTGGGTTTATGGTGTGGTTACATACGAGTTTTGACATAATTTAACAAACGTTTTAGTGGGTTTATGGTGTGGTTACATACGAGTTTTGACATAATTTAACAAACGTTTTAGTGGGTTTATGGTGTGGTTACATACGAGTTTTGACGTAATTTAACAAACGTTTTAGTGGATGTGTGGATAGTTACATACGAGTTTTGACATAATTTAACAAACGTTTTAGTGGATGTGTGGTGTAGTTACATACGAGTTTTGACATAATTTAACAAACGTTTTAGTGGATGTGTGGTGTGGTTACATACGAGTTTTGACATACTTTTACAAATGATTTACTGTGTTTTGTGGTGTAGTTACATACGAATTTTAACGTACAATTTCAACTGATTTACCTAGTTCTGTGTAGTAGTTCATGTGTTGCATGCATATATGTATATCCCATTATACGTTGAAAATCAGCAAAATCAAAAATGCTTATTTACTGCACGTTGCATGACAAATTTGAAAGTGTACATTTTTAAAAATGCGAAACTTTGAAAGATGATTAACCGTTGTGACTCTGTTGTGCTTACAGAAGGACATTGCTGCCAATCCAAGGGACAGAGGCTAACCTGTACAAGTGCAACCAATCCTGAATCTCTGAGATGCGTTTGGACTGCTGCCTGATGAGACAATCGATCATGGATCAACCTGAGATGCGAGTGGTGTAAGTCAGCGATCGGTGAGTCGCATGGTTTACGGTTCCTCCGGTTCCCATCATGTCGTAGGACGAATGGTCCGAAGCGACACGGGAACTGGTTGTATTTTTATTGTGTGCGAGCATAGTGACCACGACTGTACGATCGTGCAAAATTCGTACAAACTGTTTATGTATTTTATTTATTAGATCAGGACAGGGTTTTCTTGTACATCGCGTTTTAACTTGCTTACGAATTAAATTAAAATTACATAGAAGTCGGATGACCCTCCGATTTCATAGTAGTTTGTCGAGTCACTTTCAATTTTTACGCGTACTCTTTTTTAAATATACACATGTACAAGAAAGTTTCGCGAGAAACAGATTTTGATGTCAAAGTTAATTATGAATGTTTGAGTCATTTAGTGAATTTACTTTGATATTAAAAATCTGTTAAAAATGAAACAATCGATATACTTAGATTTTTGCAAAGTGTTCTTCCATTTTCTTTTTTCAAAACCTTAGAGTAAATTTCTTTCGGAAGAGACACTTTATTAGCATGTTACTAATCATGTTTCTTAGCTCAGGATTTTCAGCACACATGAAGAAAACTGGTAGGTGAAAATACAATTGGCCGTGTTCATTTTTATGCTCTAAACTCATACGCGTGCTTAGATGCTACTCGCATGAGTTAGGGCAGGTGGACACGGTTTAGTTTTAAGATATTTTGGCGATCGACAATTTGACAGTGAATTATCGACACAAGTTACACGTGTGTGTGTGTGGTTAGGTCGTGGACCTTGTGTCGATTACAAACCATATTAATTTATTATAAAATCACAAACATTTTTCAAAAAGTTATCGCAAGATGCATTCAAAATGACTTAGATTGAATTACAAATTTATAAAAGTAGAGTTAGATTGAATTACAAATTTACAAAAGTTGAGTTAGATTGAATTACAAATTTATTACATGCACATATTACATTGAATATTCGAAAGAATCAGAAAATGAAATATGTTCAATTAATGTTCACTGTCGATTGTCGATCGATTTCAGCAAAAAGGTATGAAATTAGAGTGTGAATGTTGTATTGAACTCGGGTGTCGGAGACGTCCCGGGACGTACTCCCTAGGAGTAGGCTTTTTTGCACCCGGGTGGCGTGTGTGAGAATCGTGGAGTGTGTTTTTGTGAGAATGGACTTTGCAATTTTTTAAATATAGCGTCAGGCAGGCAGGTAGCATACTTCTGGTATGATTGAGTTAGTTTTAAGTAGGTAGGGCCAGAGCAAGCTTTCATGTTTCTCTGTCCTCCGGTAAAACACACGTGAGATGCTTGCATCTGGGGGGTTAAACACGAAAAATCGAGAAGAGAAAATCTAAATTTGAATTTATTCTATTTAATATTCTCTTGAACTCGATTGTTCGTAAGGCCAGGCCTTTTAGTTTGTAAGTCGCAGTCGTGGTTCTAGACCCGATTGCAAAAATGAAGTATACAGTGCAGTGAAGTGAAGTGAAGTGCTTTAAATGAAAATTCTGCTCGGATATTCTTTTACGGACAGCGCATTCTAAGAATCGCTGGTCGTACAATTTTTAGAATTCTTTTTCTTATGAAAGTAATGAATTTTTATATTATATAAAATGTTGATTTTGTAGTTGCTGATCGAAACAAATGGATAGTTCATTTTTATTTCTATAAAAGTGCTATCTATTTGTTGAGATCGATAGTAAAATTGAAAGTATATGTAATATGAAAGCAAAGAATATCCGAGTTACCGTAAAATTTCGCGAGTGATTTTCGTGAGGCTATGTGCCGAAGAAAGAAGAGGCTATATGCCGAAAAGCCCCGGCAAAAGTTGCCAAAGAAGAGGGGAACTATTAATGGCTGTCCATCTTAGGATGGAGAGTCATTTTGTCACTATGCTCGCTATTATTTTTTTGTTTTACAGGTGTTTTATTAAACGGTACGAAAAGTATCGTCGAACGCGTTTTGCTCGAATTTTGACGAGCACACATTCGCGATTTCATTTCGAATTTTAAGATTTTTGTGTCCCTTCGCGATTTTATTAAAAATTTCAAGATTTTTGCATCCCTCCGCGATTTCATTTCGAGTATAAAAATGTTTGCATCCCTTCGCGATTTCAATTCGAATTTAAAGATTATTGTATTCCCTCGCGATTTCACTTCGAATTTCAAGATTTTTGCATCCCTTCGCGATTTTATTTTCATTACGAATCCCCTTTTTCGACAATTTCATTTTGAAGAAAGAAAAATTTTTCCTCCCCCAATTTTCTATGTTAATCATATTTTTCTGTTCCAGGTTTCAATTTTATGTAAGTAGTTGAATGTTTCAGGTTCTTAAAATCCGCAATTTTCATTGCGATTTCGATTTTCCAAGTGTGTTCTTTGAAATAAAAAAAGATTTCCTTCCTACTCCCACAATTTTCTATGTTAACTATATTTTTCTGTTTTAGACTTCGATTTTCTTTCGGTTTCCATTTTTTGAAATTTTCTATGTTAATTATATTTTTCTATTTTAGATGTTCATTTCAAGTAAGTAATTACCTTGTTCATGTTTCTTAAATCCGCAATTTTCATTGCGATTTTTGATTTTGATGTGTTTCGTTTGAAATAAAGAAAGATTTTGTTCCTACTCCCTCAATTTCCTATGTTAATTATATTTTTCTGTTTTAGATTATCATTTCAAGTAAGTAATTCCACTATTCACATTTCTTAAATCCGCAATTATCATTGCGATTTTTGATTTTGATGTTTTGTTCGAAATAAAGAAACATTTCGTTCCTACTCCCTCAACTTCCTATGTTAATTATATCATTTATTTTCAGGGTTCAATCGTAAGTAATTTATTTCACTATTTATTCTTCTTAAAATTATAAGATTTAAATTCTAAACTTGTGGGAGGAAGGGCGGGCCAGGGCGTAAGTTTTTCGTCACAATTTGTGGCGAAAAGCTTACGCGAATTGTAAGTGCCTCTTGTTCTGACTTGCACTCATCTTCACTACAATTTTTCAACTTTTTACGTATTAGAAATTTACGCAATTATTTATGTATTAGACTTTTACTTTTTACGCAATAGTTTATTCTTTTCAATTGCTTCAAAGCTAAAAGAAAGTTCTTCTAACTTTCTACCCTACTTTTTTATTTTTTCTTTTATATAATTTTACATTATACGAGTGCAATTTTAGAACAAGAGGCACATGTAGAGTCTTTAAAATTGTAATATGCGTGATTGAAATGCAATTGCAATTGCAATTACATGTCTAAATGATTTTATTTTCAGTTTCGAAGTTCTCAGACATCGTCCAGATTTTATATTGTGTTTTTTAAGGTTTTTGAATCTTTCGTCATTTTATTTCGGGTTCTGATCTTCTGGATTTTAATTCGGGTTTTGAGGTTTCAAACCTCATCGTGATTTTATTTCAGGTTTACAGGTTCTCATCGTGATTTTATTTCGAATTTTGAAGTTGCTGAATTCTTTCGAACTCAAAGGATTTCGATCTTTCAAGAGTTTCGTTTCGAATGAAAAATGATTTCATACATTCTCCTTCGATTTCGTATCTTAATTACATTTGTTTGTTCCAGGTTTTGATTTTAAGTACGTAAGTAAATGGTTCATGTTTCTCTTAATTACCTTTGTTTGTTCCAGGTTTTGATTTTAAGTACGTAAGTAAATGGTTCATGTTTCTCTTAATTACCTTTGTTTGTTCCAGGTTTTGATTTTAAGTACGTAAGTAAATGGTTCATATTTCTCTTAATTACTTTTGTATGTTTCAGGTTTTGATTTTAAGTAAGTAAGTAAATAGTTCATATTTCTCTTAATTACTTTTGTATGTTTCAGATTTTTATTTTAAGTAAGTAAGTAAATGGTTCATATTTCTCTTAATTACTTTTGTATGTTTCAGGTTTTGATTTTAAGTAAGTAAGTAAGTAAATGGTTCATATTTCTCTTAATTATTTTTGTATGTTTCAGATTTTTAATTTAAGTAAGTAAGTAAGTAAATAGTTCATATTTCTCTTAATTACTTTTGTATGTTTCAGGTTTTGATTTTAAGTAAGTAAGTAAATAGTTCATATTTCTCTTAATTACTTTTGTATGTTTCAGGTTTTGATTTTAAGTAAGTAAGTAAATGGTTCATATTTCTCTTAATTATTTTTGTATGTTTCAGATTTTTAATTTAAGTAAGTAAGTAAGTAAATAGTTCATATTTCTCTTAATTACTTTTGTATGTTTCAGGTTTTGATTTTAAGTAAGTAAGTAAATAGTTCATATTTCTCTTAATTACTTTTGTATGTTTCAGGTTTTGATTTTAAGTAAGTAAGTAAATAGTTCATATTTCTCTTAATTACTTTTGTATGTTTCAGATTTTTATTTTAAGTAAGTAAGTAAGTAAATGGTTCCTATTTCTCTTAATTATTTTTGTATGTTTCAGATTTTTATTTTAAGTAAGTAAGTAAGTGTTTCATATTTCTCTTAATTATTTTTGTACGTTTCAGATTTTTATTTTAAGTAAGTAAGTAAGTGTTTCATATTTCTCTTAATTATTTTTGTACGTTTCAGATTTTTATTTTAAGTAAGTAAGTAAGTAAGTAAGTAAGTAAATGGTTCATATTTGTCTTAATTACTTTTGTATGTTTCAGGTTTTTATTTTAAGTAAGTAATTGAATGATTCGTATTTGTCTTAATTACTTTTGTATGTTTCAGATTTAAATTTTAAGTAAGTAATCGAATATTTCACGTTTCTTAATTCCACATTTTCGCTTGTGATTTCTATTTTTCAATATTTTGCACTCCTTCTTATATTGTTATTTTACTCGCGTATTTTTCTCGAGTCGACTCGATTTTCATTTCACTTTTTCCGCAAATGTTAAACATTCGACATATTTATCGAGTGTTTCGCGAGTGAGTGTTGTGTTCTACCTGAAGAAAGAAGCATCAAAGTTCATCAGTATTCTTCGTATCAGAACGGAAAGTATGAGTTATATATCCCTACATGAACATTTATTATAATATTACTAATCTTGCATCTATTTTCTATCTTTGCAGATTATTTTTTATTATTGCAGCATAGGTAATCATCAAGGACTATTTCAGACTTCACCGATGGACACGCTAATTTTAAGTTAATTTTAAGTTGCGTCCGACAAAATGTAATATATTGTAGTATGGACGAGTACATGTGTGAAATGTGTATATACGAAACTTGAAGATATCATCGAGGGATCATCGAGGGATGCGTGCGTTAGTTTTAAGTTAATTGTAGTCTCGTGGGAGGGCGGGTGGGTCCCTGTAAGTGCCTCTAATTCTAACTTGCACTCATTTTCACAATTCAACTTTTTACGCGTTAGATTGTAGTATACCCAGTTATTTTCTGTCAATTGGCCGAACCCAAGTGGATCATTGGGGGTTCATAGTGCTGTGAACACGCGGCAGGGTTGAGCTTCAAACACTGGTGTAGCGCCTGGGACACATCTCTGCGAGGCATTTTGATTGATGTCCCATCTCGATTTGCGGGTATCCTCTCTGCTGTTAGCCTCCCTTTCAACGGGAGCGGGGAGAAATGGGAAACCCTTCGCGGATGTGTCACACGTTCTTGCCAGTGTTTTCGGTTCAATTCGGTCTCGTGGTTCACGTAAGTCACTATGCGACTACCCTTTGACCCATGAGGGCGAGGTTTACTTGGCAGGAAATGCTCATCCACCTTTTTGCGAAAGTTCTTCTAACTTTCTTTCTTTCTTGTAGAAAGTTCTTCTAACTTTCTTTCCTTCTTGTAGAAAGTTCTTCTAACTTTCTTCTCTACCCTTTGCTTTTTTGTATCGTTGTAGATCACACGAGTGCAATATTAGAATAAGAGGTACATATGCGGCGTTTAGAATAAGTATGTTAATAAGTGTGTATGCGATTGCTGTTCTAAATTGCACTCATTTTCACTGTTAACTTGTAAACTTTTTTCACTTTAGATTGTAGTATTAGTTCTGTTTCTCTCTTGCTTACTATTTTACACAATCGAGTGCAATTTAAGAACAGAGTGGGATCCCACGAAATTAGTTTTAAGTTTATAAGTGAGTCTGAGCGCTTTCAATTCTAACTTGCACCCATTTTCACAATAAGTGAAATTTTGTCCGCGTTAGAGTGTAGTATTAGTCAGTAATTCTCTGTTGATTGGTCCAGACCCAAGTGGATCATTTGGGGTTGGTAGTGCTGTGAACACGCGGCAGGTTTGAGCTTCAAACACTGGTGTAGCGCCAGGGACACATCTCTGCGAGGCATTTTGATTGATGGTCCATCTCGATCTGCCGCTTCACGGCGTGGGTATCCTCTCTGCTGTCAGACTCCCTTTCAACGGGAGCGGGGAGAAATGGGAAACCCTTCGCGGATGTGTCACTCGTTCTTGCCAGTGTTTTCGGTTCAAATCGGTCTCGTGGTTCACGTAAGTCACTATTCGACTACCATTTGACCCATGAGGGCGAGGTTCAATTGATAGAGAATGCTGGTCCACCATTTTGCGAAAGTTCTTCTAACTTTCTTTCTTTCTTGTAGAAAGTTCTTCTAACTTTCTTTCCTTCTAGTAGAAAGTTCTTCTAACTTTCTTCCCTTGTCCCTTTGCTTTTTGTACCGTTTTAGATAACACGGGTGCAATCTTAGAATGCGAGCGTTACGTTTGGAATTGTATGGTGTGCTTGTGTGTTGTATTGCGTGCGATACAAGTTCTTTGCTATACTGTGGTAAAGAACTTGTATATTTTTGCGAACGGGCTAAGTAGAGTTAGAACTCATTTATCCTTCCGATAAATGAGGGAGTTGTAAATGGCGGGTGGTTGGGACTTGGAGTTAGGGTGGGTCACAATCGTAGCGACCTCCACGTGGTGTGACCTGGTAATCGGTATCGTTTTCTAGAGATTTTGTATAAGATCTTTAGAAAATGATACCGAGCTAACTGCTACGAAGTACAATTAAGTAAAATAAGTTTGGTCAGTCTCCCTTGTCCTATACAATTTCCTTTCCTTAAAGAAGAAAATATCCTGGATGCTTTAATCGAACAGCATTAAGTATGTGTGTAGGTAAGTATATAGGTAATTATTATATATTGCATGTATTTGAACTGAACAGTAAACAAAATATTCGATTGAACTTCAATTTCCAAGATTTCTTCTTTGAACCATGAAGTGCATGATTTTTCTAGTGCTGCAAGAAACTAAAATCGAGTAATAGAATATAATAAATCATTGTACGGTAATAGATTTAAAAAGGTGAAAGTATTTTAAAGGCCGCATTATATGGTGTTTAAAATCTGTATCTCCACCCGCGCTTGCGGAATATAGAACACCCTACGTCATCTATCACTGAACATGAAAACCACTTGAAGAGAAAATTGTGACTTTTTTAAAATTTGCGATTTTTACGCTTTTCTGAGATCAGTAGAGTGTTCCTTGATCTTAATGAATTTGATGTAATTTGATTAGAGTTTGGTGAATGTGATGTTGAATCTTATGTCACTCCCTATATGATCGACGAGATGCAGTACTGTATGCGTATTGTTCTGAACACATAATTCGTATCTTTGGACCCACGGAATATATTGCAAATAGCATAGAGTCAATATTAATAAATGTACGATAAACATATTGCATTTTATTAATAAAAAATCAATATTACTTGAATTTTAAAGAATTGAACTTGTGGCGCCATCTCTCCTGCGAACAGGGTGAACTACACTCATCTGAAACACTACTTTCGTTAGTTCTCACCTTCCACCGCTAAATGGCGCCACATGTACTATTTTTGAAAAATTGCTTTTTCTGACTCACTTATCTGCAATTTTGTGTCAAAATATTTTGCAAAGTTATAGTAATTATCTTTGGAATGTTCTGCAAGAGTTAATAACCAATAAAGAATGATATTTATTATGGTCATATTACCAGAAGTTGCAACTGTTCCGAGAATGACGTATGTAGCACCATCTAGCGGCAGAAAGTGGGAACTAACGAACCCCCTGTTTCAGATGAGTGTAGTTCACCCTGTTCGCAGGAGAGATGGCGCCACATGTTCATTTTTCTTAAAAATTCAATTAACATCGATTTTATTGATTAATATGCCATATATTTGTTATATATCTATTAATATTGATTTTATGCTGTTTGCAATATATTCCATGCGTGCAAAGATACGAATTATGTGTTCAGAACAATTCGCACGATATACTGCATCTCGTCGATGATATAGGGAATGATATAAAAATGGTAAAAAATTGTAAAATCTTGATAACTTCGATTGCAAAAGTAAAAGTACCACTATCTGATGCAGGTTCAATCATCATATATTGAAAATGATTCTTTTGCAGAACAACACTTATCGATCTAATAATATTTCCAGCTGCAGTTATTTAGAGAACTCGAACGTTTTATCGAACTTTGTTGCATCCATGCCCCGTTTGGAAATCATCCAAAGTTAAACTGCATCCGGCGAAGTTTTCTTCTATTTCTACTTTACGGATAAGTCAAATAAAACGATGTCATATTCGAATCATTTTTCAATACTCGAAGTCGAAGTTAAAGGAAGAGGATGGTACAAAATATATTTCATACTCTTGGCTACTTTCAATTCTGGCGAAAACCTTTACAATAGACCGAATTTCGTAACATGTCGAGCTAATTAAAACGAGCGATTTTCCACGATTCTTTGACAAGCACGTAAATGAAGAGCACCGTAAAAATATTTCAGGACACTTCACCGTCGAAGCGTTGCTTCACGACCACTTGAAATTTTATCGTTCGTCTAATCCCATCGGATTTTACGAGTCCGAATTTTACGATAAGCAGTCTTTTCTCAGTACTGGAAACTCGTTTCGTAATCCCTAGACGAACCCGGAAGAATATTCCATTTAGTGCCATGTCCGTTCCCAAGAAAAACTACCTCTTTCCCATACAAATACTCAAAAACTCCCGAATTAAAAGAACAGTTCGCGTTAAAATTCATCGATCGTTAATGTCTGTCGAAGCCCGAGGCAATTTTCCGGAAACTATCGCGACGGTGCGAAAAGCGAGGGAAGTGTCGAAATGGCTGGTGATCATTCTTCGTTTCAAAACGGCAAATACGAGTCTCTGTTGTCCTGTGGGGGCTATAAGCCGCTGGTCCAGACTCTTCTTTCCGCGGCTCAAGAACGGATGATGGAACGCCAAGACGGCGGCGAAAATGGCGGATAAACGGGACTCTGCGTGATTTGTGGACTGCTTATTCCGCGCGATCGTCGCATTTATTTCGACGAACCACGTCGTGATCGATTTCGAATGGACTAGAAGAATGTCTGAGAAGGCGAAGATACGCTCTCTCTAAGATTTTAGAGCATTTTATAAAGAAAGGTGCGGACAATCTATGATCTTAGATCCTTTGAAATTCGTAGAGTAAGAAAGATAAATTCATCACGTTTATACTTCCTTGCGGTATAATGTGTCACTTAATTCTTTTCGTTCTAAAGTAATGAAAAATTAATTTATTATTAAATAAGAGAACATAGACATTGAGCTATATGAAAGTTGTAAACTATATTTTATCCATAAGCTATGTCTGAACTATACATAGATATTTAAAATGTACAATATTTCAAACATTAGTAATAAAAAAGTTTTGTAAAACTGCTTTCCTTTACGGTTACAAAAATTTCCTTTAATCTGTAAAACTTGTTATACGAAGAGTAACAAGTAATAAAATTCTGGTAAATATCTATTAACTTTCAACAAGTTAACACTCGATTCTCGGCGCGAGAACACGAGCCAAATTACCACGGAAGATTGATACCCGCGATACCACATTGTTGGAAGTAATTAATAATTATCGGTGACCGAGAAAATTATTCACTATTATGGTAATAGCAATTAAATGATCGCGCATGCAGGTTAGCACCAGGCGGATTTTCCACAAAGCGGATCTCTAAGCTTTTGTCAATTTGCATACAGCCTGGTTTGTTATCGTCCACGGTACAAGGGAGCGTAACGAGAGACGACAGAAAAAGGCTACTGATAATCGAACTGCAGTTAATTGTATCCCTTGTATCGGTTAATTGAAAGGGAACGTACAATAGTGAAAGAGGAAAACTACCTTTCGACGTATGTACACTGGAGTTTCATTATATTGCTTTGGATGGGGCAACCCCGGTTAATGCGTCACTATGGAGCGTGCAGTGATACAACGCGTACTGATTTGGAGCGCATGGTGATACAATGCGTGCTGATTTAGAACGCATAGTGATACAACGCAAGCCGATTTGGAGCACGTAGTGAAGCGTGGGAAATCTACGCGTTGGGTTACAACTTATGGAAGTGGAATGCGTTGAGGTACGACGCATGGAAATCTAATTTTTTAAAATCCAACGCAAAGAAATTCGGCTCGTGAAAATTCAGAGCGTAGAAATTCAGCGCGTGGGAATATGACGCGTGGTGATTTAATGTGTGGGAAATCCACGCGTAGAAATTCAGCGCGTGGAAATTCAGCGCGTAGAAATCCAGCGTGTAGGAATTTAACGCGTGGAAACTCTACGCGTGGAAATTCAGCGCGTAGAAATCCAGCGCGTGGAAATTTAACGCGTGGGAATATAACGCGTAGTGATTCAATGCGTGGGAACTCAGCGCGTAGGAATTTAACGCGTGGGAATTCGACGCGTAGGACTTTAACGCGTAGGAATTCAACGCGTCGAAACTCAACGCGTGGAAATGCAACTTATAGAAACTCAATGCGTGGAAACGTAAGTTATAGAAACGCAAAGCGTAGAAATGTACCGCGTGGAAATGCAACATTTCGATATTGCAATAGTGACCAGTGCACTCAGTGCAAGTGAATGTAACGGCGGCAATATAACGGGAGTCAACTGTAGTTTATTTAGTATTCCATTAAGACTGCACCGGTTGCAAGTGCACATCTGTTAGATTCATCTTCATAATCATAGCTTCCCACGCTATTTGTAATGAACCATAATCACTGTTTATTCACAGCCGCGCTGCAGTCGACTGGCATGTTCGTTCGCAAAGAGGATCAGTTTGTTTCGCTTAAACAAAGTAAATAGAGAGCTTGTTTGTATCAAACTTTGTAAATCCTGTATCTTGAATGTTCTCCTCTTTCCACTACATCCAACATTCTCTGCTTGTATTTGCGTTGTCATGTTTTAACATGCACTTATTGCTCATAATTTTGAGTCATTATCAAAGTGGAGATTCTGACCTCACTCGCAGCTACATACTTTAACCATTTTTATGGTTAGTAAATTATTTATGTAGTACTTATGGACTTATACTTACTTATTATATTTATATTTACTTATATTTTATCATATTCATACAATTTAATTTTTTAAGTTCAAGTTATGGTAATTTAACTTGCAGTAACAGATTTTTTGAAATATTTTTATTAGAGACTATTATGCAGTTTTTATGAAGGAACATTAAGTTACTTATGCAGTATATTAGCTTGCTTAATTTACTTATTTTTTACTTATATTTGATACACAGTCATACGTTTTCATTTTTACGCTAAAACGAAGTTGAAGAGCGTAACCCAAGTTGCGGCAGTAATACATTCCCCCAACCATCCTTATTAGGGACTACTAAATTACTTATGTAGTACTTTGACGATAATTATCAAGTCAGCAACCCATTAAGCGAAGTGCGCTTCGAGGAAGTCTCGACGTCGTTGAAATCTTTTTTCCCTCTCTTTTTTTTCGGAATATGGAATTAAGCGGATATACCTGATACCCTCTGTTCCCTCCGCGTCTCGTTCCGCGCCAAAGCTTCCTCCAATGAGCTCAATTTGCCGATAGCGACGCTGAAAGCCGAAAAAAAGAAATATGATCGACGATCAGCACGCTTTGACACTCGTTCCGCGATGCGAACGGATTTTTTGTCCGCGTTTCACGCGGATACAGCTGGCGAAACATAATTTTCGGATCACGTCAAACGGTGGTCCAACGAATTTGAAGCACTCCTCGCAGGTGTGCGGTATTTTATTAAACCCATATCACGCGTCACGGTCCAATTTTCCCTGCATTTTTCCTCTCCTCTTTTTTGTTCGCTCCCTGTCGCGTTGCGAAAAAAAGGGAACACGAGAATAGTGATCGAAAATTGTTCCATCACCGCGAGTTAGTCGACTTGTATCGCGATGAGATTCCGCTGTATTAAAAGTGCATCAACATGGCGGACTTCTCTGAGGAAAATGGCGGTACACCTTCGAAGTTTCTTCGTTTATTTTAACACGTTCACTGTGGAATAATTGGAAGATTTATTGGTCAGGATTTATTGGAAGATTTATAGGAATTTATTGGTCAGATTACTTTACGTGTCCCGTTAGGGATTGTAGACATTGCTTACATGTGTAAACGAAGTGATTGGGGATGCAAGATTCAATGGAAAAAAGCGCATCATTATATACAATTTGATTTTGTATTAGTCTAATGTTTTCGGAATATGCGCATTTTCCTTGTAATTGTATTAAATTTATTAATTTCTCCGTTGTTGAATGTTTGATAAAAGTTCCTACAGAATGATAGAGCTTGAATGATGCATTAATAATTGCATTCGAAATATCGCTTGAATTTTATATTGGAAATATTTGCTGTTGTACCTTAAAGTATTACTCATGTGAAGACATGATATATCAAGAAAGTTGGAAGGTAAAAAAGAATGCGGATTTTTCCGAAATATCTGTGCGGTATCCTCACCCTAACATCAATCTCCATGATGCTGTACAAAACTGCTTTATCCAACCCACTTTCAGTATATTTTCCGTTCCATCGATTCTTTTCACAAACGATATCCGTGCCTCTATCTACGGTCCATCATCGTGTATCGTACTAAGAAATAAAAACCACGACGTATAACTTTCCTTCGGGGTATTATTCGTTCGCTTCCGTTGATTGCTGTCAAACCGCATATCCAAGCATGCGAATATTCCGCGTCGAAACGCAGCATTCCGTTCGTCGAAACATCCTCGAACAATGCTTCTGTCTTGGAAATTTCAATCGAACAAGCCTATCAACGGAGCTTAAAAAACGAGAGGTTTAAGCCGAGCTTTCATCCCCCGTTTTGTCGTTGCGCCTACGCGCGTGTCGAGTCACGGACGTTCGGCTTCTTGCTTTTTTTCTTTTTCGCGTGTTTCTCGATTCGTTAACGTGGCAGACAATCGAGATTCGTAAGACAGTGCGCTGTTTCCGTTTTTTCGTTGAAACACGGAGATTAAAAAAGCTGCGGGGGTTGACGTCGAAACGGATCGAAAAGAGGAAACATGACGGGCAGAAGAAAAAATTCGGAAGAAACGAGCTACTAGAGGGTGAAAAGATTGGAAGAGGGGAGAGGTAGAAACATGGGAGAAAATTGTACAATAGACTCTAGTTATATTGCCGTGTTGCGAGATTTGTTTAGTGGATGGTAATAGGTGGGAGTCATTGATTTTGGGGTTTTGGGATTTGGAGAATTTGAGATTTTTATATTTTTAAATATTTAGGTTGCCAAATTTCGGTGTTGTCAAATTACTAGATCAAATTTCTGCATTTCCAAATTCCTAAATTTTCAAATTCCTAGATTGCCAAATTTCTAGATTTCGAAATTTCTACATAGCCAAATTCCTAGATTTTGAAGTTTTTAGATTGCCAAATTCCTAAATTGCCAAATTCTTAGATTTCCAAATTCCTACATAGCCACATTCCTAGATTTCCAAATTCCTATATTTCTCAATACCTACATTTCTAAATTCCTAGATTCCCAATTTTCAACGTAATCAAATTTCTAACTTTTCAAATTACTACATTCACAAATTCTACATTTGCGAATGTAGACTTGCAATGTCTACCTTTCTGATTTTCTAGATTGTCAAATCTGTGCACTACCAAATTCCCACATTCTAAAATTTTTAATTTCTCCAACTTTCAAATTGACAAATTTCACAAATCTAAACTTTCAAATAACCAACTTTCTAAATTTCCAAAATTTCAAAGTAGGAAATTCAATTTCAGCTCTCCACATACTTCCACATAGTCTTTCCACGCATTAAATCACCACTCCATCGACATCACGTAGAATAGTGGAAATATAACGAGAGTCTATTATAAACGAAATTACTCTTAATTACAGTAGAAATACGAAATGGCTGCCTAGAGCCATAATTAACGTAGAAGTTAGTGGTCGAGAATTCTGTAACGATGGTAGACATATGCGAGCCATAATTATCGCGTCAGTGAAACGATGTGCGTTCAATAGTAAAATTACATCGAAGTGGTGTAGTATACCAGGGCATAATAAGCTGCTCTTTAAAATCAACCGAGCCTGGTTGCGTTGCTCGTTCAAAAGCTTGGCTACCGTGCTTACAGGATTTCCGCGATTCAACGTTCCTTATTTGGACCAGCAACGAGAAAACAGGCTGGGGAAACAAATATTCCTGAAGCTGGCTCGTTGGCCGCTTTCAAATTACACCGACCAGGCAAAAGATTTCCTCCACAGGCAACGTAATTATTTTTCAAAACAAAATCGTTGCACTATCCGTTCAACGAACGACATTGTTCGATGCTTTTTAACCCTCGGGCTACGAAATTACCCTCTAATAGGCTGATATTTTAGCCGGACTTTTTGGGCAGGCACAAAAAGTCGTAGTTACAAAAGACGAGAAATACAATAGTTTTATTTATTATTAATTCTATTTATTTATATTTGGTGAAGTGCAAGAAGTTTATGCCACGAAGTCGCACTGCTGTTCTTGTTACATTCAGATTTGATATATCTAGGAGAAAGTTTTGTATTTTTTAAACAGAATGTGCATATGTGTCACATATGTGTGGCTATTCTACGTGTCACACAATTTATTTCCAATAAATAAAAATCTTAGCCATATTAAAAACTTGTTCAGTAATTCCCATAAATAATAGTTCATTCTCGGGATATTTTTTTCCAGTGAAAGGAAAGAACTGATAAGGGGTTAATTGACCCGTTCGAGAAAGAACTTTCCGAAGAGAAAGAGGAAACACTGGTAATTACGCGGAAGAGATGTTTCATATTTGCAATATCGAAGATAAATAACCTTTCTTACCACCCGTCGGTAGATTTTTATTTAGCCGACTACTGTGGTACGTTGTTCGCTAAACATTTTCGCGAAGTTTGTAAGGAGCGGTGATGCAAATATTTAATCAACCCTCCAGCATCCACGATCGCGAAGTAGAACACGCGGCTCAACGGAAACGGCTCCCCCGAACTTTAATACGCGTAATGCACGCTCGACGTTTCCGCGAATAAATTACGTCTATTGAATGAAATTTTATCACGAACGACAGCTTGTTAACATCCTGCCTTCGACGTGAAACGGGACGTTCTAATCGGAAATAATTTTGATAAAACGTACCTGTGTTTGAAAATACCAGCTGTAGCAGCCGATGAGAATTAAAAAATTGTATAATAATTTATTGTAACTTATATCTGAAAATACCAACTGTGTACATAACAGATAAGAATTAAAAATCTTTTCTTAAAAAAGATTTGTACAGTAATCTGAAATTTGTCGACATCGAGGAAACTCACGAGCCTTTCTTATTAGTTGAATTTTTTAGATTTATCTTAAAGATGGTAGTGGAGGTTCCGATGTTTCACTGGCATCGCGGTTTACCCTCGTTTCGTATTCCAACATTTGAGACCGCTTTCTGTTACTCGGCAGAAAGCCACAATTTATTCCTGAGAGCCTATAAAAATTTCAGATACGTTGCTCTTGGTCTACTGTACAAGGCACTTGAATCGTCTTACACGTTTGAAACAAGTACAGAGGCTTTTAATGGCGCTTGCATTATCGAACAGATGTGATTTCGGTTTTATATGGGAGATTTTTGGTATATTGCCATGGACAGAGTAATAGCGCAGATCGATGATGTGAGGTTCTGTTGCAGTGTGTGGTAATCAAACATGTAGTAATGTAACGTGTTAAATCTGTAGTGTTGTTATCAAACAGGTAATAATCTAATATGTTGTAATCAAACATGTAGTTATCGAACGTGTAGTAATGCAACGTGTAATAGTACACGTGCTAATTTAACGCATGACGATACTGTACGTGATAATGCAACATGTGGTGTATCATGACATGGTAATTTAACACGTGGTATTTCATTATGTGGAGATTCAACGCGTGGTGATATATCGCATGGTAATACAGCGCATCGCAATTTAACGCGGGGAAATTTAATTCGTGGAAATCTAACTCGTAGAAGTCTAATATGTGGTACTCGCATGGTAATCTAACGCGTGGATATCTAACACGTGGATATTGAACGCGTGGTAATCCAACGTGCGGTAACCTAATGCATGATAATCTATTACAACGGTAATCTATCGTATGGTAATCCATCGTGCAGTAACGCGTGGTAATCGTGCGATTATCTAACACGTGGATGTTTAATTAGCAGATATCTAACGCGTGACAATTGAAGCTGTGAAAGAGTATGAAACGCGAAGATAACATTTATTGTATGTATTAGTATCGATGGACCTGTTTCATGAATAATTGGGAGTGTTTCAATGAAGCGTCTAGTATCAACATTCCGTTTGCACTTTGAAGCGTGCGCTTCCGTTTCGATTGCGTTAGTGGACACTTTACAGCAGAGGGTCATAAAATAAATTTCAGGGAACGGTTACGAGGGGCGAAACCACGCGAATGAAATAACCCTTTGAGCATCGGATAGCAATATATCGTTCGACTATAGACAAGCCAAAAATACAGGTTACGGCGAGTCGTTGAAACGCCGATAGATTGATGCTACGGAAATACTGTGGGAATTGACACGAATAAAACTAAATCTCTATACACATCCAGCTTTAAAAAGCGATATATTTAAAAGAGTGCCTCGTGTCCGAAAAGTAAAGTGATTCCGACGCATCGTATAAATTTCTTCCTGCATCGGTTATATCCCGAATTAATTGCCAGTCGGCGTTAAATTATGCAATCGTACGAATAATAAGTAAAACGATTCATGAATCGGGCCGCGGATCAGCTCAAAAATGCATTTTCAATAAAGAACGCGACACGGTTAGGGCGTTGCACCGTGTTACGCGTTACGATACCGCGCGTAATTTAAATTTCAAATTTCCCGCGCACGCGTGTCCATATATACGCGGTTGCACGATCGTTTTCGTATGCAAAGTACGATGTAAGCGTGTCTCGCTCGAATTAATACACTCGAAGCCAGTCTGTTTTCTTTCGCTGATACGCATTTGTGTTCTAAAAGCAAGTTACGTACCTGGAGACGTTTATCGTGTGTCGTGACGTACATCAAAGGGATGTAAAAATGGATTTCAACGAAAGGGCTATGCGTTGCGAGGGGAAAAAATGAGTCACAAGGGCTTTACTTGTTATCAATCTTCTAATAAGCGTGTATACATCAACAACATGGCGCACCAACTTTAATAACGTGGAGCTACTAATAATAAATTCTTTGCAAAAATAATCTGATGGTTTATAGCATGCGTTAGATCTCTATGGATTAAATCTGTATTCCCAAGCGCCGTATTTTCTTGCACTGTAATTCTACGTGTTGTATTCCCCGCCGTATTTCTATGCGCCGGAGTTCTACGCGTCAATGTTTTACGCGTTGTATTTTCACGCGCCGAATTTCTACGCGTTACATTACTATGCGCCGAAGTTCTACGCGCCGTATTTCCACGCGCCATATTTCCACGTGCCATATTTCCACGCGCCGTATTTCCACGCGTCAATGTAATACGCGTTGTATTTCCACGCGTAAATGTACTACGCGTTGTATTTCCATGCGCCGAATCTCTGCGCGTTATATTTCTACGAGCCGAAGCTCCACGCGCTGTATTTCCACGCGCCATATTTCCACGCGTCAAAGTTCTACGCGATGAAGTCCTACGCGCCGTATATCCACGCGTTGTACTTCTACGCGTCGTAATACCACGCGTTGAAATTCTACGAGCTGAAGTTCTACGCACCGAAGTTCTACGCGCTATATATCCACGCGCTATACTTCCACGCGTCATACTTCCACGCGTCATATCCCTGTGCTCCATACTTCCACGCACCGTATCTCCACGCACTATTTTCCCAAATAGTGCAACGCATCATAACCGTTTCAACATTTGCATATTATTTCATTATACCCGGAATCACAAGATGCAAAGCATCGATTCATAGTCCGAAATTGTTCATTTGAAAATGTCATGGCTAACCAACTCTAACCGGAATGCGAAGATCACACCGAACCGCCGAAATCAAAGACCCTCAGCGTGAATGCTGTTAATCGACAGCGTCGTTAGCGCAGTCACCGTAACGTTGCCAGGGAAGATCATCGTTGCTTATTCGGAGAGGAAATAAGCAGCTAACGCGTTGCATTTCCAGCTGCTGTGCAAAGTCATTTCGAGGGAGGATCGACGCGTATTTCGCGTTTTGTAGCGCGGTATGCAGCCGCGATAAGCTCGCCGGATCCCGTGACTGTTCATCCTGGGTAATCCGGCTCCGACCGGACGAGAAACGGTGTCCCTTGAAAAGCGCTGCGAATAACGCGTCCGTGACCAATTCGGGTTCATGCAACCGGGACACGTTGATGAAAAAAGGAAACGACACTTGTCCAAGTGTTCCGTGAAATCGTGACACCATGACCTAACAGCTGGCTAAACGCTGTCACCTGCAAAATTTACGAACCAAATAAAATATTGCGTTGTTGCATACTAAAAGGTGCAACATGCGAAATCTAACACGATTTTATGACTGAAGTAAAATGGCACTTATGGTAAATCGATTTAAAGGTTCAAGTACGACAAAAATAACCATATTAATTCCTGATCGATGTTCTTAATTGAAAATGATACTTGAAAGAAATGATATACTTGCAACTCTTTCTTTGTATAGAGAGCAGTTCTTATTATAGAAAATACATATTTCTTGCTGTACAATAGTGCTGGTCTAAGTAAAAGACGTTCTTTGGGTATGAATAGAAAATTCATATAACATCGTGGAGTACAAAGACTTGAAACTGCATACTTTGGTAATAGCACTAAAGATTTTATTTTATGCAATCTTTGATTCAACTTTGTATAGTCATTTGTGTCAACTTCAGGCTTCAAATGCTATAAGTGTTATGTGGTACTTGTCTTCAACTTATGTGAGACATTTTACGTTTCCCGCCATTTTGTATGCAAGAGGCTAACAAAATGGCTACCATATCAATTTCCAGCTCAGATTTCATTGAGATATAGTTCGGATGGTGCCATAACTCACTTATTTTATAACGGTATGGTCTTCCGAAATTACGAGATTCGGTTTTAAACACCCTAATTTTTTCCTTGATGGTCTTTAAAGGAAACGACCGTATTCCCTTTACCGTCGCAGAAACGGCCAGTAAAGTTCCCATGGAAACAGGTTTCGTGCGTTAAATATTTATGAGAGACTACCTTCGATGTGTTTGCTCTTGTACTTTATTTTTTCGCTGCACCATTTTGTTTTTCTCGTGTCTTTTCACTCGAGCGTATATGCACGCGCCGGCGGAAACTTTACAACGGCCTAGGTATTTGTCGGTGGCCGTCCAGCGCAGCGTCCGGTCTGGGGGTCATTTGTTATAAAAATGGTCGCGGCGTTGTAAACGGAGGAAGGACGCGAAAGTATGTCCTTGCCAGCATTTTCCCTACGGTTCCTGGCGTGCAGCAATTTTCCGAATCTTTCGAAAACCGCGCCACTGCGATCCGGATTCTCGGATAATTTCCTGACCGCCATCGCTCGCCGGAAGTTGCAGGAACGGCGAAACATTCGAGAAACGTTCGTCGTGTGAATTAATTACGTAATGTACAATTTTTCTACTAGTTTCTATTTCATGTCGAACATTAACCTGTTGATCAAAATATTTAATTTGTGTAATAATTTTCAAGAAGTTCTCGATCGAGGGTTTATGAGCAAATTGCCAGTACAAAGATACTTTGACTAGTGATAATTAATAATTGAAGTACGTTGTAATATGAATGTTCTCCAGCGAAATTTAATCATGTATGCATGTTGTAACAGTTGTCACTGTTTCAGTTAAGTTGTATGTGAATATGCATGGCGAAATTTCCGAGAGATTTTTTGTTTTAAATATAGTGACGAGAGACCAGAATCTACACGGCAAAAAATCACTTTATTAAATGAAACAATCGCGAATGTATACGAATGAATGTATACTGCATGTTTTGCGAATACGCGTTTTATTGTTCAGATTTTCAGGATTACCGCGTTGGCCAATTTCTCGCATCAGCTTTATTTTCGTTCGCATATTTTCGCGCGTCGGTTTTATTCGTTATCAAGCTTTATTTTATTCGATTCCATTGTAACGGTAAAATATTGTCGGACGTTCTTTCGCGAGTTTGAAAATCGTGCGTGAAATTAATGGTTTTTAATAATGGTACGTTTCATGTTCGATGGCTCGTCGCAAAGTAATTCTGCCATTTTACGCCGGTAACAACAATGAACTATTGTTAACAATGGACCCTCCATGTACTCATTGTTCAATTCTGTTGATTTTACCGTTGAAAACGTGGATTGAAGTCGATTTTTACTCGACCACGATAAACGCGTATCGAACGTGCAAAAATTTTGCAGAAAATGTTGTTTAACGAGTCCGATCGAGCGAATTGATATATTTTTCGTGCGGATAAATTAGACGAAGATGAAGCTCTCGGAACTTTGCAATTTCCCTTCACACTCTTTCCTCAGATTTTTTCTCGCTGCAATATCCGCAAGAAGTATGAGCACGTAATGCAATAAAATCTGCAACCACCATTAAAGTGTTTCGTAAAGTCGATAAATGGAAGAGAGCCGGTGCAAATTGCCAGCTTGTTTCACTTTGTTCACGATACAAAATACTGATTCAAAAGCACTAATGCTCTAATTTTTGCCTAGACGAGTATTTAGTTTATCTATTATCTGCAACGTGTGTTGATACGATGTGTGTTGGATGCAATTTGTAGAGATTCGGTGCGTAAGAATTGCTATGCTTGGTGATTCAATGCATTGCAGATACAGTGTGTAGAAATTCGGCATATAACATATGTTACGCGTGGTGATTCTATAAGTGACAAATACCACGCGTGGTAATTCTACTCGTAACAAATATCACGCGTGATGACTCTACGTGTGATGAATACCACGTCTGGTGACTCTACGCATGACAAATACCATGCGTGGTGGTTCTACTCGTAACATATACCACGCGTGATGACTCTACGCATGACAAATACTACACGTGGTGACTCTACGTGTGATGAATACCACGCGTGGTGACTCTACACATGACAAATACCCGTCTGGTGACTCTACGCATGACAAATACCATGCGTGGTGGTTCTACTCGTAACATATACCACGCGTGATGACTCTACGCATGACAAATACTACACGTGGTGACCCTACGTGTCATGAATACCACGCGTGGTGACTCTACACATGACAAATACCATGCGTGGTGACTCTACGCATGACAAATACCACGCGTGGTGATTCTATAAGTGACTCATATCACGCGTGGTGATTCTATAAGTGGCAGATACCACGCGTGGTAATTCTACTCGTAACAAATACCACGCGTGGTGACTCTACGCATGACAAATACCACACGTGGTGACTCTACGTGTGATGAATACCACGCGTGGTGATTCACCGCGTGACAAATACCACGTGAAATGCGATTCATGTTAAATACTATGCATAGCAAATGCAACGTGTTTCAAGTACAGTACGCAACAAACGCTATACGAGGTAAATTCAGCATATAGCGATTCAATGCTTGGCAAATGCTACGTGTAGCAAACATAACACGCGGTAGATATGATTCAGAGAAATTTGCTAATCCGGCAGACACCGAATACCGCAAACTTGCCATGCAATCGCACCCCAGTATGACCCGAACAACTCACCCCAGAAAAAACATCATATTTCCCTCACGTTCGTGGCTTTGACTTACCGCGGTATCGCAGTAAATACATTTACCGGTTTGTTTCCCGAGCGAAATATGCATAGAAATTACTGTTTCCCATAGCCCGATGCTCTACTAAATCACATTGCCGGAAGAGGGTAAAATTGTCTTGGGAAAGAAGGTGGATGAGCACAGGGTACCTTGGGAGGGTGCCGTCCCAACATCACAGATCCCACCTTTTTTTTGCGAGCATACAAATACGTGAGATGTTCATACAAATTTTAGAAATAATTTCTTCCTCTGCTTTGTTCATTCACATTTACATATTCCATCGATTAATCGAGATAATCTATCGTTACAGGGTGCGGTATTTCGCGGAAAAAATAATATGATATTGGTCATTCGAAGTTTGCGAAATGATATTTAATTGAAACCCGATGAAAACGTACTTTTGTCGAGAAATTTCGAATTTCAGGGAAGGTGTATAGACCGAGAGGATTATGAGGTTCCTCCGATGCCATTGGTCGATAGTAATTAAAAGAAGAGCTCATCGATATTAATATTACCATCGGTATAATATTTCATCGGAATAAACTTCGTGCCAGTTTTTATGGATTAATGTGGCAAATGAATGTATATCAGATACTGTGTAATCAATTACTGTAATGATTTGAAATAAAGTTGTACATTTTTCGAATTGAAGTTCATATTGAAAGGCAGGTTGAATCTTTATAATATTGTTGGGAAGAGAAGTCATTATTAAATGAAATTGTACAATTAACAATAAGGCAAGTCAACTATTTTTCAATTTAAGATAGTAACATCTCCTCGCCATCCTCTTGATTACAAATGTGTCAGTCACATAAATTCATAGAATCTAATGACTAATTGACAATCAAATTAATTGTATCCGTACACTGGAAACTGTATAATGTCTCTGGAAGTATAATCCATAACCGACGACGTCCACCTTACAATATTTTCAAATCGATGTCGAAATTCGCAATCAGAGTAGGCAAAATATGCTGGTAGATCTCGTCAGGAATCACTGGTAGGCATCCCGATCGAGGATACATCATCGGAGGTTAGGTAAAAGCGGGTGCGCGACGAGGACGCCTTTTTGTCGGGTGTTTTTCGAGCGGAGGAAATGGCAGACGACGCGTACACGCCATACAAACCGGCTAATTGGTATGTTGCTACCACGACCCGGTTCTATAAACTGGCCTGCCATCGTGTTCCGGAATACGGAATGCACTTTGACCCTTGCTCGCCGTTAAATGGGTCAGCCTTATTTATCGCGACCGGGATATACGCGCATCCTGCGATCACCGTGTAAAATCACGATAAGATTTCGCCCCTTTGGGATCCGACACCGGCGTATACGCCGCGAAATTTCCGACCCGAAACTTTACGCGGATGCTCCTGCATCGTTGATGAGCATCCTCGTCGTGCTGCCGCGATTTTGCTATCCTGCAGAATTATGCAGTTGCTGTTTTTGGTTCGTGCCGCTGGCAGAAATCAGTCGTCGACTAAGAGGGCCATTTTTGAATGCAAATTTTCCCAAGCTGCACGCTTTTGGTTAGATAAATCTGAAATGCGGTTTAGTACGAGTGCCACAGTTGGATAAGGACCTAGGGTAGTTTCATGGATGGTTGCTGATTTTTTAGAGTATTGTGCGGTGACCTCACGTTATTTTGGCCGTGAGTGGTACTCGTTACGTGTAGAATTAATATGCGTAGTATTCGTCACACGTAGAATCACCACGTGTGGTATTTATCATGCGTAGAATCACCACACGTGGTATTCGTCACATGTAGAATTACCACGTGTAGTATTTGTCACACGTAGAATCACTACGTGTTGTATTCATCACACGTAGAATCACCATGCGTGGTATTCGTCACAAGTAGAATTACCACGTGTAGTATTTGTCACACGTAGAATCATCATGCGTGGTATTCGTCACACGTGGAATCACCACGTATGGTATTCTTCAACATGTAGAATCACCATGCGTGGTATTCGTCACATGTAGAATCTCCACACGTGGTATTCGTCATATGTAGAATCACCACACGTGGTATTCGTCACAAATAGAATTACCACGTGTAGTATTTGTCACATGTAGAATCACCATACGTGGTATTCGTCACATGTAGAATCACCACGCGTGGTATTCTGAACAAGGACATTTATAAATATAATTATTGAACTATGTAACTACATAATGCAATTCGTTGTATTTGAAAGTTTCTCGGAGGAAGATCATTCTCTGTAGTTATATAATAGTTTGATAGGAAACTCGAAGCCCAGCGAAACGATTAATTACTTGCTTGGAAATGAAGTTCCCTGCTAATAGTATCTAACCTATTTATAATTTAAAGTTAGTTGTGGTAAGTGTATACCTGTAAATTAATCTCCAAAGTGACAAATTTTGCTAATAAGGCGTTATCGTTTATCGGTATCGATTGAACTATTCGATAATTAATCTTCCATCAGCCTCACGTTTCTTTAATACACATTGATATATTGTCCAATAAGGATACAAATATTCGAGAGTTCAGACTCGAGTATCGATCTCTCTCAATGTTCAATCGAAAGCTGCTGAATCATGTTTGACAACATAATTCCATCGTACAAGTGACGATAAGATTTCGTGAAGGTAGCAAATTCGTGTGCAAAAGTTTGCCGAGGTGTCGTTGCATTTTCAACAAGTATTCGCAAACTGATAAATCTGCGAAGTTTACCTCGAGATATGTTCTTGTTCGCGTCGGCGTTCGATACTTCGCTATTTCTTGCTGACCCCTCGAGATTATTTCGAAAATAACGAAGGCAAACTCGTTTACTCGGACTTAAATTAATCTTTAATTGACGTCGGTGTCGAACGGGATAACTGGATCCTCGATTACGAGAACGAACCACTTGGCTTTATTATTAGCAATTTAAAAGAGTTACACTAATTGAGTTTCGTTTTAAACATTCGCCTCGTTACGAATCTTATACAAAATCTCCGAATATCGGTTTAATATTTAAAAAAAACATAACTGTCAGGTGATTCAAGAGGTAGGCTTACGGGAGGAGATTGTAAATGCGTTCTTCATAGAAATAAGTTTGTTTTACAGTTTCCCGGCCTCGGTTACTTTCCAAGGGATCTGTTCGGCATTATGGAAATGTGCATATACTTATAAGGGATTTATAAGAGTGTGTGCTCAGGAAAGAAGATAAATGTAACAGAAAAGTTGAGAAAATTGGTCTACGAAGTATGCTGCTGAGATACTAGCATTTAGTATATGCAACCTTTACATTTTTTAACATTTTTTTCTTCGTAATAGTATGCAAAGATATTCATGAAATCTGTAACATTGTTGCAAATTATTACAAAAAGTTTCAGACTCTGGAGATTATGGGGATTTAACATGATTAATGACGACAAAAAAGAATGACGATTAAAAAAAAAAAAGAATGACAAATATCAGAGAAAATTCTGATGACAAACGCGTTTGTCTACCCATTTAATTTCCCTTCTGTTTTTTCTCCGTTCCAATCTATTTGTAATTAACCGAAACAAAAATAGTCGGGTAGTTACGACGAAATTCAATAACGAAACCAATGCTATCTATTTTCATCATCATGCAACAGCTATAGATGATCGCAACCGATAACGTTGTGGTTAATTGAATTTCGCTCAGAGAGTAGCTGTATTCCAATTCCAGTTTACCTTTTAACCCTCGAATGGCTGTGGCTGGGTCAATCGTGACCCAGACCTACAAAACGTATACCACCAGCTATCGACCATAATTTGGCACTCAAATTTCCATATCAGCGATCTTCCTGCATCGGAAATACATATAGCAACTTGCAATTTCCGGAATTTCGATAGTTGGAAATTTTGCAATCGAAAATTTTGGAAGGTTCAATTTCTCAAATTTGAAATTTTGGAAATTTTTGGAACTTCTAAATTTGGAGTTATAGAAGTTTGGTAACTTGAGAAATCTCATAAGTTTGTAAATATGTTTGAGAATTAAAATTCGTACTCATCCTACCACCATTTTCTATAACGAAGCCTACCTTACCGAACATAACACTCGAACATAACCTCTCAAATAACACTTGAGGCATTATATCGTAGTACCTATACTTATGCACAAAATGCAAATAAACAATATCAGAAACCCATAGAAAAGCTAAACAGCTATAAACGAATAAAAAGTTTCGCGATAATAAATATTTTATTTCACTTTCGTTCAGTTAGGAGAACCCTCTTGTGATGGTACACGCGCGAAGTATCGAATTTGGTCTGCGTTTAATATGCCGTCGAAATAAATCCGAGCACTTCGAAAATGGACGTGTATTAACGTTCTCGGGTTGTGCAGGGCGACCGCATAAATAAAGCGGTTCAAGTTGCAGCTTGTTGCCCCGTTGGAATATTTCCTCGTACTCCAAGGCGTGCGATAGGTAACACGGGCACATGGCAAAAGAGGGTGAATGGTATTGAGTGACCGAAACAATTTGCACTCGTTCCAGCGACGTTGAATTTTATGAACTTTCACGGGCAACTCGCTGGGGCAATTCATTATCCCACGATGCAGTTCCCTTGTCGCTGCCATTTCAGAATAATCGCGTTTGCTCGCCGTGTCGTGGCCACCCTGTTGGCTACTTTCAAGAACGACGCTCGTTTAGTAATTTAAACGTTCAAAAGCTGCCTCTTGAAATATCGTTCGCTCTTGCGTCGCGTTTAAACGGATATCGAAAGACGTACGTCCATTAGCTGTTGCTCCATTAAGGGATTACACTCCGCTTCACCAACTTTTATATGTACAGTCAAAAATTTATATTGTTTAATTCGTAATGGGTCAATTTTTGGAGTAATAGGGAATTGATTATTGCAAGATTTTACTGAGACTGTTCGGAAAATTAATGTAGAATTTCGTCACATTCGCTGATTTTGTAATTTAGGCTCTTCTATTCTTGCAAGTGTAAATTTCTGATGTTTCCAAATGACTGAATCTCCAAATCCTCAAATTCTCAAATTCCTATATGTCAAAAAACGTAAATTTCGAGGTCTGTAAATTTCTACCCAGCAACATCCACCTGATAATATTCCAGGCAGCGCTCTACATGTAAACTTGTAGTACCTTAATGGAAAAGTTGGCGCAGAAACGAATAGAAACGCGTCTAATAACAGGTGAAAGAATTTCGTGGAACACGTCGCTTACCGTACGAAATTACCGTGAGAAGTTTCGGTGGTGCAAGTTCATTGAATGCAGTTTCAGCAACCGGCTGAATGTGTATACGACTCCCGAAAGCATTAGCGTGTGACGTATTTAAGTTTCGCGCGTATGAAATCCGCGACAGTCTGCCGCGAGCACCGGGACTAGCACCAGCTGGTATTACAATTTGGAAATCCTCCATTAAATAAGTCAACTCGAGAGAAACTTCGTTTCAACCAACCCGCCCGAGATCGTGATAGGCGTTAAGATTTTAATTAAGAACAGCCTGCACTTCCGTCGGAGATTTTCACCTTTTACGGACCTCTTTATGAACCTTGTTCTCCATCTAAACACCGTTGCTTCCACTCCATACTGATCTTCATCTTTAAAATACGCTATTGTTCCTGTCTCATTTATTATGTGCGCTGTGTTGCTTAATTTTGCAGTTATTAGGAGGGTGATGGTAAATGGGATTTATTGTATATTTATGGGCTGGATGGGGCACAAGAAATAGCGAAATTTCATAATTTATGTAATTATAAATTTGTAGATTTTTTAGATCGAACTGAATGTTTGTAACTTTCTAAATTTCTCAATCACCAAATTTCAATGTTATCAAATTCTGAATTTTCAAATTTTCTATATCTTCAACTTTCTAAGTTCCTGAATTCTAAATCATCAGATTTCAGAATTCTTATATTCTTGAATCTCTAAACCTTTACCCATAGTTCAAAGATAGCAAGTTCCTAAATCCCAAATTTCCTAAACCTCCAAGCTTCCAAATTCCAGTATCCCCAAGATTCGAAACTCTCCAATTCCCAAGACTCCAAAATCTCTAAGATTCCTAAATTTCCAAGTTCTCAAACTCTCAAATTCCAAAATCCCTAAATTCCGAACACCTCAACCATCTCCCGAAATTCCAACCCCCACATTTCCAAACGGAAGAAAATAAGGAATTCGTAAATTTGCGTTAACGTAAATAACCTAGATACACCTAGTCTTCCTGTACAACCCCTGTTACAACCCTCAGTATGTACAATTGTGTCGTGCAATTGTTAACGAGTCATATCCTCCCAACGTTCGCGTAATTCGTTCTCTGCTTCCCAATTTGCTGTACGACACGCTCAAGATACGCAGCCACGACAGTTACTCGCCGAGCAAAGAAAGTTTTCGCGAGGAGAAGTTGAAAGTACCAACAACGTTGTACGGTCGTTGAAAGAGGAGCAACGGATACCGGAGCAAGGAGAATGTTAGAAGCGCTAAACAACGCGACCTACATACTCGTAATCGGAATTACCCAGTCGTCCCACGTCTTCTGAAATATAATCGCGCTACGTTCGGAAACGAAATCCCGCTTTCAATTAGAACTCGTCGGGAAAAAGTTGAGCTACTTCTCTTCGGGGACCGAGTCCGCGGAACCGGTGAAAAATTCAACAGCTCGACTCCTTGAAATTTCGCTAGGAGTCTCTGCTTCGTGGCCTTTAATCGGGTCCGGAGAAGCCGACAACTTCCCGTACGAAGATCACAAGCGCTGCTCAAACGATATATTTCTTCCACTTCTCTGTTTGTACTCTTTTCGTATATTAGAGTTGGGAGCTACTTTATAAAGCACAATTTTTGCAATTTTCAAATTGAACAATTTTTGTATCTTCAAGTTTGCAAGTCCTTAGGTGCCAAATTGGCAAATTTCTAAATTTCTCAACCGCTACGTTATTGGATTATAAAATTCCTAAGTGATCCATAAATTTACAGACGTACAAATCTCCAAATTTCCAAGTCCCCAAATTCGCAAACCCCCGATTTCCAATCTCCAAACTTCCAAGCTTGAAGTACAAAATTCGCAAGTCCCAAATTATCGTGAAGGTTAATCTGCAGCACATGAAAGAAACGTCTCTATACGCGGGAAATCTGAAATGGCGGCCATGACAGAAGACATCTCGCTATAATTAAGGACGACCAGATATCGGTTTCGGGCCTTTAAAGTGCACTTCGCACACAGCCAACCGGTCCAGTGCAATATGCATACGGAATGACCGGAGCACTTTCCCCGCAGACTTTTTATTGTTATGCACTTAGGTGCATCGCGTTTTTCCCTCTAGTCGTGCTCTGTAAACTTTACCCGGTCGCGTATCCTCCACATTGTCGCCTCTAGTCCATGCACTCGGGCTTTCTCCTCTAGTTGCCTCTAGAAAAATTAATTAATTTATCGATGTTTCTGTTTCGGTTTTTGTGTGAGGCTATCGAATATTTTGAGAACATCAGGCATCGAGCAACAGAGTGATTAATGAGTCCGATAGGTGATTCAGAATGAAAGAGCAAATTATATTGGAAGACGTCAAAACAGGGTGATCAATAAGTCCTCGATATACGACGCTGAATAAAAAGTAATATAAAAAGATATCGTAACGTTATTGAAACATGTTCAATGGAGGTTGTGTGCTTAGATGAAATTTGCTGAACAAGATAAAAAATATATAGCTGTCTGCAAAGTCTACGTGAGTCGCCGTCTCGTTAAAATGTTGATCCGAATTTTGGGTTAATATAGCAGGTTATGGTTGTCGTAATGCTCGCAACAAGGTCAGATACTAAAATCCGAAATTAAGCATTTTGGTAGGAACAGGTTAACTGGCAACAATTCAACCAGCGCAATTGACGTCACGTATCCAGTGTTTCGAATTAATGAAGCAGAACCTGCTGGGAGCTTAGTGGCTCGTAGCGTACATTCAACCCCTGGAGACATCGGCGAGAAAGCTACGATAGCTCGTTTTTACCCCTAACATATTTTACCGGTGCATTCTGAATAAATACATAGGTACACCTATTCAGCGACTAACATTGAATCGCGCAAATTGGCATTTGTGACGGTGTTGAGCGTTGGTGGGCATATTTAGGGTTGGGAAGTTGAAAAGTAAGTTTAAGAATTTCAGGGTGTATTTTTGGTGTGGTAGATTGAGTGTGGTAGAAGTTGAAGATTTAGGGATTTGGAAATTTTAGGATTTGGGGATATAGGGATTTGGAAATTTGAGAATTTTGGATTTGAAGCTTTGGGGATGTAGGGATTTGGAAATTCGAGAATTTGGGGATATAGGGATTTGGAAACTTGAGGATTTGGTGATGTAGGAATGTGGAAATTAGAGAATTTGGGAATGTAGAGTTTAGGGGTATAGGGATTGAAAATTTATAAATTTGGGGACATAGGGATTTGGAAACTTGAGAGTTTGGAGATTTGACGATTTGGGGATGTAGAGGTTTGGAAATTAGAGAATTTGGGGACGTAGGGATTTGGAAACTTGAAAATTTGGCAACTTGAGGATTTGGCTACTTGAGGATTTCAAAATATATTAGCTTGGGATATCTAAGTTAACCTTCGAAGTCCACAAACTTCAAATTCTACATCCTCAAATTAATTCTTCATTAATGATCCCCAGTGTCCCCCAGATCAAAGTTCCATTATCCCAGTATCCCCACATCTCCATCCTGTAACAACTAATCCAACTTCAAACATCCCGGTTCAGGTATCCTCCCAACTAGAAGCATGGTGATGTCGACACTCTCATTGGGATAGAGTTACAAGAAAGTCTTTCACGAAACAAGAAGTTCAATCATACTTCGATTTCCAGGAAGGAGCAGCACGTTCGTGGCTGGCACGTCCTCGGTGCAATAAATGCAAACTACGTACTAACGGCAACAGAAGGCGGGCTCTGGTGTCGTAGAATGTTCTGCGGCTCTTTTCTTCGCGAAAAGCGGGAGAACGAAAGGGACTTTTTGATAAACCGGACACGTGCGTCCCATTTCCGTGCGCGGGGAGACTTTCCCGTGCAAATCCAGCTATACGCGGACCCAGCCCTCAATGCAGGAAAGGAAAACCAGTGTTCACGGCCTGAGCCTGCTATTTTCAGCCGAGAAGCTACGATTTTGAAAATTGCCTGCTGTGATGCTGGGAAATTACGGGGCAGCATGGACAGTTTGGGCTGCACGGTGTTTAAATTATGGTGCAAAGATGTGGATGACAAATACGGTAAAAATTACGTTGATTAAATAGGTAAGCGAGAGAGACAGGTTTATTATACGAATTTGTAGGGGATTTGTACACTTAGGAGCTCTGTTGATGAATTTTGTTGTTAGTTCCTCGTCAAGATCTTTGTTTATGAATTTTATCAGTCAATTGTGCATCAGTCAGTACATAGTACTGTACATGATAGATGAGTTTAATCTGTGAACTAATTGTTAGCGAGTTCTATTTGGGTTTGGTTCTTTAAGTATGTAAAGAATGTTCACCGAAATGGCTGCTGCTGAATCGTACAGAGAGTCCGCGTAGGTGAAGTTATTTGAATATCTCGTTATGTATCAGTTGTACAACAAAAATGGTTATAACATAATTTGTAGCTTACGATATTTCCTACAAAAAGGGTCCTATGAGTTTTTCTCGTGAGAGCAATAATTTCGATGTATATTTTTCCTCCGATGAACGGCACCACACGATCATTGAAAATTTACGTCTATCACGTTGAACACTCGAAAGCGGTCTCTATGTATTCGGATCTCGGATGAACGTTTAGACGAGAAGTTGCGAGAAAGTTGGTATCGCGGATAATCCCGTTGATGGCGAGTATGAGAAGTTCTCACCTACGTATATCGAGTATCGGTGACAGTTCAGTAAGCCCGGGCATCCAGGTTGCTCGATCCGCTTTAATTCGACGAAAAGGTCGTCGACGCGTCGCGGGAAATTGAATTCGCGTATCGTTCGACGAACGGCGACGAGAAAATTGGAACAAAAGAGAGAGAGAAGGGATATCGTCAGGGACATTTCTGTCCGAAAACTCTATTCGTGGCTCATCGAATTAGGGCAAATTTAAACGAGACGCGTTCAGATCGGTCTGTTTGTCGAAGCGATGCGCCAAAATCGATCCTGCTCTCTCGACGATACGGCCCATTCGGCTCGAGTTACAAACGCAACCAGCGTGCAGAATTCCGAATAATTTATACGCTAATGGGCGACGTTTATCCGATTGTTTGGAGAAACGGCCGAGGGAGACGATAGAACGATATTAATTCGTGAACGAAACGGAAACGTTCTAGGGAAGAGGTTTATGTTTCGATTCAAAAGGATTTTGTTACCAATTTGTATCGTTAAGATATAATTATGAAATATAATGGACTCGCGTTATATTGACGAGTTGCGACCCGTTGCGATACTTTGCGTTGCAATACCGATGCGTCGAGTTATAATACGTGGAAATATGCACTGGTGATATAACGAGTGGTAACTCTACACGTTGCGATTCTAATGCATCCATTTGTGACACGTGGTGATACTAATGCATCGAGTAACAACGCGTGGTAATACCACGAGTCGTAATCTAACGCGTAGTAATGTAACGTGTAGTAACCGAACGCGCAGTAATCCAACGTGTAGTAATCTGACGCGTAGTCATCTAATGCGCAATGCTACTAATGCGTGGTAATGTGTAATAATCTTCACGCGTGGTAATCTAACGCGTAGTAACTGAACGTGTAGCAATCTAACACGTGATAATCTAACGTGTAGAAATTCAACCCGTACTAAGACTAATTTCCGTACTAGTTCATAACAATCATATCACATTATAATCTATCGCACAGTAATTCAACAGGTAGCAATCTAACGTGCAATCATCTAGAGTACAATGTAAATGTGAATTCCTGAAGAGTGCAATTCATGTAAAACTGAAATGTTTCTGTGAAGATGACAATATAACGAAAGTCTACTGTAAAGAAACAAACGAAAACATTACCAGTGTGTATGTTTTTAAACGATAATTGCGAAAGTCCAGATCCAGCTGGGAACTTCTCTAACGTTTAATCCCATTTATTGAGTTTTACCGAGTTTTCAGGGGCAAAGAAGTTTTGCAAGTAATTATTATAATTATCGCGGCAAGCAACTTTAAGTACCTTTCTTTTCCCTGATAAAAAGCTTCTCCTTGTTTAGTACAGGGATAAGATGAACTCGAGTTACGTTAATTAAGCAGCTTGACGCCTAGATAGCCGAAAGCCGAAATGTAATCAACTTTTGGTGCTAAACGAAACCCTATACAGAGCACCCTAATGAAACCTTTCCAACCTTCTGAATCTTAAGGGAACTACACGAATCCTTTGGATTCTCGAGATCTTATGACTAAATTGAAGATGCTTATACAAACATTACATGTGAAAATATACAAAGAATTAACATGACATTTTATCCTATATTTATCCTGCAAAAAATTTCTGTTGGAATCTCAAGGCTGGCAATTTAATATTAAATATTCAATTAAATCTGTCCTCACACATACAAGTCATAAATAAAAGATATATTTAGCCAACAACGATTGCGAGAAACCAATATACGTAAATGTTCCAATATATGGTAACCACGAGATGAGGGGGTTAAATATTACATTCGCAGCCGGAGAGTTTTCGAAAATTTCCAATTTCCTTACATATCCCAATTTCGTAGATACTTTACAACTACTTGTCCAATATTTCCAGTCTCCGCCCGCGTTTTCCGCGCGAACAATTTTATGCATCCAGAAAATACGAAGAGAGTCACATGTATCTCGGAAACTTCGCTTTAATTCACCGCGGGAAGCAAAGTACATCAAAGTATGCGTATTATCTATGAGGCTATACAAAGTTTTACAGTCAGCTGGTCGAAATAGAAACTTGCGAACCGCACTTTGCGTCTCGGGGCACAAAATTGGACACGTACGAACGGAACAGAACTATCTGGGAGCTTTTCAGCTCGCGCAAGCGGTTACCACTATGGTCCAGGGAAATAGGAACGGTAACGTTATATCCAAAAAACATGATATTCGACCGACATCCCGGAAGCATATATACAGGCACATATATACACATATGTGCAGCGAGGTTCAAACTTTGTTCGTAAATAGTGCATGGAATAGTAAGTTTATAATTACTATTTATATTTTTAGTTATTTTGTATTGTTGTGGGTGATTAGTTATTTATGGACAGTTTTTTAGGAGGGAGTTATAGAGCGTGGAGATACAAGGCGGGGAGATACGACGCGTGGGTATTATGAGTGAGGGTACTGCGCATTGCGATAGTACACATGGAATTATGGCGTGTGGGAATTCTACGCGTAGGGATACTATAACTGGAGTTATAACCCGTGGGGATACAAACGTGACAAGTTGCAACGCGTGGAGATACCAACGCGTCAAGTTACAACACATGGAGATACTAATGTGCTGAATTATAACGCGTGGAGATACTAACGCGTCAAATTACAACGCGCTGTGATATTAATGTACCGAATTTGAGCGCGTTGCAATACTAATGTGCCAAGTTACAGCGCGTGGCTATACTACATGCCATAATCTGACGCGCCGTAATCTAACGTGGTGTAATCTATCGTGCCATAGTCTGACATGGCGTAATCTATTGCACCATAATTTAACATTTTATCGAACGCGTGGCAATAAAACTCACAATAAAAAACTGCGAATAAAATTATGAGTTAATTCGCAGACCGATTTCGTCGTCCGCGAACAATGAGCATACGCACGATAGAATTCGCGTCTGAATGGGCATTCACGGAATTTCCGTGCCAGTTGATTCCGTAGGCATATGACCGACGTAAGACGAATCAAAGGGTTCATTTTGAAAAACGAATCAAGACACTAGGCTCCCCGAGCAGCCGTGGCATTCGCTCATCCTTTGTGCAACTTCTGGGAGTACGCAAAGCGGCTGCTGGTGCAGTTCAGTGGCGGTGGAATGCCGTCGACGAATGGCGTGCATTAATTGTCCATTGTTTTCCGACGGTTCTGGAATACCTTACACCGTCTGCCGTCGTCGCACGTGTTGATTAATACATCCATATCCGTGAAAAACCGCGCAGGAATAAGAGACCCGACGACTTTCGAATACACCCTTCTGGCGAGCCTGTACTCGATTAACGGATCGAATAAAATGTAATGGCTATCTCTGACCGATATTACGAATCGAGGATAATCGATTAAGTGGGGTATAAAAAAGATAGAAGATGTCTATGTGTTAAAGTTTCCATTTAACCTCGAGCTCCATTAAGAGCCTTGTACCCGAGGGGTTTGGCCCGAATGAATCGTCGAGTTTATCACTTGTAGTATTTCTATTGAAAACGATAAGTGGAACTTTATTGGAATCGGAGGAACGATTGATCGCTGCGATTCTTGAGGATGTACGAGATGATATTACGCGTGATACCGCGTGTGGCGATACCACATGTGGAGATGCGTTGGTCTTCCTACGCGTGACGATTTCACATGTGGCGATACGACGCGGTATTCTAATGTTTGCTATTACGACACGTTGGCGTTTTTACGCGCGGTATTCTAACGCGATGAAATTTTAACGCGTCGACATTCTAACGTGTTGGTGTTCCAACGTGTGCTAATCTAACGCGTTGGAGTTTGGACGCGTGATAATCTAACGCGTAGATAATTGATGCATCGTAACTCTATCGTGTAGTAATCTATCGCGTAGTAATCTAAAGTATATTAACCTAACGTGCAGTAATTCAACGTGTAAGATTGCGTATGACTAAAATTCATGTTATTGTACATTTATAAAAACTGATGCGCATATTGATGAGGGTTGAAATCAGACATAAAGCATGATTATCGACGAGCAGGATATGCACTTAATAAAGCGTGGGAGTACAGATAGACTAGCGAAGCGGAAAACTTGTGCAGAAGAGGAAGATGGTAGGTAGAGAAGAAAGGATGTATAACATCGATGGCTATACGTATGCATAGGTGGAAATTGGAAATGCTTTGCATAGTTGCCACGGGAAATTCACCCCCAACTAGTTCGTGGACGATACGCTCCGGTAACAATTTCCACGGGTATTTGTTTTCCGTGGAACTGTGCAAATTTCGAGTGGACTAATATTATTAATTTAATTTTACTGCACGGTTAATGGAAAAAGAACATAAATAGAAAGTTTGCGAATGTAGTTTAACACGTTAATTACCACAGTGGAAATTATACGGAGTATCTGTGCAAATGTGGAATATTCGTAACCAAAGTATGATAAATATGTTAATTAGAAATGAATTAAATACATGGCTGTTGGCACAGCTATGATAAATGAGTTAAAATTGGAACAAAATTATTTGTATCCTCCCGCGTTCATCGCCATATTTAACCCTGTGCTTGAGCTAGATGTTAGGGTAAATCACTTAAAGAAGAAACAGAAACTAAATTATTGACTGCTCATAGTCAATGATATTAATAAGTTATACCATCAAACTGGAAAGTACTATCTATGTTCTTTTAGTCATTACAAAGATATGACAATTTTCACTGCGGCAGTCATGTTACTTGAGGCTTTATTTTTCTATAGTTAAGTTGTAATGTTAAGTTCGTCGTTATTTATCGTGAAAAAGTTATTTGATAACGGAAAGTCAAGAGTACAATAACTGATGCAAAGTAAGCACCAAAAGTTTCTTATCGTGCACGAATTAGAGAATCCTCGGCAACGTCTGAGAAATCATGCGCTGTCTTATGTATGCATAATGCCCTTGAAAGGTGTGGTTGTTCAGTGGTGTGAAACAGAGCGGGAACAGAAATGTGGCATGTTTCGGCGGTGATACTAATTCTTGCATGACACGACAGCTGCGAAGCGAAACGTTCAAGCGAGCTTGGTCTTGTCAGAAGACTAATTCTACTTCTGCAGTTCCTGTGAATGTCGTAAATGCGACGTAGAATTATTTTCAACCCAAAAACGCATTACGTAAAATTACATCTTATTGTTAGAGAAGTTTTCCAATTTTTAAACGGTGTGGATCGTCAAGGTTGTGAATGTTCTGGGTTCTTTAATTCTTGGGGACTAATCAAGGTAATCTCTAAATTCCATATTTTACGCTGTCAGCTTCAGTAGGGCAGCATCAAGTTAATAGGGATGTAAGCAATCGCTTCTGATGTTGGATCCGTCAGACAATGTTGGATCCACAGGTTGATACTGACTGAGCAATATTAGTTTACTCTACTCAAGGCTGACATGACCGATTTCCACGGAAGCAGATTTTCAGAGAGGTTCTAGGAATCTAGCAAAAATCCAAGAGTAACATGGAGAGATCATAAGACCACGAACATAACCCAGTAAAAATTTAAGAAGAGTATAAAAGCCATATAAGTAAAACTTTCAAAGATCCCAAATGTTCAAAAGATTCTGACGTTCATAATTAAAAAAATATTGGCCCAGCTCAATTATAACAATTTGTATTCGGATGCTCAATTTCACCCTAATAGCTTAAGCAGCTTTGGCAGCCTGTAATTATCATTTAAACTGTTCGGCTTATCGGAGATCGAATCTGAGGCAGCATCCCGTAAGATCCGGATCAGCCGCGTCCTTAAAGCCGGCGCAATCCACGTAACCGAGAGTGCAATAGTCCTGTAGCGAATTCAGATGCAGGGCGCGTCGTTGGGGGTTGAAAAAAAAGCTTCAAGTTCGAACGTCTGTAGGAAGCCCGAGGTTAGGCGTCTCTCTCGTATCGGTGGCATATACAGAAGGGGTAGGCGTGGCACTGTGCTTGCCCGTTGGATGCTTGCGCGTGCACACATCGAGCAACAGACACACGCATGGTGATGGAGCAAGAGACACGAGTGTGACCAGGACAACTGTTCTAAATAAAGATGCACGCGATGGAAAAAGATCACCAGAACCTGTAGAACAAAGACGGAACAACGGTTAGCAAATATGACGAACATAGGCACAGAAATGTAAGGGTAGATGTATGATAAAAACTGGAAGTGATGGAGATAAAGAGAGAGGTGAAATTGTGATCATAGTACACTGGGAAATGTAGGTTCTCTGATTTTTAGAAGGTGAGTTTTCGAATTTAGTAGAGCGTTTGGACCTGATGATATTTGAGAAGAATTTTGGACATGAATTTTCAAGTTTCTATGTTATCTTTGTGAATTCTTGAATTCTTACGCTCCACGTTTTTTAATTCGAATTTGCTAATTCTCTAAGTGTCCAAAGAAAAATATCAAATTGCTAAATTTCTAAAGATCCAAGTTCTTAACTTCTCAAATTTCCAAATGTCCAGGATCCTGAACCTCTCTTACTCTCAAGTTCCTAAATTCCTATAATCTCTTAAATTATTAAATTCTTAAACTTAAATTCTCCAACCCCCAAATTTGCAAATCTTCAAATTTTCAACCCCCAAGCTCTCAAACTCCCAAACTCCTAAATTTCCCATCCCCAAATTCTTAAACCCACCTTCCAAATTTCCCAATCCTCGAGGCAAATCTGAATCCCCATAACTTTTACATTTTCGAGTTACTGAACTCCCCAAACTCGCAAGTACCGAAAATGTAGATCTATTGGAATCTAAATATTTGTAGCGTTAAAATTGAAAATAAGTGGATGTTCGTGTCCCATTAGTGAGACGAGGAGACAAGAAGATTTGGTTCGTCACGAGGCGAAAAGAGACGAAGTGATCGCAAGTTTAGGGGTGGGGGGTTCGGTTCAACGAGCGAGAGAGAGGGTGGGGGTGAAGGAGAGCGAGACAGCACAGTGGCTTCAGTCACCGCCCGATCCTCGGCGCGCACGGTTTTCAAGTGGGTGTTTTTCGCGCCGGGAGAATCCGCGATTAACGAGGTCGTTTAAAGAGTGACCCACGTCATGGCTATCGTTTGTTCTCCACCAGTATTCCTATAGTAGCCGGTCAAGCTTCCGAACAGTGAAATTAATAGAACTTGTTCGAAGTTTCATGTACCGTCTTTCTGTCCGTTTAAGTAAGTGTTCGCGGTTGCAACTTGCAAGACAGTTTCATTGAAATGACGTGAAAAGGACGTCATTACGCTCGAATTAAATACGGATAGTGTTCGTGACGTGCGGGTATGTTGATACAGTGACAGCTATGGCATAGCCTAGAATCTGACGTTCGTCATTTGTGCGTGCGGATCGATGCATCGATCGAGGCGATCGCGCGAGCGATCGATATTGCAGAGTGACACTACGGTGTAACGGATCTTGACTTTCGGACGAGATTTGTGCGTGTATATAGTGCGTAGAACGACAATTTTTGCGTGAGACATTACTTTACGTTTGTTAACGAGTTTGTCTACGATTTGCACCCTTCTGCGGATTTCCTGATTTTGCGACATGCAGAAATTGGAGCACCGGTGTCGGCCGTTGGAAAGAGTTTAGGTGAGTACAGTTCGAATTTCTATTGCCTGGTGGTTACTTTGAACAATCGGTATTTACACGTTGGCAATGTTAATAATTACACGCGATTTGCGGTTAACCCTCACATCTGCAGAATTTGATGATATTTTTCATAGCAAAAATTAAGGTTATGATTAAGGTTACATACCCCGGGAAATTAATATATAAACGAGTAGCATAACACTACAGAAATGAAAGTAGAGGATGTAAAATAAAATTATCGTTGTTCAAGGTAATTTGTGTACAATTTTTCGATAAATTGAAGGAAATTCTTCAAACTAACCTCGGATACAAATGCTTCGCTTCGGCGTAGCGGTTATTAAAGTCAAGAATATCAGTATGCATTAATATTCCTGGGTTGCGAATAATTAAATAAACTGTTGCACCGACGGAAACGGGAAATATTTTCCCTGGAAATATCTACTCTATCTTTGCATTATACCGTTTATTAGATTCCGACGAGCAATTTCGTAACGTGACTTACACTGTTATCTCCTGGTTAGAAAGTAATTGTTATCGAGGAGAGCTTGCAAATCCACCGCAACGAGCTTCGAATATTGCAACTGCCGTAATGGTATACGCGTTCTCTAATGTAATACAGACCTGGCTATTTTGTAATAACGATTCTTATAAAGGTACGGTCATTATTATTGCTTGCTGAACGCAACAACGTTTCATTACCCGGCATTCTTCTTTCAATATAATTCGATGCTTTCGCAATCACGATTCTTGGTCAATGTTGATAAATTTTATTGCTATGAAAAAGTTACTTGTACGCAGATAACTTAGATCGCATACGGTGCGTCATCGGTTATAATGTACGCATTGTATAAGACGCACAGGGTACGTCATCGGTTGTAACATCCATTGCATAGGACGTACGTGCTGCGTCATCGGTTATAACATACGAATTGCATAGGACGTACAGGGTGCGTCATCGGTTGTAACACCCATTGCGTAGGACGCACGTGGTGCGTCTCTAATTGCATCGAATAATCAGGCAAATACACAAGCTGCGTTATTAGTTGCATTGCACAGATAGCTCAAGGTATACGGGGTGTATTGTTAGTTGCATTGTATAGATTACGTAGGACGCATACGGTGCGTCGCCAATTATATACGATGCACAAATTGCATTGTCAATTGCATTGCACGGATGGCTTGCAACGCATAGTGTGCGTAGTTGGTTATATTACATGGATATCGTAGGATACACACGACGTATCATAAATTAATATTGAATAATTGACAAGGGACGCATAAGATGCGTCGTCAATTGCATACCATAGATAGCTCATGACACATAGGGTAGATTAGTTGTATTATGGGACATATTCATTGAATTATTAATTGTATTAAATAACTAAAACACGATACAATAGTCACATTATCTGCGTTGCATACATAGCTTGTGGCAGACAGAATGCCGTTGATTGCATTTACATGGAGAGAGCGCACGTGGTGTCGTCACTTGTATCGAATAATTAAGACAGGAGGTGTATCAGTTGTATTGTACGAATAGATAATGCATTTATAGCAGTTGTTCTGTCATCGGTTGTGTACTTGGATACCTTAGGACGCACCTGGTGTGTCATTGTATCGAATCATTGATACAGATCGTGGGACATGTGTCTTCAGTTACATTTAATAATAGTTCATGTAAACGGTTCAGAACATAATATCTGTGAAATGAGTTGTATCGAGAAGACATGATGCATACGGTGCGTCGTTGAATATGTAGAATAAGATGTGACACACAAGGTGTGTCAGTTGTATTCCACATGTGTCTCGTGCATAAGATGCGTCGTTGGTGCAGTATTAATCCCGAACCGTAAAAGCAACGGGAAGCAAGTGAGAAAACGGGGAAGGAACACAAAAGCGAGAAAACAAGGGTGGCAAGCGTATCTGAAAGTGACGAGGACCGTTCGAAGGAGGACGCTATTTCGCTAATGGAAAGTCAGATCCACAAATCGGTGATACAGCCGTTTTCATTTCTTTGTGTTTTAAGATCGTTCAGGGAGCTTTTCAATTCGGGTTACCTTGAGCACATTCGGCCGCGATCGATATCGAACGAGGCACGGAAAATTGAAATTGTTACCGATAGACACGTTATCGAAAACGATATTGGCGTTGTAAAAAATTTCCCTTGTCACCCACGTGATTTTCCGCGAAAATCGTGAAGAGCTTCAATTTCGATACATCGTTGAAACAACTCGTCGCAATGGAGGGTAGTAAATTTTTGAAACACGAAGTCATGTAGAAGTGTTATAGAAGTAACATAGAATCTTTGTTCGCATAGTATTTAATTATTTGCGAAGATTATGTAGTCAGATTTATAGGGTGTTATTATGCAATTGTATAGAACTTACGGAATGGTTGAAGAATTCTCAGATATAAACATCTGTTGGACTTGGTCTCTGTGGAGCGCGAAAACAAAGGATTATACCGTCGAGTTCTTGCTGTAGTGTTTACGAAACGTACTTAATCCCTTCTTATACGATTTCTAGACGCACTTCGTAGTATTATAGCAGTATCGGATATTTAACGAGAATATTATTTCTTTCATGCGACTTTTAACCATTTAGTTAAAAATTGTTAACAATCGTAGAAAAATTATTTAATAAGTTCTATTTATAAAGATAAATAAAAATTTTAAATGTTGTGTAGTTTTAAAGAGTTTACCTGCTAGTAAAAGGCACGTGCTTAATATCAAAATAAGAGTCGGCTATTTTTCGCTACTTTCAACCCCCGAGTACGATTCGAAAGCTCTAATTAGCGAATCAAATCCGAACAGATCAAAGCCGAGTGGCTCGGTGTGTATACGTGTTGCCAATGAAGTAAGTTCGACTAAAAGCCACTTGACCTGTTTTTCTGCATCGCCGAAACAACGACTGGTTCGGTAAACTTTAAAAAAAAAAAAAACACTTTTCTCCGTGTAAACACTTTTCCGGATTCGAATGTCACCGCGACCACGCGAGACCCTTGCTATTGAAGTGTTTGCGAAACGTAGAAAGTCTCCGTGTAGGTCTGTGTGCTAGTATCGATTGTAAACATCGAATTCAAGTCTTACGATTCGATTTAAGAAGTGTTTTTGCGCGTCGACGAAAATCCCGTGAAAGAACAAACTCGAGACGTCGGGATGCAGACTTCGCGAGAGGAATACCGCGGAACAAAAATAAGCTCGAGAAACTTTGAGAATATTATTAAAAATATTCCTCTCTGGTACTCAGATTTCAATTCTGCCGTGTTTTTATATCGACGGAATATGGAGAACTACGCTTTTATTTTCGTTCGATGGATCGTACACGGTATCGATGTGAACGATACAAAAAGTGGAAAAGTGATGATATTCTTTCGAGTTTTCTTTTTCGGAAAAACTGTTTGCGAACGCTCGAGTGAACGAATCTCGTTACAAAGTGTTCGCACTTCAGTTCATGTTGCTTGCAACAATAACGACGCGAAATTGGAAGAAATTCCATTTTGTACCATTTGATTACCTGACAAATTCGCTTTATAACAATTTCACTTTATTAAATAAAATGTTGCCGAGAGTACCGTATGCGTTTGTATAGGGAACCGTTATTCGCAGTAAACAAAATTCGTTAATTAAAAACGTACTCAAACACATTCCTGTGCGGCGAGTTTTTAAGCATTGATATTCCAGAATTATTGTATAGAATATTTGATTCCGTTCAATTCAATTGTTGTCGTACAATTTTCGTGTCCACTCAAATTATTGATCAAATCGAACAAGCACCACTTTTCATTAACGTGATGAGTAGAGGGTAGATCAATAGAGGGAAGAAGCTAATATTTGCTGCTACAATTGTTCTATAAAAATCGACATTACACTTGAAATGTAAGGGTTTAGTCAACTCTGATCAACTGGTGGGAAAATAACATTGTAGATCCGATTCGACTTCAGTGATACTCGGTCACGTTTTCTGGCGACACAAGATGGCGTAACAATATCTTCGATAACGAGGGCTAGTTGGAATATCACGTTTATCTCGAGTTCACCTGCATATATCGCAAACTTGCACGTTAGAGATCCGATTCCGTGGCAATTGCGTACAATTCCGTAGTTGCAGTAGCAGTAACATCGTTCATAGCGTGATGTTATGAGTTTACACCGCGGTGGGTACGCGGATTTCATGCAGACAAAGACACGTTCGAGCGGGCGCTGATTAATGCTGTGTATACGTTGCGTTCAAACAAGGTGTCTATATCGTTGCACCGATAGTCGTTAAATTGCGATATCACTCGCTGAATTACACACGCTTCGGACTTCTGTTGAAACCCAATCGGTCGACCAGTTATTCGATGTTGGAAAGAATATTCAAATCTTAATATTCTAATAGCAGATGATTGACTTCTACGATAGTCTGATGTATTTTTGCATACAAGTACTTCAATAGTTTGAAAACTGCTACTTCCACTTGGAACTGTTTTAGTTAAAGCTTGCAAATCTGAAGATTTCATGTGCAATCTGCAACATAACGTTTAACAGAGTTCTTTATAAACACGTATAATTTGCGAGAAGAAATTAACCTTGTCCTGTGATTTGTCAGGTGTGTCAGTCAGAATTAATCACTGCTGCAAATTGGACTTGAACACCAAATTGCATTAAAAAAATTGTATTAAAAATTCGAGTGAAATTGATCACAGCTGAAGTATGAGTCAGTCAGATTCAAAGTATGGCAAGAGGTTAAGTGTAGAATAGGGTTCACATGTTTTGAACGTGAACAAAATATAGGAAATATATTCCCAATTGATTGTTCATATGGTGGATTTATATAGAAAATACTGTCGATAACAGTGAAATTGAATATTGAAAAATTGTTCCGGTGTGTAAAGCATCAAGTTATAGGTTTGAAGAAAGTAAAAGCTTGGCTAACGAAAGTTGATATCCCGAGGTAAGTCACGCGTCATTCAAAGGCTGTTGGCGAACGAATTGATTTATGGGTGCCGAATGTTGGCTGTTCCAACGTACCCATGAAGAGGGATTTCGTGTTCCCGACGATAACAAAGCACGGTAGATCTCGTCTTTCATCATCCAGGATGGACAAGGAATCCAGCCTAGCACGTACCGGAATTAAGCTGTATCGGGCAACGTAATAAAAAGTTTCCTCGATGCTCGTTATACGCGAAAACTTTCCTGTTACGTGGAAACATTTCGTTCGTGTACCTTTCCCATTTTTTCTCTCTCTCAGTTGACCTAGCGGCGAAAACGCGAGACGATGTTTCGACGGAAGTTTCGCCGATGACTTTTGCCTAATTAGATTAAAAGTAAAGTAAGTCGCGCGCAAACGAACGGCCAGAAACAGTGGCCATCTTGACCAAGAAACGGGCTTTCATTATTTTTGCAACTCCCCGTTTCTTCGACCTTTGACTTTCGCTTTGGCGATTTCTGTCCACTTTCGTGGAAACTTTTTCGAATGATTACGCCCTCTTCATCATACACAAGACGTTCGTTACGCGAAATATTTAAATTCTGTCCTCTTCTACTTTATTTTTGGAAGTTTGGACCATTTTGTCAAGGGGGTAGTATAAACTTTTAGAAGTTTCTATACTGAAAACTACATGAAAGAATTAATCACAACTTAATTTTCTCTTGTATTCTTATATACTTCATAAAGTTAATGTATCTTGTCAAACATACATGAGTAACAAAATGTCACTACTTTTTATTATTTGACACTTTGCGTAATTACTTCCTGTTGCACCTTTCAAAATGCAGACTCGCAACGTTACATCAATTTTTGACAAAAGATAAGTGCTTTCCACTGTTTAACGGGAGGATTGTTTCAAAATTGAAAATATCAACAAAGAGTTAATTGACTCACGGATTGAAAGTTCTTAAGCGTCACGGGGCTTTTATACGTGAAAATGACTTATGGGTTACCGTGTACAAAGGATTAAAATAGACGACACCTTTAGCAGAAAATTTCCCGGATTTTCTGGAAAAATACGTCGTCGGAAGTATTGATTTTTCTGTCGTTGAAAGGACTCTGCAATCGAGCCACGTTACATGACGAAAATATCTTAAAATAAAAAAAAGTATCATCGAATAGGATCTGGAAAGTCCCTTGTACTTATATCGGCCAGTTGTTATAAATCATTTAAGTTTGATCAGATTAAAACGTGGAAATTATCCCGTTATGTCTGTGGCTGGTTCTAGAACCGCGGGTTGTCACACTTCTTTGAAAGTTTCGTCGATAATCAGATCAAAAGCTCGTTAACTATTGAAAACTCTTGACACGCCGATAATGTCGGGCGTTTCGATCATCCGTCCTGCTCGTTTTTTCGCCTTTGCTTTTATTTTTATTCGAACCCTCGTTTAGGGCCGTGATTTCAACTTTTCCGTCGGGACCACTGGTAATTAAGGCTAACCAAACTCGCAAGTTTCTGCTGGCTCTTTTGTCGGGAATAATGCGCCCTGGGGACACGGGGCACTTTTGAATTGGTCGACGAAGACGTATACGATTAACGAGACAGCCGATCGTATTTAATTTATGAAATAACCTGATCCCATCAACTTTTCGCTTAATCGCGCGTCACTCTGCGACAGTTATTAAATCTCGTATCAGCAAATTTTCAATATCGAGCGTGTTTCATTAATTTTCGACACTCGACTTGATTCGTAACTTTAATGTGAAATTGTACTAGCACCAATAATTATATGGTAGAATGTTTGATAATACAAGTATAACAATTGTGAACAATAGACCTATTATCCTAGTATTTTGTATTAATTAATATTTCATATTACATAACTGAAGTTTCAATATGCCTTACATATCCTCTTCCCTGAGGCAACGTCTGACGTTGCACGTGCTGTTTCAGAGTCTGACACGACACAGTCAGAAATTTACAGCAAAATATTAACATAAAATACTAAAGATCGAATCAATATCTCGACTCAGAACGAAAACGCACTAAAATTTTCATTATTCCGCGTTTGTTACAACACTCGGCCACGGAAATAATAAAAAAAAATATTGGAAGTGACAAGTTTTTCTCGCTACATGGTATAATCAGTCAGAATTCCAAAAATTTCGCGTAACTCATGAATAATGCCGCGGTTTTGCATCAAGTTTCCGGTAAACTTGCATCGGTTGACTGGCCGCTTCCGTGTTCCATAGGAAATTTTCTGATGGCAACCGCAAATACCGAAAGCCTTGCCTAGAATATTTACGAACTTCCAAACTTTAGACGTACGGTGCTTTCATTTTTAAAGCTTAATGGACGGTGGCGTGTAATCCCGTATGAAGTATGAATATCACCGACTCGGTGCTTCCCTCAAACTTTCGCTCGATTACATCTGGAAAAATGGTTTGTTAGCGACATGCGTGCTTTGCGTGGAGTTATGAGCTGAGTTCTAACATTTCGAGTTCTGTTGATTGAAGTTATAACGCATGGAGTTCCATTGCGTTGAGTGCAATTTGTGGAAATCTGATGCGTAGACTAGTGCATCGAATTCCGCATAGTAGAATTCTAAGGATTGGAGTTCTTATAGCGCTGTGTTCCATCGAGTGGATTTCTCGTGCGCTGAATTCAAATGCATAGAGTTCCAACGCGATGAGTTCCGGTGTGTAGAGTTCCACTTGGGCCGAATTTCAACGCTCCGAATTCCAACACGTAGAGTTGCAATGTGCTGAGTTCCAACACGCCGAATTCCAACGCATGGAGTTCTCACGCGTAGAATTCCGACGCGCTGAGTTCCAACGCGTAGAGCTCCCACGCGTAGAATTCCCACGCGCTGAGTTCCAACGCGTAGAGTTTCCACGCCCCGAATTCCAAAGCGTAGAGTTCCAACGAGTAGAGTACCCACGCGTAGAATTGCAATGCGCCGAGTTCCCACGCGCTGAGTTCCAACGCGTAGAGTTCCAGCGAGTAGAGTTCCTACGCGCTGAGTTCCATGAATTAGAGTTCCTACGCGCCAAATTTCAATTGCGTCAAATTCTGCGTTTAGAATTCCAGCTTGCCGCGTTCCCAAATGCCGAATTCCAGTTCTGTCGAGTTCCCATGCTTAGAATTCCAACGCGCTGAGTTCCCATATGCCGACTTCCCATACTTCGGGTTCCATCGAATACCCACACATTTAGTTCCACTATACCATTAATGTCCGATCAAAGAGTTAAGAAACTGCTGCCTACCACGTTCATTGCACCCAGGAGTACCAAGTAAGAAAATTGAGAAGTCTGAATAACGTTATTCGTCGAACATAATCCCGAAGATGGAAGTCTTTAGCGGGCTCGCGTAGTGCCGATGAAAACGGAGGCGAGTCGTAAAGAAAAAGTCTCGGCGATGGTTTAAAGAAGCAAAAGTTTCGTAGGCTGTAAACGTTCGCTGAGGCAGTACTCGAGGGTGCAGTGGCCGAGGAGCAAAAGACGGTGACGGAAACTGTAAAACGAAGGTCTAAGTAGCGGAGAGCAGCTTAAAGCTCCACAGCCACATGTGCGGGTATTCCCGAGAAGCATGTGGCTGGGCTCGAGTAGTAATCCGGACTACCATTTGCAGCCACGAAAACTAAGTACGTGAAACGAATTATTATCGGACCACGGAACGAGCTTGAAGCCGCAGCCGAGTCGAGATTATCAGCCTCGGTGTTTGCCTCGCCTCTGAACTGTCTCTACGGGCTGGTTCCTCTGAATTTAACCGGTTCCCTCGCCTTTTTTTCAACTCGATTCTTCTGAAAGCCACTGCAATTCCTCCTCGAGAGACACGACCTCCGGCAAATTAATGCGCTCTACGATTTCATGATCGTCTCGTAGAAAATTCTACGCTCGCTCTAGTCGGAGATTTCAGGTTCTAGGATGTTCTAGCATCGTTCTGGAATAATCAGAGTTGCAATTTTAAAAGTTCTAGCGTGTGAAATTGTAATTTGTAGAGGTTTGTTGCATGGGGTTTCTATTTATCCAATTCTAATTCGTGAGACACTAATGAGTTTCTATTGGAATTCCAGTGCGTAGAATTCCAATACGTGGATTTCTATCTTGTCAAGTTCAAATATATGGAATATCATAGCGTCCAGTTTCAACGCGTAATAATTTTCATCAATGTAATAATTTTCACTGTTTGCAATTGCAATATCGTACGTGCATTTCCCCCAGTTGCATTTATTAGTATTCACTTTCCGTAACATGGGAAATTTCAGTTGTACAGCGTACAGTCTCAGGCTAGTATTTTAAGCGAGAGTACGTTTTCGAGTATAAAGAACTAACAAGCTCTCGGAGTGGGCGGTATAAGTGCTTTTAAATTCGAAAGTATAGCGGCAATTATATTTACCAATTGCTACTTCAATATTGCAGACTTATCGTTTATAGCAAGCTAATTAGCACGGTACGCCGGAAAACGCCTAATTAGAATTTATAATTCCTCGGCGCATAAACTAGTAATAAAAATTAAATTGCATAGAAGCATTCACATTTAGACTCGCTGAAATTCTTACCTCTTCAACGTAACGGTGACCTAAAAATCATCCCGCGTTTTCACGCAGCGTGCAAACAAACATAATCTGCATGAATCGTAAATAAAAATCGTGGCTGTAAAAGATAATCGCGTGCACGCGTATCGCAGTTAAAAATGATAAAACGTGCGTTTAGAGTGGAAAAGAAAGGGGAAAGTAGAAAAGGCGGAACGGAAAGAGAGGATAAGCCGCGATGTCCAGCGGTATTGCCGGCGATAATTTGTACCACGGTGAATTATGCATGACCCGTGTACGCGATAGATTATGCGTTGCGATGCCACCGCGTAAAACTCCCAAGAATATAATTTTACCGAGTGTCCCCGGCCATTATCGAACATTAATTACCCGCCGCTGTAATTTTATCGTATACGTGTCAGTAATACGGCCACCCACGCGCCTATTATTGTTCCATTAACGATCCGCGGTTGAAACAACACGCGCGGGGAGAAGGCCGATTTTAATACGGTAGACACACTTTACCGTTGCCGATACCGCTCGCATTCTTTCCGCATCTTCGATGGACTTTCATAAACTGGTTCTGGGGAGTTCTCGTAAGGATCATTTTGTATTTGATCTCATTGGGGATTTTTGAGGATACTTCTGTGGACGTAGTTTGCAAATTTTCAAGTTTTAAAAGTTATCAGGTAAACTTCTCAAGTTTAAAAGTTTCTAAATTTACTAATTTGTAGCTTTCCAAATTTCCAAATTAGATTCCAAGTTTGCAAAATTTATAGTTTTTACAATTTCCATATGTTTAAATCTTCACTTGTACAAATCTTCACATGTCCAAGTCTCCACATGTCCAAGTCTCCACATGTCCAAGTCTCCACATGTTCAAGTCTCCACATCTCCAAATCTTCACATGTCCAAGTCTCCACATGTCCAAATTTCCACATGTCCAAGTCTCCACATCTCCGAATCCCTACATCTCCAAATCCGCACATCTCCAAATCCGCACATCTCCAAATCCTGAAATCCCCAAATTCTCAAATTCCCAAAATTCCACATCTCCAGATCCCCAAATCCTTAAGTCCCCAAATCTCTAAAACCCCAAAATCCCCAGACTCCACAACGATGCCCCAGAAAGAGAGGATTTCAATCTACCTCTGTCCATTTAATCTGTCCTTGCGGAAACCAAACACGTAGGACCGTGTTCGTAGAACATTAATTCGACGGTGAAGACAGTTTATTCGTGATAAAATTATTCCCGGTGATTGTTCCGCGTGGAAACAACGTAATATTTCGTTTCCCAGCGGTGGTTGAGTCCGCAGCAGCGCAACCAGACCAAAACGCTGCGGGAAAGCCAGTCGTCCGGGTCATGCTCGGGATTTATCGCCATGTACTTCTTACCAACGAGCCGCACATTTTGAGCGCGTGTGCGCCATCATTTCCCGTGTTCTTATAACGCCGCCAGATACCCCGTTGCCCGGTATTTATAAGCGACCCTTGCATCGATGAAAAATGCGAGAAGAAACATCTTCGCGAACTGTACATATGTACACGTATTTTGGCCAACTTCTTTTGCAGCCGCGATATTACTCGAGGTTGTTCACCTCTTGTTTGCTCCTTGTTTCTTGCTGCTACTACATTGTAATTTCATTTGGTGCGGTTGGAAACTCGATGAAATCTTGAAAGATTACTTAAAACACTATTTGTGTTGCTAGTATCGTAATCCTTAAGGGTAGAAATAAGACAGTTTACCAATTTGTGGGATGAATTTTACAAAAATATCTTACCTGCTTTTTATTTTGTCTAAATAAAATAAATTTCCAAATAATCAATGTACATTAAAGCAAGCTTGATTAAAGTTCATGAAGCATTACTATACGAATACTCGAACAAAGACTTAAACGATATTGAAAGCGCGAATACGAGAAGGAAGATGAAAACAAGAAGAGTGTATGGAAAAGAAAGAAAAAGAAGAGGAGAGTGGAAAGGTACAAGATAGTTACGAAGGAGAATGAATGATAGCGAGGAAGGTTTAGGAAGACGAACGCGAAATCTAATGGCGGTCGGTGAGAAATTAAAAATGCCTCGTGGGCCTGCATGCAAATAATCTTGGGGGATGTTTTGTACGTAGCAGGAATGATTCCACGATGTTTCGGTGCTGGCTGAATGAAAGAGGAGTTACATTTCAACGGAGAACAGAGATTGTCTGGTTCGTTTTTCGCGATGGAACCTAGATTTTGATCGTTCGAGCAGATGCCTCGTTCATTTATTCGGTATCGTTGCGTAACATGGCGGTACCCGCATTATGGCGAGTTTAAATGTTAAATGACCGCAATTCTAATTCATCCTGAGTTTACATTTGTATGAAAGTATTCTTTGCCGGTTCTCTGTGATAAAATCTGACGTTTGAGATGCAAGAATTTAGGCAATTATAGGGGTTTAAGGAGATAATCGAGTTACAGGGCGAATTAGTGCGCTAATCGATACAATTGTCAAGGGTTAGAATCCGACAAGCTTGGTTTGTACGCGTGAGATTTCGACGCGGTAAATTAGTAGATATTAGATGTCGATGTGTCAGAATGCGGGATGTTACATTCTGGTGCGTAGAATTGTCGCATGTTAGATCTTCGACGCGAATTGCTATGGGCTACATTTTCGGAGGGTGGAATTCTCACGCGTTAAATTTCGACGCGGAGAATTCTCACGCGTTGGATTTCTAGAGAGTGGAATTCCCACGTATTAAATTTCGACTCGTAGAATTTCCACGCGTTGGATTTCTGAAAGGTGGAATTCTCACGTATTGAATTTCGACGCGTAGAATTCTCACGCATCAGATTTCCAAAGGGTGGAATTCTCACGTATTAAATTTCGGCGCGCAGAATTCTCACGAATTAAATTTCGACGCGTAGAATTCTCACGCGTGGAATTTCCAAAGGGTGGAATTCTCACACGTTAAATTTCGACGCGGAGAATTCCCACGCGTTAAATATCTAGAGAGTGGAATTCCCACGTATTAAATTTCGACGCGTCAGATTTTCAAAGCATGGAATTCTCGCAGGTTAAATTTTCAACGCGTAGAATTCTCACACGGTAGATTTCAACGTAGAATTTGCACGCACCAAATTCCATTGCGTCGAATCCCCACGTGTTAAATTTCCCAAGGGTGGAATACTCCCACATTACATTTTCTATACGTAGAATCCTCGCACGTTAAATTTCGATAAATGTCGGCAGCAAACTGTCGACGCGTAGAATCGTGACACATTGCATTTCGCCACACAGAATCACCCCTCTTTCCTCTACGTCAGAAATGTTAGATATGACCGCGTATTTCCAAGCGTTGTTTCTCCACCCGTTAGGTTTCGTACAAACGTTTTCCAGAGTTTGGAAACAAACTGTTTCAGTCTGAATGTTCAACACGAAGCGAGGCTTCGGAACCTATAAAATACTCGGCGTAGAAATTTCGAATTGATAGCGAACGAAAGCATTGAGTTTCCGGTCGGTGGTTCATACGGTCAGTACATAAAATCGGTCGGTAACTTTGCGCATTACGCGGTTCGATTTATCAAAAGCAACGTTGAACACGGTTCATTTACGATCTCCTTAGGTCCTATTCCCCCGGTGATATCCTTATTACCATGCCACCGTCCAAGTTACGGCCAGTTAGTTAAACCAGAAACTCCATTACGTAGTCGAACGGCGTTCGCATGGTGGATGGATCCGCGTGGATAAAGCGCGACGAGGTAGACGTTTTTGCAGCTACCTTGTCGTCCAAATGAACAAGGTATCGTCAACGTCGGATTCTCATTTCCTTCGACTTCCCCGATAATAATTCGGGGGAACTGTTGCGAAACGGTCTCGCACAAATATTGACCGTCTCTTCGTCGGACTAAGAAGAACGAATTTCCACCACTATCGTTGAACAATACTTACTTGCCTCTCTGGATGTCTCGCTACTTGTTATCTGCTCCGGCGTTAACAAAAGGAACCCCGAGAATCCCTTTCTCCTTCTCGCAAAAGTCCGTTGTCTATCCTGTTAATGCCGAGTGGAAAACTTGCCTTTCATTTCCTTCCAAAGGCGCTCGCGTTGCATCGTGAATCGCTTCCACTGCGTCAACTTCCATTTAATTTCGTTTGTCCCACACGATTTCTTCGCTCTTGCAATCTACTCGGAATTAAGACACATGCGACACATTTCTACCGGTTCTACTGCTTAATTATGATCGATACTTTCTGGAATTTTCAATTTCACCGGTTCTTTCATTGAAGTTGAAGTTCCAATTCGGACTTCGAAGTCTTCAGTGTTAAATATGAAAAGTTTAATCGAAGGCTTCTTCAATGAACGATTAACTTCCGATCCGTACTTCTTAATTAGGAAGTTTCATTTTTAATTCAAGCGCGTCTAATCAAAGAAATTTTTTATCGAAGGATTCTGTAATTGTTTCCAAACCGATAGAACTCGTCTAATTATGCATTTGACCCGGCATATTTATTCGTAACGCGTACAGAATATTAATTAGTGATTTGATACGTTACGGTTGAAACTGTTGTATCAATATCCTAATTGGAACACATATAGCTACGTAAGTTCAAGTTACAGCGATCGTTTTTAGCGATGATAAATACGAGTGTTGCCGGGAAACAGATTGGTAACAGAGCAGATACAAATAATATCCAGGCAACAGAGTATCGATGACGGGAAGTTTGAGGGTAGTTTGAAAAGAGACAAGTGATATCGTGATACATCGACGAGAAGCTTAGTTGGAGGACTGGTTGGGATATCTGAATGTGTTAGGGGGCTACGTGACTCAACTAACATTAGTCTTATCAGGAGGACGTTCTACCGGCAGGAGGACTGAAGTTGCTCGAACCTAAATCGTGTCGGGCCAACTGGAGATCAGGAGTTGACGTGAGCAGCGAACTTTGAAATCGGCTTGCATTAATATAACGAAGATAATACCGGTGCCCGGAGACGGGATTTCCTGGCTTCGCAGAAAATCGTGAGTTCACGCTCGAACGGAGTTATCGAATCGTCCTGTTCGCCGGGAAGATGTACAGACCGAATTCTGTCGGGAATATATCGAAATAATTCAGACGTTAAATATTTCGTCGGTGAACCGGCACCCGGAAGCTTCTTAATTTTCGTCCCGAAACTCGATTGTTACATCTCCACGATTAATCGCGTGTTTAAATAATCGGAAGACGTAATCGTACGGGAAAGAATTCGATGCAACCAAGTCGTTCGAATGAAATCGCTAGAATGAATCGTGATCGATCAGTCATTCGGAAACTTTCTCGCGTTTCGAAACGGCCAAGTAATTTCATGATAGTTTCATCGAGTTTCCCCCGGGGAAAATGCATCGGGAGTCGCGGTAAAAAAGGAGGATGGAAGATTCCATTCGGAACCGATTCGCAACCGGATAATGGGGATCTAGTTTTAAATTGTCGGCTTAAAACGCAATCTCTGCTCGTTACGTGTCTATGTTATGCTTTAAACGTGAAATTATGTAACGTGAAATTATATAACATGAAATTATATAATATGAAATTGTATAAGGATGAGGTATTTGTGACGCACTCCAAGTACGGTGAACCGTTCTCATATTTTTAGTACAACTAAATATTCAATGTAAGTATAATTTAGTTAAGTGCAAAAGAATAACGTTTTAACATTGCAGCAGTGAATAATTCATGTCTGTCGAATAAATCGTAGTGTTTTAAATCAGTCGTATGAAACTGATTAATTTGTTTCGTATTTAATATCAGAATTAATGTTAAAAAGGTTGTCAGAATTTAATATCAAATTGATTTATATAAATGCGAGTGTTTGTTGAACGAAATTACCGATCGGGAAACCGCGTAACTTACAATTCGCTTTCGAAAGTAAATGATTTCGCGGAACAAACGTTACAAACACATTTAGGATCGTTTAACGAGCGCGGATATCGAACTTGCAGCCATGAAACAGCAAATAACAATCGCCGTACTCCCTGAGCGAACTAATTAAAATTCAACGAATGTAATTCGGCGAACGGGAGACGATCGGGCTCATAAGCAAATTGCTTTCCTAGCAAACGGTCTCGTTAACGACGTTGCCGGTCGAATTCGTTTCGTTTTGCCTCCGTCGTCGATCCACCGATTTCAATCGTGTGTACATGGCTTTTCTGTTTTTCTTGTTACGTTATCCGCGAACGGTAACGAGGGAAAAGTTGATCGAAAACAAACGATCATGCTGCAAAAGAAATTTATAACGTGTCTCTCGAACGATTGCCTGTGTTTGATGATGATTTTACGTTCGATTGACGGTGGATATTGAAATAAACGATATACCGAATCGCAAACAGAAATCGTTGCACGAAAATTGCCGGGTATCGTACTCTCAAGGGAAATGATGTCGGCAGACATTGTTTGCTTTCAAAGCACGGTAAAGTATTTCGGAAAATATTCGTATTATTCGATTGTAAATTTTGCCACTGCTTTTATTGTTAGTGGAGCAAGATTTTTACCATAGGTTTGCTATGCGTTAGATTACTGCACGTTTGATTACTGTACGTTGGATTGTTACACGTTGCATTACTACGCGTTAGATTACTACACGTTCGATTACCACGCGTTAGATTACTGAACGTTTGATTACCACGCGGTGGATTTCTACGTGTTGAATTACCTTGCGTTTAATTATCACGTGTTGAATTACCTTGCGCCGAATTACATCACGTTAGATTACTACGCGTTGGATTACCACATGTTGGATTACTGCGCGTTGAACTACTACGCGTTCGATCACCACGAATTGAGTTAGTATTCGTTACATTAGCACGCATTGAATTACTGACTGTTGTTTCCTTACACATTACCACATGCTCTCATATCGTCTCATTACACGTTATACTACTTGCTACATCTACACGTGCTATATCTTGAGCTATATCTCTCGGTGCAATATCTCTTCGTGCAATATCTCCTCGTACTCGTATGATATCCGTGATATCACCACTGTATTCAAAGAGCAGTTTATCTCCAAATTGCATACTAAGTGTTCGCCAGAAGTGACATGAAATATTGTGAACTCATAAATACCTACCAGGTACAAGTATTGTACCTGAAATCTGAAGGAAACGCTACTCTGCTGGAACTAATTTTGAATGGAAATAGGAAAGCTGGTGTTCAAGTTACGCTATTGACAGTCGGTTTACACCGATTCCTGTTCTCTGTCTGCCATGGTTAGCCGAGTCGAGTATGCATAGTGGACGTTCAAACACTGTTACTGACAGCTTCCTCTACCGTCATATCCATAATTAGATATTAATTCCGGCGTTGAATGATCCTTGTAGGTTCGATGTTAACTGTTTCGATAACTGTGCTCTGTGTTAACATATAGGTTAATACATCGACCGGGGCGAAACGTGCTCATGGATAATACAGTGCACTCAATCTTTCAGTATCCCTTTCGGTTCAAATATTTTACTCGGAACTAAATTTACCTTCACTTAACAATTACTTGTAGATTCACATATGTGTACGTATAGGTTGATTTTAAATTCACAGATCACATATGTGGACCATTCTTTTTGTATCTTATAAATTCTCTCAAGATTTAGCTATATACTTGTTAAAACTTGAAAATGGGTAAAATATAATTGTATTAAAAAATTGAAGCAATTATTTCCTTTAGTATTACCAAAGTCATTTCTGTATAAGTTAATGTATCGTAATAGTGTTCTAATAGAAATTTTTAAGTAACTGAGATATATTCTCTTAGCAATATAATTAATTATGATGATATTCTGATAACTTGTTAAGCAACTGAGAAATAAACCTCAACTGAGCAACGCAATTGATCATAACGATATTTTGATGATTCCGACAGTTTAATCATCCAAGATAGAAGAAAATTGAATGGACCTAAGATTGTTGAGCAGTAAAAAAGGCAAGCGATTTCTGGTAACACGATTGTCCAATCCATAATAGTGGTCCTTTAAAGCCTCGATTCGTTCCGAAACCTTGTTTCAACGCCTCGAGAGCGCTTCTCGTTTCAGTCGAAGCGTGAAATCGATAGAATCGAGTCGAAGTCGAAGATTCAGGGTGGGACAGCCAACGGTCGCATTAATAACGCGTTTCCGCTCGGTCGAACGCTTGTATCGTGAACTCGCGAGGTTCGTCGCTTTTCCATTATCCGGTTACCGGTTATCCGCAGATCGGAAGTCGAAGCAGACCATCCTCGAGTCGAGAACAGCGGCAGCGTAATTGGAAAGTTGCCCGGCTGGTTGTTTGATGAAAGAGCGAACGTCTTTCTGGTCCTTTGATCGACGCTTCGAGAGCGTCCGAGTTGAAACGCGTTTCATCCGCTTGCCCTTTCTTTTCCGCTTCTCCTTTTTTCCCCCATCATTATAATTGCGTTTCTCGACGAACGTGACTCGAACGCGTCGAGATTGACGCAACAGATCCGCGACCTTTTAATCTTTTAAGTGGAATTCTTACGCGAACACCGAGTAACCACTCCTTTTAATTTCTCTTTGTCGGATATTTAACCGGGAGGGTGTTTGTGCTCGAAATTAAAAATTTGACGAACAGAGCGTTAAAGGGGTTTTTCTGGACTCGCTGGAATTTTTGTACCGGTTGGTGGGATCATTGGACGAGGAAAAATTTATGTCGTCGTTATGGATTTAATTGGATCTTAAGAGGCAGCTTAGGACAAAATGGCTTTTGCTGAAGTACTTTATTGAGCAGAAAGAGAGGAAACAACGATGAGAGCTAAGATTATAAATATTTTTGAAATGTCTTGGAACATTGATAAGTCGCACTCGAATTTTCTTGAAAAGTTCCCGATGAAACAATTTCATAAGCTCTTTACTTATATTTTTTATATTTTAAATCCCTTTGTGGTTACGTAGGAATTATCGTTAACTTTGTGTTATTCAAACCATATATTTAATGACATATGCAACATATACTGCTAAATAAAAAATAGAATGCTACATTCAACCCGACATGCAAACATATTCACGAAAATTTTGGTTACTGTTTAGCCCAATAATATGTGTAATAAAGAATTCAATATCTTCATTAACTTCAAACCTCGGTACGGAACCTAAAACATCTCTACTTTACACGATTCGCAATTAATTTAATTACATCGACCCAGTTAACAAAATATCACGTCAACGCGTTCAATAAAGAACTTGTGTTTCTCCGAAGATTTTCATTTGTTAGACTTAGCTGATTCCACCAGCTTTAATTAATTAACACTTCGTTCATTTCCATGCCAATACACGATCCTGTTTTTCATACCAATAAGTAAATTGCAAATATTTATTTGTTCGTGATGTACCGAAGTTTGCGAAGTACAAATACACGTAATGTATAAACTGCGACTACATCGCGTTATGTACGCTTCCATGTATCATAAATATTTGTGGTGTATCAATTAGTTGGTAAATAAATGTTTTAACGAATACAGAAAAATGTTTGCTGGAAGTTATGAGCTAATGAAGTATTTAATATATTTTGTTACACTTTACTTGATGTACACAATTGATGTATATCATTTTATTAATACAGGGTGTCTCAAAAGTAGTAGGTCGGGTAGGTTTTTGTTAAATAGTTCAAATAGGAAGCTTCAAATCCTATTTTTGCAAAGGGAAAAGTTGTGCACAATCACATACACAATCCTTTACCACCCATTTTCGGGACCTACACTAGTTGTGAAACACCCTGTATATTGTATTGTATTTAATATACACCATCAGTATCATACTTGATATACGCTATAACTCTTTCATATCGTATTCAGTGCAAAATACTTTTGTATCATATTTCATTAATGTACTGTATATTTTATGTATGCTATCATATTGTATTTAATATACACTATATCACATGGTATTCAACATACATTTATCGATCTCGATGATAATTTCTGTCGTACTCGACAAAAAATTGCACACGACTCGTATGTGTCTTCGTGTTCGTAGCATATGAGATTGCAGTTGAATGTCGTGAATGAAACAGTGGTTGTATAACAGCGGAAACCGCTTCCTAACGTAACGTTTCCTTTGCGAGGGCCGTCGAGAGCAAATGGTTGATCCTTTCAGAGGGATGCGTGTTTCAACGTTTGAACGCTCGCGAATTACAAGCATCCGCGTTCTCTGATAGCGTATCATTCCGTTGCTCGTATTTTTGACGCTTGACTGCGCGATTAAGCTCACAACGGCGAACAATGAAGCGGTTGCTGTCGGATCTGTGCGGTTGGCGTCGGTTTGCTTGTTGCGAGTTATGCGCTGCCTACGTGGACCATCCTTGGACAGAATCCAACCCCGACAATCGTGGCGGTTCGATATATCGTTGTACGATTTCCGATTGTACAGAATTCCATCATCGACCGACTTGGTTTACGAACGCGAGAAACCGTGACGGAGGAAACGAATTGAAAGTTGAGGAAGAAGTGTATTGTAGTTTTTGGAGACAGAAATTCGCAGACTTACTTCTTCGAAACTTGTCCTCTTCCGCGGCTTTTCTGCTTAAAGCATTTATAGGAAACTACCCTAATTCCATTGTTTGCCCCTTTGCGAAAAGTGTTGGGCGGGAAATTACAGCTGGCCACGTGAAACTTGAATCGTGAATAGGAAGTTCTGATGCCATTGTTTACCGATAATATAGTAAATTAGCTTGCAAGGAACTTGTAGAGAGTCTGTAGGGAACCGGTAAAGTTCGAGTAATTGGATCGAAGTACAAGAATTCGAATCACCACAATCCGAATATAAATTCAAGTTACAATATGAACGTATTACATAAATGTAGACCCGTTATGATCACGTTTATCGTCAAAAGCAGCTTTGGAAATCGAAAAAATACAATCGTTAGCTGGATAAATACGCGGAGATGGATTCCGCGAAACACGGTCGCTGTTAGAGGCGCAGGCGAATTTCATTGTCGATTTCAAAGCGGGTTTACGCGAGCGTAGAATCAATAGCGCGAAGAGAGACTGCATCGGATCAAACTGTACGCGTTACCCTTTGAACTTTCGGCAAATAGCCGGTAACCGCGGCGGGAATCGTTCAAAGAGATGAAAAAATGTAGTTCGAGATTGAGGTTTGCAGGACATCGACACTTCGACAACATTTTTCATTTCAGAGGATTATCTTTTTAGAAATATTTTTTTTCATTCGGTATAGGTATATTTATATGGTACACGTGGTAGGTTTTGATTCGATGGTACAATTTTGGTACGGGTATGGTGATTTTATGAGAGGTGATGTGGAGATATAAGGTGAGGAGATGTAATGCTTATGACGATGGATGGTGTGGTTGTACTTTATGCGATGATTAGTACGCGTAGTAATACTACGGGTATTAATACTATGCGAGGAAATTAGCATGCACCATAATTACTACGCGTGGAGATACCACACGTGGAAGTATGGCGCGTGACGTGCAGTAATTCGTACACATGCTACTTAGTATGCGTTGTAATTAGTACGCGTAGAAATACTACGCGTGGTAATATTACTACGTCTAATAATATTACACATAAAAGTACCACACATGGCGACACCACACATGGCAATGAATAAAATGTCACTTACCCACAACGTCCCAAAGACACCTAACGAAATAAAATTGAAAGCAACAGATATCGTCAACAGTCACGAAACAATAAAATGAATTGCATTTTGTTGTAGGCGAACCGAAGAGTTTCGACTTGAAATAATTCGCGGTTCAGTCGACGCGACGATGGGAACGAATGAATTTTAATTAAGGCACGCGGAAAGCATGATAGCGAAGTGCACGAGTCTGTGTCCCGTGGAAATTGAACGGGCAGAAACGTCAAGATAAAAGAATTGGCCGGTGGGACAAAGGGGAAATAAAAAAAACAAACGTTAGATAAGATATTGATTTCTGCGGGAATTTTGCTCGCCTACAGTGGTTCCTCTCTGCCGGCCGTTCGGTTTTTCTGCTTTTTATCGAGTCCGCGAAATTTATTTGCGGTAATGTATTCTCGATCGCTGGATTCGCAATCCTGAACGCGCATATATCCTCTGGGAGTGACAAACCGTGAAAATTCTAAATCAGCGCGAACCGAGCGAGGAAAGATGAGAATTTTTTCGGGGATGATTCACGCTCCTTTCGTCTATGATAAATCGATCGTTTGAAAAGAAATGGTCCATTTGCATTCTAATGTTGTTGCTCGTCGTTCGAAGTGTATTTTTCAGGACTGTCGATCGGGAACGGCAATTGAAATGCTCCATACAACATCGAATTTATTAAGCACTTTAAATTCCGAGCCATTTAAAGCTGAATCTGATCAATTTCCACGTAGACGTTCTCGCGTAAATGCTTTCGATCGTAAAAAAAAAAAAAAATCAATCACCGATCGCGGTAGTTCATTTCCGTGAACGATAATTCGCGAGAATGGTATCGTTTAACGAGCAGAAATGTCGACCATCCAGACGAAATGATAGAGTAATGAAGGCGGACAATCGTGGTGGCTGCTCTGTGATTAACAGCCCCGACAGATCGTTCGATCCAATGGCGTTCAATTCGCGAAATAATTTTTTTCAACGGTTCGCAATTATTCAATGCGAACCCCTTTGAATCTCCCTCGTCGAAATCGTTGTAATCGGCGTGGGTCAAATGAAAGATTTCCAGCCTCGATTAAACGCGAAATCCGCTCGACTGCAGTTTCACGGTGCATACGAGATTCTCACCTCGTGGGGCGAATCGATCTTCGTCCTCGATGCCAAGTTGAGCCGTTTTCGTGATGTGCATCCGTGGAACAGCTCGAAAAGTGCTTGCTACCCGCATTTATACAAATGTTTCTCTCCTGGTAAATCGATTTTCGATAATTCCCTTAATTTTATTACACTTTCGCGGTTACTCTACTCACTTCTTACCCAATTTCAGATACTTTTTTTATGTCATGTTTATTGGCAATTTTACATATTTTTTGGAGGAATGTTTGAACATTATATTAGAGGATTATGATAAATGTGGACATTAAGTTCCACATTGATAAAGTAGTTCTTGGTTCCTGCAAGGAGCGAACGTGCCAATCAAAACAATCTTCCATCACACAGCGTTGATTAAATTTCCGAGAGTGAAACGTGGGGACGGATATACCTCCAAAGAGTTCATGGTCGTCGTTGTATCCCGGGTGGAACCGTACATTACGAGAAATAATCGCGAAGATGGGAACTCAGATTGTCGCCACATGTCGCGAACGGGCGAGAATTCAAATTCCTCGGAAAATTTGATAGGTGTATAAGCGTCGTAAATTAGAGAATCGTCCAATAAAAGCTGGGTTGTCGAACGGGGTACCGCTTAGCAAAGAGAAGAAAGATTCTTTGTATAGGAAACGATAGATCAAGCAACGGGGACGTCCGGGCGCGATATAACTTTTTCGCTGAAAGAAATTCAGAATTTCATTCACCATATATTTCGGACGAATCTTGTCGATCGTAGGAAAAAAGGATAAAAAATATCGGCCAACCTTTCGCCTCGAGTTATGGCCGCGTACATGATTGCTCGACCCTCCCCCCCGAATTTATGGCACATCGCCCGGCTGAAATAGAAATCGGCCGTCGACGCGAAACGAGACTCGACACTCGTTCGTTCGTGGACGTTTAATCGCGAACAGAGAAGTACGAAACGGCCGATAAGTCGTCGTAGACACGGCAATTGCCTCTTAGATTGTTGCAGCAGAGACAGTCATTACGTTAACGGCATCATAAACAGCGATTCAACGACGATACACTGTACCATTGTGTTTCCGCTGTCCTTTGCTTTAATAGACTCCCAAGACGTATAGACCTAGAACACCCTGATGTACAGCGCCTCATTTTTTCCACTTATTTCGCCGACGGGAAATTAGTGTTTTACATGATTCCTCTATTAAATTGCTTTTCACGGAAATCGTACTGCTAACTACTTGCTGATCGTTTTGCTCATAAATTATTCAGCCTCCTTCGTTTTTAACATATATGTAGCACAAGCATATTGTGTACACGTGCAAATTTATTTCGTAAAGCAATGAATGCTGTAGCGATGTACAATTTTATTCGCGTCAGTTGATACTTGCCTACTTAACTAGATCGTCTTAAGAGATCGATGAATTTGGTTCTATATACATGTTATCGCATGAAGTCATACATACATGTATATCTGAGTACGTGTTACTGTTGTAGAGCAATTGATCACTTCAACATTAAACAGTAATAATATCATCAATAAATAATCAATATTGATTTGCATGTAACAGCGAGAACAGCAATTCATCCATATGAAATTACCTGTTCATATTGTAGACTCGCCACAATTTTGCAATAATGTCGACCATAAACTGTTTACCACCTCGATAAGTATTTGTAAACTTTTGTCATGTGCACGCAAAAACACTTTTATTTTTATTCGTAATGTTATCCAACCTCCGTCTCTTGAATCCTGAATAAAATTTGAGAGACTGGCCAAGAATTCAAAAAAAAAATGTAAAGAATTGCTTTGGAAATTCAAAAGTTTCCAGAATGCAACGTAACGTGAAGTTTTATAATTTGAACCTCGTGATCTCCGAGAAGCACTTTACAGGAATTATAAAAGACTTGCATTCTATGAAGTTGTAAGAATGGTGGTAGTAGATTGCAGAAAAGTATGGTTCCGGTGCTGACAAATGCTTATTTTTCATGAATACCTACAAACTCGTACTCGACGTCGAAAACGGTAACATTGTTCGAAGTATAATGCCGTTTGACTGGGAGTTACCGTCACCGGTTCCCGAAAATTATACCTTTCTTAGGACCGCGGCGCAAAGTTCTAAAGACTTTCCGATAGTTGGCCCTTCCAGCTGCTCGAGAAGTTTCACGTAATTAGGGAACGGAAAATCGTAGCTCGATGGGAATGTTTATTGCTCATGCAGGTGGACCAAATCGAACGTCATTAGGAGGCTCGTTCCTGCCCTCCGATGTTATTTCCATAAACGAGGAATAATGGAAAATCGCGAAGATGATTACTGTGGAGCTACAAAAGTTCATGCTCGAGTAGAACTTCGGACGCGATCTAACATCGATTTAATCTCGTATTCTGCTTATCTGAACAACGAGAGATTCTGTTTTATAATAAGTTTCACGAGGATATAATACGGTAACGTGTACACGGACATTTACGCTGTAAAAATTGTTGATAACATTCGAACAAACCCTTATCTTAAGTAGGGAAACGACGCGTGGAAATGACACGTTATAACGATAAAAGTAGACATTCTACGGTGAGGTTCTTCGCGATTTGCAGGTAGGAGACGACACGTAATGACGATCAGAGAAAATGTTACTAGTGGGAGCGATCTTGAGATTCGTGTATGCATAACGATCTCGAGGTTTGCGAGAATTTTGACGAAATGGCTGGTCGTTCGGAGATATCGATTCGAAGTTACAGACGAATTAGAGGTACGTGGAGGAACAACGTTGGTCGCTGGATTTAAGTCTGGGGCGTGATGATTCTGTTACGAATTGCAATATATGAAATTCGAATGATTGAAACATTCGGTGTGATTTTGATGCAATTCTGGCGGGTGAATGAGATTGGTTAACGTGATGAAATACAAGGTGATGGAATTCGGAGCAATGGAATTTCAAGTGATGGAATTCCACGCGATGGAATTCGGAGCAATGGAACACCACGTGATGGAATTCCACACGATGGAATTCTGCGCAATGGAATTCCACGTGACGGAATTCCACGCGATAGAATTCGGGGAAATGGAATTCCAAGTGATAGAATTCTACGCAATGGAATTCCAAGTGATGGAATTCTGCGCAATGGAATTCCAAGTGATGGAATTCTGCGCAATGGAATTCCAAGTGATGGAATTCCACGCGATAGAATTCGGAGAAATGGAATTCCAAGTGATGGAATTCTACGCAATGGAATTCCAAGTGATGGAATTCTGCGCAATGGAATTCCAAGTGATGGAATTCCACGCGATAGAATTCGGAGAAATGGAATTCCAAGTGATGGAATTCTACGCAATGGAATTCCAAGTGATGGAATTCCACGCGATGGAGTTCTACAAGTTAGAATTCTGCGCGTTGCAATTCCACTCGATAAAATTCTACGCGATTGCATTCGTTACAATAGAAATCTACAAGCTGCAATTTTGCACAATGGAATTCTACATAAATCCCCTCAAAAAGGAGACTGGCATGCAATGAGTACCACACTTCAATTAAGAAATAAAATGAAGTCGTAATTATTCAGAAATTAGGATCACACAGCCGCGTTATGTCGCGATGAAATATCAAGCTCTGCAAGCCAACGTCGCGTCGCTTTTCAGTTTCCGAACTATGTATTGCAAAACAATTCGTGGTTGCGGCGATGCTTCGGATCTTGCCCGAATTTCTCAGCGTGACCACGTAATTTGAATCTCGTGCGGTAATTAATCGTCTTTTGAAATAACAATAAGACAACAACATAGAAGCGTGGTGTTTCATTCGAACAATGTTGTAACAGAGACGGGATACAACGTGTGCTCTTGCGCGTATAATTAGCATCTGCACATTGAATCATTGTGGTGCGGAGTTCCACGGTCGAATTGAAAATACTTAGGGCATATCAGATTAGAATTAGAGCATATCAGATAATCATGACATCTTTGATATTATTACGTGATATATCTATCAAGTGATACAGAATTGAAAACACGTTTAAAACGAAATCTTTTCAATACGAAAATCTTGGGCCAAGAGAGAAAATATATAAAACAGGATTCATTTGAAATTTTCAAGTAAAAACAATAATTAATATTGTCGCGTGGAAATCTGTCGAGTTAATTGAACATGTGACCTTCGCTAAATTCACTTTCATTAAATAAGGCTTCTATCTCCATAAATAATAAAATAATCAAAGATGGCAGAGACAAATGGCATCTTCAGAATTGATAATCTGTCCAAAAGATTGTCCGCTTTCGGACACTGAAAGATTTACAGCAACGTCGCAAATTTATTTCGAAGTAATTCCTCCTCGTCGTCGCGATTTTATCAGTGAGGACAATGCACCGTAGAAGAAGATAAAATTTTCCACGACAGTTCGTACGAAAACGAAAAGCAATTTGATTCATACAACATCCAAGTAGCGGTGTGACGTTGCACGCAATCGTGTCCGGATACTAGGTACATCGTTTTGGCGTGTTGGCCGGAGCTTCCGCGAAATATATTGCACTTTCGGGACGAGGTCAGCTGCGACTGTAATTTTGGTACAACATTTATCTCGTGATAACACCACGGTTGAGATCTTTATTGAGTCGGATCGAAATATATCGGGTTTAAACGATCCTGCGTAACAAAGCAACCCGTTGTGTACAAACCGTGCACCCTGTTCGATCTTGTATCCGGCCGTGAAATAATTGGAATCGTTCTACACAATGCTCGATTGATCGGACGCGAGCGGCTGAAAAAGCAGCTTTCTGCGATAAAAAACATTGTTCGAACTACCTTTGATACGCAGAGTTGATAAAGGTTTTTGTTCCTTCTTCCGCTGTTGACGATTTTTATGCACCTTCTCGAAACTCAACTTTTAATTGCTGAAAACTGCCGAGTGCAAAGCTCGATCAATAACTCGAATTCGGTTGATCGAAAAACATAAGCGGTTTATTGCAACCTTTATTATTATTCTTGTTCACTTATGGCCGAAGACCCTTCGGTACACGGAGCAACGTAGATGTTTGTATTAACATGTTGTATGCAATGATTCATTTGTTGAACTCGTGTGAGGTCACTCTGTGGACATAGTAACATACATGCATGGCATGCATACATAGTCTGATACATGATATCATACGTGCATAGTATACATACCTAGTCTGATACATGATATCATACATGCATCGTACACACATTATGTGACACATGATATCGTACATGCATAGTATACATTCATAGTCTGATACATGATAGCATGTATGCATTGTATACATACATAGTCTGATACATGATATCATACATGCATTGTATACATACATACTCTGATACATGATATCATACATGTATAGTATATATATATTAGAAAGCATAAAAAATTCACAGTGTGAATTCACGTGCGTCCCCAATAAAAGATATTACACTTGTACTTCAAAGATCGCGAGTGTATAATTAAATGGGAGAGTGTAGAAGGATAAATTATTACTTAAAGTTTGTTGCACTATCCCCGCCCACTTTGTGCTATGCACGTGGTGTTTTACATTGGAGCAGATTGTGGAGCAGTAACCTTAGAACACGATACCGGCTTTATTTTCGATAGCTTTTAGCGAACGATGCAGTTGTTTGAAGTTCGCGAAGAGAAGACGAAATTCCACTTTGGCAGGAACGTCGCCAGGGAGGTGATCGATTCGCGAGCTTTTAAGATCGCGACACAATGAGAAACACGATGCCACGGAAGTAGGACAGTTTTAATCGGTAGATAGAAATCTAGGAAACCGCTTCTCCGTATTACGCTTGGTAAGCTCCCATTGTCTACGAAAGACATTTCCGTTTGGCCCTGGATGCATTCTCGAACCTCACCATCCGGCATTGCTTTTCTCCTAAGCGTCCTTCTTACTGTCTCATCGACCATTGTTCGAATTACCGATCGTTTCCACAAAAATTTGCCGAATCCCGAATTTTTTCAAAAATCCTGCGTTCGCCGTACAATTCGTGTCAAATGCAATCGCAAATATTGACAGAGAACATTTCCGAAATGAAAAAATTGCTCGACTGATATTTTTAATACAAACGAACGACGGATGCAAAAATTTACTTTACACGTTGAGCAAATATTTCGATGCGTCCAAAAACGAAACAACGCTCTGTGAAACTGGACATCGCTATTCTGTTACACGAACATACACATGGTCAAATTATTATCGTTAGATGATACAAATCGTATATTGTATCATCGTCGAAAATTGTCGAGCATCAGATTACTACGCGCCAGAAATCCGAACACCGTAGATCCGCACGTAAAACATTACTGTGTGTCAAAAATTGCTATGTGATGGAAACTGATATGCGCTAAAAAGTACACGCTAGATCTGCATGTGTGTGAAGTTGTCGCATGCAAGAAATTGCTACGCATTAAAATTGCTCCTCTGATATTGTTATTATATGATTATGAGTACGAATATAATTGATATACGGTGGAGGACAAAAGCAACAATATTTTCTGTATTATTATATATCTTTGCATATGTAGCTGCATATTATACATACTTACAACAATAGATGAACAAAACTTGTCAAAAATTTAACATATGTCAAAGTTATAACGTGTCAAAAATCACCACACTTTACACTTGCTATACGTCAAACTTGCTATACATCAAGTTTGCTACACGTCCTATTTGCTACACATCAAAGTTGCTCTGCGTGAAATTTAACACTCATCAAAGTTGCGACATATCAAATTTGCTATGCGTCAAAGTTGCGACACGTCAAATTTGCTACACATCAAAGTTGCAGCGCGTCAAAGTTGCTATGCGTGAAATTTGCCACTCGTCAAATTTGCAATGCGTCAAATTTGCTCCACATCAAAGTTACCAAGTGTGAAATTCACCACGCAATAATTGGTACAAAATTTGCAACATATCAAAGTTGTCACCCGGCAAAAATTATCACAGATAATAAATTGGCACACGTTCTACACGACAAAAATGAGCTCGCATCAAATTCCCGACGCGTCAAAGATCACTCGTTAAAAATTGCATCGCGTCCAACATCGCCACGTGTCACGTCGCCGCGCGTTAAATCACCGCCTAACGGAATTTCTCCGGTTGTGTAATGCATCATTTTTCGTCGAAAGAACGAGACAGCAGGAGTTCGTGCGATTAACGTGTCAGTCGTATATTCGTCGACGATTCAAAATGTTCCGCGGTTCCAAGATAAATGAAAGACCTCCGAGTTCGGGAACACGGACGAGTTTAACGAAAAGACATTTCAATTTTGCTAAAAGCTTCCGTCGATTCGGGGGCAACGGTTCGCGATGCGTTTAATATGCTCGCGATCGATTAAATAGTACGACGCGGTATAATTTATGCGCGGCTTGCGGTCCATTGTGCGTTTTACGGAACGGTGGGTACGCGAGACAGCTTCTATTGGTAGATTTGATTTTATCGAAATCATCGGATCGAGCCTGATAATGATAGGCCGACATTCGAGCAGGATATTCGCGCATTTCGGGATCGAGTACACAACGGTTCAGAAAGAGTGTCGTATATTCGCGGCGTTATCATGCAAACCGACTTCGCCTCTATTCCGCCTCGAATTTATTTGCATTACGCTCGTGCCACCGATCGTGCTCGTTTCCTCGCGAACAATATCCTCGATAGCGAACTTTCGAAAGTAACGCTAAAAACTTGTAGAAACTTTCGCTCGAACAGTGTACACAGCGTGCACGCAATTTTAACTTCGTGACCTTAAATTCGAAAGTTCGGAATTTCAATTTCATAATTTTACGTTCAGGATTCGTCAACTTCAATTTAGCGGCTTGTAACACGACCATAAATTCCGAGGTTCACTTTCATAATTTTAACTCGTCGGTTTCAATTCAGCGGCTTAAAATTTCAACTTCCTGATATTGTGCTCAGTTACGAAGTTTACTTCTTTTTTTAAGCTTGACTTCGTTGTACCTCAACGTGGTCTTCGACTTTGTAACTTTATTATCTGGAGGGATGTAATATGCTCTCGATACACAATAGCCAATTAGGATTCAATTTATAGTAGACTATAACGTGACCCAACCTAACCCCAAAAAGTGGTGAATAGGTTTCACATGCACGATGGAAACGTGATAGCTACGTTCACGTTACGGTGACGTTACGTTCATAGTAAGAAACACGTTCTTTTCATCCATCAAGCTAACCTCGATCGGTTGGAAATTTCTCCGTTGTTCGACTACGAATAGCAGCAGATACGGTGTTAGTCGCACCGAGTGCCGTATTATCGGTTCCCGGGAATTGCTTCGACCAGGATGTAGTATCCGGGGGCTGACTTTGACCGAGCAGCTCGAAACCCGTCGATCGAACCCGATGAAACGAGTACCCGCCAGCAATCGAAACGGGATCGAAGGAGTTAGCTTCAGACGATAGCCCTCTGGCTACCATAACAATAATTGTACTCCTGGAAGGTTAATAGGGTTTTCTTCAAATTTTATATCCTAGATTTATCCATTTTTTTGGTGAGATAGATTTGCAGAGCTTCCGAGTTTCGAGTTGAGTTTTTGGAAGAGGTATTTGAGTTTGGTAGAGTTTAAATTTATGGAATTTATAAGTTTCCGGGGTACTAAAGTCTTGTATACTCAAATTCTCGATATCCCAAATTAGCAAGACTCCAAATAACTTCAAATTCACAAACATCTACGACCGAGTCAGTCAAAGCTTATCGACAGCGTCTGGTGAAACTGTATACTCGACAACCGAAAGAAGTCACGAACTCCGTAGCAGACATAACTGCACCGTCTAGAAATGTATATGACTAGTGTTGGATTCATCGGTCCTTCGGCATCCATGTCGCCGTGCGACGTTCAATTTTCGTGAATCGTGCAGCTTGGTTCGGTCTGCCGCACGCCGAAAACGTTTCCGCTCGCTCGACGTTCGGAAACGGACACAGTTTATGAAACGTAGTACGGTCGGCCACGAGGCGCACCTCCTTTGACGTTTTCGCGTAACGTATGGTCTCTCCAGTTCACGCTCGAACCATTTCCCCGAGGATAATCGTGAACGGTAATGGTTTTCGTTTGGTGTATCCGCGCGAATCAGGCGGGCGAAAAGAAGTCGCTTCGAAATAAAGTCGTTTCTCTTTCGAGCTTTCCGCACGGATTCACCGTTGCGAAATTATTCACCGTGTAGTCGTTAGATCGCGCACAATTTTGCCCCTTGTTATCCGTCGGATACACGCGAGCACAGGGAATAAGGAAAAGGATATGGGATCTGCGAGAGCCATCTTTTATTTCTGGAACGGCTCTTGCGAAGACGGATCCTTATGTACGCTTTTAGACCACTTTAGCTACCGCTGTTATTATACTCGATACTCGCTTCAACCGCCGAGACTCCTGACTCTACGCTTTCATAATAATCTACTAGCCTCGAAAGTTCTCGAACACCCCAGAGGAGGTGTTGCTAGCTCGGAACCGGTGGTTCCTGCGCAAACCTTCATTTTCTCCGGATAGGACTTAGACGTTAGATCAACCGATGCTGCGAGAACACACCTTTGTGTTTAACTCCGGTTCGCGTTTGTATTTGCATAAAACAGTAACTGGAGCCTTTTGCGACTACCCTCTGAGTAAGCCGTCCATGTGCGACTGAGCTCTGCGAGTTTCTGCCTTATTTGTCTTTCCAACTTTGCACTTATATTCTGGAATTTACCGAAATTTACGGATTTGCTAATTTCAGGGACGCGTGGGAACGTGGGACTTCTGGGTGATTAGGATTTTTAAAGATTTTAGGGAGAAGCTAAAATCCAGACAGCCTTATGGAGAATATAGGGTTTTTGGAGAATGCAGGAAGGGTTTAGGTATCTAGAGATCCTAGGAGTGTTAGAGATCTCTTAGAGGGATCCTGATTTTTAAACTACAAGTTCTGGCACATATTAAAATTTCTAAACTTTGGAAATATGAGATTTATGTTCCAATAGTCAAATTACTGACTCTCAACATTTCCATTTACCGCCGCAAGTTCGACGGTAAATTTTTGCACTATTTCGCAACATAATCCAATCGTAGATTTCGCGTATCGGATGTTTAGAGTCGGGCGGAAAATTCGTCGAGGGATTCGATTTCCGTGTTCCGAACACAAAGAAACAGGTCCCAGACGCGGGCAAGATTTAATTCCATCGAACGTGGTCTGGGAACACATGTTTGAAAGTTTCCCCGTTTATGAATTCTCAAAAGCCGTGGAGAAACTTAGGGGTGCGTTCGCGACGAAAGCTTGCCGGTCCCGCGAGCCTCGTTTCTCACCCTTTCGATCCACCCTTTTACCGTTAATCCCGCGAGGCCCCGACGACTGTTTTTCATTTGAAATCCTGCGACAGATAAAATACGTATTTATAGCCGATATCGAGAGGTGGTTGCACGACGACTCGTATTTATGGAACAACCTGCGAGCATCCGGAACGTAGCGCTCGTAAATCGATAACGCTTTGCCGTGATGTCGGTTTGATTATTCGAAAGGGAAAAGCTGGCACATGATGTTGAGTTAGGTGCTGTCGATGTCGCGATTCGAAGGACGATTTGATTAAAAAAGGGCTGGATTGCACGAATGCATCTTCTTTCATTCGATTGAAATCGTTCATCTCGATTTGGCTGACTTTTGGTGTCTTCGGCATTTTGCAATTTTACGGTTTTATATCCGAATGGCTTTGTAAGTTCAACATCTTCAATTTGTAGCTGTTAGCTTTATTAATTCACTTGACAACTTAACATACTCAGCTTCAATCTGCATCAATTTGTAACTTGTTAATTTCAGTTTACTTCAAGAATTTATCACTTCGCCACTGGAGTTCAACTTTATATCGTCGTTAATTAAACAACTTCAACTTCCTCGTGTTATTACTTCACGCTTACTCGGTTTCAAGTTCATAGCTTTATAACTTCTCGAGTACAACTTCAAGTAGTATTATACAATCTCTCAACATTACTTTTATAACTTAACAAATTTTCAAGTACAATTTCAAGTAGAACTGTACAATTTCTTAACTTCAATTTAATAATTCGGTAAGTTTTCTTTAGTCACAACTTCAAGTCGTAGTTACAGCTTCTTTAAGTTTCTTTTTTAAACTTAATCCCTTAAGTTTTTTATAATTTCAGCTTTAATATTTTGTTACGTAACGATTTCGTTTGTTAAGGGAATTTTGTATAAACAGTACAATTATTATTTGTTAGCTGATTGAAATGGAGCATTGCTAATTGAATTGGTTCTGACAATTTCATGCAGAATCCCTTCTTCAGCTTAACAATTTTATAACTTCAGCTTCAACTTCAATATTTTGTATAACGATATTCTTTGCTAAAGGAATATTTGATCAACAGTACAATTATTATTTGTTATTTGATTACAATGGAGCAGTCGCTAATTGAATTGGCCCTGACAATTTCATCCAGAATCCCTTTCCGAGCAAATGGATAGGTGGATGCGATGTAATTCTCGTGTCATCGGAACGAGATGAAAAAGACGATCGATTCGTGATGAAAATTAATGAATATCCGATCATTTCCTTTTTCTCTGCAAATTTTCGCACCATATATTATAAACTCATAAATCATCTGACTAAAATTTTGTTATAAATTGGAAAGATATCCTCGTCGAACATTCGCGTTCATTACAACAATTCGATTCATCTAGAAAAGATTAAATGAAGCATCGCATTTCCTGATCCTGCAGTTTCATTACAGACTAAGCATACTTTTCGTAATTCTAAATTTTGAAAATTTACAAGTTCCGAAATTCGCGTCCATTTTTTAACTTATAAATTCAATTTAAACTCTGTAAACTTAATTTAAATTTGCTGTTTTTCTGAACGTTAATTTTCCTGTCAAAGTTTAGAACTTCATTTAAATTTCCTCTTAAATTTCCGAACTTAAATTTGTCAAACTTCTAAATCCGAATTGCCGGAACTTTTAAACTCAATTTAAATTTGTTTCCAAATTCCTAAATTCGAAGTAAACTTTTTCCAAATTTAAAAATTCCCAACCTAAAAATCTGCAAACCGAAGAGTGATGGTTTGTTTTTCCCGTTGATCAGAATTCTCCCTAGGGAATTCCGTCAGTGTACAAACCACTTTGGAGATTACGATCAAACGCAAGAGAAGGAATCCTCTTCCGATCTAGCCGGAATCACCTATTCCCTTTTGCATTACCTGTAATAGGATCGCAGAGACCGTTCGTTCGATAAAAATTTTCCAATTAAAACGCGTCAACCCAGCGCCGGTGCTTTTCTAAGAGGATTAAACGGATCCTGGTGCATTCGTGAAGCCGGTTCTTCGGATACACAAAGACGGACAAACTCGTTAGGGTGTTTCGAGCTGGCGATAAAGCGGGAAGAAAAACAGGACGCGTTCGTTCGAGGGTGGTCCAGGTTTTTGTGGTGGAAACCGAATCGTTTGCGAAAAAGAACTTCTCTTTCGTCTCGATTCGATACCGTTTAACTGGCAGGGAAGAGGCAATGATTACTCTTGTCATTACTCGGATCCAACGGGACTCGATTAACCTCTCTTGAAGGATTCAACGTTTACAAAGTTCGAGCACGTTTGTTGGAAACGTTCCTCAGCTTTGATCAAATATAAATTCGGTGTTGATTTCATTTCTTATTCATCACACGACTGTCGACTACGATATTTTTGGTCAAGGCATCCTTTGTGTGAACGGACATTTAACAAATCAAATATTAAAGGGATGCAAGTATTCTTGCTGGAGTTAAAACTTGAAGCAAAAATTTCATTTTCTCCTGAAACTGATATTTTATGAAGCATTGCTGTAGAAGATAAAAGGTCTTCCTCTATGGATCCATCTTCTCATAGTGTGTTACGCTTCGAACAACCTGAAGATTAAGCATGAACCTCGTATGTACAAAATAAAATAGAAACATCGTGATGTTGGAGTATAAGAGTGAGTAAATGAAATCGAACAGTTTGGTGAGAAAATGGTTGAAAATCCGTGACTGTTTTTAACGAAAACACGTATTGACAGGTTCATCCGACAGCCGGAAATCCGTGGAAGTAACCAAGGGAATTTCCATGAGACGCGCAACCATTAACGAGCGCCGTCGACGCGTAGCGTTTCCAAAATGTCAGAATCGCTCATGCTTGTCAGACATAATCGTAGTCTCGCCGGTAGCGAACAAAGGAGCACTTAATCTTACATCGGTCTGGTTTGAATTGATTTTCCGCGGGCTGGAAACGCGGACTCTTAATGGACGTACATTAATTTTCGAGCTTCCTTTCAGCTGTCCGTCAAGAACGCTCGCGTTGCATCGCGTCAAAATATTTGCCCGCCCTTGCGAGCGTATACAGCATTGAAATTCGCGGGAATAATTTGTACGATCGTTATAATTCATCCGGGACAGGAAACGAGCAACGATCTTCCGCGAGTATCGCAAATCGATCGAAAGAAAAAACAAAATGTGAAAAGAATCGTCGGTTCGACTTCGATATGTTTTATCCGTGTACATTTCTTTTATTGCGACGGTATTTCTCTGTTCTTTTTTTAAACGGGAATTTGATTCAATCGCGGAGGCCCGTTTGCTATTCAATCGGGACGCCTCTGGCTCGATATCCTTCCGCGATACGCGAAATATTGCAGGGTTTCCTGAAAATTGAACTTTACCGGTGTGCAATCTGTTTGATTGATTATGCGTATCGCGGTTATAATTGCGTCCATAGACTGTTAATTAATATTTAATCAGAGATTTTGATATTCGATACCTGCACCAGGAATGAGAGGGAGATTAACGGTATGAGTTGAAATAGGGATTCATGGAAAAATGGAGGAAATAAAGGAAGAAATTGGTCATTTCCGTTTTAGACATTATTAACAAAAATGTTGCTGCATGAGGTAAAATTATATAACTATCCACAAAGAATGGAGTGACTTAAATATTATGGAATTACAACGCATTGTATTCCTTATACGTGGGATTATGTATCATAATTCTAATATGTGCCTCTTCAATCCAGTGGTAACGCGATCTTACATCTTATTACATCGCATTGTAATATTTGTGCCCGATGAACGCGAATAATGCTCGATTATTATTATTCTAAATTATTGGAAGTTTACATTGCATTCAAATGCATCAGTGATGCAGATGTTGTGAGAACTATGCAGGATTAGTGGTTGCGAATAAAAACGAAACGATCAATCGATCGTGTCGACTATTTTCCCTGAAAATTGGCCGATGTTCGAAAGCAATCGCACACGCTGTAATCGCGCGTTAATTTCGAGCGATCCGTCGAATCTGCAGTATTTAGCGAGCCAATCTGTAAATTGATGTAACCGGTTTACAACGGATTAATCAAATTCTGCGATCGGTTTGCTAAAGTATTTAAGTCCACAATTGTTGTTCGATTCATGATGTTCGGTGGGTACTTTTACGAATACGGAGTTTAACCCTTCGTATCATTTTCAGTTTCGCGAAGAATATTTCATAACTCTCTCTTCTATAACACAATACAGCAAAAGGTTAAAAGACCATCACAAATTAAGCGCACGATTTTGATCGATAAACCTCAAAGCACACCGCACAGAATCGTGCAACCGGAAATCATGTATATAGACGTCGTAAATAAGCAACCATCAGATTCGCGGGATAAAAACGAAACGACGTATATGTGCGGTGTGAAGGAAACGATTCGGCTATAAAGTAGCTGCTCATAAATAAAGAACGCGACAGATGTGCGTACACGTACGTCCAGGTTTCGAAGTAGCGACGAAACTTACACGGAGGGTGTCAAATCAAACATCAAGGTACTTTCGAGGCCCGTAAATCCGTAAGATCTTTCCAGCTGTGCATTGCGTGGAATATTGCGTTTTTATAGACGGCCCGTATCACCGCCACGCATAAACAGTCTTGCAGATTGCTACAGATGGAGTCTCGGATTTTTCACGACAGTTTTATGCGACTTCGCTCGTGAAAACTCGCGTTCGCATATTACAGCGATATTGCGATCCTCAGACTCCGCTTCTCTGATATCGCACAATTCTTTTAATACGCGGAATAACGATGCCATGATTGTATGTTCAATTCTTGCGCGTTTTTTTACCGTTTTATAAGGACGTATGTTGAATTACGTGATGCACGGAAGTGCATTGCTTTTGTATGCGATGCATTATGCGGGGTGTTAGTGCAATTTGTATCTATCGTAGTAGAGGGTATCTACAGCACAATGTGTATACACATTATGCACATTATACACGTGTGTATGCACATGTGTATACATACACATACATGTACATATAAAAAAATCGTGTTATTTGTTATTCAAAGATAAGCGAATATTTTTGGCACGTCATTCAGAGGATATTTGTTTGCGCTCTTGAAAACGGAGCTTATTCGTCGATTCAATATTTACCGACACGAATCAACATATACTGACGGCAGCAGAGAAATTTCGGTGCTGTTTTCGATCTTATATAACCGCCACCCTTCCGGAGGGTTAACGAGCTTTGTTTGTCGAATAATATTAAACCATCGCAGCCGATGCAACCGAATAACGTAAACACTCGTACAAATATTTGCACGTAGCTCGGTGAAAACAATTTTTTTGAAATATTTCCATCCGGTATTTCGCAACCGTACTATCCATCAACGCATATGCTATCTCTGCTTCGGAAACTTTACAATCGTATATGTGATATTGTTGTTTGAAAATTGGTTGACAAGGTATCATTCGAAGTCTGTCCTATTTACACCGAAAGAGGAAAATGCAATCAATTGGCGATAGTTGCATTGTACTTCAAGTTGGAATTTTGCGTTATTTTTTAGTTTGATTGCAAATAGATTTTAAAATTGGAGACTAACTCGTTGACATGAAAAATTCGGGGTTCAACATATTCTCTAAGTGCATTTGACTTGTAGTGCATCGTATTACCACGTGTCAAATTGCAATGCGTTCAATTACCACGCGTTAGAATTTTAACGCATCAAACCATGCGTTGGAATTGCAACGTGTTATACTATCACGCGTTAGAGTTGCAACGTATGGCACTACCACGTGTTAGAATTACAACGCGTCGAACTATCACGTGTTAGAATTGCAACGCGTCGAATACCACGCGTTAATGCAGTGCATAGTATTACCACGCTTAAAATCATAACACATCCTACTACAACCCATTAAAATTGCCAGCAGCGATATTACCAAACCTTAAAAGTACAATACCTTGAATTACCGCACTAAAACTGCAATATGCACCACCCGTGCTCCAATTTCCTCCGATTCAGAATAAAAATAATCCGGTCAGTAATCCTTTCCAATTTAAAAAAACTCCGGAAAAGGTAATACAAGCTGTTCTTGGTGCTGTTAATCACCATATTTTTTTCCGAAATGGAATAAAATGAAATAAATATGTATTATATTTAAAGGATTGTCCTCGGGACGCGTCAGCTGCATTCGCCGCGCTTAATTATTTAAACTTTTGCCACGGCTCGAAATTGGTTTTAATTAATTCTAACTTTCGTTACGTGTCCCTGCGTCGTCGAGCACGAATTTAATAAACTGGATTTAACGGTACATTTTGCGGATTTCGCGGGGGAAAAAAAGCACGGACCTAGCGAACAGCGTGGCCCGGCGTGGCTGCGCATTTTGATTAACTTCCCCTCGCGTGCTAGCGATCCGACGATCGCGACGAAATTTCGAACTATTACGCTTGTTTGACGGCACACTTTTTTCAATCTTCCCGTGGCAACTTCGCGGTCGTTGCACCTCCGTTTGCCGCCATCGGAGCAGCTGATCGTCCGTATCGTTAAATTTATTTCACGTTCCGTGTCACGCGAACTTATCTTCCATTCAAACTTCCTTCCCATTCATTCATTCAACGCTACAAAGAGCTATAAATGAAAGAAGACCGTTCTCTTTAAAAATACGCGTGTAGTATGAATCGCGTAATCACGCTAAAGAAATTTCATCGGATTCCCGGAAGTCTTTGATTATATTTTTGAAGCCCGGTGAAAACACCGCAAAAGGGTTGCACGAAAGTGTTCGCGCGAATCGTTTGCCTGTCAACGCTCTTTTTCCTTTGGTTTCTCCTCATAATAGAGTTTCGTTGATCCTCCAGAATTCTCATAGCGGCAGCAATTAAAACCTTTAAGCCCTTTGATCGTCGAGCGTGACTGCGTTTGGGGCGGTTTCCGCGCGAATATACTGCTCTCGAAATCGGACTGGAAACTGTATAAATGAAAATTTTCATACAGGTATGTACAGGTATGTTTTTTTCGAGCATTTTCCCCTCGGATCTTTCGGTCGACGATTACTCCTGCTAGTTAAGTAGTTTAAGTTACGAGTGACGGTACTGAAAGGGTGGCCCTTTCAATACGTGAAGGAAATTTGAAAATATAGAAGAATAGTTGCATAGAGAAAATTTTGTTCAATTTTGATAGAGACAGGATCAATGTTGAATTGCCACGTGTTAATATTATAGTAGGTATTGTTTCTATCTCGCAATAGTAAAATTGCTGGAGGAAATCAAATTTTCTATTCTTTCAATGCAACTAGTTGTCCAAGTCGAAACATCAAGGTATCATTATAATACAAAAAATCATTGCAGCACTTTCAGATTTGAAAGCAAGAGATCACAGAGTACCAAATATTTAAAAAAATCTCGACGAAAAAGGAGTGTCGCGAAGAGTAAAAAATGAAACACGAGACAAAAATCGTTCGTCGTCGAAAAACTGCACTCACGAAGCAAACACGAGCAATCGTTATCGTCTCTCGAACAACACTCTCGAACAACGCAGGTCGTTTGAACGGTGACGTAGGACGAAGCTTGTAAAACGGCATCCTCTTACGGCTCTTAATAACGAGAATCGAGCTCGCCTCTTCGTCGCGGCGTTAATTGCGAGTTCCGATCGAGAGATCGAACGGTGTCGCGTTCCGATTCCATTTCGCGCCTCCGATATCGACTCGCGTGTAATTGCCGGTAAATCGACGCCGTGTCGCGTAAACGAAACGGATCGTTGTTCTTCGCGATCGACGAAAACAATTAATCTTCCCTTCAGCGTTGTCGAGCTTGTCGAGATTCAATCGTCGAGCTTCTGCGAGCTTTTCGTTTCGTTCGTTCGCGAGACATCGTCGAAACGACGAACCACTACTGTCACACGGTCGAGAGCATACTTTCGATACTTTCACGATCATTCGACGCCGAAGTATCGATAATGGCTCGTCGATGCTGTTCACCCCGCTGACAAGACGCTCCCTTGTTTGCGTGACGCCTCGTTTATTATTAGCGAGGCTAAATAAAGAGAGGGACGTTTGATCGTGTACTTTTTGCTCGCTGCGCCGCGCTTATGGCTGAGCGACACTACTGCGCGCGCTGACATTATTTCTGCATATACTACTTGCTGCATATACTTGCAGTCTATGCGAGTTTGTAGATTCTTTATTTGCAAATTTAGTAGTTATAGGTTTTCGTAATCAAGTTTGAAAGTTTGTGGAGTTGGAAATTTTTGACATTTGAGAATTTGCAGTTGCAGAATTAGAGTACTTAAGAATTTGGAAGTTTGAGAATTTGGCAATCTGTGAACTCTTGTAACAGTTCGGAAACTAGAAATTTAGCAACTTACAAATTTGTAAATGTAAGAACTTGAGGATTTAACATTTTAAAATTTGAAAATTGGTAGACATTTTCGTACACTTCTATACAGAATTTGTGTAAAAGTGAACTGGAACGACGGTTAAATTCGTGTACCCGTACGTAATTCCGTTTTGCTCGTGGGATAAAATATGAAAATATTTGAGTAGATCGCGACACTTTTACATTTTGTTTCCTCGCGACATAGCCCCGGAAGATAGTAGACTCTTCCACAGAGAAGTCGCCGAGCAAAGGTCTCGTTTGCATTTTCTTATTGGAAGTGTCACGATAAAATGAAGGAACGCAAACGTTTCCGGCGCGAACAAAACGAGCCTTCTGCAACTCGCTCGGATATTGTTTCGAATATCAAAACAAAAGTTGCGAGTCTGGCGAACAGCAAGAGATAGTCACCGCGGTACCGTATACAGATGAACTACGACGCTCATGGGAAATCTTATGGGTTATGCGGGAAACGCGATGTTACTCGGATACGCGACCGAGCCTTAAACTTTCCATGCTCACACTCTTATCGGCCGTTTGCGTCGAACTTAATCGCCCGATAAAGCATGGCTGCGACTGATTTACGAATATTAGCGGTGTAAAGTTCGCGAGAAGTCGCACCTATGTAACACGTTTGCATTATACCCAGACGATATCGCCATTTAACTATGATCGCAATTGTCTGCGTTTTAGTAAATGACATTTTAGTAATGACATTTTAGTTATCAGATTTTTAGAACTTTCTGATTTCATAGGTGGTCAATTTTGAAATTTAAATCTGGGATTTGAAGTTTAGATACATGGAACTTTTAATATTCAACTTTGCAGATTTCAAGATTTTGAAACGATAAGGTTCATAAATTGTGAACTTTCCGATTTTTCTGATGCACAAATTTGCATATTTCAATGTTGTCAAATCCACAAATTTTTAAATCTCTAAATTCGTATACCTCCACATTCTCAGACCTCAAACCCTCGAATTTTCAAACCCCCTAATTCATACACTCCAAACTCTCATACCCCGATTTCTCAAACTCCAATTTCTCACATCCACAAATCATCAAACGCCAAATGCTCAAGCCCCGAATTCTCAAACCCTAATTTCTCACATGTACAGATTCTCAAATCCCAAATCTTCAGATCCTCAAATTCTGAACCCCCTAAATTCTCAAGGACCCAAATTCTCAACCCCCAATTTCCCAAGCTCTCAAATTCTCATCTCCCAATTTCTCAAGCTTCCAAATTCTCAAACCCCCAAATTCTCAAGGTCCCAAATTCTCAACCTCCTAAGTTCTCAAACCCCTATTTTCCAAGCCCTCAAATTCTCATCTCCCAACGTCTCAAGCTCCCAAATTTTCAACCCCCAATTTCTCAATCTTCCAAGTTCTCAATCCACCACTTCTCAATCTTCATACGTTCTCAACCCTCAAATTCTCAAACCCCAATATCTTCACCCCCAAATTCTGAAACTCCCAAATTCTCAATCCCCAATTTCTCATGCTACCAAATTCTCAACCCCCAAATTCTCAAATTCCTATTTTCTCGCCCCAAATTCCGAAACTGCCGAATCATAGAGGGGTAAGAATACTGTTGACAATACGGATCACATATCAATTATGTAGCGGTGTTGGAAATCAATGTAGCCAAGGGAGATACAGTTTCTTAGGGAGGTTAGTCGGTAACAGTTGTGCCTGTCCGGCAGTATTAATTTGATGGTCTCAAAAGCAATTTGCTGCCTTGTCAGGGGAAGACGAATGTTAGAGAGGACGCGTTTCTCTCCTTGGTTTCGCTCCTTCCTTCGCTCGATTCCGCGCTAATAAATTGACCGCGTGATCGCGTCGGCAAATAGCTGAAATCCTTCCGCGATTCTGACGAAAGGTAAACGGGGTGGTCTCGAGTGCCTACCGTGCCGTCGAAACCGGCCGTTTTCGAGTGGGCGATTAATGTTTCATAATGAAGTGGCCGCCTCTGAGAATCAACGAACGATGTACTTTTCTACGTTTCACGGCAAAGAGGCGAAGAATTACTTCCGTGAATTTGAACCTTACACGGTGATACTTTGTCGGAGCCCGTATAAAAGGCGTTCTCCCACTAATCTCAACTGTAATTAAAACTTCCCGACTACGACCAGATTTGGCTCTTTATTCGCTGCACGATGGAGTAGTTAAACTTTTAAGTACGCCAGTTTCCTTTTCTACACTTTTATTCCGGCATCGTAACTGATCAGGCGTGGTTCAATGATTTAATGATTAAGAACATTGTTTGAGCTGAGAAACATTCACTGTAAGAAACATTGTGGGCGTTTTATTTCATCTCAGTGGGAATTTTCAGTGTTATCGTTTACTTAGGTGTAAGTTGCAAAATTAAGTAAATGGTTCAAGATTTCAAGATATGGACTGTCTGTATTTATACAATTATGAACACAATCAGTAAGCTTCGTATATGTATCTAATAAATAAGGTTTCTTATCGTTACTATTTGTGAAGGGAGAACATTGCGTGACTGCATTACGTGCATCGCCTGACTGATATGAATCGCATGGTTGTCTGATTTATCCTATTTTACTTCCCTCGATTGCATTTCTGAATGTTACTCGAACAGTATATACTAGTTTTTAATGTACTACGGATTTGAGGAAGCTTTTACAATATGGCGGCAAAATTTAATCGATGATACACATGTACCTTGTCTGATTTAAATCTCGAACACGAGTACTAAACACCCCTATGTTTTGTCATCTACAACAATGTAAAAATAACAGGATAAAACGACAAATAAGAATGCAAATTTTATCAGAACAAATTGAAATTGTATCAGATAAAAATTTGATCGGTAATGGTGGAAGTAAAAGCTGCGTAAGATGGAAGTTAGAATATTTAACAAGAAGACGACCCAAATGGGTTAAACCACTGCTTGGGCCGGTAATTGGAGGAATTTGATTGCGTCGCACACGTACGGAGCAACGAATCGTTACCCTTAATTACACTATTCGATTACGAGAGTGTCAGCCAGTCGAATTTCCGTACTCGAGACACGTTCGACGAGCAGCCGTCAACGTGATATACGCTAGGGCGCCGAGCGATTGAGATTCAATGTGTTGCCGACTATAATCGGGTATACGTTGAACGAAGGGAATGCTGGCTGACAGGGGAGGAGGAATATTCGTCCAACGCCTTCAGCAACAGCTTCCTACTCCAAGACTGTGCCAGGTGTCGTTTAATTTCAAACCAGACTTAAATTGTTCGGCAAATTCGAGCTTCTATGTCGTCCTCGTTTTCCTCTGCCTCCTTCTTTCAACAGCTTCATTGCTGCCCTTAGACTAGAGGGCTTACTCGTTCTCAAAATTTGCTCTTCAGTTCTGAATTTTTACTATTCATTTTGAAGATATAGGGTTTACATTCTTTTTCCCTCATCCTGATGGGGATTTCTTTCTAAAGTTGAAGTCGATATATTTTCTTAACAGGAGGTTGATGTCTACATTCTTAAATTGAAGTTGATCTCTGTTTTCTTAACTTGAGGTTCATTTATATATTGTTGACTTCAAGTTGGTCACTAAATTCTGAACTGGAGGTTCATTTATAAATTCTTAACTCAAGGTTCATTTATAAATTCTTAACTTGAGGTTCATTACCAAATTCTTAACTTGACGTTGATCTCTAAATTCTTAACTGGAAGCTGATCATTAAATTTTAAACTTGAGGTTCATTTCTAAATTCTTAACTTGATGTTGATCTTCATTTTCTTAACTTGAAGTTGCTCTCTAAATTCTTAACTTGAAGTTGAAGTTGTAAATCCTTAATTTGAGGTTCATTTCTTAACTCGATGTTCATCTCTAAATTCTTGACATAAACCTGATTCCAGTATCCTTAACTCGAGGTCCAAAATTTTTGCGAACATAAGGAGATGAAATAAGGATGCTAGGGGTATCAAGTTCTAGAGGTCCATTGCTCTGCAATAGGGAAAAGAACTATTGAAAAGAAATTCCTTCTCTGGAGTTCAATACTGACGGAACTCTTAAGAAACAACACGATAGACCACGTAGTAGTTCTCTCGCTCTGTCAAATTCACTAAACTAAGTCGGGGAACTTTGTTCCTTTGGTACCAACAAACTTCTGGTATCATGCTCCTCTGTATAGGAACGCATCCGTACAGTCGGCGATGCAAGGGTTAACGTGCAGTATCTTATGATAGTCGAAACGTTCGAATGGCAAAGTCTAATCTCCGCGTATGCCACATTATATTACACAACCTTGGTGTAAAATTTAAATTTCCAAGCTGTACAATTAAGCTTTGAAATTGGTAACAAAATTTATAATGTATTGCATTTTCAAACTTTGTATAATTCAGTCTATTAAATCGAACCTTAGTCTTTAACTTAAAGTCTTGAACGATATTAAATTTATTAATACTCATTACGTAATTTATTAATATTTATTATATTTAAAGTTGCGACGATATGATCAATGTTCTTAAAAATGAATAATTTAGTTCACTTCGGAAGAAGAATGGGTGAAATAGCAGGTGTGTCAGATGTTGAAAAGCTGCACAAATAGAAGACTTGTCAAAATCGTACCTGCCGAAGAAATACGAGCGTAGAACGCGTCTCGATTAAAAGTCACAGTTAATAAGCAGAAAAGACTAGGACAGCCCGAAGGGGTGTCGGATCCGTGACTTTCGACTCTTTTTGCAGGCGAAGCAGTTTCAACGTCGGTCTTTTTTCTTCGCTCGCTTTATATCCCTCATCCAGGCTGCGTATTTTCGTCCGGGATTTCAGCCGGGAACTACGCAAACCGAATGAGCCGGCTTTTGTGCGACAGCGAGACTTCTCTACTTGCCTATGGAAAGAAGAAACTGTGCCCGCGTTCCAGCGATATAAAATGAAACACACGAGACAGAACGTATGATGTTTTCATTGAGCAAGGACTTCTCGTATCACGCAGCTGGATTTTAAAGCGAATTCGTCTATCGGATATTTCTTTGAATCTTTGAACGATTCCTTTTGCCTCTTTACCCTCGTCGTGCGATTTCTTTTCCATCTGCTATATCGCACAACCAATTCTGCATTTCAAATAGCGACAAAGTGACTCCGAGATACGTCTAAGGTTCCTGGATGAATTTAAAGTGTGGAATAGGAAAAAGTTCAGAGGTGGGAATATAAAATGGTAACCTAGATACAGGTAGCGGTAATTGATGAAATTTCAAATGCGTGATAATATGTAGATACCGGGGTTTTGTTTGTGGTATGCTAGATAATAACACGTTGGATTATTGCGCGGGGAATTATTATGCGTTTGGTTATCGGTCGTCGGACTACTACAGATTGAAGCATCGCGTGTAGAGAAATTCTCATTCCTAGAGACATATGCGTTCTATCACCACGTGCCGAATCTCCACATGTTAAATTTCCACGCGTTAAATTCCTATGCGCTCAATTCCCACGCCTTAAATTCCTACGCGTAGAATTCCTACGCATTGAATTCCTTTGCGTTAAACTCCTACGCGCTGAATTCCCACGCGTTGAATCACCGCGCGTTAAATTCCCACGCATGGGATCACCACGTGTTAAATTCCTACGCTGTGAATTCCCACGCGTTAAATTCCTACGCTCTGAATTCCCACGCGTTAAATTCCTACTCGCTGATTTCCCACGCATTAAATTGCTACGTGTAGAATTATCACGCGTATCGAATTTCTCTGCATAGAACCAGCACGCTCTAAACGTCGACGCGTCATTTCGCCACATCACGCACGATTTTCCATCTCGCTATCCAATTTCCATCCCCGGCAGAGTAAGAATTTTCTCGGAATCCCGGGTTCGGTTGACTGACATGGAAATTACAGAGGCAGAGAAATAACAGCAAGGTAGTTTTCGTAAGCAAGATTTGTCGTGCATGTTTTTCTCGAGTCCGTAGCACGGTTCACGGCTTTTCTCCCAGAAGAGAAGCCTCGTTGTCGCGAAGTAAGGCGAAAGTTAGCGGGTCGTCGCGATGGCTTAACGTGTTCCACCGGTGATGAAGTGTTTCTTTGCAGTTTTAGCCGGTTAAACTGCGAAACTCGCGTGCTCCGTGTCGTCCGCGGCTTTCCAGAGTTTCAGCCTGACTCCACGGATGGGTTTCACGGAATTACTTTGGCCCATCTTAGCGACTTCCGGGGCAGAAGCTTTCCACCGCTGACTTTCTTGGAATTCGTTTCGAGCCCTCTTTAATGGCCAACTTCTTTTTTCTCCGCTGCACTTCCATATTCCGCTACCATACTTTATCTATTATTTTACCGTATATCGTTAAAAATGTTCTATCTTCTTAACTAACATTTACCTCGCGTTCTTTATATGACCAAATGAAGCAAAGTATAATGACGATGAAGAGAACCAATGAGAAATATTATTATCTATACTTCGTTCTCTTTGAATAAAATTTTTGCCCCAACTAACCGCAGTAATCATCCAAAGAGAAAGAAATGTAAATTCTACTTTGTACATGTTATTCAATAAACCCGTCGTTTATTTCGCATTAATCCCCTTGCGTCTCGCAAAATAAAATCGTAGAACAGTGAAAATGCTTCACGGTACATTTCACCGGTGTCAAACTGCATCGAAATTCCAAAGCCCATGGCAAGAAAACGAAAGACAGAACATAACTGGCAGTACTGTAACGTTCACTGTCATTTTTCTCTCGTATTTTGCCACAAGGAGAATTTCTCGTCGCGAAATACTTTTTCGAGGTGACTCCAAAAGTACTTCAAGCTGCCTCCGCGTCGACTTTCACCGGCAAGTGTTCGTTCTTCTTTTTAGTCGTACGTTGACTCGAAGCCCACTTTTTCCAACTACCATGCCGGTCTGAACGTGAAAAAGGGGGAAATTTAGCGGACTAACGACACTTGGGAGCATTGTACGACCAGTTTGCTATTGTAAAAAACATTGACCGCTCATGGCAAACTTCTCTCCTTCGCCGTTGCGGTAGGTTGATGAGAGGAGCCACGAAGATGGCCATTATTTTATTTCATGATGACTATTTTCGTTATTTTTGTATTGATGTGTTATTCGGTTTGACATAGGGATACTATGTGCAATACCATGCTTGGGAATTTAACACATAGGAATTTAACTTGTAGTGATACCATGCGTGAGAATTCAATGCGTGGGAATTCAGCGCGTAGGAATTTAACGCGAAGGAATTTGACGCGTAGGAATTTAATGCATGGTGATTCAACGCGTGCGAATACGGCGCGTAGAAATTTAACACGTGGTGATTCAGCGCGTAGGAATTTAACGCGTCGGAATTCAACGCGTAGGAATTTAACGCGTCGGAATTCAGTGCGTAGAAATTTAACGCGAAGGAATTCAACGCGTAGAAATTTAATGCATGGCGATTCAATGCGTGCGAATACGGCGCGTAGATATTTAACACGTGGCGATTCAGCGCATGGGAATCCAGCGCGTAGGAATTTAACGCGTCGGAATTCAACGCGTAGGAATTTAACGCGTCGGAATTCAGCGCGTAGGAATTTAACGCGTCGGAATTCAACGCGTAGGAACTTAACGCGTCGGAATTCAGCGCGTGGGAATCCAGTGCGTAGAAATTTAACGCGTCGAAATTCAGCGCGTAGAATTCTAACTAGAAAATATAATATAAATCTCTCAGGTTAAAATTTAACTCGTGGCTATATAGTGCGTGGCTATATAACTTCACCACGTACAAGAGTACAAAAACTAGAATTTCTGTGGAAGTCTTAAGTCGACAGAACAAGATAACACAGAAAGTAGACTATCAGAATCTGTTTGAGCGCACGAGGTCGCACAATGGAGAGAGACGCGTCGCGACGCTACGAGGCGGAGACGCCGACACACGGTATTTGCGTTGGACGAAACACACGCTAATGGCTTTAACTTGCTCGACGCGCTGGCACTGAGTTGGAAATTCTCCAGGCAACTCTCCTCGGTGCTCTTCCCCGTGGCCTCCATTCTCTTCGGTTACACGCCGGACTCTGCTGGGACGCGTCGCGTGTTCCCGGGCTTCTGTTGCTCGATTTAACGGAAACTGATTACGAGGGCGAAACCGGCGACGATAAAACGGTGAGAGCATCACGAACGAGTGGAAAGATCCACGGATCTCCAGCTACGAATTTATGGGCTGCATCGCACTGTTCTACGATTACGAATTTCGTTGCCGTTTCGTTCTTTAAATAAAAATTCGACTCGATGCTTTCTCCGTTCTGTTATCTCGCTTAAACTAATTCTCCAAGCTTTTCGAGGCAGTGTTACAATTTTATCTGGTGAAGGAAATTGTCATTGTACATCGTGTTATAAAAAGGATGTTCGTAACAGAGGTAGAATTTTAAAGAGATTTTTATTGTAGGGGTAGAATTTTAAAGAGGGAATTTTATAATATGGGGTAGAATTGGTGGAGAATTTTAAGAAAGGATTTTTATAATAATGTGCGAATTTTGTAACAAGAAATAAATAATAATTTAAGATAACTATGATAGCAGCTACTAATTCTACAGTGGTTAAATAGTGCAGTTACGATTATCAATTATAATAAAATTGTAATTTCAAAACAAACTTCCAGGATCATTGCACCGATGGTACTAAGCGAGACGGAAGTTTTTCAACTTGTAAATAGGGTGAAATATCCGAGAGTTAATATCAGTTCGAAAATTTCTTGTTCCTGAGAGATTGGCGAAAGCGGAGAAACTTTTTCTGCTATTAACGTTTCGAAGGTTTAGGTGGTGAGTTGAAAGAGAACGTTGGGTATGAACACGTGTGTAGCTACCCTGTGTAAAGGTAGCAGTTTTCTTTGGGGAGGAATAGCCTTTTTAGGGGAGAAGTTTCGGGGCTTGTAGTTCGAGGGTGAAACTGTAAAAGTATACGAGGGAAACCTGAAAATCTTAAGAAAACCAATTAAAGAGTAGAAGCAAATAAAGTATTTATTTTTCTCAATATTCCAGGAAATCGAATCGAATAAAACACAATATTTGAAAGTAAGCTCGATCGATTCGCAATTTCGTCGTTTTTCGAACACGTACGCGTTAATCTAAACATTTGTACTCGTCGAAATTAATTATACGAGTGTTTGCACGATACGGCATCGACGATAATATCATCGGTAATATACGCGATAATAATGTCCGGCGGGTTAATACGTCGGAGGGAACGATCGCGTCATTTCCTTGTTCGGAACACGGCCGGTTCACGAGCCACAAAATAAACTGCACGGTGAAATCTCGTTGCCGCGGAATTGATTATCATTACAGACGGATGTGCACTTATTTTCCGGTCGAACAGCCCGACAGGTTCGGTCACTGTACCGTTTAATCGCGTAATTACAAGGTGCTTGGTCGCGAATTTCCACGAGACACTAACTCGTTCCTCGTTTCGCTGAATTAAATAAACGAAAATTGAGACGAAGTTTGCAGCAAAACTGGTCGATAACAAGCTCGAATCGAGAAGACGCTACGCATTGGGGACATGAATGCGAGTATTTTGTTGTAAGACTACAAGAATATCTTATCTCTTCATAAACACATAGAATCTTACAACAAACATCTTAATTACACTTCCCAAATGCCTACAGCCTTCTGTACTTATCTGCACTTTGCCCTTACAAGCATTATACCATTACTCACCCTCGACTCGAAACATACACTTCTTGCATTCCTTCCTTACGTGCGGATCATCTACGAAAGCCTCAGATTATATGTTGTATTTATTCAACCCCGAATTCAACAATTTGACTTGTGAATTTTTTCCTTTCCTCGGTTCCGTGGTTCGTCAATTATCCGCGGTACGCGAACAAAACGATCGAGTAACAGGGGATACGTGGTACACGGAAACGTCAAACATAGTTAGCGGTATCCGCTGTAAACAGGAGCCAAGGAACTCCCTTGCGGCGGCAAATGATGCGGAGAACCTCAAAATCGACTGATTTTAGCCAGCTTCACGGTGGCTCGAGCAATTACCGAACGATTCCACGTAACAACACGGCCTTATTCGTGTTCGCGAACACACGCCGAAGTCTGCTAATTGCAAGACAAGCAACCCCCCTCGAGACACTTTCCATCAGCGGTGCTGCTTTGCGGTACATTCCCGTTTGATCTTTATCCATTACCTCTTATTCATGCTGTAATACTTGAACCGTATACTTGAAAGTCAGTCAGGTTGCTTTAAATCATTTAGCGATCGAGCATCCGTTTTGTCCTAGGTGCACATTCTCAATCCATAAATTGATTCGATAAATCCAACGGATATATGCTATTCAGTTAGTAGATCATTAGGACAATTATTTCAACCCTTATTAACATGTCTGTTTAGGGTACCTCACAAGTATCATTCATATGTCTCTTACCATAGGTAGAACTTAAGTAGATGACTGATTGGTTACAATAAACTTAAATGAACCTTAACACTTCCATTTAGATAGATGTTCACAATTATCATCCACATGTTTCTGACCATCGGTGGAATAGATCAATTGGTTACATCCAATAAACTTGATTAAACCAACAGAACCCCAGTAGATTCAGTGGATGTAGTCAATTAACTGTAGACGGGTTAATTGCCAAAACAACCACAGCAATAAACTGTTTAGTAATGTCCCTTAACACAAGCGGTATCGAGCTTCTGTTCTATTGGCCATAAAATCGTGATTCAACAGTTTCGGGTGAAAAGATCGCGCAACAACCGATAAAATAGCCGGGCCGACATCGAGTGGCCAAAGGCTGGTTTACACGAAGATGACCGTGCGTACAAGCACGGACAACACGAAAATGCTGGCTATCGACATTACAAATTCTGCGATCAACTAACTGTCGGAGGTCGAAGCGTAAACCGGTGGTTTCGCTCGCGGTTCCAAGTGCACCAATCAATCTGATGAATCGAACACGACGGGCCACGCGTGTACACGCGTCGTCTAGCTGGAAAACTTTCAACCTTTTCGATGGATCGTTCGTTGTTGACGAGCGAAGCGGCTAATCACGCAACGACCACCGAGTACAACCGCAACCCTCGTTTACGAATTTTCTCCTTCTTTCTTCTTGCTTTTTTTTATCCCTGTCTGCGTTGCGGAGTTCGTACGTATACTCTCTTCGTCCTGTTTCCGATTTTGTTGCCGTTTGCGCAACGTGCGGCCACAGATTGATTCGCTCCACTCGTAGGATTCGCGATAGGTGACCGTGCATTGCTTTCCTCATGAACTTGCCGTTTCACCGGCTTTTGTTCGACTCGTGTTAACATTCTGTGGATCAATTATTCTGAACGATAGGTCTGATTCACTGGCGGATGCTTTGAGGTACATGGCAATGCTTTAGGCAGGGGTTCTCAATGTATGGACGGGCAGGGATACTGGTTTCGTAGGTGGGACTTTGTGATTTTGGAATATTTGAGGTTTCGGACTTTCAGATTTTGGAATCTAGGATTTTCCTAATGATACTGCACGAGGTGTCTTTATCCCCGAATCCGATCGCAGCTGCGAGTATCGACCGCTTTCTATTAGAACATTCGACATTGATTCACAATAAGATTCGATAAATTGGATATGGAGCTTTGACAGGGTAACTTTCTTTTCAGTAATGTTTACGTTACACGTGACGTGAATTGTAAAAATTTCTGCAGTGCATACTGCATTGGGATGAGTCTTTGATCATCCGATACGTTCGTTTCACGTTGGACATTGAAGTATTGGAAATGTATATGCCAATCATTCGAATTTGAGAAAAACGAAAAAGATCCGTGCACGGTCGTTCCATGCACCCCCGAAAGTTCAGACTTAATTTTAACGAAATAAAACGGGACAAAAATATCGAGAAAATGTAGTGCAAGCTTATGTGCTTTTGTATATCGATGAGGGAGGTGAGAAATTATGGAATTGGGAAATTGGAAAATTATGAAATCGAGAAACTGAGAAATTAGAATTTGAAGTTAGTTATTCGAGAACATAGAAATTCAACGATGTAAGAATATGAAAATCTGAAGACCTGAAAAATTGTGAATTCGGAAATTTCTCCTGATCGAGCTCCTTCGAGTCGTCTTCCCGATCAGCAGAATCCTCGAAATTGAAATTGCTGGTCAGGTATCGCGTTTGACACGGCGATACTTGACGGGTTACAATTTCTGATCGGCTTATACACAGAGTTACATAGAACGTGCACGTAAATGTACATACGTGGGCCGATACCGATAGGGACACGGAGGCCATGCAATTGTCTCTCTCACCTACCAGCCGTGAGTATAATCATTCCGGTGGATGGTTGAAACTCGAGATCTCCCTTCGGTGTTCTGTCTCCTGTTTCGGGATAACCCGGTCCCGTACCGTCTGCCAGGGGAACACGTTCGAACACGCGGACAGCATACGTACACCGATATCCGTACTCCATTTTCAACGATGTACGTTTTATCGCCTTGCGGTCCACCGAACCAGAGAGCTAACTTTGATCTTGCGCTGGTTGCCAACGAAGAGAGTTTCAAAATCGGTCGACTGGCTCGGATATCAGCTGCGATTCATTGCCACTGCCCGATCTCGAACTATAAATTACACTTACTTTGCTTCTCTGCGAACTTCCGGTGTCCTGGCTCGGATCCTCTGTTCTTTGTCTTGGATCTTCAAGTGGAGCTGTTATGGATGTTATCGATAATTTAATATTACTGATCATTTTATAATTATAATTCCATATGTTCATAATGTTAAGATCTGATTGAAGTGGATAGGTTTCTTTAATATACATGTTCCTCTCAAATTTGTAGATAGAGTTCAATACTACTAAATATTCATCCTCATTATATTCCCCAACTCCTAGGATTCTATGTAATCTTTAGATCTCCAAACTTCTACGCCCCTAAATTCTCATCTCCCCAAATATCTTCTACCTCAAAGTCTCCAAATCGAAAGGTACTCAAACTCCTAATATCCTTATGTTCCCCAACATCTCAAATCTTGAAAAATCTATAGGTTAAGTCTTGACCGCAACTTATGTATTTGACCTTTTGTTTCCAGATCGAAAGAATAGAGCACCGCCATATCGACCGGACCCTCCGATGCTCCATTCATCCCCTGCGAGCTCGAAGGTCGGACAGGCTAGGGTCACAGAAGAATCGGGGTAAGTCCAAGTTCCCTTTCCGACGATTATTTTTCCCCGGGAAAGCCAGCTAGTCGGTCACCAGTGCGAAAGTTACGGGTGATGTTTTCCACTGGCGTTCTTCGAATCGAAACGTTTTCGAGTTGGGTCGAAAGTTTTTGGCGCGATTCCACGTCGTCTCGAAAGCTAGCTATTTCGACGATCTTTCGCTACCATTAAACGACACGAATTTGTCGTGAACGGTAACGAGCTCGGCCTATTTTCGCCGGTCGAACGATACAGTATGGCGGAACCAGTCTCGATGCAGTAATGTATTATTTCGTGGATGATAGTGCACCAAGATATATGGACAACACACACCGGCGACACACGTTTTCTGAAACTGTTTTCTGGCACAATGGACCGTAAAATTGTTGGCAACGTTCTTAATAACTCCTGTCATAAAGCGAAGCCATCCGGGATATTTCATCCTTGTTAAATCACCACGCTGTCGTTATTTTGCTGCGTTTGAAGGATCACCTTCTAACGAGGCTTTGCCATTTCGGGATTGATCAGAGAAGTGATCCACGTGGTTAGGTTAGGATAGGTTAGGTTATATTCGTAGGGACGACGAAATACATCCATAAATTAAAAATTAAACTGAATACTTGCCTCTCTGCAATCTTAATGATGTACGTCTGACCATATACGCTGATTTCTACTGCATAAGCTTGATCACAGTTTATCTGGAATGAAAAACTGACAGAGTCACATATCAAATTGATGAGTGTGTTTATGGTCCGTCAACACTACTTAACTTTATAACAAAGTAAACAATTCCCCTTCTCCCTGAATGTCTGATTTATGGTAGACAGTGATTCAACAGTATGTACAATTTACGTTAAACGCATAAGAGTCATTCTAATTAGCATACAAATATGTGAACCACACGTTATCGCGATAACATGAAAATCTGTTGCGTATTTCATTAATCTTCATATTACCAATTACTTGTACCGCAGACTAATTGCTTTCTATATGATCGGTATATTTTCAATTAGGTTTCTCTGTTACAATGTAACAATGATCGCACACGAGTCATACAAATTGGCCCCATTCATCAAGCATCGAATTCTACAATTAACCTCAATCAGGGCTAAAATTACGAACGATGTTGCATACGTACATTATTAATTTCTATCGAAATTAACTATCCACCATTTGCGAAACAATATCGGCGTTCATACGCAATCGGTTCGAAAGCGATCGCAATCTTCCCGCTTGGGTGTCTATTGAATTTATTCGTGACGCGATACGAACGTTCGATCGAGGCCGATAAAATTCACCCGTTCCTATTTAACGGACACTCATATTGCACGATGACGGTGATTTCGTTAAGTATGCGCATACGTCAAGTAACGTCGATTACATTATCCACCGTGAGCATTGATTGCGCGTATACGTTTCCCCTAATTATGCACTTTGCCAGTTGATGAGGAAACCGTGGGCGCTGGGATACGTTTAAATGAGTCGCCAGTTGTCATTGACGTAATCAGAGCTTTTGTGTAATGTCGGTCAGGCTTCTCTAGAGAAAATGGTAGAGTAGGCGGAAGAAATCTAGGAAATTATTGAGCATTGTAGTTCGCTGCTGGGAAGACGATATGGGGAAAGGTCTCAGTAATTGTACATGTAGTGCTCGAAATTTTATATTTTTAAATTTTCAAGTTCTTCAGTTCTTAAACTTCTTAATCCTCAGACACTCAAATTCTCAATCTTCCAAATTTTTATGAATCTACTTCTCAAACCCTCAAACTCTCAAGTCCTCAAACCCCCAATCCCCGAAATCCCTATATTTTCAAGTTCTCCAAATTCTCAAACTCCCAAATCCTCGAAATCCCAAATTCTTAAATTTTCAAACTCTCAAACCCCCAAATCCTGAAGTTCATCAATTTTCAAACTCTCCAACTTCTTACATTCCCGAATTCCCAAGTCCCCCAATTCTCAAACTCCCAAATTCTCAGATCCCCAAATTCTCAAACCCTCAAATTCTTAGGTCCCCAAATTCTCAAACCTCCAAACTCTCAAATCCTCAAATTCTTAGGTCCCCAAATTCTCAGGTTCTCAAACTATGTCCTCATTGGACACCAGCGTTACGTAACTGGTTGCAGCTAATAACAGTCGCAGTCAGGAACACAAGTTGACTTATTTTACCGCAATTTATTCACGCAACGAGCGTGCGTAACCCGTTTGCAAATTTGTTTCGGTAAATATCGGTGTGTAATTGCGACGAAAGATCGCGATAACAGCATTATGAAGCACGTGCTTCGGGAAACGTTCGAATTTATGACAATGCCGTGTTTGTTTATCGTGCAGTGAATATTTAAACCGGTTCCATGCACGGATCGTATCGTTTGAACCAACCACGGCGTAATTTATATTCCCGGTTTCGTCGAGCTGGTGTTCCCACTTGAGAACCGTGGAAAAATCGAGATGTTTGCAAAGCGAAATACGGAATTCCTGGTTTATTAGAGCGTATAATGATTAAAGCTTAACTCCGTTTAATTGAGAGCACCGCCACGATGCAGGCCAGTGCCGGGAAATTTATTTCAACGTTTAAATCGTTGTTCTCTTCTTCAACTTCGCTAAATATCGTCGAAACAGAAGGAATTCGTTTCATTACTGGCTATAGAAGCGTTTATGAATCCAATGGCGATCGTCTGGACGATGTAAATGCTTTCTCAAATTTTCATTTAAAATTCCGGTATTGAAGCAAGAGATTCAAACGTTATTTTGCAAATGTCTCGTACAAATAATACGTTGCTCCGGTATTAACACTTTGATTCAATGTTGTACGTTTACCAATTTTCAAGCATTACAAAATTCAGAAATTTAGATATTCAGGGGGTGGATTTAGGAATTTAGAAATTTTACGATTTAGTATAATTACTGTGCATTTTAATTTTACTCTTGAGAGGACTTATCCATTGGACCCACCCTCGGTTGGACTTATATTTCATTTCACCTACCCTCGATTGGACCCATACCCGATTGGTTCCATTTTCAAATCTATTCTCCACTGATCCCACTTTCGATTGAACCTACTTTCGACTTAGTCCACTCTCTGGACCTATCTCTGATTGAATCTACCCTCGATTGGTCCTAGTCGTGATTTCCACCCTCAATTCGGTTGAGTTTCAAATAGTTCTCGACTGGTCCCACCCTTGATTGGATCTATCCTTGATTAAACTACCTTGGTTAGGCCCAGTTCCGACAAGGCCCGCGATCAATTTTATCATCAGCTCGCATCAGACAGATCTCTGTAACAGGTCCACTCGATTAGGCCCACCCTCGACAGAACCCTCAATCCTGACCTCAACTAGGTCCACTCATTTTAACCCCCCTCTCCATCGAATCCCCGTTTTCTTCACTGTCAAGATATAATTCAAAATTGATAGGCAAGATACGAGATAAGCTATGAGTAGAGATCGATAAACGCAAATCCGGTAAAAATCCGCGAGCATTTAAATTCCTCCGGTTATTGTTCCGCATCGGTGGCGAGTGTTACCGCGTCGTAACAATCGGCTGCACAAGCTGTACGACTCCCGCAGAGCTTTTTGAAATCCGATCAGCTTTATAACCGGGGAAGCAGGTTAGGCTCGCGCGGTAAATGCAGTTGCGAATGCGGCGCACGCTCGCGTGTACGCGGATGCGAGCGGAGCTTGCAGCTTGCAACGTGGCCGGGTATAGTTTACTTGGAAAGCACGCAGCTGTTTGACGTCGGGTGGGTGGCGGTGAATTAACAGGGCGCTAGATACACGCGTTCCAGTTTCCGTGCAGACACGCCCGAAGACCTTGGACGTACACAGATTTTCAATCCGCCGGTCCATTTGATAGTTGTCCGTATATTTACTACACCGGAAGTAGCGCGTGTTGATTGTACGTCGTTAATCCCGGCGAATTATAGCCTCTTTAGCCGTCGCTCCTGGCTAGGCTATAAGTGACTTATCGATTTGGCGATCGTATTCGCTTGATCGGTCAATTGGTCCCGATTGTGCTCGATATTGACGGGACTGACCTAATTACCCGATCGAGATGTAACTGATTATGTTTGCATTATGCGTTATCTCCGGTATCCCACACGCAACTGTTTTCACCTTCATATTCATAGTTTGTCTACTTGAAAATTTGCTCAAAATTCATGTGCAATACAGAAGCATATTATAAAATATGACAAAAAGGGTCATATAATAAAAACTACTTGGGAACGTAGATTATAGGGATTTGAGTAAGGCGATCTGGGAATTATGGGGTCTAGAAGTATGGGAATCTAGAATTATTGGAGTCTCTGCACCTGCTATTGTTGGAAGTAGAAAATTTGTCCCAGACAATAGCAATTTTCAAAATGGACCTTCCCGACAGTTTGTATTTACGGTACAGTATGCACCACATTGTTCCTCCATATTCTAGTTATTATCGTTGATTAATGCCGGGATTGATTCGTTGATTACCGATCATTATACTGTTCAATTAATTTAGCTGGGGGGTTTGGGCTGATCGGGAAGGATAGTCCAATGGCTGATAAGACATTAGGTGAGGGGTACCGGTATAATTACGTGGTCGATGGAATCAATCAACGCGCGATTATATCCACCTTGATCCGTTCAATGACTTTCGAATGCGTTGCTTCCGATAAAGTGGGACACTTATGGCACTGGGCGCGGGTTGAACGTTCGCATAAATATTTGGGGATAAAAATATATCAATTTTGGGAGATACAAATGTATATTGGGGGATAAAAATGTTTGTAGATTTATAATGACAATATATGAAGATCAGTGATAAAAGTATATAAAGATTGAGGGGTAAAAATATATAAAAATTGATGATGACAATATATTAGATTGGTGATAAAAATATATGAAGATTGAGGGATGGACTCGTGTTTGATGGCCACAAAGTGACCTTAAAACAAGTTTAAAAGCATAAAGTACAAGAAAAGTGTTTTTAATGGTTTGAGGTGCACAATGCAGTCTTGTCTACAGTTTCAAATATTAAGAAACGAAAATAGAGATAAAATCGTGGCGCAGGAGGTAGAATACCGCACACGATGCAAGCTTTTGTTGTGCAAGCCGTAAATACTGCAACTCTTATCTAAAACGAATAATGTTCAAATGTTTATTGCCCATCTTAAATTTTTGCAAGGATGTGCTTGGGAATTTCACGATAATTTCCGCAGTTTCTCCTTACCTACTTTTATCTTGAATTTTACAAACATTACGTCTTTTCCGTTTCCTAACATTTTCTAGAATGTATTTCTGTAGCAGATACGTGAATATTAAAAATATTAAAAAGAGTATCATTTTTTATTTCGTAAAGTTAATGAAAGTTTGTATGCCGTGCACGAGTGCGTAGCACCCTGTGTGCCGCATTTTGCTTCCTTGCATCTTAATACTCGAAACTGTTGACAGGACTTGGTTTAAATACGTATAAAAATATCTCTGCACTTTATACTTCCGAAGAAAACCGCTTTTAAAGTTACTTGTCGAGGCTGCCGTAGTTTCATCCCTTCGCTACTTTTTTCTCCGACATTTTATTCAGTCCGACTCGATTTATAACGACGTACACAAAAATGATGTTAAATCGCGAAGCTTAAACTGTGCGGAATTCAAGAGGATAATTGGAATAATTGATCGTTCAGCACCGGGTAGTAAAATGTTCTGCTTTAATTAAGAAAACGTTTTAATCCGAAGAATATCTACCCTCTTAAGAATGACACGGGATTCTCTAATTCACGTATAATTGGTCGTTGAATGGCCTTCCCGTAATTCTCGACTCGCGTTAACGCGCCACTTTTCGAACTTAAATCTACCCCTGGATTTTAATTTCGCACGCGGGGGCGCAAAGAATTGATATTTGTCCGCGTCTCTCTGCTCGCAAAATTTTCCCTGCAAATGCTTTCAGCCGTTCGGTTCGTTTAACGTTTGCTTTGAAATTTTTTAATCAACTTTCGGCTTAATTGGATTATTACGGATAAAAGAGTCGTCTCTTCGAAAACATACATTGTACATCGGACACGTTTAACGCGAAATAACGACCTCGCATTTAACGCGTTTTATGTAATCTCGCGTAATCCGTCCACGTTCAATCTGGTTACGTTTATGTATTCATTCTCCCCTTTTTTTACAAAGCTATCGCTTGCCAGCCGTTTAAGTTCCTGCAATCGAATTTCGAACGACAATTTGTCCCTTTATGAAAGGTTTCAGTTTTCATGTATCGCGGGTTACGTGTTGTCAAGCTCGCTGTAACGCAATTCGTTAATTCCCTGAGGTGTGGCAGATTTTTATAGAAATTGACAGATAACGAGTTACTTGCCGTTTTTGACATATGGAAAATAAAGGGTATGTTTGATTTCTGGGATTATAAATAATAATATATAGATATTCGGTGGAGTGGTACATAGGAGATTAAATTAATCCTAAAGTTTGTTAAAAATTCGCAAGTGGTTGTCACGTCGTACATTTGCTCTTCGATTCCATTAAACTCCGATAAACGTGTAGTACCTCTTTTCCCTAATTCACCATTTCCTCCAATATCTCGATATTCGGTATTATATCCACGTTAATTTAAGTACTTTCCGATCGAACGTTCTCGCAAAAAGCTTACAAGTAAACAAAATCATAAATCCTCGCAATCTACCAATAAAAATAAATCTGTAACGGATTAATTTTGCCAATAAACGCATGGATTCATTTATCTAGAATTGTCACGAACGCTCGAAGCTCTCGGTACATTGCGATGGTTCCCATAAGAATGCCTAAGCAGCGCGTTAATCGGCGTTCCGCGTCTAATCGGCGAGCGTGCTCGAGGAAGTTGTAAGCGGGCGCCCGAAGCTGACGCGCAACAGGGAGCACCGTGTACCGAGTATTGTTCGTTGGTTCGCGAAACAATGGGCCTCTCGCTTCATTCATCCGCCTACAATTACATGAAATTAATGGAAACGAAAGTCAGGATCTCGGGGCGGGTTGCGATAGAGGGGTGGAAGGTGTTCAGCGAGTGGAACGTCGGCGTTTCATTGTTCGTTACGCGTTCTCTGTGATCTTGATTAATCGAAACACCGCCACGCGACGAGTATGCTCGCGCCCATTATTCGCGGACACGCGTGCTGCCAATCCGCACTCGTCAAATATTTGCCCGAATATTCGATTAACGCGAATGCAACGGGAAAAACGATGGCTTCTTTTGTTGCCCGCATTTTTACATTCCCCGAACCCGCGAGGAAATTTTCGTGTCGCCAACAATATTTTCGACCGCGAGAGAGACTCCCGCTGGGACGCTCCGTTTTTCTAAACTCGAACATTGCTGGAATCGCGATGATTAATTAATTGCCGGTGTGATTAATTAGTCGTACGTTTTTGCGCGACGAAGAAATGAAGGACGATTTCTCTTTGACCTCGATGGAACTTTTGTATACCGTTGTTTACTTTTTTGTTATTAATATTATATCATTTTTATCCTTTATTTTCACTCAGTTTCCACGGTTTGTTGACATTCTTTGTAAGGGAAAATGTCACCCTTTGAGCACGGACTTAATTAAATTCGAGCTGTTACGTTCAAGTTGCGTGCATTAGTTTAAACACATTTCGTGCTAATAAACCATATATACCATAATATACCACGCCATTTTATACTAATTTCGTACTACCTCTGTGCAAATATTACATTAAATTACCAGCTATTTTCATTAATGTGGTCGAACAAAGGAATTCTGATCCATCATAATTGACAAGCATTTTCGTAATAATGAACGATTAACGCGATTTTCATTCCAGCTTCAGGGCAGTATAATATAAATGACTGTCATGTGATCAATTGATCTTGATATTAAAAAACTATTCACTCGACACGCAATGTGTATGCAAACAATCGTTCGCAACGGGCCAACGCAATAATCAGCCATTTTATATTATCCAAAGCGTTTATTCAAACATCTGTCACAAAATGCCACGATAGGTCATCGATTTTGTCCAACAAAAGCTGCACTGTTTGAAATCGCGCAACACGGCAACCAGGTCACCGGACGACTGAATAGTGTGTAACGTTTTAATTAGAGTAAAACGTTGCAGAGGCTTCCGGATGTCCGCTTCTGTTCGCGATTTTTGTTTCCCCTCGCCGTTTAACGGCGACAAGCTCGGAACCTCTTTCTCGTTTCTTTCTCCGCGTCAACGTCGGGCGAACAGGGGTGATTTTTTTCACCCCCCGGGTGGCGTTCGCCGAGGAAAAAGGAGAAAAATAACGGAGACGATCGCGGGATCCGCGTCGGCGACAAAAACCGGGTCAATTTCGGTTTTTATGGTTCGATGTTACGAAACGAATTTCCATGGAAATATATCTGACAGGCAAAGCGGAAGTCCTCGCAAGACGAGACGCGATCGTTGACGTTCGCTCGTTGAATTTATGAAATACGGCGGCCTATTTTGTACATTTAAATCCGACCGACTTTAACTTGCAAATGCTGTCCCGCGGCCGCATTTAAAACGCTACGAATTTGAATAGCTGCGCGCGACGATTACGAAAAGTCTCCACGATTTTGTCTCTCTGTCGTGCTGCCAGAAGAAAACGTTTTTTAATTTGTACATTTTTAACTGGGCCATTAGTGACTCACAGGAACGAGAACAAATTTGAAACGGGAACAATTTGAAAATTTAGAAAGTTTGGAAGATGTGCATTTGCAAATTCGAAAATTTCAGAATAGATTGGGATCAATAGATCGAAATCTATTGATCTGTCGATCTATTGATCTACGTATCTGTTAATCTATCGATCTATTGATCTACGTATCTATCAATCTGTCATTCTGTCTACCAATCTATCAATCTACCAATCTACCAATGTACCAATGTACCAATGTACCAATGTACCAATGTACCAATGTACCAATCTACCAATCTACCAATCTACCAATGTGCCAATCTAGTAATTTACCAATCCATCAGTCTACCAATCTACCAACCTATAAAGTTACCAATTTATCTATCTGCATGTAAACCAGTGTGTATATAAATTTGGAAGTGTAGAACTTAGAACCAAATCCCCGTTATGACAGAGATGAATATATTTGAGAAATATATATGGATGACTGTCACGATATATATGAATGTTAACGATGGAGGATGGCGTTTAGTTGCAAAATGATGGCGTTTCATCTATCTAAATTATCGTCGGTGTACAGGGAAACGACCCTGTCGGTAGATCCGTAGTATAATACGACGTGGACGTTATCGGTATCGTAACTCGGTTGTATACATCGAATACCTGTTCGCCTACAGGATTGGATAGCGCCAATCCTGAATTGGTCGTGGTGGTGGGACAGTGGTTTGGTCATCTCCAGATTTGATCCCCGGTGTCCAAGCCTCCCTACGGGAACACGTCAAAGCTGTCGAACATCGGTCGACAAACACGTGGATTCGCCCCGTCCACGCATTGTGGTAACGTTAGAACGGATCGAAGCCAACGTCGCGTCGACCTCCTGACATCGTTGCTCTTCCCTCTTTCTACGTTATTTTATCCCGACAAAATCACCCGTCGAACTTTCAATTCACGTGCCCACACTTTTATACTTTTCAACTTTCGTTTCTTCGCTGCAAAGTTATCGCGCCACCATTTTGTCGTAAAGCTCGTTCTCACAGTTTCAGTTTTAAGAGAATACTCGGTGAAAGTTTTGCGAAGCGATACGTAAAATTCTATTGTATAGGTCTATATCGTAACTTTAATATTTGTCCATGGAGACTTCAACATTACAAAATAATTATTTTTACAGCGAGCGAATAAAACGTTTAAAATTGTCGATGAATTATTAGGTCACATCGAATGTTTGAAGTTTTTCAATTTGACGTTACTGTTTTAACGATAAACAGAAATTGCGTTTGTAGAATATGAATGTCAAAACGAATTTCGTCTACATCTACCTCATCATCCCGTAATATGACGGTTCACATTCTAACAGAACCATTATTCGTAAATGGGCAATTACATTTCCGATTTGTATAACGAATTCCATGTTTATGTTGCGGCATTAATTATCGCGAATGTTGCGATTGATTCGAGTATGGTTGCTAATTGCGACATTCGTAAGCCATGAATGGATCGATGATTGATTCGTAAACCATTTACTGTCCCATTTTAACCGCCCAATTTCGATATCTAATTTCGCGAACCGTAGCAAATCTCGTTTCGCGTAAATCTACGTACAGTCGCGCACTCGAGCGTGCTCTCGTTGTTCCGTTATTAAATGTTTGAGAAGAGGTAACGGTAAGCATCTTTCGCGGGTAGATCGTTCTCGTAAAACGGTATTTCGAAAGAAATTTTCCTGTCGTTTGGCTCGAATCGTCTTCGAAATTGCTGCGTCTTGCGCTGCAGTGTCTTGTTTAGAAATTGCCGTTCCGTTTGCCGCGAGACGCGCATATTCGCCGCGATCGAGGTAATAATACAGATTCCCGCTTACGATCCTATTCGACCTCGCGACGAGAAAGAATAACGCAAATTTGATGACAGCCGCATGCAAACGACCTGCCATTCTCGTTCACGACCAAATCGAAATTTCTTTTTGCTTCGTGCCGGAGTAAACCTATTCCGCGTAAAGTCACGGTGCTAGAAAACTCGTTGCAGAAGATCCGCGTCGACGACGGTAATCTGTAACAGATAATACGCGATTCAATCTCTGCGTGCTCTTTGTATTTGACGATTGTTCAGAACCCCCGTTCCGATACCAACTTTTCTTTAGTTGCACATTTTCTACTGCATTTCCTCCGTCTACGCCCTTTCTGGATTTAACTTTTTCCTGGGTTTCAACTTTTACGTTCAACTATCTGGCTCCAAATTTCACCTAGGTCTACGTTCTTCTTAGGTCCAAATTTCCCATAATTCTACATTCTCTATAGGACTAGCTTCTGCTTAGGTCTATCCTTTTTCCTAGGTTCAATGTTTTCTTAGATTTAGGATCTGGGAATCAGTTTATTCTGTATTAGAATTTTCCCTAAATTCAAGCATTCCTTGCTTGACCTATCGACCTTAAATATATTTGCTAGGTCTTTTTATTTAGATCTACGTTCAGTACAAGTCCAAATTTTTCATAGGTCTACGTTCTCCACGGATCTCCTTTCAAACTTAAGATGCTCATCACATCTAGGTTTATCATAAGTCATCATTTTCTATACTACCTTACACCTGGTATTTCCTAAATGTACATCTCCTTAATGTACTCCCATACATTTATAAATATAAATGTTTAATATATTTCTGGTACTATATGTCTACATTGATGCGTGGAACATGCACTTCCCATTGAAACATGGGTAGATAAAATTTTAGTTGGAGCATATTAAAAGGGGATTGCGGCAATATCACCTGAAAATCGGCGTTCGAGATTCCAATATCGAAAAATATTCGACTGGCTGGAAAAGAGCAATTCGGACAGTGTACGGTGTTTTTAAAGTGTATACCGTAGGTATCTGAAAGATACGACTTAATTCAATTCGCCCCTAAAATTTTATCGACGTCCAGTTTCGACGGCGTATTTACGATCGGACACTTATCGAACGTAACCTATCTGGGCTGCTTTGGTGTGCCTGTGTATGCACGACGGCGGCAATAATGCATCCGCGTATTAGATGACGCCCTGAATGGATCAGAGATAACTTGAACCGAATTCCTGATACATGCATCCATCGTGTGGAGGGGCATCGCGAGAAATGGGAGTCAGAAATTGCTTTTCTGGCAGTATCATGGCTCCATTTATTGGAAAAATTTTCGCTACGTGTGTCCCCGAACGAGCAGGCTCCTCGTTGCCTCGAAACGTTGCCTCGTTCGATCGCGATATCGATATCGATCCGCGGCCTGATCTCTCAAGGCGATTTTCCTTCAATTAAAAGCCCATTCCGGTGCCTCGATTCGCTTAGGGACCTTTTTCCGTCCTCTTTTTTTTTTGAAACGATCTCTCTTTCGCGGACGAACACTTGGTGGAAATTAAAATTTGCGTCGAGGGAATTCGACGTATGTTGGCATGACTTGCAAGGTGTCGCGCGGACGACAGAATTGAAAAGGGACCAAAGGGACGACCTGTTTTCGTAGAACATCGATGCCCTGGGAATCACAAATCATTTCTCTGACACTTGGACGCTTTGCTCGATTTTTGGCCTCGCGATTCGGATATCTGTTACATGTTCGACGACAGAAATTCTCGCCAGTGTATGGTAACCATGGGTACAGAAATATTCCACAAGATACAGGAATGTAAGTCGAGGGAGAAAATCTTGGAATTTGTATTCGTTTAAAAACTGTACTCCCTGGTGATCGCGAAGCTGGTGTTCGATGTTTTTTCTAGGAATGCTCGAAACTTTCGAATCAACAGTTTTTATGTGCTGTAAGATACCCGCATACGTGCTTTTACAGTGGCGATAATTCTATCAGCGCGAATAAATCTGTCGAGAACCGCGCAAACAAGGAGGAACGATGTTTTGGAAGTTTTCGAACACGTTATCGGACCTAAAGAGGTTTCACGACTTAACGCGATAAGAAGATAGACAATATCATTCGGTAAGGAACATCTCGCAGGTAATAGCTACTTAAGAAGTTTGCCCATGCAACTTTTCAATCCTCTTATAATACAATTACCGGAATACATGAGACTCAGGAGTAGAGGTCGACGATACACCAGACGGTAGACTGCAACTCGGTTCCCATACAATTAGATTAAAACTTAGCAATTGTAAATTAATCGTCATTGGACCTGTGAGTAATTCAAAATCATCATAATCTATTGTTAATGGAGAGAAGGAAGTAGTATTTTATCTTTTTTTCTTTTTCTAAAATGTATTGTATATAAAATTGTATACTTTAAGAAAGTGTCTATAAAATACTTTTATACTTGAATCAATCGAGTTAGTGTTCCAGGTCGACAGGGCATTTTGTTGTTTGCGATGGATAGAGAGTTAAGTGTTCGTTACACAAAGCGAAACAACGCCGTCTTGATTTTCGAAAAGCTGCAATCTAAATTTTCTCTCTTAAGCTCCTTCTTCCTTTTACGCGCTCTGTTTCTTAGTCGTTTGCATTCTGCTTCAGTGAATTTACTTAAACGCTCGCGAATTATTCCGAGAATTAATTATTTAGCTTATTATCTTGGGGTGTGGCAGCAGCTACGAATTCGCTTCTGCAGCAGAGGAGGAATTTATTTCGCTTGTGTTCTTCTCTATTTCGTATCAGTCACTTCCAGCGGTTCTCTTGGGTTCAGAAACAATTATATTCTCTGTACACACCGCTGATAATAGCAAATTGGTCGAATTCTTTCCATTGTTATACCTTGATCTCGTTTGCTATCTTTGTTTATTATCTGAGAAATATGAGGGTGGTTAATATAAATTTATTAACTGCCGCAGTGGAAAACCGTGTGTTTAGTCAGACGTGTTTGGAATATAGCGTTCTGAGCTTTTAGATTTCTGGATTTCTAGATTTGTAGATTTGTGGATTTCAGGATTTCTAGATTTCTAAATTTGTAAATTTTGAAATTTTTGATTGCTTAAATTCCTAAGTTCGCAATTTCAATTTCAATTTCATGAAATTTAAAATTTCTAAATTTGCAAACGATCAAATTCTTAAATTCCCAAGTTCCCAAACCAGATTTTATCACATTGCAAGCGTGAAATCTCAATATTCCCAAACGTAAAAGTTGTAAATCCGCGTGAGCGTCACAAAGGTATGACATCGATACTATCATGCATACGAAGGCGCACTCGCACGTTTCGAGACATTTTACCGCGCAAAAGCAAAGCTCCCGAAACAATCTGTTCCGCGGCTAAATTCGCGTGCTGTGATTTATGAATACAATCAGATAGCCGGCGAAATAGAATGCAAATAAAAAGCCACGGCAATATTATCCATGTACAAAACGGGCGTTTTTCGAATATATCGTTCCCAATAGCGACGAAATAAATCGATTCATCCAGCGATATCGGCAACGAATAACTTTCGAGCATGGCAGCTTTCGTTTTACACGCAATTCCCAGCGCAAAATTTCGCGGACGCGTATTTTCACAGCCACAGGAAAAATGTCACGAAGAATAATTGCATCGATCTGTGTGTACGCGCATACGTATGTGTGCACGTATCCCCAAACGTGCACTCGTAATTATCGTTTTAACCCAACGTTATCTGTTTCCGAATCCGCTCTATACTCGCTAATAAGTATATGTTTACGAACACACACGGCAAAAAATTACAGATAATGAATCTGACAGCATCCCCACTCCTTACCGGCCGATTATCGTTATTAACGCTCTTTATTGGCTGACGAGTCCCGCGGGATCGTTTTTGTTCTCTCTCGTTTCGACGTTCTTTTGTTCGAAAAATATCCGGGCCCGGATGAAAACGTTCGCCTGCTCGACGAGTCGAATGAGCGCGTTAATTTCACGTATTTATCGTCACTCGTAGACAATACGTTCAGAGATGCCACTCCGCCACGGCTACACTACTGAATTGCTCCTGGAAATCTTGCCGTTCTTTGTTACTTGATTGTGTTTTCGTACTTTCTGGAACATGCAATCGACGCGATTTATTAGCTGCTGGAACTTGCAACCCTGTACCAAATGTCTCTGTTATAAATTTCACTTTTTACTCCCACTTCGTTCATCCCTACAATTTCACTGACACGATGGGTCATTCTCTCTATTTCACAAACTTTGAAGTTTAGATTTTTATATTTTTGTGCTTGGAAACTTTTAGATGTGTAAACTGTTCGATTTTATGTTCAAAAATTTGCTACGACTTGGATCAAGTTGGGTCGATTTAAATCAATGTGGATTGGTTTGGATCGATTTGTTTCGATCTGGATCGTTTTGGACTGATGTAGACCGATTTAGACCAATCGACACCGACATGGACCGAACAAGACCGATTTAGACCGATCAACACCGACCAACACCGATCTGAAACAATTTAGAGCTAAATTAGACCAATTTGAACGAACTTGAACCAACTTGAAACCAATAAGTCGGTTCAATCTAAAACTGATGTAATCCAAAACCTTGCCACGTCTACCAAGTTCGTTTAATTCAATCAATCCAAATCGATCCAAATTGCATCAAATCAGTATTTTACAAAAGAGAACCATATCACAGCATTTAATTTCACAACCCCTTCTGAGCAAGAGCTCGATAACAGAATGAAAACAAGTTTTATAGCGAACACTTTTATTACTCGTTTTAATCTTTCGTCAGAAAGTTAAGTTGTCTGTATCGCGATTTTGCTCACGTTAGTAGTCTCGCGCGTCGCGATTAATCACGATAAGTAAGACCGTGATTGATCGCGCTCGCGTGCAAGTGAACGACAAGAAGGAAGCAATTGCTTTCGCGCGATGATTCTCGGCGATAATCGAGTGATGTACTGTTGGATGGATACGATACGCGAAACGTGAGATCTATTGCGCGAAAAAAGAGAGTTGGTCGAGTAGCACTTGAAGAATACATGGCGGAGAGGTGCTATAAATATCGATGGCTCTTTTGGTAAATCCTTCGCGGAAGAGCTGATAACGAGCTGGTAGGTCTCTTCGGTCGAAGTAACGCGTTCCTGCAGCTCGTTCAGATTTTATCTTCCTTGCGCAGAGTAGCTAGTCACGAAATTTACGATATATCTAGTTACCATCTTTCGTTGAATTGCCAAGTACTATTGAGATGGTAATTCTAGCATGCCGGATGAAGAGTGGCTCGGAAACTGGGCTCGAGGGGTCGGCTTTATTTATTTAATAGCGGATTATAAAACGAACTGCAGTCGCGAAAGTCAGGAAACGTTATACTGATCAGTTTTGTTATTATAAAATTTGTTACTTTGTTCTTATTAAAGTTATTCAAGGTTTAATTGTATCCACTGCTTTTTACTATCTATGAGAACTGATTAATAATTTTGGTATGAAAGAGATTAATATTAGTTGTCTTTGAGCTTTGAACAAGATTTAAATGATCCTCATGTAGTAGAGTTTCCTGAATGTTTTTCGATGCATACTAAAATGTTTAGAGTTCGACCTCGAGCCATTTGGTCATCTTTGCTATTAATTCCAGCGAGTTCCACTTGCTCGGGGTTCAAGTTGTCGGGCTGGAAATGAGAGTTAGCGGTGATTGAAATTGAAGCGTGCATCGAAACTTTGTATCGTCGTAATCGATCGAAATCCTTTGAAAACGCTGCAGTAGAGATTAAGTTTATCGTCAGAATCTTGATCCTAGGTGTTCACGGAAGAGATCTGCAGTTTTCTTTGATGAGGTCGAAGACATTAAACGAAGTTACGATAATTGATCTTAGTATCGGTACGAAAAACTGATCTTTTACTAAATTAATAAGAAATGTTAATTTTGAAAATATAAAACATTTGGTGCTTTGATGATTCTTGTGAGTATATGATGGTGTACATCCTTGTAGTAATATTTTACAGTACTACAGTATTCTAATATGTTAGTTTGACGTAGTCACGTCTTCTGACATGAAACCTGAATTATTCGAAATTTGGCAGCAAGAATTTATAATCACAGGACGACATGAAATTAGAGAACTTGTAACTTTCCTTTGACGGCGATCACTTAGAATATTAAGCTCCGAGAGGAGATATTTGTCAACTAGTTTAGTCGGATAGAACAGTTTAGCCCCGTAGATCTACGTTCGAAGTTCCAGTAAACCGCCTTCGTTTGCAAACAACTTTAATTAGTCTGTGTAAATTGTAGATATGAATGCTGTAATTCGATATTCTACTACTATGAGGGGTTAGCAAATTTTGACCAAAGAAACATAAAGTGCTCACGTAAACTGTAACTATGTTGCTTCCCTATAGATACCAAATATCTGCAGGGTAGACACATGGTTCATTCTGTACTATAAACATTACTGTATAATTATCACGTGACGCACTCGTACTTCATCTGTGATCAATTTTACTCGAATTTTGAATACGCTTCAATTTGTAGTTCAAGTCTAATTGCATAGTCAACGATTGACATAACATTCCAACTTTCTTTGTCCGTTTTAATATAGTAGCTGTAATCAGTTCTGTCTGACGCACCTGACATACACATCATAGTTCAAGTGGTTAAATTAGTATCCTATTAAACTAGACTTTTGCAACGAAGGCTTGAAAGGTGTACAAAAGTAGTTGCCATAGAACAATAAGAGAAGAAGCCCGTTGACACAAGGTATTCAACACGAACGACATAAAGTTCCAGCACAGTCATGCGCTATCTTTAGGTAAGCGCTTAAATCTGGCTTACAGATAGCAAGCTTCATTGTGCATCGTGTGTACTCGACAAAATTGCAACGGCTACACCATTAACCAATACGCTCGCGGGTCAATTGCCCTTGTGTTGTTTTGCCCAGCTATCTGTCCGACGATTATGTCGCTTTTGTGTCGATTCGCGAACGCCTTGCTCTCAGTGTGTTCCCACCGCTAACCCTAATTGAGATTTTATCGACGAGATAAGCCGGCTGGATTTTCGTCGGAGTGCGTTGCGATTCCAGCTATGTTAATTACACTCGACGCTAACAATGGCGTGCTAATGCGCGTTCTACTGCAAATTTCGTTCGATACGAACAATTTAATGCCTCATCATTCTTTACGAATGATGGATAACCGTTCGTATCTTCTTTTACTTTGTAGAATGTTTATAGGGTTATGGTTGCAAATGGTTTTGGGTAACAGAGGGTTCAGGTTAGGGTTACGAAGGGGTTATATTAAGGTTACGAAGAGATTAAGGTTACAAGGGTTAAGGTGAAAGGTCAAGGTGGAACACTTTAGTCTTTAGCCTCTCTAACATTTCAGATTTTTAAGTTTCCAAGTTTCTAAGTTGTCAAATTTTTACATCCTACAATTCTTAAGTTCCCAAGTTCTCACATCCCCAAATTCTCACATGTCTAAATCCCTAACTCCCCACTTCCCTAAATCTCAAATGGTCACATCTCAAATCTTCCAAACCCCCAAATTTTAAAACACCGAAATTCCCAAATCTCCAAATTGCACACCCACATAATTTCACCCCCGTCCTCCGTCGTACAATTTACTATTCGCCACACACGGTCCACAATATTCGCGCGTTTCGCTCCGAGACCACTCTACGTTAACAAGTCATAAAGTCGGCGAAACGGAGCCATCATCCAAGGTAAACGAATAGCAGGTTTCGAGTGAATTTCTCCCCGGAAGATAACGACACTCGTCCGGCGACGTAAACGTTGGCCAGCCATTGCGTGCGGCAATTTAACGGGACAATGGTCTTAATTTTTTAATGAACTCGAAATTATGGTTAGGAAACGGTAAATTGCGAGGTGCGATAACGTTCGTCCGTGCACCGGTAACCTCGTAGGACACACGCCAGCAACTATAATTGAGATTTTATCGGCCCGTGAAACGCTACGAAGTTCCGGTGCAACACGTGCGAAAGTTTGCACAAGCGTGTTAGAGAGCTCGGTTCGATGCTTCTTCAACGTTGAAACAACCGTTGCCGTTCAGCGTGTACTTAGCTACTTTCCAAATGAAAAACGAATCGGAAAATAATTCAAACGGGGGAGTAATAAATTAGAGCCTTGTAATCGCTGTAGTTTCGAACTCTCGTGACTTTTTTATGGGTGATGGTCCTTGATATTTGTCCTGGCAGGTTTGCAGGTTTTAATTGGGAAATAATTTATGTTGCAGACTACTGGACGCCGAGATTTCCTTAGCCAACTGCGCGATGAACGATGCGTCGAGCTTTTCTAGGCAACGACGAAAAATCGGTGAGTTTACGACATTTTTGCAATTGTTGTTTGCTATTGCGTTTAAGGGCATTCTTGTGATTTGGAAGAATACGGAATTGTATTATTGAGAAAGCGGGAAATTGAAAATTTCGATATTTTGAAGTTGGGGAATTAGGGAATTGGAAATTCACAAATTTGGATATTGCAGAATCAAAGAACGGAGAATGAATTTCAACGTGAATTAGTGAAACTATGGAATTTGGAAATTAGCTAAATTTTAAAGATCCCAAAACTCAGAAACTGACAGATTGCAAAGTTACGCAGTTAAAAAATCTGAGAATTAAATAGAAAAATGAAGTCACTGAAAATATAGAAACAAAAACTTTGAACCTTGAGAAATGAAGCGAAAAATGGTAAAATTTGAAAACATCAATATATAAAAATTGGGAAACCAGAAATTGTGAAATCGAATAAAGTGTAAATCGAGGAAGTATCCGCAAGCATTCTGAAATTCCGCTCGGATTTCTTGGACAAAACGAGCGCGCATCGGAAAAGATTAATTCTCGATAATACCTCGAGGAAAAATCACATCGATCCGTCGGCGGTGTTGCATCGGTTCTTTCATCCGTGCATCTTCGCGCACGGTGCACGCATTAGCAAGTTTTTCGGAACGATGCCGCGATAAATCATTGTCGAGATGAAAGGTCCGCGGTGAAAAATGGTTGTCCGAGCAGCAGCGGTCGCGATGATCAAGGAAACACTGAAAACATCTTTCGGAAACGAGCGAACTCTCGAGAACGAAACGATACGTCGATGTAGCTTGTTTTTCCCGTGCTAATAGAAAACACGAGTCTTTTCATGGAGCTAGCTTTTAGCGGCGCTTGAGAAATCTTTCGATGGTGGAACGAGTATTTTTAAACCGACGAAAATTCGACGCTTCGTTGGCTGCAATTTATAAACTGAAATTACATAATCGTTGCAACAACAAATTATCGATCGAACAGTTTATACACGTTATAGAGAAATATTAAATTAAACAATGTGACGGAGTTTTGTAACTCTTTGTATCTTGTCATTTTATTTGTTAATAGAATGGACAGTAACATTCAAAATGGGTTACGCTAGCACGACTCTGTGAACTCTTTGTGCTTTCATTTGCTACCAATTCCATTTATTACTGGGACGTTTGTCGTGTTCCAAAATGGAAAATGGAATTACATGCGCTAGTTCCATTCCGGTTAACTCTTTACGCTTTGTTTCCTTCTTCGAATATAAATCTGCTATGCAAAGGATCTACGTTTTCTCTGCAATTTTCGGGACAAAAAGTATTTTATATCGATTCCAGCTTCGTGGACTTTGAATCTATAACTTCGTGTAATCCGTAAATGTAACGTAGCCTTTGCTGTAACGTCTGAAAAGTTTGAATGCGTTTACAAATCTGTAACAAGGTTGGAGGAGGTAACAAGAAACTTTAAATCTCGGTAAATTAATAATTCGCTCTCAGTTTCGAATAATTAACCTTGGTGAAAGTTGCGAATCGAGTTAGCAGATTTGAAGGAAAAGTATTATAATTCAGCAGCCCAAAGCTAAACGCGGAAATCGTGTAACGGAGGCACGTTTTCGCGCAGAATTTCGACGAATATCCCGAAAGCTACTTTACATTTTCACGTCTCTTGCGAGTATTTCTCGCGGTAACGGTGAAGCTTGTGCACATTAGCGTCAGCTAATCCATTAGGAGGCACGAGCTACCAACCGGATGGAGGCTGTGTCTTCCAAGTGGCTTTTCTTGTTCCACGCTCGATATTTTGTTCGCACGTCGACGAATGTGTTCGTTCTTAAGCGACGTCTGACTTTACGCGTCTATCCGCTTCGATGAGGAGCGACTTTAAGCTCGTGACAGGAATTTCGTATCGATTTATGGTCTTCTAATCTCGATTTCGTAAATGTATTAAAGATTTGGTGGGTTGGTAGGACTCTCTACTTCCTAGAAATTGTTCATTTATTAAAATTACATTTACACATACATATAAATACACATACATGAATCACATTACTATACACATACTATATTTCATATCAAATATAAGAATGATTATACACACATAGATGGTGCTGATCGCTTTCAACGTTTATAATTTTAATATCAATCTCTGCTCGTTCTATTTATTCATACATTATCTTTTTGTATACGTGTCATATTAAATAAGATAACTCATAGTCAACTTACAATTTGTTCATGCTATTGATAAATTGTATTGTTGCTAATGGTGATCATTTTTAACATTTATGATCTCAAGACAGTCAGTTTAACGTCGACATAACCTGCACCTGTTTTAACCACTTCTATGTTGATGTTAATGGCAGTCATTTTAAGACAGTCCACTCAACATGAACATAATCTATGCTTGATATATTTATAAATAAGTAAAATTGTTGTTAATGGTGCTCATTTTGAACATGTGTGATCTCAAGACAGTCAATTTAACAACATAATCTCTCCTTGTTTTAGCCATTGCTAGGTTATGTTGATGTTAATGGCAGACATTTTGGACATATATTATTTTAAGACAGTCCACCTAACATGAACCTAATCTATGCTTCATTTATTCATCAACAAAATATATTCATATGAATTGTGCTCATCTTGAACATGATTTTACGACAGTCAATTCAACATCAACTTAACTTGATCTTGATAAATTATATTTGTGTTAATGGTACTCATTTTGAACATATGTGATTTTAAGATGGCTACCTGAATCGCATGTGCATACATTCCATATCAGTCAGTAAAATAATTTTCCACAAAGATGCACGTGATTTCAAAACCAAGGAGCATTGTTTTATCGATCGACGCTGTCAGTTACAACGCGGAATGCGACTTTAACATAATGCTTGCGAAAATATTTGAAGTCGAAGCTCGAAGTCTTCAACAAACACGCTTGAAAATCCGTACGTTCGGAGGAGATTCAGAACGAATAATCCCCTTACGTCGCGGGGAAAGCCATTTCCAAGTTGATCCACGAACTTCAATATTTCTTATTCCGTCCAACATCTCCCTTTATATCAGACATTGTGGAACTTTTAAAAAGAACGTTTCCGGAGGCTCGCGCTTCCCTTATTGATAAACTCACCGAAAGTCCTATGGAAACTTTTCGTCAGGGATATCGCGTCTATCGCGTCTATCGCGCATAATCGAGATAGTCTTTCGTTCGTTTCTCCCCTTTGCTGCGGAGAGGAATAATCTCTCGAATCAGGCTCGTACGCCATTCTATCCAACTATTATTCCTGAAAAATATTCGAATTGCGAAAAAAGAAATCGGAATTTCTTGATAAGAGTTCCATGTACGATATGTACGTAATCGCTGCTTCGGCGAGACGTCTGCTAACAAGTTTGCCGAGTGATCGGAGGAATTAGTCGTTCCGAAAAGGCTTTCGGTATTTCGCAGTCGGCAATTACGCGCACGATCATGGGCGGAGCGGCTTGTTAAGGAAAGCGAGTACTGCCGGGCTATTCTCGCGCTGATAATGGAGCTTTTCGATTGAATTCCCGCGATTATTCGCCGTTATTCCGTGAGTCTCGCGCGACGCACGTCGCGTCTTCAATCTCCTCGATCGAAGGCTCGTCTGTCACGCAACTTCTGCTGCCGCTTCGTGATCCTCTATCGACATGGAAGGAAAAAGAACCTCGTCCCTTCATCCGTGCTAATATTTATTCTGGTGAAATTACATTTTCTTCGTGAGATTCCGAGACTTATCCTCCGAGACGCCCACCCGACTTTTCATCGAACTGTGGTTTCATTTAACACGTAAAATATACACTCCTGTGACTGACACATAAAAGCAGACAAGGACTTTTTACACTGTTGATAAATTATATTTGTTCATAGTTGATATTTGTGATCAATTATATGCAACACAGGATTTATAAAAATGGATACAAGGAATTTTGAGGTTGAACAAAAGTATACAGTACTTGAAACTGTGTAATGCAGGTGACAAAACACGAAGTTTCGATATTGTGGCTAAAAGTGTAGACTCGATATTTGAATCGCTACTTTAAAAGTAGAATGTGTCGATGAGAGTAATTTTCGAAAACGCAGAACCCATAAAAGATTGAACGATGCAGCTAAGATGGTTACGCAAAATATCAGTTTCATTCGTCATGACAATAGACGACGCGAGAACAGTGGCATACTGTGTTGAAACAGAAATATCATTTGAGAAAAAGGCAAGCAGAAGGTGAAAGGCGGAACGTATGAATAGCAACGGAAGAACTGGCTCGATTTCAGACACTGTAGTTATACTCGGCCCCATTCTTTGGCAATGCTTTCCACTTCCCAGTAGGATACGCCTTTTTCGTGTCTGGCCATAGCTGGATTTAATTCACTCGCATGTTCGCTATGGCTCCGGGTATAATTCGCTCGAGACCATACTCCTTCTTTTTTGCAATTAATAATAAAGATCGCTCAGTGACATTTTACTAATTTATGCAACCATCTGGGATATCTCTTTCATTGTATTCGCTGCTATAAACGTTAAGTGTTATTTATGGCTGCGAACTGCTGTCACATTTCTTTTATTTATTGTATTGTATGTTGTATTAACTCTTGCTATTGCGAGGTCTATTCAATGGGACTTGCGTTTATCACGGTAGGGAGTTTTTTACGCGTTCATTTTCGACGCGTTGAATTTATTACGCGTTGAGTTTTCCACGCGTTGCTTTTATCGCGCGATGAATTTTCCATGTGTTGAATTTTTCATGCGTTCAATTTATCACGCATTGGGTTTTTTGTGCGTTGCTAATGCCACGCGTTGAATTTTCCACGCATTGATTTTTCTAGGCATTGAATTTTCCACGCATAGAATTTATCATATGTTGCTATTATCACGCGTTGAATTTTGCGTGTGTAAAATTTTCCACGCGATGAATTTTCCACGCGTTGAGTCTTCCACGCGAAGAATTTTCTACCCATAGAATTTATCACATGTTGCTATTACCACGCGTTGAATCTTCCACGCATAGAATTTATCACACACTGAATTTCCCACACGTAGAATTTATCACGCGTTACACTTACGACGCGTTGCATTTACTACGCGTTGCTTTTACCACACGTTGAATTTATCACACATTGCACTTACCACGCGTTGAGTTTCACACGTGTCAGCTTCACCCTGCATTTGATCTACCATGCGTTATACTATTACGCGTTACAGTACTACTATTTTGTATCACACCACGTGCTGTATTATTACCACTCATATCACGCAGAATTGTACTCTCCATAGAATTATAATACAGCATAAAATCAAGAATTATATCATGAACTTTTGAATGACCCCATGAATGTGTCATAAGGTATTAGAACACAGAAAGTTAACTTAAAATTACATATTACAGAAATAAATTGCAATATTTACATATAACCTTGAACTATCACACATGCACATACATCGCAATGCGCAAAATTTGTCCTACTCGTAGTAATATTGAATTTACTACAAGTGCAATGTAAACAATAAGCGTTCAGTTGTATTAACTATAACTGTAGGGTCAATACGAGCAACTCCGCCGGTAAAACATAACAAGTCCGGTCCTCGAGCGGCAAAACTGAAAGTCCGTTGTCGCGAAACAACTAATTTTTTCCGTCCGTTGTTCACGCGTAAACAGAAGAACGCTCTCCGTTAGTTTCGCAAGCAAAGCGCGTTTCAGCGTGAGTGCAGCGCGTTCTCGCGTTTCAGCGTGCATTGTTTCGTCGCGCAACGGGAAAAATTCCTGTGAAAAACGGTCGTTGTACGTCCACGGTTTATTAAAGCCGCGTCGAGTTTCCGAGCGGGTCGCAAAAACCTCGATCCTCGGTGTCGAGGCGTGTAGCGAGCATCGCGAGATTCTGTTTACAGCCGGCTGAAGCTGCAACCCCTGTCTCTAAATTGCGCCGTTATAAGAGATCCGTTCCCTTTAAAGCTGGCCGGCTAAAAAGGTCCGCCTTTTGTCTCGTCGGGATTTCGAAATTTCACGAAAGGAACGTTCCTTCTGTCCCTCTTTTGTTTCGCGCGTTATCTTCGCGGAAATTCCGCTTCCGGCAACCACTCGATACCCTTCTGCTTCTTCGTTCGTGGGCAACTTCGAAACTCCGCGAAGACCGAGGCATTAATACGTTTCGAAACAACCTTCTTTTTTTCATCCGTAAACTTGGAAGTTTACACTCGATAAAACTTGCAGCGAGCTTCTTATACTTCTGCTTGAAATGCCTCGACGTCGTCCAGCCGACAATAATTTTTCCACCGAAGTTATTACGCTACGAATCAATTTTACGAAGATCCTTTCTAAGAACTTTTAATTATTTTATTAATATTAACGCCGCGGCGGACGACGGATTTATGTTCTTGATATTGAATTAAAGTAACGTCGTGACTTTTCTTACTGTTTTTTCTTTTAATACACGAAGATCGGAGTATTGGTGCACTTTGCAGAGGCGAGCTTTTTAATCTTCATGCTGATTAATTAATTTTTTCGATTATTCTTCGGAAGAGTTACTTGCTGGTACTTTCATGCGTACAATATCAACACATGATTAAATTAAAAAATGAATGAACAATATACATCATAAATATAATCATGCATATAAATAAATGATTGTAGGAACGTATAATATATAACACATGATGACATTAAAGTAACGAATGCATAATACATATTAACAGATGATTAAATTGAAAACCAAAGATGCTATAATCAATACTCAACGTCAAAAAAGCAGATGAACAACCCCTGATGCAATCAATTATACCTGGCTGATGATCAGAAATTGTTCAATTATATTTTCCATCGTTATACTTGATTTTCACAGGCAGTTATCGTACGAAGATAAATTATTCGGCAAGCATAAGTAAGGTTATGAACTCGTTGTTGTATCGTGTAACACGTGCCACGTGCATATCCACGTCTCCGCTAGGACGTAAGCCGGTGCATACACGCTGCAGACACGGAAGTGCATTCGACAAGCGTGAACGTCGGGAAATGCATTGGATTAGGCGGCCGCCGCTTTTCATGCTAATTCCATGATGCTAGCAGCCCCGTTTCGTGGAGAATCATCGTCTCTCTGTCGACAGAACCCTCGAGTATTGTAGACGGAAACGTGGTTGTCGATGTATCAACCCTGTACGTAAATGGAACGTCAGGGATGAGCGGAACATTGATATATATTCTCCTATGCATTTCATTTAGAACGCACCTAAATATACTCACTTCTTTTCTCTATAATGCACAATTTCTTTTTTATCGAAGATAGGGGTTTGTGGGGGTGAAGGAATCACTGTTGGCTCTTCGTGGAGATAACTACAAGTTTAAGAATTTTGGGATTTGGGGATCTAGGGATTTGGGGATCTAGGGATCAGTGGACACAGAAGTTTGGGAGGTTGAAATTTGGGGAAGTTAGAATATTGGTAATTTGGAACTTGGGGTATTTGGAATTTGGGGTGTTTGGAACTTGGGGTATTTGGAACTTGGGGTATTTGGAATTTGGGGTATTTGGAACTTGGGGTATTTGGAACTTGGGGAATATAGGACTTGGGGAACATAGAACTTGGAGAATGTAGAACTTGGGGAACATAGAACTTGAGGTATTTGGAACTTGGGGTGTCTGAAACTTGATGAATATAGGACTTGGAGTATTTGCAACTTAGTCTATTTGCAAGTTGGAATACTTGAAACTTAAGGAATATAGAACTTGAAGAATTTGCAACTTTGACAAATTTGAATTTATTGAATCTGAAATTTGTTGACTTTGAAATTTTATAAGCCATTAATACTTACCAATCCACACGACTAAAAAATTGAAAATTCAGTGAACTTGAGAATTTAGAAAAATAAATATCCTTAAACAAAGAAGTTAACAAATGTCAGTATCTAAAATCCACCATTCTGAATATTAAAATGAAATAAAAATGTGAAAGTCTGAACCGTATAAAATTCTAAATAGACATTACGAGAAGCTCGAAGGACCGTCACTTAAAGAACCATACAGTGTTTAAAATTCTGCGGTACAAGAGGGTGGATCGCGTGTTTCAGCATACAGTGCGAAAGTTTTTATACTTTCTTAGCGGAGGTCGAAGTTTTAAGCCACATCTTTGAAAGCCGAGTACGAAGCATGGAACCAAGGATGCACAAGTTTCTATCTTAATGGCTGGCAGGTTTGAGAACAGCTTTCGCTTGCTTTTCATCTTCGTCCCCGTCATTTTTCCCTTTTTCGTCCGCATGGCTTCTACAAATATGCGGCGCACAAAAAACGAGAAAGAATTATCGTGTCCGTACGCAAGAGAAATTCTATCATAGAGAATGATTAATTGCTTTCATTTTATGTAAGCTCGTTTGAAACGTGTTGCTTGCTTTCCTCGCGTGCGTTCTTTCGACATTTTTATTTTTTGACAGCAGAATTTTAATATACTTCGTTGTAACTTCAGGATTTATTTACGCGCGTAAACTTCGTGAAATTTGCTCGAAAAGTATGGAACAAAATAGTGCCGTGAAACAAATATATTTAGAAGCAAAAATTTCAAAGCGAGCATCACGCTACGAAAAATACTTTTATTTCACGAGTCGTGCTTCTTTATTCGTTCACTTTTTTTGCCTCGAAATTTGTAAAACTTCTTCGCTCCGAAATAAAACGCTGTATAAAACGGGAGTCCGTTTCCAGCGCAAAATTTATCCGTGCTGACTTTCGTTCTTCGAATGTTTACACCGCGGAACAAATTTGTGAAGTCGAAGCTGGTCGAACGAAAAGCCGAATTTGTCGTAGGGCCACGCGCTCGATGCGTGTTGCGTCCACGAAACACGAACAGAATCAGGATCACGACGATGTAACCGTGGTCGCTGTCGATCGCGAAACAATGCGTTTTACTGATATTTAGTTACGCGCTGTCAACGGCACCCGTTACGCCGAATGCGCGATAACGCTCCGCCGAAAGCAGATTACAGGAAATTGGCTGTTGCATCGCGCATGCTGCAGACGGAATCGCTTTTTCGAGGACCTCGTTTCCGCTTTAGCACGAATTTACATAAACGCGTTGCGCGATTATCTAATCGCTGGTTTTTCTGATATTCAACAAAACCAAATCTCGGCTTTTTCCTTTTTGTTTTCAAACCTTTGTGCAGATTGGAATTTTTAGATAACGCTAAATTGCAAGGTGTGATATGCTACAATCTCAAATATAATCTTGTGTACGTTGTGAGTGAATATGGTGAAATTGTACATGGTGTAATTTTACGTGTCATAGTTCCATGTGTTGTAATTTTATTAGATGAAAAATCTACGCGCCATAATTCCACGCGGGATAATTGTATGCACCGTAACTCCACGCGCCACAGTTCCACGCGTCGTCAGCACTATGTTCCGCAACTCCACGCGCCACAATTGCACGCGCTGCAGTTCTACTCGCAGTGAATTCTACGCGCCGTAATTCCACACGCCGTAACTCTACGCGTCGTGAATCCTACGTGCCGTAATTTCACCCGCCGTAACTCCACGCGCCGTAATTCCACGCGCCGTGAATCCTACGCGCCATTATTCCACGCGCCGTGAATCCTACGCGTCGTAACTCCACGCGCCGTAACTCCATGCGCCCTGAATCCTACGCGCCGTGAATTCTACGCGCCGTAATTCCACGCATCGTTACTCCACGCGTCGTAACTCCACGCGCCGTGAATCCTATGCGCCGTAATTCCACGCGCCACAATTTCGCGCGTCGTAACTCCACGCGTCGTGAATTCTACGCGTCGTAACTCCACGCGTCGCAACTCTACGCGCCGTAACCCCACGCGTCGTAACTCCCCGCGGCATAATTCAACGCCCCCAAACCCCACACCCCCCACATTACTGAAACGTTATTAAAACCGAAAGCACCTGCACCTCCCCATCCATCTGCAAGAAGCCGAAAGCAACTGAGGTTCATGAATAAATCGTCCGTCGCTTTGTTGTTGAATTTTTCAGCGACTCATATACGCGTCGGGCTCGCAAAGGCCTGCTAATTGAAATCAGCTTAATTCGTAAAACCGTAGTGGTCGCATCGTTGATTGAGATTACATGGATTATGCAGCATGCGACGCATTGGCCGCTTTGCCGAAGACACAAAGCTGATTGCGGCTATTATTTGGTCAAAGCGATCCTTGTTCTCACCGCGTCGACGTAGCCTGTGTTGCTCGTTAACGAACGTAATAACACCGACGTTATTTTCAACCGAATGATTTACTGGTAGAGTCGGCGCGAGTTCAGGTAGAGGAGCCCGAGGTTTATCGTTCAGTTTTCTAGAGCGTGGCTCTTGCTTCCGGTAGTAAGACGAGCCGTAAACCGACGAACAGATGAAACTTTGGTAATTTTCGGAACTGTGAACCTCGAGTAAATTTCATGTCCTGTCTGAAGTTTATTAGACAACTGTGGAGATGTACCGGAAATGGAGAACGTGGGCTCTGATCGGATCAGACAATTTTTCTGGTTTTAATTAGGTTTAATACTTAACTGTTTCACCGATTCACAAGTTTCTCATTTTAATCTTAAAATTTGTTGGGGTACTGCTCTTGAAGTTTCAGTTGACTTTTATCGAGATAAGGAATTAATGTGCATTTTCAATTGTATCGAATTGTTTTTGTGAGATCATGAAATATAGTGCATAAAGTGTATGTACTAAATATGTGACAGTAATCTACTTCAAATACGTAGAGGACAACTATTGACACGTTGTACAAGAACCAATTGACCGACGACTTGTAATTAATCAGTTTTCAAGGAGCAAGCATTCGAAGCAATAGACTAGTAGTTGATATTTGGAGAAGTTAGGCTCGATGTCGGCGTTCAGACCTTAATTAGTGAACGCTGGCAGCAATTAGTTAACGTTCAATGATCGATCAAGATCACTGTCTCAAGCAATTATACTTGGACTTGGAACAGTCATAAACATGTGTTAATGTGATATTTTTAAAACTGTAATCTGACTTGATAGTAAGTTTGTAATATTGTCCTGTATGGTGACCACATATGAAGACATAAATTAACTTTCCTGAATCATTTTATTATTAATGTTACACCTTTTGATCGGAGTGTCATATGTGGACTCCATAAGTCCCTTGAGCTGTATTACTATAATAAAAATAACAACAGATACCATCTTAGAAATAACGAATTGCTTTTCAACAAATTATAATACGAGTTCTGTTCAAATTATTCAACAGTAATGAATAGTAATGAATTCCTGAATAAATTTCCGCGTATAAAATTGGAGAACTTTTCTCGTATATTTCTGATGCAAACAGTATCGATTCACCGATACAAATGCACCGTGTCGCAGTAGAAACGCATCCTATTAGACAATCTCTGTTATTAAAGGATGCACGCTTAAACCAGATCTAATCTGACCTGATGTTTATAATTCAACAGAACAGGCTGCTGGGACGATCAGGTTGTAATAAATAACGCATTCCCGGTTTCCATGAATATTTAACGCGTGGGAGAAGCTAGCGACTACGCAGCTGCAATATTTCTTGCGAGAAATAATGGTTATGAGGGAAATTAAGCTCGATCGGAATAAACCGAAAGCCATAGATCATTGCAGTTGACAGGTAAAAAATGGCATACGGTGCATCAGTTTTTATAAAAAGAACACTGGGTGGAGAAGAAAAGGGTCTGATCTTTTTAGGTGAAACGATAACAGTCCTTTTTTTGTTAGAATAGATAGGAAAGCTTGCGAAGGATGCAAAAAGTTAACCTGCGGTTCAATGATCGAAATGACTGCTGCTGTTTTATAATATTATTCGGATATCTGGCATGTTTCGATAATTATATCGTACATTTTCTTATGTTGGTGTGAATCGCATCGTAACTCCACGCACTACAATTCTATGCGTGGTAATTCTACGCGTCGTAATTCCATGCGCCATAAATCCACGCGCGGTAACTTCACGTGCCACAATTCCACGCGTGGTAATTCTACGCGCTGTAATTCCACGCAGCGTAATTTTACGCAACATAATTCCACGCGTGGCAACTCTATGCGTCGCAAATTCTACGCGCCATAATTCCACGCGTGATAATTCTACGCGTCGTGAATTCTATGTTCCGTAACTCGGCGCTTTATTTCCACACGCCGTAATTCCACGCGCCGTAACTCTACGCGCCACAATTCCACGCGTGGTAATTCTACGCGTCGTGAATTCTATGCACCGTAACTTCACGCGCCGTGAATCCTACGCGCTGTAATTCCTCGTGCCGTAGCTCCACGCGCCATAACTCCACACGTCACAGCTCTACACGCCGTAACTCCACGCGCCATAACTCCACGTATTGTAACTCTACGCGCCAACTATCTGAACAAGGTCGTGTTCAAGACATATTTTTCCAAGAAAAAATTCAGAAGAAATTTCTTCAGAATATATCCATCCCGGGAGTCAGAAGGAAAGCTGTTTCCGATAAGGTAAAAACTGATATCCTGTGATGCAGCGAAATCGTGGAATCTCGAAGAAGCAGAAACCATTTCTCTAATGGATCCCGATTAATAACGATTAATCATCATCAAGAGAAGACGGATGGTGGTAAGAGACGGGCACAGAAAGCGAAACTGACCGGCGTTACCGAAAGAAAAGAAGAAAGGGAAAAGGTATAAGGGACGATATCTCACACGGCAGAGATACATCAGACGGTATTGTACGGGCGAAAGTCGACAGATAATTATTTCCCGGGCTTTTCCTAACGTCGCTCTGTCACGGTTCCCTCAAACCTGAAATACGCGAGAAAGATATTAGGTAACGCTTTCTCGCGCGAGATTTATGGCGCGAATGCTTCAACACGCAACGAAGCTTTCGAGATATGAAACGCAAGCTGGCATTAGCCCAAATTGCCGAGTGTCTAAAGACACCCGAGCCCTTATTATTTACTGGACCAGCCGGTCGTAGCTCGGGAAAACACGCAAATTTTCGAGCCACAAAGTCACGGCAGAGAACTTTAAACGTTTTTCGTCGGACATAAATCTTGCTGGTCGAAAACGGGCGAACTTCCCTGCCGCGACCGTGTTCGAGAGTGGGCGGAATTGTTTAGTGACCGAAAATTTTGGTACCGATTTTTTGCCCCGAACATTTGCGTATTTGCCCCGGCGAAAAGTAAAGCGAAGGAGTTTAAACATTTGTTAAATGGAAATTGAGGCAACGTTGGCTTCAACTTTAATGGAATTTAAATGAGTTTGAATTTTAAATCAGATTTACCATTCTGCGCTAAAGGTAAAGTAATATTCCGAATTAGTCCCACGATTTTCGATCCTGTTACCTTTCGGTTTTTACTATTTCCAAAATCGCCATGTTAGAGATTTTCAAAATTACCACTGAACCTACCGGGGTAGAATGCACTTGAAATTAAAAATAAAATGGCAAACTAAACAAACAATGAATGATACATAAATTAATACACATTAGTTATCGCAGTACAAAACCAAATTTTGGGAAATGTCTCTTAAAAAATTTTGATAAGTACATAAGAATAGTTGCGATACGATTCTCCAAGAGGCGATTGCGGTGAAACTGGAACAGGTGCAGCGCCACGTCTAATCGGATGCGTTTCACGCACTGCACCACTGTCGAGTGCATTTCCGGTTGCTGGTGGAGTAGCGGGTCAGAAACAGGGACATACGTGGAATAATGCTGGTAATTTAGCTTTGTTTCACCGCGGACAGCTGCTTACTCTCGCGAGGATCATTCTCAAGCGGTCTGGTAAACTTTTCTGCATCGAGTTGTTCGGCGACAAACGAAATACTCTGGACGATTGTTTTTCATGCGAACCGTAACTGGGCAGTCGATAAAATGACAATTCATATTTTCAGATTTCTAATATGTGTGTCAATAGGACAGGATTAGTGCTGACCTGGGTTGATTGCGACGTGTGAAGTTACGGCGCGTGGAATTGTGGCACGTGGAATTACGGCGGGCAGAATTACCACGCATGGAATTACGGCGCGTAGAATTTACGGCGCGCAGAATTCACGACGCGTATAGTTGCCACGCGTGGAAATGTGGCGTGTGGAATTACGGAGCGTAGAATTCACAACGCGTCGAATTGCCGCGCGTGGAATTCACGACGCGTAGCATTACCACACGTGGAATTGTGGCGCGTAGAGTTACAGCGCGTGGAGTTACGGTGCATAGAATTCACGACGCGTAGAATTACCACGCGTGGAATTGTGATGCGTGGAATTACGGCGCGTGGAATTACGGTGCATAGAATTCACGACGCGTAGAATTACCACGCGTGGAATTGTGATGCGTGGAATTACGGCGCGTGGAGTTACAGCGCATAGAATTCACAACGTGTAGAATTACCACGCGTGGAATTGTGGTGCGTAGAGTTACAGCGCGTGGAATTACGGCGCGTGGAGTTACGGCGCATAGAATTCACGACGCGTAGCATTACCATGCGTGGAATTGTGTCGCGTGGAATTACGGGGCATAGAATTCACGACGCGTAGAATTACCACACGTGGAATTATGGTACGTAGAGTTACCGCGCGTGGAGTTACGGCGCATATAATTCACAACGTGTAGAATTACCACGCGTGGAATTGTGGCGCGTAGAGTTACGGCGCATGGAGTTGCATCAGTGGTCATTAATTCCTTATATTCTTCAGAGAAACCTACATTCTCCGCTACAAAAATTCACCTGTTAATTCACGTTTCAATTGTGGTAAAAATGTCCAAGTTTCCTGATCCTACTGAATATAGCAGAAATCAACGTGCAATGCAAAGTAGGGAAAGAAAAGGATGCAAACGTAGGAAGGTTCCATGACTCGATTTGCCACCTCTATTTTTTCCTTATTTCCAGAAGATCCTTCGGTCGACGCTAATGAGATTTGCAGCCACGGAACGGTCGAAGGCAGCATCTAAATTGGCCGCTTCGATTATCTCGCGTTCGAGCCCGGATCCAATTAGGACGATCAATAGCGTTGCCGGTACATAATTATAAATAAGCCCGTTGGAGACGCTTCGACCGTGCATGCACGTATTTTCTTCGCGGATGAACCCGGCAAGAGGACTTCCTTTAAGTAGACGGCATTTTCAGAAGCACGTTCGTTCGTTAGTCGAGCATCCGGTTCACGGCTGTCTCGTCTTTCGACGATCTCGAATGCACTTCCAAAGGATCGGGCTAATAAGTTTCGGGCAAATGCAAATTATGCGCTACCACTTGCATCCACTGGAGCAACGCCGCGGGACTTTAGAAAAGATCGTTTTTCGACGCTCGAATACGTCGCGAGATTTGCTCCACTTTTATTATAAATGTTCAATTACCTGCTTCTATAAAAAGATGTTCATTTTTTAATAGGAAGGGTCATTCACTTTTTACAGTGAAGAATCATCCATTTTTTTTTGGCACATTCAATCACCTTTTAATATAAAAAAATAATAGATTTTAACTACAAACATTTACCTATACGTTGACACACCACGTGCGTCACACGCTTCTAAAGATAATCTGCGAATTTATTTTTATTACGACTTCCTTAAATCATTGTAAGTCTATTGTTCTACTTACATAAAGATATTCATTGTATTTTAGAATAGATATAATGTCTCAAAATTAGATAAGACAAATATAAAGAATCATACATATTTTACCGTTAAGATTCGTTCATATAAAACACACAGTCATACACTTTTTACTATAAAAATTCATACGTAAGAAAAATACGGATACAGAAATTGAGAAGAAGATATAAATATCGCAATTTGTTGCCGAGTCGATAAGTAAAGAGTGCAGATAATTTTTTAACGCGGAGATACTTCGAACCCATTACGACTGGTCGTAAATAACCAGCAGGAAGCTTGGAGCGTGTCTCGAACGACACGCAATTTTATAGGCGACACAATAAATAACCGCTTGTCGATTCCATTATACGGACAATAAATTGTGAGCCGGTGATACGCGATGATTTACGAAATTTCACCGAATCCTTTCGCGCTGTAATCTCGACGCAGCCTGTGAATTAGCATCCTCGAATCTTATTTACCCTAGGAGTTGGAGATTTCTTAAGTTGCAGCTTTTGAGAAAACTGTACGCAAAGATCCGAAAGCCATCTTCCACGAGTAGAACTTCAATGAAAATCTGCGTAACGTTGCGAAATATTCGAGCGGATCTTCGAGAAATTGGACCGTGAACATACCCACTTTCTTGAATAAGAGGTGCATTTCTATGGGAAACTTTTGGAGATTTCGTCAGAGTTGGCTTCAATTTTGGATTGGGGTGCAGCACTTTGGAACGTTTGAGCTCACGTTTATCTGAGAAATTTGATGCGAAAGTGCGGTTCAAATGTGTGAATGGAATTAGGGGATGATTGTTGATAATGTGCTTTGGAGTCGATGGGATGCGATTGGAATTTGGGAAGGTTACATTCGGAAGTATTGAAATTTGGAACAATTAGGATTTGGGAGAATTGGAATTCAGGGTGAGGGGTGTTCGTGAAAATTAGAATTCGGGACGATTGAAATTTGGAACATGTAGAATTCGGCGCGATTAGAATTGAGGAAAGTGAGAATTCGGTGTGATTGGAATACAGAGTAATTAGAATTCCATGCGATTGGAATTCGACGCGATTGAAATTTGGGAAAGTAGGAATTTAGGGCGATTGGAATTCGGGGAAGTAGGAATTCACAGCAATTGAAATTGGGGAAGTAGGAATTCAAAGCGCTTGAAATTGGGGAAGTAGGAATTCAAAGCGCTTCAAATTGGGGAAGTAGGAATTCAGAACGATTGGGATTTGGGAGAATAGGAATTCAGAGCGATTGGAATTGGGAAAGTAGGAATTCACAGCAATTGAAATTGGGGAAGTAGGAATTCAGAGCGCTTGAAATTGGGGAAGTAGGAATTCAGAACGATTGGGATTTGGGAGAATAGGAATTCCGAGCGATTGGAATTGGGAAAGTAGGAATTCACAGCAATTGAAATTGGGGAAGTAGGAATTCACAGCAATTGGAATTGGGGAAATAGGAATTCAGAGCGATTGAAATTCAGGAAAGTAGGAATTCATAGCAATTGCAATTCTCTACAATTCCATCTTCAAACAAACTAACACTCGTCACTTTTGCAACTCAACATACAACTCCATGCAATCATAATTCACAACATAATTCACCCCAAATAGAATTCTACCCAATTCCACTTAAAACCTAGCCACTAATCCACAATCCACTAAAAAACCTTAATCGTCAACACCTGTACCAGTATCGAAATCTGAAATGGACCGTAAGGTTGTTTATCTCCTTCGAAGCTTCTGCCATTCCCTGGAATCTCGGCTTGAATCGCTTTTTTTGCATTCGATCGAGCAAATTCCAAGCTTGGCAGGAAAAAAGTGGAACGCGTCTGGCTGTAATATGGGTCAGGCGAGACCCATAAATAGGCTTAAGCGCAAAGCACACAACGCGATGGAGGTATTTCGTCTCTGTCGCTCGTCGTTTCTTCTCGACGTAGATCAAAGTTGCAGAGTGGCACTTTGTCGAGTGGATACACGTGCTGATCTGAAGGGCTTAAAGCGGCGTGCAGTGGCGGCTGCAAGCGCTCACGGGGCTTTTCATAAATGCTGAGGGTGCGAACTAAGCTCTTGGCAAAGGAACAGACGAGGCAAGATTATCCTTTCGTCGATGACGATTCCGTGAAATCATTTACCAACGCAGTTTTTTGGTAGCGCCTTCAATTTTATGCACCTGTACGTTTGTATCTTTTGTCGGACCTTCGTTTTTTGGAATTACATCACTGTTTTTAGATAGACACAATTTTAGAGAGTTCCTCTAATGACAGTTCATCATCCTAGAATGATATATCGAGTTGTTCCTTGTTGTAGAACTCATTTCAGAATGTGGAATGCATAGCCACGAATGATAAAATATGATTTGATCGTACCCTGTTTTCCATGTTAAGCTTTTCGTGATTCTTAATATAAATATAACTTATTATATGTTATATATATTTATTATACATATGGATAGTATATGTATTGTTATTGGTTTGTGACTGAAAGCGACGCACAAGGTGCGTCACGTGTTTCCGAAGATAATCTTTCACTGCGAATTTATCACGTCTTCCTCAAATAATTGTAAGTCTATTGTTCCACTTACATAAAAATATTCATTGTATTTTAAAAGAGATAGAAGACCTCGAAATTAGATAAGGCATACGTCAGTCGTAATTTTCTTTCAAAATATTTGCTCGCGACTTTTTCCTCGACACCACGATCTCCATTTAAAGTTTGAATTATTCAATTACACAGACTAATTAAAACACCGGTTGTCCTCGATCCATCGCGTTTCCGTCTGTTCTCCGCGTAAATTTTCCTTCGCTAAACTCGAAGTGGATTTAACAATAAGATCGAATCGAGAGCTTAAAACGACTTTTATTTTCCACGCGAACGAACGCGGGAGAAGGAAACAATCTGGCAGGGTTCTCGTTCCGGAAATCATTTCGAAAATCGAAGAATGGTTGAAAGAGTCCGTTTGAAAACGAAACATAGAAAGTTTCTGAATGGATCGGCGAAAAGCGAGAGTGGAAAAATTGAATGGGAAGGAAAGCACGGGAATTGCAGCGAGTGCGTTGACCGTGACGCTGAATAATTCATATCGACACGGTACATGTAATAAATTGCTCTTTTAATGGCCCCGTTCGATTCATATTAAACGGAAAACCTCCAAGCACCGGCGTCTATCGTTCAGCTTTTCCCAATTCACTCTGTCGCGTGTTGCGCGCTCGACGTGGAGACGTGTGCAGTCTCGAAACGGTCAAAGAGAAAAAGAAAATACAGCCGGACCGGAAGCCGTTTAACGGCCTGAACAAAAAGGGGCTCCGTTAATGGCCACCGTGAAACGATCTATCTTCTGAAGTGTGATTGACCGTTCGGAACTTCCATTGATTGAATGTTCTATACGGGATACAAAATGAAAACCTTTTAAATCATCCGCTTACAGCCTGCACAAAGATATTTCGTTCGGACTCGTTTAACTGGATATTGATGGACGGATAATAGGGCTGATAACAGATTTTATCGAACTTCCAAATTTTACCATTTGCCAATTTGGGGATTTCGGGATATTGGGTTTTGGAGATATGGAAAACTAGGGTTTTGGGGATTTGAGGATTTGGGAATTTGGGAGATTGGCAGTTTGGGAATTTCGGGACTTGGGGATTTTGGGAATTTGGAGAGTTGGATACTTGGAAATTTAAGAATTTGCAGATTTGTGGATTTGCGGACTTCTTGGTTTGGGAATGTACGAATTTGGGAATTCATAGATTTGGCAATTTAGGAACTTGAGAAGTTGTGAACCTGTAAATTTGAGAAGTTGAGAATTCGGGGATTTGGAGACTTGCAGATTTGGTACTTTAGAAATTTGGCAATTTAGGAATGTAACAAGTTGTGCATTTAGGAATTCGGAGATTTGAAGATTTGTAATCTTAGAAATAACCGCTCACATACCTAACCTCCCACAGAATGTCATCACAAAGACCCAATTCCATTTACCTCTCTTATTTCCCGTCATATGAAATTATTCAGCAAAACCTCGCTAAAAAAAGAAAGTACTAAAGTAATAATTGATCGTACGAAAGGGAGCAAACGAATAAATAAGAAACTGCAGGATGTATAAAACAAGAAGTTGAGGAGGAAAGTTTCGAGCACCGAGCCATTGTAATCCAGTTGGGTTTAGGAGGTCCACCACCCTACAAAAGCTACTTTAAATGGGACTTTAATTAAATATCACATTAATATTACCGTACAATTAGCCTTTTACCTGGTTGTGCCACAGCGATCTACAGTAGCCAGTTTAGGGGTTGGGGAACGTATTAATTATACAGGGTGCAAAAAGAACGAATTCGCGGTGTCAAACGACCGCCACGAAGACAGGAAGAAGGATGGAGAGCTCTGTGTCTACCTTTTGTACTCGTTCTTTGCTGATTTTGATCACCGTCCGTTGACAAATTAGTCTTCTACGTGAACGAGTTGCTGCTAGTAGCGATTTACTATTTTTACATCGACGTAAGAAACTTTAATTATCCATATTGGCACGAAAATCCTCGAACTTTCAAAGTTCCAGCTTCTTTGTCTGGACCTCAATCGAAATCTGAAAGATATTGGTGATATCGTGTACTGATATTTGTGCCTTGAAGAGAAGTCTCAAAGATAATATTATTTTTATTACTGTTAATAATTTTCTCTTCATGAAACAGTTCTCTAATGCAATTCTACATTTTGTTATTCTATATAATATCCATGTTATTTGTACTAAATACCTAGAGTTACACAAATCACAAAAATTGTCAAAAGTTAGGCAACGTCAATTCCACACAATGGTTTGAAGCTTTAAATATTAAGTTTCCAGGGATTAAACCATATTGAAAATGAAAATAGGTATACTGACGGTGGTTTACCCCGAAGCCACAAATGTATAAGTTCATCGACGAATCATCGATCATTCGAGGACCTCTAAGGCCAGAATTACCCTAATTATTGCTTCCCCAGACGCCTTTGACGTCACTCTTTCAACGAGAATTAAATTATTCCCAACTTGAACACGTTTCACCCGCGCTTTTTACAAAACACGTCGTGAAAGGACCTTCATTTATTATAATTTCAGCTATCCATTCAATCTCGCACGACAACCGGGCATGCATTATAAATTTCTTCAGCGTGCAGAATCGATGCTCGCGATTTATCACCCTTCACATTGAAAGAAAAAGAAACGGCGTCTTTTGTCGCCGCGTATTCATCCCGATACGATGGCTCGACGATTAGGGTGATAAATTATTCAACGCGAGAAAATTTCGTTAATTTCGCGACGAAACGGAAGACAAAGTTCTGCGTTGTTTCTTTGCGCGTTGTACCGGAAGCGGGAATGTCCGGAAAGAAACTCGAAAGAAAAACGTGCTTCTGTTTCTTGCGGAGCAGACTTATCGATCTGGCTCGAATCGAATAGAGATGGCGTGTAAAATCACTAACAATGATTTATCACGGTGATAGTCACGATCCGTGAAGACGACATTTTAGGAGTTCACTTGGGTAGTGTTCTGTTGACTATCCCTTAAAAATTCAAGAATATCAATTCAATTTTTTAAATTATTCGAGCTTTCAGATCATGTTCTAATATAATTATTATAATATAATAAGTATCAATCTATGTATCAATGTATATATCAAGGTATGTATCAATGTATGTATCAATGTATGTATCAATGTATGTATCAATGTATGTATCAATGTATGTATCAATCTATCTATCAATCTATCTATCAATCTATCTATCAATCTATCCATCAATCTATCTATCAATCTATCTATCAATCTATCTATCAATCTATCTAACAATCTATCAATCTATCAATCTATCAATCTATCAATCTATCAATCTACCTATCAATCAGAAAATAAACGTGATCGAAAAGTAGCACTTGACGCCATCTTTAAAATCGAATACAACTTGTCGCCACTCGTCGAAGAATTCCCCTAAAGGAATTAAAATTCGGTTGCCGAACGAATTACGAATCGATTTCGCATCGAGTTGCGTGCAATCTCCGCTATTTTCGAGATCAGCTATCTTAAAGCTATCGTTTCTATTCTACGATTACAGAAACCGGTATGGCTCGCGCAAGAGGGAGAAAAGAAATTGGTAGATCGAATTGCTAAACCCGGATTCGAGGAATCCTTTCTGCTCAATTGAACTAACTGACTTAGTGCTTTCTTCGTAGCTGCAATATTCGAACGAGTCGAATGAGTGGCTCCGGGAACTGAGAACATACGTATGCAGGGATTTATGGTTTGGTAAATTTTAGTCGGATTAATGAATACATCTTTGACTACTCGTATATTGAAATTTTAAATCTTTCGATAGTTCATCTAAGGATACTTAGTCTAAGTATCCTTAGATCCTCAAGTATCCCTTAGTCTAGGGGTACTTGATTTAGGGATATAGTAATTTTGGTGTGTAGGCAATTGAAAGTAATCTAGGGACATGTATATCGAAGGATATGAATATTTACTAAAGTACAAATCTCGCGATATAAAAACCTAATAATTTTATCTAAAGATCACACAATAATATATCATATAAGATTATAAAAGTAGTTGTTATTCAACTCCAAATATGGGTCATTAATTATCAATATATCCGAATGAAAATCAGCAAGTTAATATCATAAAATATTCCCCGTATTCCGGTTAATCGATAAAATAAACTTCGTATCGGAATATACGCGTTCGCAACGGTCCACGATTCCCGTAACGATAAATATTTATCCAATCATACTCACGATGAATCTCGCGTTGTACAAGCTACAATTTTATTATCGAGCAGTTTTGCCTCTCCCTCTCCGGACGCAAATAACGAAACGCGAATCCGAAAGCTATCATCAGTTTACTTTATGACGGGGAATGAACAGAAGCAGGATATTCCACGGTGTTCATTCGCAAACGAAACAACAGGTTTTTATTCGGCGCACCTGGCACGTCCACTCGTAAATCGGACTGGAATTACCAAAGCGATAATATTGAATATTAAATCGATCGCCGCATTTTAAAACTATCAGATTAATGAACCCCAGAAATTATGATCTGACATACAGTGCTAGAAGTGTCGATAAATGTTTTATAATAATACGCGCAAACAACTGAATCCTATAAAGTATTGAAGCTTCGAGATGTGATTGATTTGTTACAGATTTGCGATGATTGCAGAGATTTAGCATAACTGAATTGACGATGTGCTGATATTGGATAAATGCGTTGTTTGTGTTAGTTGAAATCAATATTTTTGTTTGAAATGGATTAATGGAAGTTGGGGAGAATAAGAGGGACATTGGACCTTTAGTACTGTGGGATCGAGGTGATACGTATAGAAATGCAATGCGTGGCGATACTATTTGTGGTTTGACACATGAAGGTTACTACGCGTAGAGATCACAACGCGTAGAAATTACAACGCGTAGGGATCACAACGCGTAGAGAATACAATGCGTAGAGAGTACAACGCGTAGAGATCACAACGCGTAGAGAATACAGCGCATAGAGATTACAACGCTTAGAGATTACAACGCGTAGAAAATGCAACGCATAGAGAATACAACGCGTAGAGAATACAACGCGTAGAGAATACAGCGCATAGAGATCTCAACGCGTAGAGATCACAACGCGTAGAGAATACAGCCCATAGAGATCACAACGCTTAGAGATTACAACACGTAGAGAATACAACGCGTAGAGAATACAACGCGTAGAGATCTCAACGCGTAGAGAATATAACGCGTAGAGAATACAACACGTAGAGAATACAACGCATAGAGATCACAACGCGGAGAGATCTCAACGCGTAGAGATAATAGCACGTGGTGATTAGGTGTAGAAATTACACTACACATTGTAATTTAATAAAAGTTGTCCTCCAAATTTCCCTGCCAGAAAATGCGTTCCCCCAGTACATGATGAATATCTTTCGATTAATGCAGTTAGCCAACGTGGACATAGTTGCACGTTCCGCGTAATTAATCGCGAAAGAGAGCGAAACGAACAGTTGGAAAGTATTAAGAGTTGGTACTCGACGACCGATCTATTTGCCGCGAAATTTCTAGTTTACCCGTCCACTCGACCCCGTCAATTAACGACTCGTCGAAGAACATGCAGAGAGATTCCCCGAGACTTCCAGTTTCGAGCGGTCCCGCGCAATTACGAGTTTCGCGTGCGATAATTGTCGCGGAGGAACAAGTGCTCCCGTGGTTTGCACAAAATGACGCCGGGACAAAGAACTTTCGACAGAGCAATTTCGCGTGCGTACGCGTCCGCCACAATGGCTGAATAGGACCGCCTGAAAGTTTGCTAAAATGCTGCTTTTTTTCGTTTCCTCGACTTTTCAAGTAGTTTAATTACGGAGTTTGATGAATCGCTATTACGGTTTGTATTTATTTGAAATTGGGCGATTTGATGTATCTAAATTGCTGGAGTTTTAAGCTTTTAAAGTTTATTTTATCTTCTTTTTATGTTTAGGAATGCACACATGCATTGCAAACTTAACCTGCAAACATAACCTTCTTTCTTATAATTTATTTGTCATGTGCGTCAGTCGGAGGTGATTCACAGGTACAATATTAAAACAGAGAAAGAAAGGTGACATGTCATGTTCACTGGGTATTCAGTAATCCTTGACAATGCAAATTATAATTGGACTCACACGAAAAATTGAGATGTATCAAAAATTCGAGATAGTTTTGTCACAGTTGAAGCATGAGTGCGTCACATGTGGCAGATATTGTAAGACAAGGGGTTAATATGCCGAACTAAATTTTTGTCATATACTTTCTATCTGTCCTCACAGAAATTGATTAAATTTAATCAAATTTTCATTGAATTTCAAATTTATAATGTGAGTGTCACAGTGAGAGTTCTTTGTCTTCCATTACAACGTAATTACACTTCTGAATATAATTAACGTTAACACATGAATACAGAGATAAAAGTTGAAACATATTACACCATTTTATTCGTCAATTGTAACAGTCGAGAAACGATTAAATTTCCACTTTTGTAAGACAGTCTACAGACAGCCTTTTGAAAAGTTTAATTGTTCCTCCACCATAGACAGTACTTTTAAATTTGAAAAGAAAGTTGAGAAATGCAGGCATTCTACGTAGAAGTCTAACCATTCAAGAACCAGGTAAAACGAAGTTCTAGCAACTTCTTTGAATCTGTGCATCGATTTTTACAATGGCCCAAATCCCTGGTGTGCAGTAGATTACAGTCGAACACAGAAGTCTTCGATTGTCATTTGTTCTTGCGCACGTACACGTTTATTCCGGAATCGATTATAGTTATCTATACAATAACGTATCTGTATCTTCATCTGGAAATACCATTTTTCTTAATATTTTGCTATCTTTTATTTTATTTAAGTAAAGTTTGCAATGAAAATATTTGCAGAAGTACAACATGTTTACTTAAAATTTCTTTTACGTTAAATTGTTAAATTTTTATCTGTTACCACCTTCGTAAGTTAGAGGGTTGAAACTTGATACACTATCGAATGATACATTATAAATTTAATTTGGTATGGGTTCAATTTTTCCACGTTACCCTAATTCAGATCGGGAGTTGAAGTTGGGTGCACTTTCGTTGGAAACTATCGAATGACATAAATGCAATTTTGTCCCGTTTTCCACCTTCCAAATTCAGATAGAGGGTGGAAACTTGATGTATTTTCATTGAGTATGCTTTCAAATAACACATAAGTTTAATTTAGTGTAAGTTCAATTTGACTGTTACTACACCCCTTAGTCGGATACAGATTTGGAATTGTACTTTCATTAGAAATGCAATCGAATGATATGTTATGGTTCAACTTATGCCTGATACCACTCTCCTAATTTATATAAAAAGTTTATCAGACGACATTATAAGTTTGATGTAGTACAAGGCACATTTAACTTCATCTACATAAGTATCCACATACTGCATCCAGATACTATGTCTGGACATCGCTGTTCTTCGAAATAACGTGTTGAACGAAGGCTAATAAAGAAAGCATGGTAGTTTGCAACGGAATCCATTGGCATGAATTTAGCATAGCTGTTTCGACTGGAAAATTCTGGTGGTCGGTCAACAGCAATTACACGGTGTGGTAGGAGGGCAACAGAGCGATTCGGAACAGCTGCCAGTACATTACTATCGCGCGCACAGTAATTAATACTATTTCGCGTGTACTATGGGAACGGTAACCAGCGTGGTCCAAGTATTGTTGTTGCATCCTGTAGAACGCGTCCACGTGATAGACAATAATTACTATTACAGTGAATAAACGACTGTGTACGGTTTTGCGTTCGGTCGGTAGCAGAAAGAGAAACGGAATTGCCGAGCGTTACGCCGGTGATGCATCGCGTTCCATTTTCTTCCTTGAAGGCAAATTAATTTACGAGCGTCTCCGCTGCAATGGGAACAAAGAGTCTCTGCATCCCCATGATCCGAAATCTCTCGTTGCACAGATATCGGCTTCGGATCGTAAAGTTGCGCGTTATCTCGGCGTTGACCAATTTTTTTTTTCAAATCGAATCGACGTTGTCTTTCGGAGCTATCATTCGCAGGCTACCGAGGCAGAAAATCAGTTTTTCCTCACAAAAGAGCCAGCTAGTGCTCGGGCTTATTGCGTTGCCTGGCAATAGGTCCCAAGAGCGTGCGACAAAGTACACAACGCTCTTTGTGCCGTGTATCGAAGATTGAACCGAGTTGAAACACTCATTTCCGGAATCTAGGCAACGCGTTATTAACCGCCCGAAAATTATTCATATCAAATGCGTTTCCCGCTATACGTGCGATACACGGTTCACGGTCTCTTCGAATTCTCTTATATATTTAGTCCAAAATTTAAATTGTATTAACTAGAGATTTAGATGTATTAATATAGGGGTATGTATATGTGGAGGCATGTGGTGTAATAGAGGTAGAATACAGGCATTAACCCCTTAACCTGTAATCAAATGTCAGGCACATTTGCCTTCAGCAATCCTTGATGATACAGATTATAATTAGAATTGAACTCAAAATTCAATCGCAATGAAAATACGAGTCTGGTATATCCAACTGTAGTGTGCGTCAAATGACACATAGTTGTAGACTAAGGGGTTGAAAGCATAGGAATCAAAGAAAGCATGTATGAATCAAAGAAGATGAGAACCTGAAAACATAGGAATCTATAAAAGCAAAAATATCCGACTCTAAGAATACAGAAATATAGAAATCTAACGCTACACACAGGAATGATAAAAATATAAAAATTAGGCAAATTTGCCATTCGACGAATTTCGCTATTTGGGTGTAGAATTGGCAGGCGATCGATTCGTATATAAATGACGAATGATCAAGAGATTCGATAGGATAACAGGACGTGTGGCGTTACGTAAAAGATGTCCCGGCATCGAAGCTGAAGATCCAGTGATCGCTTCGCCTCCATAAAATCTTATTTCGAAGCTTATTGCAGCGAATCGACTAGCAGCCTGCGTATATCGTGTATCGGCAAATCCGTTTCCCCGGATTCAAGGACAAATTCAGCCGCTTGCACCAGATATCTTATTATCGGATTTCGGGACAAAATGGATGCCGGTAGCGAAAGAGCACGAGCGTGATGTCGTTATTGCGGCAAAAACGAAAAGTCGTGATACAAGGCCGTGGTTTATCGTTGAAAGAAGTTGTACGATTTAACCGTGATTAAAGTCGATGCTTTATGAAGAATATATAAAACGGTAAAACACACAGTTCCGAAAGAATATCGTTTTGTGTATTTTCTTATTCGCGTTAAACGATCAGAGATGATTGTGAAGTGGGACAGCTTTCTCTTGGATCAAGTCAAAGCATGTATCTCTGGCCTGTTACCTGGAAAATTCATGGAATTATGATTCTGAATCTTTATGATATAATCGTGCCACTCTAATGGATTAATCCAGCGAATATCAAACTCGCAGGAAATTCTTTGACTTTTGAACAGTTCGTTCGAGAAGCAGATTCAGAACCGTTTCAGCTTCTTTGCGAATTAAAAGATCATAAAAGACGTATTCAACGGAAGAGCAAGATTTGAAGGGTCTTCAAAACGGGGAAGCATGAAAGGAAAACTTCATCGAAGGAATCTATTATTGTCGTGAATACTTCCTTAGCGATAATTCCTACATGAGTGCGCCTTTGCGAAGTAACGATTAATTAAACTTATAGATTACTGAATGGTATCGAACTTGATCAATATCTTCTACTCTTTGTTGCTGTGCAAATTTGCATTAATACTGTTCTTAAATTGTGATTTGATTGAGTGAATATTGATGTCTAAATTCCTAGACTTCTAAGTTCCAAAAGTGTTCAGATACCTAGATACCTAGGTACTTAAACGCAGAGATGCCTAAACCCCCAAGTATCTGGATAACCAGATACCTGGAGGCCCAAATACCTAAACCGCCAGATAGGTAAGTCCCCAGATACCTAAACTCTGAGATATTTACATCCCCAAACACCTAGACCCACAAATAGCTAAGTCTCCAAACACCTAAACCTCAGGTAACTAAACCTTCAGATCCAAAAATACTTAGATCCCTACATACCTACATCTCCAGATGTCTAAACCCCCAAATACCTAAAGTCCCAGATATCTAAACCATCAGATACCTAAGTCTTCAAATCACTATATCCCCAAGTAGCCTACATCTTCTACCTCTAGATTCGTAGTTATTGAACACATTAGTAATATACTAGACTTTACGATCCCTGCTCCCAGATTTCTATAACCCAGATCCCCATATCCCTGAATCTCCGCAAAATTTACGTCACATACCACATGTCCCGAGAAAGGAATTATTTTATTATTCTCGGGATACCTTGTAACTTATTACACGAACTTTTATGTGAATCCCTTCGTCGCGGTTTCTTCCGGAAACTTACGTACCCGAAGATGGGTAAAAGCTCGTAAAAAGTGTCTTCGAACAAGAAAAAAAAGGAGAAGAATCATCAATAAGGATCCTATAACGTGGATAACGACCATCGGCCGCCCATATTCCCCTCGATGTTAGATCAACGCTCGTTTATGGTCCGACCCATAGAAACGTGCCGTCCTGTTCGATGGACGAAACGAGACTGTTTTATCTATGAAATATTAAAATCACTTTACGACACCGTGAACTCTCGAGTCCCGATGGAACCCTCGTATTCTCTTCGGCGGAATCTTTCGAAAAGAGTTTTTGAATATTCCTGAATGAACAGGTGGATTTCGGTCGGAGAATCGTGAGCTTCGCCCTCGAGGGGAAGGATATTCGCGTTAAAACCTTTTGTTATTTATGAAACAATTCGCCGTGCACGTAACGGCGATCCTACGTGACTGGAATAGGATTTGGCTTAGAATTTATTGTGGAATTAGTAGGAGGATTTGCTTGGTTACTACAGTCGAGCTGTTTATTGTTCGACTTTGCCGGATCCACTGGAGACTGGAATCTTACAGATACCAGTGAACTGGTAAATTGAAAATCTTGTATTAATTATGTTCTTTTAATACGTATCATTTGCCATCTCACATCGTTAGCTTTGTGAAATTATCTATAATAGTGTCACAGATCATTCTGTTTGAAAGTCAAAGTTCTGTTTGAAAGTTTCAATTTGAAAGCATTATTTCATAGATAATTATGGTACAAAAGTATAAGTCATGAAAGTGTTGACTTTTTAGCAACATATTTTAAACTTGTTCACGTTGCTGGATCACAAAGGACCTAGAAATCAGACAGTACATAAAGGTCTCTGACGCGATTCAACATGGATGAAGCCCAAAAAGTGGTAAAAAGGTAAAAGAACGATTAGCGGAGTTGACGAGTTCATAGTAGCGAAACGGACAAGCAGGAGGAACGATAACGCAATTAGGCCAAGTAGTTTCGATTCGCAGCGCCATCTCTGATTATCCGATTATCAGGCAGTAGCCGTGCAGGTATATTCTGAATGTGATCGTTAACCCTTTGAATTAAATCTTGCGGAGAGTCGTACGAGACAACATACTGCGGTCTGCTATTACACACATCTTTCCTGATTACTCTGGCCGCGGTTTATGAACCCGAGCGACCCCCATTTCCATACCCAAAATGCGAATTCTTCGTCCGTGTTCTCTTTTTTCCAGCATCGTCCTCTCTTTGCTCGGCGGAGCGCTTTGTGAAATACGCTCGCGACGTGTCAGGACGCTCGAGAGCCATTCTAATTCGAGCTCAAGCGACGTTAACGAGTTCCCCACCTAGCGCACGGAAAACGCCGCGTCCCATTTTATAATGCTACTACAATTCAGACGGCTTCCGGTCTACTTAAAATTCTTTTCGACACTGCTACACGCGCCGATGCGTACGATTTTTCTTTACTCGCTTCTGCGCGGAAACGCCAAGATATTTCCACGACGACCTATTTTGGATTTTGGTTCGAACGTTTGGAAAGTTTGGAATTTGGAGAATTACACACTCGAGAATTTAGGTATGTGGGAACTTGGGTATCTGAGGATTTGGGATCTGAAATGTGGTATTTTGAGAATTTGATGAGGGAATTTGGAAACTTGAGGATTTGGAAGTGTGGGAATGTTGAATCTGAGGATCTGGGAACTCGAAAGCTTGGGGAGGTAACTCAGGAATGTAATTGGGGATTCGAGAACTTGGAAATGTGGAAATTCAGGACCTCCTGAAATTGCAAATTCAAAAATTTGAAACCTTGTGAATTTGTACGCTCAAGATTTAGAAAATTTGAGAATGTGAAGACTCAGCAATGTATCAGGAATCTGAATATCTGCAAAAGAACGTACTAACTTGAGAATTTGAAAATATAAAAAAGTAAGAACAACTTATAAATTTAAAAAGTTAAAAATATCTGAGTAAAGTGCCCGAGACAATTGTCGCATACAAACGCAAAATTAACGCGAACAATTGACAACTAACCTTGCGACGTAACCCAGATAAGAGAATAATGTCACAGGATTAGACGCGAGTGTAAGTAGGGAGCCATGGCGAACGAGTTCAGGAGGAAACGCGAGCATCGTTGCGTCACGTCTGCTTCGCAACATTCACTTCACTGCGCGACTAATTAGCATCCTCCTCGTTTCCTCGTGAAAACACTGCCGTGTACACACACGACGTCGTGGCGCCTGGTTTGCTCGGTTTTACGCGACATCAAACAGTGCAGGATCGTGCACACGCACACACCGACGCATTCGGCTGGATAACTCTGATAATTATTGTACGCGAAATGTGCGACTACGAGCCAACTAGGTCTCGGGACCTCTTTGAAGCTCGCCTACTCGAGCGATTTCCGTTTTAAGCGCTCTCGCTTTTGTACCGCGAGATATACGCCAGAGTGCTGCCTACTCCCGATCGCCACAAGGATCTTCTGTTTCCGCTCTTTAAATTAACGCTACCAAATTAGCCCTACTGATTACCGTTAATGAATCTGACCTTTGCTGCGACTGATGCGTTCTTTCGGAGTCTAACATTTTGCGAAAAATAGGTTGGGTCAATCTGATACTTAGCGGAACCTAAGGTCAGGATCCATAAACCTGCTTTAAGAGCAGCTATATTTTTTAACTTTCTGGACGACTTGTAAAGAGGTCTTTCGGAACGATTCAAATGTTCAACTGCACATGTATACATATAGACTATTATTCTATATATACTATTGACCACAAACATCAATTTTGTGGCAGTCAACTAACAAATCAATCCAAAGAGTGTACAAAATAAATCACATTGTTCAATGAACATTAAATTAGTGTATCCCAAGAAGATGTACCCTGGTCCCACTGGAACATATTCACGGAAAAGAACATAACCTAATATGAAATGTCCTCCCTGAAAGTATGATTAATCGAAAGGGGGAAGAAATTCGTGTCAATGCGAACGGTCCATTGACGTACACTCGATTGTGTCTAGTACAGGTTGAAGAGTCTGCAACGATGCAGCCAATCACTCGGAGAGGACAATTCGAAAAAAAAATCGATTTCGAACGCCGTTGCAGCAACACTAGGTGACATCGTGTTGGAACGCGATGCGAGTTTGCGGGCAGAGTTTCGAAACGCTCGCGAACCAATTAATTCCTCTTTCCGTCTTCACCCTCTGACGATGCTATCGTTATCATCGAATCGATTAACAGCGGTGTCGTGAAGCACGGTGCTCGAATTCAATCGGAAGAGCACTGGACACTGTTTCGAAAGTGACGTTCAAGTTGCTAATTGACACGGATAAATGATAGCTGCATGATTGGATTGTGGGTCCATGTATGAACGATCGATTTATTAATTGTAACGAAATGATTCGCGTTTAGAACGGAATACTAAACAATGGATTTCAGGGCAAACTGAATTTTACAGGATATTTGCTGGACAGCTTAAGAGCGCTAGCTCTCTCAGATGGGATTCGCGGCAATTAAGAAATAAATACGGATATCTCGTGTACTTGCAAACGATTCCAGCTTCCAAATCTGGGACGCAATAAGTTTGAATAACTCTGTTAACTTTCCGAATTTGAACTCGCTACTCTGCAAATTACTATATTAACAAACCAGTATAATAACACTGTCTACCTTTCCATACTTCAACAATTACTAAGATTAAGAACATTATTTAAACCTGGAAAGAACATTACGTTGATACTCAGTATCAAAAATTACAATTCAGATATAAGCACTTTTATCCGAGATAAAAAACAAGAAGACAAGATGAATGGTACGCTAATTCGTGTAACAGAAGACGGAATATAAGTGAGCATAAAGCGATGACTGTTCGCCATTAAGAGATTGCGTTACGAGAGTCTTTAATATCCTGCGAACAGGGGGAGAAAGCAGAGATAAAAATAAATACTGGCAGTCCTTTTCCTTAGTCCACCCACGCGACGAAAGTCAATTTGTGTTCCGCTCCTTTGCTATTGCTTTCATCGTTTTTCGACAAATCTCGCGCCGCTATTATCACACAACGATCACGTCGTTGCCAGGACTTTCGACTCGTGACTCGCGTACGAAACAAACCCGTGATCAGCAACCGGAGCTACCTGCCTCCTTCGTAATTATTAACACGCTTTTGTTGGGTTATTACCGGGATTCGAGGTATAATCTCTCGGAGATAACTTGGTAGAAATTTCAGGCTGTTGATGAGACTCTTAGACTCATCACAGTAATTATGATTCTGACAGTGGACTTTAATTAGAAATTGAAGTCTGATCATTCATAACACCTCTTGTGATTTTACGAATTAGGTCAAGTTACGAACGTGTACAGTATATCTTAGAAAACATGATATACGATAATAGATTGTTATCGGTTCTAATATTGGGAGATTGATCCTAAAATTTAAGATGATTTAACAGGCAAACACGTTTATAAATATTACGAGTGAAAGATTGAAGTGTCAAGTTACGAAGGTGAATATTTTAACACGGGCAATTTAATAATCTACTGTACTTGTAACGAGACGAGTGATATTTAATGTATGTAGGTCGGATGCTCCGTATAAGGTTAATGAGAAAAACGATAAAAAATCGTGTCAGTAGCTTGACGATTGCCAGGCTCACTCGTCTCGCATGGTCTCGGCGGAAGAAATCGTTGCCACGTTGAAATAGCATGCGATGCACGTAAACCGCCGGTCGATTACGCGTCACTGCAACCGAGTTCCCAAGGAAATAAGAAATTTTCCCTCTCTGCTACTTGGATTTGTGTGGATCTCGCGGGGATGCGACGAACACATTAAAATGCACGACAACGGCCCATCGGTAGATCTTACAGTGACGACTACGAACTGACAATGGCAATATCAGGGAATGAAATTGCAATGTAATACGGGGATTGTGTGTCTTTGGAAATGGACAGTTTTCGCAATTTCCATTCTGCTATACCATGGGAAGCTCGTGATTTTAAAACCTATGGCTTGAAATATACAGATCCCAAGATACCTGTATGCAGACGTATCTAGGTTCTCAGATGGGTTTGTGGTTAGCTAGGATAGGTAGTAGATCCCCAGATACCTAGATATGTACTTAGATTCTCATCTGTAGGTTTCTAGGTTTTTAGATACTTGAATTTTTAGGTATCGAAATTTGTAGTTACCTAGATTTCCAAATCCCTACAGGTGCGATTTTCAGATACTTACATACACCAAGATCCTTAGATACCTAGATTCATCGATACCTAGATCCAAATACCTACTTCTCTAGATACATCGATTCCCATATACCTAGATGTCTTGTATATCGTACCTAGATCTTCAGATACTTGGATGTCCAGATACCTAGATTTTTATATGTATACCTAAATCTCCAGGTATCTAGATGCACAGATACCTAGATTCTCAGACACCTAGATTCTAAAATACCTACTACATCTTCAGATTTCTAGATCCCAAGTACTTATCTCCAAATATCTAGATATCTATAATACCTTCACTTCCAGATACCTACATTTCCGAATAGATATTCTGGACAGCTAGATTTCTAAATAACTGCATACATCTCCAGATACTTAAATACTCTTTATAACAGCATATTCTTGTATTATAGTAATTCAAATATTTCAACTTAAACACAACTAACCTAACAGAGATGTGGTGTAACAAAATAAACATTGTGTTTGAGAAACCCTGCGGGAGGACCGTAACTGAAGAATCCCACGAGTAAGGGTTAAGGTTGTACGATGAAAGGGTGAAGGGTCGAATCTAGACATCGCGACTGTCGGATCATCCGAGTCAAGTGATTCGCAGCACACAAAGGGGCAATATTTTATCATCAGTCGGTCACACGACGTTTACAATGGTTGGTCGGTAAACAGTAACAATAAGAGGCGTACCCTATCAAGGACAAATAATCCGGGCGATCAATCATCGGACCGTGTCCGATCAGTCCACATCAATCGCGATTGCGAAGTAGGACGATACATGGAGAAAAAGGGATGAACGGGAAAAGAGCTTGGAAAAAGGCCAGCACTTTTGTGTCGAGCACAATGCGAACCGCACTGACTCAGTCACATCGAACGGCGTTTCTTCTCGTCGGGAAGGATATTCGATCCTCGAAAAACGATACGTAACGAAGAGAACGACCGGGGAAACAGACACGACTAGCTGCGAAACAACACCGTCGAAGCATCCACGAGAAAATGGATCTGCGGGTGTGTAGATCGCGGAACGATACGTTTCCACGTTGCAGAAGAACGCCGAACAAGTCGCGTTATATCAGGAACCATTTCATGAGATACAAGAATCGTGACGCAACATGTCCTCCTCCATGTCGGATTACGAATAGGATTCTACTCTTTTTCGTTGTTCAACACCAATCTGTTGTTTTTATTTCGTCTTCTGTTCCGTTGCCTTTGAAGAGGATACTCCTGCGAGTCTCTCTGTTCTCCCAAACTTGATTCTTTTATTTAATAACTCCCTTTGTACCGTTCCACTGTGAACCCGAAACAAACTCGTCGACTACGTGGACGGTTTACTTCAACGGTATTGCATTGTGAATAAAACATTTCCAGCGTGAGGGACGCTGCAATGAGATAACGGAGCTTCAGGTATTTCTCTGGTAGTCACTGGATGCAATTTACTGCTTTTCAGGGTATCGCATTCTTTCAGATGTTTTATATACTTTTAATGAAAATAAGATTGGTTAGGAACATCGTGGGGAATGGTGTCGGCCGTCGCCGACGCGCTCTTTGTTTCCCTGTAATGCAGTGGTTGCTGTAGTTTTATTATAGTTTGCTGAGCTTTTTAGATGCTTTCGTCGCATATGGTATGTCAGTGGATCATAGTTTAGATTATTTTCTGATTTTCAGAGGGATCTAGGCTAAGTTCTCAAAATATAGAATTATCAAATTCTCGAGGGACTACAAGATCCTCAGGACTTTCGAGACTAATTGTATTCAAATCTTTAAATATGCAACTTCTCAATATTTATGTAATCAAAATCTTCGAATTCTCAAGGTTCCAATGTTCCTCAATCTCCAAATTCCCAAATCATCAAATTCATAAATTCCCAAATCTGCAAGACCCCACATCCCCAAATTCCCAACTTCTCAAATTCCCAAATCTGTAAATTGCCAAATTCCTAAATTGCCAAATCTTCAAATCCCCAAATTGCCAAATTTCTAACATCTCAAATTCCCACCCCAACATTCCCAAATTAAAAACAAATCGCAAGCACCTAAGCAGTGTTCGATAACCAAAAGTTTCCGTTTCTTAAGAGGATCTCACGCTCGAGCAGTTGAGCACGATTTTATCTTCATTTCTGTCCGTGCCAGTCGTATTCGTCGAAATCTCGTTTCCTCTTTTCGCTGTCTCTTTATTTCTCGGTTTTGCCAGCGAATCGGTAAATAATTTATGAACCACTGTCCCTGCACGATTTCACGGTGCGACGCATTCGAAGAAAAATTCGGTCGGAGCTGCGGTGGCAGCAGGACGCCGTCTCTTTCGATTTGCTCGGGCAAAGTGTGCCGTACTTCCGGTACATTCCCGGAAATCGGGTATTTTCGAGGCAGAGGAATCGCCACCACAATACTGCCGTGGGGTTCCTCGCTATTTTCTGAGGTTACGACCAACTTAAACGTGCTTCATTCGCTTTTATACAACCCTCGATCGTGTTACCGTGACTCTACGTAATAATTCTTTCAGGCTATTAGGGTTGCTTTCTCCCACGTCGATCCTGTTTACTTTCGATCAATCTTATCTCGCGGGAAACCAATTTCACGATTTATCTGTCTGGATTACTGCTCTTCGCTGATTATGTTGCCTCCTCGGTTAATTATAACAAAATTAATTGCTTTTTATGTGGTATGTGATACTGAAGACACACGTGATTGAAGAGTTATGCAATGTTTTTTGATAAAATATTGTGGTACTTCTTTCTAGTATCATTACCTTCTTTTATCGATATCCTCAAGTTTTTGAAAGATAGTCATGTTTTTATATATTGAAAATTTACAATAAATCTGTAAATAATTTAATTCTAGTATTACAGACTTGATGTCTATTTCGAATGAGAGATGAATTAATTATAGATTATTTGAAAAAGTATAGCACATATAAAAATACGAGTGTAATCAACCCTTTCAGGAAAAGAAATCTTTAAATCAACCTTTCTTCATACATATAAAGAATGACACGATCTTTATCCACTCGCGTGTTCGATTGTTTTCTCTGTTTCCGTGAAATTTGTACCTTGAAGGCGGAAGAAACTTGGCAAAACATTTTTCAAGTATCGTTTCTTTCAGAGATAATATTATGGAAGAAAGAATAGTATTACAAGAAAGCTTTCACGGTGACGATGTTATTTTCTCGTGAAATACGATTCAGACAGCTATTGTATTACCACTAGGGATGTCATAGGCAACCATCAGTCACTTAGCAGATAACCTAGAATTATGTAGAATAAGACGAATCGTGGAAGTAGCAGCTGCGACTGCAAAAGTCTCCAGTTCGATTTCCGCTGCTTCTCGGGATCTTGCAGTAATTTGCATCTCTGAAGAATTATAAGTCAGCGCTTTTAGGTATGGCCAAGCGACGATTCATAAGTTATGTTCGTAAGGTAACAAATTTTCAAGTCCGAGAAAATTGTTAAATTTCACAATTTCCAAGTTCTTCAATTTCTAACTTTCGTAGTCCCCAGATTATCAAGTCTTCAAATCCTCAATTCCCCAAATCCTAAAATCTTGAATTCCCAAAGATTTAAATATTTAAATCCTCAGATTTGGAAATCCTCAAATCTCTAAATATCAAAATCTTCAAATCCCAAAGCTTAACATTTTGTCTCCGACAAAATATGAGTCAGACAACCCTCTCAGACGCGAAATCGAATAAGATTCATTGTAGACTTGGAAATTCGGCAAACAAAAGCACTTCACTTAGTCTGTTCCTTCGTTTCGCAAACACTCGTTTGCATTGCTGGAGGGGTCAAAAAAACCAACGAGCTCCACTGCAACTTCTTCGTCGTGGGACTTTAATATCTGCCAACTAAGCAGAAACTTTGCTGGCCAGCCTCAAGGATCGCTCCAAGCATTGCCACGACGCTTAGAAGCTTTTAATATCTGGATAGAAGCTGGCTTTTGACGACTGGTTACATGACAAAATAGATGTAAGGAAAATGTGAATGAAATGAAAACGTAGATGTAGAGGGAACTAAATTTGGATTTATAAGAAATTAAGATCCAATTAGGCTTATGGGAAAGCTAGGTCCAGGGACAGTTTGGACTTAAAGGAAACATACATAGTCTTATGGAACATCTGAACCTAGAGAAACTTAGAACTTAAGGAAATTTAGACCCTAGTTATCACTTAGATCTAGAAGAGACTTAGAGCTGGGGAAGGTTTAGACTTTGAAAAACTCTACACTCATGGAAAACCTAGATCTAAGGAAATACTGAAGCTGGAGGAAGCTAGACCCAAGGTATCACCTAGATCTGGAGAAACTTAGTTGCAAGGCACCACCTAGATCTGGAGATTACCTAGACCCAAGGTAGCAGCTAGATTTGGAGAAATCTAGACCCAAAGCACCACCTAGACCCAAGGTAGCACCTAGATCTGGAGAAACTTATATCCGAGGCACCACCTAGATCTGAATATTACCTAGAAGAGCGCCTAATGTGGACCTAGAACTAAGAAAATCTGAACTTCCAGAAAATGTGGACTATCTAAGAAAGTTAATTTCTAAGATCAGAACAGTGCAGTGCATTGCAACCACGTTGTAGACATCCAGAAGGAAGAAATGTAAGAACGAGATTAGGTTGAAGGATTGTTCAGCGAACATCTAGGAGTAATTGCAGCATGTCTTCGTCCGTCGTTCCCGAGATCTCATCGAGATCTCGATTCCAGCCGGCAGCCTTTCGTGGCTTCGAGATAATCTCGACTCTCATCTTCCCTCTCCCTCCCTCTCCTTTTAGTCCCCTCTTATCACGTGCCAGGAAATCCGATTGTCGAACGTTATTCCATTATCTGCATCGACTGGTAATGTTCAAAGGGAATTAATATTCGGATATTTGATTGCTGGTGTTTCGAGGTTACCATTGAAACCGGTGCACGGTAGTAATGAGACGGGGCAAAGTACGAGGATAAACGGCGTGCGAACGTGGAGGAATTATGTCTCATTTATTAATTCGATATAATTGCCAGTGTCGCCAGGGAGTCAACGAGATTAAAAACGAACGAGAACGGGAATGAAATTCCACGGGCAGCGGTGACCGTCTAACGTGTTTATTTTAACAACGCCCTTGGTTCATGCATAAAAGATTAAGGGCGTTTAAAATTTAAATGTGGCTCGATTAAAAAAGGCAGACAAAGAAATACCGAAAGAGAACCTCCTCTCGTGCTAATGATCCTCTGTTCGTATTCTTTATATTTCTCTTCTTGGGCAAACATTTTTCTTCGTGTAATCGCGTAATCACGATAGCGCCGGTTCCTCGGTTAGCTATTTTAAATGCTTTGCACCAACTTGCCTTTGGCCAGTTTGCAAATAAACGAACATTAAAAGTGCATCTATTTTAACGCTTTGACTTTCGCGTGGGAATCATAAGGAATTCTTCTATCATTTTACTTATTTAAACGATGCATCCTTTTGCTCTACTTCATAAAGAAGTATTGGACAGTATTGAATAAATCAACCTGAAGTACTTCAAGCTTTAACATCTAATATTTCACATGCATACTTGAAACACTCGATATGTTATTTTAAATAATACTTTGAAAATTTAATTACTACTTCCATGTAAATATTTGATGTGTGACAAATTGATCATTTGCACACTGCAACCCAATAATTTTAAAAGTATCAAACTTGTATAAAACTCGTCCCATATTTAACCAAGCATAATTAACCAAACAAAAATTAAAATTGTTAACAAAATAGTAACCAAAAGATTGATCAACAATATATAGAAGCCACAGTGCGTGAAATGTTAAGAGCCAGAGGTGAAAGGTAGAGAACGATGTGGTCTTTAGACAATCATGAGGCTCGTAACCATTGTCGCCAACTACGTGCTGGGTTTACGTTCTAGTGAAAAAAGTGCCCCTTGAGATTTAGTGGAAGCAAACGGCCGTACTTCTGGTGTCCCTTACATTCACCGGAAGTCGACGTAACTTCGCGGCTTAACGCCTCGATGGGGGTACTTTCTACACGAGTGATTCGAGACAAGAGCCCTGTCCCTGGTGAAATGCGTAGTCAGCGATGAGGACGAGTGCATCTTGAACAATGTACAACATCTAGACGCACAAAACAGTTAACAACCTTTCAACCCTTTACATTAAAATAAAATTATACTTCCTTAAATTAGAAATAAAAATTTAATTATATGGATGCGTGATTTATTAAGCTTTCTTGCAATGACACTTTTAAATAAGAAATGAGGTAAAGATAGTACAGGATTATTAATGTCGTTGAAATGGAATGAATTCAATAAGAAGTAGAAAGGTGCGAAGCAATGGGGATGTTTAAAGTCGAAGGACATTATCAGCGGTTTGGCCGTCGGGAATCCGAAATCAAAACTCCATTCAAGAACGTGCTGTTCGATCGACAATTTCGTTTTTCCTTTTCTCCTCTCGCCCTCGAAATTACCCCTTTGTCCGACGACTGACGTCGAGAGGGCGACGACAAAGGAGCAAACCGCTGGGGCGTCGAGCTGTTGTCATTTTTTATCTTCGCTCGTTATCGGCTCCCTGTCGTCCTGGAAAACCGAAAAACGACGAAACAAGCCGGATAAACGGATGATGATTGTTCCGTGTAATATGCTTGATGAGAATTTTGAGACGCGAAGGTAGGAATTATGGCTTAAGTACTTGGAGCAGAAGTTGATTATACTTGTAGTCGCTTATTGCGTGGATTGGTACTATGAGGCGAGGTTGGTACATTTCGTTGTAGTGACTCGCATTTGGATCTCGATGCGTTGTATTACTGTGTTAGACTGAAAGTGCGTTGAATTACCACGCATAAGAGTTACCACGCGTTAGAATTTCCACGCATCGAATTACCACGCGTCGAATTACCACGCGCCGAATTTCTACGCGTTAGAATTACCACGCGTCGAATTATTACGGGTTAGAATTACCACGCGTCGAATTACCACGCGCCAAATGTCTACGCGTTAGAATTACCACGCGTCGAATTACCACGCGCCGAATGTCTACGCGTTAGAATTACCACGCGTCGAATTACCATGCGTGGAATTACCACGCGTCGAATCACTACACGCCGAATCACTACGCGCCGAATCACTACGTATCGAATTACCACGCGTCGAATTTCTACGTATCGAGTTACCACGCATCGAATTACCACGCGTCGAATCACCACGCGCTGAATCACTACGTATCGAATTACCACGGATCGAATTACTACGGGTCGAATCACCACGGGTCGAATTACCACGCGACGAATTATTTGGACAGATATATAGGCAGATATATCGAGTTGTACACGATGCAAACTTATTAAAGTAAAGTTTATTTAGGATGCCACCTTGTGTTGTTATTTGAGACAGGGTGGTTCTGAACAATCGATCGAAATGCAGTTATAGTAAACGATAGTTTATAAGGGTATCCCATTATTTCATGCTTTAGCGAATCGGATTAGAAGGTTTCAGACCATAGTGTGATGACAGATTAACGTCGTCCTCGACCTATAGTTCGGTCGAGAGAGGATGATCCGTTTAAGAGTAATTTGCAAGATTTCATTTCCTTCTAATGGAACGTTATCAGTCTTCTTTTTAGCGACATTTTTGGAACTTATTTTTATGTGCCGAACGAGTAAATATATATTTTTTATTATTCTGTGCTTTGTTGTAATTTAGGTACACCTTTCTATATCTTCAAATCTTTTAGTTTCATTTCACATATTTGCAAATTTTTATTTTTTTCAAAAATCTCAATCACCTACAAACCGAGAAGATGCTCTCCTATCATTCATCCCTTTCCTAACCTTAATCTCCCAAATCAAAGTGTCCGAACTTCGCGCTACAAGTTGGAAATTCGTCACCGTGGCGTCGCGCAATTACCCCCGTTCCATCGCCGTCAAATAATAAATCGTAGATTAGTTTTTGTCACTCCTGCAGCGAATCGTTGTCCGGTAACAAGTTCTCGCGTAACTTGGTGGCAAGTTGGTTTCGTCCTTCACTGCGACATGATAACAAACAACCGCGTGGCAAATAAGTTTGCAACAACTTTCCCGCGGAGTTAGCCGGTCTCGTTGCGATTCCGTTTGCCGGCGTTGAATACGATTCATCTCGAGCTTAAATAATCGATGCTGTTTAAAGTTGAACTCGCTGCCGAGCACCTGACGCGAAACTTTCCCGACGGCAATTATTAATAAGCGATTCGATTTTAACGGGATCGAGGCGAGAACGAACGGGTAATCGAGTGGCGATTATTGCGGATTTTAATTGACCAGAATTCCGCTGGAATTGTTTAATTGCAAAGTTCGCTTTCGAGTATCACCTATATCGTATTTTTCTCGGTGAAGTGTTCCTCGTTGAGGTATTGTGATTTAATGGATTGATAGATTGATTTTATGCACCGTAATTAGGTCGGGGTCAAATGTGCTTAAACTTCACTTATCTATACCTCAGATACGTACCTGATAGACCTTGGATCTCTAAGATGTACAAAAATTCTTGAAGATCTAAATACTGATATTAGCGCTCTTTTAAATAGAGCGATCTCTTTTATTTCATTTGAGAAATATTTGAACCGTAGTTGCTCGTATTGTAACGACAATTTCATACTTAATTTGCGTATGAAAGTAGCTGCTATAAAAGTAGCTCACTGTGAAAATAGCTGCTATAAAAGGCGCTCACTATGAAAGTAGCTTACTATAAAAGTAGTTTATGATGTATAAATATTTAAATAGAAAGAAGTAAGAATTTTTCATCCTAATTCCGGGTGAAAACCTGTACCTACATAAAATACAATCTTATCTACTCTGACCAAGAATAATTGAAACAAATAATAAAAAACATTGAACAAAATAAATGGATCGAAATGTAACGTGCAGTGACGATAAACGTTAAGCTTCTGGTGATGATAGTTCATCGTAAATCCCCGCCATTGTACAGATTTGAAGTTTCAGCCAAACTAATCTAGTGCAACTTGTTGAAAGTCGTTTAATGCGCGCGTCAATTCTTCGGGATTGTCGTTTGAGCTGTCAGCTTACAGTTTCCTCCAAGTCTCGTTCAGATTACACGTTAATTCTTAGTGTCTGTATTCTGCTGCTTCTCACTGATTTCCACTTTGCATGTTGATTGCCAGAAGTTTGCTCGACAGAATTGCCCGAGGACGTGGTTTGTGCAGTGACACAGGTGAATATCTTTTCATAACTTTCCGGCATATTTCCTAGACTCTATTAAACTTTCATTTGTTTTAGCCTTATCCGAAGCAGTTTCTGTTTCTACTTGCACGGTATTTATTTTTGCTGTGTGATGTAATAGGTGGGTAGGGAATATTACTGTTGTGGAATATTATGGTATACGTTGTATTGTTGCGCGTTGGACTACTGCGCATTGAGCTTATTACACGTTAGATTACTGCGCGGTAGATTATTACACGTTGTGTCGCTGCGCGGGGAGTTACTGCGCATGGAGTTGTTATAGGTTAGATTGCTGCACGTTGGGGTACTACACGTTAGATTATGGCGCGTTGGAGTGCGACACGTTAGATTCCTACGCGTGGTATCACTACATATACTATATTACTATGCGTTAAGTTACCTATTTCCCGAATTACCACGCGTTGGAATACCTACGACCCGAATCACCATGTGTCCGATCATCTACGTATCGTATTACCACGCGTTAGATTACCTACGTCCCGAATCACCACGCGTCCGATTACCTACGTATCGAATTACCACGTGTTAGATTACCTACGCCCCGTATTACCACGCGCTGTATCGCCACGTCCCATATCACCACGCGTTAAGTTCTCTACTCTTCTTATGTCACCAATGCCAATCTTCCAACCAGATATTCATTCAAATATTTCATATATTCTATTAAATATCCAATCTTAAATGTGTCTTATGATTAAAAAACTTCACTGTACGCCATTTTACCCCAATTTGCTTCGTCAAGAAATCTCTTGCACAAAGACTGATAACGTTCAATTAATTGAAACGTTTACCGAGCAACTTATAATGCAGTTAGTTCGATCCGACAGATCGTACTGACCCATTTTGATGGTCACGTTGTATCTGTATTATACTCAAAGCACGCCTGATCGGTGTTTGACCAGTCGCGTATCTGTCCTACTAATTGGTTCGTCTGATCAGGGAATTGTCAAGGAAAGGCGCTTTTCCTATTAGTCGTGTAATCAATATTCACTGGCGGTCTGTTCTACACAACGTTATCCTAAAAGGGTTCTCATGTCGTTACGCGGCTACTGCGATTTCCATCTCTGAAATGAACTATCATAGAAGTATGAGAAGTACCAATATTAAACCAAATTGTTCTGACACTGTTCAATTGATATTTAGAAAATGTGTCAAAATAAAGTAGAACCACATTGCATGATACAACGTAATTTTTCTTTTAACAAACGCTCACGATGTTTGATACAAATAGCCTGATTTGATGGCCGACCAAATAGTCCCATTTCTACTTACTCAAGTAAACAGTTGTGTATAACTAGTGCCACGAACGAGACTATCTCGAATTGATTTATTTAATTTGCTTCGAGACACCGTATTATTGTAGGAACTACAACAATAACGAGGTAAATAGGACCAATTAATTCCCCCTTTCACTGAAGAGTAAGTTGGATAGAGCCGTAGTACTCGGGGTCATTTTCATAAATGCCGAGTTTCCTGGAGCGTTGAACAAGTTCGTCCTCTAGAGCAGCCGTAACTTTCGTGTACAGCAAAGATGGATGGGTGTTGGGCCACACTATGGGTTATCACGGGCACGCCTAATAAGGTTCCGTATGCGACGAACGAATAGAATTACGCTTCTCGCAAGTTTCCGCTGGGAAAATTATCTCAAGTTATCGAACTCGAATTCATCGTATTCTATGTGTTTCGGTGATATTTTTCCTTCGTGAGTTTCTACATTTTTAAGAGATAAAATTCCCAAATTTGTGGAATTTCGGAAGACATTTTTAATTATCACAAATTTTACAAGTTTTCTGAAATACCAACTTCTCTATTTTTTCAAATAACTAAATCTTTTATAAAGCTGTACAAGTTCGAATTCCTAAATTTCAGGATTCGAAAAATAATAAGATGTACAATTTCCAAATTCTCTAAATTGGAAATCCTTAAATTATCAAACTCTGAGATAACCATTTTTCATGTTCTCAAACTCTCAAATTCCCAAATTATCAAACCACCAAATTCCTACACCTCCAAATCCCTAAATCTACTCCCCAAGTTCCTAATCTTGAAGTTCCTGAATTTCCAAATCCCTAACCTCGCAAATTCCTAAAACCCTCGAATTTCTAATCCCCCAAATTCGTAAAGTCACAAATTCCTAAACCCCTAAATCCCTAAATCTTCAAATTCCTAAACCTCGAAATTCCTATATTGCAAATCCTTAAATTTCCAAATTCCTAACCTCTCAAATTTCTAAACCCCCAAATTTCTGATCTCCCAAATTCTTAAACCCCTAAATCTCTAAATCTTCAAATTCCCAATCTTCCACATCCCTAAATTTCTAACCTCCAAAATTCCTAACCTCCCAAATCCCTATCTCCCCAGATTTCCAATCGGAACCTCCCTGTCTTACAAGACTATCTGCTAATGTTGTAAAAGCTATTACATTTTATAGCCAGGGCATTCGCAAGAACGAAGGGACAATTTCCTCGAAAAGTTAAGTGAAACTGCTAGCTGTACTAACCTGTACTATTAGTACTGTTCAACGACACGATATAAGTGTCCCGAAAATAGCATTCGTTCCTTCGACAATGCTATTACACGTTAAAAGCGATTGCCTCGTAACTAGAAATGTTCGACTGCTTCGATGAATTCAAACTTGCACACACACACGTTGTATTGTGTGCACGTGCGCGTTCACACGCGAGTACCGGCGTTTCCTTTCTTGATTGCAGCATCCATTCCAAAGGTAATCAGGTTACTGGAAGGAAGCAATCGTTCCGTTTCCGTTTAGGTACTTTCGACCGGATATAACTTCGATACATTGCGACTGTCTCCACGGGGCTCCAGATAAAGGATCTTTTCGATCGACTTAACGTGTTTTGTCTCAATCTTCAATTTCATTCGCGTTCAACGTACCGCTCTTCCTACTTGACTTCGTTTTCTCTTCCAGTTTCTTTTACTAATTTTATCTTGTATTCTCTGTTCCAGGTGAGTTGATCGAATTTCTGTGTTCCGAGTTTACCGAGGAATTATCGCGTTATGTTGGTAAGAACACAATTAAACATTTCATCTTTTCTTTCAAATTTTTCTTTACATCGTTTGTATTTACTTGTTATTTTTTACCATTAATACTGTATAAATCCACGATTTTTAATTTTCAAGATTGTTCAATTTCAGTGGAGAATTTTGGTTGAAAAGAGAAAAGGGTAGCATTAAATTCATCCTTTCTTCAAATTTTATTTCGGTCTCATTATTTGTACATCAATTTTCATCGTTAATTACAAGAATAAATTGTTGCTGTCGACATATCAGTTATTTTAAATTCTCCAGACTGTGTATGAAGGTGCACTTCATGAGAAACAATTAAACCAACATAATTAAATCTTCCATTTCTCTCAAATTGTATTTTCTTTTCATTTGTACTAGTCAATTTTTATCGTGGGTTATTTTAATAAATTGTCGCTACCGATGAAGAAGGTTGAATCTGAATGTAAATTTGAAAAAGAAGGGTTGAAGCGTAAGTCGCAGAATGACTCAATAAGACAAGCGCGAAAGGTTAAATCGATTCCCTGGGTGTTCCCAGCAATTCTCAAACACGGTCGCAAAAATGAGACGAAGAAAAGACGCGTGATACAGTGTCAGAGTCGCAGTATTTGTCGAGCGAGGAAAGTCCGTTCGAAAGTTTACTATCGCTTCGGGGTTTCTCCTCGCGAAACTTATGTTTTACGCGACGGCCTTCTTGTCTTCTTGAAAAGGTTTCTACGATCTCCATTTCCCACGCGCGCGATTCACTCTCCTCTTTACTCCTTCGGTTCATTCTACTTTTCAATCGGTCGCGCATTTCGCGCCACCCTTTTTCCACTCGCTTTAAATCATTCAACTCCGTTGCGCCTTCGGCGATGCTTAAAAACTTTCCTTGCCAGCGCACGTTCCGCTTGAAATTTTATATGGATGCATTAGCACCGTCGCTAACGGTCATTTTATTTATTTTGGTCATTTTGTTTCGGCGAGGTGCAATTTCACGCGATTCGACTCGACGCCGTTCGATTTGTTGCGGTCCGGTTCGACAGATTTCAGTTCGATGCGTTTTAAATTGACGGGATTCGACGTGATGCAATTTGGGGCGATTCAATTCCACGTGTTTGAACTTGACGTTTCAATTCTACTTCTGTGAATTCAACGCGTTTTAATTCGATCCATTCAAATTCTACACGTAGGAATTTTACACGTTTTAATTGTACACGTATGAATTCAACGTGTTTTAATTCAACGCGTTCTAGTTCTACACACATGAATTTTGCACGTGCTATTTGTACATATGTGAATTCAACGTGTCCTAATTCTATGCGTTTCAATTCAACGCAATTCAATTCGACGCGATACAATTTGGCATAATTCGGTTCGACGTATTCTAATTTTACACATATGAGTTTTACACGTTCCACTTCTACACATATGAATTTTAGACGTCCCAGTTTTACACACACGAATTCAACACGTTTCACTTCCATACATATGAATTCCACGTTTTTCACTTCGACTTGTGTTACTTCAACGCGTTCCAATTCTACACATATGTATCTCACACGTATGAATTCAAGGCGTCTCGATTCGACTCGTGTTAATACCACACGTCCTAATTCTACAAGTATGGATGCAACGCGTTCCAATTCTACACGTATGATTTTTACACGTCCTAATTTTACACATATGAACTCAACGCGTTCTAATTATACACATATGACGTCAATACATTACACTTCTACACGTATGAACTCAACATGTTTCAATTCGACTCGTGTTAATTCAACGCATTTCAATTCTACACGTATGATTTTTGCACGTCCCAATTTTACACATATGAACTCAACGCCTCCTAATTCTACACATATGACATCAATACGTTTCACTTCTACACGTATGAACTCAACATGTTTCAATTCGACTCGTCTTAATTCAACGCATTTCAATTCTACACGTTTGAATTCGACGAATCTAAACATTCGAATCGCGTTTCAATTTAACACGATTCAACTTCGATGCGATTTAATCCGACGCGATTCGACTCTAAGCCATCTAATTTACCGCATCTCAGTTTAGTACAATCCAATTCGACGTGTTTCAATTCGTCATGATCCATTTCGGCGTGACACAGTCTGGCATGATCCAATTTGACACGTTTTAATCCGGCGCGATTTAATTTGGCGCGATCCAACTCGTCGCGATCCACTTCAACGTATTTCAATTTGTCGCAATCCACATCAACGTGTCTGAATTTGACACGACATAATTCGACATGATCCAATTCAACCTACATGATTCAATTCAATTTGGTACGACTTAATTCGCCATAAATTGAAAGCGAGACTATAATCACACTTTCTATCAAATATTTTGACAAACTTTCCAATTCAATTTTCTCGGAAATTGAATCTTATACAGGGTGAGGCACTTGAAACTGGCCACCTAAATAACTTGACTGCTATTAGTAACAGTAACATCGGATGATCAGCCTCGAGATACCAAATAATTTTGTCTGATGCATTTTTTCCTGTCACCAATAGCAGCCAAGTTATTCAGGTGGCCTTTAACCCCTTGCCGTACAACTTATTTGTCAGATGCGTCAGTCAAAACTGACTACTCATAGCTATAACATTAAAAGAAACAAAGAAAATTAAAATGTTATGAGTATTTTAGATTCAGCGATCCTTGAATATACAAATTATAGTTGGACCTAAATTTCAAGTTGAAGAATATTCAAAATTTGAGTAAAGTTTGTCACATCTGAGCTGTGAGTGCGTCACGATTGAGACTCGCCAGCGTACGGCAAGGGGTTAAATGCCTCACCCTGTATAAAAAGAAATTCATTGTACATTTCCACTTATATTTTCATCTAGAATTACCATCTGTTGTATCAGCAGTGACCACCCTGCATAATAATAGATTCGAGTTCACTCTCGATGTAACAGTTCAGAGTTACTATATGAATAATGCAGGAACTTTCGTAATCCGAATTAATGCATTAACGTGGATGGCAAACAAGCGTCGAGACGTCGAGGTGGTGGAAAATGGCTGGCAGTTTTCCTCGAGACTTTCTCGCGAAAGCTGTATACACTTCTCGAGATATCTCGGTTTGCACTCAGGTACAAGAAAGTGCGACGGGTTTGAAATTTCGCCCACGGCGACGCGGAAAAGTCTTAATGGATTGTATCATGTCGCGGTTATTCGCGGGCTTTTAAACGAAAGTAGAAAAAGGGGTATAGGAACGATCGAGTTTATCGTGCGGTGCATCGCTAAAATTAATCGCGAAATTCTTTGTATACCTTGCAACCCGAAACTATGAAACGCTCTCAGAACGATTTCACCATAGTCATCACTTTCCATGCGCTGCTCCACTGCTATTTTTGCGGTCGAGATGTGACTTTTATGGGAGCTTTGCGTGAAAATCTGGGGACTTTGGTATTTGGGAAATTTGAATTTGGGAGTGTAGGGATACAGGTATTTTCCGATTTGCGGTCTGGGAATTCGTGGATGGAGGAAGTTGGGAAACTTGGGATTTGGAGATGTGAGAATGTGGAAATTTAGCTATTGGGGTCCAAATTTGGGTCTCTAGGGAGTCTAGGATTGGGAATCTAGGAATTGAGGTGTCTAGAAATTTGGGATCCACAAATTTGGGGATCTAGGAATGTAGGAGTCTAGATATCTGGGTATCTGGATATTTGGAATCCTAGGAATTTATAAAAATTGAAACTTGGAGCTGTAGGAATAAGTAATGGTATTTGGAACACTGGGAAGTTAGGGATCTAGGTAAATGAGGATCTAAGAATTTGTAGAACACGAAACTCAGGAATCTGGAATATGAGAACATAGGGATTTATGGGTCCTAAAATATCGCATCAAACTTGAGAACACGAATATCGACATAAAAAATTAGTGAATTTCAAAGTCCCAAATTGTAGAACCGTAAAAAATGTAAAAAGTTGTCGACGTGAATTTGAGATTTAAAAAATTTGAAAGTTTACATACGTGTTCTGATCGAACGGAAGTTAACGACGCAGCGGATACGTCTTAGAAAGTTTCGGAATGATTTAATACATTAGCATATCTCAATGGGGCCAGTCGACAATCAATTATTCCATTTCGTTTGCTTTCGTTGCTCATACTTCTTCCACTTTTCAAACTTCTCACCTTTTCTCTTCTCCTCGAATTTCCTTCGAATCCCACCGGTTCCTCTCTGTCCCTCTTCCGAATTGATTTTCTGTTTCTGCCGCACTCTTCGACCATTTTTCACTCTCCACGAATCTTTCCCTGATTTTTCCCGACCTTCTGTGCACTTCAACTCCTCTATTTCTCTGTGATTCGCCCCAAACACTTCTGGTCTCTTTCATCGCGCCACCTCCCTTTAATTTTCCCGAATCTCTGCCTCCGTTCTTCCTACACTCTCCATACCTCTCTCCTTTTTCTTTCTACCCTTTCTTCCTTTTTCCTCTCGTCTTCTACCACTGTCCGAGGGAAAATGAACGTTCACCAGTGGAATACATTTACGTTTCCCAGCTGGTGAATGCCTTGTCACCAGACATTTTACTTGAAACTTTGAGGTATCTAACGAATGGAATACTGGGGCGTTAGATCTTGTCACAAAGAACATTTTTAGTGGTATTAAGATTGCTGGATCGTGGTACATTTCTCCTTTGATTTTATCTCTTGGAGAGATATATGTATATTTTGTAAGGCAAATTTTATTTGCATTTTTTGGAAAGATATTTGTAAACAATGTAAATTTTGTGTACATTAGTTTTGATGTTGTGGATTTGCCAGAATTGAATTGGCCTGAGCTGTTGATCTTCCAGAATTGTATTGGGTTGAATTGGAACTCCTTGAATTGTGATATGTCGTATTGGATCTCCCCGAATTGAGCTATGCCGTTTTGGATCTCCCCGAATTGTGAACCTCTCCAAATTGTGGGTCTCACCAAATTATGGATCTCCCTGAATTGTACTATGTGGAATTGGATCTCCCCAAACTGTGGATCTCCCCAAATTATGGATCTCCCCGAATCGTGCTATGTGACATTGGATCTCCCCAAATTGTATTATGTCGTATTAGATCTCCCCGAATAGTGGACCTCCCCGAATTGTGGGTCTCCCCAAATTATGGATCTCCCTGAATTGTAGTATGTGGAATTGGATCTCCCGAAATTGTGGATCTCCCCAAATTGTGCTATACCGAATTGGATCTCCCGAATTGTGGACCTCCCCAAATTGTGGATCTCCCCGAACTGTAGAACTCTTCGAATTGTATCTCGCCAAATTAAATCGCATTCGCTTGACGAATAACGCCGTCACATCACAACAAACACAGCCACTTGTCAATCAACCCTCACGGAATAATTATAACAATCACCCTTAAAGAATGTTTCGTTTGTAAACTCAATACACGAGCTATCAACGTTCGCAATTACTGCTGTGTACCATAATTTATCGCACGAAATTTTCCGATAAAGCGTTTCACAACGAAGGATAATTAATTCCAAGGTAATTAGTTATCAGATACGTTGAAACGTGGCAGCGATCGAACACAATCCACACCCCCTTTGTTTCCGCACAGAGGGATCAGCCACGATAGGTTAATTAACGCAGACAAAATACTCTGTCCAGAATTTTACGACAGTGCGGATTTTAATGAAAGCGATCCTCCGGTTTGAGAGGCTCCAGGCAAGATTAATGCCACGGTATTAGCCACGGTTTAAACCGCCCTTCGAACTTCTCTTTCGGATACTACCCTTAAACCGGCGACGCTTAAAACGAGGCCCGGTATAATTTAAGCCACCCGCAGAAATAATGCGTACAAATCGGCCCTCTCCATGTCGGTTTCCTCCTAATAAACGACCTTCACTCTCGCTGGATTTATTCCTTCGAACAGTACGATGAAATATCGCTCTGTTGCTTTGGCAAAATGATCCCCTTTAAGTGGCTCCTCGGAATAAAATTCTGTTGAATACACAACCATCTAAATCACGGAGAATAACACTATACAAAATGTTCTCATGCCAGTTTTTAGTGCTACACTTTCGTGAGTTATAGTAGTCGCAATCTGTGAAATGATGTTTCCGCTGCCATTTTGTAGGATAAATATTAATAAAACCTTCGCGTATTTGTCTTCGTGAAATTTTCAATTTAAAATTGATGTACTATTTTCTGGTATTTTTATGCAATCGTGTCAGAATTTGTACATTCATATATTGAAATTAAACGTGTGAATTTATGTATTTATTCTTAATCCGTATTTTAAATTCGAATAATTTCCCGCCAGAGTTCTGAAGAAAGATTTGTTCAACATGACAGTATGAAGCTACGATAGGAGCACGTGAGAAATGGTTTTACAAATTTCGTGAAAGAAAGTTGGAATAGACTGACGATCCCGGGTCAGGTTAACCCAAGAAGTTTGAAGACAGTGATTTGCAAGATTTGTTCGATGAAAATCCAACTCAATCACGGAAAGAAACGTCTGAACAACTGTTTAAAAGTTGTAATGTATGGGGAAAGTTGAAAAAGAATACAAGATCGCCGTCTTCTGTCATAAAAAAGATGTACAGAATTAATTTTCACGCATAATACCAACGTGCATAAATCATTCTGCCCTCTATATTCCCGATCTGTACCCCTCACATAAATAAATCGCACGATATTGCCGTTCCTTCAGGTATTATCCCCTTATGTACAAGTTAAGTGTCCACAAAGTTCCAAGCAAATCCACAGACGACACGGATAAGCTTAGTAATTTATTTTCGCGTAAACTTCAGACAACGTTACGCTATTGGAGCCATCCGTGACCCAAATCAGTTTCATAACAACCCTCTGAATACGTATCCCCTTTTCGCCGCCCCATTCGAGACAGTTAAGGGTGCGTTTCGATTTGCATTGCGTCGAGGTACACTTTTCAGTTCGGTAACCCCGAATTTTATTGTGTTGAATTTCGTTGCGTTCAATTTATGTAGAATTCAGTGTCGAATTGCGATGAATTCTGTCGCATTGAATTCGATCATGTGGAATTCCATCGCTCCTAATTTGACCGAATGGAATTCTATCGTTCTGAATTCCGCTGCTCCAAATTCACTCATGTAGAATTCCAACACCCCGAATTCACTTATGTGGAATTCCAACGCCTCGAATTCGGCCATGTGGAATTCCATCGCCCCGAATTAGGTTGTGTGGAATTCCACGGTCTGGAATTCCATCACTTCAAATCCACTCATGTGGAATTCCATCGCCCCGAATTCGGCCGAGTGGAATTCCATTTTCCCAAATTCTATCGCCCCAAATTCGGACATATGGAATTCCATTGCTCCGAATTCCATCGTTCGGAATTCCAATCCCCCAAATTCGGCGTAGTGGAATTCCATCGTCCCGAATTCAATCACATGGAATTCCATTATTCCGAATTCTATCGCGCCAAATTCGGTTGAGTGGAATTCCATCATCCCAATTTCGACCAAGTGAAATTCTGTCTTTCCGAACTCCATCGTTCCAAATTATATCGTGTGGAATTCCATCTCCCCAAATTTGGTCGCATGGAATTCCAGCGCCCCAAATTCATACGTGTGGAATTCCATTTCCCCGAATTCCATCGTTCGGAATTCCATCACCCCAAATTCGGACGAGTGGAATTCCATCGCTCCGAATTTTATCTCCCCAAATTCGGTCACGTGGAATTCCATCGTTCCAAATTTCTTTGTCCCAACTTCAGCCACATAGAATTCTATTGTCCCAAATTATATCGTGTGGAATTCCATCTCCCCAAATTCGGTCGCATGGAATTCCAGCGCCCCAAATTCCATTTCCCCGAATTCCATCGTTCGGAATTCCATCACCCCAAATTCGGACGAGTGGAATTCCATCGCTCCGAATTTTATCTTCCCAAATTCGGTCACGTGGAATTCCATCATTCCAAATTTCTTTGTCCCAACTTCAGCCACATAGAATTCTATTGTCCCAAATTCAATCGCGTGGAATTCCATCGTTTTAAATTCAATCATCCCTAATTCTATCGGCCCAAACCACTATAATTTCAATCAGTCTAATTCCACCGTGCCCATTTGACTCGCGACAAATTTCATCTCGTACGAGTCATTTATTCCAAACGCACCCTAAGGAATCTCGATCCCAAGAACCATATAAACCCCAGGGGAGCTGTCTAACTCGATCTAATTCGTCATAACGCGTTATACGAGCACTTGGAAGGGGTATCCACCCCATTTTCTTCCATTTCTACTCGCCACACGACTTTTCAAGCCTCTCGAACTCGCGTCTCTTCTCGGAGTGGCATCCAAACAGGTCTCTTCTCGGAGTTTACCCTTCGCTTAGGCTCGTGTTTGTTCAACACCCTCGGGCTCACCCTCGCGGGGATAAGAAGGCCGTTCGTCGTAGTCTCGACCTTGTTTGTCAGTCATAATATCCTTGGGAACACGAGCCGCTTTCACGGTCGATGTTGTCTATCTCGATCGAGAGCGACGTCGACAAATTCATATCACAGTCGGATGCTCCGATGGCGTACTCGAAAAGCTTCTTTGATCGTATCTACAACGCTTTGCTAACTGTGATTGATGCTTCGCGTGTGTTAAATGTCGCTGATAGGCGTGCGCTTTTTTCCTTTCGAACAGCGAGGGTGGCTTCTGCTAGCATTTCGACGGGATGTCTCTGTTGTCAAATTGCCTGTCTGACAACGCATTGACCCTCGTCACTTGGGAATCAAGTTTGAAAAATGTATGGACGAATGATAGGGGTGGCTTTGTTTGATATTCAGTGAATATTGTGGCTTCAACCGTGGCTGCACGCTTCAACAGGTAAACCGAATAGCGCTGTTCGTTATTTACTCGAATTTTTATTTCGGTGCTCGAATTTTGATCGTTTGTATTATTGACACGTGGCAGTCCCATTTGAATTTCATACTTTCAACTTCCTGCGTTGCAACACCTGAAATTTTTGACCTCGTTCTCAATTTTTTCATTTGAATTTTGTAATATGTTGACAGTATTTGTTCGCAACTTCTTACCCCCGCTTTGATAACCGTTCACGGTTGAAAAGCTGCGGTTCTCGAAGATTCGAGTGATCGGGCGCGACAGGGCAGAAATCGGAACACTTTTAAGTGGATTTCGAACGTAAACACCCCGGGAGGATTGGGTCCAGGTTCGAGGAAAGTTTTGAGCGTTCGTCGATGGAACGTTGGAAAGTTTCCCGGCAATTTGCCGTGCGGAACTCAAAGTGAGCTCGGCATCGCTTTCAAATCGACTTGAAAAGCGTGGCGGAACGCAGGCGTGGACGGAATATATCGGTTCTGGAAGTTGACGAAACTTCCGTCCGTCGTGTAGCTGAAAAGTTGAGGGAAGCGTCGTCGTCGAGAAATCAAAAGGGACGTGAAAATTAGCTGGCATCACGCGAGTCACGTTGCAGAGATTCCGGTTACAGAAACCGGGGGGGGGAAGAGATCGGAAAATATTACCGTTGCTTGTCGACGAGCCGTGCATCGCCACCCTCCTCTCGGCCAATGAAAAATTCATTTCCGCCCTTCCACGGTACTTAACCTCGCTGCCGGAGATGAATTTGCTTCTGTTCGTGGTACCTGCGTATTCTGCTCGGAGTTTTACGACTTGTACACCGTTGTTACGCTTTCATCTCTTAGCTTTATGACCGTTAGGGGATGAATCTTCGAGATCCTTAATAAAATTTCATGTTAATTCTTCAGCTGACGAGATGGGTGCACTAACGCGATACGGTCACTCGTTTATTTACTCGAGTGACTCTTACTCTTTTCTTCAGCTATATTAGGATTCATTTTATCAGATGCCATACATATTAAGAATTGCAATTTTGTTAATATGTCTTCATTGGATTTGACATATGTACATGTTTCATAATGTGTATGTTACGGAACACATGTGTTTTGTGACCTGTATGTTTTGATATCAACGACCCTCGTCAGGTTTTTATTGTACTAATTTTTAAATTGTATTTTATGATATTACACATATTGAGAGTTACAATTTTGTTTAACAAACAGAAAATACATATGTCTCGACCACATGTGTCCTCTTCAGGTTTTATTGAACATAGAACCGATAAAAACTTGATAAATGTTCTCAAGAATGTGATATAAGAAGTCGTATGAAAGCAGTATAATACAATTAGAGTTTGAAAAGGCTGAGCACATAAATAGGAAATATGGAATGAAAGAGAACAGGTGAATTGATCCACGACGCCATACCAAGAGTATACAAGAGTCTGCAGTTGATTCGCGGAAACGTATTTAATTCGGAATCAATTTCGCGACGAGGTTCATTTAATGATGCGTCTACCGGCCGAGGAAAGTTGAAAGCTGAATGAACAAAGTTCCTTAATTCACTAAACGTCGAGTGAAGTCCGCGCGAAAGGAAATGAAGGAACAGTCCCGTTGATCGTTTCGCTCGACTGAAAGCAACTTGGATGTTTGTTAAATGTTGTTGACTCGAAATGGCGAACCGAGACGCTTTGAAAGTTAAATTCCACCAACGTGGCCCGTTCCTTTGCACGTCTATCGAATTATATTAGCTTAATTCGGTGCGTAAACGTTCGATTCTTTGCAATTCATTTACGGTTTATCTTACTAACCAGAGACTGAGATCTTAGAGGTATAGGAATGTACGTGTATTGCAATTTAAGACTGTTAAGGATTTGGAGATGTTGGAGATTTGGACATGTGGGGATTTGGGATTATAGGGATTCGGAGATATAGAAATTTGTGGTCATAGGGATTTGGGGATATAATAATTCAGGGATATAGGAATTCGGGGTATAGGGGTTCAGGAATATGGATTCTAGGTATGTAGAAATTTGAGAACATTAGAGATTTGGGACATAGGTGTTCGGGAAGGTAGGAGTTGAAAGATATAGAGATTCGGGGATATGGCGATTCAGGGATGTAGAAATTTGGAAATATTAGAGATCTAGGAATGTGGAGATTTGGGGACATAGAAGTTCGGGAATGTAAGAGTTCGAGGATATAAGAATTCAGAGATATACAATTTGTTCTAGGTATAACAATTGATTCCAGGTATAACAATTTGTAGACATGAGAGCTCTAACCACATATGGATTTGAGAATATATGTATTTAAAGGTATTGCATAGGATTAAAGACATAGCCATCTAAGTACATAAAGTTTTGAAGATATTAAGGATCCAGAGATACAAGGATCTAATATATTTACACAGAATTGCACTCGCATATAAAGAACATACCGGTATACCTCCACGTCATAACTTCTGATTTCACATACAGCCGTTTTTCACATAACGTCACGCCACCAAAGAGAACAGAGTTGCACAGGGTGGTGCAATTACACTCGAGAGTAATTTATTTGGAGATCAGTATCTGAAACTTTCTGGCAGTATATCTCGCATAGAAGCGAAAGGAGGCAAATCAAATATGAAGGCTAGACAGCGACATATAGGGTTTTATAATAACGAAATCATTTCGAAGTCGAGCGTGGCGTATGGCGTAATGTTCGTAGAGTTTTCGAGGAAACGCTCCACGTATTTCCAGTCCTCGAATCTAAATTAGTTTCTCCGAGTAGTGCCAACACGTTTCCTGTCTGTACGACCAGTTTTAATATAATCCAGCACGAGTTCCCTGGGAAAGACACGCGTGTACTAGAAAATTTCGGGACTGTCCATCTGTCCCTGAAACACACTGCGGAAACACACATGAATTCGTTAAATATGAACGTTGCGGAATGATCAAACGATGGTCTATTAGCATAACGCCGATTTTACTATTTAATATTTAAACGCACGTACATAGCATCAATTCTCATGATCATTTTTTAGTCTGTTACTTTTTATATTCTCATCAAGTGAGAGTACTTTTAACGCTTTGATTATGACAGTGATATATAAATTTTTACAGTGCAAGTTTAGATTTGTTTCTACGTAGTAGCATCCTTTAGTATATTTCTCATTAATCGTGTCCAGCAGCAATTTCATCAAGAAAAATAGAAGAGTTTTATAACGTACGTTACAGTTTTCAAACGTGATTTTTTAATGACCCAGTTCTTCGTTATTAAAAGAAACATGGACACGAGGTATTAGCTTTCCGTGCTGTTTAGCAAAAATTCGAAAGCGGGAAATGAAGTTTCAGCGACGCAGTGTCTGATTACACGCGACCATTTCTACTTGTTCCATTTCGGCTGACCACGCGCGGTCTAATACTACTTGCTCGACACCTGAACATATATGCGGTTCGATTTTATGGTCCGACCACGTGAAAATTTACGCGTTTCATTGATCGTGCTGCTAATTACACGGGTTGTGCTTGTAGTGACACAACTCTGCAATCTGTGATTTCTATCGGAATGAATCGAAAAAATAAATTAAACGTTGCGTTACACGTTATTAACCGTTTGATGCACAGACTTCTAAATATATTCAAGCTTCCAGCTTATGAAAGTTTATTGACCATTGAATAATTGAAACAAGTAAACAACTGCTGAATCAAAGTGAATCACTGAAATCAAATCACAAAAAGATGAAGATAAATTGCATATGTTCGCTAAAACATCATTAAGTGTTTTAAATACCTAAACACCATTAAACATTTCTGTATTCAATTAAAAATGTGATACATTTTTCTTATTATACTTCAAAGAATTAACAATTATATTTGTTGTTAACCTGTGTTCAAACATGTTTATTTAATTTTCATCGTACCACTGTAACATCACATGTGCAGTGTTGTGAATAGACTTCTGCGCATGCGCGGGCCAATGTAGCATCAGCGAAGTAATTGTTTTACTAATTAATTGCAATTTGTGTGTGCAATGAAAAGGTGTACTTTGATCACCCATGCATAATTTTGCGCGCAATTTTAATTAAATGACACATATTTTGTAAAGTTATAGCTAATTGTGTACGCCACTTTCATATATTTATTTCACTGACGTAAGGTTCCCCGCGCATGCGTAACGGATGTGAAAAAGGAAAGAAATGAAGAGGTTCGTCCCTAAGAGATATGCTGTAGATTATCTTCTGTAGTATCATAGTTATAAATTATAGTGTCAATGCATTATTGTATTATCAAATTTATCGTGGTATAACTAAAACACGTAGTCATAAGAACGTGTCCTTAAAGAATGTAGTCTGATACATCCCCTATAACACAATTACAATTATAATAGCAATATTTGAATATGTATATTATACATCAAACTTATTCAGTAGAAATTAAAGCGGTATAGATCGATAGTTTGTAAAACGTCAGTATACCGAGAAGGTAAGCAATGGAAAAGAATGTTAAAAATCTTGAACGTTCGGATGTACCGGGGCGTGCCAGCAGAAAATTGGTCGAAAATGCGCTTCTTTAACCAGGAAGCTCGTAAAATATGTCCGTTAGGTGAATTTCAGCAACGAAGTAGTATTTCTTTGTGTAACGGCATAGCTTTTGGTCGGAGAAACGCAGGTTAGGAAAGGGTCGAACATAAATGGCGCGGATGCGGCGTGCAGAAGCTGGCCTACGTAGGCACGCGGCCATCCCTGGCACCGTGCCAGCCCTCGAAACAAAACTGGAACTATGTAAAGCCCGCTAACTTCATCTTCGCGGGTTAACCAAGCGGGCTGCCGACGGGGGTCGAGCATTCGCCGACGCAAACAGACACCCCTTAGCAAACTCCTCGCGTATTTACGCCGGGATCGATGACCCGATTCCCGCCGGGGTCGAACGACCGATCCGTGGACCGCTCGCTATCCAGAAGAGACGCGAAAGTCCTGCTGACTTATGGCTTTCCACCGGCTACCATGTTACAGGGGATCTATCGCTTTTCTAGCGCGAAACCGAACGATGTAGGATTACCTCTGGCTTCCCCGAAGCTTTCTCTCCCAGAATATCCGTTTCTTGTACTGATGTTCGACAACCGACGGACACAAATATTGAACGTTCCTATATTGTTGTAAGATGTTTAGCACTTGGAGAACTTTGGAACAGAGAAAAGTTTCGATGTAGGGAAGTACTTAGGTGAGATATGCACTGCGGTCTGGGAATTTCGGGATTTGGAAGTTTACGATCATCGAATTCGAGAATTTTGGGACTTTAGGTTCTCAGTACTTTGATACCATCAGATTTTAGAGTTTAGAGGTTTTAGATCTTCGGGATGTGACAATTTTGGGATTTTTAGACTCCGAAGTGCAGAATTTTAGTACTTTAGGATCTCGAAACATTGAACCATTAGATTTTAGAGTTTGGGGACATTAGAACTAGGGATGTCAGAAGTTTGGGATTTCGAGACTGAAGTTTAAGAATTTTGGTAGTCTAAGATTTCTGATCTGTAGAACCATTAGATTTTATGATTTTAATACTTTACTTCGAGATGTCAGAATGCGAGGACTTCGAGACTCTGAAGTTCAAGAATTTTGGTACCTCGGAACCATCAGATTTTATGATTTTGGTACTTCAGAACTTCGGGATGTTACAATAAGAGTATTTTGAGACCTTGAAATTTTTCAATTTTCAGACTTTGAAACTTGTGTACTTGTGCACTTCGAATCTTGAACTTTCGAAATAACTTCGAGAGTTTGAAATTTTCTTATGATAAAACCTTGAGGTTTCTGAAATCTGTTACCTTTGTAACTTTTTTCAAACGAAGTGTCACATTCAACTGACATTAAACAACGCTTAAGAAGTACAGTTCGAATTCAGCGTTCGAAAATATATAAAGGTATCGGAAGGGAAAGAAGAAATGAGATTCGAAAGTTAGATCGGCGCAGGAAAAAGTTTGTTTACGATTCTTCTATGGAGCTTATCAGAAGGTCGTGTTGGATGTTTTTCCCCAACGAAGAAGTTCATCTAGTCTGATTCATTTGCACTTTTTCGAAGCTATATAGCACCGAAGTTGGACAAGTTTCTTATTGCGGATATTTATACTCATCCGGCATTCATATCTTTCGACCCTTCCGCGTCCCCTTTAATTGAGAATTCATAGGATAAGGAAATTGGCTAACTTTGAGTTATAGTTTGTTGCAACCGGCTAGGCCGCGAGAGCTCGAAGCTTTTCGAGCTTCTAATGGAAATTGATGCGCTCGCTGAGACTGGGATATTCTTCTAATTTATGGTCGAAAGCTAACCGAACGCGCGACAAGATCCATTTCGTCGTTAAACTTGCCGTGATCGTTTATAGCGAACGAACTTTCGAAACGACGCAATTTATAAATGTGATATGAAATTCGACATTCGGGAAGCCGAGTTCTCGAACACGCGTTGACCTCAAATTTTCTTTGGTTTTTACGCAATATATTTAGTTTTTAAACATTACTTTGTTCGTTCTTTTTCGTATAATCTCGTTTTGATCGAAAGTGGTTAAGAATTTTTTAATAAAAAATTATTCAACTTCAAGAGAATACAAATTTTGTCATTTTGATAGAAAATGAAAACATTTTGGGAGCATACAAATTTTTGCCTTTCTTTTGATAGAGAATTACACAATTTCAACTGAATATAAATTGTTTCATTTTTTTCTATAGAGATACACAATTTTAGAATATAAAAAATTGTTTTCGTAGAAAATTATACAAGTGGAATATAATACAATTTTTTCGTTTTTGACGAAAAGTGATTCAATTTCGGAATAATGCAAATTTGCTGGTATTTGCATGGAGAGCGATCGAATTTCGAAAGAATACGAAGCCTGTTACGGATTCATCGAGGCTCGATAGAGGCATTGTACTACGAAAGCTATAGTTAATGCTTTCTAGTCGTTTATCGATGAAAAGCGACTTCCGGTGGCTGGGAGCACGTCACGCTATCGGTTCGCCACAAAGCAAATACTATCGCTCGACGCCCGGAATCTTTTCAATGGAATTTTATTTATCTTGCATCAAACCGTATTTATTGTGTCACCGGGGAAGAAATATGAATTCTCCTGTGCCTGCTACTGTTCCGTGGCTACGAACATTTTACCGCGAATAATACTGTCGCGTGATCGATCTTCTATCTGCTATCAATTTCTATCTATAGTTGCACTATCCTCTGAAGACTGTCTGCTTTCTGTGAAACTTCAAATTGAAATTGTTCAATGGGGCAATTTATTATGTTACATTTAGTCAGATTCTACTTTTTGAAATTGGTACTTTTGGAATGTTAAGTTAGGGTAAGAAGTAATATCCCAAAATAACACTTCTAATTCCCAACAATCCCATATCCAACTTAAATATCTAAAAGCTTCCTATACAAATATACCTCACCATAAAATCCCATTGAACTACTATATTATCCAATTAAAATAAAGTATAGAGTAAACGTGCAGCGTAATACAGAATATTGAACCCAGGTTCCGCTGAAACAACGAATCTCCGGCCACGCATCAGCTGACGAATTCCCGCGAGTAACCGAAGAAAAATTCAATAACCAAACGCGTGTTCGGGTGATCGTGACGAGAGAAATGTCCTCAGTCAGTTCGGTTGTCCGGCAATTACTTTTCCGAGCGAAATCTAATTTCCTCGGGACGCTACCGACAGTCGGTCGTGTCCGCTCGCTCATCCGCGAACGCGTTAAATTATTCGGCCGCTAATTCCTCCTCCTGGAGGCGACGTACGCGGAAGCCGAACGCTCGTTAGTCCGCGCGAAACTGACGCCAAATGCAAAAGCTCTGACTGATTACCGCGAAACTTTTCTCCCTCGCAAGTTTTTCTCGCGACTGCCATTAACACGTCTCGCATCGCGGTCATCGGTGACCGACGTTGCACATTCGGTTTAATTAATTATCCGGGAAAAAGAACGATACTTTGGATGCATTTGATGCACAGAAGTTGGGATAACTTTGCTGGAGTATCTGAGTTTTATTTCTCTTTTATACTTTATTGCTTCTGTTCCATCAGTCGCAAGAATAATTTGGCGAAATATACGAAATAGAACATTTGTCTGGATTTCATTGGGAATTTACGGATTTGGGAGTGTAGGAATTTGGGGATATAAAAATTTGGGGGTGTAGGAATTTGGGAATATAGAAATTTGGGGGTGTAGGAATTTGGGATATATGGAAACTTGGGGGAGTAGGAATTTGGGATATGTGGAAATTTGGGGGTGTAGGAATTTGGGATATGTGGAAATTTTGGAGAGTAGGAATTTGGGATATGTGGAAATTTGGGGGTGTAGAATTGTGGGATATGTGGAAATTTGGGGGAGTAGGAATTTGGGATATGTGGAAATTTGGGGGAGTAGGAATTTGGGATATGTGGAAATTTGGGATATGTGGAAATTTGGGGGTGTAGGAATTTGAGATATGTGGAAATTTGGGGATATAGAAATTTGGGGGTGTAGGAATTTGGGGACATGGAAATTTGGGAATTTGGGATTGTGGGCATAGGAATTTAGGAATTTAAGAATTATATAGAAATTTGATAATTCCTGTACTACACTATTAAATTCTTGTTTAATCAGATTTTGTCTTAAAGTAGGTTTTAAAATAAATTTCTGCAACTTTCCATGTAGGACCGATCTAAGTTGAAAAGTTTGCTGTCTGCTTTAAAGATTACTTTTACTCTGTCATTAATTGCCACTGTTCCACTATGTTCATTCATCATACTATAAATTTAGTTAAAAAATATTTCTTTCAAATTGACGTATTAAACTGAATAGTGCATGTGTCACGTGCAAAGTTAATTTTCCTCCAAACTTATAAAAGTGTAATCATAAAGTTAAATTGCGATGAGGATGAATGCTAATAAAGGGGATGAAGTTGAGAAGTGATGGTATTTTTGACGAGGACGCACGGAATTTTTCACCGGGATCTTGTTAATTCACCTTCTGGTTATAGCATCGAATTTTCTGCCGATCGCACAACAATTTTCCGCATTGCTCCATCTTATTTCCGCGTCCAACTCTGCTCTCAGGGTAATTGCACGAGCCTGGTGAATGGGCTCGCTCGTAAATGCTAGCAGTCTCGATGCAAGATATGAAAATAATGCTGGTCGGGCCGTGAATGCCGCAATCTAAGAACGCTTCGTCCTGGTGCTAATGGAAAACCGGCAGGAACGAGAGGATGGGTCGTTTGATGTCGGTCGATTCGCGAATTTATGCGATTCGGTCACTGGACGCTGAATGAGAAATAATTTTATGGTGCATGGCTGTTAAATATATATCTGGATCGTCAGATATTTATGCACTCATATTTTACTTTTCTGTCGCTTCACATTTTTTATTTGTAAAATTTTTCACGTTTCAAAGCGTCAATTTGATTCTGGGATTTTTAGAATTCGGGTTTCTGCATTTTTATGGTCACGAGATTTTTAATTTGTGAATGCAGGTTATTGCAAACTTGTCAATTTTTAGATCTCTGAAGTTGCAAGTCTTCCAATTTCCAAATTTTCCAAACACTAAGTCTTCCACTTTGTAGATTCAGAAAGTTGCAAGCCTCCCAATTTCCAAGTTTCCTGCGCAAAGTACACTAAGTCTTCCAATTTGCACTGAACTTTTCCAATTTCCAAATTTTCAATCTCTTGATGCTAAAGTACATTATTTTCCCTTTATGAACAGATGACAACCATACAAATCCCTATCATGTTCAAAACTCGACCAAACAGAACGTCTTTAAGCTCAGCAATCTTTGTTACAAATGCATTTTGTAATATGAAACTCCAAATTCTCGATACGTGTAACAAAAGTCACGTATATGATGATTGAACGTGACACCGATAGACAAAGTGACAAATCGGCAAGATTGTATTTTCGAGGAAAACGCTGTCGATATTCGAATATGTCTGACAAAATTTACACAGAAACAGTGGAGCTACATAACCTTATATTGAAGTACCGGTATATTGTTCGAACGTGAGACCTAAGAAAACATGGGTCCCTCCGTGTGTCAGAAGTTCAATATTACATACACAATGTGTACTTTATGCTGTCGATGAATTCCGACATTTTCTTAGGGTTTTGTCTGGAAACAATAACAGCGAGACTGCCGGTCTGAGTATAGATTGATCAGTTTCACTGTTTTCGTACTTTGGGCTATTTCAAACCAATTATATTCTACTGTTTAATTTACTTCGGTTATACGTGCTTCAATTTCGGATGTATAATATTTGCGAAGTTCAGAGAATAGCATACGCTGCTTTGATTTTATGCTCTTAGCGGTCTGACTATATACGGTCTTGTTCTACTTGCGTTTTATGACTATGTAGGGAAGAGTTGGGGTTAATAGTAAGGTAATTTGTATGCGATTTTTTGTTTTATTATGTTGGGAGAGATCTTTCGAGTGATAGGATGAAGATAAAATTGAATGGGGTTGATGGATTAAAGTTGAGATTGGTAGATTGAATTTTAAGGAGAATTTAAGTACTTAGGGAGTTTGGAGAGTTAGAAATTCGCTGGTTTAGGGATTTAGGTAGTTGGGAAATTAGGGATTTAGGGGCTTGGGAATTGGGGGAAGGGGGTAAGGCTTTTGAAATTTGGAAATTTGGGGGTGTAGGAATTTGGGGATATAGAAATTTGGGGGTGTAGGAATTTGAGGGCGTAGATATTTGGAGGTGCAGGAATTTGCAAATTTAGAAATTTCGGGTTTAGGAATTGGGCACTTGGAAGCTTGGAAATTTAGGAACTTAGCAATCTAAGAATTTGAGAATTTAGAAATATTGGAGCTCTAGCAACTTGGTAATAGATAAATTCCAAATTTCACCATTTGCAAATCTAAATTTAGAACTTCCAAAACTTCTCAAAACTAAAAAGTTCCAAAACTGCCAACTTCACAAAACCTTTAATTCCACAAAACCGCAATCAATCCCAGCTCCCTAAATAAAAATCTCCATATCACCCGAGTGCACAATAGCGACTTCCATAAAGCGAGTATAACTGCCATAAACGCGACAGACATTCCATCCGTAGCATTCAGTATCGTATATTCAGACTTCAATCACGGTCCAGCAGTTCTAAAATGTCGGCGATATTCCCCTGGAAGAATACTCGGTGTAAATAACTGGTCCTCAGTAGCGTTGCCAAGTCGATGCACGAAGATTCCCGCTATCGAAACATGATGTATCGACGGATAAATGTTGAACAGGCTGCCATCGATCCGAAAGGGAATAAAGAATCGAGACGAGTCTGTGGACCGTGGTGATGCACTTTCTGCCACTTTACGTCAGGATTTGCCAATCGATACGCTCGACGGAATCTGTATCGAGGAGCTCGCAGAAGGGCTTCGATATTTTCAGTATGCACGTTGTGTTTCGCGTGTGTGCGCGGATTTACGGGAACCTGTAGGATCCTGTTGAAAGATATCTTCACCGTGGAAAACATGTAAACTGCAGGACCGTCCGTGGCGCGAATCGAGCCTCCGTCCACCCGCTTTATCGGTCGAAAGGCAGATTTCTATTCAAAATGATAGAAAACGAGAATCGGACTCCTAAATAAATGCTTGAATTCAATTCTTCAATGGAGAACCTTCCGGCTACTTCTTCTGGATTCGATATTTTTATTCCTGCGGTTCTTCCTTCGATTTTAAGACCTCTTTTATGACGGTTACTTTTTCATATGCGAGATTGAAGTGCACAAAGTTGCTTTTATGACGGATAATAAATTTGCAATATCTACTTCCATAGTTTTTGCTTGCTGAAAGGAAAGAGGTAGATACTTTGAGTGATTTTAATTGGTAGACATTTCTTGATTAATTCGTAGTGAGAATTGGTTAAAGAACCTCATCTAACTAATTCATAGTAAGAACTGGTTAAAGAACCTAACCTAACCAATTCGTAGTAAGAATTGCTTAAGAAATCTAACCTAACTAATTCATAGTAAGAACTGGTTAAGAATTGGTTTAGAACTTGTAGTAGTTAGAAACAATCATTTCTTATCTATTTCTATACTGTTACACATGTGATGTACAAAAATAAAGAAAAATTAGTGGAAGTTATCGGTAGACACCTAAGCTCAAATTCATATAACTTTTTAATCAGGAAATTTTAAAGTTGTCGTTTGAACAGTAAAACCTTTAAGTCCAATGGACTAATTATAAGGTAAATGATGTACACATTGAATAAATAAGATTGCAGTTACAAATAATATTGGTTAAGTTTAAATATCTAACCTCGCAAGGTACATTGAATTGCACAATAAATAAGGTTAAAGAAGCTTACGATAAATTATAACAGCAAGGTTTAATAGAGTTTGGAGAAATTAAGCGTTCTTCGTTGTCGTTAATTTCGGATCGTTAATTTAAAGATAAAAGCGGTACAATTTGCACAGTCGATTACAGAGCCACGAACCTCACGTTACAGAGAACATGGAGGTCGGGTTGTAACAACGGTTAAAACTCTGCTACGTGCTGCATTCGCGTGAAATTTCTACTTGCACCAACAGTACTCTATGATTTCGAAGAATTATTTATAACCACCATTTACAGTCTGCTTTGCTGTTGCATGCTACCTGAGATAACAGCGACTTTCTCTCTGTTGTTCCAAATTTATTGTCACCTTACATTTACCGAACAAGCTTGCAGAGATGAAACTTAAGTTGTTTTAAAAATTTACTATCAGAACTGTGACATTTGCAAGCACCAATAAAATCATGTTCATAATTTGAAATAATAAATGGAAGTACTATAATAAAATACACAGTTTAAATGTTTATTAATAATATTAAATAAACGCTATTGGTATAGAATTAATGGATGGTCAATATCATTGGTCCATTTAATAACAGATACAAAATTGTAGTGATAGGTATTAATATTGTAATAGTTAATAGTAATATCACTGAACAAACATTTGAAATGAACAAATATATTATTAATCCATATGATGTATCATATGTGATACACGTATCTCTACTATAACACTCAATAAGTTAAATAAATATTACAAGAACAATAATTGAACATAGAAATCGATAGACGAAAAGACTAAATTGAATCTTTTAGAACTTTTATTATGATGCCAAGATGTATGCAGTGAACGATTTCTTGTGTGTACATTGTTTCTGTTATTTGCCATGAATTTTGTTGCAACCAAAAGACACGGTATCTTGGCACGCTTAAGCGTGAAAAGCAGAACCACAATACCGCAGCAGCGAGTGTATGCAACCTCACTTGTTCTACAGACGATGGTACGTGCAAGAAAATGGAAACGAGGTTGTTAATTTCATGGTAAATCCTTCCGTATTATGAAACTGAGCGCTCCTGGAAAATCCAGATGGATATTTCGTAAATTATCTAGTCACCTGGGATGCATGCAACCAGGTAAGCGTATCAGGACGCCATGGTAATCTATTCAGGAATTGCTTCTTTGAACTTGATAAAAGAAGACCCCTCATGAAATTATATCTTGCTCATTTTGAATCAGTCAGGAGTTGCAAAAGATATGAAAGAGTCAGAAAAGATGATGTTCAAGAAAGGATGATGTCCACATATGTATGTAGAGTATGCACATATGTAGAATATGCACATATGTATTAAAATATTCATCAGAATGCAATAAAGTGATAACAGACATAGTCATTTAACACTACCATAGTCTAACTACCAAACTGATCACTCGACAGGTTCACAAATTAGTTAAATTTGTTACGATTTTCTTCTAAACCATATTGTGTTTATGAGACAAGGAATTAATGTATCCAATTAAATTCATTCATCCATTTTATTTTTAATCTGAAATTATGTGTGCATTATACGGCTAATTAAATCCTGGAAGAGCAAGAGGTGCTTAATCAAGGAGTCGTATCTCCTCCAGGAAAACAGTAATGATGTCGTCGTAAGTATACAATCGGCACTTAATGGCGAGCAGAGGCGTTCGGAAAGAAGAAAAGCCGTTAATTGATGAAGAAAGAAGGCGAACTTTACGATTGGACCGCGTGCTCGTTCGCTGCAGCTTTTTCATTAAGCCCCGGCTCGTAAGAGTCGAATTTTACGGTGGCCCCGTAAGAAGCGTCGATAAATTCGCCTCTTATTCCTATTCTCGAACGATGGCGTTACGAGCCAGTTTTTCCTCCGGGCAGATTTAACCGCGGCCAAATATCCTGCGGACATCGCAAGAATAATTTGAAGCATACGAAATAGAACAACATTTGTCTGGATTTCATTGGGAATCGTCGGAAATTTGGAATTTAGGGATTTGGGAATTTAGGAATTGGGGGTGTAGGAATTTGGGGATATAGAAATTTGGGGGTGTAGGAATTTGGAAATTTAGGAATTGGGGGGTGTAGAAATTTGGGAACATGGAAATTTGGGGGTGTAGGAATGTGGGATATGTGGAAATTTGGGGGAGTAGGAATTTGGGATATGTGGAAATTTGGGGGAGTAGGAATTTGGGGGTGTAGGAATTTGGGATATGTGGGAATTTGGGGGAGTAGGAATTTGGGGGTGCAGTAATTTCGGGATATAGAAATTTGGGGGTGTAGGAATTTGGGATATTTGGAAATTTGGGGGTGTAGGAATTTGGGATATGTGGAAATTTGGGGGTGCAGGAATTTGGAATATGTTGAAATTTGAGGATATAGAAATTTGGGGGTGTAGCAATTTGGGGACATTTCAATCTGAGAATTTAGAATTTTGGGAACATAGGAATTTATGAATTTAAGAATTCCTATATAGAAATTTGGTAACTCCACACTACATTAATAAATTCTCTTATTCCTCTCCTCGAACGATGGCGTTCTTTTCCCTCCAGGCAAATTTAACCGCCGCCAAATATCCTGCGGACTTCGGCAGAATAATTTGACAAAGTATACGATAGAATGAAATTCGTCTGGATTTCATTGGGTCCCCATCGTGTACGCGTGTAGTTTCTTCAGGGTCCGTGCTCGCTGAAAGTTTTAATTGCTTCGTGCACCATCCTCCAGGGTATTGGCCTCCATTCAACAAGTTTTCAAGCTACGACCCTACATGTTCCCATTCTACTCGTTTGACTGGCTGTTCATCGACCAACCCATTCTACTTGCCGGGTCTGAACAGGGACGATCATAATCTCGTTAAGGGCTGATCAAGACCGGTCTTGTTCTGCCGATGGGATGTTTAACCGGAATTAACGGTGTTCTCTGTTGCTATGGCGTTTCACCAGAATGACCTAATTCTACTTATGGTTAACGGAAAACTACCCTTTGTGGCAGCATGTTTGACCAATATGACATTATACTGCATAGTGAACGTTCACCTCGTCGATTTTGAATTTGGCTTCGATGGGTAGACATTCTTTGGTGCTTCTAAATGTTATTACGGATTATTGCGGATTATGACGGATTATTATGGGTTCTTACGGATTCTTTTTATTATTTTGATGAAAATTCAGGATTAGGATGGGAAGTGGATGGAGAACAGAACACGTCATGTTGATGCAGAAATGGACAGAGAAGCTGAACTGGAGTAGGCTAAATGATCTGAGGATGAATGGATGAGTGGATCAGTAGCAAATCCACTGAGAAACGTATGGAAAAAATCTGCAGCCTTTCAAAATGAAACGAGTAACATGTTACGATACAATTAGACTTGAATGAGTTATGAGAAGTCGTATGGACGACGAGTGGATGGTGAAGGATCGAATGGACGATGAGTGGATGTCGAAGGACCGGACAAGTGTATAGAGTCACAGAAAGATTGAAAACCTAGAAATAGAGTATTCCGTATATCAATCAATTTTGACTTCTCATCGAATAATTAAAGCGAGTAATAAACTCGAGTAAGTACTCGAAGATTGAAATTTGATTCGAAATAGAATTTTATTCGAGATAAAACTTTGGAAGCGGATGAAATTTTATTTCGGAAGAATCACTTATCGAACGAATTCGAAGTGGTTTTAGTTAGAATTCAAAATCCGCGAGTAATAACGGGAGAAGTCCCATTATGGTTGGCCCATAATGAGGCGAATCTCGATCTTGGCCGCTATAATTAGAGGAAAATTGCGGCGTAACGTGTGCCTTCGATAGAGCAGCCACACGAACGATTTCGAACGTGCGCCGGTGAACATGTGCACGTGTGCACGCCGCAAAATGAAGTACGTCGAACAAACTGAATTACCATGGAACGCAATAACGGCGCGGGACGACGATCCTCGATCGGTTATGCCAGCGATGAATATACAACGGCGAACGCGTGGTGCGTCGTTAGGCCACTTACAGATCGTTATTGTATCCGAACGCGCACACCGGCTGCGTACTCAATTAATTCGCGATAATCCTAATCGCTAATTGCGCGGTTCAGCCTCCGCGACTCACTATTTTGTTTTCGTGGTCGATCCTGTTCGATAAACCGGAAATTGCGAGATTCGGTCGCCGATCGATCGTGATTTACCCTAAATATGCGACCGAATATTGCTCCCTAATTCGCAGATATTAATTTAACTCCGTCAGATATCAATTAACCTCGGCATTTTATTGGACACAGGATTAGAATTAGATTCGCTTTTGTCCTTTTTCAATTTGCCGCGACACCGATTTAATTAAATCTGCTAGTGTTTCTCCTGTATAAATTGCGCGCTATGTCGGGGACTGAGAAAATACGTGGACCATATCGTTTGCTTACACGTCTTATTATCTTTCGTCCTTTCACAACGCGGACCTAAAAGAGACCGCAAGAAAAAGGAGAGCAACTTAATAACGAAGTGAAAGGTACAAAGAAAAGCAGAGTGCTGAAAGTAGGTGGAGATATGAAATTAACTGACGTGAACGTTCTCTTTACATTGTAAACGAAATAACCTAAAACACGGACGTTCATCTTTGAAACTGATCACGTCGAAATTCCCATATCCGGAACAAATCCTTCGACGATGAAATCTCTGGTGTTGCAAGAATCTGCGGGTCTCATCCCGCAGAATTTTTCCAATCTTCTCGGGATATTAAACGGAACATGATTCAGCCCAGGTTGACCGACGCTCCAGAGGGATTAAGTTCCGAAGTAGAAATCTGAAGATTCGGTAAATTTAGATTTACGGTAATTTAGATTTAGAAAAGCATCGGTGTTTGCGGTAAACGCGAAAAAAGATCGGGAACGGGTATCTGGATATGAGGGACGGTGATTGTGTGGCCTCGGGCTCGCTTCGTATCTCCCCGGGAACGCCCTTTAATTTCCGGAACAATGCCGAGAAACGGATCCCGAGTTTCTGACGAACGTCTCCAATAAAAGGATATTTATGTGTGCTAAAAGTTCTACGCGAAAAACGCCGGTCTGGAATCGTTGGAAATGAAACTCTTTGATGATTCGAGGGATGCTTGGATACACTCGCTTTGATCGTTCAGTAGGTCTGTTTAGTTGTATTTTAAAAATTTAAGAGGGATTTGTTAATTTGAGGAGCTTTGGAATTGGAAATACGTTGAAATTTAATTTTTGTAAAGGAAAAAATAAGACTTGATTTTAACAAATATTTATGTTATTTCAAAATATAACTATGTAGCTCTTCTGCAACTTCATGTGTCACTGCTCAGTATGATATATTTTGAAACAGTTGTTATTGCAGCAGAGAGAAAGTATAAATTGTATGTTGCAATACTGCAACATTATGTATTCAAGGGTTAAAAATGTACAAATTTAGAAATTTCAGTATTTAGTATTTTATAAGTTCCTCTTCCAAATACAAACTGAATACGTACGACGGAAACAATTGACTGCAAAATACAGGTCCAGCTGAAAAATTAAATAATCTGAAAATTGAATAGAAAATTCCTAAATGCACATATCATGTAACTCCCTCTTATGTAAGTAAAAATGAATTCTGAAGAATAACAGTAAGTTGAGCTCGAATAAATTGCCTGCAAAATATTCATCTGAAAAATTAAATAATCTGAGAATTTAATACATTCCTAAGTACACATATATAATTTTTATGTAAGTGAAAATGAATTCTGAAGAATAACAGTAAGTTGAGCTCGAATAAATTGCCTGCAAAATATTCAGCTGAAAAATGAAATAATCTGAGAACTAAATAGAAAATTCTTAAATGCACATATCGTATAACTTTTATGTAAGTGGAAACGAATTCTGCAGAATAATAGTTGAGCTCGAATAAATACCCGACTTGTTCGCGAATATTCAAATTCCCATTGAGATGTAAATTTTTCGCAATGATCCCGATGTAAGCTCACCTTTAAATCGGATTAAAATTTAAGTATCCTCCGTCCTCGGGCTTCCGTAACACAACATTGAATTCGCAACAGAGCAGCGTGCGAGCGCATTTATTATCGAAAATATGCCAAGGGAATTACAGTGATGCGCGAATTAATCTGAAAATTATGTAAAATCGCGGGACTATTCGTACATATTCGTCGATCGTGTGCATTATGCTTCATTACACCTTCCCTCCTGGCCGCATTTCCCACCGACGATCGCGTTCCCTCCATTTTAAAACGCGACAACAATAATTTTCCTAGCGTTCCGCCCCGAGAAAATATTTGCGTAACGCGCGACAGTTATCGGGAATTTCGCTGGCCATTGTTAAACCGCATGCACCCTCGGGTCCGGGGTTTTATCTTTCGGAATAACAACCGTTAAAACAACATAATACCAGATGTAACGTGAATTTCCATCGGCCATTTTCAATTTTTGCCGAAAACAATTTCGTACTTGTCGCCCGTTTGTTTGAAACGTTACACGCGATCGATGGACAATGATGTTTCAGTTTCGCGAGAAAAAATACGTAAAATAACACGCAACTCCTTTACAACGAAAATAAACATTCAGAAGAATAAATTGTTTTCTTGAGCAATGAATTCAATTTTTGTTTGATCAGTTTGAATAATAGCCTCGAGTAAATTTTAATTGTATTAGAAGATGAACGGTCTTCATTTTCTTGGGAATTACTGTTCGCTGACAAAAATAAATTAGAAGCTTTTATTCGACGCAATTTATTCGCTGGTCCAAAGTTTGTCATTGAAAAACGAGACCGTAGTCGAAAATTTTGCCTGAAAATCTACTGTCTAAAGGCTAGTTTAAAAGCTCGGGAAATTTCGTCCATGAATTGTAGAAAGAGGCAGCCGGAGGATTTTCTTTTAAAATTCTTGCTCCAAGGAGGACCAAAAAGCTCGGGACACGTCGTAAACCGGAAATTACAACGAGCCTTTTTCACCGGGTCCCCTCGGGCTCCAACCTCGATGCTAATTGTCGAAATAAAACCAGTATCGACGAACGTATCGGTGTGTCCGCTGATTTCCCAGGACGATCTTTCAGCCGGTCATTAACCGGCGATTGCGATACAACACGAAAGGCGAAAAAGAAAGCGATGGGGTCACGTGCGTGCTCGATTCGAACCGGAATAAATTTTCTCCGATAAATAATTGCCGATACAGGACATAAAATGTTGGAATCGAGCATATATTTGGGAAGATTTGTGTAGATAAAGCTGGGAAATTATGGTATCCGCATCGAACAATAGTTTTCATAATTTGATGTATGTTCACAGAAAAAGAAAAATGAGAAGTAGAATTACTTTAATTTGCTTTTTATTCGTAGTTCGAATTGCATTTTTAATAATTCTTTCATTCCAGAATTACGTAACGAAGGAATTTTGTTATATATTAAAAGTTTATCCAAATTAAAAATTGTGTGACTATTGTGCAAAATTGTAATTGTGTTTCTCAAAAAAAGTAATATCTTGCCATATAATTGCAACGTTTGTACAGTTAATGTAATATTTATCTACCGTAAGTACACGAACATGCAATTAGCATGAGCATAAAAATTGCTGGTTTAAAGCGTTCAAAGCGTTTGCATTTAATGCAAATGCAACAATGCATCGCATGACATACTACTTGAACATTTTCCAGCGACCCGAGCTAATAAATAATAGAAACGATGATGCTGAATTATTGCGGTATCGCTATGCTCAGATGGCTAATTGGAATTAATTTACCTTGTTGAATAATTCTGAATAGTTAATGATTAAGCAGCGTCCTTTTGAGCACGATGAAATATCACGGTAATACGTCGGTAGTGGAATTGATAACGCCGGATGGCGAATCAAATTCACTCCATTAGACTAATTTCTAAATGCCACATATCGTGTCCAATCTCTGATAGTTACATACGTATCGAACTTTTTGATATCTTGTGAAATTTATATTGAATCGTTTTTACGTTCATGTTGGGATCTTTATTTAAAATTAAATTTTAGATTGGGTTACGTTTGATTGTCAAGCGGTGTAATTGTTGTGCGTTGTAATCGACATACATTGCAATCGGCACATGTTGTATTCGGCACAAGTTATGATCGTTATGCGTTGTAATCGACGCATGTTGTGATCGTCACGCGTTACATTCGACGCACGTTATAGTTAGTGCACGTCGTGATCGACGCACGTCGTGATCAAGCACATGACATGATACATATTACGATCATCATACATTATAATAACCGCACCTTGTAATTATCATACATTGTAATTATCTCACATTACATCTGATAACCATCCACCAAAAAATTTTAACTAATTGCTCTCGTAATTATCTCTGCCCTACATGAAATCTTATTTTAAAAATGTTGATGAAATTTTAATTGTAGCACCACTGCATACATCTAATAAGTCTGGGTCACGATTGATCGTGCACCGTTCGAGTTTTAAATAAAGTTGCATAATATTTCCGTTCCTCAATTTTCCATCTGCAATTTCAGCAGTAATTTTACCCGGGACCAGAATATCTTTTTTTCGCGTTTAATTTCACCGAATTAAATTGGAACTTTATAAGTCTGTTACACCGAAACGCGAAAGTTACATTAGATCGACAGATCGGTGCCACCGAGTGCTTAAAATATATCTTGTACGCGGTCGTAACTCGGAAAATAAAATCTGCCGAGGATACAATATTTTATGTCCGAGATACACCTCGGTATCGGTGTTCAGTCAAGGAGGCTACACAAATCGAAGTTGAATGTCTCAATAAACATCGACAAACCTGTTTAATTCGATTCCTATCGAACGTCACAGCCGCGATATTTATAGTTTACGCGGCCGATGATAAAATATCGAAATTTAACGCGGTAACCGCGGGTTCGGGGTATCTCGGTACAGAACCACGATCGTATTTCTTTTTTATAGTTCGCGTTGCTTGCAAATCTCGTGTCCGTGCACGATTCTGTGTACACTTGCGCGAAACAGAGGGACAGGCTCCAAATGAAGCACGGTTAAACAAGAAAAAAAAGAATCCGGTTGAATAACAACGTGTGTTTTTTGAGAGAGATGAAAGCGGTCCGATACGAGATCACCCGGTGAACTACTGCAATTGATACCGTTGCTAGAAACGACGAGATAGAAATTGTTTTTATACGCGCACCCTTGTTTTTCGAACAAAAAGTTATCGGATATCCCTATCGACTGGGTTCTTTCATAAAATATTTGCCGATGAACAGGGATTTTAATTTTAATATGTGACTCAAATTAGATCACTGTCATTACTCGCGGAAAGACAAAAAGTAGTCATACAACTTCTTATTTTGTTTTTAGTAAAAATATTTTAAACGTTGAATAATTATTTATCGTAATTGTCCTACTAAACGTTGGCTATACCGAATAGCGATAACAAGTCGTTTCTCGGACAACAGAGGGTGGAAGAAAAATGACATGATTTTGCGACCCAGTTCCGTTGTAAATCTTAAATATTCGCGGAAGTTTTCGCTATCTCGTCCCGATAAAAGCGTATTGTTTCGAATTTATCCGAATGCGTCGACTTTGAAAGTGCAATTAAAGCGCAAGCTTGCAAATAACTGCTGCGTCGTGCTATTAAAAAAAGAGGGAGTAGCGAAAGAGGAGGGAAAAAATACAAGTACATTGCAAGAGAAGTAGTTAATTCGTTCTGACTTTAACGACAAAATTCCTTGCGGTGAGCGCGATAGCACGGTGCATCGAGCCGGATGCATCGTGCATTATGCAGCCGGCATCTGGCCCGTTTCGGGTGAAACTTTTCCCGGAAATTTTCACAGAGACGAAAGTTTACGTGCGTTTCACGAACGTCGTTCAACGTTCCTCGAATAATCCGGTACGTGTGTTATACGGGAAATCTGTTAATAATAATGCGACCATAGGCGTGTGTGATATAAACTTAATGACCTAGCATGCATAATTGAACGCCGTGTGAACGCGATGAATATCGCGGATACCGTTTTAGTGTAAACACCGAACATCGTCAAACGTTTTGCATCACAAAGCCCCAAAAATTTCATGTATCGTACTGTTTATGATAAATTGGGATATTGAGAATTTCGATACAGATATGTAAATTACAGACATGTAAACATTATATTGGATATGAATATTAGATGCAGTATATTTAGGTATAAAAACGTTCTTTAAATTTTGTATTTTAACATTAAAGAATCAATGTACATATTTTAATTTGTAAATTGGTATATGAATTCAGTGTCTTTATATTAAAGGATCAGTGTTTGTATTCAATTATCCTTTATTTTTCTATTTAAATTTTTAAGTCCAAAGTATGTGTGTTATACGTATGGTTGTTAAATTTGGTATTAATATACTGAATTAATATTTTAGTACCGTCAATAGAGATTAAAGCCCCGAAATATAGTAATCATCTGAGGTAGGATTTTAGGATCCGCAGGATTTTGCCTTAATCTTCAATCTACCGGATCGCGAATTTAATTATTGTTGAAGATTCAATATAATTCTCGTAGAGGATTCTGCAACGTGATATCTTAATCTTCCATATACTGGCTGTTCCAGATTTTAATTATTATCGAAAGTCCTATACAATCTTCATACGGTAGATTAATATTCCTCAAACAATTCGTTACAGGAATTCAGCCCATCGTCGGAATTCTGCTCTACTCAAAGCTTTTCAACATTCAATCATCTTCACAATGATTTCACTATGCGTTTTGGAATCGTCACAAGACACTTATAGAAGTGACGAGAAATAAGTATTCCGTAATAGATATAAAACATAACATTGTGATTACTGAACTGTAACTGTAATTGAGAAATCTGTTCAATGATTACGAAACTGATATTTGAACGAAATACCACAATTGCACGAGGTAACACAATATTGCATACTCAGCAGAACATTGCATATTGTCAACAGAACGTAACAAAGGATTAATTAACCATAGTCAAAGGTCTGCAATAATTTGTAGTGTAAAGTGCCTTAACCGGATGGCCTCTTTCTAGCTCCGGTTCTATCCTGTTCAGTCTTTGTGAAGTTCTCTGTCCGTCGTTCGATCCATGGCGAGCACAAAGCGACGGGAACGTCTGAATTATCGCAATTGGCATTTTTCCATGGCTCTCGTGCACGTTTCCTTTGCACTGTATAAATTATCGGGCCCGGGATAAATCTCGCGGCACGGTCGAATGGTCGATCCGCAATCCGAGCCGAGCGCATCGATTCATCCTTTGTATATTTTTCACGAGCCCCGGCGTATGCACGTCGGAAGTAGGCCACAACGTATCGACGATATGCATCGACATTATCGTCGGAACGAATTCGTTCGTCGTTGTTCTTTAATTCCATTTCGACGATCCTCGCAGAGCCGGATCATCGTCCAACGAAATCGGCGTATCGCGGAAATATGTCCTTTTCGTTCGTTTGCCTTCTTTTTTTGCTTCGTTGTTAACACCTCTGCTGCCGGTGGGGTCATCGAGGTACTACTTCATTTGTATTTCACAGTTTATTTGCGTTCTGCATACAATTTATTTGTAAAATACAGGGGTCATTTGCAGATTCTTATTAATATTTTGGGACAGAGGAAATTTGGAATAAAATTTTTTTAGTTATATCTATTATTTAACGAGTTATTAGCAGTTAACTAATCAGAATAGCTAACATACGTAGATGGAATATGCAGAGACGTAGCAAAATTTGGAGCCTATTTGAAATCTGACGTGTGGGGATGCTACACGTCGAAACCTAATATCTGATGATCCAACGCGTCGAAATTTGATGCGTGGCTATCTAATGCATGATAATCCAATCTGTGGATATCTAACGCGTAGTAATTTGATGCGTGGCTATCCGACGTGTAGTAATTTAACCCGTGACTATCTAACGCGTAGTCATCTAGCACGTGGATATTGCATGTATGGATATCCAACGTGTAGTAATCTAACGCGTGATAATCTAATATGTGGATATTCAACGTGTGGCTATCTAATGCGTAGTAATCTAACGCGTGACTATCTAACGGGTGGCAATCTAATATGCGGCTATCTAACGCGTAGTAATCAAACATGTGACTATCCAATGCGTGGTAATCGAACGTGTGGCTATCTGACCTGTGGCTATCTAACGTGTAGTTATTTAACGCGTAATAATCTAACACCTAGCTGTCTATCGCGCAGTTATTTAACGCGTAGCTATCCAACACGTAGTAATTCTGGTGTACACAATCAGCACCAAATATCGCGATCTAAACATTATTACCAGTAATAAAATACTAAAACTACAATACCTTCCTGCAATAACAAAGCTGTAGACATCGACTTTCAACGAATATCTAAATAGTTGTCATCCTCTAGAAAAATGGCAATGGAATTTGACGTAAAGGAGAGACGACTGTTAGCAGTTAATTGCAACGTTTTTATATTTCAATAATCAACGTCAGCATAGAGACCACGGCTATTAGCGTTAAAATAATTAGATCACGCGTAATAGTTAACGACGGCAGCGTGAAACAGGCTCGTCGATGGCGAATTTAATCGAACTGTAATTTCAATTACAAGTGGAATTACGTCGGAAACTGAAACTGAAACGTTGGCCCCAATTTTGTCCGGTATAATTCATATCCGTGTAATAAAAGTCGGGGACATTTATTGGATTACCATTGAATCGAGCGACTCGCAACGAATTTTTCTCGGAGAATGCTCCTGGGGGAGGTTTCAATCAAATTTTCAGCTCTGCCCAGGACCCTGTTCATCGGCTACGTGAACTCGTAACCCGGCTAGAATTTTCGAGACTCGGTCGATCTCGAAACGCGATATCTTTCAACGATGACAGCCAATTGGGTGATTTTCAAAATTCACCGGGTCAATGTGTCCATCGTAAAATTTCAACGAATGGAAGAAAATATAGCGCAGAATATTTTGTTAAAAATTTTTGCAACATATGCACGCTTATTGCAATAAGCTTCTTTCTCGATTATTAATGTCACGTTCGAAATTTCGTCAGGAAGGATAGACGTTGTCAAGAGACATACTTTGGAGTATTCCGTGTCTGAAGTTTTCATCAAAGTTACCCTTTTGAACAAAATTCTTGGATGAAATTCTCTTCTCGTCATCTTGCAACCTTATCTGTAATCATTTTTCCGTGCACAGGCTCGATGAGATCGGCACAGCAGAGCATGAGGCGGCATTGAAATTTAAATTAATGCCACGCTTAATGACGCTTATAGAGCTTAACGACCGGGGGTTTTGAAAGAACGTGATGGGACGAAAAAATGGGGAGAGAGGAAGATGGGTTGAATTGTGATCGATGTTATTGTTAGAAGAAAATATGATTCCATGGGAAAATTCGTTCTTTCGGTTAGTCTTGATAACGTTACTAATAGTATTACTATACTTACTTTACGATGGAATTAACAGGTTGATAGCTTTTACTAGTTGCAATTTAACGTAGATGTGGTGATACTATGTGTTGTGATCTAACACATTAGAGAAGAACACATTATGATTTAACAAGTCGAAATATGGTGCGCGAAGATCTGTCGTGTAGGGATCTATCGCGTAGGAAATTAGCGCGCGGGGAGTCAGCAAAGGATGATCTAACGCATAGAAATCTATCACAGAGTAATTTAATGCATCGAAATCCGATGTGTAGTAATCTAACATGTCGAAATCTAACCTATAGCGATTCTACGCGTTGAAGTCTAACGTGTAGCGATACTGTGCGTCAACATAGAACACGTGGTTATCTAACGCGTAATAGTCCAACGTGCACTTATCTAACGCGTAGTAATCCACCACATAGTATTCTAACGTGTCGTAACCTAGTGTGCGGTTTTCTAACGCGTAGTAATGTAATACGTAACTATTTAATTCGTAAACATTTAACAACGATGAAAAATAATTGCTCTTTCCACATTTTACCTACGTTAACTATATTGATTCCTTGCTTGCTTTCTGGTATATTTCCAAAACGAATAAACGTCTGCAATGTAATAATAATAATAACGGCACGCTGGTTTAATATTAACGGCGAATTTCATTATGTAAACTAGGTACGTTGATTGGAACTGCGATCGTATTTCGTATTAATCATGGTCCGTGCGTTGTTTGGTTCGATTTCACTCGGTATAACGAAATGAAAATCTTTCCAACGATTTCGCCATCATCGCGAAATCTTCCGTTACCGAACAAACAAAGGTAGTTTTCTAACATAAAAATCGCAAAAAAAGGAAAATGGAAACCTCCATTTTTGCCCGTTTTATTTTCAACTGTGAAACAAGATTCGTCCAAGAAAAGTTCGGTGAAAAGTTTCCGAATGAAATTCGAAATGCCATTGCGACGCATCGAATTACCTCGAAAACTTTCGCAAGTTTTCGGTGAAACGTTGCTTCGGAATCTTGTGATAGAATTTTGAGTCTCTCCGATTAATGTCTTCTAATTCTGTGCACGTCGATAACTGTCACATTTGACACTTCTCGTTATTTAAAATCCGTTCGAATTCACTTATACATTCATCTTTTAAATTAATTTGGTCTTTCCAATTTCTGATATTATATTAACGTGGTCAGATATATTTGTACATCGATCTTAATATTACCTTCGTAATTAATACATGCAAGTTCATAATTGTAATCCTACTACTGTTTCCCTGAACCCTATATCTTCATGATTACAAGTTCTTCACTGTTACAAGCCAAGGGATCAAATTTCCTCTTGTTTGTCTGGTCCTAAGATATTAGTTCATAGATACATTTTTAATCTTGTATTGTAAAGCAAGAATTATTCTAAACGTTCGTAAAAATATAGATTTTTCTGATAAAAAAATTTGTCTAATTGTAACAATTTGAGATGAAGTTCATTTCTTCTATATTAAATTATTACACGAAAATTATATTAAACGAAAATAACTGATGTGACGTAGAATATAATGGTTCTCAAGCTATATTAAGCTCCCCGATAAAGAATGTAACAGAAGGCAATAAAGAATGGTAACCGAACCACCAGTTTCGTGCACTCGCTATCAATTACCATCTTATAAATTACATCCAGTATCGACACAACAGGAGAACTAATTTGGTGCACGTGCCACGAGCAGCTTTTTCCAAGTCGTCAAACTGGAGGAAAAATGGTGGCAAGCGTGTTAGGTCATAGGGAGGAAATATCGAGAAGCGTGGCATAAAGGGAGGATGACTCCACTTTGCGCGTGTTCGAGTCACTTAGGAAGATTTTCGAATGGATGGCGACAGAAAGCGAAAGCCGCGTTATCGCTGAATTCGAGGCGGAGTCGAGCGGAAAAATATAGAGGGACGATGATTCGATAGGATCGCGAAATAACGTTTCGTCGGTGTCAAGTAAAGCGGCTTAAATTGAATTTCGCCGTGAGCGTCGATTCCCGGTTCGCGGCGAAATGAATTTTGAATCGAAAGCGGGAATGAAAGCGTGCGGGATCGCGGAAAACGCGTCGGAAATGCGATCTCGCCGAGCAGGGTTCCTCCACGAGCTTCTTTTCGCGGTTTTCTTAGCGAACGAATACCAAAGGAAGAGGCTCTTAACTGTTCAGGCGGAAACAAGGTGTGCCTGAACTGGAAAACTGGCTGGTACCGTTTGTTTGTTTCCTCGGGAATATTTGTTTCTTTTCGAGTTCCAGCGAATTGCCGGCTGTTTTGATGCTCGAAACTTTATTATTTTCGTCTATCGCCGGGACGCTTATTGCTGGATTCTTTTGTGCGGAGTTCTAGTGCAATTGGTTGTTACGCTAGCTTTATTTTTTTTCTTCTTTGGTAATACGATGTAACAAGTTTTCTGTTTCGTGCAACTTCTGTATGTTTTTGAGAGGGAACATCACCCATTTCATGTAATCATTATATGTATATATTAGTACCATTATTATTTATACATTATTACTTTCTGTATCAATAATCAAAGTTATATATTGAATCTTTACTTTATTATACAAGTTCTTTTTTATAGGAACTAAACTACATAGCTCTTAAGTACTTCTTAACATTCCTATTTCTTACGAACCTATTCCTAAATAAGTTCATTTGCTCGCTTAGATGAGGTTGAATTAAATATTGTATCCAAATGATACTAAAAAATTATTGCAAATTTAATGAACAATTTTTGAACAAATATCTTTTGACTGTAAACATGAAACATATACAACGAAAGTAAAATAAAATGTATACATACAACAGAACATAGAATGCACAGAAATATAAGAATGTTTCAATATACATGTATCTGTATAGTATTTTAAATCGCTCTAGGAGCAATGATATCCGTATAACGTGCATCATAAATAGATTACAGGTATCTATATCTCGGTGCATCAGCTATGATCTATTTATGATTCACCGATAAAATTTCTCTTGACGTAAGAACGAAATTCTGCGTGATAGGCAAGTATAGAGACGAGGAGGCTTCGATCACACCTCAGACGGCTTTAGGGAAGGATCGAGTGTAATTTCCTCGTGCACGTCGATGTCGTCGATATCGCATAGAGCTCGGAACCGAAAGCAATAAATTCCGATCGTACGCTTATGAGACGTGAAAGGCTCGCATCCCCGCGTTTCCGTTCGCGAGTTGAAAAATATCCTCCACACCGCACAGGAAGAACTAAACTTGTATTGCTACCTGCTAAGTGGCGCATTACGGGCAACCGCTCTAAAAAGCCGTGATAAATCTTCCTGGGGATATTATAACTCGACTAGAACGATGTCCGACGATTCTCGTCCAGGCTGTTCCTCTGTTGTTTGCGGTTACGCTTCTTTTTATGAGTTTCGGCACACTTCGCCAACTTTTCTCACTTCCTTCATCAACGGAGAATTCATTCGAACATTCAAACGGTTGTGAGTTCTTTCAGAACTTGTTCTGTTTAACCTCTTCAGCTATAGAAGTATCTTCCAATTTGTAGGGTATAGTTCAAGTTATAATTATTACAATGGTGAACGTTTTTCGCCATCAATGGATAAACATCTTTATAAGAATAGATCCCTGTAAAGCTTTCGAAGCGACCTTACACCGACGTCCAAAGAGTTATTAATAGTGACCCTTATCAAACCCTCATCAAACCCCTGGGAACAACAACCGAGCCCAAGAAAACTTCAGATCCATCACATTTCCTTTTTACTGGACTTACCAGAAGATTTTTCATCGCTGACAGTCGTTTCCACAAGAAACACAGGAGAATTGTAATATTGCAAATGTACTGTTGTAATCCAGTAGATGTACCACTATTGTAAATACAGTTTCTGTTACAGCAATTAACTAAAAGTGACACGTAGTGATTAATAAAAAGCTTGTAGCAACTAATAGAAATCCTGGCGAATCGGATAAACTGTGAAAGAGCTGACCGGTGCCGGGTTAAAAGTTCACACGGTTCACCGCAGAGGCAACAAATACGTCGAAAAATTGCATCCCTCAAAACATCATTTCGCAGCGAACGTTTCTGGGGTAGCTTTCTCTCAAAATTATTCGCCGACTTTCGTTCCATTTCTTTTTCATCCCCGTTCCTATTTCGTCCACTCGCCACACTTTACCACCCCTCTCGCCTCCCACCCTTTATTTTTCTCATCTCTCCGATCTCCAGGACGACCTCATCTGCATTCCACTTCCGTAATCGGACCAGCATCCGACCTTTGCTAATGTTAAACGCCGGTCCGGCGCTGCTGGAAGAAACAAAATAAAAATACGCGGCCTTCTGGTTTTGTGTCTTTTAGTCCGAGGTCAGCCTCGTCCGTGACACGAGGAACGAACGGGGTTAAGCAGTTCGTTTAACGCGTTAGTTCTTCGTTTGGAGGTTAAGGCAGTTTTCATCGGCACAGAAAAGAAAAACGTTTTCTTCTTTCTTCGGCTACGAAATACGCTTGTGGCTCGGGTTTTCAAGGTTTAGGATAACCGGCTAATTGGATTGTTTTATTACGAGATCACAGCCGCGGCTTGGTAATTAGACGCTTCATTATGCCTCCTTCGTTTTTCGCGTTTCTTTCTTAAGCTGCTATTCGGGTAGATATACGGTCACGTTAAAAGTTGAGCAACTTTTTGTTGCTTTTGATATTAGTTATCCGACGTGGAGAGGCAGCGAAGCCAGCTTAAACGTGGCTCTTCGTTTAATGAAACGTCCATAGACGTTCTGAAAAAAGCATCGTAGATAAAAGCCCGCTATTATTTTTGGTAGTTCAAATGTTGATTCTGGGGATTCATTAAGATAACAAAAACATGGCGACTGTTAGCTTTTGTCTTTGCCTTTACATTTTTCGTTACGTTACTGTGTAGTAAAAAACAAAATGGTTACGGTTTCATTTAATATAAGTCACGCGGTTGGAAATAATCTTTTCTAATACCACGTCATTTTCGCTGTAATTCTTCATTCAATCTATTCATCGTTTTTATTCGTTTTCTTGTCATACCTTCAGAACTGTTCGCAACACATTTATAATTTGCCAAATTCACCCTTTTAATCATGTTTGCATTTACTCATACAATAATATATTTTCTGAGATAGAAAGAAATCAGGTCGCATACTGTTTTATACTTCAGATTGCTAATAACGTTAATTTACTTCGTCCAAATTACGAAAACATTTAGTTTCAAGCACTGTAGGAGATGAAATGTAAAATCAAGAGAAAAGAAAAAAATTCGTTGAGTAGTAGTTGTAAAAAGAATCTGGTTTGCGGACGCAAATGGGTAGCAGTGTTCTCCTAAATTACAAGGTGGCATGGGACGCCGTTAATTCAAGGATTCCATCATCATCCGTTCTAGTTATCATAATTGGACAGCGCGTGGAGAACTCGCAAGGTATATACACAGGGAGTTACGAGAAACAGAAGCTCCTTTTCTTTATTCCATTACGCGGTCCGCGGTTTCGAAGAAACAGGAAAATAGCTCGGTACGTTCTTTTAACAGTACGCCCGAAGCGTTGCCGCACCATCCTAACCATTATTCCAACAACATTACGGCGACGAGCGGCTGCTTTAAAGGCCGGCATAAATATGAGCCTCGCCGATATAAATTTCCATTTGTTTCGAGGCGACAGCTTCGCTCCTCTCGAACACGTAATCCTCGCCGAAAATCGCTTTGATCGACGGCTTCCGGAACGTACTTTAATGAAACTCATTTCTCTTTTAAATCTGCCTGGATCGATTGCCGGGAATAACCATTCTCTCGAAATAAGACTGATTTATGATATAAATAGTAACGTACATTACATCGAAACGGTCGGTTATCAATTTTAATAACATTTCAAGAGCTCTTATTCGTTTTACCGAATCCTCGATTCTTGGAATGTACTGAAATATTTTATGCGACGAAAATTTCGAACATTTTGAGTATTTTTGTGTAGATGGGGCTGAAAAGTCTCTTCAAGGGTTGAACCTTCAGAATCTAAACATTTGCGTCGTTTTGAGAGAAAAGGTGCAAACTTCTGGACAGCTAGTTAATTCCTAAAACGCAAAAGCAACGCTACGCTATGCATTCAGGGATCTTTAATTATGCAGATTACAGTCTTCATCAGAATTGAACCCACAATTGCAGTAAAAATACGAGACTAGTTTATCACGTTCGATCTATGTGCGTCACGAGTGTGACACGTTATTTTCAAGGGGTGAAGATCAGAAAAATGATTAAAAACCGTAAAGAAAATAAAAGCTTGCAAGATATGTATACTTGATCGCGCGAAATTGGACGAAAGGAACGGGGGAGAAATAATAAAGTAAAGCGGCATATCATCGGACGAAAACAGCCATTATCTCCAGTTTCGAGGAACAACGTTATTCGAGGAAGGACGACGCTCGCGTCGCGTTGAAAGCTTCGGCCTGTATTTTCTGCTTTGCACTCGTTTACAATTAGGATCCCCGAGGGAAAGAGGTTACTGCGGCTGGCGTGCCGAAAACGGCGCTTGTAATTTCAAGGTTTTAAGCAACGGATGGAAGAGAGAAGCCGCCGAAAACGGAGGTGGAACGCGCCATGGGGCCCGGTATAATGAGCTCGTCAGATGAATTGGACCATTCTACCGTCCTTCTTCTTCCTTTCCAACGCTGCATAACCGTGAAAAGGAGCATCCACTTTGAAAAACGGCCTTCTTAATTTCAAATTTACCACCTGCAGCACCTGCTAATCGCTCGGTTCACGCTGTTACTTCGTTACGTGATCGTACCGACGCTCCTTTTTAACATTTTTACTACCGCCATTACGAATTTATGTCCTTTTCTGGATCTTTGCCATACTTTTTAATTACCGTTTGCCTGTAGAAGCTATTAATCTTGGACGATGAGAGGTAAACTTTTGTTGTTCTTCAGAAAGAGAAGTCTTGTATGAATATTAGGCGAGAGACAAGTAGTGAACTTGAGTTAACCTGACATGATTGAATATCTGGCGATACTGTTAGCTTTTGGGAACATTACATTTGTTCACTAAATATCGTACGTGTATTTGCGATTTTATGTACGTACACACGTATATTTGACATAGACATGTATATTTGATCTACATACGTAGACATGTATATTTGAGGATGCTTTTACACGTACAACAATATTGAGAACCTTGAAGTATTCATCATGTGTATTAAACATATCAGGTCTTCTGTCACGATAGCTTTCGTTTCTTGCACGAATAGAATCTGTCTATGAGATTGTTATGAAGGTGTGAACAATTGATTATGAACTGAGCAATGAAGTCACCTATCCCTGAGATTATGTCATCGACCAGCAACTGCAGAAAAAATAGTGTATTTCCAACATCCGATCAGGGAGCACCCTAATAACTAGAACCTTGAATTTCAAGAGTGCAAATGGATTCATCAACTAATCGCCAGCCGCTCAGTGTTTAATGCTGATAACATTGGAATAAACCCATAGCTTTCGTACTAGGATTACTGTAGATCCTTTAATCAATTTTCCAGAGATGAAAACGAGCGTTGTAGTAGTAAGCTTCTCTGTTTTGCCCGAGTAAATTCGGAAACAGGAATGATCTACGAGCAATTTGAAGACTTCAGCAGCGAATCACCTCTCGATACGACGGTCGACCGCTCGAAAATGCCGGTGGAAAAAGCAAAACGATGCCTCTCGACGAAATAAATCGCGAAGGTAGCGGCAAACTACTCGTGCATGGACGGCGAAGTGCAATCTATCACGTCGTCCGACCGAACGCGAATTCTAGCTCCACTTTCGATGTTTTTCGGGAAATCGAGCCAGCAGGCAACGACTTTCATCACCGACACCGATGTTTTGCGGCTTTGCAGATACGTGTCGGGCCCGCGACCGACCGTTGTAAACGCGTCGCGTCCGTGAAAGCTTACGGGGACGCGGTTTCAGGTTTAACGACTTTCCCGGCTTGTTGCCGGATCATTCTGCGAATACGTCCCACCGAATCTAAGCTCCAAGTGTTTTGCAAGTGTCGGGAAATTGTCTGCGAACTGGTCCACCGGGAATTTAAATTTCATTGTCGAGCGATTTACGATTTGCACCAGTGACACTTTCATAGAAAGCACCCTCGCAAAGAACGTTCTTATTGAAAACGTACGTGTATCTAGAAGAATCGTTTTCCGAACACTCAGAGAAATTTTCGTACATTTATATTAAATCCTTTTGTACTTGTATATGAAATGTCAATACCATGTGTCTATAGTGATTTATAGAAACTTGAAGACGTTTTGCCTACAATTAATGAAAGATTATAAATTTACACTTGTCTAAAGTTAAGAATGTTATCAATATTACTCGGATAGAAACTAAATTGAAGAAAAATACAAATATATTATACAATAAATATAAAATAAGTGTAAGACTCTTCCTCCGTCTTCAACGAAGGTTCTACATCTATTAACCTCTTCAGTGATGATTTCTTTGGGGTCAGAATTTACAGTTTTAGTTCTAAATCTGTTACAACCATTAAACAAATTTGTACTGTACATCAAGTGACATGCACATAATATCTCCATATAAGTTCTTTTTTCTAAACGTCCACACATATCAGAATCTTAGAACAATATAAAAATAAATTTAGCTTGAAAACGTTTAGCTCCCAAGGGATTAATATTCGTTAAAAGTTCGTAGAGTTTTCGCATGTTGAACAGATAACAAGTTCAGGAGTAATGGCAGCGACTATAGAAATGCCGAAAAGAAGAGAAGCAAATGGAGGAGGGAAAAAGCGTCGTTGACACGACGTCTTGACGCGAACGAACCGAAACAAAAAGCTGACCCACTTGAATTTTTGGAAACTCGGGCGGAAAAAGCTGCATCGTCGACGAGAAAACCGCTGAATCCCTGCATTCCTCCAGGCTAGACGAAACAGTCTACTGATACACTGCTTTTCTTTTCCTTCTTCTTTTTTAATAATATTCAACCGCGCGTAAAATGAAACGTACGAATACCTTTTGTAACAATCGGAAGACTTCAAAATAAATTTTTGTCATGCCATTTCTCGGTTTCGTATTGCCATTTTTTAAAATCTCTTGACGTATCGTACATTGTTCTTTGGGAATTGTCTCAAAAATTTAGCCCGCCATTCAAATTACGGTGGTGGGTAAGTCTACGCGCGAGGGCAAATGGGTGATAGGTAGGCAATTTGTTGATTAGGAAGCTTGAAATTTTTATATTGCTTTATCTCTGAATGTTTCAATTGCCAAATTATCGAATTTCCAATTTCGCACATTTCCAAATGGCCCAATTACAAAATTCATCACAATTCCACATGTACCCAATTCACCATATCCCCAAGTTCCCACATTCCCCATTCCTCAGATGCCCAATTCTCCACATATCCAATTCCCACATACTCAATTCTCAATATTCCCAGTTCCCTACAACCCCAATTCCCAAACCCCCAAATCCCCATATCTTCAATTTCTCACATGTCCAATTCTCCACATATGCAAATCTCCACATGCCCAATTCTCCACATATCCAATTCCCACATACTCAATTCTCAATATTCCCAGTTCCCTACAACCCCAATTCCCAAACCCCCAAATCCCCATATCATCAATTTCTCACATGTCCAATTCTCCACATATGCAAATCTCCACATACCCAATTCTCTACATCCCCAATTCCTCACATCCTCAATTTCCCATATCCCCAAATCCCCACATCCCCAAATCCTCACATCTCCAAATCTCCACATCCCCAATTTCTGAAACGCCCAAATTTCAAACTTCCCAAACTCGCAATTGACATAGATCCAAAGTTCCAGCTGTGTATACTAATTCGAGTAATTCTAAATGCTCGCCGCTTTGATTTAAAGTAGTATTATTAAAAAGACGACCCGCAAAGATTGTTCAGAGCGTGTATTTTTGAAACGTGCATTCCGTTCCGGGTCTCCTGCGCGTAGTGGTGCTCGGAAAATCTCGGACCTTGTTATTAAAATACGCGCAGCGTAGAAAAGTTTAATGAAGCTTCCTCTGTATGGAAATTCGTGCGGAAAAATGCTTCGGATAAAAGTTGCCTCCACCTGGATAAAGGTAAAGAGAGGTTGCGCGTTCAAAATCGGGTTCCGCACAAATTTTTCGGCGACCATTCGGTGAAATGAACGCCACACGTTATTTATTTGATGGGAATACCTGGGAACGCCAGAAAGAACGTGGGAGCGCAATTTTACTCGCTTAAATGAATCCTTCAAAATTGATTTCGCAAATGGAACCCATGGTGGACCATTAATTTTGTCTCTTTTGAAGACACACGAAGATACATTACGTATATGTGCCAATACCAACTCCATACGAGAAAATTAATTTATTGAGATAGAAAGAAGTTACATTTTATTAATTATTACAAATTTCAAAGTCTCGTTATAAAAATTTTCAACGTTTCGAAACGCTGTCTCGACAATTACACGATCTTTCAGCAAATTGTTCACACGATCAATCCCAGCACGCAACGCGGCAATTAGCAGCAGAATGCTCGAAACTTGCCACGTTCTAGCAAATTAGACTTCATTCCTCGCATGCAAATCTTGCCGCGTAGCGAGAGGAGCAGACGAGGCGCAACAATACAATTTTCCCGGCGCTTAATTCGCAGACAACGCGAGTAGCCATGCGAAACGAGCTGCTTCTTCAGGAAGATGCGGAGATAAGCTTATCAGGAAAGAAGAGGCTGGAAATGTTCGCAGCTGGCCGCTGTTAAAATACACCGAGAATACCGGTGACCACCGGAATGAAACCTTTCGTACAGCTACCTCGATGAAGGCAGGATACTGACCGTCATTGTGCAGCCCCTGAGATTTCCGCAGAAATACGACATCCGGTGTTCAAGTGTCTCGTGGCTTTATTACTCTCCACTATCTTTCCCGTAAATAATGTTTATGGACCAAGTGTCTTCCACTATAATAATTAAACAGAAACTTCTTTCATTTTTAATTTCATGGTTACTTTTGGAAGGTTAATTTTGATTGCAGCTCTTCAAAGATATTTACACGTATGTGGATATGTGAGACCGAATACAGATTGCTTTTAAATTCATCAACCAGAAGTCACATGTGCATGTCACAAATATTTTTGCATATTATAAACTCTTTTCTTATTTATTCGTATAATTGCAGATTTAGAAAGAGTGTACTTAAAAAGAGTATCCATAAACAGACAATAGTAGAACATTTAAAAATAATTCATAAAATTTTAAATAATTGCAAGGAGTGAAATATGAGTGATTGTGGGTTAAGCAGATGTAGCGATTTTCTTCTGCACTTTGTAAATGGCGCGGCCTCGTGACCTCGAGCGGTAAGAAAATAAAAGAAAAGTATACTCTTTCACACCGCATATCACGCGGCAAACTCGTGGAGCCGAGTTAATTGCCAGATTCCTGAAAGTTTCACCCTTCAATTAGATCTTCCGTTCAACGGCCAGCTGGCAGCCGCTAAATCATGATAATCATCGGAATCGAGTTACGGAAGTTAACAGCACTTCCCTTGCTAAGAGAAAAGTTGACTAATCAAGTAAATAGCCACCCCTACCGTCTGGTACAGGTTTTCTTTAATCCTAACGAAAATTTAATGAACTACGGCTCTATTACCGCGTTTCAGATTGCAACTCATTCTCGAGCTTCATTATTAATTCCCTGTGTGTTGAGGTCGATATTAATTTGATAAATTACGAAAGACGCTAAAAGACCATATTTTTTACCGACTATTTGGATGATTGTCCATGGTTTATTCTCAAACGTTTACGGCAGAGTATAGAGGGGAATTAAACGTAAAGACACGCGATGAAACACCGAAGATATATACTCGATAGACGAACCGTTGAATCCCCACTTTTACGAGGGACACTCGGACGTTTACGGGCTGCGCATAAAGCTAGCTTTTGTGAACTAGAACGGCGCGATACGCGAACTTGATGTACTTAATGCACGTGCTTCGTGGCATTTAGAACTTTCCCGATAACACCGCGTAACCTTCCGTAATGCCCCCCGGTGCTTATCGGTTATTTAGTGCAAGTGGCCACTGCAAAACGACCAGCGAGTTTGCTCCTCCGTGCGGGAGCTTCTCCAAATGTTTGTTCCTTTTGCAACAGTTTACGGCAAAGTAAGCTAAGGAAAAGAGACGAGCGAGAATGCGACGTTCTTGATATACCTTACTATGATGCATATACTCTTTCGACCGATAAGAACTTTACGAATTTTTTTTAGCGAAGTTGGGGAGTTGTGTTGGATCAGTTGTAGAGAGATATGGAGGTGCAACATTTAAATTGTTAAGTTGTTAGGTTGTCAACTTGTGAAGTCAAATTGTCAAGAGGCAAATTCCCAAATCGTGAAAATGAAAGTACTTGTTCAGGTACCAAATCCCTACTTTCCGAATTTCCAAAACGTGAAAATAATGAATTTCCAAAATGCCAAATCCCCAAATCCCAAAGGTAATAAATTGAGGTACCAAATCCCTACTTCCCAAATTCCCAGAGTACCGAATCCCTAAATGCCCAAATCCCAAATCCCAAAGGTAATTGCCAAGGTACCAAATCCCCAAAACGTAGAAATAACGATATCCCAAAGTACCACATCGCCAACTCCCAAATTCTAAATTTTCCAAAATAAATCCCGAAAATCGCAACTTGTCCCACCGATCGAATGTTGCAATGGACTATCGAAAGGAGGCATTCGAGCACGATTATCGGTACGTCACATATTGAGACACATTGAATTAATACTAGTCCCGTGTTACACAATAGTTCGGAAGCTGTTTCTCCCCGCAGTATCTTCTGTCTCTGCCACTACCAATTACAGAAGCTCCGTTGGAAACTTAGGCACAGGCACATAGCCACGTCAACACTACCTGTCCCATCTAACGTAACTTCGATAATAACGTTTCGAGCTCTCGTCGTCGGCAGCTAACGAAGTTGTCGGATGGGGTAGAATAAGTTTTTTCCCAGAGTCCACCGATACTTTTACATCGAACGAATTTCTCCCGTACAGTTTTCACGAGTTTCGCCGGCCTTCTTTTCCCTTCGTCGATAACTAACTGCAATTATATGACGATAATTGGCAAAGTAACTCTCGACACGGCCGTCTCTCGATCGAGATCGCATTCTCGCTTGCATCTCGCTTGAGATTCGTACACGATTCGTCTTCGAATGAAAATTACACGAATGGCTACTTGTTATCCTGGTCACGAAGTTGACGAGCAATCAGGACGATTTTAATGAACAAATTTCTGGGATTAATGAAGGACCTCGTTCAGATGGTAGAAGTTCGATTCATGGTGTTCAACGATCGTTTTTGGATTCTTGTGGATTCATACAATTGGGTCAAGCTATAACTCGAATAGTTTAGGTTTATACTATTCGTTAAATAGTGACATTTAGGTACACAGAATTTAGAAGTATATATATTATCTTCTCTAGTGGGCGTTTAGGTATTACAAGACCACCAACGGTGGCAGTTAGGCATCATCTCAGAAGTACACGTGCAACCTCGAATAATGTTCAGGTATTTGAACTTCCTGAATAGTGACACTTATGTACCGAGAACATAGAAGTACAAGTACAACTTTGAACAGTAAATGTTTAGATACATAAAGTCCTCCCATAGTGACTCTCACAGTAACCATAGCTTAGAATATACAATCATGAACATAAATAAGCAATCTTAGACATCCAGAGCCTCAAATACTTGTACACAGATACCAAAAACACTCGAACAAATAATAAAAAGTCATCGATTAAAATAACGAATGCCATTACATCCCCGTATCTCCGAGACCAAAGCGCATAACCTTGATTGCAACGCACATAACCTAAAAGTATAAAAAATTAAGAGTCATTGTTGCGTCAGTACGAATTTCGATCGCAGATCCGTTGAGAGACAAGGGATCAATTCAGACAAGTTCGATGGATTCGAATCGATGAAAAGTGAGGAAAGAAGCGTAAAAATTTCTCACGTGCGTGTTTTACGGGGGATATCAAAAATGGCGGGCAGTATTCAAGCGTCTCGAGGTTCCTTTTCGTCGGACGAATAACGATAGACGGAGCTTTATTCTCGCACGGCCTTCACGTACATCTATTTTTTTTCCTTTATTCTCGCGGCGAAGTGTCTTATAAACTTTCCGTTGGCTGGCGAAATTGTTCGTGCCAAATGCACGGCCCGGATCCGCGGGGCTGCTTGGAAAATTTATGGAGCCGTTTTCATCGCGGCGATATTGGCGGAAAATTGCCGGAACGTTCGGATCCGGCAGCGCTTTCTTCGCCGCGGATAATCGACCTCGATTCCGATCAGAATGTTTAACAATTTCGTCGCGGTCTTGCGCAGAACGAACCACGGAAATCACGGTCCTGGCCGAGGACGGATATTTTTATAGTTCAGCCTTCATTGGCTGGCTAACGGTGGCTATGCATTCATTAGAGGCCGCAGAATGTGCTTTCGAAAATAAATACGCGGCATCGGGCAAACCCGTGTGAAATTAGTTTTCTTTAGACCGCTTCTCCCGGCTCGAGGGTAAAATGAAACTTCGCACAAAGGACAAACTCAAATATCACGTTTAATTAGGCCGCGTGTAACACAAACGCCGGGACAACGGAATAGCGACGCGAGTGTAAATTGAACTGCGGGCTACTCGCGTTCAGAATTTTTACCCGGGCAAACTTTCTCAACTTGCGATGCGATGCGCGATCGAAACAAGTTTTCTTCACTGTCCTTGTTTTGCGAAATACAAATTATGGGAGCTGTTGCGAATTTAACTTGTATTTTCATTTACTGACTACTGGTTGTTGGAAAGAGTCTAGGGGGAATATGGGGCTGTGGAGGAAGTTGGGAAGAGAGCTTAGAGATGAGGAGAATTTATCTCGTTTCTTAAGAATTAATTAATTTTAAAAATTGTGGAACCTGAGAGGAACTCGAAAACTAGGAGAACCTAGAGACAAGGGAAGTTTAAAGATTAGGTTTAGGGAAGCTTAAGAACTAATAAAGGTTAGAAGTCCTAGAAATTAGGGGAATTTAGAAACTAAAAGAGTATAGAAACAATCAAGAACTTAGAACCTAGAAAAATTAGAAATATAAAAATATAGAAATTCGTAGTCCTCTTTTCCAATTTCCACCTCTAGAAGAGCCCTGAAACCGGGGGTGTGATCCCTGGAAAGAACCTAAATAAAATCTGAAGTCCTGACAGTGAACAAGCACCAATAATAAAACGCCTATAATCGAAGAATTTTATAAAGGTTGAAATGGTTCATCGACGCATACCGCCATCAAATATTTTTTAATTTACGAACCGAGGTCCACACATCATCGCTTTGGACGTAATATTCGAATGCAAGGGTCTCTCTTTTAAACCGATTATTAATACTTCCCCCAAAGTGTTACGAACAAAGGTTGTAAAATTAATTTAGGACGGTGGAAAGAATCTGTCGATATTCTGTTGTTATTAATTTTGCAGGCGAAATAGAAATGCGATATTATTCCGGCGTACAAAGGGTTGGAAATTTTTCAAGCGCCTCAAACGACCATCGGTAAAAAGAGGTAAACATCGTTACAAGGAGACATTGTTACAGTTAAAAACCAACCGTGACATATTCATTATCCTGTGTAGGACGCGTTTGCGGAGACTGTTACACGCGCGGAAGATACTCGGGCGAAATTAGATCCTTCCGCAGGGTGAATTTAGTCTGAATGTTGTCTTCTCGGTGTTCGTCCACTCTCGCCGATAACGACACTGGATAGAAGTCCAAGCTTGTTTAATTAAGAACTTCGTTTTGGCCGCTGTCTAGGTTCTACCGTCGGTCTTTTTACTCCTCGAAGGGATGTTCATCGATTTTGTTGCTTTAAATTAATCGGGGGGTGGTCTCGCTTTTTCTGACGATGTTGAGGTGACGAAGAATTATCGTACAAAAAAGTCGCTTTCTTCTCGGTAGCAGTTAATGTACAACATTTAATATCTCTTGTTTAGTCTAGAAATTCTGGATACTCTGAAGGTTTTTTTACCACGAAATACTGAGAAAAATTCTGTGACGACATTGCTAAGATGGTGGGAATTTTTGTCTAATTTAATAACAGAATAATTGAACTAAAATTCCAGATTTCTTACAAAGGTTGTCACGATACTTTTATTAAAATAAATTGTTTTTTATTTTGTTAAAATAAAAGATAATTTTTTATTCTACTATATTTGTTTTTTTTTACATATTTAATTCAGTTTATTCTTTATTTTATAACTTAGTTCAGTATGTTTTCAATGTTTAAGTATTATGATAAATAATGTTATTATGTCAAGTGCGTTTGCTTGAGAGCCCCAGAAGTTTAACGACAACCACGTTGTCGAAAGTTGCAGGAACTCTTCAACTAGATGCTCTGTAATTAATTGCATAATAAATTAAGCGTTGCATTCGGTTCTTTGTGCAATTTATAAATTGTCCTGTAATGTCTCCTCAGTCGCAATTGTTCGCTCTCGGTTTCAAGTTTGTAGTCAAATTGTTCCATACTAACTTCGGCAATTACTGTTGAACAACAATTATATAGCAATATTGTACAATTCCAGAATTCTTGCACTTCAAAAACTCCATAGAACTTTCCGGCGTGGTTTATCGATTCCTCGAACTGCTACGACCATGTGACCACAATGGAAACTTTATGCGGCAGATAATTAACGATAAACACTTCCAAAAAAGTTAGCCGAAAACAATTTATTAGAATCGACTACACTTCCTAATTATTATATAATCATTTCATAAAATTTTACACGCTAACACGTTGCAGGATAAATATTTTATTCCTAACCTATAAATGCATTCAAGAAACTTATGTAGAGATATTTTACATTTTAATTTTTTGCTTGCATTACTAGGACATTTTTAATAACAATTACTAAATACATTAAGAATTAATAAACTGACTAATGAAGTAAATGAGTGATACAAATAAATGTGCTATTAACAACAGAACCAGCCAGTCAAAATGGCGGATTTCAAGCTGCACGTTGTGTTGTACTTCGATATTTGCTTATTGCTTCAATGTATTTTCAATTGAAAAGTAAATGTACGTTTTACGAATAGTTGTAAACTAAAAACAGTTAAACTGACGGTCTATTGGCGAAGTTCTTAAAGCCAAAGAGCCGTGTATCCCAGTCATGAATCGATCCTTGGTTAGTCCTGGAATATCCTGACGTCCCAATGCGACGACGAAGTTGACCCAGATTTCGAGGGAAACTTTCGTGAAAGTGTGGCCGGCAAGCAGTAGCCACGAACCGTTGAAATTTATGAATCGTTAAAAGGACGTTAGCCAAGAGACGTATGTTCCTAACGTGATGCTCCTCTTGAACGGTCTCGGTGGAAACGAACTCTCGTGTGCAGTCATAGGCAAACAGGATTAAAGGGATCTGATCCTGGAACGTTAAATACTCGGCTCCTCTGTCTGTCCTGTTCCAACGGTGAACACCAGATCGAACTTCTACTTTGAGTCACGGGCTCGAGTTTGTCTAATTCATGTAACGTGTTTGCGGATGATCAAAGGAACAGGAAAATATCATTTCGAAGTTTCACGGAAGATGAATCTGCACGTGGAAAGCAAATAACATGTTCAAGTTCCTGGGTTGACGTTTCCATTTTTCAATTAATAGAGAATTCGCTCGTCTACGAATTTCGAGGGATAATTCGATTGCTAAAATTAAACTTATCAATTAGGTTTATCGTTGATGAGTTACGTTATTGAATTTTTAAAATTATTTTATGTAATATTTTAGTATAAGGTACATTCAAAGAAAATTATCAGTTTTAGGATATGGAAAAGTCTGATGCAATTTCATGACATAAAAGTATCACAAAATGGTGCTTATGATACGTCAATTTAAAGCTTAAGGTCTTACAAAAATGACTGTGTATGTGCCCCGTTACTGTTCTTAATATAAAATGGCTGACTGCCAGTTATAGCAAGTAATGATTAATGTTGGAGCATATGAAGTCTGCTACAATTTGATGACATAAAAGTTTCACAAAATGGTGCTTATGATACGTCAATTTAAAGCTGAAAGTCTGAAAAAGATGACTGTAGAAGTCCCCCGTTACTGTTCTTAATATAAAATGCCTGACTGCCAGTTATAACAAATAATGATTAATTTTGGAACATATGAAGTCGGCTACAATTTCATGACATAAAAGTATCACAAAATAGTGCTCATGATACGTCAATTTAAAGCTTAAGGTCTGACAAAAATGTCCATATAAGTACCTCGATAACATTCTCAATATAAAATAACCGAGTGTTACTTATATTAAAAAGTAATTAATTTAGAAACATGCAAAGATCAGAAAAATTTGAGGACCTAAAAAGCAGTCACAGAATCGATCACACTCGATCCCCACGTACATCCCTGTGTTTCCAGTTGATACAAAGCATTTCTAGTTAATACTAGTCGGTACTATTGGTACTTAAAACTGTAATATAGTACCCCGAAGTTATTTAAGCACCGACCCAGCGACGCCCACTTGGCATTTAATTTGCCAGAACTCCGTACTCAAAGGGATAAGACGATTTGACGCGAAGTTGTACGATCGAGTTACGAGTATCGGCTCGATATGCGAGTTAATCGTAATTCTCCAGGGAGTTTAGATCGACTAAATGATGGAAATTACGCTGCAAGATAATCGAGCTTCAAAGAGGAGTTGTAATACGTAATACTAGACGCAATTGCGAGACTATGGTTCACCGATATGCCAAGAAGTTTCGCTTTCATGGAAATTACGCTCCGTTCCCTGATCACTTGGCTTTGCTTGAGCGGGGTATATCTAGTGACATGTAATTGTCTATGCACGGATGCGATATTCTTGTTTAATGAAGAACAATTTTGCGATTAATAATTGTTATTATATGACCCGTTACATCGAAAACGTTTGAATAAAGTTTTATAAGATTCTTCGCAGGTAAACTTTAATTAAATCACCATCAACTCAGTCTAAAATTCTTCATTCGACATAAGAAGCTTGAAGAAATCTTTCCGCCAGTCATCAATTTTTAATCACGGCTCTTCGAGATAATTTCTGAATATTTAACGATAAAACCTGGGTATTTCATCGCGAGCAATAAATCATTCGTCGCGAGTGTTAAAAAATGAAAAGCAAGGAATTATTACACGCAATTCTATCAGAAGATAATGGAATTTACCTCTCTTTTGCTTGAAGTACCACGATCGATCCACTCATGAAAAATGCACGCAATTTAAAGAATAAAAAGAAATTTATCCGAAGAATTATTAAAAATTGTGTCGAGAAAATAATGTCGGAGGTAATTTGATAGATGAACGCGATCGACGTTCGCGAATGCAGCGTTTTAAATCTCTTTCAAGCCCTTCCTTCTCGAGGGTGCATCCTTCAGCCTGAGATCAGCAATTTAAAATTCGCCGTGTGACAAAGAAGCTTAACGACGTAAAGAGACGTAGAACAGCGTGTCGGGGCTCGATGCGACGCGTTAACGACGCGTTGCGTTCGATCCTCCTCATCCTACGGGCCTTTTATGGAACACGTAACGAGCTCGTTCCATTAGAGGAACTCTGACCTGATTCTTTCTTCAGGGCACAGTTGATCGCCAACTTTCAAAGACCCGCTCGTGATTAACAATCTCCGTCTCGCGATGCGGTTGTGGCAAGTGTCCTTTTTTATCTTATTCCCCTTTCAGTATCGTCTCAGCTTCTTTTGATTATACGGAGATACGGAGTGGTACAGTTATTGATCGCTGTGCGTGACTTCCGGTTGATACTGTGCAGTTACTGTCAAGTTAGATACCTTATACTTGTAGCTATGCCTTTGTAAGGACATCCTTTGTCGTTCATCTTCGTTTTAACGATGCTCTGCATAGGTTTCTGAGTGTATGTGAATCTGAGGATGTGGGAGGTACACGGATTTTAGGATGAAACTGGGAATATTCGGTTTGGGGATCGAAGAATCTGGTGCTGCAAATTTGGGGGTATAGGGATTTAGGGATGTAGGGATCCGGGGATGTAGGAATTTGCGGATGTAAGGATTTGGGTATGTAGGGATTTGGGGATGTAGGAATCTGGAGATGTAGAGATTTGGAAATGTGGGGATCTGGGGATGTAGGGATTTGGGGTTGCAGGGATCTAAGAATGTAGAGATGTGGGGATGTAGAGATCTGGGAATATAGGGATCTGGGTATGTAGGGATCTTGTGATGTGAGGACCTGGGGATGTAGGCATCTGAGAATATAGGAATCTGCAAATGTCGAAATTTAAAGATACAGGGGTGGAGGAATCTAAGATATAGAAATACACGGACATAAAATATCGCATAATATAACCTCCAAATTAAAAAATACACATGTTGACATACCACACACTTTCCACGATAAAAGAATTGAAAGTATCAGTCCACAGAAAACGTATTATGTCTCCACAACGAACGTTGAATTAGCAGGCAGGAAGTGTATTTCGGAAAGAACTGGCCAAACGTAAGAGGATACATTTGAGAAGTCTATGAATAAATTTTGACCGATCGTGTTGATTTGGACGCGGCGGTATTTTGAAAGTTCGTCCGATAGAGCACGAAAGCATTGCCCCACGAGAATAAACACGAAAAGAAGATTGCTGGATTGCTTTGGCGAATTCGAAGAGTTGCGAAAGTCGCGTCAGAAATTGGAGATGTTTGATTGGGTTGCGTCGGTGGAATAAAAGTATCGACCAGACTCGGGACCAGAATCTGGGTGACTCTGGTTTCGCCACGGAATTCCTCTCTGACTTTTTTACCCACCGTGACATACTTCTCGTTTGTAAAATGTAGTATAGGGATATGTAAATGTTTCTTGTTGCTTCTTCTTCTTCCTCTGGAATTCTGCCCGAGTTCTTGCGGTCATTCTGAGAACTTCTTTAACTACCGATTTCAACTTTTTTATGACGACCTCTGTGTCGCCTCTAATAATTCATTCTTGCGTTCACAAGTATATATTCACAAATACCAATCGACAAATATGTATTCTGTAATATGCATCTTTTAACATGAATTTTTAAATCTGAATTTTTAAATATGAAATTTAAGAATACGAATTTATAAATATGGATCAGCAAACATGAATGTGCATATCATCAAATATTCATGAAATTAGAAAATCAGCGAGCAGGTTTCAATTTTCTAAATGTAGAGTATGTTTGCATGACATTTGTCGTTCTCCATTTAGAATTTGCGATTAAAATTTCAAGTAGAAGCTGCGAACAGTGTACGATACGATGGAAAGCAGCTCGATGAAATACCTTAACAAGATAGCTTTCAAATTCTTTTTTATTTAAATTAGAAGACGCTGTTTTTTCGCCGTTGAAAAAATAAACTGTCTGTTCTTCCTTCAGTTTATCCTCGAACTTAAAACAGCTCGAAATCTCGAGCACCTCGGCTTCCGGCGAGAAAACGTACAAACTTTCAAACTTTTTTAAAGTTTTCTAATAACACTCGGTATTATCCTCACCTTCAACCCTCTTCGTTAATAAATCACCCTGGTAAATGAAAAAATTTGAATCACTGTCTCGTTCTTCCCTCAAAATTGCGTTAAGCTTGTCCTTAACAAAATTTCACTTTCGCTCATTTAACTTCAAGATTTGATTTCAAAATTTGACTTTAGTAAATTCAACTTTAAAATTTGACTGTAAGTACTTAGTCAAATTCGTACGTCACATGGTCCAAATTTCAAATTAACATCTCGCACTGGAAATTTTTTCATTCCCAAAAGTGTTTCGTCTGAAAATTTGAAAGCATCGTTGTACGTCATAAGTCTGAGTGCAAAGGTCACAATTAAGTTGACCGTGTCGTAGACGAACAAACGGTTCTGCGTTTCGAACGAGAGGCTGAAGAGGCGAATGTTAAACGTCGAGGAGGTAAACGTTGAAGAGATAAACGTGAAAGCAAGTTGAAAGTTGGAAAAAGGAAAGTAAAAGGGTTATATGATGAAGGCGCACGGTCGTACGCGCAGTTAAAGCACTTCATGACATATTGAAACGCTCGACCAAAGCGTACTGGCGGTGAAACACTCTCGGGGCAGCTCGTGAGCGTTTATTACTTCAGAACGAGAATGGAGGAGGAAAGGCTGGGCCGGATGTGAGCAGGTCGTCGCAGGGAAGAGCCGGAAACGGCGTGCAGGACCGTGTTAAATCGCGTAATCACGGTGATATTTGAGTTGCCGCGCAAGGGAAATTTCATTCGTCTACGGTTGGCAAGTGGCAGCTGCCCGAGACCCGTTGCACTCTGTAGACATAATTACGCGTCTGATTAAACGTTAGAATTGCAAGTCAACCGAGATTTGTCACTAACGTGTGTGATCTTGCGGTGTCCCTATCGGACGTGTCTACTGCAGCTATTCGGCCCGCAATGGATCGCATTGTAACTCGGTCACGGTGAAACGCGGACAGCTTGCGGGAGTTTCAATCGACGTAATTCTATTGATCGAACGAATGTAATCGACTTATCATAATCGTTGTATCCGTACTTTTTATCGCGACGATAATTTTTCATGTCGAACGTTCGATTCTTCTGCAACTTCAATGTGAATGCAAGATTTTTAAGGTTATGTTATCTACTCGGTTATTGGAAATGTTGATCGGTTAAGTATTATTGTTCATTTGGTACAGTTAGCACATCTCGCGTTAGGGGATCTAATAGAGATATGGAGGAATAGGAATTTGGGGAGAAAGGAATCTGGAGACTTAAGAACTTGGGGAGAAAGGAATCTGGGGACGTAGGGATTTGGGAGAAAGGAATCTGGAGACGTAGGAATTTGGGGACGTAGAAATCTGAGGACATAGAGACCTTAGGATATACAAAATTTGGAAGATTACAAATCTAGGAATGTTGGGATCTGGGGGTGCAGGAATTGGGGGACATAGAGATCTGGGAATGCAGGAATTGGAGGATGTAGAAATCTGGAGATGCTGGAATTGGGGGATATAGAGACCTGAGGATGCAGTAGTAGAGGTGGGGGATATAGTCCCCAAGTAGAAATTGGAGAATGTAGAGATCTGGGGACGTAGGAATTGGGGATGTAGAGATCCGAGGATGCAGGAATTAGGGGATGTATAAATCTGCAGATGCAGGAAATTTCCAAAGTCCCAAACTTCCAATCCCCAAATTCACAATTGTCCAAATCTCATAATTTTCAACTTCCCAAATTTCCAAATATTCGAAATTTTCAAATTCTTACATTCCCAAATGTTCAAACTCACGATCAATTATACAACTCACCACCAATACGGCGTTTCAATATTATCACCAAATATCGATAACCCGATAATATTGACACAGGTTGGTCCGCTGAATTTTCCACGAGGTAAACGAACCTAATCTGACGCGCAACACGCACCAGGAAATTCAGCTGGATGTTTTTCGTATATTATACCCTTACGATATATCACACGCGGCCGTGTAATAATGTTACACAGGGGTTGTCACAGGTGTCTGACAACGGGAGACGGAAACATTACGTTGTTCATAAACTCCTGTGGGATGAAGGGTTGAAATTGTGTCGAATGCACAGCGATCTACACCCCGATGTCGCATGCAGCTACGAACATGATAGAATCTGTTGTGAAAATCTGTCAGAAAGTCGCATCACTATCGGGAGACCTGTTTTTTGCTATTTATATTCGCAGACGTAAACGATTAAATTTTACATTTTGAAGAAAAATATTTGTTGTAAAATTGAAAGATTGCGTTGTTGTTGTAACGGAAACAAAGATACACCGGTTGCGATTTATGTAATTCGATCATTGAACGATTAACATTTTACGATCGCAATATTTTCGAACGGACATTAATAACGCGGGTCACGTGAAACTTTTATTTGAACAATTTACGATAACCGTAAAATTCCCAACACGCTCGTGTAATATAAATGCACGATTTAACCTAAAAATTTCGGGTGCGATGAAAATTACACGTTCGTAACTTTTCACGGTTTTAACTGAAATTACACGAATCGATTGCCTTAAATTGCTTTTAAATTACGGAAACATTTAACGGATTAATACGAATGAAGGTATCTAATTATATCAGTTTGATTCGAATAAAATCTGAAGAATCTTTGGCGAATAAGGTATGTTATAAATTCGTGTAATGCAATTTACAATGCACATGTTTAACTACAGTTCCATAACTCGCAACGAATTCGTATCGAAAAGTATTCCGGAAAGATTCGAAACTTGCCTAAAACTATGCTCGAAACAAGCAGGAATGCGATCGACGCGTAAACTGTTTGCAAATAGGCCACAGGCGCGAGCGTGAATCCGATTTGGTGAAGAGTTTAAAAAGTGCCGCTCGAAAACCGGAGAAAGTTTCTCTTAATTAAACGTTCGTCGAAACTCGAACGACCGCGGAATTTAATTAACATCCTGCCCGCGTAAGAGTACCGACTCCGCGTGAATTAAGGGTTGAAGACGTTGATTGAACACCGTGGTGAAGAGCAACTAGTCCACTCTTCCCTTTCGATAATTTAGAATGAAAGTCTTGTTTCAATATTCTTGTCTGCAAAATTTAGATCAATCAGAGATTCTAGTTAAAATATACATTTCATATATTTTTTACATCAAAGGCTCCCAGCTTCTTTAATATTTAATACCATAAACATAATATTAAATTCTATGTTACTAAAAGTTGTTTCGCATTTTTCATTTTCTCTGTAAAATTTGAAACGCGTGAGCTGTTACATTCTGACTCTCAGAAGATGCATAAATGTGAAATTCTGAAAAACTGTTTCAAGTTTTCTTGTTGTAACGGAGGATGCTTTTGATGGTGAGTTTTAACGCATAAATGTTATGTTTGTAGAAGGAAGATGAACGAGATGGAGCAGATTCCTGAAGGTTGAGAGCGAGTGGATCCTTGACATGACCGGCTGGAGAATGCAGCCGACTGCATCGGCGCTCGGCGTCATCGCCATTGTCTCCGTCATGATCACTATCACAGCTTCCGGTTAGTGCTTCTATCGAATTATGTGGATTAACCTTAGATACTGCAAGTTGCTCTTACAGATTTTTAGAATTGTGCTTGTTCATTTTTAGTCTTGGAAATTCTTACAGATTCTTGGAGGTTATAATTCTTATAAATTGTGATTGTTGGAAATTTTAATCCTTGCTGGTTTTAGTACTTGCAAATTTTAATTTTGGCAAATTTTAATTCTTACAAATTCTACTTCTTGCAAATTTTAATTTTAGCAAGTTCTACTGCTTACAAATCTTAATTTTGGCAAATTTATATTCTTGTAAATTTTAATTCTTATAAATTCTAGTTCTTACAAGTTTTAATACTCACAACTTCTGATTCTTACAAATTATAATTCTTACAAGTTCTAAGATCCACAACTTCCAATTCTTACAACTTTTAATTCCAAGAAATTTTAATTCTTACAATTTCTGCTTCCATCTTCCACAGCTTCCATAAAAATTCTACTTCCATCCCCCACAACAAAAAATTCTACTTTGCCAATTCTTAAAAATTCCAAAACATTGTCGCCTTACAATAATTTCACCATATCGGTCTTCCACATTCTGCACTCGTTACTTTGTTATTATGTACGAGGTACTTTAGCATCGTTATCGAAATTTTTCGACCGTTTTCAATGAAACACGATTATTTACTCAGGCCACAGGTATCGCCACGTAAGCGGTTCCGTTCGGCCGGACAATAAACGCTTTGACCGTTTACCGTGCTCGATCGATCCGACGAAAAAAACGCACGACACACCAGCAGAAAGATCACAGTTCGTCGCTTTTTATGACGTGGACCACCAACCGGAAATAATCTCGGAAAATTCGTTTACGCGCAAACAGCGCCTATCGAAGATCAGTCGTGTTCACGGTCGAAAATAGATTACTGTCTTTTTGTAAGAAAACTGACTCTACAAAATGGTTCCTTCCATTTGTTAATTCCTGACAATAGTTCTCATATTTCCGTCTCTTCAAATTTTATTTTTATTTTAAAATTAAAATGTAATTACGTTGGAGAAACTTTAATAGAACTCATTGTCAGATAACAATCTTTGAAACATCAAAATCCTATTTCGAGTTTGAATCTCATTTTGGTTAAAATTATTTATGTAACATAGTTCCCATATTTTCGACCTGATTGCTCCAAATTTTATTTCGATTTTAGAATTAAACTGTAATTAAACTGGAGCTACTACGATTCAGATGGTTAACCTCAAAATTTGAGGTTAACATTAATTTTACTTCTAGAACTTTGTTATCTATTTCCATAAGTCATCAATTTCTACAACATTCTTTAACAATTCTTATAAAATAATATACAGAAGCAGTGCAAAATTGGAAAAATTATAACAATTACGAAAGATAACCTCAATTTTAGAATCCACCATTTTGTTATGCGGTTACACAATTTTATCTTGGATGATTCTTAAGAAAGCATTTCTGTACATTTAAGTTTATGATTTAATGTAAGATTTAACTACAATTTTTAACCAATTTTAATCGTTTTTTAAAATGAAAACGCGTTTAAATTTTCCGGTTGTCAACTTTGTCTTTATAACTCTTCAGGAACAGTCTTTTGTTTTGATTTTTATCAAACCAACACATTTGTCTCCTTTTCAAATGTTAAGACATGAATAATCGATCGATGATTCCTCGAATCCTTTGATCCACTCTAACGCTAGATCTGTTTTTCATTCTCGCACAAACTTTCTTTGTTTGCGTTCGTTTCTGTAAACACGTTTTCAGCCGCCATCAGTCATGATAAAACAATCAAATGGAGGAAAAAGCATCACGACAGAGAGCCGAAAAACTTTCCGACGACCGGCAAGTTTAGCAAAAATGGCCCGTGGAACTCGCGAGCTACAAATCCGTTCGTGAGATCTGTAAATTATGATCGATGAGCTGCGTTACTATAGGAATTAGTATAAGTTACTATACGAATCTGGGGATCTAGGGATTTGAAAATACAAGCCGTTGCACAAAAATTATTTACACTATCGAATAATAAAATCCCGAAAGCTTGTTTATTATTTTTGAATCAATGAAACTTCCATTCAAAAGGGATAAATAAATTCCTCCAATCACTGAAATTCAAAATAAAATTTTTGTTGACCGACGTAGCATCGTTAAAAGTAACGTCCAGTTTTGAACTATAAAAAAATTTGAATTTTGCCGAAACAATTTTAATCCAGCAACATTGCTAACAAAAAATAACATCCAATTCAAATATGAAATATTAGAAAAATGAAATTTTATTTGATTGGTAATTAGCTCTTCCGGTAACGAACTCGATACGTGTATTAAAAGGTTTTGTTTACTGGAGAGAACAACAAATAAAGTTTGGATAAAACTAAATTCATGCCACGGCCACAATGGCGTTACTCTCAAATTCACGTTGCAATTTCAATCGGCCGGAAGGAAAAGTCGTGACAGACGATCGGGCGAAAATCCAGTTTAAACAATAACTCTGAGAAACAAAGGGCGACGTAGTATTTGATCCACGGTGATATATCATGAAAAAGGTATAGAAAATCGTCGAGTTGCTACTGGTCTTGTTTCTTCGAAAATCAGGTCAGAAGTTCTTCAATCTTCATTTTCGTTCTTTGTCTAAGTTCCAGGCAACTTTGTCTCGAGGTTGTAGAAACGATTCTGTTCTTTTACCAACAAATGTTACTGTTAATGGAGAAAGGTTCCACGATAAAAATTCCTTTTAAATCCTTTCACTTTTAACATTTGCTTTTTTCTGTAGGTAAAAGCTTTGTTTATGAATGGTGTATGCTGTGTGGGGCAGTTTGCAATTATTTCTTTTTGAATTTTCTTCGTGTTTTGCGGTTCTGTTGAAATAGACTTCAATGAAAATTGTGCAGCGTTGTGTAGTGGAGGAATTGTGGAAAAGAAGCGAGGTTGTGGAAAAGGTTTGTAAGAAGAGGTTGTAATTTTCACGTTCACAAATTCTTAGTCCTCTAAATTCTTAGACCTGCAAATTCACAAGCTTTTAAATTCTCATGTCCCCAAGTTTGTATGTTTCCAAATTCTCAAATTCTGGAATTCTTACATTGCTAAATTCTCACATCCCCGAATTACTGTGTGTCCAAATTCTCACATCACTGAATTTCTAAATCCCCAAATTGCAAATAGCGAAGTTCCACCTATCTAAGATCTACATCCCCTAGTTCCACTTACCCAAGTTCTACTTCCCCAAATTCCACATCCCCAAATTCCAAAGCCCCAAATTCCAAAGACCCAAATTCTAAAGCCCAAGATTCCACATCCCCAAGTTCTACGTCCCCAAATTCCTCACACGTGAATCTCACACACCCAAGTTCCAAATCCCCAAATTCTAAACTCCCCAATTTCTCACATTCTACTTTCCCAAATTTCCAAACTCCTAAATTTCTAAATTTTTAAATATCTAAATATCCAAATATCTAGATACCAAATTTGCGAATGTTACATTTGTACCAAAGCTTTCATTAGCCGCGGTACGTAGGAAAAATGCAGGATCCGGACGTATGGTGAAATAAAGAAAGTTTGAAACGGAAGTTTGAAGAGAACAAATCGTTGGTACGTGCTTGAAGAGCGGTAGAAAAAGGAGTCGATACTCGAGAAGGAAAACGTGGGTGGGGCACAGTACCTACGGGAGATACCGAGCTTCGACGTAAAATTACAAATGACGCGTATTTCTCTTCAAAGTCTCTTGAAAAGTATTGAGAAGCTCGGATCACTCGAGGGCTAAGATGTTCTTATCCTTCTTGAAATACGCGTAAGATGTTCACGGTTCTGTCATGGATACGAAGCTAACAAGGGAATCACTTCAAATATCCTTTTTATAATTTAACGAGCCTTTGTCGATGTATCTTTTTATTTATATATCTCAACACAGATTACATCAACTACTATTAAATCACTAAAAATATTATCCTTGATATTTCAAGGTCTTTGAAATCTGTGAATACCTTTACATGCCCGTCATAATTAGAACTGCAACAAGACTTTCAAATGAAAAGAGATAGCTGAGCCAAAGATACTGAAACATAATTTCTATGAAACATCAAATTTTCTTATGAAACTTGTAGAAGCCCTCCTCGCAAATATGAAACTTACCTGTTGAAATGTTGTGTTACAGAGTCAAACAGCGAGCTGGAGCACAGCACGAATCACCCCGAAGTGGAGGAGGATGACGTGCAGAGGAACGAGTCAGACCCCATCTTCAAGAACGACACCGAGACGGTGCAAGACCCTCGAACGATTCAGTCAAGGTTCGAGGACTCGTCAAACGCGTCGCGGGTCGTCGAAGAGGTCAGCGTCGAGTTACAAAGGGATCAAAGTGCCGCAGCTGAACAGAACGGCGTGCACGAAGTAGAACGCGACCCTGAAGAGTCGGAACAGAGAACGATAGACCGCAGTAGCGCCGAGAGTAAAATACAAGCCATAAGTAGGTTACTACCAACGTCGACCGAGTCCGATCGAGGCAGCGTCTTCGCCACGGTTCCCTCAAAGACCGACGACGAGTTAAATCGCGTCCAAGTGGACGAGCAAGCGTCTTCGAAGACGCTGGACCATGAAGGCGAGATAACAAATGGTCTAAAACCGGAGGGACAGAGCAAAGACTCGGTGACCGTCGCGACGACGTCCGTCCGGGAAACAGCGTCGACGGAGTCGAGGCAGATCGAGCAGAACGTGGAGGACATCAAGGCGATCTCGTTCAAAGTGCCGGTCGCCGAAGACGAGAAACAAGAGACGCAACAACAGGAACAACCGAGAAATCCAGGGGAAACAAGGAAGGATCATTCCAGACCGGTGAACAATCTTCTGTTACCCGGAGGCAAGTCCACCAAGGGTTTCTACGAGATAAAACCCTCGATCAAGACCGAAATGGAGAACGATCTGACTGCCAGCAGCACCCAGAGATCCCTGTCCGGGAAAAAGTTCGTGTTACCCAGCGTGGACAGCGCGTTTGGCAAGTTTGGTCCTTATTTCGAGGACGGCGATCAGGATTTGAATATCACTGCCAGGATTGGGAGCAAGATGTTGCTCGATTGCAAGATCGGAATGCTTGGGGACAAGGAGGTAATTTTTATTTTCTCGTCAATATTTGGTCATTTGTTGCGTGGTATAAGCTGATCAGATCACGTTACAATCATTAAATTGTTATATATTAGTTGTACTTCAATTGTCATTGCACGTTGCAATCGACATGGATTGTGATTGCCGTGTGCAGTGATCGGTATATGTACGATAATTACTGTACGTTGTAATTGGCACGAATTGTAATAACCGTGCGTTAAAATAGGCGTGCACGGTAGCTGTTACAAGCAGAAGTAGATGCGCGTTGCAGTCGGAATGCGCAATAATCGGCACTCTGTAGACTCGGTGCGTATTGTAATTAGAGCGTGTTGTAATCAGCTCACGTTGGAATCCTCATGTGTTGAAAACAGCGCACGTCGAAATCAGCGTGCGTTAGAATCAACGTGCGTAGCACTAATTACGCGTTGAAATCAACGCGTCTTGAACTCGGCACACGTTGAACTTCAGTCATACCTTGAAATCAACACGCGTTGACGCACGTTGTAATCGACGGACATTGTACCTAACGCACGTTATAATCGACGCATGTTATACCTAACGCACGTTGTAATCGACGTGCGTTATAATCACCGCACGTTGCAAACCTTAACCTTCACTAATTTCTCAGATCCAATCATTCTGATACAAAATTTCAACCAAAAAACTTTGATATATCAAAATTATGAAAGTGCTAAGGAAGTTCTTCCACGCTGTTCGATTTGAAAAAATCTTTTCGCAACGAACACCTTGTGTTTCCCCGATAAAGTACAGGATGAAGTGCCATGGCATAAGTTTGTTTTGCTTGCCTTTCATTCGTTGCTCTTTCGGCTAGCTTTATAATACCGTTGCCTTTATGAGACAGTGGCTGATGCAAGTTGGAAAATAGGATGGGCGATGTCATAATGAAAAACCGGCAGCAACGGTCTTGTTATATTTTTATGGTCTCCGTGACGTACGATAAAGAGATATCACGATGATGAAGCGAGAGGTGAGAACGCGGATCGATTCTTTTTGCCCGCTGAAATTTTCCCTTCGGAACTCGCTACCCTCTCGATTACGTGCAATGTAAAATGAAAAAGAAACTGCCTTCTACCTGATGTTAAAAAACGACACCCCCGATACAATCTTCCCTCCTTTTTTCTTTACTTCGCAACGAACGCAATGAACGTTGGTATTTCATCAGAGTTTAATCTCCTCTTTCATTATTAAGGTTCGTAGTTGCTTTATTTTGTTCGACGCGGGACACGTTGCGTCTGACGTTATTTACAGACGCAGTAATTGGTAAATACGATTTATTTGCTTTCGGTACTATTAATTGCAACTGCGGGGATATTGTGACGCCCATATATTGTTTTAATTTAGAAACATTGATTCACAATTTCGAAGTTAAAATTATCATGGATGTATAATATATTTTAGATCGTAAACATATCACTACGTATTTATAACATATCGTTACGGATTTATATCACAAATATTATACATAGCTTCCAATACAATTTACAGTAACTTTATAAAAATTGTAAGCATTCGTTGAATAGAAGAAAGGAGGTTTCAAATGAACCTATCTTTTTATCGCGCGAATGATCAAATATATGATCAGCTATTGAAAGCACAGGAAGACTCGCGAAGTTTCAATGTTATGGCGAAACTCGCGGATTTCCTGGCTATAAATATCCACGAAATACTATCTGCACTCGGCTATTATTTACAATCTTGAAAATAGGAGTCACGTACTCATCGTAATCCCGGTCTCCATCACTGGCTTTAACGTTATAAGTTGCATGATATATTTTCCAATGAAATTCGCGTTTTCGTCTGTTCTTCTGTTGCCGCTGAAGATCTTTTACGGATACCATAGAGAGAACCGAGTATCGTATAACGATGACAGATAGCATCATACGTTACGATTTCATGCATTCTCTTCCGGTTCCAGCATTCGAGTGTTCGACTGCGCTAAATCGGGAATATTGAGATTGATACAAAGGTCATCGGTGATCATAATTTCACTACTATTACGTTATGATCAAATAATTTCACGCCAATCAAAAACATTTAGCATCAAGAAAAGATATATTTGTATAATGTCAAGAGAAGAAAATTAACATTAATAAAAAACAAATATATGTATAATATTAATAACAGATCAGTTCAGAATATTCGAAAGCTTCCTTGGAATTCTCGACACACAAATAATTTCGGCTACTGCAATTTTACTTGATGAAAATATCTCGAATACCATGTTCTATATAACTATAACAGCATGAATAACATTCTCTTCGAATATCTCTCGCATCTTAGAAATAGCCCATCGTCTAGACCACCGTTTCGCAAACTTTTATGGACCGAAATACACCTCTGAAATTAATTTTCCGCACACAACTTGCTTGTATTATTTCCGAAAGTTCTGTAGCATAGGAAACTTCAGACGCATAAATGGAATTGTGGAAGTAGAAAACTTGGTAGGTTTTCTTGGGGTAGTCGACAACGCGACTGACTTTAAACGCAGAGGTACTCGGTTCAATTCCCGTTGAGTGCGACACTTTTTTTCTCGAATGCCTAGTTTCAAAATTACTTTGTCGCAAATTTTCAAAGTGTGAAAGTTGCAGAATTTATAATTTCTAGAATTCTGTGTTTGTAAAAGTCCCAAAATGGTGGAATTTCCCAAATTTTGAAGTCTGAAAGTCCCAAAATTTTAAAGTTTATGTATTCAAAAACCCACAAAGTCCTTAAATTCTATAGTCCCGAAATTCTGAAGCTCCTAAAATGTAAAATTTCAAAAATTCAAGTTCTAGAGTCCCAAAATATTCTAAACTTCCTACATCCCAAAATTCCTAAACCCTAAAATTTCAATGTCCCAAAATATAACCCAACGTAATTCACTTAAAACCACTTCAGAGTTCACCGTTCCTCACCAAAAACCTGTAGTCAAACAATTTGCTCCATCAAAATTACTAATGGATCTCTCATAATTAACACGCGCATCGATTTCTTCCCATTCCCCCGAAAGATGGTCATCAGAATCGGTTTCTCATTACGTATTCCGTGGAATATGAATCCATTCGTAATCTCGAGCGACTTGGTCTGCCTCTCGGCGAGAGAACAACGCGGAATTCGACGAGAGCTGATTACAATGCGAAAAGTTGGCCGACGCCGCTAACGAATGATGTTTGCAATTATAATCGTTCCGTTTTCGGCCTTGTTGTCTCTCGTTCGCCAGCTGCGTTTTGCGATTAAACGATGAATACCGGAGTCCCGCGAAAGCCGCTGCTTAAGCACTAATTGTGACGCTTTCAACCGAGTTGCCTGCCTTTCTTTGAGATTACTCGAGACTGCGAGATACTTAACACTTTTCAGGATTAAGCGATTCGACTTGTTTCTGATACTTGTATGCCGTTCACGCGAAAGCGGACCAGCAAGCGTTTTAACGAACTTTCGACGACTCACAATTAACTCGATGTCTTCTGATCTATTAACGTCTCGCAATTTCACGTCTTCTACTGATCTAAAATTTGTCTTATATTTATCTGAAATTAATCTCACCCTCGTTTGAAATTTTTCTTGTACCCATCTGAAATTGCCTTGTCACGTAGATTTGATCAGTTTAAACCTATCATAGTTTATGGAGAAACAGTTCGATATATTCGAACACGATCAGCCATCGGAACCCCATTGTATAGATGCGCCGTGTTTCGAGAACGATGTTCGTGGCCGATTAATTAACAAATCCAGCATAGAATCCGCAGGACATTTGCATGAAACGGTACTCGTTTAATGGGGTATAATTTTGCCGGTTCGAAGGTGAACGTTTACGCGACAGGACGGACACGAGCGATAACCGCGAGCCGATTATCGGTTGCATTCAACCGGACGCGTTGACGCGATGTCGACGCGAGGTGTAGTTTGATCGATTATTAAATTTCATGATCGCGCCACCCGAGAAGTGAATGTTTCATGATGTTTTGGTTAACGCAATTATTGAAGCCCCGCGGGGTGGTTTTAACTGGCTGGTTGTTCGAGAAACGGTCAAACTCGATGCGTATCAATTTACTACTAATCTTCCATTCTATGAACATAGGAGCATTATCGATTTAATATTCTATTTTTTATCCCTTTCTATTGTATTCAATTCTATGGAAACATATATAAAACAGACTGTTCTTCCAAATATTTTAACGATGCCAATTATTTATTCCACCCTTTTTAAGGGTGTCTAATTAACTCTGTGAAAAAATTCGTGCACATGTAAAATGTACAGGTGGGTAACATTACTTTTTATGTTTGAGCGGACACGCGGCGTTAATTAAATATGTAATTAATTTTTAAATTAATTCGAGACCGCAAGACTTTGCAATATGTCCTAATTTAATGTCACAAAACAGACCTAACAATGACCTTAAATATTACCGATCTAAAAAATGATAAAAGTTCAGAAAAATAGGAGAAAGGTCTTTGTTGAAAATTCTTCGCTGAGGCGATAAAGTCAGCGTCAAAAGCCAGAACTTGAACTTGTATCCCTCTTTCGCGACACTCGTCACGTTCGGTATAAAACGGGGATGATAAGAAAAAATGACGGAGTGTACAGACGCAAGATGGCCGTTAAGCCTGGCTTTCTCGGACACTTAACGCGAAATTGCACGACGGCATTCATTCGTGGACGATTCAACAGAGAGCTTCTCGATTCCGTACCGTGAAATTATTGCCTTTCGACGAGATCCCGTTTAATTCCCCGCCGCCGCAACAATGCCACGCCTATTTCCCTAGGACGCGGCCGTTTCTAGAAATCCGTGATTTACGAGGCAATAACGAAAGATATTTCCCGTGTTGCATTTCAGGTGACATGGTTGCAACAGCACAGCAAGGATTCCCTTCGACTGCTCACCGTCGGAAAGAAACCGTACAGTATCGATCAGAGGATCAGCTTGAACTTTCGGTAAGAGACACTGTCGAAATCTAATTGAACAGTGTACATGCTCCTTTGATCTACAGGTATCCGAGCAACTGGAGATTACAGATCCTCTACGCTACTCCTAGGGATTCTGGACTGTACAAGTGCCAGGTTGCCACGCATCCACCTTTGGTTAAAAAAATTAACGTCGTCGTCACGGGTGAGTACAGACTCTTCCAAAAGATGTACTTTAGATGCACTAACGAATAACTTACAGGAAACACTAAACTCTAGTTACCTTGATTTCGTGTATTAAACTTGCATATGTATATGAACACTTTCAGCAAATATCTATAAGAGAAGTGTGAGTACATTTTTGTAAAACACTGTATTTCTTAAAATATTCCTCCTGAAATTTGATCATCAACTTGTATAAACGTTTAAACTCCTGTCACGAGTTTCCACAGTGGTGAGGGGTTAAATTGAACGAAATCTTCTTGCGCGAAGTTTTTTACAAAAAGCATAACGAACGAAACCGTACAGTGTCTTTTGCCGGTCAAATATTGCTTCGGAGAAAAAAATCGAATTCGCATGGTGAAGGTACAGAGGGAGAAGACTAAGAAAGGGAGGAACGGGTCAGAGTCGGTAGAAAGGGTTGGCGGCTAAGTATTGCCAGTCTCGCGTTTCTCAATCCCCTTACGTCGCCGATTCGGTGCAATGGAAACCCGCATTTCCTTGGCCAAAGCGCCCCGTGCCGGTAATCTGATCCGATCCGAAGAGGGTTGGTCGACGAACAAAAGCTACCGTAAGGACGAAGTAGGGCAGAACAAACCCGGATGAACCGACATTGTTACACGACTCTTTTTCCCCTCTGTTCTCGACCCTTCTCTCTCTTTTTCTCCCGTTCTCTGTTGCTCTCTGTCAATCGTGAACTCGTCCTTTGCGACGTTCCTCGCTGGAATTTCTTTGACCGACGACGATTCTTCGAACACATTGGATCTTCGGGGATTCGACCGATCGGCTCCAACGTTAATTCGAAAGAAAGAATTAATCGATAAGGACGATGTTCCCGATTCTCGATGAAATAAGTTTCAGCGGAGGACGATTTGTTAGGGGATGATTGATAGAGCTACGCGACACGGCTGCTTCGGTCTGCTCCGTGATTGATCGCGCTACTTAATTCGCCTCCAACGGGTAAACGTGCTTCGTGGAAAGATTCTGTGACCATTCTTTACTGTTCCTTCTTTCAATTATACCCCGACGGCCGGATGTATGGGTCAAGCTGCAAGTTTTGAGAATCTGCTCCTGAAATGCCGGACCATTTATACTTATGCCTTAGCTGGACCGTGATTCGGAATCGAACTTTTCCCTCGGATATTTATTGCTGTTTTATGATTTTTAAAACTTTTGTCGTTACGAAAGATGTTTCGTCTTCCTTTACTCCGAAGTCAACGTTTAAAATTTTTCAATAAGGTTAAATTTCAACTTTGGTAACAGTAAGTCTTTTGTATCGATTGCAAATGTGTTATGAAAGTAGCAATTAAACTCTTCAAGACATGTTAAGAAGAGTTGCTCCTTTAACTTCGTTCTCAACTTTAATCTTCGAAACAACTTACATTTTATGGAAGATTTTAAATCTGCCACAATCTCTCTTACCCAGTTGCGATCGATGTTTATTTCAAAGACTCTTACATCCAGCTGTTAAAATGAAGTTTTCTCTTGAAGATTTCAAAGTTATTGATTCATATGTAGAAAGCTACTCAACGGGAAACATTGATCAAGGGTAACGAACAAAGAAACAAATATATCCGCAAACGTTGCTACGTGTTCTTTCGTGTTCTGACATCAGTTTGTCGACTTCGAACCGGTTTTCTGCTTGACTAGCAATATCCACCGAACCAGAAATCACAGAAAATACTGCGATCCTAACGGAAGCTCTTGCCGAGACTAGAACGACAAGAAAATACCTCCTGACTAAATTCTACCTTCCTACGTGTAACAAGTCACGTAATACGAAAGGTATTTTGTGATTCATAAATGCAGTTAACCGGTAAATAAAATGGAAGTTAATAGTAAAACAGAAGTGAATCAGTAAATGGAAGTTAATCAGTAAAACAAGCGAATAAATAAGCAAAATAGAAGTATGTGAAGTCTAACAAAAGGGTTAATCGCGTAAAGAGGCAAATATTGTTGAAAATCAAATGGTGTAATGACTGATGTTTATTGGAGAAAAGGAGAGAATTGACACTGGTCGGGTCATTGGTATTCGAAACGAGAAACATGACGTTAAAATGTTCTAGCTGGCATGGCGGCTGCACTTTCCGTGTTCCTCGAAATTGCATATTTGTCACGTTAGAACAGCAGCTACGAACACGTTGAAACGACTTGTGAAACTCAGCCTGGTCCGTCGACGAACAGACGCGTCGCGTCGAACGGTCATCGATCATCGATACGATTAATACAATGATTGATACGCATTCATCGTGGTCCATTTGTTAGCTCCGTGAAGGCTGCGATAATATTTGCCGCTCCTGCGACGTCTGTTTTTATGCCAAGATCCTTTATTACCCTTCAAAATCTTTGTTTCATTTCCAAATCAAAATTTGCATCTTAAAAACACCATTGGAATTCTTCTTTGATACGAGTTTGGATTTGTGAGATGACATACGTAATCTTAAGCAATGAATCTGCTACTTTGTACTCATCAAATTGCATAGCCACAAGATTTACAAATTTGTATGACAAATTATGCAATTTGTAAGATGTGTAAATTATGCAATTTCTAAATTGTGGTTATATAATGAGTACAAGTATTTGAAAAATTGCAGCAGACATTCGCTGTTTGAAGCTACGTGCATATGCTTTTCCTGGTGCAACAAATCAACCCTCGAACAAATGTACGTACGTTTGATCTCCAGCGGCTGAACGTATAGATGGTAGTCTTAACAAGAAGGAGAAATCGATCCTGGATGATTAAACGGAAACGGAGCACAATGACAGAGGCTGCATGAATGAAACACAGCGTCCGTCAATAACGTCGATGAATATTCAAGCTTCATGAATGCTCAATTAAATTTGTTTAAAACTGCATTCAACATTCATGAATCTTCTGCGCCGCCTGATCATTTCATCATTGACTATTGACCTCTTCCTTCTGGACCAAAAAATTCCGCAAGTCTAAATCACGAAGATGCAAAAAAACACTGTTTACGAAAAGAAGTCACATTCTTTATAGAGGTATGTACTTAAATTTAATTACGATCAGCTCGATCTTATGGACAATGACGGTCGTAAATACTATCGGCAAGATGTTCAGAAGACGATCGTAAAGTTCGGTCTACGTGTTATTGGCTGGAAGGAGCGGATTCTTCGATGTTCCAAAAGGCTGTGCTACTTGAAGGAACCTCGAACCAGGTCGTACCGGTACCTTTTACCATCTGCGTGTGATCTCGGTTTGTAATGTTTGAAAGGTCGGAGCAACTCGTGGAAGGTTTCTTTTGTCCCGGGGAAAAACGATGACTTAGTTACGAAGAGGAAAGACCACGGCATTCGGTGAAACTACTTTCCTTCCGGGTGCTCGAGTGTCGAGGGGGAAAAATTTACGCACGACCTCTGCCACCTTAATGGACTCCCTCTATTTGCGTAATGAACCTCTGCCAGGAGATATTTTGCAAGGTGGTCGTTTTAAACAATCCACTTGGTAACGGGACACCATTCCGCCAGAGAAATGGCGTTTCGTGTGTCTTCTTACCTCGACACGCGGCTCTCATATTTAACGCTGCTTCACGACCATGAAAATACGACAAATTTATCTCGCGAACTTCTCAAGATACATCGACTAAAAATATAAGTCTAGCTTTTACGTGTTTGCAGATATCAGTAAAGTGTCTGGCGTTAGATTACTACGTATTGTATTTTTAGCTGTTCTACCTTTTCTTCCTTTATTGAGAAATATAACTCTGATATCACACATGATATCACACATGATAGATTCATATTTAACGCTGCTTCACGACCATGAAAATGCGACAAATTTATCTTGCGAACTTCTCGAGATATATCGACTAGAAATAGTCTTTACTGTATTATCGTGTTTAGCTATTCTACCTTTTCCTTCGCTGAGAAATATATGCTAGGCTCTCGTGATAACGAAAATCCATGGTACATTTAAATGTTTACCTCGGTAATGGCGTTCCGACCCAGTTCATCCGCCATTACAATCTGCCACATCCGTCACAAAATCGAAGAATACTGATTGTATCAGGAAATTCGCGAATTGAGAAAAACAGTGTCGTAACAGTGGTGGTCGAAGAATCTCTACGAGCGTTGTTCTCGCAAGTTGGGACGATTTCCAGGGCGAAACGATAGTTTGGACTTTATCGACGACAATCGTCGGTGGAGGAACCGTAACGTTATATGAGGGAATTTAAAGGGAAGATGGTGTCCCGTTTCTGGCGCGATCCTTCCGGCACGGCTTTCGTATAATTCAGCGATTTTCCGCGCTGGATGATCAATGTTTTAGACGGTCGAACGAGAAAAAGATAGCGCGGCGTCTCGATGTATCGACGCGACGCGAGACGACGTCGGCTCGCAAGAAAAGTCTCTTTCTCGCCGAACCGCGCGACGGTATTCGCAATAATTCAGCGGGCAACCGCGTTTTTGCGCGAGCGTGACGGAAAAAGAAATTCCTGCTGGTGCGTCCCCGTGAAAGATGCTTTTCCGTTTGGTCGGGGGCAAGAAACGAGGGAAACGCACGTGCCCGGGCATACTTTCACGGATTGCCAAGCGCATCTTTGGCGCGTGGAATTCGAAAGACGCGGACCGCCGGTTACGCGGTCGACGAACAAAACGGCGTCGGGCGTAAACTGAAATTTTATTCCAGACCAGGGAAGACCGCAACGGCTCCGACGAGCGTGTTTTTTACGCGAAAGGCCGGCATTTTCTGAATTTCAAACACGAACGACGTTCCGTGTAGCGTGTTAATAAAATTTCTACGCGACCGAGCATCCGACAGTCCTTCGGCGAACCCTAATTTCCTAGCGAAAGAGTTCCCCGTGGAAACAAGCAATTTCAAATAAAAGTCTTGCAGGAAGCTTCGGAATAATTAAAAATATCGTTGCTCTGGGCTTTGTACGTGACATTCGGTGAATTGTGGACGAATCGATTGTGTTGATGATAAGATTGCATGATTTCAGAAATTATTAACATACCTGTTTAACGTTCTGTACACAAATTTTTGATAATGTCATACTTTATGTACTAATATGTTTCAGATAAAGTCATACGTTGTATACTAATATACTTCAGATAAAGTCATACATGATAAAGTACATTTTAGATAAAGTATACTATACTATTGCAAAAATGTAACGTGGTGGGATATTCAGTGACCATATCTGCCGCTATAAAAAATATGCGTGACACCATGCGATATTTAAATAATTCTGCATTGTAAATTCTTTATAATTACATTTATCTACAACCTGCAAATATGTAAATAATTGCAACATCTTAATTTAGCATTCGAGTATCTGTATTGTTTATTTGCAACTTATTTGCTTTACTGTTCGTGTAAATCTATATCTTATAGCATACTCAAAGGCACTGGGATAATGTTTCTCGTCGGTGGAATATACTGGTAACCGGTCAGACAGATTATGTAACCTGATATATCTGTCAGATTATGCTGCTCAGATCATGCACTAGCAGACCGGACCAGATGTTTATCAGACACTATGACTAGTGAAATGTCATCCGTCATACAGATCTGTCAGTAGAATAGGGTAAAACTAGTCAGACCGTAAACACAAAATGTGTATTTAACCTGAATTTGAATATAATTCTATTGAACTGGCTAAGAAAATTATATTTTGCCACTATAGTTTCCTATTTTAATAGATATTTTAATAGGTAACATTTGTACAATTCATCAAGTCTGTAACCAATGCAAAGAATCAAGTATGAACATATGAATTCGAATTTAAAAGAAATAAAGAATAGGTAGTATTTCGACAAAGTACTCCCATTCTTACGTAAAGAATACAAAATCCGTATGATCGGCTCCCCCATCGAATTCGTGTTTGTCTAAAAACGCGTCGATCAATATATCGCAATATTTCTATTCGAGCCTTAAGTTTCCAATTTATATGCAGTCGTACGTTAGCAAGGAATATCGAGCACGCCAGATTCACGGCAACGTTTTCGTCGGAACGTAAACGCCACCATTCAAAACCAGACGAATCTGTGAACCCGATCGAGTTGTACTCGATTCATCTCGGCAGCGGAAATCTGCAACGTCGATCGATCGACAGGATCGCGTTATCTGGGAGACAGATTTGTCCGGGAGCAAAAAAAAAGCGGACCATAGTTCGGTTTATCATAAGGTACACGATAGATCGGTCAAATAGATGAGCCGAGCAATTTATCATGGCTCGCGAACCTCGTTCCTCGATTGATCACGCCGGATAAATAATTGTACGAATCACGAGCCGCGGATCTCTTGAACCTTCACGGAAACCACGAACCAGCATTCCGTACACGATTTTAGTAAACCGAGGATTTAGAGGATGGAAAATGGGATTCGACAATATCGTCGGGAACGGAGAAATGCAAATAACGCAGTATCATCCACATTATGGATATTAAAGATCGAAGATTGAATTACTCTTACCCGAATGTCTCAATCTGCAATTTCACCACGACAATTCGTTAATATCGGAGGAATTATTTTATTACGTGGACAACGCGTCTGGCAATCTCGACGAGGATTCTTGCAGTGACACGGGTCCTGCAGGATATTGAGATCGAGTAGGGTAAGCATTCGTCGAGCGGAAGCGTCGGATCTCGGCTTTGCCCGATGAACAGACGCGAACGGAATTCAATGGAAAATTTAATCCTACGAAACCGAAGCCGACAGGATTGCGAGACGAGACCACGATCGAAATTTCTTTCGGCTGATCATTTTTTAAGCTCCTTTAGGATGAACGCTCGCGAACGCGAATAAGGGAGCCAACCGGATGCTTCCCATGGGGATCTTAGTCGAACGAACGGAAGAAAGGCAAGTATTATTTAAATTGGATTCCACCGTTCCGTATGACGCTTCTTACGATTCCTGTTTCGTGAGTCGATCTTACAATGGTAAACCTGAGTTTGCTGGATTTTATCACTTTGGACTCTCTTTTGTGCTATGAAGAAATTTCTAAAGGAATTTCATGTGAATATTTATTTAATCAGTACATATGGAGGCAAGATCTTAGCTATTGCTGATAGGACAAAATCAGGTCTAACTTATTTGGTTACATTAGGTTAGGTTAGGTGATACTCGATACCAAATAATTTTTGCTTGATGCATTTTTCAACGGTAATACAGTCAGCACCTAATACAAACTGTACATATTTCTTTTAAATATATCTAGGTGTAGAATATATCTGACAGTATAAAATAATGTATTTGAATGTTAAATAGTGCACGTATGAGAGCACACAGAAGTTATTTCTGAGTGTGTGAACTGCAGCAAAAAGAGGGATGAGAAGACAAAGATCGCAGGGTAAAATTTGCATAGCGGTCGACTCGAGAATCGCAGTCGAACGTCTGCGTTGAATTCTAACGACGACCTGGAAAAAGAGTCGTGTCCGAGGCGTCGAACTCGAAGACGGGTACGTTTGGAGAAACGGAGATCGTCGATGTTTAACTGTTTCAAAGCGTTTGCTCTGCCGGTCACGAACGCTTCTCGACGTCGATTTTCCTTCGCGAAACCTGGGAAAGCTACAACTTACATCCCCCTTTCTTCACCCCGTCTTGTCTCTCTCTCTCTCTCTCCGCCGTAATTTGTATGGGTAGTCACGTACCAATACCTCCTATCTGTATCCCATTCGTCAGCGACGGTGTTGGATACTCGAAAAGATAACCGTAGACGGTAGCTCCACTTCCGGCCGTGGCCCTTTCACCTTTTCAACCGATAATACCTTGCGATGTTTGACTAAAACCTACGATTTCGAGCTGTCAAATTTTCGAGCTTTCAGTCGACTCTTATTGGTTATTTGTGAGGTTTGAAATCGTCTCACGATTTATTTCACGGTTTTGTGTTTTTGACAGGATATCCAAACGGGTCAAAGGTGATTTTTAATAAACGATTTCTTAGCGATCGTCGGGCATCTCGTTAACGGGACACTTCTGTCGAGGATATCGCCGGATGCTTTAATTATACGATGTAAATTAGTCACCGGAGATACCGGACGAGTCCTCGTTTTACGACTGTTAATTATGAATACATTTAGCCGTGAATGTAATTCAACGTGACCTCGCATAATCGTACTCTTACCTGGATGTTTGAAAGTTTAATCCCAAGCACGACGATCGGGGGGGGGGGGGGGGGGAGGTGAAACGTTTTTATTGCTGCTCGTTGTAATTGAAACCCCGAGTGTTTGTTTAATATCCCGATGGAACGAGTAATTTTCGTTATCCGCAGTAAACTGTTCCGTGGAGAAATATGACTTTTCAGCAGAAACATGTTTTACTGTTGCAGCGCCGGAATTGACAATAACGGACGATTCTGGGCGAGTTGTGCCTAAAGAGAGGCACCTGAAGGCCGGAAGTGCTCTGAAGCTCAGGTGCGAAGCTAGGGACGTCATGGAATCACTGAATGAGGCGGTTGTTTGGACTAGAGGGGATGAAACGCTCTCGGAAGACGTTAGGTGAGTTCTTTTAACCCCTTCGATTCATAATCCTTTTAATCCAGTAGAATAACATTGCACTGAGAGGCAATTTAATTCGTGTTCATTTTTGGAGAAAAATAGAAAAACTGTTCTTACAAATTTTTTACAAATATATAATCCTTTGGCCTGCAATATCGTGACGCACTACAGCTCGAATGTGATATATCAGAATCATATATTCACTGCAACTTAATTTTGGGTTAGGTTCTCTGATTATAATTTGCATAATCAACTCGCTGAATGCATAATGTAAGACTTAACTTTCTGCAGTTATTTTCATGTTGCATAATTAAGCTAGCTGCGTGTGAACTGTCCAGAAAATTGTAGTTTAAGGGATTAATTCATGAATTTAACGCGAAGGAATATCAAAGTACAGGTTTTGTTATGATAGAAAGTTAATCAATAAATAATATGGTAGAGTTTATGAGGTCGAAACGAGCGTACTCGTAACGTCGCTCGAACGTCTTATCGAACGAGGAGCATCGACGGAGAGCAATTTCGCAAAACACCTCGTTATCTTGTAGTCGCCGTTAATGAAATTATCAAACAGGAAGAGTGGGAGAGCAAAAACGCCCGGAGACCCACTTAAGACCGGTATCTATGAAACGAGAGCTTTCTCGCGTTTCATCGACCCTTCTCGAGCCCGTGAGCTTCGCTCCTTTTCTCCACACCTAAGACCGGATACACGGTATTAGGTTGGTACGTGAGCCGGATATGGGTTACGCTCGGATATCTCGTTTTCCAGCGAGAACAGGACGACGGAGATCTCGTCCGGCAAGGAGGTCCTCGTGATCGTCAGCACCCTGATCGTCGAAAGAGCCAGCCCCAGGCATGCTGGAAACTATAGCTGCGTGGTGCCGGGGAAAGCGAAAACCACCATAGCGGTCCACGTACTCAACGGTGAGTTTTCTTTTGCATCATTCATAGAAATTGCAACATTTTCGGAAATAGGGAATCGGGCTTGATTAGATGGCTTTAGGACATATCGGCCGATCCAGAATCTGCTACGGAACAGCGTGGACGATGAATATTTATAAGATTTCATCCTGACGATTTTATAAAAATATTGTGTGTGATACCTGCTCGTGATCACTTGCTGGACTATGAATATTTATGGGTTGTTATGATTCTAACCATTTTATTGATATTTTCAATGGCGTGTGTGTTCTTTATTTCTAGTTGTCTTTGTATGACAATAGCTATTTGTTGTTTGATTGTTATAATTCTGACAATTTTACTGAAAGTGTTGAATAGTCTCATGTCGATTTTTTATAGATTCTGAATAGTAGTGACAATGTTCCATCAAATCCTTTTTCCATCAAATAACTGATCATCAGAGTCCATGAAAATTTACCTTAAAATACTCCCTAAAATAATATCCCATGATCCTGTTAAAGAACTGAAATCGAAAAACGACGAGAAATTGCATTGCAAGCCAAGAAGCTATCCGTCTTCGTGATAGGACAATTTCTCCGTCGATTTACGAATGCGACGCTATCGTATCGCGATCACGATGAAAATTCGAGTTTCACGCTGGGAGACAAAATGGCCGAGCTTTTATCTTGTCTGAAAATCGTCGAGGCACACGCGCGATTAGGCATCCTGGAATAAGGTTCAATCGACCACGACCCTAAGGCGATTCTCCAAAGGATAATGTTGCGAGAACACTCGAGTTTCCGCCCCGTGTACCTTTCGTTTTAACTGATATCACGAGTTTTCAGCGCATCTGGTAGGCATATGATCCGATAAGGAAGATCTTACTATATATTCATGTGGCTGAGATTTTTTATAGTTTGATAGTTTGTATCTCGACAACGACTACTCCTACGAAGAAAATGTAAAGGTCCTTTTCTGTGGAGAATTTCATAAGCTACAAATTTTGTAATCACTATTTTTAACATAGAATTGATAACTTTCGAGATATTCGCGAATAACTGCTCCATTTTTTATCATAAGGCTTTTGGAATATTTACATTACATATCTCGAGAAGGACTACTCCTACGAAGAAAAGGTATATGTTCTTTTCTGTGGAGAATTTCCTGAGCTACAAATTTTATGATAACTATTTTTACCGTAGAACCGACGAATACCGAGATATTCGCGAATAACTGCTCCACTTTTACTTTTGGCTCTCCCTAAAATTGTTAGCAGTACTCGACAAGTTCCGATACATAGTTTAAAACAGCGAGGTAAAGGTCCATACAAAATTTAGTTCCCCAGGAATTATTCTGTGGATTGATGGTATTTGTCTCTAATTTCCATAGCTATTAACAATGTAAGCAGCAAGCGAATCCCGCAAAGACAGGTCATTAAATCAAATCGATTCCGTGGTCAAAAAAGGAACGCGAAAAGAAATGGATTTGCAGGACGTCGGTCGAGGAAAGAGGTCAAAGTAATTCGATCGCGGATTACCTTTCTAACGACCAGATTAATCTTGCGTTACCCTCTCGATAGCGGTGAACCGGAAGCGATTTGTGATTCCAACGAGGCTGCCACTTATTAAGACCCGAGTCGATGAAGATCGAATAGACCGACGCATCAAACTCGCCTTAAATTTGTTTCCCTACAAAATCGTACACTTTCCCATCGAGAATAGTAACGTTATTTCTTGACGAAAACGTAAACGTCCGTTGTGTCCGCCATCGAGGAATCGAACAAGGATAGAGAAGTTCGTCCGTCGTAAAAGCAGAAGGATTTCCGGCGAAAGAGCGTCTTTTCACGGTAGCTTTCAGCTCCTTTCATCCTGAAAACGTGCACCCAGTTACAATGTCGACGAAACGACGCGCGAAACTTCGACCAGCAGGAAGTCGACCGAGTTCTGTGGCCACGTGGAAGAACATATTGTCGATTTAAACCCTTCAATCGCTATTACGTATGCTGCACGAAATCCTTTGAACTTCATTCCGCTTCCAAAATCATTGAGGCGCAGAAATCTGGAAACGTAGTGGAGACATTTCATTTCCACATTCTCTAATTTTCTATTCCACGAGTGTTGCGGTACTTGAATCTCTTTTCGAATTTCTGGATCGAGATATCCTTGAATTCTCGAGATCTTGACTCTCCAAATGTTTTAATCAAGTTCTTATAGTCTTGGATTTGAGAATCTGAAATTTCTAAATTTTGAGTTCTTGAACTTACCAATTCTCAAATCTTTAAATTGTCACTTCCCTAAATTGTCGCATTCCCAAATTCTCACATTTCCAAATTCGTACATCCCCAAATTGTCACATCCCCAAATTCACACATCCTCAAATTCTCACACCCCCAAATTCTCACATCTCCACATTCTCACATCCCCAAATTGTCACATACCCAAATTCTCACATCCCCAAATACTCACATCACCAACTTCTCATATCCCCAAATTCCCACATCCCCAAATACTCACATCCCCAAATACTCACATCCCCAAATTCTCACATCTCCAAATTCCCACATCTCTAAATTCTCACATCTCCAAATTCCTACAAACCTACAATTCCTAAGTGACAACTTCCACAAACATCAGAGTCTCACAAAGTCCTGAACAATAAAGAGCAACATTCTCGAAGCAACTCCAACATCTCTCGATGGTTTAATCAAGCGAAAAGCGAATCACAGGGCTTGAATTATCGAGAGCGTCGAGTACTTTAATTAGAATCGTGATCTCTGCTTTCGTCGGTTTTTAATTTACTCAGCGTCAACAAACAAGAGAGAAGAATTAGTAGATTAAGACGCGACGTCTCAAAGATGACGAGTATAATTTATAGATAATTGCAAGGTCCAGAAGTCGAGCATGGCGACAGAACTCTGTTTCTCTTCTTTCCTTTGATTATCGGATCTCTTAGAATCCGAGGCACGTATAAGCTGCTAAGTTATTTTCCTGAAATTGTGACACGTTCGGTGGATCTACAGAAGATAAAAGGAATTGTTTTCTGAATAAAATCTTCGGCAAAGATATTTTAAACAATGTTTCTTGTTCTCTTGATCGTGTAAATATTCTTATGCAACAGATAATGTTTCACGATATACACGAACGATAAAATCGTTCATGTTTGCTCGAAAGTAACATTAGATTGAAACTGTTTCTCGGAATACGTCTTTAAGTAGCACATTTTGCGCGATGTTTATTGCGAGTCGAACAAGGTAGACGGTAAACATGCTAGACGTTTCAGAAAAGAATTTATGTACATATTGAATCAGCCGGTCGCTCCGGTAATGTTAGGATAATGATCGCTTCAATCGCATTCAGACACGAATGCCGATCGATTGAATGACGAGGTCAGTTAAACCCAGTCAAGAACAGAGAGTCAATAATCCTTTGGTTGATAACCTGACCGGTCCTTGGTGTTCCCCTTTTTCCATAACTTCAGCAACCTTCGATGGGGAAGTTGAAAATCGAATTCTTCGTTCAAAGTCCTTCAGCATCAGTTGATCTGGTTAAAGGTTGTTGATTAGAGGTGAAATTATATTTGTAATATTCATTCGTTACATTTGTTATAGTAATATATGTAATTTTTATCAAGATTTCTAACATTAAGTGTCTTACACAAATGATTTTGATATAATGAAAACCCTGTCTCCACATGACATGACATGTCTTCAAATCAATTTTTCCTTTAATCAGGAATGTTTGAAAAAATGTTTCCCTTAATACTTTTGTGGATCGAAAATACTAATTAGAGAATGTATTAACAAAGTAGACAGCAACCAATAGATATTTAATCTGGATATAAAGATCGATATCGACTCGGAACAATGCCGTGAGCCTGGGCTTGTTTCGTAACCGTAATGATCAATTTTCCGTTCGCTGATAATTAATCTTCTTACGCGGTGTGCAACCGACTCAGGCTGAAATTGGTCTAACTCTCTAATTGCGCTAATTACCTTAGCAGCTTTGAGCAATTCGAATGCTCCGACGTTTGACATCCAGCTAATTATAGGCGCGTCTCGAGCACATTCCATTGTCTCCTTTCGTTGTCTCGATTGTACCAAACTTACGGTGATTAACATAATTATTCTTTTACCTATTAACCCATGAACTTCAAATTAGTCTGAGATACTCGACTTTTACTTTACTTACTTTTGAATAACTGTTTTAGGAAGTTGATCAATTTTTTAATTCAATTTAGAGAATAGAAGACTTGATTTGATCTTATCTATCGAATCAAGAAGTTGTGGATGAACCACGCTATTGAAAAGAATAAATGAATAAGTACAAGTGACTTCAATTATTGCAAACTTGAAGAGGGACTAAACGAATGATTGAAACATTGTTTTGGTAAAATAAAATTTTCCCTACACCGACTAAAATTGCACAGTTAAAATGTCCTATCAAATATATTTCTACTTATTAACCAGCTCAATAAATATCCACTTAAACCATCCACAAACAATCCGCACAATCACTTGCAAAAATCAAGCAGAAGCAAATATAAAGCTACTGAATTATTTGAAACTCTCTCCCATTTCATAATTGATTAATATTTGCCCACTGAGCTTCTTCTAATTAAACATCTGCAAATGGGTGAAAAATCGTGCATGAAGGTAATACCGTACGGTTAATTTTCATAAAAGCACCATTCAATTCGCAGCAGCGAATCAGAGTAAGCCCATGAAGGATACCGTGTCCCAGGATCGTCCACATTGTTATGGCCCCCGCAGGAAAGCTCACGGTTCTTACGTCGGTTTATAAGGCATTCGAATCGAGCTTGAACCGTAGTCACGAACAGTCAAACATCCCGACGAGGCAACCGGAGGATAAGGCTTGCAAATGGAGGAAAAAAGTGGGCAGCACGATAACGGCATTCCCCTTCTGTCGACTGTGCTTTCATCCTCTCGTCCATCCGCCGTTCCAGCTTTCACGCCTCCGACTTTTTTCCGCAGTTCTCGTGTTACGGGTCTTCTCGACACCTAGCCACACCGTAACGCGTCGCCGTCACATTAGGCTGGCGGCGTTTCCATTTTCATGAAATGCGCGTCGTCGACGGGAACGACGACCCGTTAACGGCGGAGAGACGAACCTGCGCGCATCAAGATTGCATCCGTGACCATACTCGACGTCGGTTAATCTGCATTATCGCCATCTCTGCATCGGGTCTAACATTTTCTCCGTGTGCGACATTCTGGTTTAGATACGTGGTTGATTATGCTAATCGACGCTTTTTTGTTCTTTGTGGGAATTGCTTTGGGATACTTTGTGTTATCGGTTTGGAGATGGTGATTTTGCGCCGAAATTTTTATGTTCTGAAATTTCTATGTCGAGAAGTTATTACGACCCGGAATTTCTATGTCGAGAAGTTGCTTCACCCCGAAATTCTTACGTCCCGAAATTCCTACGTCTTGAAATGTCTACGTCCCGAAATTCCTACGTCTTGAAATTTCTATGTCCCGAAACTCCTTCGTCTTGAAATTTCTACGTCCCGAAATTCCTCCGTTCAGGAATTCCTACGTCCCGAAATTCCTACGTCCCGAGTTACTACATTCCAAAATTCCTACGTCCCGAATTCCGACGTCCCGAAATTCCGACGTCCCGTTTTCCTACGTCCCGAGCTCCTACGTCCCGGAATTCCTACGTCCCGAAATTCTTACTCCCCGAAGTTCCTACGTCCCGAAATTCTTACTCCCCGAAGTTCCTACGTCCCGAAATTCCTACGTCCCGAAATTCCCATGTCCAGAAATTCCTACGCCCCGAAGTTCCTACGTCCCGAAATTTTTACGTCCCGAAGTTCCTACGTCTCGAAATTCCTACGTCCCGAAATTCTTACTCCCCGAAGTTCCCACGTCCCGAAATTCCTACGCCCCGAAGTTCCTACGTCCCGAAATTCCTACGTCCCGAAATTCCTACGTCCCGAAATTCCTACGCCCCGAAGTTTCTACACCCCAAAATATCTGCGTCCTAAACTTCCAAAATCCCAGTTAACAGCGGATCAGTATATCTCAACATCACATAAATCTTGAAGGTACCTCCCGTTTCGTACGTCCCGGAAGCCTCCCACATAACTATCTCCATATTTAACTTCTGATTTATCCGAAACTCTGGACAACCGTGATCTATATAAACTGGACAAACACCCGAAGAAATCAAAGAGAGTCTCTAAAAGATTTCTAAAAGGTCCTCGAATTTCAATAGACACAGCGAACTTAAAATCGACTTTCTAAAGAGGCCTGGAACGGTTTCTTCTCTTCCGAGAATGCTGAAAGTGTTCGATAGGATCGATAGCAACAAGAGGATCGTAACGTTACGGCTCGGTTTGCGGGGCGAAAGTTACGAGGACAGGAAGTGACCAATAGTAAATTCTGCCACGTGATTTCGGTACCGGGGTTTCCGTCCTCGGGAAGTGTTACCCCACATATGAGCCGAAACGGTCCTTCTGACCTATGACCTCTCGCTTTATCCCGGCGGCCATCATTTTGACAAGTTTATCGCCGGGTCGTCTGATAGAACGCCGACCTGGAGAATCCCTTTGTCTTTATCGGAGTAAAAAGGGTCACCGTTTCGGGGAATAGGAAAAACCTGACGTATATGAAGGGGAGAAATCTTTAATGGATCCTGCGATCATTTATTTTACGAAAATCTTGAAGTTCTGTTATAAATGATGTTCGCAAATATTTTATTAATATTTTATTTGATATATGAGCACTTTGGTTTACGTATTAACCCCTTGTCCTATCATTTATTTGTCAGATACGTCAGAACTAATCACAGATACAATATTGAAACAGACAAAGAAAGTTGAAACGTCAATTTGGTGTCAATTAATTCTGCAAATAATTGAACTCCATCTTGTAGCGTATTAAAAATTGGAGTAAAATCACAGCTGAAGAGTACATCATGTGTCAGACTCGTCAAAGTATGACAAGGGTTTAAGTATGTATTAATGAGCGTCAAATTTCATACGTTATACTGTAAAGAATGATTTATAAGAATCATATCATTTTGATAATATTGTAATTCTACGTAGGGCATAACGAGGAGGAATTGCTGGAACAAAAAGATGAGAAATAGTGTCTGACGATTCCGGTCAAAGTGGAAACGATCGGGTGAAATAGCAGGAGCGTAACAAGGACAGTAACAGAAGTGACAGATTTCAAATGAACGAGGTTCGCTGCAAAAAGCGATGGCCAATGGCGCGGAAAAGGGAAAGCTCGACAGAAGGAAGTATAACACGCCAGTAGAAACTGAAACGTAAAACGAATAAATAGGTGTGTCGTGCTACGAAAGAATGCCGAAGAATCAAAGATAAATCTGGAAATTGTGAAACAGACGAACAGAGGGCGAAGCAAAATTGAAAGATCAAAGCATCAGGTCGATGAAACTTGTAGAAAGGAATCCTTGCGAAAGAAAAGAAAACTTGCAGTGATCGATGAAAGGAGGGAGACGCGTGAAAGCATCGAATTGAAAAATACCAGAAAGAAAACGAAAGGACGAAGATGTTACATTCGTTGAAAGAACGGGTATCCAGAAAGACAAATTCCAGGACTATTCTGGACACCGGCCAGAACCACATTCTCTATCAGGCTCTCGAAGAACCTTGAAGGACGTTTCGATTCTCCGGAGGTTTCGAATGATCGATAATCAACGGGCTAACTTCGATAAGGCGGATGGCGATTTTTCCAGCTACAAATCTCCGATCCCGGACACCAGTGATTAACTTTCATTTCGATCTGCACTGGATTTGCAGAGGATTTTTTTAAACAGGGAACTTTGCTGATTTGTGAGAGTTGGAGACATTTGGGATGATATTGGATTATGGAGGTTATAGTGATTCGATGCGTGGTAGCTTAGCGCGTGATAATTCGATACGTGATAATTCGACGCTTGGTAATTTGATGCGTGGTAATTCGATCCGTAGGATTCCAGCGCGTGGTAATTTGACACGTGGAATTCCAGCGCGTGGTAATTCAATCCGTAGTGTTCCAGCGCGTGGTAATTTGATCCGTAGAGTTCCAGCGCGTGGTAATTCGATGCGTGGTAATTTGACCCGTGGAATTCCAGCGCGTGGTAATTCAATCCGTAGTGTTCCATCGCGTGGTAATTCGATCCGTAGAGTTCCAGCGCGTGGTAATTTGATCCGTAGAGTTCCAGCGCGTGATAATTCGATGCGTGGTAATTTGACCCGTGGAATTCCAGCGCGTGGTAATTCGATCCGTAGTGTTCCAACGCGTAGTAATTCGATCCGTAGAATTCCAGCGCGTGGTAATTCGACCCATAGAGTTCCAGCGCGTGGTAATTCGATCCGTAGTGTTCCAACGCGTAGTAATTCGATCCGTAGAGTTCCAACGCGTGGTAATTTAACCCGTGGAATTCCAGCGCCTAGTAATTTTACGCGTGACAATTCAACACAGTAAAACACTCCAAAGAATTACGACACTTGAAAATCCTACGCGTGATGATACCACTCGTGATCAATGCATAGAATTTCACTACTTAATGATCCTACGGACAATTCTATACAATACAATTCTCGGCAAGGTAATATAGCATATAAAAAGTATAAAAACGATTAAAAATCATCCTGAAACTCTCACCACCTAAACAACGCAACAAAGCAGCGTACATAATCGTATTTACGATCTCTTACACCGCAGCCCCGCTAAAAACACCCTAAACAACGGGGCAACTGTAGAACTGCAACCTTAAAAGCCTTCCATCAGCGGAAGATTAAGTGCCTGCTGTTGTTCGGCGCAATAACACAATAACTCTTGGTAGTGCGACGAAATAACGCAATAACTCGCGCTTTTCCTGCAAGCAGGTATGCATCGAGCGTCGACAAGCGGAAAGTTGGGAGGAGGCGGGTAGTCGTTTGAACGATGCGTTTCCGGTTGAAGGAACGAAGAGTCGAAGTAAAGGTACGAGGCGGTTATAGACTAGTCGCGTTGTAAGAGCCATTAATAAGGACTGCCTAATTTCATGAAAGCCCCGGAGCCTCGAACTATTATCTAGGAAACGTAACTCGGTCGAAGAGCGATTAAACGGACGCCACCAAAATACGTCAAGCTGCGGCGGGCTGCGGCTGACAGAAAACCTATAGACGGAACAACCATTAATGAAATGACAAATGTGTTCTTGTCGGCGGCACGAGCAGCAGGAGCAAGCGAGCGAACGCTTACAAGCCTGTCACTGGCTACGCTGCAAAATAAAATATATATTCGACCGCGTGATTTACGCGGAAACGAGTCTATGACGTCGTCCAGCTCCAACGTCGACTATCGTTCGATTGATCGTTAGCCAAGCTTCTGTTAGAAATTTGTATCGATCATTCCTGCATTGTTCTATTGCCAAATGCTGCGTTCTTTGTCTACGGATTCCGTGCAGATGGAATCAAGACTCTCTCGTAAATTTTGGGACGGTAGATCTCTGAATGGAACTGCGATGGAAATTTTAGTCGGAATAGTTGCATATGTGCAATAGGTGCATGTGTGTAAATTTACACACATGTATGAATATCCTTGAAGAGTTTAATACGTATTGTGGAATATACGGGTAAAGTATTTTGGTTTTGATTAATCTCCTTGGCTTTAGAGCAAGCGATTCGTGATTTATAGTAGATCGTGCACGATGAAGTCCGAGAAGAAGCACTTACGGTGCGATCGCGTGATACTCCGCCATGGATATTGGTCTTATTTCAAATAATATTGCTTCCAACGCTTCAACAGGTAGGATGCTTTATGGAAGAAGGCAAAGCCTGCGTGAATTGTGGTCCACGACTATTTTCCATATAAAAATAGAGATAAGGGGATATAGAGTTGGCTAGAATTCAAAGGATTTAAAGTTTCTTTAAAAGACCGAGTATCCTCGTATTTGTATGAATAATTTTCACTCTTCGAAAAGAACTCTGACCATGCAAGTAAAATATATTTTATACAATTGCTGTTCAAGTTAAAATGCAGGTAAAATATTTTTGACAAAGTGGCTGTTCAAAAGTACAGGTAAAATGTATTTAACAAAATGGCAGTTGAAATAAAAATACAAGTATAAATATATTTGATAAAGGTAACCTCCAATGACCTTCACCTACTTCCATAACCTTGACAAATACTATAAAATTCTCCTTTTTGAGTAATTCTCGAGTCAGAAGGTTAAAACCATCGTTCTTGTTTGTAGAAAAGTCGGAAAACAAACGGAAAGTGGTTGTATTAATTAGCATAATTAGCTTCTGGAAGAGGGAAGATCCATAAAAGCGGGATCTCGTGTAACTCTCTTTAAAAGATCACAAACAACGTTTAAAAAAGAATAAACAGCAAATTAAGCAAGTAACTCGGCAACTTCGTTCGCAAAGCTATCGCCCGCGCCTTGAACCGAAACAAACGACCTAAGCACACCAATGGTACTTAATTTAATTTCTTCTTGTTCGTGTTCGTTTCAGGAGAGCTACCAGCCGCAGTGCACGACGGTAACGGGGTCTCCAGGGCGTTTCTGAACCTCTGGCTAATCCACTTAACCATAAGCTACGTCTTCTCTAGATGACAATACTAAGGTGAGTCGCCGATCATTAAACAATACCGGGTTAAGCTTCCATCGAAGATCAAATTCTGTGGATTAGTTGACATTAGTGAATTAGTTCTACGTGTTATAGCAATCAGGAAATTGAAACATCGAGGTATAAACATTTATATAATTGTTATACTTTTGTAGATATACATATGTGTATGTGGAGGTATTTGAAGTTCATGTTCAGTTAGAATGAATTACATCCTTTGTGACACAATTATATATTCTTGTTTTGAAAATTTTAGAAATGTACTCAATTATAAAAATTATGATCTCAAACTTTGTGGAAGATTAACTAATGAGTACTTTATATTTGAACAACATATAAATATACAATCGTAGGTATATATTACGAATGAATTATTTTGCAACCAGTATTTATGTACCACCTTCCATTATTTTATGGCAATAGCCCATCTATAACCCCAATAAAATTCAAATTAGCTCTCCTACTTTGCAATCGACAGTTCTACAATGAGAGCTTTTAGATTGAAGTGCATTGTTTCGAGAAACGAGAACGTCTTCAAAAACATGCTCCGATCGTTGAAATTTATTCACCGAATAAATACTCGATTATTCGCCGTTCCCTATAGCTGAAGCAACTCTATTAACGCTCTCAGCTGCGTTAAAACTTCAGCAGACGTTTCGTAACCATGCTTTGTTCTTCGGCAATCTCGTAAAACGTAAACCGTGTAAAATCCAATTAATCGGATTCGATTTCGTAACGTGCCACAATTGAGAGACCCGAATTCCAATCATCCTGATTCGATTTTCTTGTTTTTCCAAGATACAGACATTCCAGTCGACGTAAATCAAGCATAAATCCTTGATCGAGTCGGGCTACGATTTACGGGAATTTGTTTATTAAACCAGCAACGCTTCGGGCTGCGAAAGTTTCCGGAAATTTACCTCAAAATACCCGGTATCTTGTAAATTTTAATCGAGAAAATTGAATCGGCGATGAAAGCTCGATAACCGCAACACCACAGGGAGAAACTTAACAAAAGCTAACGGAGATTTCTAGGACTTTCACAGCCAGAAATGAGCGATCAATTTTCCCTCCTTTGATGCCAAAGTATCATGTTCTTGTTCCGTGAGATCGGCTAATTTGTTAGGGCGTTTTATCTGATTCATTAAATTACGTTTCAGAATGTCGAGGAAAGTATTATGTTGATTCAAAGGACTTATTTGCATCTCGGACTAATTGCGTACTTGCACGCGATGTGAAATAATGGCATCAGATTGTATCGTGGGGAAATTAATTGTGCCGAATTAGTACGTGATGAATTACTTCGAGGCAAATACACATGCTGAGTTGTTACAAGTAATATTACCTTGCATTGAATTAGTATGAGTCGAATTATAATGTGTTGAATCACCACGCATTGAATTGTCCGTGTGTCGAGTTAATCATGTGTTGAGTTATTGTTGGTCGAATTACTACGGGTTGAGTAAGTCATGTGTTGAATTATCAGGCGTTGGAATTCTACGGGTCGAATTACCACGCGTTGGAATTCTACGGGTCGAATTACCACGCATCGAATTACCACGCACTGGAACTCTACGGATCGAATTACCACGCGCTGGAACTCTACGGATCGAATTACCACGCGCTGGAATCCTATGGATAGAATTACCACGCGCCGAGTTACCACGCGTCGAATTACCACGCATCGAATTTCCACGCGTCGAGTTACCACGCGCCGAATTGTCACGCGTCGAATTACCACGCGCCGATTTGACACGTGTCAAATTACCACGCGTCGAATTACCACGCGCCAAATTTCCACGCGTCGAATTACCACGCGCCGAATTTCCACGTGTTGAATTACCATGCGTGAAGTCACCACTCGTTGAATTAAAATACGTCGAAAAACTCGAATCCGACTGCGGTACTTGAAATCAACAGAAAACGCACTGGAAAAATAGACAAACCGGTGGAAGTGAACTGCGCCGGAAGTGCGAGCAGCTAACAAGACCGATAAAAAGCAAACGAAAATAGTCGAAAGTAAATAAGAGGAGGAAACCAGCAGTTATTGCGTTGCCGGGAAAATAAAAAAGGGAAACAAAGCGGATAAAAATATAAACAGCAAACAGAAACGAAGCGTGTAAGTTAAAAAGAAGAAACTCGTGGTAACGAGAATCACGCGCTACCGAGGGGAAAGTCCAGTGGAAAACAAAGCTGAAAATCCGGCACGCGAAAGATAAAGGGCGAGAGAAAGGGTGTGAGACGCAGAAGAACAGGCGAAACGAAGAGGAAGATCGTAAAATCGTGAAGGGAGTAAACGGGCTGGGGGAAAAAAAAGATGGGAAAAGGGTCGAGGCGAGCAAAACGGGCGGAATGAGGGGAACAAAGAGAGAAGAAACGGAAACGGAGTTGCCAAGGGAGTTCTAAATCCCAGAGAAACACACCAGGAAAAGCGCAGCGAGCGAAAAAAAAGTCAGAAGAAAAACACACAGGGGGGGAGAAAAGTTGACAGAAATGAAGGAGGAAAAACGGTGGAAAGTAGCGAACCGGTACTCGATCGCTGGCAAACATATTGGTAACGGATAAAAAAGGATTCTACAAACACTTCAACTGAAGATCGACGAGAAATCTACGGGAAATACCTGGTCACGAGAAAAGGAGAAGTTGAATGTCAAGAAGTTGCTTTGAACGGAAAAATAACAGATAAATGGTAAATGAGGAAAAACGAGGTACTGGGAAAATGTGAAATACAGCAACGGGGAGTAACGAGAGATTCATGGAGATGTTAAATGGCTGTGAAAATGAGAAAATGGAGCGGTTTAGGTAGGGCAATTAAAAGAATTACATATTTGAAATCGTGGATTCTTTGGATTTGTGTCTTTGAAGATTTTTAACATTTTAAATTTCTAATTTCCCAAATTTGAAACTTACAAATTTCAAATTTCCCCAATTTCCAATTCTCAAAGTTTACAACCCTCAATTTCCACTTTTCCAAATTGACAACCCCCAAATTCCAATTCCCCAACTTCACAACCCCTCAATTCCAATTCCCCAACTTTACAACCCTCAATTTCCACTTTCCCAAATTTGCAACCCCCAAATTCCAATTCCCCAAATTTACAACCCTCAATTTCCACTTTCCCAAATTTACAACCCCCAAATTCCAATTCCCCAACTTCACAACCCCCAAATTGCAATTCCCTAACTCTACAACCTCCATATTTCACTTCAAACATTCAACCTACAATATTTCCACCTTCTCAACTATCCACTCTCTCAAATTCCCACCTCAACAATTGTTCAAATCTTCAAAATTTCCACGATTCTCATTATATAACCAGCAATCGAACGTGACGTTTAGAGAAATGTCTGGTCGAAGTCAAGAGGGAATAATAATAATGTCGCAAGCACAATGGGGACACCGCACAACTCAAGAGCTTTCCGAGCTTCGGGACGTTAATGATTATAATAATCGGCAAAGTTCTCACGGCAATCATCGCCACCGCGAACGTAATAATACGATCATCCTAATAACCGTAGTTGGCGCACGGTTTTATACGTCCATCAGCTTGTTCTCGCGAAGTTTCTGCCAACCACGCTCAACGTGTTTCCATCACATTGATCCTATCGTTGAATCTGGACAGTCGGAGGACAGGATCTTATAGCTAGTTCTCGACAACTAATATACCTGGGATGAAATTGAAATCGCATTTGAATTTCCAGGGATCTTCGGGGTAGTTGATGGGAACTGAAACTATTTAGCAATTTATGTTGTGCTTTGACCTTTTGCTAGTATATGTTATTCTGAAATTGATTGACATGTTGTTCACTGGTAATTAAGATTAATGTGGTCGAATATTTATTTGCTATAAATACAATGGAGTGTAGGTAACTAACGTAAAAGGCTGATTTTTGCTAAGAGGTTCAGTGTCAACTAACTAATCCCAGTGGTAAGGATTGAGACGTAGAGAAAGAGAACCAACAGACGCAACTTCACAATCACACCATTCAAAATATGTAGGCACACCCGTTAACCTACAATTTTCTAGACAGTTGCGTCAAAGCTGCCTAATTATTGCTATAACTTTAAGGCAATTAGAAAAGATTGAAATGTTAAGTACTTGCCTTCAGCTAGATCATACAGATTATAACTAGAATTGACCCAAAAATTGCTGTGAAATTACGAGTCTATCACATCCTAACTATGTATATCATGAGTGTGCCACGTTGTAGGGGAGTTAACAATATCTCCCATAGAAATCTGTGTACAAAAATTTGCTATCTACAGGAACATTGTGTTAAGCTTTTTGCTGCCTCCCGCATAATCCCTCCATCGATACGCGTCACAGAAACATACGCACGATTGCAACTAGCTCGTCATTGGTCTCGAACAACGTTTTGCTATGAGGAATGGACGGATGCGACGTCATTGGGGCTCACCCGGTGATCTATGGTAACTGATAATGAAAGCACGGAAGGTGAGATACGCTGGTTGCAGACCACGTAGTATAAGCTATAGTTTCCGTGCAACATGGCACCGCCGGTTTCCTTCTGCACCTGCCATCCTGGAATTATATCCCGTGGGACGTCGGTCTCCGTCGATAAAACCATTGAATTATGAATATCGGCTAATTCACGGCTACAATCGAGGCGTCTCGCCTATCGAAACACGCGGCTCACCGAATCCTGAAAAGGAGATTCATCCTGGATCGGAAACGAAGAATGGGCACCGATGGTGTAGCGGATAACGAGCCACGATCACGGATTACCACACGACCCCGTTTCGTGCTTCGTTCGCGGGGTTACCGTGAATCAGAAGCAATTTCCGGTCCCGGTTCCGCCGGGACCACGATGCTTTGCTATCGCAGTGATTTATTCGTCCTCCTGGTCCGTTTCGAGTGAGAGTAGCTTTTCGACCATTCCCGGATCCCGTGGATCTTCGAGATCCCGTGTTTTCTTCTGGGAAAAGATTGTGTCTGCTTTGAGAATCCTTAGATAACCTTTTCGGTAATCGCAAAATGGACTTAGTCTTTCTGTAAGGCGTACACTAGGACTTTAAAGGAAATTAACTGACAGTGATGAGTTCTGTAATTGAACAGCATTTTTATTTGGAAAAATTGAAATTCGGTCTTAAATTCATGACAGAAAAGTATCTCAAAATGACACTTGTGATACATCGATTTAAAGCTCGAAGTTTACTGAAAATGACTATGTAGATGCCCCGTTACGATTCTTCATACAAAATGGCTGATGCTTTATTAGATCGAACACTGTACAACTTGGTGCTGTCAATTAGCTATGCTATGTTTAATTACATACATTGCAAAATGATGGAGATATCCACGAAGTGTTTATACAGTCATTTTCACTGGACTTCAAGCTTTAAATTGATGTATCATAAGTGCTATTTCGTGATACTTTTCTGTCATGAATTTAAGATCGAATTTACGTGTTTAAAAATTGGTCTGACAATAAAATTTCCAAATTTTGTATCTATTAAAACTTGTACAAAAAATAAGTAGAAGCATCGAAAATATATATTGTTGGTAATATTTCTAAACAACTGGGATGGAAAACGAGATGAACAATCATAACTATGAATATCAACAGAGATATTATGAATCAGGTTTATTATTTCACCTGCAAAGAAGAAACTCCAGTTACCGTATGCTCGGGAAGGAACGGAGAAGAATGCTGATCCACAAGGCAAACAGTTTAACAACCATGATTCATCGGTTTAATCCAATTACGAAGTGTGCTATCTCGGAAAGTGCAGACTGGCTTTAAGGTGATTTCATAAATTTTCATTGCTCACCGTCGATTTCCGCCGTTACGAAGGAACTTTAATCCCACGATGATCGTGTACCGGTACGAGTAAATATTGTCCTTGCAGAAATCGTCTGTTCGCTTTATGTACGAACTGCAATCAACCTAAAAAAAGAGCTATTAATAAAACTTTATACAAATACATTTTGATTTAACAACCAATCGTATCGATGTATAATCTGGCGAATAAATGATAAATTTATGATGAAAAAATTGATACGATCTACGTGATATCTGAGAGTCTTTCGACGCCCACAGAATAAATACATAAATTTTGTTTGAAAAATACTGTAAAAATTGAAAATAAATTCATGAAACGATTAAAAACCATTGGCGAAAAATCCGATTCGATGATTTTATTACAGTTCTCCTACGTTTATTGGATACGAACGAGCTGAAATGGCTGAGCATTAATTGAAATCCCATCCTTTAACGATTTCTCATAATCACGATAAAAGGGCGGAGAATAGATCCGTCAATTAACGTGAGGCGAAGTGCCAATTATCGGTGAAAAAAGTGCGCAGAGCGGATTTCTCATTAAATCCTGTGGTTAGCCCGTTTGGGCTCGTGCTGTCCATCCGATCGAACTACTGGAACATCAAAAGCTCGCTTTCATAAGACGTTCCTACGTACAAAAACGTTTTCCTACCCAGACGTATCTTAATACTTCAAACATTTTTATATTAGAAATTAGTAGTGCATGACGAGTGCTGTGACGGTGTGCTGGATGTACAGGGAAATATCAAACGTTCAGTTTTACTAATTTTGGGATTTGGGAATGTGGGGATTTGGGTATGTGGGAAATTGGGAATGTGGGGAATTGCGAATGTGGGGAATTGAGAATGTAGGGAATTACAAATGTGGGGAATTGGAAGTGTGTGAAATTGGGAATGTGGGGAATTGGGAATGTGGAGAATTGGGAATGTGGAGAATTGGGAATGTGGGGAATTGGGAATGTGAAAAATTGGGAATTTGATAATTAAACAACTTGAGAAATTCCCAAATTCCCAAATTTGTTCGACACATTCGCTTAATTACCCCTTCGAATCTGTCGATTTTCAAAAATTAGTCGACTATAGTAGACTTCAGTTTGCACCCAACCGAGCCTAAAGCACAGACGAGTATAAATTCAGCGATTTAACGAAGATCCGCGCTGTTTTTCATTCACGTCCGAACATGTCGATCCTTTTTCATATTTTTTCCACCCCTTTCGGCCACCCACCCCCCATTCTGGCCATTGTCCAAAAAAGTGGCCGCAAATGGAGAATCGATGAAACAACAAGCGCATTCATCGGACTCATTAATTCTGTAACTGCGTGGAGCAGCGTACAGAATCGCAGCGTATCTTCCTCCTCCACGATTTATGGTGTTTGGAGGGAAAGTATAAATAAAACCGTGGCGATCGCTGGTCTCTTGAAATTTATGCAATTCACCGGCAATATCGTAAAAAATGTTTGGCACATATAAAAATTGAAAACGAAAATCATCCGTGCGAAATTGAAAATTCTGATCTTATAAAAATTGACCAATATCTGCTAATATTTATCGGCAATTTAAGATTTGCTGTAAATTGAAATATTATAAAAATTTGATCTAAAATACTTCTCGCGACAATTATACTTTCCAGTGATAGAAATAGTTCATTCACACGAAAACCGATTCGAACACAATGTTCTCATGAATAACGAAACTCGATTAAAAAATTCAACAGCAGGGTCTGTCAAACGATTCACCGCGATACTGTAAATCACCGAAGGTCATTAAAATTCGTCGTAATTGTTCAGGAACGATTAATTAACCGGGTAAATGAAGAGCCCTTCTTTGTCGACGAAATAGCAGGCCGTTATCGGTAAATGTACGCGGCGAGGGTAAATATTTAACGAGTTTACGGCCGGTCTGAAAGGGTTACGTGATAGAAGTTCGACGTCCACTTGTCAAACTTCCATAAATCTCCGGGAAAAGAGTTATAACCGACGCTCCATTGTCCGAGCGCGCTTTATCCTCGTCACCGGTTTTCTCTGCGAACGACTCCGAATTTTCAATTTTCTATCCGCTACTTTTTTCCTTTTTTTTACATCCGTCAATCCTGCGATCGTGACAAGCCGACGCGACGTTTGCAGAATCTGTACCGGTGTGACGATCGCCATTGAAAATCGTCGGTTAGTCCTTTTATCCCGAGCATAATCCTCTTCCTTTTTTATCGCCTTTGAAGAAAGTCGCTTCCACACTCATAAACTGACGCACATGTTTAGAAGCGTGAAAAATCAATGCGTCTTTTATTTGTTGGCACGTTTTTATTATCACAGTGTACACTGTTACAGCACAAAATTACAATTATAATTATAAAATATTATTATCAGTACTCTTGTTCTACTGTTATTACTATTGCTAGCATTATTGCGATTGCGGTCTTCAACTACCCTTATGAAGGTTATGAATGCTCACCAGAGTTTGTGTTTGAACTGTTAGATCAAGCAATTTTTCATAGCTGTATGCTTTGTGCAGTTATATTTTATTTGACGTATCACTTATATGTATGGTATACAAGATATGTATGACTGAATACATGACTGGATACATGGTTGAAGTCAGGTCGTGTTGAGTTACGAGTCAAGTAGTTTAGTTTTATCATTATCAGTTCAGTCGTTGATTAAAGTAAATCATTAACAATGAATCTTTACTTACTTTCCTACTGGAATTACGATTATAAAAGTACGATTGTAATCGATCTTTCGCTGATCATTTTGGTAAGATGCGTGGAATGGGGATATCGATATTAGAATTTCTATTTTGTTGATGGGTCGAGGTTGTGAAGGATGAGTTCTCTCGGATGTTACGAAGACAATGCCTTTGTTCCGTCAGAACGGAACGCGTTCGAACGTTGCACTTTAAAAGAGCCTGCGTCGAGGATTCGGATGTATCCATAGTTGCCCGCGTTTCGTTTGATTTATGCGGTTGCCTCAGTGACACGGTGATAAATGAGTATACTGGATGCGCTCGGGATGCTCGTGCATCGATTTCCCTCACTGAATTCGAGCTGAAGCTGTATCATTTTCGACAATGTTGTTCAATGCAATCTTAGTTGAACGTTGTTCGACCATTCCGCGTGATTCAATTGGACGCGTTTTAATTTGATGGCTTGCGGTTCGTGGTGATTTAATTCGACGCTATTCACCTCGGAGCAATTGAATTCGACACGATTGAGAATTCAGGCGATGGAGTTCGACGGGATAGAATTTAACGATGAAAGTGGACGCAGTAAAATTTGATGCGAATTCTGTGGAATGCAATTTGACGATAGAATTTCATGGTGTGAAGAATTCGGAGTATTGGAATTCAATGCGATGGAATTCCATGTGACAGAATTCCACGTGACGGAATTCCACCCTGTTGAATTCGGTGCGACGAAATTTCACATGTTTGAATTCCACGTGTTGGAATTCCAACTCGATTGAATTCCACGTGATGGAATTCCACCAGATTAAATTCCATGCGACAGAATTCCATCAGATTGAATTCCACGCAACGGAATTCCACATGATTAAATTCCATGTGATGGAATTCAACGATATCAAATTTAGGACGATGGAATTCCACTTTATAGAATTCCATATGATAGAATTCCGTGCGACTAGATTGCTCATGAAAGAATTCCATGCAATCGAATTCCAATTGATGAAATTCTACACTTCTGAATTCAACCCAATAGAACTCCACGCGACTGAATTCGACTCGATGAAATTCTGCACAACAGAATTCAATACGATGGAATTTTACACAATAGAATTGAATACGGTGGAGTAATTTACAGTGAAATTCAATATAATAGAATTACATACAACAGAATTCGATCTGACGTCAACCATCTATGTTATCCAACTTCGCTGCCAAATTCCGAATATGCCTAGCTCCCCAGATCTAGGTCCATCCCGATATTCCCTTACGAAATAACGAACTATTCTTCGTTATCCAATACAACGTAAATAGTTGACTGCTACATTCGAAAGTATTTCGGATAATACAGCCATTAGGTACACAAAGTAAATGGTCCACTAAACGGTTTAATCGATTTAGCAGGCGTGCGCGAGAGGAAGTTAAGGCACGGTAGAGTTAAGGCTTCCTTGCACAACTCGGCCGTATAAACTATATTCCGTGACAAAGTTTGCGAAATCTGTTGCACACGATTACCTCCAGCGAACGCATTCCCGAGCAATTTCTAATTAGACGACTCGAACGATGAAACGCCCCCGAAGAGAACGCTCTGCTGATTAATTAAGATAAAACAACATAATGGATCCTAAAAAAGAAAGGACGAAGAAGACGTTAGCGCAACCCTATAAACTCGCAACAACTTATTATCAGAGAGAGAATAAAAGGGCGCCGAGAACGAGATTTTCTTTACCGTCGCCCATAATCCGTTCCATTTCCGTTTCACGGTTATTCGCAGGAGGGTTCTCCTCGACGTAGCGAAACTGATGAAACTCGTTGTTGGTCATCGGGTATTAAACAGTCGAAGCGTTCGGAGATGAAAAATTCAGAGGCGAGGACCAAACCGAGTACTCGAGTAGTGTGTTATTATGAATTTCAATCGACTTCGTTACGATTCCTGAAATACGAGCCGTATCTTGGCTCAATCTCCCGTCGAGATTGAAGCACCGCAGGGATGTAACTTCGAATATGAATATATTGAACACAGAAGAGCGTTCGTGTTACTCGAGAACACGGTGAATTGTCAGGAATGTACACGTATACTCGAACCTGCTCGTGGCGGAGTCAGTGAAGGCATCGCTCGCGTGTGGATACGCGTAATGGAGATTTCGACAGAACTGTGTGGCAGTTATACAGTTTAAGTGTGCCCCATTTGAATGCATCAATTATTCATTTAACACGGAGAGTTGCTTTCATCCGACATCGATTGCCTTAAATATTTCGACAAATTTGTGAGGTTCGATACGGTCGCGATAACAAAATATTTTATTGTTATTAATATTATTGGTACATGTCAGTTTCATAACTAATATATGGGTTGGTTATGGTACATGTTACATACTAACGTGTTGGTTACATACTGTGGGTTACACACTATGGGTTACATTAGATGGGTTACATACTATACTTACATGTATCAGTTACATACTGATATATGTGTTGGATATTGGTATATGTTATTAGTATAAAATACGTACGGAAGTTTGAGGGTTAGAAAGTTGACGAAATCGTGACAACGAAGTATTAGCAAATAATTGCGTGTACGAACGTAACCAGAGCCCGCGGTAATCAATTAAGCAGATAATTTGGTTTGTTACAGGCTATTTCATCAACGTCGAGAGGTCCACTGGCAATTTCGCACGCGGACAGGAGCAGCCACGAACACGTCGGTGTGTGATCAAACCAATCACGGACTAAACACCGATTATCCTGTTCGATCCTTCATCAGGATCTAGCCGGTGAATCGTTTTTACCTTTAATAGCATCTCATCTTTGATCGATCAGTAGCGAAGGACTCGGTGATCCTTTCGAAGAATCAGCTCAATCGGATATCCCTGTTTCTTCAATCATTCTGGGAATGATCGCCGTTACAAAAAGTGGGCCATTATTGTACAGTCTTAATTTAGCCGGACACTCTAGAGTGCGTGACAGTCTTCAAGGTTATCGATGATAGTGTATGGTTGTCGCGATGCGAGTGAGATGGAACATGTGTTACTTCGATAGGATTTAGTAGAGATTTATCATCCGTTAACAGGAATTGTTGGATCTAATATGTTGATCGGGGAAGAGTATCGATCGTTTGGTAAGTTGATTAATATTTTAATTATATTTCCTCTACAGTGGACTATCGTCACAATTTAGAATACTTTATTACTTCTCCGTTTTTATTTTGTGAATATTGTTGACTCTCGTTATATTGCCACGGGTGGGATTTAAGAGAGGAAAGCTTGGATTGGATAATATAAATGAAGTTTAGGGCGCGAAACTATTTATTTGACATATTGAAAGTTATTTGGAAGTTAGAGATGTCAAGTGACTAAGTGACAAATTCGAGGACATGCGTAATTGGACAAGCGTTAATGCAACATGACTGATAGTTCTACCAGGCGAAACAACAGGAAGTCCATCGTCTCGGCACTCAGAAACTTCAGTGCTGCGAGTGCACTCGTCGAATGTATCGAGTCAAGAAACACTTAGCAACTAGAGTGGTACACATTTCCTAATTGAACACTACGTTTACGTTCTACTTCAAGAAACTGTCGCGTTCACGCCAGAGCGATTAATTTATCGCGTCTACTTTGAAGTCACAAATAAATTCATAACAAAACAAATAAATCTTTAAAATTACGTTCGAAGTTACCTTCAAATATACTCAAACTTCATCCTTCTGAAGTTCTTTAATTTCCTAACTTTAACTGGAACAATATTGATCAAAAGTTTAACTTCTTCAAATTCATACAATGATGCTTTAATATTTCTCTTCCATGAAGACCAACATTACAAAAATTCTTTCTTACATTTAACTTCTGTGTTTGTAAATTATAGAATAATATTTAAGTTTATACGATTTGTTCTTTTAAATTTTTTCTCCTTTTCTGAGGAAACAGTTTCGAACTATTCGAGATATCGGAATGAATTGTTTGTTCACTCGCTGGCCGCGGAACCAGCGAAAAAAGAAGCTACCGTAGCTGGAAAGCGAGGACGATCGTCGCAAATGGGGACGGGAAGCAAAGATAGTTGTATACGATGAATTGCTCGAGGAAGACGGTGCTTATTCGAACGAAAAGATGCATTCGCCTGGTCTGAACGCCACGGAACTGCGATTTACGCGGACCGCCATTCACGAGACAGGATTTCCCCTTCAGAAATATGGCATTTCAGAGGAGAAGAAAGACCTCTGAAATCGTTGACCAATTTTCAAGCTTTCATATTTCGAACATCTTTCGATTCCGCTGGGCCAGAATTAATCGCTCCAGGGAAATTTAATTCTTTTCCATTCTCAGCACGTTTCCTGTCACCAAAAAGTTTCGGACATGACTTTTATTTTGCAGGAGTGTTTATTTTTCGACGTTTAGGAATCTCTAAACTTGATACAGGAATTTGGACATTTAGAAATTTCCAAGCTTGATGATATAATTTCAAAATTTCCAAACTTGATGGTATAAAAATTTAGAAATAATATCAAACACATGTAAATCATCAAATCTGTGAATTTGACCCTGAAGAAACTGTGAAGATTCAAAACTTCAAAAGTTGAAATGTTTGTAACTGAAAATTTCTAAATTTCGAATCGCTACGCAATTAACGATAAATTCACCGAGTCCATAAAAGGGGAAATATAATTAAAAAAGCAGTATCAGGTCATTTAAAAAATTTTTCTTTCCGAACGCACATTTTTCGACTACCTAAAGAATGATCTGATAAAAGTACTTGAATCGAATGTACATAACATGTATTTACCATTTCATCGAATTTTATTTACTCTATATATACACACGTACGATATATCGATAGGAAACATGAAATAACAAAGTTTTACAGAAATCGAAGAATAATCGAAGTGAAAAGGAGAGGGGGAAAATAGGAAACTGGTCGAAAGTTTGAGCGCTGCTTAAGCCTTTCCTGTCTCATTTTTCGTGTTTCCTAATGATCCGAGAACTCGCTATTCAAACCGTGCCAGCGTCTTCAATATCCGTGATACAAGCGAACGCTGGCGCACAGAGTATGCCAAGGATCAACGTAACAGCAATCCTTGAAGCCAGGATTCGAGGCAATAAAACGTGCAATTTTCCACCGAAGTAGTGCTCCTCCAGTCGAACTTCCAGGACATCAAGGACCGTACTGCAATATCCTCTGAGAATAATTCAATTCGTTGCATGGAAGGAATATTGTCAGACACGTATCCATTCCTTTTTTCTTTTATTTTACCGGCTTTCCGAGGGTCCTGTTTCAGAAACTTCTCGGGAACCCTGCTGCATATCTTATTTCCCGTCTTCGGAGAGAATTTTGGCCAGATTTCGTGGCTTTATATTTTCAAATTTTTCCAGTGGAACTTATGGGGTTATGCTTGCAAATTTTTGGTGGTTCACATTTTTACACTTTGTAATTGTAAAGTATTCCTTGTACTTCAAATTTGTATATTTTTATTCTTGCAAATTGCGAAGTATTCTTTAATTCGCTAAACTTCTTTGTACATTTTTATACTTGCAAATTGTGAAGATGCGTTCTTTAATTCTTTAAACTTCAAATTTGTACATTTTTGTGTTCAGAAATTTCGTAAACCTTGAATTTGCTAATTTCGACATTTTTGATGGTCTTCCTGAATTTAAAAATTTCTTGTATTCCAAAATTCTAAGAGCCTAATTTTGAAATTTTGAACTTTCTAAACCCCATATTTCTGCAAAAACCTCCTAGTTTCCAAATTACCTAAACCCCAAATTGTCTAAATTCTAAATTTCTCAGACCCCACAATTTCAAATTCTCAAATGCTCAAACTCCTGCAGATTCGAATTTCAAAATTTCCAAAATTCATGCCTTCAAATTTTCAAATCTTCAAATCTACAAATCCCCTAAATTTCAAAGTTCTTAAATTTCCTTAACCTCAAATTTCCATATCCCAAATCCCCAAAATCCCCAAACTCCAAACCCCCAAATTTTCCACCTAGTAATTCCCCAATACCACCGAAATTATATTCCCTGCCTTTCAACAGTAATTAAAATCCCACAAGTCTGCATTTTAATGAAATATACGGCACAAAATTTAATTTCAATCCCAAAGACCACAATCGAATGAAAAACCCAATATACCAAATTGCACAATACCATAATCTGCATTCCGTTTGAAATTTCCCAATTCTCGAATAAAAATAAAGATGAAATTATTCGTAAATCCTTTATCCATAAACTAAATAATGTAGAAGCAAGTTAAAATCGTGTGTTTTCTACCGAAATAGAATGTAAAATCCGGTCGGTTTCGAGCGCATCAATTCGGGCCAGTTCCATTTTCCCGTTGATCGGATACGAAGAGACTTTTCACGGGATGACGAGCACGATGCACGTGATTTCCCGATTAAAGATCGTGACCACGATCGCGGAGAACGAACGATACGATATGTTGCATCCATCGTTTCGACCATTTTCCTTTTCACTGTTCGCCATAATGGGAATACGCGTCACAAACGTGGAACGTGATCGGGATACGATCCGTGAAACGAAAACACGATGTTCCTGTACGGAACGAGAAGAAGGCAAAAAAAAAAAAACGTATCAAGATTCGGGGAGTATGATTTTATCTCTTAACATATTAACGTGCACGATCTATACATATTATAAATAGGCCCGATCGATCGCGATAAGATTATATTTTTATATGTAAATATGGCGTTCCTTCTTGTTATCTCATTAAAATATATCCAAAGAGGCGGTAGATAGAGAAAACCGTGACGATTCCGCGATCGAAGTAGTGGCGTGTGTCGAGACGCATCTCGAAACGAATTGCTTTCACTCATGAATGTTTCAGAAGAAATGGCGGCCAGGGAGAACCGATTTTTATGACTATGCTGTACACGATTGATGTTATACCCAAATTTTAACTTATTTTCATTCCTGTGTGAAAACCGTTTTTTTCGCGATGATAATTTACATTCTCATGATCACCATATTTGAATTTTCATGTCAAATTTCTTCATTTTCAAATTTTCTAGGTTGTAAGTTATTAAATTTCTAAATTTCCGACGCTCCAAACTTCTAAGTTCCAAATTCCCAAAATTCCAAATTTTCCGAATTCCAATTTCCCCCAATTCCAATTTCCCCCAATTCCAATTTCCCCCAATTCCAATTTCCCCCAATTCCAAATTCCCCCAATTCCAAATTCTCCCGATTCCAATTTCCCCCAATTCCAAATTCCCCCAATTCCAATCAACCCTAATTCCAATTCCCCCAATTCCAATTTCCCCAATACCAAATTCCCCCAATTCCAAATTCTCCCGATTCCAATTTCCCCCAATTCCAATTTCCCCAATTCCAATTTCCCCCAATTCCAATTTCCCCCAATTCTAAATTCTCCAAATACTAATTTCCCCCAATTCCAATTCCCCCAAATCCAAATTCCCCAAATTCTAATTTCCCCCAATTCCAATTCCCCCAAATCCAATTTCCCCAAATTCTCAATTCTCCAACTTCCCAATTCCCCTAATTATAAATTCCCCAAATGCTCCAATTCCTCCAATTTCTCACTCTCCAAATTCTGCAATCCCCCAAATTCCCATCTCCCTAAAATTCCAACTGCACAAATTGTCAAAATTCCCAGAGTGGACAAACGGACATTAGCTTGAACCCCTGCATTTCGCCTGTTTAACTTTTCATGACAAATTACATGCTGGCATCTTTAATGCGTCAGTCGTGTACAGCAAGTTCGATGGAAAATTGGGTAACATAAAAGTGGTGGTCGTTCTATGGGGAACGAGTAAGCGTTAAATATGGTAACGTTGAGGATACAACAGTGTGATGGTCCAGTCCGAGTTTTGGGGCTTGTCGCGCACGTAATGAGATTATGTTTGCAATGCGGCTACACGATGCGACAGGAAATGTTACGCGTCGCTCGACATCGCTGAGAATTGTACAACTGCGCCACGGAGCTGGACAGAATTTTGTTTCCACCGGACGATGGATATTGTAATAATTTCACGATTGTAATTCTACACAGCCGAGAATCGTGTCACGATGTTTGCGCACATCATTTTCCACCGATTACGTTTGACGCGTTGGAAACACTGTTATGTCATGGGAAGTATTCCAGTCACAATTTTTATCAAACCGAGCGAATTACAAAAATTGAATACTTCTTGAAAATGTCAAGATGTTTCAGTTGTAACTAATCTGAAACGCTTAAAATGTTTCGTGATTTAAAATGAAAATTTTTAAAAGAAAAGAAAGATGAGAATCGTGGAAGCATAAAGAAGATATGTTGTCAACATATGAAGACATATGTATCGGTTTTTGAATTTACACAGGAATTAAATATACACACAAGTGACAATATCATTGAAAAATTGAAGCTTTTTTTTTTAACGGAAAGAATTTCCTTTTAGCAAGATACTAATTTTATTTCCATCACGAGATGAAAAAGCGTAGTCACGCGATGCTCACGTCAGGTTTCACGAAATTGTGCTGTCAGCGTTATGTCACGATCACAGTCTCCCTGAAAATAGTGAAAAATCCAAGTTCACTGTAGGCATTCTGGAACCGTCAGCCTTTCGCCATTTATTGTCGTTTCAAACCGACTTATACACATTTATTTAATATTCGTACTGCAGATAGTATCTTCAGCAAAAATCTACACTTTTCCGATGCTGAAATCTTCTAACAGAATAATTAACACGACCGTGCAGTAATTAAAAATTTCCTCAGTCCCACGAGCTCTATTATGTACTGGAAAAATACACGAGAAAAATGATCAAGCGGCAAGTGTAACTTAAAACACCGTGTAAATTTAATCACGAGATGTATTCAGTTAATTAATTAAAATCACACTTGCACGCTCCTCGTATTTTCATTATCGAGCAGTATAAATTTCATTAAACGATATTGCAATCAACCGAAACATATTATAGTCAATACTTGATTATTGAATCAATTTACGAGATCGCAATTGGCATCTTTCATTACTCGTAACAGCCAACTATCTGCCGAATCATCCTCGAAATATCTAAAGAGCATAATCAACCGCTTAATATTTACAGCCATATAAATTAATTAAATGTAATCGTGGAACGAAATTCGCTCGAATAAGATTGAAGTACCGTAGCATAAATATGAGATTCATTCGTTCGGTAAATTAATGAAAATCGGCTAATTGTTGCCCGATTTTTGCACCCGTCATCAATTTCCATTATCGTCGCATAACACGAATTTCATTAATCCACATCGGGACGCGGCCAACCGTAACGAGATCGCGATGTCTCGTAATCGATTCGAAAGAGTCAACTCGTTCGTCCTTGAAAATTCCGGAAAATATAATTCACCGGTGCACCTGGCTCTCCGCAAATGCTTCGTCGCGATACGAACTCGGTATTCGCAATAATACAGCGGATCCGGAAGCACCTTTTGGTCAAATGCAATTGCACATTCTTCCCACGGTTCCGGTCTGATCTTCCGGCTACCGACTGCATTCCACGACTACGCTCCTCTTACTGCGAGAATTTGGTCACAATCGAAGTACCAATTTCTCGGCCAGACGGTTCTCGTTTCCGCCAAACGTAATTGGACATTTTTCGATGGTACACGGGAAAAATAGATAAACAACCGAATCAGTTCTACGCAGTTTCTTATAATTACTGCAAGGTCGCTGCAATAGAATTTTAACTGTCATTCTATATTTTCTATTGTTAGAAACAATTGGTAGTCTCGAAGACTTCTGTTGAGGAATAGGATTAGTAACCCCTTGCACCCATATTTGTCAGGTGCGTCAATCGCAACTAATTAAGACAAAGAAAATTGAAATGTCATGTTAATTTGGTATTGACTATACAAATAATTAAACTCCATATTGAAGCGTATTCGAGTAAAGTTGAACATACACATGACGTACGTAGTGCGTCACCTCTTCAGAACAGTGTAAGGGGTTGAAATCAATGTTTACCTGAAACATATGAATATAATATAAATAGGTGACCCTATTTGTATTTTCTGTCTCATACGATTTCGTTTACGACAAAAAGCGGTTCGTTTTTGCCCTCATTATAATTCTATCAAATAATATGGCGAGTGTTTGTGCCGCGTATTGTTTAAGCTACATCGCGAAGATGGTCATTGTGCCGAGCGAATATTGAAACAATGGAAATGAAAATGGTACCGTTTGCTAAATGAAATTGTTGTTGCCAAGGGGGTAACAAGCACGATATGGTAGCCACATTCTAATTTATACGATTGCATTCACCGTAACAGTTGATGCGTGCAGATGTTTAATCAACGACTCCCAGAGTTACGTTGTTCGCCCTCGAAGCATCCTTGAATAGCTGTTTCGTTATTATGGTCAGAGTTACGACGAAACGTTGGCTAGTATTCCCAAATCACTGCTCATTTCGAATAGTTACTTCCTAACATTTCTTACGAATTCTACTTTCACGTGCAAATGTTTTTTCTTGCATTTCTACTCGGAACTTGGATTATACTCGCTAATGTTTACTTCAACATTTTGTCAAATTCAGATCATGTTTATTTGAATATTTAATTTTAAGTACACGGTATTAATGTTCAATTTTAGGTACACAATACTAATGTTTATCATAATGTTCAATTTTTGGTACAGAATAATAATGTTTATCATAATGTATAATTTTAGGTACACAATGTCAATGTTTATTTTAGTGCTCAATATTAGGTACGCAGTACTAATGTTATATTTTAAATATACAGTACAAATGTTTGTATTAATGTTTAATATTAAGTGGAGCCTACTAATGTTTTTGTGTTCATTATATCAGATAAGTGCTATTATCAGTGACCTTAATTTGTTAATACGTTGACTATCACAGTAGGTCGACATCTGAAATACAATGTAATTAAATTGTTGATAGAAGGAGATAAATTCAAAATGACGTTAGTCATAAATCTTGAACAGTTTCAATATAAAGTTGAAGGTACTGAAATTGATTAACTGCAATAGATAATATTGGTTGACTTATTTTTAGCAATAACACTTTGAAATTCCGGAAAATTGCAATAACGTTAATAAAAGAACCGTGACTGGACCATTACACGGATAGAAGTGTGTTATCAGAATGCTCCCAGCCGCAATGCACGAGAAGGTATTAACACTAATTAGCGATAAGTTGTATAGTTGTTTCTATATAAAACCGTACTACGATAAGATAACATAATACCATAAAGTCCCTCGCACTTATCGAAATCACCGCTGTAAAGAACGTAAACGACGAAGTAACTCGACGCGTTCTAGCCCGTGAATTACCAGAGGGAGCGAAAGAAAATCGAGAGGAAGAATGGCGGCGAAAGAAAGGGAATAAATTCAAAGAGCCGGCTGGACGCGTCCGTTTCGAAGCTGTATATGTAAAGCAATTGTGAGTTATTAAATAAACGAATTGAAAGCACCACTACGAACGGCATTCCCTCGGGACACGGCGAGCGTTTCACCGAATCGGGCCAAGAATAATTTCACGCCGGCTTGGTATCATTACGCGGGACAATTACGGTTTTCAGAAAAGCTCGGCCGAAAATTGTTTCGTTGCTCCTTCGACGTTCTTTTCATTCCTATGGATTCCGCAACGATCGTCGACTTGATTCACCTTTCGAAACCGACTCCTGCTGCAAATTGTCACTTTTGTTACAGCCACATTGAAAATGGAGGACGCCACTGAGAATTCAGGTAAGTGGATGAAGGTTATTTTAAAGCCGTTCAATGCTCTCGTTTTAACTTTAATTATCAATTCTTTTTATTTTATTCGATGGAAGATTCAGGTTTCGTGAAGGGTAACATTTTTGAGGTTAGGAAATAATTTTTAAATCTACAACGACTGTATGAATTTGTAATGTACAAAATTAATTGCAATATCAGACATATTAGTGTTATCGACATTTTAGAAGAATGCAAACTGTAAGTATTTTTGAAGAGGTTAACTTTTTAACGAATACGTTCGTAATTTTTAATGAGCACTTTGAACAAGGACTATAAATATTTCAACATCTACTGTCTTAGATTTCATAGCTGATTTCATTGGTTTAGTTGTTCCCAAACATGCTAGTATAAGTTATTTGACTAATATAGCAAGTGGAATGACCGCGACAACGCAGCATCGCGAAATTTCGTGCAGATTCAACACAGAACTCGGCGCACATTCAACAATTCTGCAAACACTGTCCACTGGACGAGGAATGTTAAATATTCCTTGACGTAGTATTAGTTAATGAATCAAATGGAAGAGATCCTCGAGGTGAGTATTGCCCTGCTGTTTCCGTCCGTAGCCATTAGAGCATATTGAAACTTATTGATGCATAGTTTGTAACTATTTAATACTTGCCGAACGCAAAGATATGAAGAATACTAATAATGGAAGATATGAAAAATTCTTGAACCCTTTGCACAACTATGTCGCGACTCTCGGATCTTATAAATACTTCAGGTAAATAGATTGGTTCAATATATTCTCATTAATTTAATTATAATAAAAATGTCACATACTCGCACTGTCGCACTGGAAACCGTTTTTCTATTTCGTAAATTAAGTTGGTAGGTGAAATAGTGCAAAGGGTCAACAATACTAACAGGAGTTAAAAACAGAATACATTTTCGAATAAATATTTTGGTAAATCCTACAATATCAGTTAACAGATGCACGTTTACCGAAAACCAACGGCGAATGCAATGTGATTAAGCGTGATTACATTACGCAGGGTGTTTGATTATTAACGCTATCATTAGCGTAACAGTTAATTACGTTGAAATGTAAGCTTGTCCCAGGATATAATTCCAGGCGAAATGAATCGAAGAAAATCAGCGAGTGACCCTAATTACGGCGAACAATTAGAACCGAGCGTAATCAGATTATCCTCATCGACTTTATTTACCCGGTATAGAAGCGTTTAATCGACAACCGGGGAAGAATCGAGGAAACTCGAACCGTGAAAATAAAACTGGCCACCATTCAGGATCGGTATAATCGTTACGCCGGATAATCCGGGTGTAATGTGTTGCTACGCATTCACGGTGATATAAAAGAGTGATGAACGACCGGCACCGAGGTACTGTAATGGAAAACACGCTGTTTAATGTCGAATTAGCCGTTTAACGCAGGCACGCGTGTTAGTGATTCGACAAGATTAATTGCACGCCCTGGCGGCCTTTTAAACAGGGCTTACGCACGATTAAATTTTTATTCGATCTTTGATAACGTGAAATTGGCGGGCCGGTATTTCGTTCACCTGGTATTTCGTTTTAACGCTATGGCAATTACCGATAACCAACGCTACAAATTTAATGATGCGTTTGAAACAGGCAAAGAATGAAAATTTTGGATAATTAGAATATTCTCGATATTGCGGTATGATATTTTATTAATTATGTTGTTACTATTGTACATTGACTAAAACCCGATAATTACGTCAACGAATTATTTATCACCGCTATTACATTAATAGTGGAAGCTAATTGAAAGCTCGAAAATCAGGATATTCGATATATATTGAATGTATCATTAAGTATTTAGGATGTATTAAACATGAAAATGAAACCAGTACAGAATGAAATAAAATGTTTGAAAGTAATATCTTTGATGGTCAGAGAAGCAGCGAAAATCGAGGCGGCAAGTAGAATAGGTCAAACGTTTGTCAGACAACGAAGTTCTGGTTGACGGTAATTGACCTGCTTGAACAAAAGCGTCATGATCAAAATGCAATTTCGTTAATGAAACACCGTCGAAAGTTATTAAACGACGGTAATCAAAATTATTCTGTTTCAAGCTCGAATCCACTTATAGCCAATGAAATACCCGAACGGGAATCCAACGAAACGAAAAAGATCGCCCGAAGCTCGTGGCGTGTGTCCTGGAATAAAAATAAAGGGGACCAGGCTAGCGGTTGAAACTCGTAATGGCATTATATCGACTTCATTTAAATTCCGGCCTGGGTTCGCGGGATATAAAGAAACAGAGAATGAAAAAAACAAAGGCTGGAATTAAATCTGTCACATTCAATGCAATCTTACTTTTTCTCATTTTCTCTCTCCATTTAGAGACTGTTCCGTCATAGGATTTTATTTAAACATCGCCGAGGCGAGGAAACAACAAACGATAATTTATCTTAACTTCGACGGAATTTAATCGTTTAATCCAATCGTTGCCGTATATCAACTTGTGGACATTAAATTGAATATATGATTATATTAACTGGATAAATTTTGTCGTGAATTGAACATTCAAGAAATAATTTTCTTAATTTCGAGACATAATTTATGAACTTTATTTAATTTGATTTTGGACAACTTATTTCACGGAATTAGTATAATATCGTAATTTATTTAACATAATGTACATAATTTACGGACTTCGTATAATATACGTAATTTACGGGTTTTATATAACATGCATAATTCATGGAATTAATGTAATGTACTTAATTTATGGACATTATATAACGTACATAATTTATGAATTTTATTCGACAAATTCGAGGGTAATGTACCGTAACAGTAATATTTTCCGTTATAGAAAATTTAAGACGCCACGATGTAAGTGCAACGAGGGGTTATATTCTAGTCGATTAACAGTAAAAATGGAAAGATCGTTCCCGATCGGAAGACTCCGTGAAAATCGTGAAAAGTTTACGGCGATCTTTCCGCTGGCCCGTGATTCCGACACGTTCGACGAGAAGATAAAGTGCCGATCGATGTGTTCTGTTCACCGAAGGATTTATACCCGTGTAGAAGTTTTTTCCCCTTGATTCTAGCGGCTGATGCGAGCGTTTGTCCGAGATTGGTGCAAACCGATTTGTCCGAGATCGATCGGTCGTCTGACGTTCTTGTTAAGTCGCGCCATCGACCATGCAATATTTTGTTCGCTAACCGTTTCACGTGTCATGCAATTTGATCGGCCATTTTAAAATTGTACCATGAAGATGCAGTAACGAGGTCAACAGTCAACTTTCTACGTTCGACTTTTTGCCGATCATTTTACCGCGGACGTGTAACGTTGCTACAATTTATTAGATGGTCGATTCTTTTTAACCAAAATTTGGGAATTTATGAATGTGGAGAACTGGGAATTTAAGAATTTTGGAATTTGCGGATTGGGGGAGTTGGGAATGTGGGGGATTGGGAATGTGGGGAATTGGGAATGTAAGGAATTTTGAATAAGTAATTGGAAAAGTGAGAAATTGGGAATTTGAAATCTCAGAAATTCTCAAATTTGCGTATCTAGAAATTCTCAAATTCTCAAATCCTCAAATTTGAGAGGATGTTGAGAACTCGAGCTTCGAGAATTAAAATTTTCCATTTGCGAAGCATATAAAAATTATTAGCGCGGAAGTAATAAATATTTTCAGATAATAATCCATCGAATGATACGAATTTACAGCGACTTTTCAGCCATGAATGAAGAGCTCGAACAGGATGTAACAGCTTTTACAGACAAAATTAAATGGAGTATGCGAACGATTTATGAGAGGATCCGTTCCGTTATTGCGTACGCGATTTATTCAAACATAATCTCTACGGTACATCTCTCTTTCATCGCGAATTCCGAATCGGAAAATTGTTACTTCATCGTATTACAATTTCGAAAACAATGATTTGCACCAGCGCGACGGATTATGTCGCGATGAATACGTGTAACTACGACTTTTATTCGTCCAGAAAATGAAGATCAACGACTAATGCACTATCGTATAATAAAGGGGATTAAAGAATATATGCTCAAGGGAAAGAGATACGTGGTGGGTATTCAAACGTGTTAATTCACTGGGAATAATTCTGCGTTTAAAGAGGGCACAGATGAATATCGCAGTTATTTCAGGCTGAAAAAAGAACGCGAGAATTAATTGTTAGCTCCGTTACAAGAAACGAAGCGGGTGAATAAGCGTGTGTTCGAAATAAAATAACGCGATTAAGACCGGGAAGAATCGCGAACCGATTCAACGTAATACCGCAATTTTCTGATTGTTCAACATATCATTAATATTAAAGCTGCAAGTGGATTTCCGCTGATTTGAAATGTGGAGCGAAAGAGGACACGGTATGGCAGAGGGAACGTTACTTATTTAAGCGGAATATATTAATTTTCGCGAAGCTCGGGACCGCCAGTGCGGTGAATAAATTTCGAAGCTGGTCGTACGCCTAGAAGTTCACCACACGAGCCGGAAGTTTCGAGCCTGCTTCATGCTTTTTGCCTCTAACCGTGCTTTTCCCTACCATCCGTCCCATCAACTCGAATTTCCCACTTCAATGTGTCCGAGACTCGAGCGTTTTTCCGTGGCTTTTGATAATCGTTAAACGACATCGCGTTTTTTATCCTCGCCCCGAGGGAAATTTTTTGAGTGGCCATCCTCTGTGCGGATGACAAAATTCTACCTACAAGGACCGCTATAAAATTCGCGATACGATGCGAAACAGGATTTTTTAATACCACGACAATTATTTCACTTAACTAGGAATTTGAATACATTTGGATGACACGTGAGTTGACACTTTAACTAGTAACATTTTATGAGGAACGTTATTTATCAAATAATAAATAATTTTGTCAGGGACAAGGTACATATAAGAATAGTTAATATTGTCAGAATAACTCTTCAGGTTTGCTATCACTATTCTTCATGGAAATGATCATATGATATAAATGATCGTATTCATGATCATATCTATGATTATATCTATGGTCACATCTATGTACCTATTTATGACCACATCTATGACCACATCTATGACCACATGTATAATTACATCAATAAATGAATATTCTTCAAGAACTTATTGAAGTAAGATAAAACAATGTCGAATGAAGTGCTGATTGAGAAATGTTGAACTGCTGATTGTAGCATCAAACAAAAAAGGACTCGTGCATCCCAGGAGTCATTGTAAAAACGTTCAAGGTACAATCCAGTAGAGGCACGTACCTGTATTGCATTGTACGTCGATGTTGAGTGTCGAAACGTGCCTGTTATCCGACACTTCAGGGTCGAAAGTGGATTACGTTGGTTGTACTTGTTTAAATTCTGAAAAAGTCAACCGTCGCTTGATTCCTTTCGTCCGACGCGCAGAAACTTTTCCCATTAAAATCCCCGCCACTCGAACGAACAAACGAAAAATGGGCACACCAGAAGAAAAACGGAGTCGGTCGGTTCACGTTTCCTCTCGGTTCTCATGCATGTTTTCAATTCTTCTTTTCCCACTGGAAACTTGCGGTTAATTTCGGACGAAGAACGAAACGGAAGCGTTTCTTCTTTTTCTCTTTTGGTATCTTATTGAAATTACGGACGTGTGGAGATGCATTTTAAATTGAACAAATTTTTTCTTCAAATTTTTGATTTAGTAAATTTTATCATTTTTAAATTTTTAAATTCAAATCCACATATGCCCAATTCCACGTATCCCCAAATCCACATATGCCCAAATCCACACATCCGCAAATCCACATACCCCCAAATCCACATATCCCCAAATCCCCAAATCCGTAAAATCCGAATTCCAAAAATTGCGTGAAGGCGGCAATATAACGTGAGTCTATTGTACTTTCCCGTACTAAATAATGTACAAACAACATTTATTACGTTTGTCAGCTACAATCTCGCGTTTCAAACATGTGTCATCGATAAATCAAGGGGAAATTTTGTAATCGAGCCACTTCCGACACGTTTCACTTACTGAACCACTTTCAATCAGAGGTCGAATTTTGATGAACGAAATAAAAGGAACGTATCGAAAGTAACACCTGGCTGAAATACCGAAACGTGCTCGTCGAACACGATTCGTGATCAATCGTGAAATTTAAACGATGAAAAATACGAATTCGAGCAGCGTTAGAATTCCGCCTCGTGAGATGGCTTTTACAGAGTGTAGCACGCGTTCGTGCAATATACGCGATTGGCAGTCAGGCTTTAATTCGCAATCGTTGACGGAGATAGTGGTCCGGTGCTTTAAAAAAGCCATGCCATTTCAATTGGAGCTTTCATCAAATATCAAAAATACAACGTTGATACGTAAACCGTCGATCGCGCAGATATAACCTTTTTCCGCGATAATAAAACTAATACGTTACGAACTGACAAAAAGATGAACACTGTTTCAAAAATGTACGAAAGTTACCTCCATCAATGGATCAGTACTTTCATCGGCTTCAAGAGCGAGGAAAGTTTAATATTCATGCAGCTGGATAAACGATACCCATGCATCCTCTTAATATTCATGTGGAGCGATAGATTCGCCATTATCATTTGTCAGTGCATTCTTTTTGCGAAGAACAGGTGTCGCATGACTGCTCGAACAAGAAGCTGAGTGCACTCGGCTCATATAGGTCGGGTTCTTATCATATCGATCATCTAGCCTGAAGCACGATCTCACCGTGTGCCACTGCATTATTGCACATTTAGCGAACTTTCGAGAACCGCGATTATCCGTGTAGCTGGAAAATTGGTGTCAATATGACCCTATAACGGTATAATCGACGATGGAAAAAGTATCCAAGTTATTTGGTGCATAAAGGTAGAACATCAAGCTGAATGACACTTTGCAACTTCTGAAATAAGAATAGCATCAATGCTTTCCCACGTCGCCATACGTTGGCAAAACATTGTTAAACATACGCTATGTTCTATTTCAGGATACATATATTATACTTTTGTTTACGGTAATAGTTTTGATGCATTGGTTTTAATGGAATTGGATGTTTGTGTGTGGGGATTTAGGAATGCAGGGAAATTGCGAAGGTGGGGAATTGGGAATGTAGGGAATTGCGAATGTGGGTAATTGGGAATGTCGGGAATTGCGAATTGGGGATTCGGGAATGTGGGGAATTGCGAATGTGGCTAATTGGGAATATGGGAATTGGGAATGTAGGAAATTGAGTATATAGGTAATTGGGAACTTGGAACCTTGTGAATATGAAAATTCAGCTCTTCCATGAATTTATAGATTTGAGGATTTAGGAATAAATTCATACACCATTCATTTCTCTCTAAATAATCCAAATTTTTCCTTCTGTCCTTAGCTTTAAAAAAAGTAAGCGTAGCAACATTTCGCCGCACGATATTAACGTGATACGTTTCCCTGACAGCCTCCGAGGATTAACCTCCCCCGCCATTTTATTTCCTAGACGCATGACGTTTGACGAAACGCGTTGTACAAGCGGGGTCGATACAGGGAAATTTCCATTGTCGGGAAACACCTGCGGCGTATTCGGGTTGCCATCGAACAGAACTAATGTTGCAAGGTAATTTGTAACGAGAATGGGGAGCACCCAAGCCAATTTAGAACGTGAGATCTAGCCGTCAGAAGCCAGATAAATTACTTTGTTTTGCCGGCGAAGAACCACACAGCCCAGGGTTCGGATGGACATCAATATTGACGACGACTAATGAGTTATCCCTTCTAGTTCTCTATCGACAGTGAATTCTGCGTGTTCCGGACAGTGAACTCGCCAGATACTTGATGCGACGTCATCGGGATCCGTCGTTGTAAAATTAATCTGAGAGAACAAAATTTATTGTCAGGTCACTGCGGTGAAGTGGATCTCTGGCGATCAGCTGGGCAATTAATGTGACTCGTTTCCATTGACGTGAGCTGGGTTATGTCTAATTTAAGGTTTGAATGACATGTCTACGGATGAATTTCAATTTGGGAATTTGAGGAGTTGGGGATTTAGAAATTTTAGAATGTGAGGATGTGGGGACGTAGAAATTTGGGTATGTGAAGATATGGTGATGTGAGGATGTCGGAATGTAGAAATGTGGGGATGTACAAATTTGAGAATGTGACGTTATGGGGATGTAGAAATGTGGGGATGTGACAATATGGTTATGTAAAAATTTGAAGATGTAAGGATCGAGGAATTTCATTAAATGTATAAATCATAGTATTTCAAAATATGTGAATGTAGAGCACCCCAAACAAATCAATAAATCTGAAACTTTCCCTCCATTAGCTAATGTTCGATTTCCACTACCTATATATCACAATGATAAGAGCATTTTCGATATAATTCCACGGCTCTTGTGTCATATATTGTGTCATACATCTCGAGACAGGTACCATAAAAATGTGAAATATGTGCTGGCTCACGATTGTCATCGTTGAAAGATAGTTTCCTATGAAATACCATATAGCCTCGATTATTTCTGTTCGTTAATATATTTCCTTACAAATGACGCGACTCCTCTGAACGCAGGAAATAAGTTTTGGCCGTTCGATATCCCGCAATTGTGACCGAGGATTATTGCCGTGCCGGGTGCTTGATGGCGATATTTTTCTTCACGGTACCAAGGGCTCTCTTGGCCCAAAGATCTTGGTAGCACAAACCGTTTACCACGTGTCTCGTTAATAACACCCTCAGCCACTCGAAGCCGTCTCGATCTTTCTAGATATCGTTCCGTTTCGAAACGTTACATTCTTCTTTCGGGGTGGAGAAATTACTGAAACCTTCGGGAAGTACATTTTTCTTACGGCACCGAGCTATTTGTCTCGACCTTTCAAATATCCCAACCACGAAGAAACTGAAATTCTTCGAACGTTCAATTTGCGTTCGATATTCGCCATTTTTGTAATATTTGCGTTCCGCAGAAATAATATTAAAGGTAGTTTCACTAAATAATTCAATAACATTTCTAAGTAAATATGTCACCTAAAAATAGTTTTCGAAGGCAATATTCTTGACGAGGTATCTTAAATTTTATTTGGATGAATTAGGTTAGATTATGTTATATTATATTAGGTTAGGTTGAATTAGATTATGGTACATTAGGTTAGATATATTTAGGTTGTATTATTTTAGGTTATGTCACATTAAGTTAGGTAAAATTAGAGTACACTACATAAGGTTAGGCTGGATTAAATTATACCCCATTAGGTTAGCTTGAATTATGTTATACCGCATTAGGTTAGATTGGGTTAGGTTATTTTATATGAGGTTATGTTAGATTAGACTTTACCCCATTAGGTTAGGTTGAACTATGTTATACTGCATTTGGTTAGATTGGATTAGGTTATGTCATATTAGGTTAGGTTAAATTAGACTTACTACATTAGGTTAGGTTAAATTAGACTTTACTACATCAAACTACAATGAACTACGTCAGGTGATGTTACACACAGATAGGTTTGGTTATAATTTAATCAACCCGTAACCTATAACATTGATAATACATTGTACGATGCAAAATATTTGTTTCTGCAAACCACACTACTATTATCCGACTACTGTGCAATATTTGCTGCTGAAGTTTACAGCAACTGCAATGTGTAGGTGAACGTGCATGGCAATATATGTAGGGCCTATTGTATTCAATATCGAACATTATTTCGTCTATAAATTCGCCTGTCGCTCCTTGGGCGCGGATATAACTCGTTCCAATATATGGGATGTATCATGATCTCCTTGTTCGAATTTTCTTTCTCATGCGTCGTGTCAGTAGGATACCCACAAAGTTCCAAAACAAGCAGAACTAGGAAATAAATATTTTCCACGATACTGACCATACTGAATCCAATCACCAAACCGCAAAATCCACCGAGGTCACCTGTAAAACGGTATTTTATAGTTGTATTAAGTTACGGTAACTATTTGTTAAAAAATTCTCTCTTTTACACCTTGACTAAGTTAAAACTTTTACATTTTAACTTTATGATGACTGGACTTTCTTAATATTTTTCATGGAAATTCAATTCTTTTAAACTGAGTGTCATTGATACTAATTGAGTATCAACAGCTTGCAACGATATAATTTTTCGAGTAACTCATGAACAAATAATTTTCGAGTAACTTGTGAAAAAAAACTGACATTTGAAAACTTACTTATATATTCGTACCAACGGTACGTTTCGTCCTGCTTCATATACATGCTTCCTTGTTCCGAGAAGTACACGTGAAGCAAACTTTCATCCGTTATGTTCATTCGAGGGCTATAATATTTGAAATATGATTTAGTTTAATTTCTTAATTCATGAATTCACTGGAGCAAGTACAGTAATCTTACAATAATGGCGCCTCGATGTAACCAGGTTCCATGGAGCTTGACGAGGTTGACAGAATGTAGGTTATGTCGTTACATTCGGGATAACAATTGCACCTCAATGCTGGCGTTTTGTTGTGAATTAATTCAATCAATTCTTCATCGTGATATGGTATAAGATCCATATTTTTGCCTGTAATCGACAACGTTCATGAAATTTGACACAATTCAAAAATCATGTTATTAACACGGTACTTACATATAGAATATATGTAGAATAAATAATATGGAATTGTATTATAAAAATTTATCGAATTTCGTATATATTTCTATAAGAGAACAAAAAATAATAGCTCACCATTGTATTCCACCAAGCAATGGATGTCTTCGACGCTGCAGGATCTTTTTGACTCTGAACGATCCATGAAAAAAAGGCATCAGATTGAAATCGACGAAAATAAAAGAAGAAAGTTGAACTTTTCTATTATCAAAATTTATGGAGAAGGTAGAGCTTTAAATGAACGGTGCGGTCCTCTTTAACGTTTTAAAGCGATGCGCAATGGAAGCTCGTTAGGAAGCTCGCGAATAGGAAGTAAGAGCTGCAAAGTTCTCTCGTGGAAGATTGTTTTCTTCCAAAAACTCGTCGTTTTGACGATGAGTAGGAAAGCGAAAATATGATACTTAATGGCATTTGTAAGATACGAAAATAATGAGCCCTTTTAACTCGCTCAAAAGGATGTCACATTCATGTTCATTTCAGCAAAGAGGAAAGAGCACCATCACACATCCATCATTTTATAAACGAAAAAAAATGTTATGCCAAAAGAGAATATTTTTGGAAGCACAGTATGCTCATCACTTGGATTGAATATTGTTTAAAATATGTTATTTTATTCTATCACAGAAAGATTGAAATTCTAATAATACTGCCAAATTTTTGAACGAGTTAATCAGACACAAAATTTCAAATGAGTTAAGAAAAGTAGAGTCAAAAATTATAGATGTATGTCTAATTGGTTATCATAGAATTATGCAGCAAAGAAATTAATAATTAAGAAATAATCTAACCTTCCGTAGTACCAAATCGTGGATAGTAAAACGGTCTGCACTTGCACTTCTTCCATATGTCGTCCGCTTTGCAAGCGATTATACATTCGTTATAACTGTAAGAGGTGCTATAAGTATTTTGCTCGTCACTGAAGATACATTTACGCTTTTTGATTGGATAATTGCGTACAGCATCTGTGCTATACATTTCGGCGCCAAATAATTCTACGAACTGCCGTGTCAATGGACTAACTAGAATCTCGAAAACACCACCGCTATATGGATCAGGATAATCGGCAGAATTAAATACCATCACCTGAAAAATATCAAATAAACGCAAATTTTCATGCAGACATGTTAGGGATGATACTAATTACCACGTGTTGGAACTCTCGCGTCGAATCACCATGGGTTAGGATTCTACGGGTCGAATTACTACGCGTCAAATCACCACGTATTGAATTACCACGCGCTGGAACTCTACGGGTCAAGTTACCACGCGTTGAAATTCTATGGGTCGAATTACCACGTATCGAATTACCACGCGTTGGAATTCTACGGGTCGAATTACCACGTATCGAATTACCACGCGTTGGAACTCTACGTGCCGAATTACCACACGGAACTCCATGTGTCGAATTACCACGAAAAGAATCACAACGCGTTGAAACTCCATTCGTCTAACCAGCGCACGTAAAATTATATGTTCTTTGATCAACAACAGTGTACTAAAAAATCTACCGCAACATGCTTAATCTTCTCAAAAGCTAAAAAATGTTCGTTTCGACGATAATATGCAAAGGATGCAGGAAAGCGTGTTTTAGATCGATGAGATTTTTTCATGGCGCATCCACGCGCGCCTGAAATGTGGTTCATTTTGTTTTCAGAAGAAGAGCAATGTTGCCTTTGATCAAAAACGCGATTACGAGTAGCTAGCTGGAACTCGTTTCACTTTATTTCACGTGCAAAATGTATATCTATGCTTGTAAGTAGAACATGCATGAAAGAACACGTTTTCTTCTTCGCATTCCGGTACGTTTCAACCCCGTGCTGTTACACATTGACCGTCGGTTAACAAGTACAGTGCAATTTAAAAATTGTATTGTTCTTGTAACCGCATGTAATTGTAACTGCGCGCATCAAAAGAAAATTGTATAATAACATAATTATAATGCGTGACAAAGAAAGATGACCTCGTTTCACGGCCATAGAACGAGTGCGAAAGTTCTTTTATAATAATATGTGCACACAAGATATTATGTTCGTTATGAAATTCTATTGTTAACACATATTTCGTACTTCATAACGCGTTTCATTTTTTTAACGTATTAATTAAGCATCCACTGCTCTTCCTTTTTTACAATGGATAGAGAAGTGTTTGTGGATGACAATTCAATCTTTTCTTTAACAAAGCCTACTAAGCATCGCAAAGTAAAATTGTAATTAACACTTCTACTATGATGCTGATGAACGCAGAACCGTCCACAATAAAAGCAACGTCTGTTTAACGTTGTAAGAGGTCACTGCGTTATGTTCGCGTTTTCCCGAGGGAAAAAGACCGTTGCATCGCGCTTGCTAATGACTCTCGCCAGTTTTTTGTCGACGGACATCTGTGCTAAAAACTGGATAACCGTTGATGACCGAGCGAAAAGAAACCAAAGCGATTAGTGACGGTTAATCGTACTTTGAAACGTTCCGAATTAACAAGCTAACATAACTGAAAAATTCAGCATAAAAGATGTGAGTGGTAATAATTTATAACTTGAGATGTAATTTCAAATTGAAAGGACAATGTGAAATTTACCTTCCAGCCAATGATGGGCAATATAGTATAAGTATAATCATCGCGATCTGGTCGCAGTGATACGGTTAAACCTGATTGCAGGCCTACACGTGTAACGGTGTGAGTTTTGAGTCTTTTCGTTCGATTGTCGGACCTGTCAAAACAAATATTCTTATTACAAAATCAAGGATTTTAAATAACGTCTTTTGAAACCTTGCTCTGTCCTCGGGACGTGCTTGATAATTGAACGTGCAGCAAAAGCCACTACTAGTTTTGGTGAATACAAACATCTTCGCACAGTTCCCGAAGACGTTGTCAATCTTGCAACGCACGAACATGGTGGAACATGGAGGTGACAACTGAAATGTTTATTTTGTTTAAGTAAAATTTTATTACATGAACACGTTTTAATTTTGATGGAGATTGTATTACTCACCCTTTCCATTACGTCGGTGATATCGTATTTATTATTAAAAAACTTCGACAATAATTTCTGTATCGTGGTGTAGTTTTTGTCAATCATGATCGACGACTCGTACAAATCGCCTAACGAGAGGACATGATTGAAAATCTCGTTTATTGATAAAGTGGAGATGTTTGCATTGTACCTGTACGTGATAACGTTATTTGTTAGAAACATACGAAGATGTAATGATAATTGCATTAGGATTTGATATTAAAATTAAATTATACTTAAGATTGCTTGAAATTTTAATAATATCAAATAATGTGTCATACTAAATAATATTAATAAATACCAAGTAATACAAAAAAATAATTAAACAGGTTCCTCAAGATGTCCAAAGACAATTTCAAAACCGCTAAAAATCCATAAGAGTTAAAAATACGTCCTTTGAATATTTTCTATGAATTTCTACTGACAATTACTGTACGAAGAGGGTCATTATAAATGCATATCTATATAGATTATCACGTCCATTAGATATGCTTGAAAGTAATTATCCAGCCCATCGCTAGTCTCGGATCGCATCTACGTTAAAGCTCCACGCGAAATTGCTCGATACTAATCGCATGAGTTAGTTGTTAAATCGACACTCTGGAATCAATAACAATGTTCCAGTCGGATTCTCATACACGTGGAACGGTAATTAACACGTTCATTGTGATCATCAAAGCGATTAGGTGGTGGCACGTGTGACAACAGCGCATGTACGATTCTTGAACGAGATCACGCTTCTCACGTGCAATTATTGAAATCATCCTGTGTCCTTTCACGGTCTACCATTCTCGACTTTTATACGCGTCTGATACAATATTTTGCATAAATAGAAACGACAAACATAATTGGATCACTTTGCAGAATTTTTGAATTTACTCCGTAGTTGAATTTTTAAAATGCACTCTCTAGGACATTTTTTAAAAAATTTACTTTGCAGCAGAATTTTTTAAATGCACTCTCTAGGAGAATTTTTAAAATTTACTTCGAAGTAGAATATTTAAACTTTTTTTCCTTTAGTAGGTTTTAATAATCTACTGCGATGGCTTTAACAAAAGTAGAGTTTTGAAAAGTTGAATGGTCTACAAAAGTTGATAATACGAAAAGGTTGTTGTGTAACAGGCTTACATTTGTTTCGTGTTAATTGTAAATACTCACATTTGCGTCGCGAATTTCATGGCCAATCGACGACTTATTCTGTTGACGGAACAAATAGCGACGCCTGAAAACATAGGAATTTAGAGCTCGTTGGTTAGATTCGATCCCCGCAGCGGTTTAACTCGTAAAATTTATCTAACCGGAGCCGCCCGGATGCTTAATTAAATTTAACTAACCGCGCCACGGCTTAATTGCAACCAAGGGCTCGAAATAAAGAGAATTTTTCACCCGCCGTGTAGTTTACTTTCCACGGAATTTATCGACCGTTTCTTGTTCAGTCTCCTGTGCAATGCGTTATGAACATCAAGGATTTTGGGATTTTGAAGGTTTGTGGCTTTGAGACATTGCAATTTTTTGGAATTTTGGACATAGGGAACTCGGGACGATGAGAATTCGGGATGTTGGGAATTCTGGACGTGAGGAATTCGAGACGTGATGAATTCAGGACGTGAGGAATTCGGGACGTTGGAAATTTAAGTGTGAAGAATTCGAGACGTTGAAAATTCTGGTCGTGGAGAATTCGGGACGTTGAGAATTTAGGTCGTGGAGAATTCGAGACGTTGGGTATTTATGTCGTGGAGAACTCGGGACGCGACGAATTCAGAGCGTTGGAAATTCGGGACGTAGTAGATTCAGTACGCCAGGAATTCAGAACCTTGAGAATTCGAGACATTGAGACTTTGTAACTTGGATCATTAATTTGTAACTTGGAAATTTTTGAACCAAAACTTTCGAAATTCGTGATTCTTGTCTTTGAAATATTAGAACTGAACAAATCTTGAAACATCAGATGTTTCGAAGCTACTGCATTAGAAGTGTTGAAGCGTAATAAAAATTCCATTGATAATTCTTCTCCGAGGTATTGACGTATCATGAAATGTTATCTCTGTGCCATGTTCAAGAATAAAAAATGTAGAGAACCACCCACCTCGCAATCTATGGAAAATCTTACTGACATTTTTCTACGGCTATATGTATAATTACCGGGAAAGGGTATATCCTTAGGAATATGGGAATATTCAGTTCGCGAAGTTGACATCGGCGTATTATTGTATTCCACATAAGTAGTGTACAAGCAATAGTATAAATAGAGCAAAACTATGTTGTATCCGCAAAACCATATGATTCTGTAAATAACGAAAGAAAAGCGATTAATGGTATTGTTCGATGTCGCAGATTTCACAGTTTTAATCGTATTCCCGATACTACAGAAAACCTATACAGTTGTCGAATAAAAAGGTACTCGAATTCGCTTGTTAATGAACGCACGACGCGCACTGGCGTCGTTAAGCACATCCAATCGCAACGCAAGCTCTCATAAAAGAAAAAATGATGCTTGAAACGACCGTAAAAGGAGTCCGGCAGTTTTTCCCGGGGCAAATGAGAGAGCCGTTTATTACCGATTTCCGTTATAAAACTGACACGACGGGTCGTTTTATATTTAATCATGGCCACGCGGTGACGCATCGTCTCGCGTCTTGAACGTTTCGCAAAAATTTATTGCGCCCTACTGTCGTTTCTTCTCGCGTTTCCAGACCCATTTGTAAGTGTTCTTAATTTTAATCCTCCATAAACCTTGTCTTTCTTATCGGCAGATTCGCGGAACAACACGTTTTTATAGCCTAGGCTAAAGCGTAAGATTTGCTCGTAAGATTCGTCTTGATATACGACCGTGTGTTTTTGAGCTTGCGAAGAGAAACGTGCTTAGAGGAATTTTCTTCGAGCTTTACCCGCGAAAAAGAATGTACCTTGCCAGGGACATAAACTCGAATTGTCTGGTGCGACTGATGCTCTGTAAACACAATCGATTCGAGAAAATTTGATATTTAATTGTTATATGAAGTTCAAGGATAATGTAAGACTGTTGGAGAATGCTTAGAAAACGGAGAGATTTAGTCAATATGGTTTCGTCAGTTAATACTACTCGTCTGACCATCTTAGGGTTTGTACACATTCTACTTGTCTGACCACCCTGATATCAGTTTTGACTTCTCACTTTAACTTTCTTGATCAAGTAGGAATACCTCTTCTACTTGTTTGATCACTCAAGTTCCACTTACCTGAAGGGATCATGCTTATTCTACTTGTCTGATCACTCAGATTCCACTTACTTGAAAATATACTTATTCTACTTGTCTGACCTCCCCAGTTCCACATGCCTGAAGGGGTACTTATTCTACTTGTCTGGTCACTCAAGTTCCACTTGCCAGAAGGTATCATGCTTATTCTACTTGTCTGACCAAACACGAATTTATACTTTTTTTCACTCTAGTTACCCTCATCTAATCATCTAATGCTTCGTATTCATACTACTTGTCTGATCATGTTGATATCACTTGTTCAACCATCAAAAAATTTACTAGTCAGACCAATAAGTACCTATTCTACTTGTCTGACCACCCTGACTCCACAGACCTATCCAAAAATCGACTTATCTAACCCCTCTAATTCGTATGTATGCATGTCTGACCGTACCCATCTACTTGTCTGACCACTGACGAGTCACTTATGTTCTATTAATGCTCAACTTTACCAATGCACAAGGATTTTCCGTAGTACGTTCTTTTAACATGATTAATCATGAATCAATGCTTGTGTGAGTTTCAAATACCTTCCACGTAAACTTCCTCGGTGTATATACTTCATGCCATTCAAACTGCTATACTTGCAGTAGAGTACCGAGTATTTTATTAATATTTTGATGAAACCTGATTTCTCGTGGCGTTTGCGTGTAATTGGTGGAATCGGTTCATTTGAAATAGCGAGCATTTCTCGTCGACGTGCGTTCCTGCCACGCACTTCATCGTTCTCTGGACCGATTAAAATTCCTGCCATGAGAATTTGCCTGATACGTAAAAGTTTGGAATCCTGAAAACCGCGCTACGTTAATTAACTGCTAATTAATTAATGTGTAAAATAAACTGACAACTGATGAGTTGCAAGCTCCATATGTTATGTTACAAGTATGTGTTATATTATTTAATGTGTGGCAAAACAAAATACGAAATTAAATTAATTCTGACTATAATCTATTTGACGACAATCTGAGAAATGTTACTGAATCTTTTATAGATTATCAGGTTTTAATAAATTTGTCGACGAAATTATTCTGGAGAACAATTATAAAATTGCTAAAAGTGTGATCGTACAAATGGGATTAAAACACTGTTCTGTGACTTTTGTGTGAACTGCACGAGATATCCTTTCACGACAAGGATCACAAAACGTATGAGCTCCATCCTGCATGACAAAACGATTTTACGTGAAAAATATCGCGTATCTTGTGTCGTTCGGTTACCAATTCAACCTCGCTTATCTAAAGCACGGTCGGCTGGCTGTTATTGCTGGAAAGTTGAGGGTTCCGCCATAATACAATATCAATCTTCCATCTACATTTTTATTACCTTGTTGTAATGAGACTTCCTGTGTATTCTCTGCGAAACCACCGGTACAGGATTCTATCAAACTTGCGTTAGAATATTAAAGTGTTCTCAGTGCATGTGCAATAAAAATCGAATACAATAAATTTCAAGAACAACTTTATTCTTTTGAAACTCTTATCATACTTGCAAGCGTAGTTGATACAAAATGCCACTTCTAAATTGCATATTTATATATTTATTTTAAAACCTGCATTAAAATATATTTGTTACAATATAATTACATTATGATCTTATAACATAGATTATGATATACTTAGTCCATACTTAGATTATAATACACTTGCACCAAATTTAATTTCTCTTTGATGACACACTATTGTTTCAACTTTCGAATCTATCACAGGCAAGGTTGAAAACGAACTTCGGTGAAGTCAAAGCAAGCAAACCCTCTGTGTCCTTGAACTTCGTGACCTGTACCAAGGTCATAAAACTTCGGGACTTGATCGAGTGTCAACATCGTGACCAGAATGATCCAGCTCGGTGCCTCGTTCCGGGTTAGTCGTTAATCCGACCCCTGCATCTCACGCTCCATCGTTCGAAACTCACCACGACGTGTTGCGTACGTGTGCCGTTATGAAAACGCGTGGCTCGTTGGCTGACATGAATACATTAGCAACAGAAGGGCACGTACAAACGTTAACTGCATCCTTGCTGCCTTGACGTGGGTCAAGAACAAACTACTCCATGCAAATTGAATCAACCTCGCATAACAGTGCTTTCCGAAACACCGACTCACCCGAAATCCATCAACTTCTAACATTTTTCAACTCCAATAAATATTCTGAATAATTTATTCAATGACAATATTTAGTTGTTCATTGTTAATATTCATATGTTCAATATTTAATTATTCATTGTCAATATTCATTCAATGTCAGTATTCAGATGTTCATTATCAATATCCAATTGTTCAATGTCAATATTCAGATGTTCAATATTCAATAGTTAATTGTTTATACAGTAAGATGTTTGTAGAATGTTCAACAAGTGTAGTTTGTGGTTTAAGCTTCTTTTATTAAAAGAAAGTATAGAAAGGAGTAGAGGAGCATAGGTTGGCAACCTAACCTAACTTTTATTCACCAGTGGCTCCCCCAAGTCCTACAACTTTATTTACAAAATGGCGCCGTCTAATACTTTGATTAGAAATCTCGTGCAATCCTAATTGCATCTGTTGGTTTCTAACCGTATTTCCGTACACGTTAAGACAGTATTTTCTTGGAAAGCGTAGTAACGGAGGAAAATCGGGACGATGCAAGAACGCGACACAGTAATTTAATTTATCGAAGATCGTTGGCAGTGTCGCAACCGTTCATTTCCATTTGGCGAAATGACTTGACGGAGACAAGATAGGCTGGCGAGCGAGTTTCCCGTACGAACATGGTTACGGAAACGCGTTAATTCGCGTAACAGAAGGACGCAACGAAAATTAGAATCGTAACGATTTTATTGCACCGCTGCGACGGCCAACGGGCAACGTTTCCCGGTGCGTTTTAACAGTTTGCCTTTTAAATTCGCCCGTTTAAACGAGAGTCGTTTTTACTTTTTTTCCCCGACCACGGGTAACGAGCAGGTATAAAAATTCATCCACGATACGAATTTAATGACCCTGGCTCGCGGTGTACCGTTGAAAATTGAATGCAACTGATACTACGGAACCGGATCAATTCGATAACTTCGGCTCCGTGTTTACCGTAACAATGGATTCCACGGAAAAAATTCCGAAGAACATCGATTTCCTGTTTCGGAATAATACCGCGTTTCCTTGTTACACCACTGTGTTCCATAAATCTTTATATTTAAAAAATTCTTTAATATTCAATACTTCAATTTTTGATATCTCTAACACGGTTATTCCTTTGGTCAAATTTAATCATAAAAATTCTGTCGTTTAATTTGGAGAATGTTGTGATATTGTTTTTAACACTCGTACACCACAGTTTAAATATAGCAAGAATAAATCGTATTTGACAACTGCCTTTAAATGCCACAATTTGTATAATTAAATATGGCTAAATTCCAAATACTGTTGAAGAAGTCATTGGTTAAGGGGTTAAAGAAAATTGGAAGATTCGAAAGGAAATCTATTTGAACGGACCAACAATTAAGGGATATCAGTATCTATTTCCCCAAGGCTCTCGAGCTTTTGAGCCGGTCGATAATTCACTCGAATAGATCGCTGGTTCACACTGAATTTCATCTTTGTCCGTATCTCAGGCACGAGTTGATCCTCTCGAAACCTCAAGCACGTCCCAATGATCGAGTTTCATAACAATACTGCCAGATAATGCCGATCGAAAGTTACAACGACGTGTCGTCGTCATAAAGGTACAAATAACTCAGAACCCTTCGATTCGTGAACGATATCTTGATAACAATACATGTTGCACTTACAGATATTAAGTCACTTATACATATGTTAATACTACTTACAGATATTACTTAAGTCCCTAAGTACTAGTACATACTTATTGGTACTATACATATTAATTGCAATTTAAACACGACAGTAAAAGAATGTTTTTAGACTGCGATAAATATTTCTCTGGAAGTCCAATTGTACAAACATTTCGATTTGATTTAATTTGTTTCTGTGTCGTATCGAATGTTCAAATTGGTGACTCGGTAATTCGTGTACTCGGAACCATTTTTCGTCGTGACGTTTAGCGAGATCCTCTTTAATGCTTTAAGTTAACCTGTGGCAAAGTCTCGTTAGAAAACTCGCAAGCTCTTGGTGCAATATGGATTCCCTCGCAGATTGCTGGATCTTCCTTTGCTAAATCCTGCGGGAAAGAAACGCAGAGGATCGCTAATTTCTCTGGGGATGAGCTTTTTTCTCGTTCCTTCTCGTAAGCAAAAGAGAAAATACGAGGCAATTTATTAATCTACGTTATTGAATTGTTCCGTCATATTTATTGCAGCGAAATAAGAAACGGAAGATTGCAGTATCTCGATGTGCGTTTAACAGAAAGAAACAATGGAATAATGTCGACGTTAGAGTGCTAGTATCTGCGATATCGATTGTCGGTCGTTTTAGGCTTCACGTTAGAATACAATTCGCCCCAATAAATCGACTGTATGGGTGATTGCCAATGCTTGACTTGTTTTTTGTTACTGTCGGACGAAGTAGGCCCCTTCACAAGCTCCAGCACGAAAAGCCCGATGAAGTAGACAAACTCCACGATCGCAATCAGACTAAAACCGACGAAAATGCCCCAAATACCGCTTGCATCCCCTGCCAACAGAAATTTCATTTTAATGCCAAAACTTTTGCAACGTCGGGCTATTAATCATTTCTCGATTGCTTAAATCACGGACCATTCGCTGTAACCTTATAAATTACCGCTATACTGAAAAGGTTACGTAGTCGAACGATCAAAAACTCGTCAAATAGAAAGTGGATCCTGCTGGAAACCGATGTTCCTTCCTTGAAAGAGAATTTGTAAATCGCTCAAAAGAAAAACATCGATTAAAATTCGACAAAAATCCCGAAATAAAAATATTCCCAGAACCGTTTACAAATATTATAAAATTTCATGGTAAGAGATTTATGAAAAGAAGATATACATAAAATGTCGAATATCATTTCGAACGAGGAACATTTTGCGAAGTAACTCCGAGCTGAAACGTAAAAATAAAATTGAGGGTCAGTCTAAAAACGAAGGGGCCAAGTTAGATTTCAGTTCGGTAAATTCCGTTGGAAGTTTTAACAGGATTCAATTTATTCGAACCCGAACGAAATGGCCGGTGAATGAGTGTCGATTTAGAAGATTCGAACACGGTGAAAATCTGACGGGATAAACTGGAAGAAACAGGGGTGGTTGAAGATTATGAAACGCAGAAGGATTTCGTTGTGTAACGAAGGATTCGTGACATGAACTTTCTTCATCGCCGAGTAATCTGTTGCCTCGGGGCTGTCGGAATAAAGGCACACGGAACATCTCACCGATCCATTGTGTTAGGTACGTGCACATATACTCTTGGCACGAGTTACAAGCACTGTAATGCACCCTGAATAAAGGAGTTACATTTTTCGCGGGGTAAATCCACTTTCGTCTTGCAACTTCGCGATACACGACCGCTTCTACAACTTCTACCGGCGTAATATGAATAATATCTTTACGTGCTTAACAGCACTTTGCATGCATTAATCTAATGGAAACTCTGCGTTGAATGTAAATAGGGGAGGATTAAACTGTTCCTCGCTCTGCTGAAAGCTAATTAATTGTAAAATTCTCTCTGCTCGCTGATTCTTCGCTGTCTTCATTGAAATCAGGGATTTCTTTCTTATTTTTATACGTTTCAATGTGGACATATAAAAATACTGACATGTAGGAATCTAGGGAACCATGTGGTGTATACATGTGGAGAGTACAAGCATCTTTGACTATAGAAATTTAAACATGCAGAGATCGGATGATCTACATTTTTGCATCTAGAGATCCAGAAAGTAAGAATTAGGGAATTTAAAGTTTTCTATGCATTGCAATAATTTTTATGAATAGAGTTAACCGTGTCACATGTGACATACGCTACAGTTCACATATGTCAAGACTCATATTTTCATTGCAATTGAACTTTGGTTTCAATTCTGATTACAATCTGTATAATCAGGGATCACCGAAGGCAAAATGTGCGTAACATTTCAACTTTGGCGCTATGCCTGTTGTAGCAATAATTAGCTGCCTCTGAATGATGCAGCCGCCCAGAAAATTGTAGTTTAGGGAGCTAAAACAAGTTGCAATTTTAAGACATGTAGATGTAACTTAATTTTAAGATATGTAATAGTTATCTTAAATGATGGCAAAATAATAGTAATTCTTAACCATGACGTTACTAGGAAGTATAGGTAATTTTGACGTGCTGTTCAAACACCAACTAATGGTTATTATAACGTTCCGTGGAACACACAGTAATTTCCACCGTGATAATCAATATATTGCCACAAAACTTCTTGTCAGTTAATTTTACTCACCCAACAGCTCGTACCATCGATAAATCACGTCTTGTCTCAACCTCATGGTGCCGAAGCTATTAAAATATACCGTCAGCATACCTTGGTCCTTGATCTCGACACCCTTCCTTCGAATTTCGAAACATGATCTATCAGAAGATTGATAAAACCGATATTAAATGTCCTGGAAGCGTGTACCCACAATAATTTGGTAGATTGTCGATTAGACTCCACCAGATCTGACTCGGATATTCTTGCGTTGTATGTGGTGTCGTTGCATTCTGGGTAACACGTGTAGCAGTGCATGATTGTCTCGTTGTCGTAGTTTTTATCTTGGTACACGTTCTCGTGTGGTACTACGGAGAACCATTTGGCTAAAATTTTTAAATGTATCTGAATCACTGAACAGAAATGATAATTCGATAGCTAATTATTGTATAAATTGGATGGATAATTGAACTTACATTTGTGGAGGGTCAAACAGAGTATGTCTTCTACGTTGCATACCCTTCTAGCCTCTGAAAATTCACAAATGTAAAGAGTAATATTCATTTGTGCAATAATTAACATTAATGAATAAGGTTTTATAAAGCTTCAGTCCCTGTAACTCTTCCCAAAAATAATCTAACAAAGAAATATTTTTAGGTCCTGAAATTTCTTGGGTTTAATTTCGTACGATCCACTTTAACGCTTCAAGTCCCATTGGGAGCTTCCGAAAGCACGCTATTTAGCCAGATCTTGTAGCATCGAATCTCGGGAGAGTAAGGCTGCAGAATCGTTAATGTCTTCTGTTAGTCTATGTACTGTAAGTGGTTTTGTCGTTCGTGCGAAAGTGAAAGCAGAAAGCAGAAGACACATATTGTGAGCGTCTTCTTTGATGTATTCAAGTGCGCGTTTGCAAACGTTGACTGAAGAAAAGGACGTTTGCCTTTGAGGTGTTGTAGAACGTACATTGACCCAGCTAGGACCTGGATATAGAAATGTGGAATATGTTGCGTTGAGTTAGAGATTGTGAAGAGTTCTCAAATCTACAACTGATCAGATCTACGACTTCTTAAATTTCTAACTTCTCAAGTTTCCGAACTTCTATTTCCCCAACTTCTCAGATTCCCAAATTTTCATTTCTCCAACTACTCAAATTCCCACATCTTTATTTTTCCGATTTCTCAGATTCCTAACCTCAAAATCGCCAAATCCCGAAACTCGCAAATCTCCAAGCCCCCACAAAGCAGTTGTCTCAAAGAAATGCAAAGTATCTGAATAATAAAGCAATTTCCGTCGACTGTAATCGTACATATTAGTTATAATCACGCTGTCAGCAGGTCGATAACAAGAAACGAAGTGCTTATTGCGATAATAGCTCGAATTAACATATCCAACCTCGATTAGGCAAGTAGAAAGGTATGCACTTGCAGATTTTCCACACGTCATCGATCCTGCAATCAACGATACAGTCGCTGTAGGTGTAGAAAGGTCGTAAGAAGGTCATTTCATCCTCGAACACGCAATCTCGTTTGTCCAACGGATACGATATAATATTCCGGGTGCTGTAAAACATGATCGCCTCTAGTTCCACGCTCCTGTGCGTTCTCGGGGACACCAGGACGTCGATGACACCGCCGCTGATCATGTCCGGATAATCGTACGGGTTGAAGATCGTCACCTGGCGAAATGTTCATCCTTTGAAACCCTCTCGCGAAAATGAAATTTCAATATTCATGAATAACGACGAGCTTGACGCGTTGAATGACCGCCGCCGCGTTAAATATTCCCAACTCCCGGCCGTATTTATACACGCTCGACCCGACTACGGTAAATCTCGACTGTTCTCCCGAGGAAAAACTGCAATTTGCATAATGCACCGTCGTTTGTCTCGTATGATAATCGTAGTGAGCAACCGCTACCCGCGAGAACGCGACCCTGCGATTAAACTGTCCGATTTTACATTCGGTTAGATTACTTCCCTGTCACGGTGACGAGTTTTAGTGTCAGAAAACTGTCGGCCATATTGCTTTTTCTGTTCTCGATAGAGATGAAAGGTAGAATTTGTCTTGCAAGTAAATTTATGTTTAATTTTACTTGAAGTAAAGCAAGGTTTACAGGATTGAATTTTGTCGAACAAAAATTTCATGTATTTGATCGCTTTATTTTTTAATAATCGTAATGGCGATGTGTTTCTTTTCGTATGATTACTCTGTTGGAGAATGAGAAATGTGTATAAGAATATAACATCTGTACACGTGTATAATATTTCTTTATATAAAAATGAAGTTTTCATGTAACAAGTATAATATGTATAAGTGTATAAATGTGTAATGTAATATAGAGGGTGTCCCTTAACTAGTGTAAGAGCCAAAAAGGGGTGGTATTTAAAATTTGTATGAGCAATTTTCTTACTGATACTGAAACTGAATTGAATGCACCTGAATGATCTGAGTAAATTTAATTTGTCAACTAGATACTTTGATCTCCGAACCTCGGCCACCCTTAAAACTCTGCACCCTTGGTTTAAAAGTTCATAAAGTTCATCGCAACGAGTAGTTTAATTATTGATATAAATTCTGATTACCTTCCAGCCGGTGGTTGGTAAAATGGAATAGAAATAGTCATCAGGAAGCGATTCCATCAGCACCGATAGTCCGCCTTCCTCGGTCAAATTTTCCACCTTGATGGAGTCAGTTCTATGATCGACCTCGGGGTTCCTATCGGAGCAAAACACACAGGATGTACAAGTGCAACGCGAAAAAGAGATCGAACGGAAGAACCGTGAACAGCGTGCACGTGATGCTATCATTATCCACGAAATAATTTGCAGCGAGCAAAACCGAGGGAAATGGAACGGCTACGAAACACGAAACGGTGAAATTTCGCATGCACGCGACCGTACAAGCGTATAAACCTGGTGAAAAATAAATTTCGACCGACAGCTCGCAAGGTGTCGCGAGACGAGCCGAATAAATTATGCATTCCAGTTACAGAGGGAGAGAAACCTCGAAACTTACAGGAGCGTATCATCCCCTTTAGTAGCGTAATTGAAGATGCAACAGAATCCGTCTTGAGTCTTGCGAAACGCGAATATGTCTGTGCAGTTTCTCTCTTGACCGTTGAAACGACACCTCGATAAAATGGAGGTGCATTGTGGGGTCAGCTGAAATTGTACCATGCAAATTTTATGTTGGTTTGCAAATTTTTTTGTTTGGGAATTTCCAGATCAAGGACTCTACATTTATAAATTTGGAAATTTAAATGGGCTGTTATGTGAGGTAACTTATGTTTGTAAATTTGCAAATTTTTAAGATCCTCAAGATCCTCAAACGAATTATTCTGTTCAGGAAGCAAGAACTTACCCGTTTCATTACGTTGGTAATGTCGTAATAGCCGTCGTAAAAATGCGAGAGTAGTTGATCGATTCGGAATGGCTGAGATTGCGTTATAAATTCGGAGTCGTAAAGTTCGCCCAATTGCAGAATCATGTTCAGAATCTCTTCGGAAGATAGTCGAGAAATATTCGAATTGTATCTGCGTATAAAAGCGAACAATAATCTGTCGAAACTTGAAAAAAATTCATGCGTGCATTAATTGAAATTTCGTGAAAAATACTGAACGCAGCCGGTGAATTAACATGGAAATGAACAATTTATACGCGAACCGGGTAATTGATAAAACTCGATCGATATTGCAAAATGCCTGTATTAAAAATTGCGTTAAAAATTCCATTCTATGAGAACCGAAACTGCAGTTCGCGGAAATTAGTTGAAAACTCGCGTTGAATAAAATCGCAGAGAAGCGGTTAAATATGCATTCCCGTTACTACATGAAAGAATGGTTCAAATTTCGATGTTAAATGATTTTAATTATTCAATGTGGGTAAATCTTGTTCCAACGAATTAATTGCGAGCCTCTCTAATATATTTAGTACAATTTTTAAACGAATCTCGCTAACGAGATTAAAAGTGAATAATGCAGTGAATATAATGAATTTCATGCATTTAATTACGCTGTTTCTATTGTAATTCTTTTCATGAATAGAATTCGTTTATTCGATACACCAAATGCTCACATATCGTTCGCCATTTTCACCGCGGCTCGACGGCTTATTCTGTTGATAGAACAGATAGAGACACCTGTAAATGAACGTTGTTATAGTTTGAAATCTTTGGTGCTATTTACACGAGTAAACCCGTCGTTCAGAACACAGTTTGCTAGATCGTAACTTTGTTCTACGAATCATTTCTGAGGTATTTCATCAAATTCAAATTACGTTCAATTTCAATTACGTTCATTCCCTTCGTCGAAGTAAAAATTTCACCTTCCCGTTCCATTTATGAACCGTTTTCATTAAATAACATTATGACAATTTTTCAGTTGAAATTACTCAAAGGACATTTCCACGAATGACATCAAGGATAAATGAATTCGATTACCTGGAAAGTTTAATTTGTACGTTGGAAAATATTCTGTCTCCACACTGGTCATCAAAGGATTTTTCATGAATTCCATATAACTATAATAAACCGTGTAAACCATAGTGGGCACCATGAACGCGTACAGCAGAAACCAAACCATTCTGCAAAACACGTGCAGAGAACATAATTAATACGCACGAATTTCAATTAATAATCCCTGTGAAACGTCCATCGCTCGATATAACGTCAAAGTTAGCGTTTCATTAAAATTTGTCGCGTTTCACCGTCAGAAAGAACGCCTAAATTACCTGTCGAACCACGTCGTACTGGATTCCGTGAAATATTTGAAACCCGCCAGCTTCGTGTACTTACAGTATAGCTTGCCGTATTTTATCAACGCTCGAACGAAACGCGATATTGTTCCGCGCGATTCGCGCTTTAAAACATCTTTCCTATCGTAGATTCGCATTTCATGGAACAAAATTTCGGGGCACCTGCAATTTATCAACGTTACATTACTTAATTACGGTTAATGGATTATTATTGCAACAAATGTAATTACGCGTTTAATTAGACTTCAACCATTTGTTCAAATTTGCGTTCTTTGTCAGAGTAATGCGGTGGACTCTTGTTATATGCCATTTTTATATGGGCATTCGTATTAGCAGCGACTTTTCTTTATTATCACGCGTCAAATTCCCACGCGTCAAGTTCCTACGCGTTAAATTTCCACGCGTGGGATTTCTAAGCGTCAAATTTCTACGCATCAAAGTTCCACGCGTGGAACCTCTACGCATTAAATTCCTACGCGCCAAATCCCAACGCACTAAATTCCTACGCGCCAAATCCCAACGCAGTAAATTCCTACGCGCTGAATTCCTACACGTTGAATTCCCCACGTGTTCAATTCTCTACGGATTGATTTCCTACACGTCAAATCCCTACGCGCCAAATCCCTACGCGTTAAATCCCAACGCACTAAATTCCTACGCGTCAAATCCCAACGCACTAAATTCCTACGCGCTGAATTCCTGCACGTTGAATTCCCTACGCGTTGAATTCTCTACGTATTGATTTCCTACACGTCGAATCCCTACGTGCCAAATCCCTACGCGTTAAATTCCTACGCGCTGAATTCCTACGCGCCAGATCCCTATGCGTTAAATCCCTACGCGCTGAATTCCTACACGCCAGATCTCTACGCGTTAAATTCCTCCGCGCTGAATTCCTACGCGCCAAATCCCTACGAGTTAAATTCCTACGCTTAATATTACCATGCATTATACCGCCCACAATAATGTGCCAAAAATCCACCGCAATAATAACTGTTTCAACCTCAACAACCGAACTAATATTATGTCAAATTAATTGCGCTTAATCTGCAATTATACGTACGATTGTCAACTCTCGAGTGTTTACACGACGACTGTGACCCAGACTTTTTCATTTGTCCTCGTAAAATGCTAGCCACGTCGTTTCCGCGATATGTGTCGTCCTTCACAATTGCACTTGGCGCACACTGTCCAGACACGGTTGCATGATTGATTGTTGAGAAGATTATTTATCCTGGATAGGTACATATGTTTTATTGTTATCGTTTACCGGAGACAGTATGAACTTCATATGTCTAATCTGATGTGATTCTGTGATTGTCTGATTTGATGTATGTTACTTCTTCCATATCTGGGGATGACAATTCTGCCGGAGTCGATTTATCGATTTGGGACGAAAATGTTCAAAAGGTTATTGATGTTAACAGTTAAGTCATTAATGTCAGGTTAAGTTAAATAGGTCAATATTGTGAGTTTCATCTAGGAAATGGTGAAGAAGAAATTTTTAATACATTTAGGAATTGCAACGTTGCTTTGAAATTGATTTGAAATGAATATTGCACGGAGGTCCATTCATATTCTATGAGACTAATATATTTTTCTAATAACGAGCCCGACGCACTTATCTCGATGTTCGATCGTTCGAAATAAATGACGCGTGCTCAATCACACACGTGCATCATCGTAAAAAATGTTCGATCGGGATGCTACTCATGCATATTATATCACGATGAAATATTTAAAAGCAGCGTGTATGAACGTTCATCGTAAGTTCGAACGGAACAGCGTTCGATTTCAACTATAAACTAGTTTGTACTTTCAAAATGTTAATAAATCATCTTGCAACTGTGATCGATCGGATGAAACAACAATTTTATATAACATTGATCGATTGTTGAACGAAAACAGAAGAGAAAAAACACGGTTTTACCAAAGGTTTCAAACGTTTGCATGTCAAATAATTGATTTCCCGATTTCTCATAATTCATCGGAACAAAAAATTGTACCAGCTTCTCTAAAATTTATAATCAACATTTTTCTGGATTGAAGAGAACGAAGAATTTTAACAGTCCCGCAACGTGACATTAAATTGCGATGCATTGTGGCGTCATAATCACATTCCTCCACTATTATAGCACTCTTTTCTCCTCCACACGTGATTTGCAACCTTGATTTACAACTCGCCACGAATCCACCCTTTTTTGACCACAGAAATCGTGTTTCTTCCGCGAAAGATTATCGCAATAATTTAATTACGAGAAGTTAAATGGCTCGAGGATGCAATTACGTCCTGCCACGTTGTAGCGTTGAATTTTAGTAGCATTACATTTCACAGGGAGGCTTTGCAGGCTGTTGTTTCACCTCGTTTATCGTTTCTGTTGCAGTTGCATGGATTTCAATTACAGTACTCTCGTCATTGGCGCAAACGAAATTGCAGAAGTTCAAAGTGATTGAAATTTTAAATATAAATGGCTTGAATGTCGCATTTGACTGTCGATTTAACGCATATTAATTGATCATATGGCGATATAATGTGTACGACACTTGATAATCCATTGTGTGATAGTTGAACGTGTAGAGATTCAACTCTTAGGAATTTGCTGGGTAGATATTCAACGCGTGGGAATTTAACGCGTAGGGATTCAGCGCGTAGGAATTTAATGCGTGAGAATTCTGCGCGTAGGTATTTGTCACATGAAAATTCAACGCGTAGGGATTCAACGCATAGAACTTTTACGCGTAGGAATTCTACGAGTAGAGATTTGGCTCGTAGGAGTCTAATGCGTAGAAATTTGGCGCGTAGGAATTTAACACGTAGGGATTCAGCGCGTAGGAATTTACCGCGTAGGGATTCAGCACATAGGAATTCAACGCGTAGAAATTTAACGCGTAGGAATTTGTCACATAGAAATTCAACGCGTCGGAATTTAACGCAACGGTATTTAACACGTAGGAATTCTGTGCACTGAAATTTGGCGCGTAGGACTTTAACACGTAGGGATTCATCACGTAGGAATTCAACGCGAAGAAATGTAGCACGTAGAAATTCAACGCGTAGAGATTGAACGCGTAGAAATGCAACGCGTGCTAATTCTACGTGTAGAAATACAGTGTATAGTAATCTAACGCGTAGTAATCTAACGCGATGTAATCTAGCGCGTAATAATCTAACGTGTAATAATCTGTCGCGTGGCTATACAACATACCAATCAATCAACTAATTAAATTTTTCAATTCCATTACTCGCAGGTCATCGAAAATTGTTAATAAATTGTTCACATATCGTTCATGAATACCCAATAAACATTTGATAAAACTTTTCACCGACTCGTTCCGAACAATCTAAAGTACGCAACCACTCGGAACATTCTTTATGCGCTTTTTACGCCATGCACGAAGCACCTGTCGACTTTTATGATAGCAAACGAGGACGCGAAATAATAAAATAGATCGAGTGACAGCACCATAGTGTATCTTGCTACCATGAAACGATGGAAACGTTTAGTTTAGACGCGTGTCTGTCCACGACATATCGTCGCGCTAAAGTTATTACCATCCGGGAACGTTTAATCGAGCGTGATTCATTCAGGCAAGCACTTAGAATCTACTCAAGATATTCTCAGGTCTGGAGAAAAATTATTGAACCGCGTTTCTAGACGGCAGTTGACAGCCACACGTGTGCACTGCGCATCGGATAATGCATTCTTCGCCAAGGAAATTTATGTGTGAGAATTCTTTTCTCGATTTTGAAAGCATTGAAGCACATATTCTTTATTTATTTTTTGCACACGTTACACATCTTACGATTCTCTCTATTTTTCTTTCTATTTAATTCATTTAGTTTTGTTTGAACTAAATTCAGTATATTATCAGATTCTTGTGCTTTATCGAAGTGCAGGTTTCATAATTGGTGAAATTATCAGAAATATGATGAATTTTATAATTTTATCATTTCTATTGTATTCTCGAACTTGTGCAAACGTTATATTCTGCAATAATATTAAATATGCATTTTGTAAATATTTTTTTTATTGAAAAGTAGGTACTTATTATTGACAGTATTGCACCCCTTTATTATTTACAATGTTACATCCCTCTATCATTTGCAATATTACATCCCCATTCCAAAATTGAAAAAAATGAAGCTACCAAGGTTTCTTCATCCCAATAAAATCCCAGATGTTTCCAAACCCCGTACATCGGATTTTCTCTCGCTCTTAGCAGTGATTGATATATCGTAAATCCACAACGAGCTCTAATCCTAAGTTTACGCGTTACAGACCGGTTGCAAAGCTAAATCTTCTTAATTGGCCGCATTAATTGGAGAATACGGTGCGTGGGTTTAACCTGTCAAAACGTGAGAGAGGCGAACGCGGACCACCGTCGAATTTATAGTTTGATATTATACCGAAGCATTATAAATTAATAGCAACAACAAAACTATTTGCGCGAGTGATTAACGGCGCGATTCGTAATGCGGAGATAACGCTAATTTCAAAACGCTCCATGGAATCGAATGCTGTGGCTATTTAAAATAACTGCCACGATTACTGTACGAATGAATTGCGACCGCAGTGTCTCTGTTCCTTTCCTGTAATCGATAAATATTGCTGTGAAAACGATCGGGACAGAGGATGCATAATTGCTGGCTGTAATTGGAAAATAGATGGTTGTACCTGAGGAAATTTATCGAGTCAATTGAGGACGATTCGGAATGCAGAGTGCTGCTTCAATTTTGACATCTTTTTTATCGCGATATAGAAAGAAATATTCGTTTCATGCAAATTTAATGACGATTTATTGCTGCTTTGAAATAGGAATTTTCACGAACAGCGAAAGTGTCTGCAAAAAGTATCGACATATTTTTATTCAATGAAAAAAGCAACAGTGATATTTTGTATCGTGTGCACAGTTATAAAATTCGTTAAATAATTTATTCAGTCAATGCGACGTTAATATATGTGTTTACATGTGATGTTAAAATGTGATATCGTGTATTCGTACAAATATGTACTCGAGAATGTTCACTATATTTTAAGTGAAGGTAATTTTATAAATGTTTCTAGCTCGGTACGAATATAGATGCAAAGTCCTCAATTAGGAATAATTTGTAAAGATTACTCCGGTCTGTTTAATTCAGTTTTCAGCCATATTACATTTACGGTTCCATTGAAATACAAAACAGAATCCTTCTGTTTTTTTAAATACCGTACCACGCCGCCAATTATCATATTTATAAAACGGCCTGTTCCATATTCAGTCGCGTAAATTGCCAGCAATCTCTCGTCGTGGATTAATTTTTAACCCAGATTCCGTTCCCCTCGTATCGAAACGAGCGTTTCGTTTTATTTCGTTTAATCACATGCTGGAAAATACATATCAGCCGGAAGTCGAGTGACGTTCAAATTCGTCGCAGCGTGCGTTACACAGAAAGCTCGGCAAAATCGATGCGGTTGAAATTCGAGAGAAATACGTAAACGTTCGATAATTTTTTTTAAACAATCGTTTTGTTCACGGTCCCGTTGGAAAATAATGCTTGCGAGGCTGAATCGAGGCTTGTCGGTTATCTCTGAACGTGCGACGCCTAGAGTCATCGCGAAAATCCAGAAGGCAATCATGCACTTGTCAAATGCACAACGTGGCCCGATTCCGTGAGATTTCGTGCTTACAGAATGGAGGAATATTTCAGGAATATTTCGAAGAAATCTTGCCCGCAAATATTCTCGACAAGTTCGTTGTTGCATATTTCTATTATTCGTTACGGTGAATCGTAAGCTTCGATTGTCCGAGGATCACGGCTACAACCACGAAACACGAGGCTCGAAACCGCGGAGCATAGAAATCGCTTCGTATGCAACGTTGCAACGGGTTGCACGTAAATCCCTACTGCGGATTCGCCGGCTTTTGGAAGATTAATAAAATATTTCGGTACAGCGACGATCGAAGAAGCTAACCGGAGATACAGTAGACTCAGTTATATGTATTGTTGTGCGTTAGATACTTGCACGTTGGTTTGCCACGCGTTCGATAATCACGCGCTAAATAACCACACGTTAAGTATTTTCACATATCTATGTATGTGTCTACGTTAGATTAGTGTTTTAGCTTCACAAGACGTAATCGTCTGGAATTAAATTCCTACGTGCTATAATTGTCACGTGTTCAGTATCTAAGCGTTGTAATTGTTGCGTTGTAATTTTTAGGTACTGTAATTGCCATGAGTTGAAATCTTAACGTATTGTTATCCTGCGTTGTTATCCTGACGCGTTGTAATCACGTCGCGCTGTAATCTCATAGCGTTGTAATCTCAGCCCATAGTAATCGCCATACGCTGTAATTTCAATCTACAATAATTCCAACACGTTGTAATCACCACACATTATAACTACCAATACTCTACGTAAAAAAGCACCCCTCGCACGTGAAATTCAAAAAGTATAACATATCCACTTATTTTGTTTATTACGGCACCATACTTCAGCCGCGATTTTCCTAAAGAATAAAAGTACAAAATGGAGCAAATATACGCTCGAGAGTATAAAAGTGTCGTTAATTTTTACGACAGCGAAATGATAAAGCGTGACACCTTTCTGTACAATCGAAGTATCGTAGAAGAGATCGATTTGGCCGTCGTGAAATACTCGTAAAGCGAACTCATCGAGGCAGTATCGTTCTTTAAAAGGTACGTTTTATACGGTCACGTAAACGGAAAGTATCTTGCGTAAAAGCGGTTCCTACAGGATACTCGCGACGGTTCGAATCAAGCTGGTTAAATTGCCGAAGACGAACGACGACGTGGATTGTCTTATTTTCGTGACGAAGGTACGACAGTTGCTCCCGGCACTGCGGTGTCCCCAAGGGATCCACTAATTTCACCTACGCCATTAACCGTAAGCTTGCTGGCCCCGCAAACAATTCAACATTCTTGTATTACCTTTGTTTCTTAATCTACGCTTTTCACTTCACTGTGGGATAAAAGGATTGTGAAACGATAGTTTAATTTAAAACTTTCTGAAATTTGTCACGGAGGTGTTTTTAGATCTTTAGTCGTTTTATTGTCAGGAGTTACACTTCCACGCGTTGTATCGCCATATGTGAAATTTCCACATATGAAACTTCTGTGCGTGTCGTATCGTCATACGTTAGATTTCCACACATTATATTTCCACTCGTTGTATCACCACGTATTAGATTTCTACACATCGAAACTCGATACATTAGATTTCCACGCATTAAACTTCCAAACGCGTCGAGTCGTCATATGTTAAATTTCCACACATTAAACTTCTACGTATGTCGTATCGTCACATGTTAAATTTCCACACATTCTATTACCACGCATTGCATTGTCACACGTTGCAATTGTGAAGACCCGCGAGCATTTTCCTAAGTGTAGTCGTTTGTCTCGAATTCTGATTTCCGCGGCAAGATTACGTTACAACAGGTCTCGCATTGTTCCAAACAATGGCGGAAATTAATTGCGAATCATGGAAGCATGAGGGAAGATTATGATATCAGCAACTATTACATTCTCCGTTATACCTCTGAGATACAATTCAGCACAATTACAATAATTAGACATCTTCCAAGTAAAATCGTTCTTTCTGATTCCCTGTTAGGAACGAAACACAAAGAGCTCGTTGAACTGCATACATTCCTTTAATGTCTTGAAAAATTTTCAAACACGTTCGAAGCAAAGTGCATAATTAGAATGGGATAAAAAATGAACGTCGAAGGACAATGCTTCGACCCTTATTAATTTTCTAACACAAGAGTTCTCTTTCAAATATTTTTATCCTCTATTATCCTGCATACGTACAGCACCCCACGGTTTTATTATGATCGTCCTTCAACATCGATCCTCCTTTATTCGACACGAATCGACTCGTTCCTTGTGCTCCTCTTTTCTATCGTTTTCTGATAGATTCTTGTAGAATTCGTGTCTCCAGCTCAGCGACGCTCTTTAATGCATTAAAAATGAGGGAACTGAGTTCAACGATCAGGGAATTTGACAACGGGAAGCAAACTTGATAACTGTAAACTGCATTAAAAGGTAAACATGATCTATAAACAAAATGAATTTTTTATTAAAATACGTTATATCGCTGCGCGTTAAATTTTCATGCATTAGATTTCCACATGTTAGATTTCAACGTGTTAGACTTCTACCCATTAAATTTCCACGTATTCGATTTCTACGTAACATTTCCACGTGTCACACTTCTTCGTCAGATTTCCACGAATTGTGCGTCCATGCGTTAAATTCCCACATATTGTACTCCCTCATGTTAAACCCCTACGGGTTGTAATAACTCGTTATAACCATCACACATTGTAATCATTACGTGTTAGCTTTTCATTTATAAAATTCGTACACCGTCAATCAAAAGTAACCCTTTCTGTATTATTCTATATTTCTGTACTCTATAAGTTACAACATCCCTTGGTACCATTATTGCAAGCATCTACTGTACAACACGGTGCATACAACCTAAGGTATACAGCAAATACGGTAAAGGAATACAGCAAACGTAAGTAGTTGTAAATGCATTAAGATGTTAAATTCCCTTTACAGCATGCTTTTCTTGAACCCCTTTGCCTTTACATTCCGCGCACATGCATCCGGTGTAAAGGTTCTAAATTACAGTGATTACATTTGATAAACAATAACAGACCCTGTTAGCTCGACGACGGGCATTTCCCTCCTAAAAGAAGCGTTCCTCGTGAGAGGAATTTGTTAATCGTTAACGAAAATTAGGCTTTCAGCGTGGTAATGGAACGTCGACGATTAAGTAAAACACGATTGTTATTTATCAAAGGGAAACGAAAAAGCTTTCGACGATAACGTAGAATATTTTCATTCTTTTGCCCGGAATCTATCAATCGCACGAATTCTTTACGATCTGCCGGTTGGTTTGTATTTTCAGAATGCGCCAGCGAGAATCGTCGACTCGTTTTTCTTTCATTTTTATTGTCGATCACTGTTCTACTTTTCGTACATTGTTTTTCCATTTCAACTATTTGCACGGCCGGGAAAATTGTTTTTTTCTCGCCCATCCCTGGATCCGTTTAAACACGCATCGTTAAATATTTGCGTTTCATTTATTGAGCGAATTAACGCGGATACGTACATTGAAAACAGTAAACAGCGGAACGTGTTTGTTCCTATTAATTCTGTCAGCAAATGTTTAGATGTAATAACGATTTATTAATTTCGTGCCTACATCGCGATTATAATTCAAGATACAAACTTTAAAATTAGAAGCTTTTCAAACTTTCGTACATGAAAATTTGAAACTTAAATATGAGTATAAAACTTAAATACAAGTATGAAATATTCACAGCAACGATTCGTTTTATTTTTATAAAAGTTACCGCCGATTTATCTGATCCCCTCGTGCGACAATAATTCAAATAATAAGAACTGGATCGCACTTTTATAAAGCAGTTATCCCCACATAAATCCCGTGGAACATATGCTATCGAGGGGATCTTCGAAAGCCGGATCGTTGTCGCTTAAAGAGGCCGACTCCCTCGCTTACACAAACTGACGAGGGAAAGACGGAACTACCCATTCAATTTGCGCTTAACAAAGCCCCTTCTTTCTTCCTATCTTCTTTTACAGCCCCAGGTAGCCGCGTTCGTTCATGTATGAAAAGCGGTGGCTTTCCTCTTAATTCTTTTCCCTTTTCGTCACCCCATTTTCCGTGCTGATAAAATGGCAGGCGCACGCGTGAAACCCTTCTGACTAATCGAGCAATTGAACGTAATTGGATCACTCGACCTTCTCCGGAGAACAATATACTTAACTTCGACTCCAAAATTATGCTCCGCGATAGATGTCTTACTCCAATAATCATGACGTTATAATTCGAATGACTGTAAATAAAAATTCAAATTGTGAACAATCGAAGAGAAATTCTAAGCAAGTAAAAACAAATTCAAATTCTAAGCAGCTAAAGATATTTCATCCCGCTGAAAGTGTACGGAGATTAAGGTAACCGAGCTTCTGGAGGATAAGTATACGGGCCACTTTATCGCGTTCTTTTTAGAAATAGCCGGGAATTTTTAAACGCCAGAAAACGGTGAGGAGGAAGTGTGGATGGTCAAAAGGCGGAGATAAGACGGAGAACGTGTAACGCGACTAGTCACGCAATTAAGACGAAACAAAAGGCTTTTTCCTCCCCTTTTGTCGTGGTGTTTCTCTTAATTCCTTTCCCTTTATCTTCGCCTGGTGGCCCCACGTCACTGCGTATGCGTTTCTTCTTCGAGCCGTTCCGCCATACGGACCGTAATTAACTCTCCGCTTAATCTTTTGTGCCGGTGCTGCAACGCGCAATTCAAACTCTTTGTTCGTCGCTTTAAAACGTTCGCGAATTTCGCATCCAGACACAATTATGAAGAGAACGTCGAAGCGAAAAAAGGCGCGATGCAATTTTCTCGTTCCTCAATTCGTTCCTCGGTTGCCATTTACCCCTGTTTCGCGAACCAACCTTTCGTTGCTTTTTTAATGATTTCGGTCCTCTTGTCTCGTATTCATAAGTATCCCTGTGTCGCAGACACTATTAATATCCGTTATTGTGTGCATTATCTAGATAACGAATTACGACCTGTAGTGATGAGGTAGCAGACGAGATTTAATTGATATTTGATTTTCAAATGGAACTGTAGGTAAGACAGTATAGAATCGGTGATCAGACAAGTAGTATATGACACAGGTTAGGTAAGTAGTATGAACATGTAGTCAGACAAGTAGAGGTGGACAATGGTCAGACAAATAGTATGGACAAGTAGTCAGACAAGTAGTATGATCGACTGGTCAGACAAGTACTACAATCAACTGGTCAGACAAGTATTATGACCGACTAGTCAGACAAGTAGTATGAACATCTAGTCAGACAAGTAGTACGATCAACTGGTCAGACAAGTAGTACGATCAATTCGACAGACAGGTAGTACGATGAACAGGTCAGACAAGCAGTATCATCAACTGATCAGACAAGTAGTTTATTCAACTGATCAGACATATACTATAATGAACTGATCAAACAAGGAATAAGATCAATGTATCAGGCTGCTAATGTAATCAATTCTTGACGCGATAAAGAAGAGGACCAACTTGTTAAGCACGTTGTAGTGATCACTAATGAGACAAATGGAAAGAGGAACATGTCAGACAAGTGGAAAAGGGAACAGGTTAACCAAGGGGATATGGTAACATGTCAGACAAGTGAAAAGGGGAACAGGTCAGACAAGGATATATGGTAATAAGTCAAACAAGTGGAAAGGGGAACAGGACAGACAAGGGTATATGGTAACAGGTCAGACAAGTAGTATTGACCACTAGTCAGACAAGTAGTATTAACTTGTAGTCAAACAGGTAGTATTAATCACTAATCAGACCAGTAGAATTAACCATAAGTCAGAGTAAAGCGAAACTGTATGTGGTGAGACATGCACTTTAAATAACCGAACAAATTGCACAGCTATTTTGCAATCATTCCAAATGATTCTTTATCTAACCATCTTCTAAATCACTTCTAAGTTAAAACGCCTTATCATAAATTGCTGGAATTAAAGTAACAGTATAATGAAATAGTGAACGGTAAATTATCGATCAAGTGTATCCGCAAATTAAGGGAATGCTTGTATCGAAGCAGGCACGATGCAACCCTAATCGGTGGCTATTTGACTCGGGCCCAGCACGTGTATTCGATGCACCGAAATAGCGATTTGCGGACATCAGTCAAACAACGGCACGTGTTACCAGTCACCGTCATGAGCGTGCGTCATATCGTTGTCACCGGCTGTATAACGCGTTCGAAGGTATTTCGTGGAAAATCGGGGCCAAACGAAATTTCGATGAAATTTTCACGGGATCGAGCATCGACAGCAGTCGATAATGAAGGATGATTGGGCGTGCCGGCAATTCGGAATTAAAGGGCGTCCTTTTGTTCGTAGCAATCGTGTTGGAATAATTCTGCACCGTCGAGGAAAAAAGCCGAGTCAGCTAGAAAATGAAGTGACGCGCGATGGCATTTTGCTCGACCTCCGTCGAGCGCAAAAAGTGGTAACCGGTGAACTTGCCGGGGAAATTGAACGTAATCGAATGCACACCTTGCTGGCTGCATTTTACCATGTTAAGAATTTTACGATCGTCATGTTCACCGATTTCGTGGCTGCCTTTGCAGCTAACGAACGGAATATTAATAAACGCAGCAAGCACGAGTGACAATTATCACACGACAAAATACATAAAAGGTATCCAGTATGAAAGATAACCTTCATGATTTATTTACCGACGTGAGTAGATTATTCGAAGGTTCATCTTATACGCAATATAGAAGCTTGTACACCTTTGGTAAATGTACACAATGCTGTTAATCGAACGGCTATATATTAGTACGCATTTTAAATAATTTCCAGCGTCGACAAAGAGCTTTAAAAGAGGCATTCGAAGCACGGTTGTATCGAAATTCGAATGGCTTCTGCATCTGACAGCGTATTATCGTGCTCTTTTCAGCCAACAAGCCTGATCCGTGATTCGAGGCCGCTGATAAATCTGTGCGAAAGCGTGCTACGAGAAAGGGAGACGGAAAAGCCAGAATTTCACCGCAGAAATATTTGAGTAGCTCGATAACGACGGCCAGGATTTACGTGCGAGCCGTCACCGACGATCCCACCCTGGTTGTTGATCGAGTAACATCACGGGATGCTGCGAGAATTCAGAGATCATCCTGCCGATGTATGACATCAACGTACACGGCACTGGGATATCCAGAGATGCTCCGTCTTTCGTTCGAATAAAAAGGATATAGGAGAGACGAGAAGGTTCATCAATCACTTTGTCCGTTCTAATGAGCCTCTGAGCTCTTCGAACTTCAGGAGCTTCGGATATTTATTGCCATGTAGTGTGTGACAATTTTGGGTATTTGGAAATATGGGGATTCGGGTGACTGGAGGTTTTGGAATTTTGAGGTATTTAGGGATTTAGAATTTGGGAGATTTAGGAATTTAGGGGTTTGAGAATTCAGAAATGTCAAAATTTGGAATTTGAGAATTTGAGGATTTGGACATTCAGAAATTTGCCTATTTAGGGACTTAAGAATTTGGTGTTTGAGGATCTGCACATTTAGAAACTTAAGACCTTAGAAACTTAGAAATTTTGTATGTGAATGTAAATTTTGGAAATTCGCAGATATGGAAATTTCACATCTTATAATTATGTACCGTATAAATTTCCGATTTCAGCCCGTAGCAAAAACTTGAACGCAGATGTGGAACGCTTAAAAAGATATTACGGCAAGGTTTACACGTTATTTTACTTTCATATGAATTCCCCTGGATTTTACATCCACGTCACTGTAAAATTCTATGGAGTCTAAGGTCGAACTCGATCAGAAACCGATGCATTATTCAGTCTGGATTAATAAAGCAGTTTCCATTCGCGGTTTCTTCGTACGCGTACTAGGGCACCGCCGACAAGTCTTGATGGAATAAATTATAATGGGTATTGTGCGATGGATAATAATGCTTCTGGTACTTATTGAACGTTGTCTCTGGATCCCATTACAGAGTCGGGATAAATGCGATCATGGGGAATCGTGTCGTCTAAGAAAACAAATCGGATGTTATATCGTACGTGTGTGGAATTCTTGGAACGAGACGTTGAGGTATCGAGATTTTATGCCAGTCGTTTGGGAAACAAAACGAGTTATGGGAAAAGAAGCTATCATTCTGATATTGTGTATCGTGCATGATGAAGACACATGGAGATCTTGTTCCGGAGATATATATGGTGAACGTGTCGTTAACCCATTTAATGTTCGAATGAATGATCCAATAGCTATAAATTTGCAAGCGACAATAAATTCGGTTTATCACACTTATGGGACATAATGTTAAAAATAATGGTATAACCGATGGCACAGAAATCTTTTCGAGAAACAATTTTATATTTAATAAATTTAACTCTTTAATAGAAGGAAACGTTCAAGTGCAGAATGTAGCTTGAGAGAGAACGTGATGGGTGATAAAGTGTCACGGTGTTAAAAGATTCTTTAATAAATATCACGGAAATGTTTGTCTCATCCTGAAAGCTTTCCTCCGGCTGAAATATACAACAGACGTTATTGGTTGTCCTCCGGTTCACGAAAGGACATCCGATCTCAAGGATGAAGATTAAATAAATACTAAAAGGTCGATTACAATATCAAACGAGACATAAGGCAATCCGGTCGAGTTTGATTAAAGTACAGGTTCCATTCAATTCATTGAAATTCATTAGATGTGGAGTTTGTCGCTTCCGCACGATAAGCGCGGGAAAATTGAAACACGAATCACCCCCGTGAAAAGGGTTGAGATATAAAGCATCCCTCTTGAAAGCTCACATTTTATGCTGCTGTATAAAAAGGTCGGTAAAAAAGGGATGTTCTTTCTTTGAGAACTTTGCTTCCCATTTTAGGCAGATCTTGATTCTATCTTTGCATAGGTTGCAAGAGACGAAATTAGTTTAAGAACAGATTGCAGTTAGTCTTGGATTCTATTAGACTGCGATTATTATAGTCGTTACAATTTTGTCGTCGATTTTTATTGGAGTCGTTCAGAAAAGCAACGACACGAGAAGTGTGAATTGCATCAAGGGTTCTCGCGAGCAGAATCGATAAAAACGCCAAAAAAAAGGAAGAAAGCGAACGAAAAGGCAGCAAAGAGAAGAGAGAATCGTGGCAGATGACTAGCCCGGGGCGTCGAATCGAACAGTTCAAAAATTTCATTGGATCTCGCGGCCGTGCAAACAGAGACGAAGCCACGGTTTCCTTTCGCTGACAAAACGCAATATGCCTGGCAGCCTGGCGATGGAACAACTCGTCGGGGCCGTGTTCGACAACAAAGATTCAATTTCGACGTTAAGCGGCACACGCAGATTTCAAAGCTCATCGATCCGGGACAGGCACAGGGGACGCCAATTAAATTTTCTCCCGTCGACACTTCACACGGTGAAAAAGCGACAAGATTAATCGCTGTAATGCGGATTTAACGCGTTGTCTGACACGCACTCGTCCTCCACTACTTGAAATTTCCACAAGCTTTGAAGCCCTCCAGAACTTTTCCATTTTTGTCAACAAAAATATTCTCTCTCGTAATGTCGCGTTCTCAGTTTCACTTGTAACGAGACCACCTGCAATTTTCTTTATCGATATCTGTGATCTAACTGATTAATTAAGCTTATTAAAATTTTTTTTAATTTTGGACAGGATTATTGCGTATGGAGTTATTGATCTTCAAGTAGAGAAATCCTGAAAAGTGGTTAGACAAGTAGATAGAACTAGTCAGACAAGTAGTATGTGCAACTAGTCAGACAAGTAGTATGGGCAACTAGTCAGACAAGTAGTATGGGCAACTGGTCAGACAAGTAGTATGGGTAACTAGTCAGGCAAGTAGTACAAGCAACCAATCAGACTAGTAGTATATACAACTAGTCAGACAAGTAATATCAGCAACTAACCAGACAAGTGACATCCCCAATCAGATAAATAAAATTAGCAACTGATGATACTAGTGTATTATATCTATGTATAGTGTAATAGTCAAAATATGTCATATCTTCTTGACCAAGTAGCACAATTATTTTGCAATAACATTAATTATTTAATTATTGAATAATTTGTCAACAATTTTGGAACATGATACAGTGATCTGTATTGAGTTAAAGTAATCTAATGATGTAATATGTGAAAAGTGTGCAGAAAACGTCTTCGATCACGCGTCAACATGGAACGATTATTTTTCGTGGTAGAAAACAGTTAAATTGAATAGTTAGAGAAGTTGAACTGCAAAAGTGGCTTGTCGAAAATGGCATTCCTATCACGTATCGAATGAATTGCTCTGATATTCGCGTTCGCCTCACGCAAACGACTTCGTTGATTTTAATTTGATTTCTCGCACCGGCTAACTGATTCCTGGCGACTTCGAACGTATACGCAATTTCGAATAATTTCAATCGAACGTACGCGTTTTACCGTCCGTCATTCGCTGCGAAGTAAAACGATGCGTTTCCCGGTCGTTGTTGTCAATTTTCGCCTGGTAATTATTGAAATTAACGCTGCCTGCCAAATGTGGACGGTAAGCAATTGCACGTTTTCCGTCGGTGTTTATTTTTCAATGAAATGGAAGTTCGCCGAATTCGATAGTCAATTAACAGATACTATTTGCAGCTACGATTGTACATTAAACGCTATTAAATTGCTAAGCTAATAATAGACGAAGGAACGAACGTATCGAATGTTTGCACGGTGATATTTATGTGAAACTCATTGACATGATAATGAAGTGTTTCATCTCCTGTGCGATAACAGATACAGATAGGTATTTATCACCGCGCAAGATCAACGTACAATTAGAATACGTGCCAGAACAGATACGTACAGTGTCGTTCGTTGCCGGCGTAATATTAAAACAGTCATATCGATTTTACGTTATCCTACATTCTCATCGTTCAAAATCTCATATCCTCAATTTAACAATGAAACGTCGAGATAAAGAGCTGAACAAGCACGTTATCCAAACGCAACAAGTTTCTACTCTGTCAGAATTGCATCGTAGAGAGAACAAGGAGCGTTTCTTGTCTCCACTCGAAACTGAAGGGGACACTGTAGAATGTTCAGTCAGACAAGTAGAATAGGAGCGTGGATGTCGGGATAGTAATGGGACGCTATGAATAGTCAGGCAAGTGGTACAAGGCTGTTTGGAGTCACTCAAACAGTACAAGATCTAAGCGATCAGATAAATCGTGCGGGACACCAATTGTAAGACTAGCAGAATGGTTGGACCAGCAACGCGGAATCTCGAACGCCGAAGAAATCGATCAGAGAACAAAACAGAATGGTCGATCGTGTCATTTAAAGCCCTCGCGTAAGCTCAATCGCCACACAATGAACCGCGCTTCAAGTATTTCAGCCATTGTTAGGGAAATCTTCTCTCCCACGTTGTACAGCCTTCTCTACGTGAGTCAAGTGGCTCTACTCCGCGATGATAACGCAAGGACGAGCGACAGGACAAGGCCAGTTGGCACGTTCCTGGTCGAGGAAGAGGTTTATGGGCGTTCGTTAAAGGTCTCGCTCCGGTCGTGAAATCTCTTCGTGTCCCTCTGAGAAGACGCGGCTTTTGATTTGGATCGTCTGTGCCTCGAATACCCTCGAACGAAAGACTGATCTTGCGGAAAATTGAGATTATCGCGGACTGACCTGGTTCTGGGTCTTTGTGGACCTCGCGTCTGCTGGTTATCCTTGTCCCCTGGAGTCGAAGATTCACCGCGCCAGGGAAAGTTGGTTAAGCTTGGAAGATGGATTTCATTCGGGCTTGATTGATCCAAGCTACACTCAATACGGTGGTGAAGAACGTACTTCGAGCAGCAAAACCTTCTCTCGATTTCGTACCTTAATTGCACGGTACATAAACAATAGTGTACCGCATGTAACCTGGATAGTTCTACTTGTCTGATCATATGTTCCTTTATTCATTTTTGAACTACTTGTTTGACCAGTTTCTCATACTACTAGTCTGACCAGTAACTCATTCTACTTGTCTGATCAGTGACTCATTCTACTTGTCTGGTCAGTGACACATATTACTTGTCTGATCGTGATTTGACTATATGAAAGCATTGTTTATCTACTTACATGTCTTGGTACTGTAATATCCCAGTTGTCTGACCACACTCGGTAACGTACTACTTGTCTGACCAATTGCATGTTACACGTGTCTTACCTATGGTTGCTACTACTTGTCTGACTCATACAGTATCTGTTTGATCACGGTTCCATACTACTTATCTACAATTCTATACAGTTTATTTTATCGCACGCCACCATATTCTACTTGTCTGACCTTCTATAGTACTACTGAGACGTGAAATATGCTATTACGTAAAAATGAAGAACCTGGAATGTGATTCATTTTTTGCTCCACTGTTATGAATTTATGTTTGAAAGTTTGATGAAGGATCAGTAACAGGGTTCGAGCCTCAGAACTTTCTACATTCAGTTAGAATTATTGTACTAAGAAGGTTGATAAGTACATAATCTAGAAATTTTGTTGGAGATGAGTTTGAATCTGGATAAGCTCGGTACGTGTATTTCGGCTAAAGCCGAACTAGAATAATTCGAAACGGAATCTTGCCAAACTAGCGTCAAAGTGTGCTTCAGCTTGTGCTCGCTAAGATGTTGATTATCCTTTGATGGAAACGTGATTGGACTACAGAGGAATATTTGTCGCGAAACGCATGTATCGGAATTCTGATGAGTTCCAAGTAGATCGATTAATCCTCAGACGGAAGCTATCTATTTGTAGAGCGCCGATCGTAGTGCAACTTTTATAGGTTCTCTTGTATATTAATTGATCGATATCGCTCGTTTAAAGTAAAACTCGAAGTTTGAATCGCTCGGAGCGGAATCCCGGAAGAACTTTCGGAGCCGGAACATTTAAATTCACCATCGCGTTGAATTCTTGATCAAGAATTCTCGCCCCCGTAACCCGGCTCCTTTAAACAAATCCGTGGTACTTTTTGGATACGTTCGAGGATTTCACGAGTTCAGCATAATCCTGGCTGAAAAATATTCGGATAGAAGGTGGCGTTCGCCGCGAGGCGAAGGGGAAATTGAAGCAGAAACGTGCGGGAAATAACGAACAGACTCCAGCCGTGAAAAATTACTTTACCTTTCCAGAGTGATTTTACCTTTCGAGCAAACATTTTCGAACGGTTCTTCTTCGCTCGCTGCGAATCCCTTACGTAAAACTACCCTTGTGTCAATCATCCTTGTACTCAGGACGGGATTACGTAAGATAGATTTATGTTTATGGCAGCAAAGGAAATAGAAGAGTACGGAAATTTTACGGAGCCTCGAAGGGTGCCAAAGTTTCAAAAATTCCAAAATTTCAATACACTTTGAGAAATAAAATTTGATTTCATGATACTTTCAGTGAGATATACGCGAATGTAATAAAATCTAATTGTATGAGGTCTCCAACGGCCTTCATCCGTCTCTGCTTACACAGCAGTGTAAAAATAACCGAGTAGAATTTCGCAGGAGTTATTTCCTTCCGTTCCTGACACAATTAGTGGCTACATGTGTCGCTGTCTGTCGAGAGCTAAGACGAAGATACCCGTCGTAAATGGAAGAACGATAAGGTTTTTTCTCGACAATTCTTGGTCAATCATTTCGCGAGGGAATTGGAGTACCTGTCACGAGATAGAGGGTCCATGAGTTGTTTGGCGAGCTGGAAGATCAAACTGTCGTTGCGTGGAAAACGATTACGGAGGATCGACGTTATTCGAAGGGGTTCCTGCGTCTCGATAATATGATTGGGCAAATAAAAGGTTCTCTCATTCGGCCAGCGATTGTATCCTGAAATTGAACGGTAAAGATAGCGAGATAGGATCAGATAGATTCATGGCATTCATTTGGGGAGCTAGTTCTGCCCCGATATGAAAAGTTCGAGTATGAATATGTTAAGACGATAGTCATTCGATATTGCACAGATAACGGAATATTATTCCACCAAGAATTGAGGATTATTCCGGGTATCGTATATGGTATATTATCGTGTATCATATAAAGTACATCCGCCAGAAGAGGAACTTCAGGAATTCATAGAAACAAATCTACCTTCTTAGTATTTTAATCAGACTGTTCACCATAAACAGTCGTATAACTGGAAATATGTATAAAGCAAGAAATACGCTTTTGTACATTAACCGAATGCAACCTCATTTTTTCGAACCTTATTCATTTCATAACGATCGAGGTATACGTGGAATATTAAAATTAGCAACAGTTACAATTTTGCGCAGAATGAAACTCCGTAGATATTTGAAAAATATGGATCAGACAAGCGGTAAGTGGTCGTGGAAATACAATGCGAGCGTACGTGATCAGATAGACGAAACGGTACCGTATTCACTGCGATATTTAAGCGATATTCGTCGAGGCTGCTCCGCGTTCACAGAAGCTAAATAATTCGGGACACTCGAAAAAGCTGGAACGGTTCAGCGTTGTCGTCCACTTTTGCCATCCTCTTCACGGTCGAGCGATGGCGCTAAGTGGAACCAACAAATCGAAGGCTACAAGTCAAACAAACCTGGAGTACGTACGGTGACCACGTTCCAGCCAACACGTTGTAATTCGTGCATCGCTTATCGGCAATGTTCGCGCCAGGGGATACACAGGTCGGACACGGGTCGTTTTATACGACCGACGGAAAGGATGAACCGCCGGCAACGCGAAACCGCTGTCACATAACGCCGTCATTGACCAACATTGGTAACGTTTCGTTTACCCGACAGAGACACGCGAAATCCCTGACGGAAGGCGTACTCGTTCGCGTTTATTATGCAACGCGTCGTGACGCGGCTATTCAGTTGCGAATCGAATTGCGGTCGAATGCTGGCCGGAAGGCGTTCGTGTGCATCGTACACGCGATTACCTGTTAATCTGCTCGATGGAAAGTTTGTCGCTACTTTGGTCTACCTAGGTGGCTTTTGTCCACGCCCGTTGCCGAACATTCGAGGATACTCTGGGGAAAGTCGGCATTTTGGGAAGGGGACCGTTGCAAATTAGATACTTATGCAAATTAGGTGCGATGCTTGGTAATTCTCGAGTTTTATAGCGAGTTGGAATGTCCTCGCAGAATGTGTTTTCATCGCACAGAAATATACAATGTAGATTGTGTGCTGGTCAAGGATTAAACCGCCATGAGTTAAATTTCTATGGGTTCTATTGAAATACGTTGCATTACCACGCGTTAGATAGTTACGTGCTATAATCTCCACGAATTATAAGCTCTACGAATTGTATTCTCTACGACCTGTGCTCTATGTGTGTTATAGTGACATTGCGTTCCACACGTGTAGGACTTTACACGTGCTGGGATCGCAATGCGCTGTATTCCCTGCACGCTGTTTTTCCTACGCGTTGAATTCTGTATGCGCCGAATTTCTACGCGTTAAATTCTTTATGCGCTGAATTCTCTACGTGTCGAATTCCCCACGCGTTGTATTCCCTACGCCCTGTATTTCTCACGCGCTGAATACCACGCGCGTTGTATTCCCTACACGCTGTATTCCCCACGCGTTCAATTCCTCACAGATTAAATTCCTCACGCCTAATATTTCCCACACACTATATCTCGCACACGAATCGTATTCCCCATGCGTTATTCTCCCCGCGCACTGTACTCGTGCTATATTCTCTTCACGTTAGATCACGCTGTATCTCGGAGTAGGTTCACCTAACATCCGCAGTATTATTTTCGCTGAAAAATGGCAGAAGCTATCGCGGGAAGCAAGCGTGTACGCTCCTAACCAGAAGTAACTTTATTCGCGAAAGAAAACTGTAGAGCGCATAGGGAAAATTGAGTTTCGAGTGGCGCCACGTGGGCCGCACGTTTTTCCCGAGACATTTTCCTTCCCTTTCCTCATTTTTCCCCGATTTCCCCCCCTTTCCTCGCGACAGACCTGCCCGAGATGGAAGTTCGACAGAGTTTCGACAAACTTAACCGAGTTACTCGTCAAGCGTAAGAAGTTATGGTTTTGGTAGTCAGATTATGAGAAACCTTGACGTCGCCAGTTTAAGATTTATTTAACGACGCGAAAATTCGGTCTGATAAAAACGATCGTTTTACTCGGGTTAATTCGTTACGGTTCGACGAGGAAGTTTGGTCGTGAAAGTCGCGCGAAAGAAAGGGAATACAGATCGATCGAGAGGTCAAAGACAGAAAGTTTTTAATTAGCGGATAAAAACCGTGTAATTAATTGCGAGAGTATTAAAGGATTCTCCGGTTGAAAGAGAAGAATTTTTCTCTTTGTTACAGTTTCTAAGGGCGAGGCTTCTCGCTCGGAAGTCGAGATGAAAATCTCCGTCTATTTTCATAACTTTTACCCCGCATATTTCGCGACCCTTTCGTTGCAATAGCAAGAAAAAAAAAATTCACCCTTCCAACGCGTTCACCGAGTCCGTTCAACTTGCCCGCTTAAGAGGCTACTTAATCACGATTTATTTAGGCAAACTTTTCGCCGAGTTTTCTTAAAGATGATATACTCTGCGGGCATGAAACTCCCTCGAGTTTTCTGCAAATTAGTGCAAAACAGAAACACAAATAAGGGGATGAATTTTTACCTGCAGGAGTCCTTAGCTGTCCTCTGATGTGCAAGTTTTGACACAAATTTTTCAAATTTTAATGTTATTACATTTTAATTATGTTAAATTAATTGAACAATGCACTTACAGCAAAGAGAAGGTAAATATTTTATTACTTACTCAATAAGAAATGATGTTAAAAGCAAATGATGTTAAGTTAAGAAGGTAATGAACACTATTAATGTTATGCAACGGTCCAATAACATCCAATGAATGGCGATACTCGTGAATTTATTGTGTTAAACCTAGGCATCCCTTTCACGATTACATCACTCGATAAACAACACTCGTATTCCAACTTCTATAAACCGAACGAAACAAAGGAAATAAAATGAAACGATAAGAGTAGAAAAACAGAGTAAGAAGAAGAAAGCGACTACTATTGCAAACAGCGTGCAGTCTCGTCGAATGAATGAAAGAGTCGGACGAGGTTTTAATTACTCTGAATGCTCCACTGTGTTCGCCCGAAGACGCCGTGACAGCTCTTCTACTCTTTGTCCCACTTGCACTCGCCACGATTCGATAGGTTGTTTCTCTCGTTTCGATTCGTTCCTAGGGGAGGACTAGTCTCTCTCTTTGTTCTTCCATTCCCGTTTGCCTGGATAGTTCCCCGGCAGGGGCCACCGCCGTGAGAAGACAGCGGTACCTAATTCCCATTGGGAGAATCGTCGGAGACAAAGAAGCCGCCGATGATGATGTGTCTGGCGAACCATTCGACTGGATAATCTGGGTACCATTCCAGAAATGGGATCGATGAGGAACGAACGAGGATTTGATGGCGGATTTCGTTTGCTGCAAACTGGAAGGTGGAGCCTTTTTATCAACTTAATAATTGCTTCGGAATAGTTATTGCACGGCTTAATTACCATTTGGGTACAATTTTGGTACACTTGCTAGTTTTTGGGTACACTCGGTACAATCTGATGGAATTTGATTTTTGCAAGTCGAAGTAATTGTAGAGTTGGGCAGTTTGGACAATTTTGAGGTTACGAGTTCAAGAGGTTAGCACTTAGTTTCGGGACATCCTAGGAATTTTCAGCACTCAGGAACTTAAAATTAATAGAACCTGGGAGTTTTGTAATATTGAGTCTTAGCAAGTAACTGGAATTTAGAAATTTTAGAACTTCGCCATTTTGAAGGTATGAAATCCTGCAAGGTCGAAATTTTCCAATTTCAGGACTTAGAAATCTTATAACCTAGTGATCTAAAATTCTAAATTTTACCATTGTAACATAAAATTCGGAATATTTAACACCTTTGCAACCTTGCAATTCCTGTGAGATTTCGAAGCTGTAAAATATTAGAACCTTGAAACATCATGAGATTTTCAAATTTTGAGAGATCGAATCCTAAACCAAGCGTCTCCATAAAAGAAAGGACTCTGGAGTATCCAGGAAGAGGATGGACGGTCGAGAAGGTTTTTATTGGTCCCGTTCGTCAAGCAGCTGTCAATCGCTCAAACGCGGTCGTAATTACGAGCACATCGAGGATACTCGTACTGCAACAGATCTTGTCTCTGCTTCCGCCCTCTTTTTCACCCTTTCCCTTCTCGTCGATTGAAAGACTCGAAGCTCATCGAGCGCGCTTTCAAACTACTCGTGTCGAACTGTGTTCTCGAACGCGACCTCTATTTTCCTCGTGAGACAAGTGCTTCTAAATTCTTCCAATATTTCATTACGTTTCACTTTGAAATTTACCGTTCATTACCCGTTCGCCTCTTGTTCGGTCGCTTTTCTATCGTAGAATTTTATCGGACCGGGTTTTCTTCCTGCTCGCCTGCTTCTCGATGAACATCCATTTTAACTTTCAAGTGCCATGCGTTGAGCTGTACCACTTCCAGGATACTTCTGCTCCTGCAGCCTCTCTTATCCTGCAATTTCTTTTACGGTAGACTTTCGAAACTTGTTTGCTGCACGCAGAAAATGTTTATTTTATATTTTTAGAAGGACCTTTTCACAACTTTTTCACGATCAAGGGTAAAAATTTCTATTTTCGAAATCTGACAACTTTTTGTATCGATTTAATAATTGTAATTGAATTTAGATAATTCTACAACTGTGGACCTGTAAAATTAATTACTCCGACAGACCTAGAATACTAATTATCTCTTGTTGTGATTGTATATGAAAGGAGAAAATATCGTCCTGATGAATGTCAAATGTTGACCTGGAAAATTCATTGGATATTTATTCTATTTAACGCGCCAACTATATAACAATGCCAGGAAACGTTATGTATGGTGACAGAAATGCATCGATCGAGAAATCGCTGAGGACCGATTTATCTTGGAGGTAGCTTCTTCAGAAAAGAGTATGCGGAAAGTTAGGGTGAGTCAATAAATATTTAACGCACTGAGAGTTGTGCACTCCCGGACGCTATAGTAATTTTGTGGTATTTTACTCTGGTGCATAGTTTTGTGTAGATAGATTCGTTGAGAATTTTTTTTGACGAGCATGTACTTAAGATTAAAACATCCTTTTCAATTTTTCGGTAATATCTCAACGATACTGTTCAATTTTACCGTGGTTGGTCGTGACGTTGAAATGTATTACTTTTGGGTGCCTGACTAAACGTGGTTTATACTACTTGATATGTTGTACCGCTTGATGTACAACATATGTTCCGTGTATTTTATTGTATTTATTTTATGCTGTGCATGTAACACAACTGTAACATGAAGTACTGAATTAGTTATGTGAGTTAGAATTGATAAAATTATGAACATTTATGTAACCAGAATAATAAATGAAAATATCAATGTTATAATATTTTTGCTTATTTCTCTGATTTGTCGAACAATCTTTAGTGTATACAGTGAATCCTCAATGAGCAACAAATACAAAATACAAACAGAGATTAATGAAACGTAAAAATAGAAGTATCCAGGAGAGATGTTAATAATCAAGTAGTCGACAATTAATACGAAGCACGAATTTAATCACAGTTAATGAAATTTCTTGCACCTACCATTTCTCACTCTACTCGTCTTCCTCTTATAATCTAATTCTTCTTCAATTTTAATCCTACCAATTAAATCTTATCCCGTTAAAATGTCAGCATGCTACAAGACAAATTTATCTCCAACATCGACGAAATAAATTATCTCCCGTATGTTCCTAAAAAATTGTTGCATTTTTCAAAGCGGAGAACAAATATATTTTTCAATGAATTATGTAAACAAACCCTCTATGAAGGTATTCGACTCGTTGCAATAAACAAACACAACTATCGGTATCGAAACAAATGTGAAAAAGCCACGGATCGTTCGCAATAATATATCAATTTCAGAGAACGGAATCGTGCAAAGCTGTCGTTGCAGTTTAACACAATTACGGTCGGGTTATAAATGTCAAACGGCATAAAGCGTTCCTTTTTCGGCTGCATATGGATACGATCCCCGATACTTCTGTATATGCGTTTCGACTAGAAACCACCCGGCCACGCCAAAGGGATTTTCGATAATAGCCGAATTTATGGTGGAACCAGAAGGCCCCGCTTACGGGCAGAGCTTTTAACGCTGGGGCAAAGTTCGCGAACCGCTTTACGATTTACGAGCGCCGAAGAAGACTAGTTTTGTCAATTGCGACTTCGAAAAGATTGTAAACGACGTGAGTGTACTTTCAATGATGTAGAAATACTGTTGAAAGGTTTTGTGAGTGCTTTTGTATATTTCAATTTATAGAAAAAGTATTGAATTCGGTGGTGCAGGAGAAACTGGAAAAAATGGTACAGGATTCTTGCATATGCTATCTGCTAACTGTTATATTGGACTATTTATATCACCACACCTTGTATGGTTATTTGAAGTTTCTAAGTATTGTGTTACATTCGCGTTGAGTTCTGTGTGCATTGAATTCCCTTCATATTGAGTTCTTTATGTGTTGAGTTCCTTATGCGCGAAATTTCTACGCGTGGAAGTCTTCACGAACCGAATTTCTAAGCGCGGAATTCTTCCCACACCGAATTACTACGCGTGGAATTCCTTATGGGCCGAATTTCAACGCGCTGAATTCCTCACGCACCGAATTTCTACGCGTGGAATTCCCTACGTGCCGAATTTCTACGCGTAGAATTCCTTATGTGCCGAATTTCTACGCGTGGAATTCCTCACGCACCGAATTTCAACGCGTAGAATTCCTTATGTGCCGAATTTCTACGCGTGGAATTCCTTATGAGCCGAATTTCTACACGTAGAATTCCTCACGCGTTGAATTCTCCACTCGTTGTGATATCTACACGTTGAGTTCTCTACAAGTTTAATTCTCCCCGCGCTATACCCCACACATCGTATTCTCTACGCGTTGTACTCTCCACGCTCTGTATCCCCACGCGTTATAATTTCCCACTCTTTATATTCCTCAGCCATTAAATCCCCACCCGCCGTGTTCCCCACGCGCCGTATTTCTACACATTGTATCTGCAACTGATAGATTACTTCTCGTTAATTCACTCCATATTATACGTCAACGAAACCCCCAACGGAATTTTCAAGATATATCGTACAAACGAGCCAATAATTAACGACTCTCGTCCCCAATTTGTTCGATCAGTAGCAACGACAATTCCGTTCGAGGAGTTCGTTTCCGTCGAGCATTCGTTTGATCGAGATAACGAAAAGAGAAGCGAAAGAAACGATGTGGGTGGACAAGAGACAAAGGATCGGTTGTAGACGGTTTAAAAATGTCCCTCGTTACGATGGAAGGCGAGCCAGCCTGTAAACAGATTATACGTACGAAACCGGTGATAATTTATGTGCTTCGAGACCGAACAGCTCTACGATCCGTTGGTTGGACCCGGGATAAAAATCGTTCTCCGGGGCAATCGTCGGGCGAAAACTTTTCTGCGGTTTCTTGCTCGCTCGCTATGCATTACTCGACTCGAACTTTTGCTTCTGGTTCTCACGCGACGCGCTACCTGGAAATTATTAAGCGTTTCATGAACTTCTACCGGATATTACAATGACGCAGGCTCCTTCCGGTTATCCGTCATCCTCGAAATTTCAAGCGGCGCGTTCGAGTCATGCGTTTCAACTTTGCGCACAGTTCAACGAGACACAAACAATTCGTTCATGCAGACAATTTATTCATACAACAATTCCATTTATTCGAAAACGTACATACAACATTCGCGCACGAAGACCTCCGGTTAAAGTCCCGAAATTAAATTTCAATTAGCACTATCGCAACGACGCATCGTTCGGGGGTGAAATTTGTAATCTCGACGAATTATCCTTATCTCTTTGAAACGGAACATTCGTGCGTGAAAATGCTCTCGAAATGCACGCCAAAATGAATTCACTTTTATGAGAAAACTTAATGCTTTGCTGACACGAGGATTAAAGTCCACGAGCGTCCCGGCGGAAGTTAATTATGAACGATACGGTGGCCATCGAACGACGAAAATGACCGCGTGAAGAATGGACGAGACGATGAATTTATTAAACGAAGAAACACGCGTTGTTTACGTCGAAATGCGTCACGGAATTTATGATGAGGTTGATAAATCGCGGGACCACCCTCTTTTTGTTAGTACATTCAACCAATAAGAGAACTCTCCGGAGGATCGATTTAATTTTTTGATGCACCACCGACGTGCTTTTGCGTGAAAGCTTTCGCTCGGTGAGAAATGTCGAGCACGAGAAGAACGCTAAGGGGTGTATCAAGAGTCTCCACCCTCCTCGTGCGAGGCCCGAGACGAAGGGTGCAATTTAAACGCTCCTCGGATTTGACGAAGTGCTGTGGATGCTTGGTCCCACGAGTGCTGAAACGTCCTCTTCCTACGGCATTCTAATTATCGTCCCGGTTAACTGGGAAATTAATCGATGATATCACTATGTAACGATACTCCGTAATCGAGGGCCATCAAGTATTTAGCGGACATTTCGCCCCTTCGCGGAAGCGTATTCTGATTACAAACGCCATGGGACTTGCGAAATAATCCCGTGTGCGAGTGTAAATTACTAATTGGATAATTAGGGAATTTCACGAGTTAGGCTGCCACGTTTGCACCTGTTAGATTTCAAATTAAAGTCTTTCTAATTTTTGAAAGTTTTCGAATATCCACAGGTTCGTTTTTCACATTTTTCATTTAGTAAATTTTGCAAATGGGAATCTTCAAATTCCATATTCAAAATAATCTTTAAATAATTTTCAAGTCCACACATCGCCAAGTTGATGTTGAAATTTCATAATTCCCAGGTTGTTAAATAGTACCCAGGATCCCAAACCATTGCATGATTCAAAAATTGTAAAATTCTGCTAATTCACCTTATCAACGCATAGTTCCCCTTCAGAACTCAGTGTTGCGAATTGCATTGATTGCCATAGGCGGGCAACGGCATTAATCCTGAAAACTAATCACCGCTTTCAAATCAATCTTACGCAAACAGCGGGGAAATCCAGAAGCAGAATTGCACGCGAGTGCGTGGTCCATCAGCATATTCGATATTAATCCTGCAACAGCCGCGATTTCTGATGCATCCGGAATACGCAGCTCTCGAAGCTTCACGTGATAAGTATGAAAATCGCTATGAAGTCGGCCGAAATTGCTATGAAGTCGAAAGAGGGTGTGCAAAAGGTAACACTGTGGGTTAGGAAAACACAGGGCCTACGAAGTGATTCATAACACGAGCGTCGCATAAATTGCTGGTGATATGTTGGCGCGCAATTAGGGTTTGCTAAATCGGCATTACTAATTAGATTTGGCGTACCGAGCTTGGCTGGCCGACCGAGCCGCCTCCTCGTTGTGCGTATAATTGATTCGAGTTTCAAACTAATCTATACCCACCAGGTCGCCTCTCGATGGTGATCGATAATCGTTCGCGAATGCCCCACGCGATCCACCTAAGACCCGTCAGCCTTGTTGCGAGCTTGTTTTGCACCCTCCGTTGGGATTCTGCGAAAATAATCCTGACTGCTGTATCCGTGATCAGTTATCTGATAAACTCCGGCATTGTCTTATTGAAGGATTTGACTAATCTTGATCCTTTTTGAACTAGTTGTCCATGGTTTACGTAGTGATTCATCAAAGGGTTAATATCATTCGCAGAACTTCCGTACTTCCTTTATGATCAGCTATCTGATACAAACAGTGTGTTACAGAAGGATTATTCTAATGTTTCTTTTTGAACCACTCATAGTTTAGGTAACGAGTCCAAAGTGTTAGCACAAACCCTTCATAAAACTCTTGTACCTTGTATCATTTACCTCATATGAAGTCACCTTACAGAACGATTGCTTCCGCTTTGTATCAATTGTCCACCGTAGCCCAGATAATGTGCATAGAGAACTTTCAACTGCTTACTCTACCAACAAAATGTTAGCGAGTAAAAGATGTGACAAATGTATCAGAAAAACTAGTCTATCTCTGAAACACCAAAATTGGACGCCGAATGGGATAATGAATGTCGAAGTACGGTTCGACATCTGTCAAGTAGCACACTTAATAATCTAATAGCGATTACTCATCGGCATTCGGCACGGTGATTATTCGAAGTGGTGCTAATCAATTCGGTAGACTGGTCAGACACTTTTCTCTGTACATTTCAGCAGTATTATCTCTGCACATCAGCGTGACGGATAAATTGGTGGATAAAATCGAATGAAGATCAATCCATCGATGATCTGTCATTATGTCAGTCTATGAACTGGCCGTATCGATGGATGAACGTTTTAATAGAAACGCTGATTTTCTGTCCGTTTTGTTCGCGGTTATAAAACTCATTAACGACGTATCGTGACCGACATTACTCGCTCGAATTTCTGGCCGATAATGTGGTTCGCTTGTCTCGTTATTCTGGTATCGATACGCTGTTTGATCGTAAAAACTGCAGACTTTAAACATTTTATGTTCATTGATTTGAGACTAGCGAGTTTTCTCTAGAGAAAATGGTACGGAGGAAAGGAGTTTCATGGATCGTTGCTTCTTAATTATTAAATTAAGATAACAGAGGTCTCGAAAGGTTACTAATGTTTTGTTAATTATTGACTTAATTCGAGGATCGACTTTTACAGTCCTCCAGAGCAGAAACAGCTCGTGACAAATTTAAATCGACTATCGTTCCATTTTTCGCTCTATTAACCTCCGCTTGGTCGTTTAATTAAGGAAAATGATTAATCGATGGCGAGTATTCGACGCATAGCCCCTGAAAAGTTGAAATTTTACCTGTTACCGTGTATAATCGAATCTGTGTAGGAATGTATCGATTTGTCGAGTTATTGGTCATCGTTTACCGAGAACCAACGGGGGAAAAAACTGAAAATTAATCATCACTGCGATTCCGCTTTCAGTTTATTAGTTTCCTTTCGTTGGCTGTATCGGAAAAAATGATTAATCGTCAGGGGATCTCGATAGCTAATTAATTGGAAGTTTCAGTCCATCGACGTACCTCATTATTCCACGTGACATCATTGAGCTGATATTCCACTTGTCAGTACCAGCGTATTCTCATTTTGATTACTGGGGAATAGTATAAGGGGAAATGTAGGTTTGACCATCTGGAAACTTGTCACTTTGCTGAAGTAATTTATAGACTAAGAAAATAGACTACTATAGCGAAGCTCTCAGTTTGAGAGCTTTTAAACGACAATCTGGTTCGTTATCATCCCATAGAAATCATGAATTATCTCGTGGACGGATAATTCAATTTGTGTCACACAGAAAAGTAATCAAAGTAATGACAGAAGTTAACGATTCAATTAGGTCCGATGTAACGATTAAAACTGCAGCAGGCCAGTTGATTAAATCGTGAGTAGAGCGAAGTGTACATCCAGTAATTGTAAAGTGACTTCTTTCTGCCCGTTTTCCAAGCCCCTCCACGTCCATGCCGTAATTAGTTTGTCGAAGTATCGATAATGTAATTCCGGCTTTTAAAATAGCCATCGCGATCATCGGCGAACGCGTGGGAAAAATAGAAGATAATTTCCTTGCGAATCGAAGCAATCGAATTTGAAGAAAACTTTCGATCGATCTGTTCGTATCGAATCACGACGAAAATTGTACGTTTAAGCAAAATCTTATCGTATTAATTAACCTCGTCATAGTTTAGAAAGAAATATTTCATACGTCGGTTATATCAAAGACGTTCCTGCGGGTAATTCAATGTCTTTGATGTGCAACATCCCGAGAGAGCATTTGAAATTTATGATGTTGGTTTCAGCGATCGTTTGACCAATAATAACCAGCGAGTGATTTGATCAGGCGTGTGAACCACGGCTCAAAGCGTTCTCAGTGAATACATTTATCGACTCGTTTCTTATTAATATTGACAACCCGTTCCTTGTTACTGTAGGATTACAATTATTATCAATCCACGATTATCGACGTTAGATTGATAGAACCTCTCGCTTGATCAAGTAAGAAATAATTCTGTCAGCAACTATTCGATTTGATCAACTTTCGCAATGTTACTCAAAGACATCCTGATATTCAATACATCTTGTGCCACGTGAATGACCCAATGTAAGTGGGACACAAGTTTGGATCATTAGTCTTTCTTTTACACTTCTGTCTTGGAACGTACATTGACTAGTAGAATAGGTCAATGCATGGTCAGACATCGAGTAGAAGTATGATCTACCGAAATGTGATTAGTCAGACAAGTAGTATCAGACACTGATCAGAAAAGTAGAATGTATCACTGATCAGACAAGTATACAACGCTGGTCAGACAAATAGTATGAGCCACTGCTACACTCAAGCAGACAACTGTCACTAATTAGATCAGTAGAATATGTCACTGATCAGACAAGTAGTATGAGACCTACATTATCAAACAAGTGATCTACGATCATAAAACCAACAAGTAGGCTACTTTCACATCAATCCTGTCAATCTTCCTATATGTCGAAAGCTAAACAACAATTTTTGTTCCTTGTTCCAAACAAAACATTACGAATTCATATAACGCGAATGAGATTTTTTTGAATGTAAACAGCAGAAACATTTTTGCGTTACGATATTACCTTCCGCGAAATAAAAGTTACCATTGTTGCGCTGCCTTTTACGTAATGGACTCTGTGACGACCCATAAGCCGAGCATTCTGTTACGTTTTATTAACACTTTTTCATTTAACGGTGCCCATATCTTTTTTATGTTATTCGCGCACGGAGATAATACTTTCATTTAACAATACGAGGTTGCTTTAGAGTTGCAAAGGTTTAGTTAGACTGCCTACTCGATGAAGTTGCATAGAAATTGTCCATTGCACATTTTTTAGTGCGTTCATTGACAGAAATTTATTGAATATCGAACACTCGACGAGACATCTTACAATAAGAACCATACACAGCTTGTTAAAAATAGTACCTTTTTCTCTATTCGCAATCTCCACAGAATACCACTTCTCTGGTCGTTACATGCGAAACTGCGAATGCTGAGACTCAACCCCTCAAAGAGAACCACTTTTTCCATTAATTGGAAACCGTATCCGGTACACTCTTCTGACAGGTACATACGATGTTAATCTATCAATTATTCCTTTGACAATCTTGGATGCAAACATTGATGAGAACTCGAGGAACAATCGGATCAATCTTGATCCTTCTGCGTATCCTTTGAAAACTTATTCCACCATTTCGATTTACTTTGCTTTTTCGAGTGCAGTCATTAACCTTTTCAGGGCGTAATTCTCACTGGGCGATTATTGCGCAAGGTTTTAATGCACCAACAGAACACATACACGTAGAAGGTAGACATGTTCTATCTATACCTAAATTCGAACATAGACCGAAATCGAATTTTCGCCTGTAGATTCTTCGTGTGAAACTTCTGCAGCATCATCGGGCCGTAAAACTTCTGCACATCGTCGACCTTCCAATGCAGCGAGGCTTCCTTTACGGTCAATGGTAGACAATTCCACGGTGCCCATTCCTCCTCCTTCCGAAATCTCACCAATCTCAACTGATCCAAACGATCATCCTCCGAGATCGCGGACTTGCCGTGCCAAATGTCGTTCACCAAATGATAGACAAATTTCTCATCAACCACGAACGCCAAACTACTGTAACACCTCATCTGAGCCTCGCGACGTCTAACTTCTCGAAGCAACATCTCGTACTGACCGTATACGACCCGAGGATCCTTGCAGATCTTCATATACAAGCAATAATTGCAACGAGAAGAACGTCCATTACCTCGTACAAATTTTTCCTCTGGCAATAATCTGTTGCAACTTCTGCAAACGATTTTACGGACAAATGTAGAGTACCGAAAGATATATCTATCTCTAAAGTCGTTCATGAGCGAATTCCTAGCTAATTCCAGGAAGGCGAGCTTCGATCGTTCTCTCAACCAGTTTAATTTACTCCGGTGAATATTACGAGTGAGAAGACCGACCTCCTGGTCCAGCAAACGTATCAACTCGTCGGACGTCCTGCAAGTGTGGGGCTCCACCTCGTTCCTGAGACGTGACAACGTCTTTATGCGATCCTCGATCGATACGTCCTCCCTGGACAACTCGTCGAACGCGTCCCTGAAGCAACGAGCTCGCTGCACCCGAAGGGTATCCACCAAGATCGGTTCGTCACGGTTGTTCTTCCATAGAACAGGCTTCGACAACTCGTCCAGGAACTTCCTGCACGTCCTCTCCTTCCTACTTCGTTTCACCGTCGTTTTCATCGCGTCTATCGCTCGCAATAGTTCCACCTCCTTCGACAGGATTAGACCGGAAAACGCGATCCTGGACGGCTCGAACAGCTGCGAGCTCGCCCTCTCTGTTTCCTGGATTCGCCAACGGTCCACGAGATTGTACAGCAACTCGAAATCCGTCCTCGTTCTCGGCCACGTGCGGTTTAGTATCACGAAATCCTGGCTACGGTAGCACTCCTGTATTCGATGCTCCTCCGTGTTTCCGACGCGTACCGGAAGTGACGCGGTTCGCCCACGCCGTAACCTGTAACCAGTGTACGACGGATGTTTCAACAGCTGTTCGATACGATTTTTGTCCGTCAAGTTTGTCGGTGGAAGTTGGGGCACTTTCGGGGTTCTCTGGTACTGGATTCGAGAAGATCCTTTGGTACTGGATTTTGAGAAAATTAAGTCTTTGAATTTTTAGAATGTTTGAACTCCTGTGAAAAAATACTATTTCTTTTCGAATTAAATTTCGCGACAATTTCGCAAAAATGGACATCGTTGACTTAACCTCGTCGACTGTTCCGGAACTCTGATTAGGTCTAATAAACTCTTAACGCAAACGTCACCTAAAGTCGCTGCTATCAAACAGCCGGCAAAGTTTGTTCGCAGCAACTTTGTACCGTTTCCACTCTCAACACAGTGGTGCTTAAAAAATTCCGCGATCGCGGTATAACAGTGGGTTAAGTTGTCCCATGCTTTCGAGAAATAAAAACTTCCTTTCATTAAGGGCATAATGATCGAACATTCCCGGTGAAAACTTGGGCCATGAACGTGAAGGGGAGCATCGTTTCGCCAACTTCCACCGTGCCAGTTTACTTGAACTTGCATCGTTCGTTGTTTCACCTGTAAAACCTCTGTATCTTTACGACGCTGTTCAGGATCCTCTCGTCGTCGGGATCCTGGCAGGATCCAGGGGATTCCCGTGAATGACTGCTGGCTTCTAAGAGCCTGTCCCGAACATCGGGAAAGAAATTCACCTGCAAGCCCACGTCGCGTTGCATGTCCGTAAATTTGTCGACTCGAAACTCCGTCTGTGCTATTTTCTCCGCGGTATCCTGTCCGTATTTGCCGGTCTGCGTGTACACGTTGTAATAGAGGATCCCGGTAACTTTGCTCCTCCAACCGCCCAGAAATGGCCTCGTTCCCGTCGATCGTCTCTCCGTTCGAAAGGTCATCGCCATGATGACGGGAGGATCAGGAGCACCTACGAGGAAAAAAGGATCGTCAGCTTTGAAAGGATAACCGCCTGCTCGTCCAGAATAATGGTAATGCGGGTAGTAAAAGAAATTACCGTGACACGGTTTAAAGGATTCGCCCGGAGGACCTGCGTCACTCGTTGTTTTACAATTCCACAGGACTTTAGGATACACGCGGACAAAATTGGCCGCCGGTTGGCATCGAGATAAGCTTGTTTTCCACAGAATCGCTGTAGACGAATACCTTCCTTCGTTAATTATCGCTTTGACCTAGTTTTTTTCTTGCTTTTTGTTGTAATTCTGCCAAGTTCCTTCGTTGTGAACTTTTGACAGAGAAACTTGTGCTGGCTGATTAAGAGGTTATTTTTAATATTTTGTAATTTTAATATTGTTGAATATCAGTAGCTGATTTTGAAAGATTCGAGCAGGATTCGATGACGTAAAAGTATCGTACAGTATCTCTTTATTTTCAAATATAAATAAGTGAAGACTGGAACAGTAAAAAAGCTGTTGAATAATCTATTATCTTCGTCAGTGAAGAATTATCCATTTTATGTCAAGAATGCTAATCAGACATTTATACAGTCATTTTCAGCAAGCTTTAAGCTTTAAACTGATGTACTATAAGTGTGATTTAAGGATACTTTTCTGTCATGAAATCCTATCAGACATTCTACGTTTCAAAATTTACCGTTCGATATGCGACATCGTACATCTATCATTCTTCATTTCGTTCTAATATTAAACCGAAAATTGTCACCAAATATTCAGCTCGAGGTATCTCTGGGATTTACACGAGATCCATAATTTAGTGTGCTGGGTAAACGCGACTGTAAATCGTAGTTACAAGGGAATCGCAAACTAACAGTCACGTGATGCAGCGTAAACAAGATCCGATGACACGAGGATCCACGTGGTGCATTGTAAACATAACCACGTGCCATCAGCAGACATGTAGCCCAATGTAAATGCAATCGCGCAACATTAGAAATCACGTAATGTAAACGGAGCATCGTGATGTTGGCAGCCTCATAAAGCAACGGGAACAGAAACCCGCGCAGTGCTAAAGACACCCATGTTCTACTTCTATGATGCTGATACTATCGGAATTTCATATGTATGCATCCGAATGAATTTCATTAATCTGCGAACCTGCCACCATAATTTGGGATAGAATTTTGGAAATATTGTTGTGGTCATAGAAAAGTGATTCTGTGTGAAAAATTATTGGATTGCTACATGTTATGTTGCTACGCGTTGTGTCGCCAGTTAATCGTTTGGAAATTTGGACATTCCCAAAGTTGAAATTTTCAATTTCCAAAATTCCCAAAGTTGAAATTGTCAAATTTGAATCCCCGAATTTTCCAACCCCCAATTCTCAAAAGTACTTTTAAATATCCAAATTCTGAAATTAATAAATTTGTCCTGCAACAGCAATATACCGGGAGTCTACGGACCGTAAGCCATTGACTACATTTGAATTTGACTGATAGTAGACACATAAATCAAATGAACGTCAAGCTCATTTACAAACGACGGTAATCATCGAAAAGAACATGAAGGCTCTGCCTGTCGGTAATTAAGCAGACCACGTAAATATTAACGCGTCAATCATCGACGTTCGCATGTAGCACCATAAATTCTGCTATAAACGTAGCATATCGGTGATCGCTCAGCGAGGCATAAATTTCATCGTAAACGAGCACGGAACAGCGTAAATTTGATCATAAATAAATATATAGCGAGCGTAAACTCGATCGCAAATAAGTTGAACAGCCAGGAAAATGTCGATATATTAATCATAAACGCAGCTCACGATTTATTGAAATTCGACGAATTAATATTTAAAAAACTGGAACACCGCTCTCGTATAATATTTACATTGTTTCGTGATTGAAAAATAATCTTGTTTCGAAAAATATTAATATATTATTCCGTGAAAAATAATGGAAATATGAAACGTATAGGTACACGCGGTTCGTTCTTCGAAGATTTTCATGCGACACACACGCGAGCCAGCATTTTCCGCCTGTTATACATTATTTAACGTGCAAAAGGAAGCACAGGGTTGCTAAAAGACGCCTCGAATATAGAACTGTTCGAGCAAACCGCTCGAGGCATCGAAGAAATGCAAAAAGGGAATCGTCGATATAAAAGCTTCGTCTCTGTTAACGTATGTACCTACAGAATCTCTGAGACTACGCTTTTATCATTATTCCGCTATCGAGATTAACACCTTTTTTGTGAAATTTAAATATAAATACCCTGGAACAATATTTCCCCGCTTGATGCGATAACGGTACGGTGAAATTTCGTTTGAATTTATACGCGAAAAATTTCCGGGGTCTTTGAAATGACGTTAACAAGCGAAATCGAGCGCGAAATTGTTACTTTCGATGCACAATCGATGAAATATTATATCATATTTTGATTGCTTTTATTTTTCCAGTTTAATACTTTTTCAATAACTCCAATTTTTCGACTCCGTTTCATTTTCCACGAATTAGAACACGTTTATACGTTCAATTCGACGATTGGTTATTCGGACGCGTGGTAATTCGCGTAGGTGATGGTATGGTGCGTAGTGATTTGGACTCATGGTGATACAACGCGTGGTAAATTGGGTATAATACAATACATAGCAACTTGGACGAGTGGTGACTTAGGCTCATGGCAATATAATGCGTGGTAGTAAAAGATGTAGGAATTTAGACGCGTCATACATTGCAATTTGCCTTCATGACGCTATAATCCCGTGGTGATTCGAATGTGTAATAATACAACTCGATTTAGAAGCGTTAGAAGCTTAGAAATTTCGACCCCTGGTGACAAAATAACGATTTGAGCACGTGACAATACAGCACGTGACAATTTAACTACATGGCGATCTGTATGGGTGGTGATATAACGCATGGCAATCTAACGCCATAGAGATTTGAACTCGAAACGATTTAACTCAATTTACCCTTCGAATTGCAATAGTAACATTGTTGAAACCGCCTCATAACTCAATATACATCCCTATTACAGAAACAAAAGAAACAATAACAGAACATCGGTCCTTTCCCCAATGGAAATTCGAACACAAATCAAAACGGTATCGTTTGGCAAAAAAAGCTACGATAATAAAAAAAAAGCAAATCCTCGACGACCCCAAGGCTCGAACCGCAATAAATACAAATCTACTCTATATTTCGACTCACCCCGTGTGTTTTAAAACGCTCCAGCTAGTCCTGTATCGCTTATCTCCTCATAAATTACTTTTATAACGTTCTTGTTTATATCGAACGTGTCCCGCGATTATTCATCGTTCGTTGCAGCGTGCCGCGACGATTCGTTGGTCGTCATCGCGAAAATTTATCGTAACTACCGCTGTCCACGATGTCAGATCATAAATCGAACTCGTAAGGCTTCACATTTTAAGATAACGCGTGCTATTGTATCAGACTTATAGTATAGACTAAATAAAAGAACGGGAAACAACGAGACAAGAAAAGAACGAACACGAAGCTTTTAATGCGACGCAGTCCATATAGGAGAAAGCTCTGCACCAATCGAAAGCTCATAGCCTTAAATCCAGCGTTGCCAATGGCAACCTGCTTGGTCGATCGGTCAAAAGCACTTTCTACTCCATTATTTTTCGATTTTATATACCACTGCCTCAAAGAACTACCCTACTTCCGCTACAAATTCTGCCTTTTTTGTTTTCTTTCTGCGAAACTCTGCTTTCCTTGTTTTTTTATTGTTCGTTCGGTACGTGGTTGCAGCAAATGTATCTGGATCATGATTGTTACCGTTGTTGGCCAAAGACTCTACAAGTATTTGTTCGAGTACGTTATTTTCGGTAGTGGTGAAATCTCGAAAATCTCGAAAATTTGTGATAGTTTGAAAACTATTTGATACATCACATTCTTCATTTCATGACTTTACTTATGAGATAAAGATATCTGTACTCAGCTAATTTGCTTATTTGATATAGGAGATTCTGCAAGTTGGACCTTTTATTTTCAGCTTAATTTATTACTCGGAAGAATTCAAAAGAAATTTGTACAAGAATCCAAAACACTTCGCATCACGTAAATTGATAATCGTTCACTTTAACCGCCGGTTTATACACCAGTTTGTTCTCGATGGTATGGAACGTTTCCCGATATTCTTCTTCAAATTGCTTCAAGTACCTGCAACGCATTTAATCAATACATCATTCTTGTCTATCAATGAAAGAGTCAAGACTCTCACAGTTTATCAATGTTCACAAGAACGCTTGCACGTACTTGAACTGATTCTTCGCCAATTGATGGTACAATAGAATTCGCTCGAGTAGATGCTTCGAGTACATAGAAGAGAGATCTTTAATCTTGCAATGAACTTCAGCCTCCTCTTCAGTTAACAGGATACAGTTCCACGGTGACCAATCTTCGTCCACGTTGTATCGGACCATTCTCAAAACGAATAGATCCTTATTCTCGCTCACGATCGAACGAGTGTGCCAAATGTTGTACACCAAATGATACATGTCGTGTTTTTGCATCACGAATGCGATCGCTGACGAAGACTCTTTGCTTCTCTCTTGAGAGCGTACGCAGTTCAGGAGAAATATGTACGGTTCGTAGCTCACGTGTGATGTGTTTCGTTCACGCAACCAGGTACAATCTTAAAACAACAAATTTACTGATCGTTTTAGCGAAATTTAATGCGTGGCGATACAACCCGTAGAAATTTAACGCGTAGCAACACAACATGTTGGTACAATGCGTAATAATTTGGTGGGTGAATATCTAGCGCGTAGTAATTCAGCGTGTAAATATCTAGCGCGTAGTAATGTAACGTGTGAATATCTAACGCGTTAAAATTCTAACGCCTGGTGACACAACGCGTAGAAATCTACTGCGTAACAATATAAATAATAATGTAGCAAAGGTCCAAAATAATACCAACGCAAGTAGACAACTTCGTCAGCCTCCCATGAACCGTGAATTTGTAACTGGGTAACAATCTCGAGCAACTTTTACAAACTTTCGTGTTCTTCTCCACAGGTTCTCGTAGTTTCTCATCGTCCACGTTTTTGCAGAAATGTTTATCATCATCGACGCAACAACAATAATGTGACGATCGTACAAAGTACAAATAATCATCTGTGTAATCAATATACAAAATAAATTCTTACATTTAAGCAAACTTTTAAAGCACGTCAAATAAATGTTTCTTACACAGTATTCTTCCTCGAAAGTAATCCAGCGACATGCCTCGCATGCCTCTCGTTAAATAGGCTAACTCTTGGTCCAAAAGTCGAATCAGATTTAATGCAGCCACACAATTGTGCACTTCCAACGATTTCTTCAGCATCGTCAGGATCTCTATACGTTCTCCTCGAGTGATGTTGTATCTCATCAACGAATCGTAGATCATTTTGAATTCTCGTGCTTTCTGATTCCTCATGGTGTCCACTTGCACTAACTGGTCTTTGTAACCGTGCCAAGTAATAGGGTTGCAGTTAATCGTGATAAATCTCACGCGTTTTTTGTTCCTGTATCTTCTCTTAACTTCCTGTCTCTTTTGATCGATCACCTTGAACATTTCTACCGTTTTGTCTAGGATCACGTAACTTTCTGCGCTTCTGGCAGCCCTGAAGAAACGTTTCTTCGTGCACTCGAGACGATCGATTCTCCACTTCTCGACCAAATCGTACAACATGTCGAAGTCTACTTGAGATTTTGGATTGATTCGCCGCAGAATTTGTTGTTGATGTCTTTTCCTGAAAATGCAGGATGTGGAAGAGAACTTATCTTAAAGCGTTTAAGAATGCGGCCTAAATAGTTTATAACTTCGTACCTATAAATTAACGATTTTTCTAGCTCGTACATCCTGCAATCCTCGACTAATTCCCGATACTGTTTAGCATATTTCTTAATGTTTTTCAACAATATGTATATTCTATAATTTCTCTGAATAATTCTCGCTTTTCCATCGTAATCTAATCTCAACATCATTTCTTCGTAAGTTTCATAAGGTTTCGACGTCAAATATTTATCTGATTTGCTTGATATAAAACAATCTGGTCTAAATGAAAGAAATGAAAGAACAGATTATTAAGGAAAGAAGATGTTTCAACAGCGCGAGGTATTCATGCTAAAAAGAGATACTCTATCGCGAACAAGATACAGAGGTTTCTTCATCTTAAAACCGGGAGGGATTCACATTCTGTGGAGATCTTACTTTAAGTTGAACGATAAGGAAAGATATTGCTTCATCAAGAAAATGAAACTTCTTGACGCTCAGATACCAAAGTAGAATATCGTACCGCCACATTTGTGTTGGATGACGACATGGTGTCTGCGTGGATACTTCTGTCGTTGCAATATATTGCACCATTCTACTGCAAGCTTCTTTTTTCGGCATTCTCAACGGCCCCGTTTGAGATTCCGCATTTAAATATTCTAATTTAGTGATTTTGTGCCTCCATCCACCCAAGTACGGTTTCTTTATTCTCCGATCCTCGGTTTTCCATGATGAACAGCAAACCATTTTGAGATTTGTGCGATTTCAAATGCGTTAAAAATAATTTATTCGGTACAGCAACAAAATGTTTTATTCAACTTCAGAAAATAATAGGTTGTACAGCGAGTTCAATTTCGAGTACAAAATCTGCTACTAATTTCATTTGTTTTCGGGAATGTGTACGTTTGTGTGCGTAAAGTGTAACATTATTTTCATGTCATCTGTATGATAAGAAAATTATTTATTTCGTTTATTAAATACGCTTCTAGTTCATCTCGGATTATCGCTTTTTATTAGACATACATCACCTTCTCACATGAATCTTGCGATTTACAAGCATCTTATTTTCTTTGTCAATTATTAATTTTACATTCAGATTCATTGCTTCGTGTCAATATTACAATTTTCGTGTATGTATATAGTACAGAATTTAACAATGTATATAAACCATAGCCATTTTCGTCTAGATGTTTAGAGCTACGGACGCTCGTAGACGAAAACAAATTAGGTCACATGAGATTAATAAAATTATGAAATTATCGTGTAAAAAAGATTGTTATCAGAACCTGTATTCTCGTAGACGAAGCCTTCAGTGTCCTTCAAATGTTACACATATCTCTAACAAGAATCGTTAACAATTTCACTAATAAAACGTGTTACTATACAATATTTCGAAACTATACATTCTACATTTTTTATTTACATTTCACAGCGACTCGTCAATTTCACAAACCTCATCCTCAAGCATTCATTCTCAGTATCCACATGAACTCACTTAAAAACATATACAACTTGTGATAAACTATATACAAATATCGTTTTCGTTTTGTATAGAAATTTATCCACAAAATATGCACGACAAATAATACACATCTGTACAATGAAGGGGGGTGCTCGTTAATAAAACAAAAAAAGGGGAAGAGCATCAAAGGTTGTATTAAATGAAAGTAAAAGTGCATCCAAAGTCAACAACACAAAAAATATTTTTTTACACGGTTAAAGCTAGAATAAATAATATGTCGTTTATAGCATGAAATGATGGCTATTACAAATGAAATTTCTTTAAGTTAGTTTTATCAGTGGGAAATGTTGATGACAAGAAAAGTCAAATACTGGAGGTTTTTTAGAATCCTTTTTATGCCCATCAGCAAGTAATTTTAGAACCACAAAATTCGTTTTCGCCACTTTCAATAAATCATTAATCTGCAAATTAAACGGTATATGCAATAAATGGAAACAAATTTTTAGATTACACGAACAGAAGTTTAGGAGTATACCTCATTCACGGTACTAGCGTTCGGCGGATAAAGGGACAATGATCTTTCCAACATATTCCTAGCTTGATGAAAATGACGGCACCCAGCCACATACAGTGTTGCACTAGTGACCTTTTCCTAAGAAAATGAATGTTAGAAAGAAGATCTTTGTATTACTTAGAAAGAGAGGAAAAAGAGAAAAAGAGAAATCACACTCACGTTTCTTTTATGCATCTGTGCATTGGTTATATCTAAAAATTCTTGATAATTTACCGGTGGCGGAGTCAATAATGAAGAAAACGGTAGTAACCTATGCTCGTATCGAACTCGTTCCGAGTCAAATTGCGTCTCGGGAAGTGGTATTTTCCCATCCATACGAAAACCTACTAAGGCCTATGAAACAATTTTACAGCTTCAGCTAGATTGTCAATGTAGAAATATATATTTATTTGATACAGAGATACAAAATTTACTTTGTAGTATCCACCGCATATATTTTGCATAGCTTGATACATTAATATTTCCAAGTCATATGGTCTGGGTGTTGACTTCTTTTTCTTATTTTTAGCACTCTTTTTACCTCCTCTACCTTTATGTACTTCTCTATCATTATGTACATCTTGATCGATTAAGAACGTGTCTGCCCTTGTGATGGCTGATACCAGCCATCCATAAAGAAACTCATACAGGTACCAAAATATGTAGTGGTATTCGTGTACGGAATACAACTCAAGCTCAAAACCGCTTAACAAGTACATGACCATAACTCGTAATGTATGATATAAAATCCATGTTCCAAAACAAGCTAGGTGTGATCTGGGTGTATCACTTTTTAAAGACAAAGTATGTAAAAATGCATCTACCCTTTCAGCCTGTTGAAATTACAAGTCATAAACAATTGGCAACATTAGTTGACACTTATAATAAGTTATTTTTAAACGTACTTCATCCTGTAACGTTGCAAACTCCTCCAATAAATGTGCCAATTTATCTCTTTGTCTAGCTCTATTATGACCGATAAATTGTAATAAACTGCCAAATAAGCTAACACAATGAAATAAAAAATTATCAACGTAATCCTTGGCTTGATGATTTTGAAGTAATGTACTCTTTGGCATTAAAACTGGAGGCGCAATGAAATTTCGTGCTGCATCTTTCAGAACATCCGAAAAATGTTGCACGCCAAACACCCGATTTGCCGTGGGCATATAAACTATTTGCAGCATTGATCTGGATAATATACATGGACTTTGTCGTGAAAATTCTAAAAAAAAGTCCTAAAAAGAAATCAGTGTACTTGGAATTTATGCCTGTATGTTATGCCTGTTGAAAATCTTCTCTTACCAAAGCTGCATGAAATCCATTTTGATTAGTGATCATAGTAACAGTACGAAATCTGTTTAGTAAGTCATCTAAATATTTTAGGGCCTCTGTTCTTGGTTTTATCTTAGTATACCGAGGGAATGTTGGTGGTAATAATCTTTGATTTACCATGGGATCAAATCCCATGATGTTTGGATAATTTGCTAAAATTGTTGTACATATTACTTCTGTAACTAGAGGACAAAACAATGTTAAGAAACTTACATATCTCATCAGCTTTCTCTCCACGATTCACTGTCTTAATCATAACTTGAATCATGTATGAACAATTTGATAATAATCTATGACAATCGTTTAAGTTCTGCTGTAATTGTTCTTTTTTCCCCATTAATGTCAGTATTTGATAAAACATTTTAGTGAATCTAATTCTAGCATATAATGCTAATCCATCGTTATACTGAAAGAAACAATGATAATAATTATTTTTCTTGTTATTAAAGAAGAGTATAACAAACACATCTACATAGATTATCAAAACTTTAATGTGCTCCTTGTTCAAAAATGCACCTACTTCTTTCTCAGATTCTACATCAACTGGTTTTATTCTACTTTTCCTATGCAATTCTTCTTCTACTTCTCGCAGCATGGCTATAGTTTTCTGTTCTGTAATATCCTGTTGCAATTTGTAGCCATAAGTAACACTTTGAAAATCTTCTTCCTCGAAAACTAACGCTTTATTGATGCAGTCTTTAATTATTTCAATAATTTTATACACAGCATAACAAAAGGTCTTCAGGGATTTATCTACTATCTGACTGGGTTGGTGAAGGTACAAATTGATAAAAACTGTTTGGGCCAAACTATGACCTTCGAGCCAAGACACTATACACGCGTAAGTTGAATCTATTATTCCTATAATTTCAGATGGGGTCAAATTGTCCAACTTTAATGTGCCAGAATCAACAGCCTGTGTGAAAGTGCATGGTTTGTTGTTTCCTCTATTACACAGCATGCCAGCATCCATTTTTGGATCCATCATTTCAATCGCAGACATTGCTTCAAACAACCCAAACAACTCATCGTGTAAAAGTTCTCCCAATTCCAGCTCTAGAGAAACACATCAATGAAATATTTTATACTAACGATGTAATTAACTTAATCAATTCATATTATTAATTATATATTATAGTTCTAAAAGCAATTCTTTTAAATGTCCTTGAAATTAGTACTTAAACATAAATATGCTTCATTGAATAGAATTATCTATTATAATATCCAATTTTTATTATCTTAGTTGTGACAGTGTAAGCAAATATACATAAAAAGAAAAAACAAAAAAGATAACTCTAGTGTGCATTGGCAAAGAAAGAAATTAGTTTTCAAACAAGCACCTGTAATGGCTTCGAAAAATTCGTGAGTAATATCCACCCAATTGTAAGTGACTTGGTCGAATCTGCAATGTAAATAGATGTATAAATTAAAAAATATTGCCAAGAATTGCAGATGATTGTTATGCGTTAGGTTATTTTCTTAAAGCCCGATTGAAATCGTGATATTTTTTGTATAGCATGTTTGCACAGTTATTTATACGTTACTAAGTTAATTCATTTATTGTAATTAATATATTACGACTCACTGTGATTCTTTATCTTCACCCATGTCAATCGAATTCTGTTCTTCCACCATGGTCGCCATTCTTGCAGACTGACCTGTCACATTTAGCGGTACTGCCAATATCACAAATTTGCATGTATCATAGTTTTATCAAAAATTAATATCGATAAACTTCCCTTCAAATCGACCGATTAGCATTTTAAATTATAATCTTTACCATTTATAAAAATTTATATCAACAAATACCATGTACACGAACATTAATTAAAAGTAAAGTTGCATTATTATGGTTCAAGTAAAATGACTTTTTGAACACCTGACTGTTCAAACTCATTTGAATTTGTGTTTTCTGTTATATGAGGCGAACTTTACAAAATCAAACAAAACTTAAGAAATTAAGGCTTTCTTTGTGCACTTTTTTTTTATGAATTTTTCATCAAATGGAAACTCAGGTATGATACAATAGAGATCATATATGTTTTAATGAAAGTATTTTTAAAAATTGTAGAAGTTTTGTCATGTTATTTTCAGGATCTTAACAAGAAACTGGAAGTACTTCGTCAAATGCAACACGAATTACAACAGTACTATAGTTTATTACGATTAGTAAGATCTGATCTGGAGAAAATAATAAAGAATTTTAACTCACTAAGTGGTAAAGTATTTTATTTATTAATTTGTTAATAAACATTTAACATAGAACTGTATACTATATTTTATTCAAAACAATTCAGTTCTAAAGTTAGTTTAACTTAATACAAAGTAATAAAAAGTAAATAAGTTACAATACGAAACAAAAATAAGAATGTTTCTTTCAGATAAACAAACCTCACTAACGAAGATATAAAGTTGAACATTCCACTTATTTAAATAAATTGGCAAAATGGAGGTGCTTCAAAATAAAGAAAATATATCACTAGGAACCCATTCTACATCTTTGCGAAGAAGATCTGTTCTTACACCAAATTTACCATCGTCTGTTTTGATAGAAAACAACGATGAAGCTGAACGATTGGCTTTGCATCATGAATTACAATCTTCTGCTGCATTGACAAAAAGTGCAAATGTAAATAGTAAACGAAGGTCTTTAGGACTTGACTTTGTATCTAAAATGTCAGCACCTGCAATAAAACAGCATATAACTGACTGTATAAAACTAAATACTGAAAATAAGATTAATGCAAAGAATGCATTCAGTCTTGAAATAATTGATTTTATGACCTATATGATAAGTAAAAAAGATGATAATATGACTAATCTGCAAGTAGCTAGCACATCTTTAGATGTAAGCACTAAAATTTATGGTTTTCGTGTAGATAATGTTCACACAGAAATAATGAAAATGTCTTGTGGATTAGATAAACACGAAGATGGAAACCAAATTGACGACTTAGAAGGACATACAAATAGTGAACAAGGAAACAATGACCCACCTTCACTAAGTAAAAAAAAAAAGAAAAAGAATAAACAAAAATTATTTGCTACAGTGGAAAGTTTAAAAGGACCTATTGAAATAGCAAAACCTTCATTATGGATAAGAGAAGAACAGGATGCACAGAGTACAAATGCATTATATCAAGTAATGTTACCTAATCATGCAAATTCTAACTTCTATTTACATTCATACAATGATGTTATTGTTGATACTACAGAACATAAGGTTAATGATGAATCTACAGAAGTAACTCCTCCAAGGATAGAAGGTTTGTCCGAATTAGAAGTATGTCCACCTTTGATTAATTTCGAGTTTCGTAAGTGGACCGGTAATGATGAAGCCGAGTTAAGTCAGGGTGAACAGTCAGAAGAAAATGATGATAACAGATTTCAGTTTGATTTAGATGCTAGTATACCATCCGAGGAGGAAGTAATCCATAACGATATGAATTATTCAAACATTGAAAATGAAGAAGAAAACGTGAACAAATGTGTTGAAATACGAAAACTAGAAACCAATATTGTAGATTTATGCAAAGTTGTATCTAATTGTCCTATAACTAAAACATCCGAATACTCATTCATTCAAAAAAGTATGAACAAACACTGGGCTGGTCCTTCTCACTGGAAAATAAATAATTTGAGAAACTTTTCTGCACAAAGTAAAATCATTGAAACATGTCAGCAACGTCAAACTAGAAAAAGAAAAGAAATTGAAATGAATTATGATGATAAAACAAAAACGACTATATCAGCAAAGTTTGTACTAGGTCCTAATTCAAAAACCGAAGCTGCCAGAACAGAATGGCTGGAAGAAAAACTAACATTACCATGGGATATGCATTATGATATTGCATATGCTACTAAACTTTACCTTCATAAAATGATAGAGTTAAGTGTGCAAGAAAGAGATAACTTAAATGCTACTCATATATCTGATATAGAGGATTATGATTACAATAACGAAAATGATACATCAAATTATTGTCCTCGTATACCTAACGATGATTATGAAGCGTGCGAAGACAATATTGATGAAAATGAATGCAATTTTGCAACTGAGGCTCAACCAGAAGCCCAAGCTTTCACCGAAAATAATTTAGTTACTGTTCCTAAATTAACGAACAAAATATTTATCGCATATAGCGTCCAAGCAAAAAGAATAGATATGCGACAACTCAAAAGGTCTATTTGGAAAAGTTTAACTTTGAAAACAGACAATTCGGCGGTAGAAGATGTAAATACACAAAGTACGACAGAACAGGAAGAAAATGAAATGAACAATAGCAAATGTTTCAGTAATATTTATAAAACATTGCCAAACATGTTAACAAAAACTAATATAGAAGCATTAAGTTTTCCCATTTCTTTTGTATCATTGTTACACTTGGCAAACGAAAAAACATTAAAAATACAGTCTCTTCCAGATATGTCTGACATTATTGTAGAAACAGATAATGTATCCGTGACGTAATTGATAATTAGTGTTTGTTGATTAAAAATAAGTAAATCTTTTAATTGTTTTCTATATATTTTAGAATTACTGATAGAATATATAATGTGTATATTAAACATAATTGTTTCGTTTTAATCTTCTTTATTATTATGCCTATTCTTTTTAGCTTCTTGAAATTTTTTTAAGTTTGTAATTATTTGCGAATAATTATTGTTACAAGTGTTAAAACAGAACGTACGTCGGTAAAGTCTAAATTACTTCATGTAAAGGACTTGCAATGGAAAATTCATGCAGTCCAGAATCATTCAATTGTTTTAATATGTTTCCTTACATTCTTAACTTAAGCTAATAACCTATGAAAATTTATCTTCCACGTTATAAATGTCAAGAATATTACAAAATTGATACCAATGATTCGCACAGTAAAGCAAATATTTAGATATGGTTGTGATACAACGATACATTTTAAAATGCATCAAAAAATTTACGCCGCGTCACCTTTCTCGAAACATATCAAACATGCCAATTGACGATAAGAAAATTAAAAGCACCGATAAAGATCAGAAATGTAAAGCAAAGTCTGGTATTTGCGACACGAATAAACCGGAATTCAGTAGTTACGATTACTTTCTACCAGATCGTAAAGGTGACGTGCAAGTTTCTATAATTGGAGGCAGCGATGCGTCAATTTATACGGCAGCACTTTTAAAACAATCCCGTTTAATAAAGCGAATACATTTGGTAGACATGAATGACTTATTTATGAGTCCAGTTTTAGATGCCAGTCATATCGACACGTCAGCTCGTTTAAAGCATTTTAAAAGGAAAAACTTGAAAGAAGCTCTGAAGGAAGTATGTCATAGATCTTATCTACTAAATTTCAATACCATCTTAATATAATTTTATCGTAAAACGATAACATTCAGACAAATATTATCGCATTAATGGACGAGAAGAATGTAAATATGGACGATTTAAATATCGCAGCTCAGTTCGGAGCTGCATCAGCATATGTGTATGAAATGGCTGAGCAAATGGTACAGTTCAGTTCGAATTCTTTGGTGGCCGTTTTTGCTCGACCAGTTACAGCTACACTTCCGATGGTCTCGGAGATCTACAAACATGCTAGATGGTGGGATCCAGACCGTATCATTGGTTCTACTGCCCTAGATCATATGCGAATAGAAGCGATTACCGCGAACCTGTTAGATTTGAATCCTGCCTTTTTATCGGTTCCAGTAGTCGGTGGAGCAGATACGAGTACTATCGTGCCGCTCCTGTCACGAACTAGTCCCGTCAATGGATTCACTAACGTACGAGTCGGCAATGATAGTTTTTATCATGATATAGCGAGGTAGTAAAACAGTACAGTAGAGAATTCATAGGTAGTCAATTTCTCAACTTGAGAATTTGAAGATTTAAGAAGTTCCAAACAGTACTACTACCGAGTACTGTTTGATGTGGGTTTAATTTACAATTCCGTTATATCGTGACGGAAACTTCATGTAAATTAAATTTCAAATTTTAATAAGACGTTTTCTTATGCAAATATATTATAGGAACAGAAAGAAATATTGTTAAAATCCTTTCGCAATGCGGACAAAGAAATAGCAACCAGTGGATCCGAAGGAGCATCATTGTCTGACGCAGCGGCCGCTGCTAAATTGATTCTCACACTTGCCGGTGGACTCAGCGGATTCGAAAATATCGTTTCTTCTGCTTATGTACGATCGAACGTGTTGCCAGTATGCCGGTTTTTTACGAGCCAATTGCAATTTGGCACTGGTGGTGTGAAAAAGAATTTTGGATTGCCTAAAATGTCAGCTTCGGAGATATCACTTGTTGAACAAGCAATTCCTGTGATCAATGAATGCATCGAAATGGCCGTAAAGGCAGTTCAATGTAATGGGGACATCATAATGAAAAATGCGTAAATTAATCTATTTTATATAAGACTCATGTACAAATTACCTTGAATGTTCATTACAGAACGTGTATTTTGCTATGCAATAAAAATAGTAACATTAAAGTATCGATTTCTAAGTAATCGAGTAGAACACGTCAGCTCTATTTATGTATCTTACAGAACATTATATTCCTAAATACTTACATTATGTCCATCGTTGTAATAAAAGTTTGTAATTTTAGTAATATTTATTTGACTCGTTTCATTCCTTCGTTATCAATGCAGGATGTGTATTCTAATCAGCGCTTTCCAAACTTTTATGAATAGAGATCGACTTTCGAAAATGATAACTTTGGCGACCCACTTGCTTATAACGCATTAAATTAACGTCTGAAGTTTTAAGGATAAAAAATTTCAAAATCACAAAGTTTGGAAGTCACAAAATTTCAATATTCCTAAATTCGAAAATGATTTAAAAACTCCAAAGTTCCGTAACTGTAAGACTGCAAAAATCGACGTCAGTAATTTTTCGTAACCCAGTCGTTTGTATCGCATGTTTAAAGCAAAATGAAACTAAATAAACAACGTCGCTTGACCAAATATTTTATATTTTAATATTTAATGCGAGGTCGATTGAGTCGAAACCCGCACTTTGGGAATGCTCTGCTTTAAACGAGCCGTATTCCAACACCACGCATAGTGACTCGTGCCTCAGTTCGGTTTGCAGGTTCAAACGGAACGGTATTTTGATTTCGATAGAATTATTTGTAGACACGAGTATCGAGTATTAATCATTACAATTCGACGTTATATAATTTTAGTGAATTGTTCTAAAGTTGAGAATATTTTTGCGCTTTATTAGTTGATCTACATAAAAGTGACAAACGAATTTTCAACATCTGTTGATTCATCGACGTTTCTGGTGTATGAATCTACCGCGCGCCGAAAGAAAATACTTATTTTTTTTTCAAACATGATGTCAAATCTCCTGCTATTACAATTTGAAAAGTGTTTATAGAGGATTCGATCTATAAATAACGTAACAAAACGCAGAAGGATTTAAATTTGGGTCGACTACGTCTACATACCGCCCGGCTAGGCTATTTTAAAATTGTACGAATCTCTTGTTTTGACACCTTACGTTTGAGCCGTTTTATTTTCATCAATTCGTTTATCAATTTGCAGGGACATTCACTAAAATTTTAACGACAACATGGGAATGATATTATCAAGATTTCGAGTAAGTTTGTATTAGTATTCAATGTGAATATTAATATTTTATTGGTTAGAGGTTAACGTTCTTCCACATTCTACATTTTTTTTACGATGCATTTCCGAATAATGGCATATTATTTTAAAAACCCATTAATACATAATACTTTATGTTTCTTTGATACCAAAATAGGATACAAATAAACATATATATTAACAGTTGACAGTTTTTTAAGGTTAGGCGCCAAAATAAAATTTTAAACAAAGTACACTAAAAACAAGTATATGCGCTTTTTTATAAACACATTTCACTTGTAAAATATGTATTTCTTTATTTTATAGTTTAAATTTCCGAAAGTAATCTACTTAAAATTTCTGATATTGAATGATTAATCAAAATTGACTTATAATGCATACAAAAGAATTATTATACATTCTATAATTACCATTTAATGATTATGCATCACTCTTATTTGATACCTTTACATCTGAATTAACAACAACATGTGAACAGATATAGTATCTGTTATCGTCATTGTTCATGAACACAGTTAATATATTATAGAAAGAATAAGTAGAAAATGCTGTACACTATTCATCCATTGATTAGTAGGAATCAGAAGTCACTAATAATCTGATAAGAATAAAATTTTCTTATATTTCAGAAAAAGAAAACGACAATTGAAATATTGGAGGATCTTGATACGGTAAGAAATGTGTATTCCTTCAAATGTATACATTATAAGCATTTGTAGAATTCAATAAAATTCTATTTTTTAACAGAAAATTAGAGAAATAGAGAGATATGGGCAAACTACAGAACAAAGACACAAAAAGATTGTTGGAACACTGATTCTTTACAGTGTTATACTTTATATTGTAACAGCATTCATTTTTTATTTTTATTTTTTCCCAGCATCTTTATATGATCAAATATTTTATATCATTCCATTGTTAATTTTTCCAATTCTGTAAGTACTATATTTTCCTTGTTTTGTACAAAATTATTTATTATTTGCAAATGAGGTGTATATATCGTTCCCACAGAATATTACTTACAAAAAAAATGGTTACATGGTATTATAAACGTAAAATTTCTGAGAATCAAGAAAAATTAAGTACAATGCAATCAGAGAAAAAGAAAATCCTAGATGAAGTTACAGAAACTGAAACATACAAAAAAGCTAAAGAAATTTTAATGAAGTTTGCTCCAGATCAGTTAAGGATGACTCCCGTAAGTACAAAAACATACATATGATTTAAAAGTTAATTACCTAAACTTTTTTGTTTCAATTACAGTATATGTTTTGTTTGCTTTAATTAACCACCTTTCTTTTTTTTATTTTACAGTTATCTCCACAGGTTTGTATTTTGTATGCATTAAATAACTTCCTCATAATATGATTTGCATACATTTATGAACATTTATTTTTAACTAACAAATTATTAAAAGCAATTTCTAAAAAATCGATATATAATTTAATGAAGAAACTTTCATTTTAGCCAACTTATAAGGTGTCACCACCATTAGAAACATCTCAACGATTTAGCACACCACAAAATGTGATATCCCCTATACCTTCTTCTGCAGAACTACGAAGAAGAGTAGTAACAAGTCAAAGTCAGTTGAACATGCAAAGTGGTATGCCCACTAACACTGGCCTTGTCCCAATTGGCGTAGCTCCCACTCAAAATCCATCAAGTACTCCTTTCCAGGGTGGCATGAAACCAGTTAACACTCCAATCATGGGTTACCGTTAGTATTTTTTAAAGTACAATTATTTATGTTGACTCTTTTTAAATATTATTATTTTATGATAATATATAACAGGGTCACCGTTACCGCGTCCCGTATTGCCTCGTGAAAGGAATTACTTAGATCGATTAATTGATTATTTAGTGGGTGATGGCCCATCAAATCGTTATGCGTTAATTTGCCGACATTGTGAATCGCATAACGGAATGGCCTTGAAAGAAGAATTCGAATATTTTGGTAATCATTTCCGATAATTTATTACGAAAAATTGAGTGTAAAACCTCAACTGAAATATATGTATTTTTATATTACAGGATTCAGATGTTGTTACTGCAACTTCTGGAATCCTGCAAGAAAACAGAAGAAACCTTCGGCGCCAAAATTGGAGTATGATGCAACTTCATTTGCACATAGTTCATCATCTTCAAATACTCCTGATCATACATTAGGTGCCACAAATATGGAACCTTCACAAATTATGCAACCGGAAACAACCCCATCAGATACAGGTTGAAACATTTTTTAATCGTCATTAGAAATTTTCAAAAGACATAAAAAGTCTAAAAGTAAACTGGCAAATAATTTTTAGATTCCGATATCGAAGTAGTTGAAAAACCGACAGAAATTCCAGAAGACACTGAACATATAGATGAACCAATAAAAAACGAATGTGGTAAGAAAGGATATCATTAAACATGTTCAGAATGTAATATGATTTAGATATTATATATGACTGTAATCATAGATGAACCAGATACTACAAAATCTGAGACAAAAGAAGAGGATAAGTGCGAAGAAAGTGTTGAGAAAATGGATGTTGACGAATCGTTCTCCTAACACGAACATACTTCGAAGGAATATATGACAGAAAACATTTTGTTATGAATCGTACTACAATTGACATTGTAGTGCATAGGTATATAGGTATAGATGTTTATTAAAAACGTAAATACTATATTACTCCGGCAAGAGTTTGAAAACGAAAGTAAATGATATGATACTCGACAATAGATAGTAATATAGTATTTGCAGAAATTACATGAATGCTATATTCTCATATTTGAATGAAAGATCATTCCAAATTGTTCTTGTCTAACTCTTGTTAGGATTTTGGGTAACTGTAGAATGAAGCAAAATGATCGCAAGTACTTAGAAAAGATATCATTAACAAGATATCTTATTAATTCCCATATGATGTTTGCTTCATTTATATGTTACTTGCAAAATCGTGAAATTTCATAATATATTGACAAATTTTTAGAAATTGTTTATTCTTCTAAAAATTTTAAATTATCCGAAGCATTATAAAAATGCCCACGTTGAAAATTGTAGTCAATAATACGTTTCAATTAAGACTGCTTATCTCGTCAATAGTGGACATTAGTATTTATATTAGAAAAAAGTACTTTTTTTTATTTTTTTCTTTTTCTTATAAGAAATTTGATTTATTTCTTACACCAGTTTAAATCTTACATAATTTTTGTTCTCTTTCCTTTTTTAACGAATACGCGTTGTCACAAATTTTGTGCTCGACTGTTATTAAAAACTCGATTATTGCTTTGATGTCATGTTATAGAAGACATGAATACTTTTTATATTCATAATTTGTACAAAAGAAATGAATAAGCAACATGGAAGAAAGTACATTGAACTGTTTCTGATCGGAACTTTTTAAACATAAGTATTGTGATAGTAATCCGTATTTTGTGTTTGGGTAATATTTATTACAAGCGAATGCAATGTACATATGTATCAGATAAAGAATCGGCGTTTATTAAAACATGTAATCGCTTTCGCTAGTTTTTACTTTTCACTATCTATTAAAATTTGTAAAGATTTAAACATTTTACATTCTTTTAAATTATTTTTAATAATTATTAAATTATCTTATTTGAAGCAACGTTTAAATTTGACTGAATTAAAATTTTGTATTTATGAGATAAACAAAATTGTTTGAACGATTGTTAAAGGAAATATACTTTTTAACGAAAATACCTGTTAATAATTTCTCTGTTCGTGATTCAATGGCGGGAATCTGAAGTTTTTTAACATTCGAATAAGTTTCCGTTACAAAAATGGGTTTCATAAAACAACGATATTTTTCTTCTTGCTTTATGTAGCCAATTGCGGGTGCTGATTTAACAAAACGTTCGTTCGTGTCTTGTGTTCGCAAAAGTAATGAACTTATGCTCATTCGGGCACATGTGTGAATCGGTCTCAGTTTACATGGTAAAAATAGTGCTCGGTCGTCGACGGATTATCGTTTGAGGTAAATCTAACGATTTTTTCGACATCGTTTTGTAATGATAGTAAAAGAGCGCGAATATTGGGAAATAAAAACCCAATGTATTTTTCCGTGCAAATCATATTGCGCGATACGATTTATTGTCAACGGTGAACACACGAAATGTTTGTGGTCCGACGATTTTCACTCACGCAATTTACTGTGCATAATATCGATGTAAAACATCATATAAAAGCGCACAAAGTAATAGGGAACACGTTACTGGTGCTTATTAGAATATACTTAAACGTGTTGTGATAATTAAACATAAGTAACGAAGAATATAGTCGATGATATTTTTGCAAGTAATTTTTGACTACCTTTAGTGGGCGCCATAACAACGTCCATTAGTCGGTGACAATCATTGTGCGATAAGTGTTTATTCTTTCCGTCCACTTATTTTGCATTTATTAGTAACTTTCAGTCTGCCGATAAATTTCATTAATAATTTATTCATATTTGTCAAATTCCGTACTTTAACTTAAAGTTATACTGCGCTAGAAACTAAGGTGGGGCGGACTTCGTTAGCCCGGTATTAAACACGTGCGATTCGTTATACAATTGTTCTGATTTAGTTCAATTAAAAATGTAAGAGATATTAAGTTTAAACTAAAATAATAAATGTTAGCAATATGTAGATATGTTTATGTATTAGATATATCTGTACATTGTATGTAATAAAGAATATTAAAATATAAAATGAAAGTATCTGATTTAATCATTTGTTATAGCTCAACAAATATGCCGGAATTAACTGAACTCGACAAAGCTGCAAGCTCCGAACCTAGTAAGGTCGAAGCAACAGCAGCAGGATCTGGAACTGATTCAGACTCGGACGATACTCTTCCAGAATTGGATGATGCGGGTGCTGGGGGTACTGTTGGCTTTTCAGCCACGACTGTCACTGGTCTTGACATGGTTTCTAAGGCAAAACAGAGTCGGGGAGAGAAGAAAGCAAGGAAGCTTATGAGCAAATTAGGACTAAAACCTGTATATATTTGCATTCTTAATGTATTTGTAATTTCAAATATAATTGAGTATAAGAGCAATTTCTTTTCTGTTGTATATAGGTTCAAGGTGTAAACAGAGTAACTATTCGTAAATCAAAGAATATTCTCTTTGTAATTAACAAACCAGATGTTCTGAAGAATCCAGCTTCAGATACTTACATAGTATTTGGGGAAGCAAAGGTGAAATTCTTAAACTGTGTGATAATTTTGTACATAATAAAATTAATATTTTGGATAGATGATGATTCTCATGGTTTCGCATAATATAAACTGAAAAACTTTGTAGAGAAATTCCTTGGCAGACTGATATCTAGTAGCAATGATATTTCTTGTGGAGTTATTTTATTGCTTTTAATTATTAAAGAAATTCTTTTTTTCAGATCGAGGATCTTAGCCAACAAGCTCAGGTAGCAGCAGCTGAGAAGTTCAAAGAACCACCAGTTATTCCAGCAACTGAAGCTGGTGGTAGCACTACGGTAAGATATTTTATTGTTTAAATAAATGATAATAATAATATCTAATTTTGGTTTCTAATTCTGAAATTGGTATTTTTAAGGTTGTCGCGCCTATACAGGAAGAATCAGAGGAGGAAGTTGATGAAACAGGCGTCGAGGAGAAGGACATTGACTTAGTAATGTGTCAAGCCAATGTATCTCGAGGGAAGGCCATTAAAGCTCTCAAAAATAATCAAAATGACATTGTCAATGCTATTATGGTAAGTCTTCAAAGAGAAGTATCAAGCTTTTTTTGAAATATGATAAATGATGATCTAAGTAATGGTTTCGCTTTTATTTTTAGTCAGAATTGAAATATTGTTGAAAAGACCTTGGCAGACTGATAAATTAGTTCTATAACTAACATACATCTAGGTGTACAGTTCAAAAGTTTATATTTGGTTTTACTATGTTTCAGGAATTGACAATGTGATGAACCTGCTTAGAAATAGGGTGCGCTACGTCGTAGCTCGCATTGTGAGGTCATTATTTTATCATCTGCATCATCAGGGAAAACATCATCCTTCTTTTTGTCTCATTACATTGAAATGATAAGCTCGACTACCAAGAGATCAGAGTTCGCACGGAGACCGTGATGCTTGTCTCTAACAAATCCACATGTATATACATAATTCACATGAAAAAAAAATAAATACACTAAGGTCACTATATTGTTTGTCTGTTTAACTGCGCGCACTGTGTGGAGTTCCAAAACTAAAGGTCAAATTCTTTAGTATTACGTAATATTTTAAGTATTGATGCATGAACTAATGGACCGTAGACATTACTATTGATCACTCGATGTGTTAGTCACGGGCAGAAAGGTAACTATACTACTCCTGTGCATGCTTATGGTAGTAACAGTCGATATCGAATCACTTCTCATTTTGGAATCATAATTCAAACGTGAATCGTATCATGTTACTTGTAGGTTGGAAATTTTTAGGACATGCGGATTTGGATATTGTGTTAGTTTAACTTTAATTTTGCAATAATCGTTCGATAAATTATCTAATTTATTGAAATTTATATTTTTATTCATTTTTGTGTATGGATTTGTGTCAAACTTTGTTTAATTATTATAATTTTGTACAATAAATAATGAAAAATACTTCAGTAAATAAGAAATTTATTTTTATTAGTACCCACAGTTCATCGTTAGATGGCTAGCTATTTCTATGCCCACAAAATGTTGTAAACAAACTACAATGTTATTATTTGAACGACATATCAATTATAGAACCTTTTTCAAAAGGAAACATCTGAGAACGGTTTTCGGCGACTCGAAAGAAAACTTTTTGCCATTTTTATGTCATTCCCTATATCATCGACGAGATACAGTATAGTATGCGACTGTTCTGAATACATAATCCGCACCTTCGGACCCACAGAATGTATTACAAGCAGCATAAAATCAATATTAATAAATATATAGAAAATATATAGCATACTAATCAATAAAATCAATATTAATTGAATTTTTACGAAAATGGAACAAGTGGCGCCATCTCTCCAGCAAACAGGGTGAACTACACACTTTTGAGACTCTAGTTCAATTAGTTCTCATCTTCTACCGCTACGTGGCGACACATAAGACATATACCCGTAGGTTAATCAGATATAGCCTACAAATGGTTAAAAATTGATAATAGTTTAGTGAAATCAAAACAATTCAAAGTTAATTAGTCTTGCATTCCGATGGAGTTCAATTCATATGATAGTCAATTGAGCTAATCAAATCAACTATATTGATTGAATTGAACAAAAACGAAACATGTGACGCCATCTAGCGGTCGTGCGTGGGAACTAATGAAACTACAGTTTCAAAAGTATGTAGTTCACCCGGTTCGCCGGAGAGATGGCGCCACGTGTTCCATTTTTTTTTTTAATTTAATTAATATTGATTTTATTGATTAATATGCTATATATTTATTAATATTGATTTTATGCTGTTTGCAATATATTCCGTGAGTCCGAAAATGTAAATTATGTGTTCAGAACAGTTCACATACTATACTGTATCTCGTCGATGATATAGGGAATGACATAATCATGATGCCTAAGTAATTTTTAAAATTAAAATAAAATTTGTTTACATTGTTTACCTAATAATCAGTAGTACAAATGTTAGATACCACTTAAGTGTCTCCTACCAACAAGCTAATTTTACATTCTTACAAGTGTCTGCAAGAAGATTGCAACTTGTACAAATATGCGATGAATTAATTTTAAAGTTCTAATTTTTACCAGAAATGTCGTATCAGTAGAGCACGATATAAAGGAGGTATTTCAATTCGACTTTCGTCAGTGCAAAAGTATTACGGGAAGTTTTATAAGCCGTTTCGTGCACGTGTCACGGCGTACAAGTAGCTAAGCGGGGTTGGAAAAAGCGTGATATTAGAGCGTGGACGTGCCATCCTCTCTATCCTACTGGAGAATCCGCTAATATTTGAGATTTCGGTCTCGTATATGACGCTACCCACGGTGACATCTGGCAAGGATCTTAAGGCGCTTTATTGCCAACAAAGAAGCGTTCGCAATATTGTCACGTAATAAAAGGAGCACCGCGAAGGAAACACCTGCTGAACTCCGGTAATCGAATTTCCATTCGCTCAGCTATTGCGTTACCGTGAAAATGGCACGTGTTAACAATAAAAAACTGTTTAAAAAGAGATCCCAATAAACGTTCAGAGTAGCAAATACTTATTTAACGTGTACCTAAAGCGCTTTAACGTTAATGAACTTCTAGTTTATGAGGCTGACTTCCGCTTTAATTGCGAAGCACTCAAGCGTTGGAAAGTTAAGCACGCAGATTAATTAAGTCACTTAAGGAACAAGTAATTTACGTACGCTCGGAAAGCACCGGAGTAAGTTTATGTAACGCGATATTCAAACTACAATTCCGGAAAGTGTTTCCGTTTCCTGAAGTAAATAAATCCGATGAATATTTTTGCTCGTATAAACAAATAATGGGGAGACTGTTTTGGGCTTGATTTTGAAGTTGCCGAGTTCTAAATTCTCAAATTGTCGATGTAGGCAAGTATCGAGAATGCTGAAACGTTGACAATATACACTGATCGTCTCCGGCCTCCGATTCATGACACGAATGATGTCCATCGACGTTCGTTGATTTTCTGAAAGTTTAGGGGTTGCGACGAGATTCCCGTTTGACCCTGGTCCGAGCTGGCGAGCCATGATGCGACATGACAGTCTCTTTGTGCACGAGTTTATGAAGATGTCGCATCGAACGAACGCCGACCATGAGGACGTGCGAAGCGTTTACAAAACGCTTACGCGTATCACGAGCCGCGTACACATCGACGCCGACCCACATTATCTGATGGCACCGACATACGTCTTCGCTGTCAGCCGATCGTTAAAGGAACAATCAGACACGCCAGAGACGGATCGGCTGCCATGGACCTCTCTCTCTCTTCTTTCTTCTCCTGTCAGCCTCTTCATTCTTTACTATTTTTTTATTCCGCCGTTCGTGATCGGTCTCTTGATTCACGCGCATCCGTTTAGATTTCCGCTCCGGTATAAATTCACATATATATTCACTTTTTATCACGGTACATTACAAAACAGTGTCAAAGGGCTCAAACGCTATAATTAAAATAAGCCTTATAATAAAATTATGAAATAATGGTGGTCTATGGCAATTACCAATCTGTGTAATCTAATACACGGTGAAACAGCGTGAATTTGATCTTACAACTGGGAAGTGTACATTTTTCGATAACCAATTTCAAAGGACTACAAATCTTCTCAGTGTCTTGTTTCTTTACTTTCTCCAAAGTGTCCATCTTCCGAAGGCCCGAAAGCGCAAGTTGGCAACAAAGACGAAGAGAACGAAGAACGAAGAAGGGAATAAAGGATCCATCGAGCCATGTGGCAGGCGCAAACGGTGTGAGTAATGGCGTCGACCAATCGCTTCCGGGACTTAAAACACGAACGCACCTCTTATCCCTCTCCCTTGTACATCCATTCTCTCCCTTTCTCTCGATACCAATCCTCTTCTCCTCTCGTTTCCACCGTGCGATGCGTATAATAACGAGCGAGCTATCATCAACGGGATCATTATCATCGATCGACCGACGGCCTTCGCTTCTTCTTTTTCATCCGTGCGTCGTTGTGATCCACGATAAGTGGCCCAGTATGCAGGGATGAAACGATTACAGGGAACGAGGGACATCGTGAGTGGCGGGATTTAACGACGAAATTATACCGGCTACTCGGCCACGGTGTCCATGAAGACGTAATATTTTTCTGCGGACCGAAACGTTTAACCCTCGATGATCGGAGCTCGCAGCGTGATTTCGCGGAGGACACGCGCGAGACTGCCCGCTGCTGCCTTTTCTGACCCTCTGGGCCATGCTTGTGGTACGCTCGAATTAAGCAATGAAATTATCGTACGCTCTCCAAGGCGAATATTTACTGCGCCCCGAAAACAAGCTCGATAAATATTAATATGATCCTGCCGAGAGAGAAGCCACCAGATCTCGATGCTTCTACAGGGTAGATCTGCTTCCCTTTCGGGCTTTTCTGATTGCTGGTGTCAGACTTGTTTCGAAGGATCGGGAGAAAATTGGGTTGGAACTGGTTGATTGCTATGTAGGTATGGCGGAAGGTTATGGTAGAATTAGTAGCATAGCAAAATGGTAAAATAACAGTGCAGTGGTACTATAATATAATAGCAAAATAGTAAAACGACAAGCAACGATTGTAAAATTGTACGCGATGATTCGACTGATCAAAGACTACATTACGAAACAGCAAAGAAAATCGAATCGCAAGCTTAATTCGATTAATCGTATTATTGGATAAAGTTCTCTGCGAAAACGAGGACAACAAGGTAGTGTAAGGAGGTAAGAAGCATCTCTAAGGTTTCTTACAAATGGCTGCCAATGATATGCAAGTACTAACCTGCTACTTGTTTGCCTTCGACGAAAGTTTCGTTTGGAAGTAGTCACCACTCGTTCAAAAAGATGTTCAGGACGCAAGATAACATTTAATTTAGACGTAAAATTAGTACTTGAGCGATCCCTGGGGACCCATTTCTTCTTCGAAACATCTTAGAAGTGGTTTTCGCAGCGAATATGGCGGACGCGCAAGAACTTCTTGGTCAACGAGGTTACTTCAACTTCCGTCGCTCTTCTCGATATTAACGCTGTTCTCCAACGATCGAGGACTTCTTCTTTTTCAGCGTCGGACCGGATGATCGATGATCCTGAAAAGAAGAAAACGATAACCATTATTTTCTTTGGATCGAATTTAGCACGAAGCGATGATGGTGTTCTCTGTAGACGCGCAGTCGACTTTTCTTCTCGAATTTTATTGCACGAAACTTCTTGTTGCACTAAATTAATACAAATTTCTATTAATATTAAATATAGAATAATTTTCTTTAGAGATACATCGTGCTTAACACATTGCTGACTGTGGAACCTTCTGATAGCAACTTTAAAGTCGACAATGTTTTCGATTTTTATTTATTAATTCATTATTGAGCCAAGGATGGTAAAAATTTGTTTAAGACAGATATAAAACAGATCTCTCGGCGTTTGACTTTGTCACGACCACATTCTTCGAAATTTAAGTGGTCCTTTCGGAACGAAGCATCCAGGGTCGGGTAAATTTTGTATCGAAAGCGTGACCAACGTAAAAGTCACAATATTTAAGGCTAAGAATGGATCGCGAAACGAGGATCATTTTCTGAACGAGCCTTCGGGATGTTACCTGACGAAAGAAACGCGCGGCACCTTTCAGCGTTCGCGTGACCAATCGCTGAACGTTTTTCGTGTTAAATATTCGACATTTTCCACGTTGGAAACCTTCGAGCGCAACTACCTGTTCATCTCAGGGCGGTTCGCAAGATTTTCCTCGAGATCGGGCACCCCACGTTTGTTATTCCTTTTAATGGATGCACCCTTTGATGCCAGAAACGAAAATGGATAGATGGTTTTATAAATTAGTATGTGCATTTTTTAAAATGAAATAGAACTTTAAACACGAGTTCAGAATATTATAATAATTAAAACGTTGACAATTCTCAAATTTCAGAATTCTTAATCTATACTTTAAATATTTAAGTCAGTCGAACGGTAAAATTTTCTAATTAGTTGTATGGAAAGATTCTACCCAAGATTATTCGAATATCCAATTATCCGAATACACGGAATGTTCGAATTTTCAAGTTAATCCCGGTCCATAATAGTTGAAGGAGTAAAAGGAGCCGAAAGACACGATTCGTGGAGTAATTACGCGAGCGGCCGGTAATGGTTGATCCCGAAGGAGCGAACGGATCCCCTTGACCGCGGTTAGAAGTAGGTGGTTTAAGGGTTTTAGGTGTGCCGGGCACAGTGTTTTCAGAGGAGAGGGTGAGGCAGAGAAGGTGAGCAGTGCTTTACCTCTATATAGGCTGCCGTGACGTCCCCGTGGTGGGATAGCCGGCGCGAGAGCACTATATTACATCATTGGCGGCCATTTTGGACCACCCAAGTCGCTGTCAGAGCATAAAAAATATGAAGTTCTTTTAGGGCCGCCTTTTTTCCGTGCCGCCAGCGGCGCGGCTCTGCCGGATCGTGCCGTAACGCAGAAAGGCGGTGCGAACGGAGAGGACCCTGAAGAGAGTCACAGAGAGAAGGAGAGAGAAAGAGAACGAGGAGAGGCTGTTGGAAGGTAGAGAGAAGGAGATCGAGCCGAGAGAATCGGACGAAAGAGGAAAGAGAGTAGTTACGAGGATGCCGAAGAAGGGGGTGAAGGAGGTGATGAAGCGAAACGAAGGTTGGAAGATTCGAAGGTTCTACGGAGGATGGAGAGAAACGAGAGTAGCTCCGGAACAAGGAACGGGATTTAGAAATTGAAGAAACGCCGTAGAAAAAGAAGAAACGCCGAGGGTAATAGAGTGGAAGAGAAGGATCGAGGGTGTCGAGGCGCCACGCTTCGAGAAACATGGAAAAGCGAGATGGCGATAACGGAGAGAATATGGTCGATGAAAATATATATACTTGTGGACGCGAGGAAAACCGAGGTAACAATTGGAAAACGAATGGGGTGCATCTTTCGAGTCGACTGCTGCACCCTTTATATCCCAAGCACTTTGTACCGATAATTTGAAGATATGAAAACTATAAGTAATTATAGTAGACGAAGTCAACTAGAATTTACATGTAGTTAAACATTACAGAATATTAATCAAACATAAAAATGAGAGCAGAAATAACCTATTTCACTAAATGGTATGATAGATAGTAAAGTATGTATGCATTTTATTGGGACACCCTGTAAATGTTCCAACCCTTGTACCCGAAGCAAGTTAACATAAATTGTAGCTAACTCACACAACAAATTGATCGTGAAAGGGATAATGTAGCTCTTATCCCTATCTACTTCGAACGTTTTTGAAGAATTATTTGTTGCAACCAAGATTAACCGATCGAACAGCACGCGCAAGAAAGGCCAAACAAATACTAATAAAAAGCGAAGACGAGCAATGAAAGAGAATCCGGAGAGATAGAAGAAGGCATAATCGGATAGGTCAAAGGAAAGGGAAGGGCTACGAGATGGTGAAGGACGAGAGAAACGAGAGGCCGCGGGCTGTTGCTTACGAGGAACGTAAAAGAAAGATGTACTTATGTAGTTAAGCCGGGGTTACATCGTTTCGTCCGCCATCGCCGTGCCGTGCTTTTTAAGCTCTACGATTACTTATCTTCCCTCGTTCCCTTCCATTCTGTTCTGTTCCGTACTGCCGTGATGAATCGGGACTATCCTTCATGCCGCGTGAACGCCTCGCGATTTAACTTTCTAAGAATAGTTGAAAATATTGCCTAGAAAAATTGATACCCGCTGGCGAACAAATGTTACTCTTCAATTATTCTTCGGGTACTCTTCTACCACTTGGTTGCTGCATCATTGCTCCGTCTATTTATTTATCAGCGTTCTTCCCTCTTTTTTGTTTTATTTTTTCTTGGGGTAATTTATTTTCTTGCACGATTCTTTTTGCGCGGTGTTAGATTACAAACGAGTAGGATCGTCGTATGTCTGGCTGCCACGAGTTGCGATGTGTTGAGTCACTGTGACAAATTATCACGAGTTAAACTACTCGTTAAGTTATTAGAATCAGCAATTTAGTATGCGACGGATTGCGCGTCCGATTCTAATTGTTCCAATTGCCAATTCTACGAATGTTTCACTCGTACCCCATATACCGAAAGTTTACCGTATAACCGTAAAATTAGGTTCGCAAAGTTTCATAATCGAAGTGTTCAAGCTTACCCTACCGTTAGGAACAATAACGAACCATCAGCCACCCCTCGTGCTCGGATAATCGAATGCCAACTGCGGTCTGGTGTTTACTCTGTCAGCGACGCGAAGAAAACGAGGCTGACGAATCGAATTGCCGTTTCGAACAATTTGCAGTTTCAGTCGCTTCCGTTGCTAGTTACACACGGCCATTTTCCTTGCGCTACCGTACTCGTATAAATACAACCCGATGACTGAAGAATATGTTCCTACATGTAAAGCAAATAACAAGAAGATAGTTGTTCCACCGATCACGAGATCATAAACGCTGTGGAATATGATTCATTAACTGCTGCGACGTTCTTAGATCGTGCATATTTAACAATTAATTAATTGTTAAATTGTTGTCGGTCGGTTTCGAAAATCGATTTCTCAAGATCGAGAACAACGAGCACGCTCGTTACTCGCGATTCGCTAATAATAAATCCAGCCCATCCTTTCGTATCGAGGCTTTCGATGTATCGATTTCCGCGAGAGGCTTAACAGTCGATGATGATTAATCGTTCGAGCGTTTAATCTCGCGTCGAGTTTTAAGAGATATTGCGTTTAACCAGCCGACCTTGAATTATTACCTTGGAAATGATCGCCCTCTATTATTCTACTGTCAGAGAATCTATCACACCTTCGTGTCGAACGCGTTTTTCGCGTGACTTATCTGCTTCGATGAAACCATTTCTTCTTTCCTTGTTTCAACATGGAAATCATAACAAAAAGGTACTTTCGATTCTACTATTCTTTATCGACCACGACATCGTTTCATGAATAAAACATTAGTTTATTCCTTTTTGGAATGTCAGTCAAGTATTATTTCAATAGAATGTCTATCTTAATGTTTTATCGCTGTGTCGATCTAAATTGATCATGTTTAATAGAGTTATCCGGATGTCTTGGCGAGGATGAAGTAATTGCTGAAATTGTAGGTGTAACTATTCTGGGAATGAATTTGGGGATTTTTGGAAGATTGGAAATTTGGGAATTTGAGACTATGAGTTTAGGACTTTAGGACTTTAGGAGTTTGGGACTTTGAAATACGGGAATTTTTTAAATTCGAACTTTGAGAGTTTGGGGTTTGGAGATTTGGAGATTTCAGAAGCTTAGGACATTGGGAATTTGGGATTTTGAGAGTTGATACTTGGGGAGTTTGGAACCTTTCGAGTTCGGGACTTTAGGATTTAGGGACTTTTCAATTTTGGGACTTTGAGTATTTGGCACTGTGTGAGTTGAGAACTTCCGGAGTTTAGGACATTGAAATTTTGGGATTTTTTAAAATTAGGGATGTTAGAAGTTTGGGACTGTGGGAGTTAAGGACTTCAGAAGTTTGAGACTGTGAGAATTTAAACACTTGGAAGCTTGGTACTTCGGAGGTTTGAAAATTTAGAAGTTTGGGACTTTAGGACAATTTCAATTATTAACATTTCATTGCTAAAATATCGAGTCCATAGAAGAACTCGAAAGAACCATAAACAAAGAACCCTAGATCGCACAAGTGTCCGGCCATCAAAGATTGACGAAACGTTTCAGAAACGGATGGATATTTCTAAAAAAGGTCGTTAACGGAAGCGAGATGAAACGCGATCGGATCGATGTTAATATCGTCCGGGCGTAGCAGGAGTATAAGCGTGTTCGATAAAACGATGAGAGAGGAAGCCGAGGATACAAATTTATTCGCGGAGCATGTTTGGTAGGCGTTGGAAGTGACGCAGCCCGCGCGGCCAATTTATTCCGGCGCGGTAAAAGGCTCTTCCTCGCTCGCCTGCGGACGAAGCGCGAAGACGAAGGTGGTGGGTACGATCAAGTCATTCCATTATCTGAATTGAGTGCTGCTCGTGGGTACCTGCAATCAGTTTTTCCCTTCCTTCCCGCTTACCTCAGTCTCGCATCTCTCGTCACGCCTTCGAGATCTCGCCGAAATGAACGTACCACAGGGAACAGAGTCTGCAGCTGCGCTCGAGTTCCGCAACATTCTTCTCCCTTCATGACGCATTAAACATATTTCAAGATCTTGTGCCTTTCTGTGCAATCGATGTCTGCATATTCATAACTTCATTTAATCGGTTCTTTCGACGTGCAACCCTGCGATTATAGTCTAATCAGTTTCTAAGTTGCAACTTTGTTACCACGTTACAATCCTTCTGTAACAGGGAGGGTTTGATTTCACGTTGTTACATTTCTTCCTCGATTGGGAATTTTTTAGGAATCGCAAATGGAAATGTTTTTATTACCCACATTTTTGGAAAAATACTTTCAACGACTGTTTGCTAATTTATATACTTGCACGTGTTAATTAATGGATATATTGAAAGATGATCTGCAATCGACGAGAAACGTATTTTTATAAGACCGATGTAGTAAAAATGGACGTACGTCGGACACGTAAATCATCATAAATATAAATAATTAAAATACTTTAGAACAGGGCAGACTGTAATACGAAATAAATAAGACATTTAAAAAAATCATATCGTACATTAAATGTGCAATATCTTTTAATTTCATAACGGAGTTCGAGGCGGTAGAAGGACGTTCTCATGGATTATGGTTCGCGCGAGTAATTCGATGCTGTGGATCGATATTAAAGTAATCATGAACTTGCACGTAGCGATAATTGCGAGTAATCGCGGCTGTCTGCTCGTAATTCATATCGAAAGCGACGTTCCATATCTCTGTTTTTCGTGCGCGGAGACCGACGGAAGGAAAGATGATCGAGATCACGATGATCCCTCGACCATGGCCAGGGTAGCAATAACGTGGCCCGAATTACGGGATCATTAGATCCAATTTGGGATTAAAATATTGCCTGCTAATAGGAATCGCGCCGACCGAGCATGTACCTCTCGCATAATTGCATTATTATGATCTCCCTTTTAGCGAACAAATTGCCTCGTGGTCTCTTTAACGCGAAACCGACGATGTTCTCTTTCTTCACCACCGTTTAATCGCCGATTTCGAGTATCCTTCGCCGTGAGAAATTACGAAAATCGACGCCGACGAGAAAATATTCATGTATTTTTACTTCGGTGTAACGTTGCGGTTAATCGCTCCACGTGTAAGGAAATATCGAGTCGCTCAAAATCGAAATAGGTGAATTTAATCGTTTTATTATATAAAATATAAATATTTTACCCGACAGATTTACAGATGCAAGACTACGGCATGTGCTTCGTAGTTTGAAATGGTCACCCTCAAGATACGAATCGCTTAAAAATGTGTCCATAAAAATTTTCAAAATATTCGAGTCAGAATAAAGTTTCAAGTACAAGGTGTATTTGCAAAGAAACAAATGGCAGTGAAGCGCAGTTTAAGAACATTAAAGAGCAGCCATTGCAATTATTTTCTCGTTTAGATATGTCCAACGATAAGTTCAAATCGGTTGTTATTATCATAATTCGAGCGCATGTATCGGGCAATTAAAATTACACGCAAGCAGACATTTTCTTCCTACCATTCCTCGATTACCCTCTTCGTCGTGTTGATCGCGAGGCGAGTTGTGCAGCGAGTATCGGCGCTTTCGTGAGAAATTATGCAAGCCCTCGCGCCACTTTAAAGCCGGTAATTATTTTGTCGCTTTTTATTCGAGCCACCGTGCGTGTCGTTTCACTTCGTCCGCTCCTTTTCTTCCTTTTCGCCTCTCTCCTCTTTCTGCCTGAATTTTTTATACGTTCCTTCGTCTTCGTTCTCTTTCGCTACCTGTCTCCGTGGGCTCCCTTTCGTAACTCGCGTCATTTTCGTCGACGACGTTTTCGTTTTTTCGCCGCATATTTACCGAACTCGATCACGCTAATGATCCACCGGCGACACGACCGCTCGTCGAGCACTCGAATTATCGTAATCGATCGTGTTCCAGCGTCGAGGTGGCCCCGTTGACGGAAAAATCGTTCTAATAACCGTGCGCCTACAGCGAATGAAATTCTATAATATATTGCCCCTAAACGATGATTGCGGATGAAGATCCTACATCCTGAAGATGTTGTTACTTGCAAATTATTGTTTTGAACGATGTGCATACTGCGTTCCCTCGTAACATATGCTCGGTATGCTTTTTGTTCGTTCTTTGTATCCGAACCGTTTCTTTGAATGGGGGAATGTTGAATATGGGCGCTCGCCGTTGAAGATTTTAGAGAATTCCGTCACGCTTGTTATGATTTTAATTAGAGATCTGGTAATTATTCTTCAGGAAGGAAATGTAAATCACAGAGCAAGAAGCACGCGTTATTTACCTGTCAACCTGCAATAAATTAATGGGAATTTCTGTTTTATGAACCGCGCTCAGAATTATAAATACGGAAAGGGATCATTAAGAAATTTCTGCATAAGTAGCAAACTTACTGAACTAGTTAGCCAAGATTTTATGCACTATCTAAATCGTCCCTTCGATCACAAAATAAAAATAGTAATATTTTAACACAGTATTTTCATTCGGTTCAAGATTGACAAAATCTATAAATTTTCAAGCAGCCATTGCCTTTTGCACCTTCGTCCACCTGTGTTTAATTGACAGTAATTTCCTATGCGAATTCTTGTAGGCTCATTTCGGTTGGGTAAACACAGCCGTGTCGAAAATGGCTCTCACCGGTCGATTAGCTGCGTTTCGTTATCTCGTCATAGAAAATCCGCCACAATTCCTTTTGCATCGACTCGTTGTTACGCGAACTGCTCTCGCAAACACGAGGCCCGCAATGCATGCCTTTAATGGACGAAATTGCGTTCACGCTGGCCGACATTAACATGGCGTTTGTGTTCAAGGAAGCCGAACGATCGTTCGAGGAAGCAGCACTGAATAAACATCGATTCATTTAGTCTTTGGTTAGTAAGTTTGCCTTGCGTAACGATAGTGCGCATACAAATCGTCTCAAACATGATAACAGGGTGTTAGAAAACATTAGTGTGTAGTCATGGGTCATAAAGTTACGAGATAAAAGCGTATCGCTGGCGAGATAGCGGAGGATATTGGCACGTGATCATCCAGATGCCAGCGTCATTTATTAATGATCTTATTAGCAGGTGCAGAGAGTATACTGCTTGGGGATGTGGTGTCAGAACGTTGGAAATATTATAATATTAATCATGAGCTATAAAATTACGAGCGAGTGTATTACATGGAGGAAGCAGAAGTACGGGCTGTCAACAGTCCAGGTGGTCATCATCATCAATAAGGATATGTGCTAAGGATATTGTCTTGGAATGTAATGTTAGAGAGTTAGTAATTATTATATTTAATTACGGAATGCAAATGTGCAGAACGGCAGCATATTACAACCTAGGGAGTAGGAGGTACTTATGGGTTCTTGCTGATCTAAGAGTGTCATAAAAATAAGGACGAGCAAAAGAAAGAGTGTTTATGAATATAGTACCGTAGCTCCATAAAAAGTGTTAGAGTATAATCAGCTGAGAAATTACGCTATGTAAATGTATCTTATGCAAACAAGCAAAGAATATTGGTAGATTCCAAGTGTTCAACATCGTCATTAATATAATATAAGAAGATTGCTTTAGAATATAATGTTCGAACGTTACAAATAATTATTACAACCTGATCTGTAAATAAACATGGAAGCGTATCACAAGCAAGAGAGTAAAGGATGGTGGTAGGAAGTCGTCCAGATGGCCACCGCCATTGATGATGATGTGTGGCTAGAAAATTATTCGGGAATATGATGTCAGAGCGTTAGGAACCATTAGGAGCGTAATCGCCCGCAACAAAGTTACAAAATGGAAGCGTACCAAAAGCAAAAAAGGCTGGGGCATTGGACATCGGTGGTCCAGATGGTCGGCGTCATCAATAAGGCCGAGTAGGGAGGAAGACGAGAAAGAGGGTGGCGACTACGGTGGTAGTTTAAACGTTAAGACCGAAAGTTTCACGAGGCTGGAAACTGGAGAGCAGGCCCACGATCTAATCTAACCTGGATTTATCCTCTTCGGCCTCCTTTCGGCGCCATAATATCTGCGGGCGCAGCTGCTGCCGTTTCGGCTATCCTTTCTGGTAGGCGGCGACTTATCTCTACTTTACGACTTGACCAGGTTCGACGCTTAACGTCGAATCCGGCCGGTGCTGTGCGCGCAACAGATAAAATGGTGGTCCACCGTCTCTCTGGTGGCCATTTTGCCTCTAATTAATTGACGGGACTCGGAGTCGGCCACCAAAAACCCCTTCGGCCAGACCGATCCCTGTTTCTCTGCTTTAATGTATTCGAATGCCTATGTATCTCTTTCTGGATGCCTCTCGTCCCGAGCCAATGGGTTCGCGTTTAAATTTCACATTGACTGACGATTCAATGCTGTACGGCCAGCGTCCGATCTACCGACCGTAAATGTAAATTCGCACCGGAGGAAGACGCCACATTCTGGGATCGTGAGTGTTACCGACCCCTTGTTCGCAGGGGGACGCTTGTCTCTAGGGTGATACTTTGATGCCTCCTTGACGCCTCCTTTCTCACTTTGGAAATGGATCTTTCAGGTTTATAATATCTTAGGTACTTATTCCGGATGTAAGTACCAATCAGGAATTCCACATTTTAGTATGTGTCTCTACATTATAATTGGGAAGTACCATACTAGAGTCTCATAACCTGGGAATCCCATACCTCGGAAATGTCATATTGTGGGAATTGCGTATAGGGAGTGTTATATGCAACGCATGAAAATCCTCTATCTTGAGAATCCCACACTTCGGGTATCTTGTGAGTCCCACATTTGAGATATTCCGTATCTCGCGACTCCTACATTTGGATACCTTATGTATATCCCGTAGCTGAAGAATATATCGATTACCTCGAAGTTAGGAATGATTCGGCAAGAATTCAGGTTCGTCTCCCATTATCCTTCGGCCGCATCTCCATTCAGCGAACAAAAGGATATCGGTCGCAAAATGGTAATAACCTGCGAAGGTGTCGCGAATCTTCCGAGTAAGTATATACAACAATAAGCCCGGTTACAGTATAGTCGGTTCGTTTTTCTGTCGGCCTTAAACGGTTGCCTCGGCACGGCCGCGTCGCTTAGGAAGGAAGATCGTAATCTGAATGGGCCTCTCGGTGTTCTTACCGGTGTGGCGGGTGCCAGCGGCAGATAGGAATCGCCCGCAGAGCGTATCGTGGTCCCCGTGTGCCACGTTGTGTGCGCGTGCTTGTGTGTGTACGTAGAGGTGCAATCCACGCCGGGATATAGGATAACGTAGGACCCCACTTAGCTACTAATGCTGTCGCTACTCGCCCTTTCCCAGCGTAAATTATGTCCTCGAGACCAGGATCGTCCGTTTCGCCCGCGACCGCCCTCGCCCACGGGAATATAACACGATCTCCGGGCTAATCGGCTCTCTCGTACGTGCTCGACCCGACAACCGCTACCATAGCCGCGAGAAGAGTTCTCGATAGTCCGCCATTATTTTTTTATTCTGCCTCGGCTCGCTGATATCGGGAAAGGCGGCCATGTAAGAGGATACCACGCCGACGCTGTTCCTTTTTCCAACGACCGGCGAAACTACTGTTCGAAAGACATTTTTTGGTCGCTGGTCACTTGGAAATAAAGAGAGGAGAGGATTTAATATCCCCTTCGCTGTTGGAAGGAAATGGCGAACATTTTTGTGCTTCTATACTGGAGTTTATAGTCATCGAAGGATAGACTCGTAGTAGAATTTTGAAACGGAACGTGTCTTTTATTTATTGATGTAATTGCAATATTATCGGCGTGTTTCTTAAATAAACGAGTCGTATTTTATGTTGTGGTGACCGCTGTGCAAATGGCTGCAGGTGATAAGCATCCACTTTAACTTATTCTTCGTCATAACCTCAATTTGCGTCCTCCATTTTAAAACTGTAAAGAACGTCTTCAAGAACCACAAGTATTTCGTACAAATTTAAGAATGAAGTCCTTAAAGGATTAATCAAAATGAAGAGATTAAAACTATTTATCGACGATTCCAGAATATTCGTGTTAATGAAGTTCTCCAGACATAGAAATGCAATCAATTCTCGAACGTCAATTGGCACCGACTCTCATTTTCTCGCAGCGTCTGATGCAACACAAGACCCATCTACTTGTCGATTCAACAAGCCGTAACCGAGACGCGTGCAACACCTATGCAAAGTCTGTTCAGGCACTTCGCGGTCGAGGAAGAGCCTCGTTAGCGTCATTTTAGATCGGATCGTGAAGAATAGAGAAGAAAAGGAAGAGCCAGGTGATTTGTGGCTTTTTCCCGGCGACCACGCGACGTTCCACCGACAATTTGTATTTCCGATTTCTAAGACGCGAACGCTTCGGGGCCACCAGGTGCTGGAAAGGTGGCTCGTTCGATGGCTAGTCTCATTGTGTCGGCAACTTTTGAGACTTTGTTCGCGTCGACTTCTTGCGTGTTACGAAAACCACGAGCTGTACGACGTGGCCCAGGTAGAAGAACCTAACGAGGGACCGAAAGTTTCGAAACGTAAGCGATAAGGATGTCTTCGACTCTTTTCGCAGATCGGAGCATCGCTGGCCGACGGAACAAAAGAAATCAACGCTGAGGATGCTGGCTTTGAGAAGATAATGAACGAGGGATTCGAAGTTGTCTCCCAATTTTTGGATATTTCGATTCTATGTCCGAAACGTGAATCGGTTCTGAGTAACTCGATGTTCAGGTTTGAAGGAACCATTTTTTACTATATCAAGAAGACGGTTTCCAAGTACATATACTTTCCTTAAAAAATAAAATAGAGCCTAAATATTGGTACAATTAAAAAATTTTCAAATGCTTTGACAAGTAAAAAGGAACCCAACCGAATGAAAAGATGAAACGCAGCAAATAAATAACGAAAAACATGATGAGGAAGAAAGAAAGAAAGGAGGAGAAGTGACACACGTGGACTTTTAGGACACGTCTTCCATTGTGACGAACGTAGGGTGGTCGTTCGGACAAATCTGACCCTTTTGTCGGTGACCGCTTGGCACGCATTGTGCGTTGCGGTAACGTCGACAGTGAACGCAGCAACAGCAGCAGCAACAACAACAGCAACGACAATGCCACGGTACAAACGATCGAGTGGGCGGTAGCCGTGTTTTCGGTTGTCCCTTCCTTTCATTGTCGCTCCAAGGGCGCAACATCCTCTCGATTTCTCGTCTGAGGTCTGCGTCCTGCTGGCAGGACACGCGCGTCCCGCCATTCATCTTCACGTCCAACGAGTCGAACGATTCCTTTTTTCTTCACTGAGAAATCACCGGTGAACCTTCCTTGCTTCTCCTTCGTGTTTAAGTAGTCACCAGTTTTGTGTCGCGTGCGCCTCGTATTTTGCTTTGCCTTTTGACTATTGTTAGCTATCATCCTTCACGTGTCGTCTAGCTAGTCATGCAAACTTAGGCGGGTGTCATTTTTTTACAAATTTCTAAGCAGTGAAATTTTCAAACTTTTAAATGTTTCTTCCATTTCAAATTCCCGAATTTCTAAGTTTCCAAATCCTCAAATTCTCAATAGCTCAAACAAATCCCAATTTCCCTAAACAATATATTTCTGAAAAATATCCACCCCATAAACTAAGCTGAAAACGTGTTCCCGCAGTTCAGAGAAACGATCTCTGAAATTTGCAATAAAGTCACCCCCGTTATGGATTCTACCGCGAGAAATCTGCTATCATTCGCGATACTATTGTTCTTTTTTCCGGGTGTTCGTACATGAAACGTGGGACGTAAAGCCGGCTTCCATCGAAATGGAACATAGGTATCAGCGATGATCCCCGTGTGAGGCGCCAGCTGGTTCATATTGAAACCAACCCCCTATCGTCGTCGACCACTGTCCTCCCCACCATCCTTCTACAAAGAACCTAAATCATTTTCAGCCCCTCTACCGGTGCTGCCTGCATGCACTAACTACCCCTGGTTTCCTCAGGGGCCACACCCTGGCTGGTCAGGCTCCACCTACCGAAAGGTCTATCGTTATAAAGTCCTCCTTCGCGATTTAATTCCATCTACTCTTTTCCATTTTTCGATAATTCTGAAAATTTACCTTTGTATTTGTAAAATTATGCTGTTGTAAAATTATGTGATGTAATGGAGGGATGAGGTGAATTGGGGATTTGGAGATGGAGGATAAGGTTTGGAAAGTGTGAACATCTCGTATTTTTGAGGATAGCATATTTCGGAGGTACTTTAGATACTCCACATTTTGGGAATACTACATATTGTGTATTCTATAGTTTGAGAATCCTATATTTCGAGTGCTCCATATCCTGAGTAACCCATATCTCGGGTACCCCATATTTCGTGCATCTCATATCTCAGCCCAAATTCAGCAAGTTTAGCAGCAAAAGTCTTGCACCTATCCTGAAAACAGATCTCGTGAGAAAGCAACACCTTGAAGACCGTTGAAAATTCAGGTGGATTCAGTTGATACTAATGGCTTGATTAATGGATCGTCTTCGTGAAAAGAGGAAGAAACGAGTGTCACGCTCGACGGAGGATTTTCATGGTGGGAGCACGGTTGACGCGGTAATCGATTAGACACGAGGCGGGAAAGGATTTTTAATCACGTGCAAACAGTAATTAAAGTCGGAGCACAGAGGGAATCACCGATGGTGCAGCTGTACAATTTCGAAACGATCATTTCATGTCTCCGTAAGCTGATGATTATTAGCTTTGGACTGTTATGGAACACTCCTAGCGGAGGATCTTCTAATTAGATAATGATCACCTGCGGAGCAGCGATATCAACCAGTCAGAACGGTTGACGAACGACTATCACGGACGAAAGGGTGAAATCGTTAGCCACGAACAAAGGAAGAAGCTCAGGTAACGACGATAGCGAACTGTGGATTCAAGTGTTCTCCTCGTCTCGTTGTCAGGACGAGTCAAGATTGATAGCGCGGCGTTCTTGCAACGTTTCAGAAATTATAATCGCACGAACGAACCAGAGGCTTTCAACATTTTTGTCAAATAAAGAGAAAACGGAACGGATGTTGGACAATTTCACGGCAACTGTACAAATATGGAGAGAACGAGGCGAACCACGCGGTTACGGTAATTCAGACTTCATTTCGTTTAAGCAATATTGACACGACGCCACACCTATTACGTGGCCCACCTTAATTGATCTCGGCTAACCATTAATCGAGCTGCCGTAAGAACGTTCCTTGCTATCGTTTTCATTAATCATTCGTTCGTTTTCAGGTCGTCTCATCGATCACGGAACAGCTGTTCGAACTCGTTTCCTTTCTCGTGCACTTCACGAATTTTTATTTTCGCCAGAATGTAAAAATTGACGGCCATTGTTCTATGGAACGCCTCGTTTCTACTGGTACCTCTTCTTTTTCTGATCGATTAATTAATCGTTCGAATGATACACTACGTTGCTAAGATAGATTCTTATGATCGATTCATATTTTAGAATTAAATGTATGCCTGCACACTTTGTTTCTTATTAGAAATCTTTTGGGTATACTAATCGATGTAGTTTTCTAATAATTGATGCTGAAATCGGTACAAAAGTACAACTACAAAAACTTTGCTGCATAATATTGGAGTATCAAGTTTTGTGTTATTTTTAAGAACCCCTGCTCATCAATTTTTCATAGAGAAGATGAAAATTGTAATTGAACAACAAAAGCGTAGAAACGATATGGACAGATTAGTGCGCGTCGAACAAGGGGAAGACAAATGATTCGGGCGAGTTTCAGATTCCCTGATCGATCATGACGAGCGGCTATCATAATCGATAATGCCCTGCTGACTGTAGAAACGACCTCGAATGGCCACGGTGCTGATCGTTATTCATTTCCCTTACGGATCGACAGCACGCGCATCGTCATCGTATCGTCATTTGCCAGATCTCGTTCGCTTTTTCCTGGCGTTAACTCGCCAGCTTTTCGCTCCCATTCGGCTCCACCCCCGTTATTCCATTACTTTCTCATTTTCAAAGGAAAATTAATACCTGGAACTGGCTTCTGAATCGAGTTTCAACCGATTACGTTCCTCCTTTCTCTATGTTCACCTCCAGGCTAGAAATCTGGAGGCGTAAAAAGGTGGACAAGTACAAATCTGAAAACCTAGGAGATATCAATAAATCTCAGGATCTTCCCCAGATTTCTGCATCGCAAGATTTTAAAGATCAGAAAAAAGAAACAGTTCAAACAATGCTCTCTTCTCCAGTTATAAATATTAAAAGAATACGTGATGGAATTAAAATTTTAATAGCATAGTAAATGATGGGGAACAGTAATGGGTGTCACCGTGCATATTTTGTAAGGTAGAAAATCGATTCTGTATATTAATAGTTGTTCCAAATTGAATTGGAGACACTGAAGGTAAGATATCCCGTGGCGAATAAATATTTTCCCCGTTTATCACCGATTCACGACAAAAGGGTGTTTCTTACGATTCCAACGGGCTCTGAAGCTAGACGAAATATTTTATCAAAGGTGACCGTAGCCGCTGAAGATTATAAATCCTCCTCCATGCTGGTTCCCGACGAACGCCGTCCCGAGCCACAAACCGTTGACGATATATGTGGAAGCTCGTCGCACCTCCGAGATTTTTTCTTCCCTCGATATTAAGCGTAAATCGTGACACCTATAGTTTTATAATATATACAACGGAGCCCGTGCGCGGCCATTTTATTGGACGCTTCAAGAAGGGGAACATGAATTTTTCTGTGGCCGTGGAACCGACGCTTGTACGGCCCCCTCGTGAGAGCCCTCATCAAGCTTTAGTTCCTACTTAACTCCGGTTATATATGTAAACGCGACCGAATCGTTAACCATCTTACCTGCATTTTCTACGGCCCACGGACCCGAAGAAACTCAAGTCCGTGGAATGTGGACGGTATCGTAGTTAATAGTCTGTGAAGATCATAACTCTCGACGGCTGTCTCACTTGTACCGCTGCCTGTTCCTTGAAACTGTGTCGACGGAATTAGCCGACGGATCTATTGACGAACTATCGCCCTTTCAGGTAGCCAGGTTATCGAGATAGCCGGTGTTTGAAACAAAATACTTTAAGTGAAAGCGCCTAAAGGAGTGTGAAAAGTTACCTTGTACCTTTCGAACTAAGGGTTCTATGGATGTTAACTGAAACGTTCGTTTAGTTACATAACTTGAAGGGTGGCAATTGTTTCTTACGGTTAAGACTTAGTCGATGGATATCTGGAGTAATAAACATTTTGTTGTTTATGTACATATCCTTTTCACATTTTAATATTTCATGTAGAAATAATGTAACATACATTCGTGTCTCTATCTTTCGTTATAATGTGTTATAAACCCTTGTATGCCTAATAAATTATTTTTATAAACAAAGTATAATACGATGTATGTTCCTTCTAAATAAACTTGTCACAAATTGGATTGCATACTTTGTAGATCCACTACATTAATTTTGAGATGGCAACATCACTCTTTAACAACAAAACATGCAACTAAAATGCAGCAATAATATACAACTACTTGTACATTAACAGTGTAGAATTAACGTTGACCTCGCATGTTGTGTATGTAACATTTCTGAGCCCTAGTAATTAAGGGTTGAGATCATACGAGGGTGTTATCGATAAAATTGACCATAATCCAGTCGGATCAACCTTTCTCGAGTGCGAACGTCTCTATCAAAATGGCTGCCACCAGCACGCTCTTCATTTGGAGCGAAACAAAAGCAACATGGCGATGACGTTAGACTTATCGGTCAATTTAAAATTCGAGGAGGGTTGCAAACTCGACAAAGTCTTTCAGAGGTCGGGAGTTAACCCTCGTAGGTAGAGGGGATAAAAGGAAAAGAAAAAAAGGAACGAAAGGGAAGAAAGGAAGAACAGCCGGTGCGCGTTGCGTCAGGGAATTGGACCAATCAGAAGCACCGTTTCCAGCCGTGGCACACTATTAATCCCATGGGGATTTGCCATGGGGTTTTTGCGTTCGTGATCGAAGCTCGGGGTGGCGTTGTGGTCGGTGCTGCGGTTTGATTTATCTCGAACCACTTCTCACGCAACCGCGATAACTCACCGGCCCTTAATTTCTATTTTTCACCCCCTCTGGCCCTGCCTCTTTTACCTACTCAGCCGTGGGACACGCTCTCTCTCGCCCACGTGAAACCGATCGAGAGTTATCGAGACGGTACGATCGAGACGATCTGCTTTTTCATTACTTCCGCGTCCCTGAGGAGCGATCGACGAATTAATCGCCGGTTCGATGGCGGTTTTGCGGTTCTTCCTCGATTGCTTGGCCGCTTCGTCGCCCGATTGAGACAATCACGTTTATGTAATCTACGAGGCGGATCTCTCGGATCGTGTCACTGAAATTTATTGTTTAATTTGCGGGAAGCTTCGTGCAACCATCGAAATTTACAGTCTCCTTTGCCATCGCGTTACATTTTCGAAACGTAATTTATTCGATACAAATTATCAGACACTATATATTATATATATCATTTGTATTATACATATTGTATAGCAACTCTAATATGTATTATACATATTAGATTAGATATGCATTACATGTAGATGTTATAAAGCAAACCCTCTTCAAGAGTCCTATCTTCCTCACACAACTACATAATTAATTACAAATTCACATGTTTACACGAAAATTACAAAAGTATCGTTTCACCGCAAGAAGGATTTTCATCAAGCGCAAGGAAACGAGAATTATATCGTACTGCCTTGATTAGTGAATGAAGTTGATCACAAGACAATTTTCTATGTATTCACTACAGTGTCTAACAGCAATTTAGACGGTACATTAAATGCGGGTATTGAACGCTTGATTCCCGGACGATACGTCATGCAGTCGCTGTTCCATGGACATGTTACGGTTGCAGTGAACGCGATCGTTTGTCAGAACGACATGGTAATATGATCGATCGAACGTCGCTCTATTAGAAACGGTAGAAGAGATCTTGCTCTTCTCGAAGCTCGAACTATTAACGACTTGGGATACATCATTTCTGTTGAAGATGAACTTGATGTGACCATTAAATTTGTCTTGGGACTACCTTGTCGTTACACGAGTTACACGCATTCTGTGTCCGAAGAATAACTTATTTATGTGTTATTTTGTAACCAAGGATATAGAGATCAGTCTATAGCGATAAGGGGATGTAAAGATGTAGGAATATGAATACAGAGATCTGAGACTCTGTAGAAATGTGAGAATTTGAGAATTTGTAACAGAAATATAAGTAACTATGTATCTTAAGTACGTATCTAGAGATAGAAATCTAGGAGATGGTAATTACCACCAGTACAAATTCCTAAAAATATTGAAATATTAAAAATATCTCCATTAAAAGTTGCGCAGCATTCCGCGAGTGTAACCGAGTTAATTGAAAGCGTCAAGCTGTGGTTATTCAAGGAGAAACGCGATGGTGGTGCACGAACGAAAAATGGCGGGGTAAATGAAGCTCATTTTGTCGCCAGATCCTCATCTAAATTACACCATCATCGTGTAACTAACATAGGAGTGCGTTGTCGCGTGACGCAGACAAGTGTTGTGGCTCGATCTTATCCACCGCGAATGAAGTATAAATGTTGCACCTGTCATTATCTCGTTACCAGGCGGCGCAACGTTGCCTCGTTACCTTCGTCAGCCACGAAATTCCTCTCGACCGTGTATCGTGATCTTCATCGGCTGGCAATCCGCTCGAGTTAACGAGTCGAATCTGCCGATTTTCGTGGAAGATCACGAGACACGTTCTTCTCGCCTCGAATGCACCAGGATTGGGAATTTTTGCTGTTCTTTGTGGTACTTTAGGTATCATTGATAATGGCGGACTCGGGTAAGAGAACTCTGCAAGTATTTTTAGTTCGAAGACTTACAGTGGTACTTGAACCTTGAGGTGATTACAAATTGTGACTTGCAAAGGTACTTATTAACTTTGATCCTACCATCAGTCATGGATCAAAGATTCATGGATTTTCAGCTCCCTGACCAGAATTGAAACAAGAACTTCCCTTTATACGTTCAGTTTAAGGTGTTCAATCATTGATCGGCCGACGAACATCAAACGTACACGGCAATTACGCAAATCGTCAGTAGTAACGTGGAAAAGAACATTACAGACCCGAGGGTTTCGTGCTTTCAAATCATGAACCATTCTACATATAATAGGCACACGATCGGTTACGTACAGACACTCTCTTATCCACCTTCGGGTTGTACAATTTCTAAGAGGTTGTTGCTCGAGGCTTGTCTCTCGTTAGACTGTTACCACGTCTCACTTAATCGAACTCTACCGAGCGAATCCGTGGGGTCTAGAAACGGGGAGGGGAATAACGCGAAGAGGAAAAAGAGAAACAGAAGAAACGATGCCGGGTTCCCCTTATGCGATCTGGGTTCTACTTCATCTGGACACGAGCTGGTAGACACTGGCCAGGCCTGCGTGTCCGCCATTATCTGATCCATACGGGGAGGCATGGTGACCATGCGCAAACTTTCAAATGCCGCCTTCAATCGAGACTTCTTAGCAATTTTAACTTTCTTATATTGCAAATTTTATTGGTCTATACAACTACCTTTAAAATCTTTTACGATTTGACTGTTATTTTTAAATGGACGATTTTGGAGTAATGGAAGACTAGTTTTTGTATATGTTTATCTTCATCGAAACTCTCTCAATAACTCCACATATCAACAACCCTTCATTTGATGAAGAATACTTAATACCTACGTTCAATCTTACGTTATTATACAGAATAGTAATACCCTGAAGAACCCTGAATCTTGCGAACACCCTCAATTTATAAATACACCATCTTGTAATGCAACATTTATGGAACTACAGTGATTCAACGAAGCATAGCGATTCATCTTGAAGGCTGTGGTCGGATAAAAAATAACGCGTCGAAGATGAACGTATTGGGCGAAATGAGGGGCACGTCGATGGACCGCGGTCCGATGAAGATCGCACAAAGATAATCAGATCACGGAGCTCTTCATTCAGCTTCGGTAAAAGTCGTTCGTTCGTCTTTGCGTTCCCTCCGTGTTGCCCGCGAAATAGCCATACCACGGTAGAAAAGGAACGAACAAAGGTGAAGTGGTGGGCACCTGTGTGCAGGGTGGCCGGAAGGGGAAAGGGTGCTACGGCAAAACAGAAGCGTTCGAGAAGAAAGAATACGTTCAGTGTACGAACGAGCGTGAGTAGAATGGAGCGTAAAAAGACGGCTCGAATGGGTGGTGCGAGAAGGCGAAAAAAAAAGGAGAAGAAAGAGGAGAAGCGGTAAAAAAGACGGAACGGAGCTGGAGGAAACAGCGGTACAATGTAACGGGCAGAATGCGGAGGAATAAAACGAGTCGGAAGCTGAATACAAACTACGGTTGAACGCCATTTATCTGAATGAAATTTTAACTCAACCTTCCGGTGAACTTTTATTATCGCTACTTTTATGCGAGTTTGATTAAGCTGTGGTTATACGCTCGTGAAGTTTTGTCCGATTTGTCCGAGCAAATCTGCCGAAATCGGTCACAAAACTTGGGACAAAAATCCCTTTCACTGTGATTGAATGTTGAACATGCTGTGGTTGAATGCAACCTTTTTTGTTACATAAAAATCTTCAAGTGATATTGTTATAAAATATGGATTACAGAAGAATTATACCTACATTGAAATATACGAACAGGAAGCACCGATAACAGTTCCAGTGAAAATAGACATGCATAGTCAGACAATAATATGCATACATGGCACATCAATTATTACCATAACATTTCCCATAAAATACGAGATAAAATAATGTAACCCTAAACCTGTCACACTAGTTCTCTTTCACATGAAAGTTTCAAACGATTCTCAGCTTTGTAACGTCTAAAACGGAAAGTTACGGTTGTTACAGTAACAAACGTGTTAATACAAAATGGTCAATACAAGTGAATGAGTGAAGTAACTTGGTATACCAGTAACACTCCAGTGTTCATCTTCTCTTTCACAGCAAATCAAAGACGGCCAAAGAAGAAAACGAGTAGACATTGCCAGGCTAGGAAAAAGAGACAAAGTGTCGCGAGTAAGAGAGACGCCAAAAACACAGAGAGTCCAGAGGAAGAAGCATAAAAAAAAGGAGGAAAAGGGACCAGAAAAAGATCCCTGGTATTATGTGGTCGGGGCCCCTGCTTCATCGAAACACGAGCGGGCAAACAACAGGCTGGGTCCCGCGTGTATCCGCCATTGTTTGGCCCATGTGAGGAGGCATGCGGCCATGTTTCCCCACGTATACCGGGCGACCGGATAAAAAGAGGACGGCGGAAGGGGAGCAGAAGGTGTACGCGAGGTCGACCTGCAGGAAAGTGGGGACTGAGGAAGGGTGGAGACGAGTAGGCCCTGCTAAGTCCCTTGGGTCCCTTCGACCGACGTATAGTTACTAGCTTACGTATACTCGACGCAGTTTTTTCGAACTTCGCTATGGGAATTCATGAAATTTGTCATTTCTTTTTAGGCATTGAAATGCGGGTAATTTGGGCTATATACAATGACCAACGAGAATAACATATTGAGCAACTTTCTTTTGTTTAAGTTGCAATTTGCTATGCTTTAGTGTGAGATAAGGGATGAAATATGGTATCCGAAATGTGGAATACTAACTGTGGATATTTGTAATGTCCACTCGAAGGATACCTAAAATGAAGAATATCTGAAATATTCGAAGCATGATATAGTAAAAGTGGTTTCTAAATAACTGATGCATTAAGAACGTAAAAAGAAATGAAATGGATTAGCCAAAAAGGATGAGTCAGAAATTCCATAAGCATAGGAACACGTGCGAGTCCCCATTGCAAAATTGCAGATGTAAATTTCCTCATTAGCATACATCCGTGTTCAAAGTTCTGCACTTTAGCGTACAACACGTTCACATCGATGGAACGGTGTGCACGTAAATTCGTGATCGTGCAAGAATATACGTGTGACTGTCTTAGCATTAATTATTGAGCATCGATAGGCACGCTCGGCGTGCACGCGTTCTCCAGCACGTGCGTAAATTTACGCTTATGCCTGTATTGATTTTTATATTAATTATCAGCCACGAGACACGGTAGATCCTTCGAGGCTGCGAATGTAAACACCGTAAATAATGGTATGCGGAGATGAGTATGGCGATAGGGAAGGAGAGAAACATTTCGAGTGCTTATATCTCCTCTCGGACCAATTCAAATCGCATGCGCCGATGCATCGTTCGATACTTTTAATCGAACTTCATATTCGCGTATCGTGAAATTATACCCAGAAAACGGCGGCAATTTTAATATTCATTATTCCCCAAGCAATTAACCGTCCCACGCTCGAAAATGATCTCGGTGGTTCACGCGTGCACGTAAATTAACGTATTTCATTTTTCCTCGAGCAAACACACGTGCACCCATAATCACGCGTACTCGCGTGTGCATAAATACGCTCGCGGATATATTCCTATAAATTGACACGTACTCATGCACACCGAGTCTAAACCACACGTTGCCAGCCAGCGTGTGTATGGGAAGAAACTGGTTCGGCTTGCCAGTTAATTATAACCCATAACGATCGGTCCATCAAATCTGATCACATGTACGGCGAAAATCCTCGAGACCCGCTGGGTGTATGGGTTACCAACACCGACCACCGTGGATACCATAACGTTATCCACTGACTTGGCAATGCCACGGCTAAATGAAGCTTTTACGCAGGCCGTTGGATCGAGTTTGTTATGGGATCAACACTTTCATCGCGGCGTGCCGCGTTAGGCATACGCTACAAGGCTAACCATCTTTCTGTATAATCGTTTCTCGAATGTAGACCTGATGTTTCGATCGCTTTATTACGTTTCTTTGTCTCCATTACTTTATTTTATGAGTCTGTCTTATTCAGACTCCACGTATCCTTTTCGAGTATTCAATATTTCAACAATTCAAACTCTAAACTCTAAATTAGACTCTAAAGTCTTCAGATTCTTTAGAGGGTGAACTCTTCAGTCTGAAGGAATTGAAATTTTATGATTCGAATCATTTTTGGTGCAGTTAAGTTAAAAAGGAATCTTAACGTTTCTTAGGATAAGACTTCTAAAAGTGTTAAGTTTGTAACGTGGATCATCGATATCGCGGGTCATAAAGTACGATTTCTGATCATCGGTTTTCTTTTTATTAAATTCCCTAAGTTCCCGCGAATGTAAGAACATAAAAGCTTAAGTGTGAACTGTGAACCGGTTCGTGAACAGAAGTTCGGGGAAGCCGTAAGGATCTCGTGCTTCCTGTTTTCCCACAGCCAGGTTTTCTCGTAACGAGGATCACGGCACGGCGATGCAACGATCCACCGTGATTGCGATCCTAAAAACGGTATCCTGTTCTACTCCAACGATTTTACGATTGCCAGCGCGGCTAGCTTCAATTAAGAACCACCTGGCGGGTCGAAGGATTCCATGGAAACGATTTTAGAAATGGCCAGATACGCCGGCGTCTTCGTGACGTTGCCAGCCTTTAGATCAACTGAAAGCAAATTTAATACCGTACGTAGGTTAAAACTTTACTTTGACCCGTGTTTTAGATATCTCTTCGACTAGATATTCCATATTCAAGGATTCCATATTTCAGGTATGGTAAGGTTCGAGTATTTCATATTTTGGGTCTTGTAACAAAGGGTACTTGGGTTTGGGGTATTTTGGGTATTCCATGCTTTGGGTGATGTTTTGGGTGGTCAAGATTTAAGTATCCCTCATTTTGGGTATTCTATCTTTGGAGAATTTTATGTCTTAGGTATTGCAATTTTTGAGTATTCTATAATTCGGGTATCCTACATTTCGGGCTCCCTAGATCCCAGGTACCCTATATTTCGAGTATTCAGTGTTTCACAAATTCCATATCTCAGGTACCCCAAATTTCGAGTATTCCAAGATGCGGGTATCCTACATTTTGGGTTTCCATATTCCAGATATCTTGCATTTCGGGTTCCCCAGATCCCAGGTCCTACACTTCAACTATTCTATATTTCAGGTATCCCAAATTTAGAATATTCCATGTATTGGATGCTCTACATTTGGGATTTCTCAGATCTCAGGTACCCCAAATTTCGGGTACCCTACATTTCCAGTTTCCCAGCTCCCAGATACCCTACATTTCAACTATTCCATACTTCACAAATTCCACATCTTGGGTAATTAAAATTTGGAATATTCCATGTTTCAGACATCTCATTCTTCCCAGATTCCAAGCATCCCAAATTTCGAATATTCAATATTTCATAAATTGCATATCTCGGGTCTCCAAAATTCGAGCATTCTACGTTTGGAATATGGAAGTTTGAAGAAACGGTGTAAACGGATCGTGCTCGTTTCCGCGAAAAGTCGTTGTTAATAAACGGCGAATCGGATAAAAAGATTACGTATGTAGGTGCCAGGAAAGGAATGGATCGCGAGGCGTGTAGAGGCGGGAAAAAAGGAATCGCGCGTGTCCGTCAGAACGAATAAGTCCGTTTAAGGGTTAATCTGCGAACCGATCGAAGGAATTACGTTGCAGCCTGTCCAGCCAACGGCTGGCCACACGGTATCGAAGAAAAAGCGGTAAGTGAATCGTAGGACCGTGATTTACGATCGGTCGGATCGGTTCATCTGAGCCATTCGTTGATTTACATTCTATCGCACGGTTCGTTCGCGAATCGTCAGAATTCGACATCTGCCAACGATTCGTGACGCTGAATCGTTTAAGACCCATCTGCCGACTAGATGATCCCCCTGTGGAAATTGTACGGGACACCACAATGCTCCCGGAACGTCACCTTGGATGCAGAACAAAATGGTACCCGCGATGTCGAATACTTGTTAAATTAGAGTTACTTGTTAAATTAGAGCATTTTAATTGGTTGCAACGAGATACGGTCAAGGTTTCGAGTAATTAAGTTTGTAGTTTAATTAACCGTTGATTAACACTTGATGTTTAATTCATAACTAGGTTTCTTTTCATTAAGGTTGTAATTGCTTGTAATTGCTTGTTGATGGATGTTGTAGTCAAGGATCGAATTTAATTTTCAATTCAAACATGTAAAACGAAAGATTAAAAGTTTACTTTGATGGAGCGGGTTCCTAATTAGCGATTAATTGTCAATCATTAGTTGTAATTTATTCCGATAGAGAATCAAGATCTTATCTTTCATTCAATCGCGTACGAAGATTAAAATTTATTGCTTAATCGAATCAACGGTTCAGTGAAAATGATTTTTAATCACTGATTGCAATTTTCTAAACTAGTAAGCACGGCTTAATTTCTAATTCAAATGAAGGCTACTCGTGCAACGTTTACCTGTACAAATCTCTGGAAGTCCATAATTGATCAAAATTCTCGAAAGACTTTTTAGAGACTTTTTCAAATTATCTAAAATTCATGATCGACGGAAAAATATTCTACTTTTTATACAACCAGAATCCTCAAATACTCTAACATTGAAATAGCACAAATCCAATGTCAAAGTTTTATGCAGCTCCACAAACGTCATAAATTACATCATTATTGTCACCATTTACCAAGATAATTTATAGCTTTCTCATTGTTACGCCGCGTCCAGAAGCAGAAAGATTTGCTCGGAAGATTCAAAAATCTGTCGGGGTAGCCATGAAAAGGGAGGAGATCCGTCCAACGCTAACGCGTGTGTACACAGACCGAAATTTGATTTTGTTGTCGCCTTACAATACTCAATTATCCCCTTGGTGGCAGGGTTGGAACATCTGTCGTGACACACCCCTCGGCTACACCGCCATAGCTAACTTGTTTCCCCATTAGACGATGAACGTACGCGAATTCATGAACGCTAGATGCGGTGGGATGAACCGAGCTTAGGGTGAACGTCGATAATATCGCTTATCGACTGTTCTTCTGTTCTTCAGGGGTGGATTCCCGTAATGGAGACGGATGAAACTCTGCATTGCGAGGGATGCAGGGAGTTCACATATTTTTGCAATTTATTCTGCAATTTTTAGGATGGAATGGAATTCTTAGTATTTGTGGAATTGTGTATTTCAGAATTTAGGTTTCTGGTACAAGTGCTTTAGGGTTGAAACTAGTACTGGTGAGGGAACATCTAATTAATTAATTTTGGAATTTGCAAGTAGTCCAGTTTCCAAATTTGGGGATTTCTAAATCTTAATATTCCCAAATTCTCAACCTCAAATTCTCAACCCCTAAATTCTCAAATCCTCCATTACCAAATTCCCAATTCCCAAATTTCCCAACTCCCAAGTACCAAATTCCAAAGTCCAAAAATTCCCATTCTCTCAACTTCCTCATCGCTAAAATTCAATACCAACCCATAGAACGAGTAATAAGAAATACGTCTGAAATAATTAAACGCTAATCAATACTCCAGGGACTATTTTACAAGAAAGATCGCGCGATGTCGTTCGAGTTTAATGGCGCGACTGACCGGCTGATTTCATCGACGATTTAAGGAGCTCTTTCACGCACTTCCGCCACCTCTAATCAAGCGGCGGTTGTTGATTGTGAGCCGTGTTATTACGCGAAACAGCCAGCCTGGTCGGGAACGATCCGGCGATAAAAACACGGTCGAGATTGGCCGTGGTGCATTAGCGTGCAGTTGCACACACGTGTTGAACGATCGTACGCACGTGCACGCTTAGATGCAGTCTGGTTGCATCGAGCAGCGGCTAAGGGGCTTATCGATTGCGCTGCTGGCACCTTCGACCAGCCTTTCTTACGCCTCTTTCTACGCTGATTACGATCCACCGTGGATTTTATCGCAACGACAAGCGGTTCCCGATGAAATGGTTCGAGTTCTACAAGTTCGATCGCGATCTCTTCGACCGAGGGAAATGGAGAACGTCTATGGTTATCGAACGGTGGGCTCCAAGTGGAACGCGAAGATTAAGGAGATGGTGATTGTCGATACGAATACACGCTGCCGATGTGGTATTAGAAAAATTTTCAGACAAAATTCTGGGGTTTGCGATAAAAAACGTCGTGTGTATAATCGGTGTACGTTCCAGATAACCTCTGAATTTATTATGGAAGATGAAGTACAAATTTTATTTTGATTAACCCTCATACAATTTATTTGTTAGGTACGTCAGACCGTCAATATTTCGGCAATTCTGTATTCAGCAATCCTTAACTACACGAATTGGACTTAACCCCCAGATTGAAGCGTATTATTAATACGAGTAAGATTTATCATGTTTGCACTGTGACTGAGAGATAGGAAAATACTTCAATGCTACAGAACGTGAAATAAACAGAACGATATCGAACTTCTCCCTGAGGTAAAGGGTTGCTAACAATGTATCGAAGTGTCAGGACATATCTTTTTTCGAAGAATGTATTATGTAGGAAGTTTCAACGATCGATTAGCGACAATAGCATAAAGAAACATCTCTAATAATGCAGAAAGTAGCTCGTTTCTTTCGCCCTTTTCCTCGACGCCCACATGTAACGATTGCAGGTCTTGTTCCAGCGAGTGGTTTGGCTTTCTTCGAGTTTCCTCGGATGACGTGACCGAACCCCATTACCCTGTTCTCGGCTTCCCGCCGCGTCGTTCAACCACGCGATCCCTCTGTCACCTAATAACGCTCCTCCTAATCGGCTGATAAGAGGACACGCGAGTGTCGTTGCATAAATAAAGCCAAGATCTTGCGAGGCAGTTCAAACACGCAGACGCCTCTTCTACATAAACTTACGGAACCGACAAACGGGTTGCAATTAACCCTACAGTCGTGGCTAATCGATTCTTCCCTCAAAAATCGGACCCAATCTCTTTGAACCCATGATTTGTTCAATTACTGCGATTTTCTGACAGTTGCACAGTTAGTTAATTATTGCTACAACATGAAGACAACTAAAGAAAGTTAAAATGTTAAGCATATTTTGCCTTAAGCTCGATTGTACAGATCAGAGTTACCCAAAATTCAATTGGAGTGAAAACATGTGGTCTAACGTGTGGATTTCAAGTGTCACGAGTGTGACACACAGGGCAAATGTACACTTATCAATTGTTCAAACTATAATTGGTGTACAATAACTCGAGTCTGAAATTTGTGTAAGTACGATTTAAGTCACATTCACGTCATAAGGGGTTGATCAAAGTCTCCAGCAATTTGTCCGATAAAAGAAGAAGGCTACCGGGTTTCAATCAACGTCAGTTCGCAGAGCGAATTTCCCGCTTCCATTTTCCCCGTTGAAAGCGTCGATGATAAAAAGAGAGGAAAGATCCGAGCTTTCCAAATTCGAAAGAGAGTAATGTCGGCTGGGTGACTCGGCAACAACGAGAGCACGAGCTGCTCTCTTCTACCTGAAGCTTCTAAACGAGCCAGGAGGGGAAGGTGATGCATCGTGGGGCGTGACTGGCCGGCCAAAGAGGATTTCGTAGCCAGGATTGTGTTTTGACGTGTTTTGACAAACGGGCGCCATTATACCGCCACCGAGCCCAAAGGCGCTTTGAGTGCTACCCGACCAACCGAGCGACCTAGGTGGCCGTGTTCGAGCAAACCAGCCTGCACTCCGAACGATCCTACGAAACAATTACACCTCCGGAAGCCTCTACTTTCTGCTACAACGAACAACCATTTTTCTCCACGGTTGCCAACCGTCCATTCTCTGGATATTGCTCTTTCTTTCCGCTTCTCTTGTCTTTGCTGAAGTGCGATACGGGACTGCGAATCATGCTTTACATTTGGATTGAGGTCTTCATCGAATGTTCATCAAATGAAGAGAAAGTTGCTTTGAAAAGGCGTATCATGTTACATTCACTGTATGGACCACAGAGTACTTTTGCACATGGTAACTCATTCTCAGATGTGGATCTTTCTACTTCTCTTGTCTTTGGTATGCTTGTTGTGGAGTTGTGAACAGCACTGTAGATTTTGTTCGGAGTCTTCAAATTTCAAAATGAAACTAGTGTACATAGGTTGTATTATACTGTAATTGTATAAAAATTATTATAGTCAAGGGTATATTCAGGATGAAGAAAACTTAGCCTGAACATTGTAGGGGTTATGAAAGTGTGGTGTCAAGTTAAAAAATTGTAAATATTGTAAAGAAGTCTTTGTACGAATAAAAAAGAAAGTATTCAAAGACGTGTTAAGAATGATCTTTCTAATACCGTAGATAAGAAAAGGTGATACACCTGATGCAAATGATGTCCCATAAATACGGCTCTATACTGTTTATGTTCTATTGTGTGTGATTTTTATGGAACGTTTTACAAAGGTACACCGTGGTGTGACAATACATTGTTCAGGGACCTGAGACTATATTGAGCAATACTACTTGTTCCTCTACAAGTATAACGAAAAGCATAAAGGTCTCGATTGAATAATTTGAAGAACTAAATTCAATTAACAAGGTTATCAATGATCGTGTACAGAGAAAAGATATAGTAGGGGAATAAAAAATACGAGCGAAGAGTTGGAAAGAATGTAAATGAAGAGATAAAAGCTTGGCAATTACTCGATTTCGATCGAAACGCGTCGATTTACAAGTCTTGTACAAATGACACCGTATAAAACAAGCGGAACAAAGAATGCGGGCAAAGAGAGCGGGATGTAAATCGAGTGATAAAGTTAACCCGCAAATTAAAGCGTTACCGTTGGCGTTACAGTTTCAGATGGCACCGCGCTAGTCGCTAATTAATATTAATGCAGCGCGGTCGCCAGAGAATTCAATTCCGCAGGCGCGATGAGATAAATCAGACGCTTATCGCCATCTCGGTATTCCCAATTAATTACACAAAAGATTGCGATCTTCCAATCGCGAAATAAAGTCGGAGACCGAGCGAGTCATGCGGGTAATAAAATTATAAGCGAAGAAATTAAACGGAAAAAGTGAGTCGTGTCGATTGATGACACGAGTCATCTCCGTAAGTGCACGTATCGTTAATATGCATGTACATGTATCGATCGGAGAAAAAAAGACATAAGAACTAACGAGACGATTAATTTGCATATTTTAATTAGTGATTTGATAAAATTGTTTTGTTCGAAACGAAACGACGAATGCGACGACAGAGTGGTAAAAAGTTCAACTCCTGCAGATAGGACTCATGTAATAATTTAATGTTTCCTGTTCGAAAAACCTGTCATGGGAAAATTCTTTTGGAACCATTCCACGTGAAAACGCGTTTTCGAAACGCCTCCGTTGAAATGCTCCACCCCCTGATTCCACGGACCGGAACAACGGATGATCTTACGAATCTGTAAACTACCGACAAACATTGTGTTTGCCAGGCCGTTCGGGCGGGGTAACCCATGAAAATTATACGGGGTGAACCGCCACGATGGCCATCTCTTAATATCCGCCGCAACACCGCCGACGGGATTAGCTTCCTTCTTTTTTTATCTATTTGGTATTTTAGGGAAGAGGGTTCCTACAGGGATCTTTGAGGGTTCTTCTGTTTTGGTCACAATCGTGTATATAGTAAATTGAAAGAAATTAAAGGGTTAACATTATCGATCAATCCATAAATATCTCCTATTCAAAAAATTTATTTCAATTGTAGTTATAAAAAGAATATTTTTTCATGTTGATTGTCCTTATGAAAGTTATTTATGTCTGTTAAAGATTTCATATTTTTTTACACCCCTACAGTAACTGTTAATTATTAATACACACGAAATTGATTAAGGTGTTGATTAATTATTGACGAATCACTTCAGAGTTCTTTGTGGTTTGTACAGTACGTTTTCATGAAACATAGAGTTTCATATGTAACATTTTCTGTAGGCAACGTAGGATTTGCACGTACTTTGCTATGAATAAAATATGAGCAATCTAGTTAGGATAATTGGTAACGATGACGGTACTAAATGAAGAGATATAAAAAATGAAAGAATTGTAGGGTATTTTCCTGTTATCGCCCTTCGTGATGCAGAGAAGGGAAGAAAAACACAGCTGGCTGTTTCTCACCGCTCGTATCCGTGCATTTTGTTCTGCGCTCGTGGCTCTTGTTGGTGCTGCCCTCTACTCGGAGGTGCCTGCATTAAGAACCTCTATAGTTCTTTCATTCTTGAACGACCGACTTCGATATCAAAGATCATTTTTATAAAATAAATACTATGCTATTCGATCACTGAAATATTAAATAAATGGTTATTTCGTTAAATGAAAATTCAGGACGAACCTTTCTTGGCTGCACATTTTAAATTTTATTTATAGATGTCTATCTCGAGGTATGTATCATAAAATGTTGGTGCCGAAGTCCAAATTTTGTGTAAAAATATATTTGTACCCTGGAAATTCTGATAATCACATTTGGTGTTAAGAATATTAATAAAGTGTAGTCATTTTATAAAATTTTATGCGACAAGCAGATACCATAAGTGTCCGCGGTACTTTTATCTTATCACATTGTATCAAACTTGTCACGTTTCGAGATGGCTTCTTATTGTCAGTAATTATTGACCAGCCACGTTTTACTACATTATACTTACGATAATGTCCACGTTGTCATTATTTATCAAACTTTACGATTCAAGTTCATCTGCCAGAAGTGGCATTTTGGGTTACTTCACGTCCCCAAATTGTGTCAGATTATACGTTTGGAAGTCGGTCATTTGCCACGTAACGACTTAAAAATAATTTATCCGCGAAATGGTGGCAAAATATTGCGAAACGACAGTTACACGTTCGAGGCAGCACCGAAATTTGATTTCATTAAAAATGCAAACTTTCGGCGGGGAAGATGACGGATTACCCGCGGATGTAATATTACGAGAAAACCGTGAAGATAACGAAGCATGATGGCATTGCACTCTTTGAAAATCGTCTGTTCTCAGGCTAATTACGAGCACAGCGAAACGGAGCCGAATATTTACGAGTGGCAAGCGGTTGGTAGTAAACATTCAACGAACGAAAGCAGCTCCTTAATTTCCCTTAACGACCGGCCCAGCTCGACCATTACAACGGTCAGCACCGCGTAATTACGAAGTCACGGAAACGTAAAGGCTCCCTATCAAACGCCTCGCGGTTTAATCACCTCCATATTGAGGCTCGATCTCGTATGCAAAAAACGAAAAAATAAAATAACAGCCGGCTACCGGTCTTTCGAAGAGTCTGCATGCTGCTCTCGCCGACCACCGGGTCCTCTCGGTGCCGACTTTCCTAATCACGCTTGCAAAACCTACTCTGCTCGATGCTAATGCGTCCAAACACAAACAGACACCTCCACGCTGCTTGCCAGGGCGGAACCGAACGATCTTTTGATCATTAGAAGTGTAAATTGCATATGCGATAATGAATACATGAACCTTTGGCGATAGGCATACAATGTAAGCGACTTTTTATGGGTATTTTAGTCACTCTATCTGGGGATTTGGGAATTTGGCTAATTTTTGGATTGGTTTCAGGATTTGAACATGTAGGAATTTGGGGTTTGATCATTTGAACATGTAGGAATTTGGGAATTGATAATTTGGGGTGTTAGGAACTTGGGGGTTTTACTATTTGGGGTTTCTGAAATTTGCAGATTTATTAATTTGGGCCTTTAGGAATTTGAGAATGTCGGAATTGGGGGATTTGAAAATTTGGAAATGTGGAATTTGAGGGTCTGATAATTTGGGGTTTTAGGAACTCGGGGGTTTAACAATTTGGGGTTTCTGAAATTTGCAGATTTGGTAATTTGGGCATTTGGGAATTTGAGAATATGGAAATTAGGCAATTTGAAAATTTGAGAACATAAAAATTTAAGGTTTGACAATTTCAGCTTTTGGGATTTTGGGAATATGGGAATTTGGGATTTGACGATATGGACATGTGGAAATATGTAAACTTGAACACGTAATTTTGAGACAAGGGAGTTTGTGACTTCAAACTTGAAAATATAAAAATTTAGAAATGTTGAAATTAGTAGAATGCTTCACTTCCCACAATTACCCATCATTCTACAAGAAAGACTTCATTACCACATTTAAAACGATATTAAAGAATGCGATATCCTAATGGTGTTTACAAGTGGAGAAAGAGAATTTATTTTCAGAGGATGTGGTCGAAGCCTGCAGGATATCGTGAATGGTCAATGTCGGCGGATCAAGGAAAGCATGTCAGGGTATCGCCAGATAAGAATCGATAGACCCAGCTGAAGAGAATAAAAGGCAAGCACAACCGTGTGCCACCAATAACTGTCAAACAGTGATCCTCCCCAAAAAAACAACGTCTACAAAAAAACTTCTCAAGGTTTCCATTAAACAAAATTGTCAACCGTATCTCGTTTAATCCTCGATCGTAGAAAATTGGTTAAATCGTGTTGCAGTGAAAAGTTAGGGTTTATTTACACGCTGGTAAAGCGGTCACATCAATAGTAGGATCTTTGGATCCAGGTATACAATGCGCCATTCCTCCCTCTTTTTTTTGCCTTGCTAGTCGAATAGATCTTTTGAAAGGTCCGCACTTAATAGACCTAAGGGACTCGGAGACTTGTTTGGACGTTTGTGGTATAAACAGAGCGACACCTGGTGATCTATGCACTCGCTTTGCTGGGATGAAACGAGCCGAAACGCGAAAGTCGAAGAGCTTTCGGCATTCAGGGTGGCCCTGACTTCACAATACCCTCGGATGTCGCGCGACAAGGACGTGGAAAAGTCGACTCTTCGATGACTGGAATCGATGGATCGAAGTAATCTCTCCTTAGGATGCGCTCGAATTTGTTACGTCCGACCAAATGGATTATACGGTTATTGTGTACTTTCTGCTACGGATTTAAGTTATCAAAGTTTTAGATTATTTAGCTGTAGGTTTCTAAATGTGCAAGTTTAGTAGGTCTGCAATTCTGAAATTTGTAAATTTCTGAATTGTGAAGTTTTTGTGTCAAATTTCCAGTCACAAGCTTTTAAATTCCCAAATTCTTGAATTATCAAATTTTTAAATACCTGCAATCCTAAACATTGAAGCTGTCAAATTCCTGGATCTTCACATTTATAAATATTCGAAGTTCCAAGTCTTCAGTATTGAATAATATCCCCAAAATTCCACGTCCCCAAAGTCCCACATCTCCAAATTCTCACATCCTCAAAATCCCACATCTCCAAAGTCCTACATCTTCAAAGTCGCACATCCCCAAATTCACATACCCCGAAAATTCCACATCTCTAAAATCCCACATCCTCAAAATCCCACATTCCCAAAGTTCTAATCCTCTAAATCCACAGGTACTTAAATCCCCAAATTTCCAAACTCTCAATTCCCCAAATTCCTAAATTTCCAAATCCCCAAATTACTTAAATTCCCAAGCGCAAAAATTCGAAATGTCCCTAGATCTCCAGCACCATCGAGCACGCACTCTGCACGGGGATGGCCGAAAGCTCTTCGGGCACACTCGCCGTCCATCACTGTTTTACCATATTACCCATCCGAAAGAACGAGAGGATTTCGCAAGGGAGCATTCGAGATCGTGTCCGTTGCTAAAGTCCGTTGGTAAAGTAAGCTATTAAATTTGTTCAAATAAAGCCGCCGCGGATGAATGTGATCGCCAATTAGGCAAGCGTGGCCGGCGTTCATGTAGACGAGATTATTCGATCCACGGTGAAATCGGTAAGAACGAGCGTATGTAAGGAGGACGCGTCCGCTCAGAAAAGGAGATGCCTCGTTCGCGTTGCATTCCGTTCTTCCTTTTTCGGTTTCGTGCACGACCACGATTTTTCCTTGCCGCGGCTCTTTTTTCTTCGGCTAAGCTGCCGCACAATTGGGAGCGCTTTATATATACATATTGCGTGTCCCGCATAATATTAAGAACGTAACACGTTTTATGGCACACGGCCACCCAGGATGTATTTCTCGAACCCCATTATGTCCACCTTTCTGTCACGAGCCTAACACGTTCTTGATTACTAGCAAGAACTCCTATTGATGATTCTATATGATCGAGCGTGACCGTCTCATAAATTAACAACCACACTCGATTAATTGAGCTAATATGGCTGTTCGATGCTTTATAAGAAGCTGGTTTGCTTTCTAAATGGTCGAGAATTAATGGATATTGCGTCGCACGATTGCTGCATCAATTAATATTTAAATATTCAGCCAATTCGAGATATTGTCTGTATTATACTTGTTTAATACTTGAGGTAATTTACAGCAGGAAATATATTGATTACCATAGACCTGATTGATTATTAAGACTATATGGTACTGACGACAATTAGTCCATTTGGATGCATAGGTATAATCGAACTAAATTTTGATCAAGAATATATTCGAATGGTATAATCTGATATCAGATTATTGTGGTAAAGGCTACATTGTGTCAGCAGGGTTAGGTTATTCCCCGAAGGAATAAAGGCGGCGAATTTTTTTCATCTTTTCGTGCAACATACAAGCTACATGGCAGTGATGTGCGTGGATCCGCACGACTTGATCGCCATTTATGGCTTTCCCAGGACAAGATCCTGAGGACCGCTGTGAATCGAAATGGAGGACCTCCTACGGTTACATCCGACAGTCTTACCGCTGACTGTCTCTCCCTGTCCTTCTCCGTCGTTCGTTCTCTTCGGCGGTCGTATATCGATCGCTCGAAGATTGTCAACGCCATTCGTGACACGTGAAAACCTTGAGAAACGTCGAACCTCGGTGTACCTTAATCCCGACACCGTGGCGAACGCGTTGGGTGGTCGCCACAGCGGACACAACGATGTTAAAGTGAATAGATAAAAGTGTAATTCTAGGCGTGTATGTGTACACGAGCGTTTCTGTTACACGTATCTTTCGAGGGGACCGAACAGTCACTTTGTGGAGTAGCCGGTATGACTGTGTCGTTTCGAAGAAATTTAGTGCTCTTTACGTTGAAAGTCGTTGGTCTTTCATATTCTTCCTGTTACCTTGTATCTTCACTCCAAACGATTGCTTTTTCATACGGAGGTAATAACGATTTTATCCCGTGGAATGCGGTGGTGGACTTACTCCATAAGGAGTCAGATATATCCTTTTAAAACACCAAATAAAAAGCAGATCTTTTTTCACTGTCTGTAAGTTACGTGATATAATTATAAAGTAGAAAATAATCGAGGTAAAATTTTATTACAAGGGACATCAGCAATCCTATTAGGGACAATTTGATTTACATTCAATTTGAAAAAAGGGGACACCAAAGGGGATGTAAAAGCTGAAGTGAAAAGTGTAACGAAAAGTAACCAACTTTCCCTGTTTCAGGACATCGGTGAAAAGAAGGGGTGTAGGGTGGTAAGTCAGCGACAAAGGGGCAACAATTACTTTATTTTGACTTTGCGGCCAGCTTTTGGATCTTTGAACCGTCCCGCACCCCTTTGTCCCTCGGTCAACCATGTCGGACGTGAAAAAAGGAGATCCTGCGGCGCGTTTACCTGTTTTCTACCTGTCAACCGCGCGCCGGAAGACCAGGATCTCCCGTATCGCGACAAATGGTCTTAGACGCCTGACTCTTTACGGTCGTGCCGAATTCTATACTCGAATTCTACCTAGCCAGAACTCGAGTCATCCAGAGTTACGAAAACCCCTTGGAATCTCGGCTCCTTCCTTTTGGATCACGTCCCCAAATAAACCGTTCAGGGTAGATTTACGATACGTCTTGAATTTTCGAGCGTAATCACGGTAGTGAACGCTCCCGCTATATTGCCGTCGACTGGAGTATTGGGTAGCATACGTGGAACTTGTGAAGGTAGCAATTTAATGTCTACTGTTCTTGTATTTTGAAAACGGTCGTTGAACGATAATGTATTGCTATTATAAAATATGTTACTGTGTAATGTTATTGTTTAATAACAGTTGCTATAATGTATGTTATTGAACAACAGTTATTGAATGTTATAGAACATGTTAATGATCAAATGATATATAGTATTGCATTATATAATAACATCACAAAAATGATAATCAATACAAAGAAGTGTCCAGAATATCTAAGACCGTGTATTTGAAGTTGTCCAAGATGGACGTATTATCAGACAGGATGAAGATAACGAATCGATGTATTTTATCTGGGTTTCTGTAATTTGGTTCGATTCTTTCTGGTGGCAAGTCGCGTTTGAATAGAACGAAACGACCGAAATTTCCGCGTCGAATTCGTGGCAGCGTGAACGTGAAACTAGCGATTCAAAGGGTCGTTTCAAATGGAAATTCGTGAAGCCGATACCGAGTCGATTTTCACGGTTTTCACGCGACCGAAATCCCGTAATTCGTGGAAAAACGAGGCATGCAGCGACGCTGAAAAATCGCCTCGACCGTCTACTTTGCAATTGAATGCTCCAATTTCGACCTAACTCTCGTCCTCTGCGATGCCAAACAATCGATGCGATGAAGATTTATAACTCAAAACTATTCCCGGAAAGAAGTCTACTTTCTCGCAACAACGAATAATCAAATCGAAGTTAAATAAAAGCGATGATTCGTAAAAATCTGTAAAAAAATTATACTCCCATTGAAATTATGAATGGTTCTGTTTTGCACTTGAATGAACCAATTTCGGTTCTAGAAAGCGATCCGATCTGTATTGTACTGATATTTTCTCATCTCCTTTGAGATGGATTTTCCGCGGTGACAATCTCGTTGACTTTTTGTCACGATTCTTTCATTGTGACTCGAGGACCTTAAGCTTCCGTACACAATGCAATTATGCGGGTCTACCGTTTCGTAAGAGCTCGGGACCTCGTTATGCTAAACGAGCCGTTTAAAAGTCCTCTCTTGCGATTCGATCGATCCATCCTCGGAAAACACGCTGCTTTTGTGTTTCGGAAACCGCACGGAAAAGGGTGCTTTTTAGAAAATAGCTTCACGATCGAATGATAATTTGATACGAGCATTTTACTAAACTTGGATAGTTATGTTCTTCTATTTTGTTATTTTACTGTTCTAACACTTTTGCTGAAGTGCAGATGCTTGATCTGAAGCATGAGCAGATAGACAAACACATATGATCTTAAATATACAATATAAGATGAAAACAGGAAGTTGAGAATTAATATGCAGTATCTGATGATAAATGGAAGAATAAGCAAAATTAAACGATGTATCCTCAATAATTATTACCATAAATATGTCACATTCAACCGCCATTTGCATCGTATAAATTATCGTACTGTCATTCATATTATTAATAACATAACAAACCCACTTATTTCCACTGTGAGTCAACCTGTTAATTAAATTTGCAAATAAAATATGAAACAGATGACGCTGTCGTCCATCGACGATGGCGTTCTCAGCACCTCAATCATGAAAATTCTTGCAAATATCAACGAACAGTTACAAAATGTATAAAACCATAGGTATTTCGTTGGAAAGAATGAAAGCATGCTCGCATCGAGGAGTTAGCAAAGCTTGCTAGGCAAAAGGAAGAAGAAACGTCGACGTGGATGGCACGTAACCTAATTGACACTTTACTTCCTTAGAATTATTTCTAGAATCATTTTATACGAGTTGTTGAAGGAGGTAACGGTTTGCGAATGTTCCATTACAGGAACCGAAACGAGCACACTGCCCGTGTACTTTCACCCCGATTTCCAACAGTATCGGTAATCAGGAGGACAATTGTTATCAATCGTCGATCAGAAAGCCGACCGAGTTCTGCGATCTGAGAAAGTGCAAGTATGCTAAATCACAAGTGGAGAATGAGATTTGCACCACTCAGAGATTGCTCGAGAAGATACAGCACCTGAAGAAAAGCATCCAGGACTTGGAAACTACTCAGCAATATGTCAAATCGGTAAAATTTTATTTTCTAATTTCGTTGAATTCGATTTTTAACCTCTGAAGTGTTTGTGCAATCTTGTATTTTTTGTAACAAAGGAAATGTTAAGGGACATTCACATTCATCCACTAATAATGTAATACTTTGATAAAATTCTTTTTATAAATGTAATGTTTTCTTTACATATAAAAATAATGCAAATTTCTTTACGTATAAATTATCATAGCAACGATTGAAGTATGTCTTTTTAATATAATGTAGCAACAAAAGAGGAATGTCTCAAGTCAGACCGAAGATGCAGGAATAACGGAGTTGAACAACGCAAGAGAGATAGTGAACAACTGTATAACAGAGATGACAAAGTTGAAGTCATTTCTGGACGACGAAAATTGTTGGTGGAAGATCTTCAGGAAGCGAGAGTTCAATTGCTGTGAACAGAAATTGCCCCATCTTCACGGTTTCCTGGACGGGACGATGGTCACCCTGAAAATGCTCGAAGAAACCCTCGCCGTAAGAGAAAGCAATCATTAAAATGTATAAAAATTAAAGTTATTCCCATTTCAGCCGAAAGGATTTGCAACCTCGACACCGACAAAATCTCGATCGCTGGAGGATTTGAAGATCAAACATAATGATCACAATAAACATCATACGAAGAGTCCAGACATTTTTCCGGAAGATTTGAGCAGGATTAATCCTCGTGCAAGTTCTGAGTTTCATCGAAAGAGAGTGTACAGAGAATAAGATCAAAATTTCTGGATATTTATGTAGATTGTACGAGTTCATTCTCTTTCAGGAGCATTAATTCTTGTCAGAAAGAATGTCCTACATCCTGCAGGCGGGAAAGTCAGAACTATTCCGTTCCTGGAACGTCTAAGGAGTCATCGAAGAGCAAAAGGAATGAAAAAGAAGAACACGAAGAAGGGCACAGAAATAATCCTCACGGTAAATATCAATGAAAGAATAAGAGGAAATGATGCACAACTTTTATTTCTTAAGGTCACTCGCCAAAAAAGATGTGGTATACCAAGAGCTCCATAGATTTAGGGAACAAAGGAAAACCCAGACATACGTTCAGCAGCGAAAATGCGGCGAGAAAAAAGATCATTGCAGCTGATATCAGCACCTCCATGGAACTAATTAGGGTATTAACATAAATTATTGAGGGCCATTCGAGTAAACGTTCACAAAACTATAAATCATTTATTATATTGTTATTTATAAATTAAATTAATTGCGGTATTCAGAAATTTCGTAATAATTGGATGTTATTAAATTTCAATTAACAAGTTCATTCGAGTGATATTTATTCAGGATTCGCCATTCAGAAACATCGGGGTTTCGACGCAGAGTTTAGTGTCTTTGGTGGATGGAAGTTTCACGGTGCATCAGGAGGAAATGTTCGCACGAGAATTGAGATCGAAGAGCAGAAACAACTCGTAGGAATAAAAATAAAAGGTTGAGAAACGAAAGACAATCGTGTGTTTGAATGGCGCCACCCTTTTCAATCGAAAGAGACATTAGTGTTGACAGGAGAAATTTTAGTCTATCGTCGATTTTACTAAATGCAACATGCTACCGTTTCTATCAGATCGAATAATTGGATAAGTTACGTCGGAAAATCTCGAGAAGCTTTCGAGCTTTGAGGAGTATATGCAGAAAACTGAAATCGTTTAGGAAAAATGAGGTTAGGTTTCTCTAATAATTATTCGATGATTATGATCATTTCTTCGAATAATTTAGGAACAGTAGTTTGAATTTGAATTGTAATTTTTGAAGGAATACTTCAAGCATCGAGTCATCATAGTGGCAAGGTGTCCAGCAAATTCGATCGACGATAAATTGAAAATGGGAACCAAAACGATACTGATTTGTCGACAGCACGCGGTACTTCGACAGCCGCCTTCCAGTTCATCTTCGAGCACAAATTCAAATCACGATTACTACGAATTTTAAAAATAATTATAATCGAGGGATGAGTACACCGAGGGACAACGAGAACAATGACACGGGAATATCGAGAAGATGGCAGTCGTCGCAAACGGAGGCTACATTAATAAACCACAATACTCGTCAGTCTGGTACCATTCATGAATACGAAGGTGATCGATTAGGGACAACAGAAGTTTCGAAATCATGCGAAAAATCATGCACGAAGAACAAAAAGGTCAAATCCCCTACTAGGAGTGGCTGCTCACGATATTGCACTGGGATAAAACAAGACGTGGATAATGAAAGGTATTCTTTATTAATAAAATTAGGATAATTATTGATCGAGTTGATTATTGTTTCAGTTTTGAGACGGTGTGTACGTCGAGGAAGAGGAATAAATTGGGATACAGGATGAAGAGAAGCAAAAAGAAGTTGCAACAAATTTCTGACCAGGTGAAGGTAAGAAGTAAAAAGTAAACTACTACAAATACATCAAAAATCAAGATGATAAATGTTCGCTACCTTTGCAGAAGAGGACCAAACTGTCAGTGAAGAGAATTAAAAAAATGTACGAGAACCTGAACGCGAAAAGGGCAGCAGGATTCAACTGCGATCTCAAAAAATGCGAGAGTACGATATTAGATTGCAGCGCGAGCGAATGTGCAAAACCCAACATGTTGTTCAACACGTATCACAAGCTGAAAGACAAACTCGCGAGGGACAAGGAGGACACACGTCACACCATCTGCCATTCGAAATCGTCTCGTGTGGGTACAAAGAACGATCTCAAGGTGTTGAAAGAACAATCAACGGCGACGAACGTGGACGAAGAAACGAGCATGTAAACGATCACAAAAGAAAAACCATGTAACATTCACTTTTCCTTACATTCTGACGAAGTATCACTGTTCGGTGTTCACACTTTACGCTTCCATTTTGTCCATTTTACTTTATTTCATATTTGTATGCTGTTTGAATAAAACTATAGGTACTGAGATTTTTAGGGGTTGATGTGTTTTATGGTCATTTTTATTATTTCTCCAATTTTTTTAATTTTTGGATTGTCTACGTTACTAGTTGCCTTCTTAAAGAGTAAACAAAATGGCGCATACTCGGTATCCAATCACTCAAGACTGCATAAAGCATTTAGTCCCGCAAACGTCCTTGGGATCAAGTAATAAAGTCTCGAAAGTGGTTCAGATCGATCCGTGAAGATAAAAGCGTACGAGATCCGCGATAATTCGGATTCGCGGAATAAAAAAACGAAATAACCCGATGGAGATCGTTCGGTCGACGTGCTCCTTTAGTTACGTGGGCGCTAAGCAGCGATATATCACCGGTCGGTATTCCAGCAGGCAAATCGACTTTTATTGCTTTATAGCTGGTTGTAAGCTGGCCGTGACGAGCAACTCGGTTCCGCGGCGCGCGTGTAATCTGGATGTAAGGAGCTCGTTATTACGGCTGACCCATTCACGATCCGACTTCCTTTTAACGATGGAACCACCTCGTAATGGCCGATCCCAGTCACCGGCCGGATTAGCTGTCTCGCTAACGACCTTATCTTTCCTTTTATCCTCGATCTCCACGCCGCCATTATTCGTCGTTTCTAGTTTTTCGATGGAACTTTGGAAGATGACGCTTTCTCCGAGGACTAATCGATTATGCTAAAATGCGACCAATTTACGTTGATAGAGAGGTCAAAATGTCCAGGAAATTTAAAATGTTAATGATTGCTTCATAGGATACTGCTTTTAGAGGTAGTGCTATAATGCAAATTGACTTGGATTAACGCCACCGAATAAGCTGACACATTTGCATTGGTAATCGGAGACTTTAACTGTTAAGTGACGCGTGATTATTCAGATTTTCGTGTTACTGATATTGCACGTGTTGGACACGACAAATATTCTATTCTTTAATACATGGGTGTACACGTTTATTATAACTGACATGGCGACAGTAAACATCCTTTTTAGACAACTATATTATTACAGACATGGTACGGAGTATCGATCGATGTGGATGCTCGGTTAGCACCTTGCTACACGTTCTACCTGTAGAGATTCTTTGGACAGATCTATTCAGAGTTTGGAGAAATTGTTGATAAGTCACCCCATTGTTAATGAGTATAGTTTTAAAAATATGTCTCACATGTTCAGTGATGATAAGATATGAATCTAATGTGACTCATTGAAGACACATTTTCAAATCTACTTAAACACTATACTAGTTAATAATGCTTGAAAAGTAGTTAATAGACACACAATGATACTGAAAATGAAACTTAATATGTACACAATTATTGACCGTAACTGAACAGAAAGCTTAATATACAAACAATGAAGAGAAAGCTTCAACGTGCAATTAATGATCGTATCTGAAAAGAAAGTTATATAAACACAATCGTAACTGAAAAGAAGGTTTAATACAGACATTCAATAAGTAAAGGAATAAGCAACAAAGATGTAGGCGATTATACTGAATAAAATTTTTCCATGACCTCGCGTCAGCACAAGAATCACGTCATCGGTTATCCAACTGGTCGTTAGAGCCGGAGAACGGGTCACACGCTGGGTCCCGCTTCGATAAATCAAGAATGCCTAAACAACTCGTCAAAAATGGTGACGCGTGACCCGCACGACATGACAGGCGTCATGGACATCGCGTGTCGCGCCGCGTCGTTCTAATACTATTCGGCTCCATGTATTATTCAATCGGCCAATAAGGAAAGCACGCAATTCGTGCGGGTTGTGTGCGCACCGGTTCGTGATAGGTGTATCCTGCGGAGGGTGCCGGCAAATGAATTTGCGATCGTGGAAAATTGTCCTCGACGGGGCCTGTCGAAGGTTAATCACGAGGATTGAGCGGTTACGCTTGACAGCTCGCCTCGGTGAAAGAAACACGCGAGACGACGGGACCGAGCGGCGCCGAGAGGATCTTGCGTACCTCTTTTTCCTTTCGCTTTTTTTTTACCTGTCGCAGCTGACATTTCATCGATGTCCTTTCTTGCTTTTAATAAGGGCTGCCGAAGTTTGCGTGTCTTCCCGCATTTTCGAAATCCGGAGCTTCTTTTGATACCAGCATCTGGTATTACTCGGATTACATCATGTAACTTGGATTGTGGATTCGAATTGAACCGTAGTGGATCGTACGCGTTGAATCGAATCAGATTGAATTGGAATTGCATAGTACTGAAATGGTGCACTGAGGTTGCGTTGATTTGAGGTCGTTCTATTGCACTGATGTTATGTGAAATTGAAATATAATGAGTTGAAAACAGGATTACTTTGAACCACTTAATTTCAGTCAGACCGAGGTAGTCTCAAATTGATATTGCAATGGATTGAATAACAGTCGAATTAAAATTACGTTGGGATGAAAACATTAAATTGAAGTCACATAGAGTGGATTGGTCAAATTCTAATCTTGCTGAATTGAAATCACAAGGAATCTCAACCAACTGTAGTCATTCAGTAGTGAACCACAACGAATTGCAAACATATCAAATTGCAATCGTACCGAATTATAATCGCGTCAATTCGAAATGATAAATTAAACCTCGAACCAAAATTACAACAAATTGAAATCACATGGAATTAAACTAAGTCGGATCGAAATAATGAACTGACTGCGCAATAAATCGCTATCGTCACAGTATCGATACAAGAAGACTTCCCTGTTAACCACAAAAAATGATGCTGGGAGGAGTCGAATGACGGAAGAAAAGGTCCCGAGTTTGAAATTTTATTAGTTGTCCGCTCGATTCTGATATTCAAGGCGAATCCACAACGAGGAGAAGAAGGGAGGAGGTTTCTTAACACGGGCCAAGCCGGTCTGGGCATAAATCACAATGAAACGCACGGCTCATTATACTTGCAGGCACTCGTGTAATTGCGACGGGCGTGTCCACGCGTGTTTGCCCGTGCAGATCCAGCGGCGTTTCGGTACAACTCGCGTGTGTCTGTCTTCTTCTCTCAAGTTTGTTCCGCAACCACGTCGAATCCGGTGGTTTTCGCGGGCCGGAAATGCGCGGCCGGATATGGGCGTGACGCGTGACGCGGGGTTAAAAACGGCCGCGACCCCGAATTATACCTTTTCATTTATGGCAATCGTACTCGCCGTAACGACCGAGCTGTCTCTTCATCCTCCTTGCAGCATTTTCTGATGAAGATATTCGACACTTGCTGATTACTCATTCTGAAAAGTAAAATAATTTACATTAGTTTCATTATGCATTAAAATAGCGTAATTTAATTTCGTTTTGAAGAAATAAGATTACTATGATTTATATAGAAGGTTCTAAAATTATCATAATAAGGTTTTAAAGCACTAGAGGTTAAGTTGCAAGAAGAATTTATTAAAAGATTCAGTTTCTCAAAATTATAAAATTAATTTAACAATACTTTAGATGTATTTCTGGGAAATTATGTCTCATAGTATGTCTCATAGAGAGATATCTTTTAAATACAATTGTGTCACTGAGACTGTTACTTTAACCCACGCTTAAATAAAGCGCGTCGCGGTTTCCGACGCGGTTTTCACCAGCAATATTCACGGTCCAGTGAAACAAAGCTGAATACCAGAACAAAGCGGAACAGAAGAGGGTGAAACGGATCCTCAAGCCACTTGCTGTGCAAAAGAATACAAAACTCAAGTTTACAAAAGGGACTCCCAAGAGCTTAGATAAATGATATTAAAACAACTTACACAAACAGCAAAGCTATAAAACAGTAAAAACAATTTAAATTCCCACCATAAAATCAGTAATTTCTGATTTCCCATATAGCTTTCATAAATTACCAGGTTATTAACACCCGATGGGTTACCGAAACGTTAAGGGAGCGGTAACACCTTTGTCATTGGACACCAACAAATTACGGTCACGGTGTTTTCACCCGTGCGATTTACAACCCCTGACAGTGAAACCGTAGCGCGATCAGTCGCGAAACAATGGAAAGTGAAACGTAACCAATAAAAGAAACCCGCTGAGAAAGGGGAACGGCCACCCGCGGTCTTTTAACACCGAAGTTCCGCAATTTTCACGCTTTTCCCTCGTTCTTTCGCTTCCCCTTTCGTTTTCACTTTACCTATGCATGTCTTATGCAAATGGAGCGCCGCGATGTTCTGCTTAATGGCCGAACTAAGCCTCTATCCATAGAATTCGTCATGGATCGTTACTGAGCGTTGACCACCAACGATTTGACTTTCGGGAACGGTGGTTAACCTTTAGACTACTATAGAATTGTGTTCTATTGCAACGTATCGAATTTCCACGTTAAGTCGCTGCGTGAATTACTATGCGTTATATCATCTCATGTTGAAATCTTGCGTATTGAATTTCTGTGTTATATCATTTTGTGTAGAATCTTTGAGCGTTGAATTAGTACATGTGTCGGCAGGTATGAGTTCATATGTGAATTGCTATGCATAAATTATCTACATGTATCGCCACGTATTGAATTACTGCGCGTTGAATTACTGTGCATTAAATTCACAAGCAATTCACCTTGTGTAGAATTTCTAAGCGTTGAGTTACTATGCGTTATATTGCCACGTGTTGAGTTCCTACGCGTTGAATTACAATGCATGGAAGTACTACACGTGCTATCACCGCGTGTCGATTTTCTACGCGTTGTGTCACATTGCGTAGAATTTCTAAGCATTGAGTTCCCTCGCGTTGTATCGCCACGCGTAGTATCTCCACGCGCTAAAACTTAAAATATTGTATTACCATGCATTCTATCGCCCCATGATTCAAATTTATGCACCACTCGGAACCTACACAAACATTTTACCAATTTATTGCACAATTTTGTATATCAAATATATTTTAGTTTACTTCCCTGATCATACGATAAATGTCAGAATCGAATTTAGTATACATTCGAGATATAAAAAATCTTGTAATTCTTGGTTATGGAAGTGTATATTCTGTTTGATTTCCTGTTTTCTGTGAAGCATTTGATTAAACGCGCATAACTTGATCACCAGGAAATTTCAATCAACAGAGGAGAGAAAAAAACGGAAGAGAAACGTGAGAAATGTTGTCTGTATAAAATTTTAATTAAGTTTAATTATCGAAGGAAGTCTTGCGTTTCCTTTAACGAGACATACGGTGTACAGTAATCGACACAATCAGTCGAACACCAGCGTGTCCAAGTTACATCTCATAAACCTCTGTTTTAAGCGTCTGGAAACGCCATCAAAGTCGCGGCAACGTTCGACCAAGTCGAATCGCAACAAATTCATCGAAATTCCTTCGCAAACGAGTAACGGAACACGGGGAACATGAGAACGAAAGGGAATGACCAGCGAAAAAGGTATTACCGCGTGATTTAATCGCGCAACCCAGAAACGTAAATACCCCAATCACTATAAATTCTACGTTAAAGACAGAACACACGGTTTCCTGTTGGATAACCTCGTTCAAAGAGAACGACGTAAGCTCTTTCAACTATTCGCTCGATAGATGTACAAGCGATTTTTCTAATAGCTCGTGTCTGATATTACGATACGGTGGCGATGCAAGGGGTGGCGATATAATGCGTAAGAATTCTGTGCGTGGTGATTTATCGCATAGGGACGCGTCGAGATCTATTGCGTAGAAGTTCAACACGTGGTGATTTAACGCGTAGGAATTCAACGCGTGGTGATTTAACGCATAGGGATTCAACGCGTGGTGTTTTATCGCATAGGAATTTAACACGTGGTGATTTAACGCGTAGGAATTCAACGCGTGGTGATTCAACGCATAGGAATTCAGCAAGTGGCGATTTAATGCATAAGGATTCGACGCGTCGAGATCTATCGCGTTGAAATTTAGCACGTGGTGATTTAACGCGTAGGAATTCAACGAGTGGTGTTTTAACGCGTAAGAATTCAACGCGTGGTGATTCAACGCATAGGAATTCAGCACGTGGTGATCTAACGTATAGGAATTCAACGCGTGGTGATCTAATTTGTAGTAATTCGGCGTTAGACGATTTAACGCTTAGGAATTCAACGCGTTGAGATCTAACGCGAAGAAATTCAGCTCGTGGTGATTTAACTCGCAGTGATTTAACGCATAGGAATTCGGCGCGTGGTGATTTAACGCATAGGAATTCAACGCGTAGTTATCCAACTAATCAGTATATTCAGTCCAAAAGATTTTCCGCGACTTTGAAATCAGTGCTTCGTGCATAAAACCTCGATCCAACAAAACCCAGCAAAATATATCAGAGAAAATATTGCATCGCCATATTAGTAGAAATTTATTAGCTGACAAATATCCGCAGTCGAATCGTTTGATTCGAGAAGCGGAAATGGTTTGAACGTGTTTCCCGGGACATTCCACGTGTGTCACGATTCCGAAGAAAAATCGAAAATTACGAGGTTATACGATGCGCGGAGCAGCTTGAACCCACACACGCGTACCGCTGCACCCACACGGTCTCGAGGTGCACCCACACCGAGGCACGGGGCGAGAGCGAGTTCGCATGGTGGTTTCCACACGCATAATCACCTGTCTCGTCCATCATAAGCAGCGTACCTGGCCAGATGTAATGCGCCGCGGGCCCACGCAAAACCCGTCCGACATCGCAACGTTTCAACACACGCCCACGATCGGTCGGCTCGCTTTCAAAATGTCGTAAGTCAAATTGCCCCGGCGAGCACCGTTTCATCATCCGGATGCGGGCCAGGGCTCGTGTGCGAACGCGTCGTTTTTTGCACGTACTTTGTGCTGTCGATCTTCGTGCGGTACGAATTAAAAAATGGATCAATCTGAAAAATGAACGTCGAAGATCGCGCGCCTTTCGGGTAACGACGATTAATTAGATTCGTAACTAGCAGACACGTTTGTTGTTGCCTCCATGAAAGATTGATAATGTGTCTGCTTATTAGGATTGTTCACCCGTTTGTCGAGTTTTTACTCGATCCTCGCCGAGTCTGGTAATTATGGAAATTCGTATGACTGATGTCTGTACCAGACGATGAACAATCGAGATCTATCTTGAGAAACGACTCGTAGCACACCTACTATTAATGGTTTTGGAACGATGAATATGTAAGGTAATTTACTTAAGGAAGCGTTGAAATCAGATTAAGAGGCTCCTGCTGGAGATACTTTCTTGTTATCCGCATAATCTTCTAACAGTCACATTTGCATTCAACGTTTGTACATTGATTATGCTAACAATTAATCATTTTCGCGGTAAATATATTACAGGGTCTATGACATGCGTACACACGCAACAATTTTGCGAGATATTTTCACTTGTGTACAGTGGAGAGTTTGGGAAGAATAGGTGAGCTAATTAGGGTTGGTTAGAGAAGATGGCAACATCAGGAAAGATGGAGATTCAATATCTGTTTAGTTTCTTAAAACTACATCTCTAGTACAGTCTCTCTAGTCTGTTCAACATCCTGACTACAAACTTTCAGGAATACTATTTCAATAAATAATTTATAAATTGTGGCAGGTGACAATGCATGTTCACAGAAATAGGTTAGGTTTTAACCTGACCATAAAAATGAGTCGCAGCTTGCCACACGGCAATATACCACGTATACTGATAAAAACGCCTCCACTTCTTGCTCGATCCTGGCGAGCGTCGATAATTCGAGCCACTAACGAGAACAAGGTAAAAAATTAATATTTCCAGACTGCGGGACCGAAGGGAAGCCATTTGTTTAGCAGCCAATCGGTGTGTGGGACTGAGGGAGGGGCGTCCTGAAAAATTCGGTTAGGATTCCTTTTTCACCTGGACGAGGAATCTCGCGAGCAAAAACTGCCGTGTGCGCTATGGCGGAGGAGGAGAAACGCGTAGATAAGGGAGGAGAGGAGAGCAAAAGAGATAAAAGGGTTCGCGTGTAGATGACCGGCATGCTTTCAGAGGAGTCCAGTTTGCGATGAAATTAGCCGTGTCCGCTCGCTCCGAGACAAAAAGTAATGGCTTTCACGCTAGGCACTCGGGATTAATTAACGAAACGACCGAAAATGGCGGCGGTGCCCGGCCGTTCTTCGGCCTGATGCATAAGAACGATTTCTCTTCGGCCGTTTCGTCGTTTCTGGACATGTATAACGAGCACCGGGAGGACAAATGACCGCCAATCGTCACCTGTCATTCAAATTTCTCGAATTGCTCCGAACAGTCGTCTTGGGATTAATTAAACACCTTTCATATCATCTCTCATCGCATGGCGCTAATTAACAGTAATCGCAGACTTTTTCCTCGAGCATACATTGAATTTGAAATATACTTCCGTAGGATGTTAATAAAACAGTCCTATTATTTTAAACTTTTATTCGAAAATCTTTACAGACATTTTACGATAAATTTTATGGTAATGTATGTACGAAAGATTTCTGATATAATGAGATACCTAAATCCAGATTGCGTTATCTATTTCCACATCGTGTGGCAACCGAATTTGTAACTCAGTTCCTATTGTAACTTATGCAACCAATTGCCGAATGCAAATATACAACCTTTTTGTTCGTCTTCACACTGTAGCAGCTGTAATGAATGCGATGAAAACAACTACCACCTTTGGGATAATTGCCCGGGTAATTATGACAATTAGTTACGTTGCAAAATACCTTGATTATTATCTACGTCCTTTATCAAACAATTTATAACCTTAACTCTCTTCAAACATGCAACTACATATATGTACCTTCCGTTTTTTTAAATTCAACGTCAATAATCACGTGAACACAGCTTCCTTCTATTAATGCCTTCAAAATTTATTTTACTTAACCACTTTCAACTTAAAATATGTAAAATATTATTATATAAAAACGTGTCGGCAATTTTAAAAAAGTCGAGCGATGAAAATTAATTGATCACGTAGGTCCGTTTCAGTTTTCGTTTCCTACTTTCACTCCGCTCGGAGATCCAGACCACAATCAAATTTCGACAGGATAATCGGTCGGACAACGGACGTTTCGATTTTCGAAGGAAGACGTAGGCGATTCAACAGACAGCTTGACAGACGGACATTAACGATCCACGATGGATCCGCGTGATTTCCATCGCCAGATCGTTCACGTGCCCGCGTGTTTGTCCTCGCCAAGGGTCTTTGGTTGAGCAGGTGCGACAGCGAAGATTCGAATCGATCTTCGGGCGTCGTCATTGTGCCCGCGAGAAGTCATCGGGGACCGAAGAGAACGAAGATAAATTTACTGTCGAAAGGACGAATCTAACAAAACTTTCTTCCTTCCCGACGATAAATTAATCGAAATATTTTTATTTCACGGAACAGGGAGATGGATTTCGTTATTCTAGAGTTTCAGGATTTCATAATTTTACAGTGTAAGAAAGTGTACCTACAAGTTGTACTTTGTTAGTTGTGTTTAGACATTTAAGGGAGGAGAGTGTGAATCTTTTAGGTTTGCATTACCCACCACTAGATGGCGTTGGAGGATACGTTTCTCGCTAGTGATTCCACTATGTTTTATCCACGTTCTGTTTAATATTCAGACCAATCCAATCTACTAGTAATTTCAACCTAGCAGTTCAAAATCAGTTTACAATCAGTGCAAACCCAACCTCTACCATAATCAAACCGTAACAAAGAATCACCGCAGCTGATTTAGGAAACAAAGATTGATCGTCGGCCAGTGAAAAAACGCTGGTCCTTTCAATCACCTCGAAACGGAGCTAGGTTTTTTTTTGGTTCCCTCTGGAGAGCAAACATTAGCAGGGGCTAGAGGGTCCCGTGGGCAATAAGGCGCGAAAAGCGCGCGTGAAGCGATTATTCGACTCGTGCGGGCTGCCGCAAAATTGAGAGTTAACGAACCTCGACGAACCCACTGACACTCGGTTGGTTGCGTAATCGTGGCCAACGTTTGTGCACAGGTTAAATCCGCACGCGTTGGCGCTGACACGCGCGCCAAAGGATGATGTAGCCGGATCCGCGGACCGAGCGGAAAAGTTGACAGGCAATTTATTCGAACGAGCAACAGCGATTTCCGCGGCACGTCGCTTTTCTAATTGCCTGCTTAGCCGTTTAACGGTTTGTTTGTCGGACGATCTAGCACCTGGACGGCCGTCTAGAACGCCTCGCAGCGTCGGCGTCGATTCGTTCCGTTAATGCTCGTTCGCTTTCTTGCTCTCCTTCTAACGACCGGCTCTATGCTTCGTTTCATCGTTCACTGTATAATTCAAACGCGAACGCAAACAGAGCTTATTTATTACGTGCTGCTGTTAATGAACTTTCCTCTCGTTTATTCCGTTCGCTACAACCACGTGGTCTCTTCTATATCACTATAGACACAGACCTCTAAAAATTCTTCGCTTTCTCATTTGTTTGAATCTTCGATATACAAGTAAAAACGCTAAAAATGTACATACAATATTTGCAAACTAACGGAGATAGAAATTTTAAATGAATAAATTCTCAAGATGAGTTCAACTTCGAACAAGAGGCGTGGATGTAGGTAAAATGTCCCATTCAAAAATCTGTATTCAACGATTGATTTCTCTCGGATGACGTACGATGGTAGGTTTATGGTGTTCGATCGTTCTTGCCGGGTTTTCAACAGACACGGATAGAATCTCCAGTCACGCGCGACACAATAATTTCTCACGAACGTGCAAGCATGTGGGACAGTCGGATCTGAGTATTTTCAGCACGTGGACGAGGAACAATTATATTGTTATAGTCAGTGATTTGTATTCCATCGTGGTTCGTAATTCTTTCCGATTCACCGTTATATCCACTACAATAAAGTCGTTCGTAATCGTTCGCCGTCATTTTCTTACTTCTTTTTGCGACTGGACCCGACGCGACCGTTTATTTTTACAAATATGGCGATGAGAGTTTTACGAAGAATTTACGAACTCGTTCTACCGCCAACTAATTTCTTTACTATGCTAACAGGACTTTGGTAGAACTACCTCGAGGATATTGAACGGCTATCCGGGATTTATTGAAGAAATCGGCGATGCAAAATTTATTGCCGAATTTATGGGTTCAGGACTTGGGAACTCGGAAATTTGGGGATTTAGGAATTTAGGTTTTGGGGGTGTAGGAATGTTGTGATCTAAGAATTCGGAAAGTTAGGGATTTGGATATTTAAAAAATTCAGGATTTAGGAATATGAGGATTCAGAGATTTGGGGATACATTAATTTAATCATCTGAGAATTTGGAAATCTATGAATTGGGAAATCGGGGAATCTGAAATTTCAGAAATCAGAAAGTCAGGACGCCACGGGTTGAATGACGGAGCGTCACAAAGCGTTAGCACACGAGACATTAATCAAATAAACACCCAATAAAATATCCGCCAATCGGCAAGTCATCCGGCGAGCGCAGCCGTCCGGTAAGGGTTAAATTCGTTCCGTCAAAAATCACACGAGACGAAATGATTTTCAGGTTGTTCCAGGTGACAGCTTGTACCTCGTTCCGATGTCGGCAGTATCGTTGTGGTTGTTGGAAAGGACAAAATTGCTATTCCCTTTTCGAATATAAATTCTCCGGTCGGCAGTGGCTGTTTCTCAGCACGAATTGCACTGCGGCAAACGCAGCGGAAGGCGTTCTTGTTTCCTATGGGGCAGGATCGATCTATAGTCCGCCATTGAGAAGAGGGACAGAGAGAGCCAAGAGGGTTTTCTGGTATCGCCGTATGGCAAACAGCAGATGTGCTGTACGCCCGTGTCTCTCCCTTTACCTCTTCTCTTCTCTATCTTTTACCTTGCCGTTTCGCCAGCTTTCTCTGTTTTATGGACTCATCGAGATCTGGGAGAACCCTCTTCTTCGCATGGGTGTGTTTACCATAAGGCAAGCATTGTCGAACGCCCAAATGACACTCATAGATATGTCAGCTCGTTTTTTCTCTTCGTCTCCTTTTCTATACTAGCATTCCGTTGAACGTATACGAGAAACCGATTTACGAGGGATGCTCGAACAAGGGTGCGTTATTTTCTATGGCGGACGATCTCGTGTAAACGGCCTTTGAAAAACTTGTCGAACAGTTTTCGTTTAGGATCTTTCGAGAAAGGGACGAATCACGAGATTGGTAGATACGGATATTAACAGAGAAACAAATTTATCGACCCAGTGTTTCAAAAATCCGAAGCCTCAAGAATTATGAAGCGCTAAGTAAGAACGTACAAAAAATTTAGACACCTTTACTTGATCGTGACTGCAAAGAATTGTTAAAACAAAGTATATAATGACAAACACGTCAGTAATTAAAATTGATAACTAAACCCGATGATTAAAGAGCCTCTACAGAGTTTATTAAGTAATAGACCAGGGCGATCATGACTTGGCAGATCTAAATCTCTGATTCCTCAAATCGCTTCGGCAACAGTGATTGCAGCCAATGTAATAAATTTCAGAGCCCTCACAAAGTAGACGGATAAGGACTTTTATCACAGCAATAAATTACAGAAAATTCACGTTTAATAGTAACCATAAGAAAGATTATTCGCTTGGAAGGTCCATCGAGTTCTTGACGACTTTAACGATTCTTTTTCAAACGAGCTTTTATCATTAACATGCGTACGCTGCAGTGTGACACCGCTGGTCCTTAAAAAGATACAGTTAATTAAAAAACAGAAAGAAGAGAAGGAGGGGAACACGTTTGGCCACAGCTTAAAACTCAGCATCGAGGAGCGGGGACCATTTTGTTCCTTCCAATTTAGGAAGGAGGAAATGATACGGGGTTCGTCCCTTCTCCGCATGGAGTCCCATGTATATTCCAGCCAGACACAAAAGAAAATAATTAGCCTTCCTGCCGATAGATAGATAAACGTACGTATTCAGACAATTTTGGTAGGCAACGATTATTAACGGTCAGCAGGGCGTCTCGGTTTGCTGTCCGTGTTCGAACGGTCGGAAATTAATTAGTCGTTAAATCAATCCCAAATATGGAACGAAGTTTCTCCACTCCTTTTCGGTACAGTTTTCATTGTCCTCCGACGTTTATTTTACTGCCACTGACGATTCTATCTTATCTTTTAAACGTTCTTTGTTACAATGATGCTCTTTGTATCCTCTTAACTACTTCGCAACAATGAGGTTACTTTAAGATTACTCTTTCCCGATGAGTGTGTCATTAATGACAAGAGTAACATAGATATCTTTTCAAAATTATACTTCAGAATTAATAGATGATATTAATTTCCGATAGACATGACCATAAAACGATTAGTGTATGAAGTGGATATCCTTTTAATTCCCCTTTCCATCATGTATACCTTCTAATCTTCCTCGGGATCATTATAATGCAAGTCGAAATCATTCCAGCCGAATCCTACGCATCTGGGACGTTCTCCTTTCACGAATTCAATCAAGCTGGCGCGCAGAAAAAGCACAAAAGCTCGAACCCGGTCACGTCAGACTGTCCCGGTGGATCGAACGATTTCAATTCGTCCGATTCTCCTTTGTTTCTTTTATCCGGCTGTTGGTTATCGTGTCCGGTTGAAAAATCCGGCCACAAGGTGTACCCTGTCCGCGCATTCCAACGATGTCCACCGACAGAATCTGGTACGAGTTGGGACAGGATCGAGGGTCCGCGAATTCCGCGCTGTTCGCGGCAGACTCGAGCGGTTTCAGCTTCTTCTACGGGGTGGAATAAAAAAATGGGCGGCGCTTTGGATGTGACGGGGCCAGGGTCTAGGCCCGAGACCGAGCGAGCGAGGCTGGGCCTTCTAGACCCGTCGGACCCTTTCCCCTACCATTTCGGCCTCGCTCCTTTCTCCTCTCCGCGAGTCCGCTCCCAGACATGCCAGAATGAGAGAGGAGGGACGAGCACGACGAGAAAGAGATCGGCCAACCATCGGCAGCCTGCGCGGCGACCCACGGGAATATCAAGAGATCTAGCGATGGGCACTCGGCCTTTGCTACCTGGATTGTTTTCGAGTAACTTGTTCAAGGTAATCGAGCTATACTTGAATTTGATTGATCTCTTCGTGCTTTCGTTTTCGAAATGGTGCGTGTGTTAGGTAATGGTTGATGTGCTAGGTAGCGACTGGTGGGCCTTCTAACACTGAACTTGAACTTGGCCTTCGTCTTTGTATCTCCTCCAAACGAATGATTTTAAATCGTATCACATTTTGAGTATCGACTGAAGAACTAGTAGATAGCTAGAGATACAGAAATTCATTTACAATTCAACGTGTCAGTCCTTGAATCAAGCGTATACTTTAACAATCGTGTAATAAAAATCTACACTCACTACAAGCAAATTAAAATCAGCTCGAAAGTGATGGAATAAAAAAGGAGTCTGCAGACATGTTTAACGATGGCCAGTAATTCAAATCAAGTAACACTAATTATCTCGGAGCTGAAAATATTCTCCCTTGGAATTAATCCAACTTTAATGATCCGTACAGGATAAAAAGAAGCGGTGTTCATCAGAAACAGTTCTCCTTAGCATTTCGTTTCAGCGTACCATTTATCAATCGAAATCCGTTCGATCGAATAAAAAGGTTCGAATCAAATTGAATTGATAGCCTGAGGAGAGAGCGAACGAACGCCTCCCGGGACTCGTCCGTCCCGTTCAATTTGCATGCACTCGCGAATACCCGGCTGAAATGGCCGTATTCGGTTACACGGATCCCGGGGCCCGTTGATTACCGGTGACACTCTATTCGGGGCCCAGCTCGAAGTCTGACAACCAGCCTGACGACGACGCGAAGATAAGCGGCCTGGCGAACGGCAGGCGAAACAGAGACACCGCCAGGCCAACGAATGAAATATCTCTCTTGCGAATGCTGCCCACCGGTAGGAGGATTCTCGTTTCGTCGCTTCTATACAGGGTGTCCTTCCATATCCGCTTCAAAAATTAAAAATACGACGGAAATATTCCAAACTCATGGACATGAACATTCGTGTGCATGATCTTCTGAAAATATGACATGACATTCTTCGTTATTGTTCCGAGTCTGCTATCTTAAACTGACGTGAAAAAGTGATATGACCAATCTTCGTAGGAATTTTGTAATGTAAGATTATGTTGATCAGATTGAAGTGTAGAATGGTTTTGAACACAGTTCAAGCCAGGAAACACATGATTAAATAGTAAGGACATAAAATATCTGAATATAGTGACGTTTTAAACACCCGCATAAAAATATGCAGCTGCATACAGTATAAAATCATTAGAAATATATTGTTCTCGTAAAAGTTTATCAGTCACAAATTTTCCTTCTAACCCTGACCCATAAATATGAGTAGTTCGTTCGAACATTTCCGACTTTTATTTATGGACGGAGTCCATTTTGCATCACTCGTTAAAAAACGATAAAGTGCTTCAGAAAATTGGACAAGTTTTTCAGCATCCTTCACAATTTTTTAGAAAAGTAAGAGATTGTAGTCGTGTCTCTAAATGCAGGATCCTTCTACTTTCTGAATAAAATGCAGGAACATAGAGCTTATTTAATAAACAAAGTGAAATGGAATGTATGTAGATATCGTGAGACACCCTGTATATACACGCACTCTTCACGTGCACGTGTGTACGTGTCTGTGTCGACCCGTACGTATTAATCACGCGATTCGTCCATAACCGTATTTCAGCGCACGCGAGAGAGAGAAAGAAAGAGAGAAAGAGAGAAGTTCGTGAGCTTCGAACGACGCCACAGAATCTCGGCTTCTTCCACGGGTAATTACTCGTTGCCTCGGTCGAGGATTTTTGTTAAACAGTCCCTTGCACCGTGACTTCTTCGATTTATCCCGTGACTTTGCTTGCCGCGTTACGCTTCGGCTGGCTGCGGGGGTCCTGGACCAACTGCGGATTATCTTTGCTGTCCATCGAACCAATCCGAAGCCTGTTTCTGGATTCTGTCTTCTTTTCGTGTAAGCCGGAGATCTTCGTGATCGTACAACGCGAGATTTTGTAATATTAATCGTGACCGATGTGATTCGACTTAATTGCCTTCCTGGAATTTTCAAGGCTTCACGCATGCTCGCGTGGACTTGGGACAAGTGGTCAGTGCTTCGATTTACCACTTCAAATACTTGGTACGATATTAATATTACTTGGTACGATTTAATTAGAGCACAATAGTAATAAAAATACGGTTATTTGAAATTCTGCGATACTACTGATATTCAGAATTTCCTGCCTTTTCTAATTAATTAATAAAATCCATACAGCCGATCAATATTATCAACGCCTCAGTATTCCAAATATCTGTTATAATACCAGTAATACTCTGCGTTCCTCAATTAATTAGTAAAGTAAAATTCATAAACTCGATCAATATGACGCCTCAATCCGCAACCTGGAATACCTGCTACACGAGTAAAATTCTTAACCCCGTTTCTAATTACTCGATTATCCGAGCGATCAAGGCGTCAAGGATAAACGCAAAGAGTAGAATCGAGGGGATATGAACCGCGAGTTCCGCCCAGTTGCTCGTCGAATTCCTCTCGCGATATCTCGGATGCCCCGGGTATCGCGGCGGGCCGTAAAATGCGTCGGTGAGGCAACTTCCAGAGGCGAGGTTCGATCGTCGATCGGTATCCCCGAGCGGAATCGTTATCACCGCGAGGCAAAGGGCCGCTATCCGAAACGAGCGTGTCGAATCCCTGGACTTTTTCCCGTTCTCCGGAGCGCCGTGGCGTCGGGTGCCGGTCGGATGTCACGGCTGGCGCGGCGGGTCGATTCGTTTGGCGAACGAACGCGCGAAACAGAAAACGAGGGGGAAAAAAAACGATCGGCCAGCCAGAGAGAGATTGGTAGAGCGAGAGAATCGAGCCGAGAGAAGAAACGGGCCACAGACGAGGAGGGAGAGACATCGTCGAGCCGGCTCCGACGCGAGCGAGAGGAAGGGTAGCTCAAGGGTAGACTGAAAACGAGCATCGTAACCGCGACGAACAAACTATAGTGAATTTCGACTTGGGTGGTCCAGGATCGGCAGCAGCGGGCCCTGTCGGTTCCCCGCCACCTCGTCGCGTCGTCTTCTTTTCGTCTCCTCTTTCTCTCTCTGCGCCGGGCCCTCTTCTCTCGCCCCACTTCTCGCGGGCCCCGACTTCTCCCCACCTCGGGGCCCGTTATCCCCACCGCGACGGAAGCCGCGCCAGGCCGCGAGCCACTCCTGAAGCTACGCTATCGACCATAAGTGTTTGCCCACCTTTGGCGTTTCCACGCGTTCACGTTTTCTTCCACGGACCTTTAAACCGAACTATCGGACCTGCCAAAGGGGCAGCTACATTTCTACCAGCTTTCAAGTCGGATAAAAATGTTTGATCATTTAGAATCTGCAGGTTTCGGATGATTCGGAAAATATCGCTTTCAGGTGATTATCTGGAGACAAAGAACTGCCGAAGATATCTTTGATTGGCAATGAAACTCATGCATATTTTCTAATATACACTTGATATGCGTTATCTTAGAATCAGTGACCTGGTACGTTCGCTGTGGATGAATCCGCGATATGCGAACGTTCATAAAATTCGCGAGCTAGCTCATTATGTATGGAGGTATCCTCGGTACTTGTAAACCCTCGTTATCGGACTCGCATCAAACCGATGTGAAATTTCGCATATATCACGCCTCGTAATAATAAGAAATTATCAAAAACGGACCTGCCTAATTCCAAGATCCCTAATTATTCCCGGTTCCCTCGCACATGGTATTCGTGTGGGACGTAACTTCGCTTGTTATCGTGTATTTAATATCAGTTTCTTTCTTCGGGTTAAGAACAGGTTGGGTACACAGTTCAAACAGTGAATTCAATTAAACGGCATAAAAATGGAAGTCAACGAGTCACGGAGTACGGCGAGCGTCACAAGTAAAACCGTAGTCGCGGGCGATAATTTACGATGTACCTCGCGACCCCCGTCCCCACTTGTCGGATTAATAGAGGGTTAATTTAGGCGAGTAGCTCTCGACGCGCCTGTTATCTCCCACGCAGTATTTGCGCAGCTCATCCCAAATCGTACATATCTCCCCCATCGGGTGAATAATTATTGCCTGGACGATCGTCACGCTCGTGGCTGTGAATTTTGAATACGCAATACTCTTCCCGGTACCGCACAATTTTCTTCCTCGTTTTCGCTCTCCGTTTTACCGCTGACAATAACGAGCTCCATCTCTGTGTCTTTCTGGACCGTGAGAAATCATCCGTCGATACTTTCGCCTAACGAGTCGCCATATTTAGGGTACGGCGTTATCTCGACGTTAACGAGACTCGGGAACAATAACGAAGAAATGGTTCCAGCTAATTCGATTATTACGAACAATGCAATTATATTAATTGACATTAGCGTACAGTTTCCATAGCCAGCGTGACCAGGCCTATCGCTAGTGGATCTGTAAACAGTCGACCTTTGACTCCTACCCGCTGCATGAAACACGAGTACAAAGAGAAAAGGAGATTAAATGGGGATCGAGAGACCGCTTGCTCGAACCCGGTGTTTGAAGGTTCGTTTATAAGCGAGTTATGCTCGGAAACGCAATCGATCGCGATCTATCAGATTCGTGACACTGAAAGTTTTGAGAATTTTGATAGATCGCTAACAACACAGATTATTCACCATAACATTATAAGAAAATTATGGACGCTTTTGAATTTATAATATATCATGGTCTGCAAAAAATTCATACGATTATGTAATATTAACAGTGTAATAGAGCATAGATTTTATAGATTGAATGATTTATGCAGACAGTAACGTATCGCGTAATGTATCATAAACGGATAAACATTCGCAATCTAATTATAAGTACAAGACTGACAGTGACTTGAGCAGTTCTCAAAACTTCCAGAGTGATCGTGGTATAATAGGTGTTTTTCTGGACTTAAACCTCTTTACAGTGGATCGTTCAGTTCTGAATATATCGAAAAAGATTCATCTTCAAAGGTTCCTCGAGCTTCACTGACAACGCAACAGACAAGTCGAGAAGTGAAATGAATTAAATGCCCGTCACTGGCTGTCGGCTAAAATAACAGAAACCAACAAGATGAATGGTTGAGCAATACACATCGTTCTCTTCTAAGGTATTGAACAACTCGATACGTTCCACTTAACATTCGAGGAACATTCAGTCGTGAGGTTCGCGACAGGTGTATGGTCTGCTGGAAGATTAACCCTCGCAATACCAGCGGGAATTAGGTTAGATTAGGTTAAGTTACTATCCGAGGTATTCCAGTTGAAATAAGTACCAATTACAGGTTCTCAGCTATTAAAAATCATAAAGCAGTGTGTGCTGCATTAAGAAGGAGTTTAGATATACGTAAGAATTATATTTAAAATGAACGTGTAAAATGAAATATATAAAACGATATACTTTCAAATTAGGTGTAATTACTCTAATAACATGATATAATAGATAAAAGAAGAATAATGTAACAAGCAATTAAATTGTTCTTTTAATTATCTCTAGATTAAAGTGTTCATGGTCGACGCGATGCAGCCTCGATAAAAATCCTTGAGACAAGTATAAATCTTGTAGCAGAAATGTTAATAAACTGCTGCGAAATTCCGTGCACCGATTAATTGCAGATAATTGTCGACTGAAAGTCTTCGTAGGTGATGTTTCAATTTTTCATGGCGATCGTGCTCGATAACGTTCGATAGTTGCTCTAATTACTCGTGGGTATTTCAATTTACTTTCGCAGGACGTAGATATCGTAAAGAATATCAAGCTATTAGGTGCGTGTTACCGGTATCATGCATTTCACACGAAGTGTGGAACAATGACGGATACAAGTGTGCTCAAGATTGCTTGAAATTTCTTAATTTATGAATTTACAATGCTGGAAATTCAGGGTTTCGTGCAGTTGGAGATTGGGAGTTTTGAAATTTGGGGGTTTGGGAATTTAGGGAGTTAAGAAATTGGGGATTTAAGGATTTGGAGAGTCGAAATTTGGGGATTTAAGAAATTAGGGATTTAAAAATTTGGGGATTCAGAGATTTGGGGTTTGAAAATTTCAGGGTTTAGGAATTGGTGATGCAGGCACTTGCAAATTTGCCAATTCGGAAATTTGGGAATTTGGACACTTATTAATTTGGAATCAAGGGATTTGGAGAATTTGTATTTGAGGTACTTGGAAATTTAAAGATTTGTCGCTTGACAATTAGAGAATTTCAGGATTTGGTGACTCAAGATAATGAAAATTCGAGAATTAAGAAATGTGACACATCAAGTATCTGAGTTCTGAAAAATGAAAAAGTACAAAAACTCTCGAGTGTTGCACCAACTCTTCTCACACTTCAACGAAAGACGCCAAAACTTTGCAAACAAATCACAGAAAAATAAAATTCATAGAATACAATATTCGTCGATGAAGAACGACAGAACCCGTATGGTAATTACGAGAGCTCTTCAGATCGGTCAATGTCGTTGCAGGTTATTAATAAAGATGCAAGCCACGGTTGGTATTCGTCCAATCTACGACAGGATCGGACCGATGTTTGTGCCGGCTTCGCCTCACGATAATTATTCATTCGGACGTTAATGCACCAGCGTGCTAATTAGTCCACGCTGACTGTACCGTCGGTAGCAGTGGCAAAGGTTCTGCATCGTGCATATTCCAGGTCATTGCAATGATTTTTATGATACATGGGAATGGGAATTTCTATTGTTACAGTTACAGTGATTCATCACTTGTATCAGTTACTTTGGTCAATTTGGACTCGTTACTAACATATTTTATGCTTAAACGTAGCAATAATTGTCAGATTCGAAAATTCTTTTTTTCTGTACTGACACATTCTGTATAATATTCTGTATACTTTGTTATTCTGTATGAATATTTTATTGCTCTCTATTTTGTTCTGTTATTTTCTGTTATTAAACGATCCTGTGTTATGTGAATACTGTATATGAATTCATTATTCTGCACGAATGCTGCGTTGTTCTGTACGACCACTTTGGCTATATTAACTAAACGAACGAAGTGACCGTATCCATACGAAATACCCGCAAAACAGGATTCTTACTCAGCGAGTATGGATCATTTAATCGGGCAAAAATGGCAGTGCAATTGAATATCGTGTGCAGTCGAAGAGGTGGACAAACGGTTTCAGCTCGAAAAGGTAATTAACAGGGCGGACAGTTTTTGCGTTAGCTCGCGTTCGACGCATAATTGCCGCAAATGATCTCAATCTACAAAGGTGGCAGGTGTTGTAAGCTGGCAGTGGTGGACGGTCGCGATCCGTGACCGTAGCCAGAACAGCTTTTTCGAGACTTCTGGAATTGGTGGCGGACGAACAGGAGGCTGGCGATGACTCCGTGGAATCGGAAACACGTGGGAATTACAATGCGACCGGTCGAGCGTGTTCCTCGGCACCGATTGAAATATTTCTCATTCGCGGAATCGTCGCTCGTTTAATTTCATTAGATCCGCGCTTTCCAGACCACGACACTAATTTTCTGTCGCTCGAGCGGCGCGTTTACGTCCGCGGACGTGACACGGAATGCCTCGCGTTCGGCGCGCGAGAAACTCTCCTCGCGAAATACAAAAAGACAGGCTCGTATTGCGCGTCCCGCGGACTCGCAATTTACGAACCGCAATCTGAATTAATAGCGGTAAAAAGCGCCGGCTCGACGACGAACCAACTGTGGTGGCGGTTTCTGTCGGATTTCGCGGCGATGTTAAACGAACCGTTCGCCGGGCTGACCGCTTTTCTTGCCCGCAGGTGTTGAAAGAAGAGACAAGAACGAGGTAAACGAAAGAACGGTAAAAACGGCCAACCACTCGTTAATCATTTCTCCTGTCCCTCTGTTCTCGACGTTTATCTTAATTCCGTGCTATTCCCTCGGAGGGACGTTCCTCGATATGCTAACTACGAGTAAATTACATTCGCTGCTTCTTGAGCTTTCTCGTACACACGCGTACGCACCTAAGCGTTCTCGGTAGCTAGATCCAGCAAATCGCTTCGGATCACGCGAAGAAAATCAAGGTGTGGCGAGATCTATATACGGGAAAGCGTGAATACTCCTTTTTCGTCTTAATTGCAGTCTGCGTTAAGCTGTGCATAAACGACCTTGCGATTTTTCATTGGGGATGTTCTCCGACTTTGTGACTCTAGAGCTTTGAACCTTCAGACAATTTAGAACCTTCAAAACCAAAAGATGAACAGGAACCTAATTTTCGAAGCATCCCACAAAAGTTGCAACCCTACGCGAAGCCCAAGCTAGCGCGAGCTATCGAGTCGGTCATTTTTCTCGAGACTTCACGCGGCTTTCCACGCGGCTGACAAATTCCTTATTTCCATCGCGGTATTTTTTGCCGTGTATCCGGTCATGGGTGGTCCCTGCATTATTCGTTCGTCTCCGCGGGACTCTTCGTTCACCAGGGTGAGAGACTGTCCGCGCAAGAACGGGCACAAAGCTCGAAAGAGAGGAGCAACTCGACAAGGCGACGGAGAAAGAGGGAGATAGAGGATCGGTGTCTTTTTCTCCGTGTCGTTGATTAGGATTTTATGCCGGCTCGAAGCAGCCCGGTAAAGGGTGCCTGTCACGGCGACCAGGCTCGTTTATGGGAGATTATGGGACACCGTGGCGCGCACAGGGGTAGCGAAGATTTTATCCGTCCCTTTAAGCGAGGACAACAAATGCCGTGGCACGTTCGATCAACCGACGCTGATGCCTGTTGCCGCTCGCCGACGGCCACTCTCCATCGGCAAACGTCCTCTCCTTTTCCATCGAAATTTGCATTTTCAACGGGCGCGATACACGCCTCGGCGACTCGTAAGCGATACCGTTTCCAACCTGGCGAGAGACGCGGCACCGGCCACTTTGTACCCGGGACGTGTTTATTCGCCGACCAAGAAACGACCCGTGGGCGTTCCTCCCGTTAACAGACGCAGCTGCTATCGAATCGTGTGAAACAGAAACGGGGTACCTTGTATCGGTCAACCGCGACAGAAATCGATTGACTTCCGATGCAGCTACGTTTTGTTAGTTTTTACAGAAATTAACATCAGTTTCCTTTCATTCGTCTATGTAGATTTTCTTGTAATTTTAGGACATTAGTACATATTGGTAAGCTTTTCATGTAGTCACTTACAGAATCAGGTACCATTTATTGGTATATGGTGAATTAAGTATCATTTATTGATGTACAAGTGAAGAAGGGTTTAGGTACCATTCATTGGTATGTAACTAAAGAGTATAGGTACCATCTTTTGGGTTATACCTGAAGAAAGTTAGGTTCTATTTAGGAGTTACTAGTGTACGTTCTCAATATAAAATGGCCATCACATGGTTGCCAGATGCAGGTGACTTCAAAACACACGAAGATTAACAATTTGATAACATACAACTATTGTAAAGTAACACATGAAGCTTAAACTTATTAAAAATAGTCAAATTAATACTTTACTTATATTTTTAATACAAAGTAACTGATTACCAGAAAATCACCTATTACTGATCACAATGTAATACATAGTAATGTTTGACATGCAGTCAGTTTGTATTAAAAATTTCAATAAAATGTTAATACAGTTATTTTTATCAAACTACAAACATAGAATTGATATGGTGTAAGTGCAATTTTGTGGTACTTTTATGTAATCAATTCTTGTTAGACTTCACATACTTCAAGACTTGTGATTGTTTGCTACGACTATCTGTCAGCCATTTTATGTGGCGAATATTGATGAAATATTTGTGTAGTCATTTTAGTAAACCTTTCAGCTTTAAATTGATATATCATGAGTCCTACTTTACAACACTTTTCTGTCATGAACTTTTGTTTGACTTCATGTACTTCAAAATCGAGCACTGTCTGCTAAAACTGTCCATTGGCCATTTTGAATTAAGAATATTGATGAGACGTTTATGCAGTAATTTTCGTTAGACTTTGAGCTTTGAATTGATGTGCTACAAGCGTAGTTGTGTGACACTTTTCTGTCATGAATTCCTGCTAAACTTCGTATACTTCATTCCTTGCTGTCAGTATCCAGTTTTTGCACTGAGCTTCAAATTGATATAAAACGATCGGTATTTTATATGACGAAAAGTTATGAGACAGATCGAGTGAGATGGTAAAGAAAGGATGACTCATTATCATCGGCAAAAGCGTCGAGTCTCGTTTGGTTCTCTCTCCACGTGATTCAATTAACCGCGGTGACGAACAACAACATCGGCAAAGAAGTCGAAGGAAACGTTCGAAGGGAAAGTTGGCGTAGAATTTCCGCGAAGCGTCCGTATCAAAAAGATCGGTCTACCTAAGCGGGAGATCCTGAGCGAAGGTGCGTTCGGTATTTTTAAGAATTCGAGTACTAAATAAAACATCACTCGGGCCGCGTCCGTCTCTCTCTCTTTCTCTCTCTCCTCTCTCTTACCCGAGCAAGTAGTCGTTAGTACGACTGACGTGTACCTCGTGCACACAATCTGGTTCGTCGTACCGCGAGTCCAACTCCTCCTCCTTCCGTAGCTGCTGATCGTCTTGCTCGTCCGTTGTCGTGCTCGTCTTCTTCTTTGTGTTCAGCGGCCATCGTCGAGCACGGTGATAGAGAAGCAAACCGCACGAGCGTCCATCACTGTCGTCGGCTACGACCTGCTCGACACACGGCTTATACGTGTGCGTGTACCCTCGCCGACGAGAAAAATCCGAGCCAAGGGAACACAGCAGCGGCAACAGGACAGCACAAGGTAGCATAGACGAACGGAACCTGCTCGTTCTCTGTACTTTAACATTCCGCGATCTTGTTTCGGATGATGTTTACAGGGCTAAGTGGGAGCGCACGTGCTCGCGTGGATCCAACTGTCCGGCTACTGTCTGTCGATGCTTTGAAATCGCGGCAAACTTAATGAGCGGCTGCCCACTACCTTTGAATGCTGATACTTTCCTTCCACATTACGCTTTCTGCCATACACGCTTTTGGAAACAGAAATTTTTACTCGACTATAATATCATTTTGCAATATTCAATAATTTCAACATTTCAAGGTTCTATTCTAATTTGGGGACTTTGGAATTCAGATCGGATTTAGACTTGCGACTCTCAGGCAGGAGGACTTAGAAATTCCTTTTATCACTTAAAACTTCTAGTCCCAATATACTTTTAAAGTCCTAATCCAGATCCACCTAGTAGATCCGTAACTCCCCTGCATCTTAAACAATTAACATGGCACTTGGAACATAGAAATATGTTCTATCTTATTTGTCCGTGTATACGTGGATGCGAATTTTGATCGGGACACATCAATGATAGTGCAAAGTAGGGTGTGATATAAGGTCAATGTGAGTAACAAGTACGCGAGCGGGTATCACCATGGGAACCGATATCGATTGTCGAGAGGGTCAAACGGTTCCAACAAATGTCGCCAAAGAATTCGCATTTTTTCGTTTTTCTTTTTTGGCGATTCGAATAGCAATATCAAGAGTAATTCAATCCGTTCTGCTGGCGATCAGATGGCGATCGATGCCGATACGAATGATTTTCTCCGTCGAAACTTTTAATTCTTCCATCTGTGATGCATCGAGTGAATATAAACATATGAATATGTCATCTTCGAAAGTAAATGAATGAAAGTAATGAAAATGGATTTGTCTGGTTCTCACAAACAGAATTATCGATCAATTGGCTCAGGTTAATCATCGTAAAGGGAAGAATCTCGATTCATTACTCGCGTCAGCCACCCTCGTTGTCCTCTCACCCCTCAGAAGAAATCAATTCACCGTACGGAATAAAAGATAAGGCGAGAGGGCAAGCGGCCGGCTAATGTATCAATCATTCTGTTTGCGTAACCTCTGACACGTGTTCGTTGAACGTGCATAAACATACGCTCGCGCCGAACAGAGGCTGAACGAACGAATAAAACGTAGAGGAAGAAGAGAGAACAAAGAAGGGTGACGGGAATAAGAGAAAGAGAGTAGGTTACACGAACCCTCCCGAATCAATAAGCCTATACCCTGTCCGCCTCTTCGTCGTTCCTTTTACACCCGTCTTTCTTCGTTTGACCCTCTCTTAGCCCCTCTTTGCTCTCTTACCAGCCCCTTCTACCTTCCGCCACCTCTCCACGCCTTTTCAAACCGCACTGTTTCCTCTTACCTTTCTTCCATGCCGAAGTCGAACGAACCAAACGAGCTTTCCCCCTTTCTCGACAATGAGGTGGAGAACTTCGACACCTTCATGGCCGACGCGCTGTACTTCTATGAACCGGGTAGGGGGTTGCAATCTTTCAGTTGTATATTTATATTGGGGACTTGCAAATTTAGGCATCTGGGAATTTGGGGATGTAGACATTTGGGGATGGAGTTTGGGAAATTGAGAGTTGAGGAATGTAGATATTTGGGGGTTCAGAAATTTGGGGATTGATTTGGGAAATTGCGGGTTCTAGAAATTTGGGAAATTCAGAAGTTTAGACATCTAGAAATTTGGGAATGTTGAAATTTGGGGATGTAGAAATTTGGGGACCTAGCAACCTGAAAATTTAGGATTTTGGGGGTCTAACTTAGAAATCTACAAATTAGGGATCTAGAAATTTAGAAAATTCAAAAGTTGGGAGATTCAGAAAAATCGGAAAAACTGTATACATAGAACGTTCCTAGGTCGAATTCAAAGAGGGTGGAGGGTAGCTATTTTCGCGGCGCTATTTGAGAGAGGCAATAGGCAAGCGGACACGTTACTGCACTCTTGACCACGAGGTTACGACCGAGCCAGTCGTTTGCTCGTTATTTCGTTCCGTGTGCAGGCGAATAAGGAACGTGCTTTCGTAGAGGAGCAAAGAGCAGAATGGCGTGAAACAGGAGAAAGAAGCATAGACGGAATCTCGGGAGGGTAAAAGAGGAGAACAGAGTCGGGGGAGTCACGCGAACGATCACACGTGAGGCGTGCAGAAAAGCGTTGCAGAAAACGTAGTCCGTGGGAGGAAATCGTAAAAGGGCCTCACGGACGGCACGAGTTAACTCGACAGTAGCGGATTAATGGCTAAAAAGACCCGAGACTCCCATTAGACGGCGAACACAATGCGGCCGGCATTTTTCAACGAACCTTCAAACGATTCCCTTATGGAAATTCGATGTAAATAGGGAGCTTTAAGTATTTGGGCTATCCAATATGGCCGCTATATTCTACATGGATGAAGTTTGACGAAGAAGAATAAATGGTGATTAAAATTGAAGCATATATCAAGATATCGTCATAGGTGATTTGAACTATATGCAAAGAAGGTTAGATCGAAATGAATAAGTTTGTAAATATTCAGTAGAACAGGTAACTAAATATCGCGGCAAGTGAGGAGCTTCAATTACAATTGTTTACAAAATATGCTTCCTTCGAGAAAGCAGAATTGCAAGAGAAGTATCTTGCAGTTACTCTTGAAGTTACTCTTGATTTATATTCTCCCTAGGTGCTTTCCTCTATATCTGCAAATCTGTAAATTTGAAACATCGAGACCAAGTCTCTGCATTTAACCCGAGTTAAGAGAAGTATAGTAGCACGAGCATAAATTTGAATAAAGGTACATTTCGTGATTCGTCTAATCGTCGATTTGAGCCCGACCGCGAGTCACGCTTCGTGCCGTTGTTTTTTCCCGTCGTTTCGCTAGCTACCTCTATCTAGCGTTTAATTAACTTATTCATTCCGGCGCGTTACCCCTAATTAAACGTGAACTGTAACACCTCGGTGTGGCCGGGCAAAAGCCTTCATTGCGGTAAGTGAGATCCGATAAGGCCGTGGAAGCGGGCTTTTAATGAATGGAGAACGCGTCTCACCTTTCGGCCCGAATCGAACCGAACGAAAGCATATTCTCTCCTCGTATCGGACCAGCCCATCTCACGGGGATCGTTGCAACGGTCATGGATTTTTTTGCACGAATGGATTTCAGGCTGCCCCCCTTGGCTCGACCAGATGGAACGGTTTTCACGTTGCTCCTGTTTTCTGTCTCATTATCCGTTTGCCCCTGTTCACCGGGAACAATGAATTCTTGGGAATCGACCGATTTCGAGATTCATCTCCCATGTTACCTTCCATTTCAAATTCCGTTTATATGTTTACCTGATAATTCTATTTATTATAGCAAATCAACCTAGAGACTTATCATAATATTTCTGATAAATATTACTCCACCCTGATCGAAGTTACCCCAAGTTACTCATCACTATTCCTGATTGTTATAACCCATTTTTGATTATTTAACTCAGTAGCGATTAGCCGAATGTCTAAGCTTTACAGCCTTAATTTCGAAAGTTTCGAGCACCGTTCGACGAAGAATCGCGAAGGAGGGAGGGACGAGCAACGGGAATTTTATTATTTAATGGTCGAAAGAAGGGAGCGGCGAAACGAAAGGAGAGCAAGAATACCGCGGTGGTGAGAAACAATCGTAAAGGGGCGCCCACTCGCACCCGTCAAGATCGGTGTAAATGTGGTGTTCACGTACACGAAGAGACACCCACACCTCAGATAGGGGCGAGCACAAGGCCACGGCCGCCCCCAGAATTCAATTTTCAGCTTGATTTGTCAGGCCGTCACTGCCAGGAGGAACTCGTGGAGCCCATTTCGCGCAGCTCGTCCTGCACCACCTCTCGCTGAGTAGATTCTTTCGTTTCGCTTTTTACGACTACCAGGGACAAGGGAAAACGTCCGACACTTACGGAGAACAAATCCTATTCTCGCTATCTTCAATTTTAGATCGTGGTAATTTAATCGTCCTTTGAACGTCGTCGGAAAGAATGAATGCGATAGATCTTACAATAGTTTGACTTATGGTGTCGTCACGCACATTACACTTCAGATTCAACGAATGAAAATTACATTCGCTGCACGATCGCGTCTGGAATCCAATTATAATTTACAAGGATCCATAAATTCAAAATGTAACATTTCAATTTGTCTTACTTGTCTTAACATTGCGGCAATAATTAACTCTAACGCAACTGGCGAATCATAGGTGAAGAGATCAACATGTAGTTGCTTTTACTTTTGTTTAACGTAACATGTTTTTCTAACTTCTTTTTAATTCACTGATATTAAACATGTAAATTGTACAAAATAATCTTGGATATTTGGTATCTTCTAGTGATGGGTTAAAAGTAATCCTTGAGGGTTCAAGAGGGAATAGTGCATCAAGGAACAGTGGTTTACTGTCTCGACATCTATGGAGGGTGACAATCCACCGCAAGGGTGTTCCACGAAGAGGAGGATCGTTTGGGGCAAAGTATATTTCGCGGATAGTGTTCAACCCCCGGAACAGAGGGTGATCGCGGAGAAGAGGGTCGTCGTGTGAAAACCATAATCTGCCCGACGACACGGCTTATCTCGGTAAGCCGTGTCCTGGCCCGTCACGCGACCCATAACGAATATTCAACCCTCTGGCAACCGAGCAAGACGATCTCGCCCTTCGTCGCAATTGCCCTTGCAAAATTTCCACGAAAATACCTTAAAAAATTGGCTACACCTTATAAAATTACTGGAACGTTCAATACTTTGTCTATGGAGAAGCAAATGAATTTTCAAATATTTTATCTTCATCATATAATAAGAATTTCATGTATGACATGAGTCACATATGAAGATTAACATGAATGTCACGAGGTGAAGCAAAACTCACTGTTTCAAACTTGGACATTGTTGATATGAATAAATTATTAAAATAGAAGGAATAAGTTTAAAAATAACATAAGATATTAACAAAAAAAATCATTTAATTCAGATTATTTTAAATAATGCCAAACTCCTGTTCAGACTCTCAGAATGATCTTTACCCTCTGACACAAATGACCCGTTTGCTCGAAGCTCAGAATAGCGCTACTTTCGTAGCCGAAGAATTAACATGGTTAATCTGTCTACCTGCACGATTCACGTTAATTATGCGGATTCGTTGGTCCGCATATCTTGTCTCGAACAGCGTGTTACTGCTACCGGAGTTTCGAGGCTGTCGAGCAAGAAAACGCGAGTCGGCTGCCTATTCTAATGGTGGCTCATTAGGTCCTTTTAATCACTGGCATTACGACGATCTGGATAATTGCCGTTGCTGCGGGCCACGACGCCTGCCGTGCGTTTATTACGAATATAATGAGCCTCCAAGCACCTGAGCACTTCGAAAGACCTTCCTTCTTTTCCTACTGACACGGGACCGCCCGAAGTTTCGAAAAGTCTACCTCTGACAGGCAACATTTTTCCTCTCGGAACCGTTGCCCAGACGCTGACCATCGATCGATACGCAGACCCGAATTTTTCATTTTGAAGTGGATCTATGGATGCCTACGTTTACAACGTTTCCGATACGAGCTTGAATCAGTTTAGAGACGAGGGAAGGACGGGAAGAACGATGGTTATGTCGATGCTTGAAAAATTTTTGAATTCACTATTGTGCCTCGTGAATCCATTTGCGAAGATCGGAGGATTTAGAAGCCTTCGAAAGTACTATTGGGTTTTTCAATCTAAATTTTGTAATTCAAATTTTGGAAGCTAAAGTTTCTAAATTTTCAAGTTGATTCATAAAATTTATAAATTCCTTCATATTGAAATGCTCATATATTCAAATTTTTACATGTACAAATCTTCACATGTCTAAATTCTCACATATTCAAGTTCTCACATATTCAAGTTCTCAAATTACCAAAGTTCTCAAATATCCAAATACTCAAATTCACAAGTTCTCAAATTGCCCATATTCCTAAATTCCCAAGCACCTAAATTCCATCACCCTTATCGAATAATTATGATCCTAAAGTGACAGGGGTATCCGATGGTAGGGGGAGACACGAATTCAATTTGACCTCAGGATGATTCGACGACAAATATTTTCGTCGGCTGGGTGTCGACGGGCGAGCCACTTAGGCATTTTACATAAGGGTGCGACGTAGGAAGGGTCCGGTATGCCAGACACGCGCCGTGATTTGTTTTCCCTTTCCCCTGCTGGCCCATCCCTTATCCAGCATCCCTGGAAAATATTAACTCGATTCGTAGCTCGTTGAGAAAACTGGCGAGTGTTCCACGTCGCCTTTCGCACCGAGGAAGACACCCTCTTGCTTATCGATGTCGATCCCTTTGATCCTCCTTCTTTCTATCGAATTCCGTTGTCTGCTTTGCATTTGGAGTACGTATTCCAGGTACTTTAAAGTTGCTGAAGACTTCCATGGTAAAAAATACGGCAAACGATTGTCGTTCAAGGAACAATTATAAGATAATTTATTGGTACTGATAGAAGCTGGCAAATAACGAGTGGTGTACCCAACAGAAATTTTCACAAAGATTTACAAGTACTTTGTATTCAGAGTGTTATCAAGTGTGAAAGAATTTATCAAAATCATCTATTATAAGAAATAGATGTGTAGATGTATATTGTAACTTATTGTAATAACTTATTATACCCTTCACTGATACCACATACGAGAAGTTGATCAGTGAGAAAGAATTAAAATTAGTTGGAAGCTCTAACTGCAGCAGCTTTTTAATAAAATAATCAAACACTCGTGCAGCTCATAATATAGGAGCTGGATTAAAACTTGATGCTAAATAATCCATAATGTCGCGTGTCGTGGTAGGTCAGTCAACGCGTTAACGAAGCTGACAATGCAGATTCCTCATAGCGCTCGTGTGCCCTGAACCACGAGGCTCGTACCGCGAATCTATGCAAATGAACGGCCAATTATGTTGCGAGTCCGTAAAAACTGCACCTTGTTAGAGGGACGTCGTAGCGGCGTGACGTAACGACGGCCTGGACAAGCTCACAAAGAACCGCGACAAAAGGGAACAGACCAAGCCAAAGAAGATATGGATCCTGGCCCCTGTCTCCTGCTTTTTCCAATCCCACTGCGCGAGCTCGTCCCCCACGGGAGTGGCTAGAAACCGCTCCAGGTTTCGTCGGAAGATCCGCGGAACTGATTCGGAACTAGACCGCTGGGAGACTTTTTCGATGCTCCCTTTTATTATATGTCGAAAGCATCCGGTACAGGTAGGGAGAAATATGGAAAAAGCACAAATCACATAAAAGATAAATAAATAGGAAACGATAGGGAGACTCGAACAGGAAAGGATATGGAAAGACTAGGGACATTCTAAGGGACATCAAGGTTAAAGCTGTTTGAAATTCTAGGGGACACTTCACACTCTTGGGAAAAGAGATAGCTCATTAGGAAAGGGTGTACCATGATTCTTAGAGAATCTAAAGAAACAGATTCTAGGGAAAGTTTAGGGAAGGGGAGCTAAACGGTGGTGATTACTCCAACATGATTGCTCTTAAGTAAGTCATGTCACGTGGATATGATTTTTATTGACAAAGAATTGATCTGAATAATAAGTAAATCTTGTTTGATTGATCCAAATGAAATAGAACGAGAGGAACCTCGATGGGTGGATTCTGGCCTTGATCTTCGGAGACGAATGGTACCCCAGCACCGTAACCGAGAGAGGATCAGCTAGGTAAAAGTGATTACGAGAAAGTAGGCAGACTAACGGCACAAAGTGTGGTCATTAGGTGGAAGGACCTATTCCATCTCGTTTGCAAGCGATTTTGGTCGCGGTGGTTGGATTAGCGATCCAGAAGCCGGTGGTTCGAACACGTCGAGATACGAGAGCGCACCTGAGCGCAGCGACGCGAGTGAACAGGCAGATCCCGAGGAGAAGAAGGACAGGATTAAGGGGATAGCCGGTAATAAGCCGAGTCAGCGAGAGGGCCGAAGAGGGTAAGATGTCCTGAGGGACAAGTCGGAGGAGGACACGACGAGGCATCCTAAAGCAGATTCGTGCCGAGCGTCGTGCCGGTGTATAATGACGCGCTCGCGCGGCCCAGACGAGGAGAAACGTAGCAGGGAGGACGAGGAATGGAGGGAAACGAAGTTGGAACGAGCGTCGAGAGCGCGAAGAGGAGCGAACGAAGAGGATTCCTCCTCGACCGACCCGGCGAACCTTCCTCGCGAGCAACCGAGAGACCCTGCTGGAGCGAGAGGCTAACAATGAAGGGCAGAGAAGAGAAAACAAGAAAAAACGCGACGAGGAAGAAAGAAGAAGAAGAAGAAGAAGAAGACGAGCAACGAGAGGGGGAAGCTTCGAGTGTCGGCACCTCGCCGCCAGAGCGGACCACACACGTCGACGAGTGGTTCTCAACCTAAGGATCCGAACGTTACTCACAAATTTATTATACCTTCGTGACATTAGACGGACACGTTTGTCCAAATTGCTTATAAAGCATTGTCTGGGGACCAGGAAGAGTAATCGGAACTCGATGTGGTCCTCTCCGTTTTATTTTCTGAATTTGGATCCTTCGCAAACAAGTCTTCAACGCGATCTGAACGAGCTGTTATTCCTGTTTTTTGCGCGTTGTAGCTAGCCAGAGTCTTGCTGTACAAGGAGAGGGTTGTGATGGATAAACGTCTTCAGTGGTGCCTGCGAAGGTTGTTTACTGCAAAATGGAAATCTATCTGGTCTTCGATTCGCGTTAAAACGATAACACGGCAAACATCCACAATATATCAAGAGTCCTGTGAGAACAAATAGCATTTCAAGAATGAACTACTTCGAAGACTTCGTCAAATCTTCAGTTTCTACCGAAAAGCATATGTTCCGTTTGGACACGGTCTTGAACGTGAAAATTGATGAGCTGTTCAGACACCTAATTCAAAGTCACATTCATGAAATATCCCCATGAAAGGAGAACGGGACGCAGTTGCATAAATTCATAAAAAGATGATGGATATTGGAACGTGGGCACAATTTGTAAACGGTCAGCAAAATGAAAATTTATCAAATCGCGAGGAAGTCGATTCCTGTTACGTTCGTGCAACGCGCCTAAGTTAACGATACGCGAGCATTAAAAGTGTATCGAAAATCTGGCGAGGGATAAATACCACGGAGGTATTCGACTGATCGGATTACAATTTATGCGTGCACCAGCGGGCACAGGATTGCGCTGCTGGTCGCGGACAGAAAGCAATATTTCGATGTCGTGACAGTTGAAACCTCAACGAGCAGCCTTCGTCCCGCATCGTTTCCCGGACGATCTTGGGCCGTCTCGAGCCCGCCACCAGCAATTTCGCGAATCCCTTTCGTTTGCCGGATGAAATCTGAAAGTGCACGCGTAATGATGGGTTTCATCGGTGGTCCCGCGGCCGGAACTAGACGACACGCACAATGGCCCGTTCAACACGATCCTCCGGCCATTTTCAGTGGCGTAACTAGCATTTTTAATGTGCATCTAGTTTCTGTTTTCATGGGGAGCATTATACATTACGTGCTAATTTGGGATTTGGGGATTTGGGGATTTGGGGACTTGGGAATTTGGAGATTTGGAGACTTGGGAATTTGGGGGTTTGGAGATTTGGGAATTTGGGAATATAAGAACTTGGAAATTTGAGAATTCGGGAATTTAGTAATTTCGAAACTTGAGAGCTCAGTAATTTAGCAATTTCAGAATTTGAGAATTTGGTAATTTAGGAATTCTGAAGTTTGAGAATTCAGTGATCTGGTAATGCACAAATTAAAGAATTCTTCGATTCAATAATTTGATATATGGAATTTTGGCAAGTTAAAAATTTCAAAATATCAAGCTAATAACATCCTACAATTACGAGGGTCAAATCCACCCCAATTTCTAATCTACCCCTAACGTACCAACGATTTTCAAGCGTGTAACACGCAATTGCGATTGTTTAAACCAACAATTGTAACAGTGTCAAGTGAAAAAATCTTGATAAGGAACATGATGGCAGACTATTTTCGATAATATCTCGAAGCGAATAACAAGAATATGGATATCGTGATCCCGATATTCTACCTGTTCTCGCAATTATTCATAATTTCAGCAAATACAGCAAAGTTGAAACTGCAGGTGCATCGATCCAACCCCTTCCGGAAAGGAACAATCATTAATGCACGGTTACCGAGAATTTCGGCGAAAGTATGAAATCGACGCGAGCTTAATAACACGTTTGACGTTCTTTCAAGATTTCCAGTTCAATTATGAATAAACGAGGCGACATTAAAGTGTCACGAAACGTAATGAATCGAATTTCACCGCGCTCGTTAACTCTGTCATCTTTTCAACTTTTCGCACAGTCTTTCACTTCGTGTTACAATTTAAAAATATGGTTTCACTTGTCAATGAGAAATCGAAGAATTTTTGACAATATTGCACTGACGAGAACATGACGTGAAATTTAATTCGACAAAATGGAGTCATTCGGTGAAACCTGAGAATCCTTCGCACCAATTCAGGTGTGAATGGAAAATGGAACTTTAATCTAGAAAAAATCAATAATTGCACTATTTCTTATTCCATCAGGATTGTAGAGATTACAAAGGATTTATTGCACTTTTCAGAATTCCATTAGAATCGTCTTATTTTTCACTCGGTGTCATAGTTGAATATAGAAACTGGGACGTGTGAGATACGTGCACGCACTGCTATTTACATGATTGCCTTATTTTTCATTTTGTCACGTGCATCACAATTGATCAATTGACTATTGTAACCGCGGTCGTTCAATAATTACAGAGCTGTATTTAGGACAAGGATCATGTTCTGGGTATAACTTGTTTGTATCACTCAACCCTTCACTACTTGTAAATAAATTATGCACATAGCATATTATTAAATTAGCCTAATTCTATGACATTATTGTGTTTTGTCAAAACTTAAACTCTTAATATAGTTTTAAACCCATGGATTTTATAAACAATTTTTAAAAAGTGTGATGCACCAAAGGTGATATGTAGAGAGGTCCAATTGTGATAGCACGAGGGAAGTACTTACGAACTTCGTACAAACTTGATACAGATTAATTCAGGTCCTTAATGCGGACTTAATACAAATTCAGTTTAAACTTAATTCAGATGTCATTCAGATGTAATGCAGACTTAATCCGGATTGTCATAAAACTTGTGGTGTATAATAAAAAATATAAGCTTGCAGTTGTATTTGACAACTGTAATAATTTTCTGTGGGTCAATAGAAGCTTCTATAATTCGTAAAAGAATAAATTGGAAAAGATGAACTGGATGTGGACTTGGGATATAGTAAACTATATCGTCATCGGAAGTTGTCAGGAAACTGATACACAAGATGCCGATATTGTAATACCGATTATCTAGAATATCAGAGAGTTGAGTTTCAGGTAATCAGCATCGTAAAAGTTCAACGAAATCTCCGAGTCTCACGCCCTCTCGTAGCAAGAGGCGAAAGTTAAATCGCGAAATTACAAGTTGGCGATCAATGATCGATGCTGATGCTGAACTCGAGCAAACGACCAAAGGAATATTTCATCGTGGCCGACGTTAAATCTAAAGGGCGAACGACTGGCGAAGGAGGCGCGATCAAGAGGAGCAAAAGTCTCGGCTCGCGTGTCGGGCAATATTCATCGTCGGTCACGATACAGCGGGCGGCCTCGCGATGCCATAATGCTGCATGTACGAATAAACGCGGTCGCTTAATTGAAATAGCGAGCACTCGCGGGAAAGAGCGGCCGAAGAAATCGTAATTCTGCCGTGTACGGCGTAAAACGAAGCACGCCGGAATACCCGGGACCGTGATTCAGGCATCGAAACGAGAAAAGAGAGAAAGAAGGAAGACGTATTACGCCGCGAGACGCTCGACAAGAAGAAATTGCCGGAGTCTCGACAAACAGAGAAAAAAGAAACGGGAGCAAAAGGTACACGGTGAAGAGAGGAGAAGAAGATACGCAAGAAACGGGACGATAAATCGAATCTTTCCATGTGAAAAGGTATACGTAGCTCGTGCGAAATGTTGCCTTACTTTAGATAAGGATATGTCTACCAGTATCTCGCTATTTTCCTGTTTGGTAATTTTGGAAATAGGGCGATTACGGGTATTTGGTAATTTAGGAAATATAGAAAATGTGGAGAATTTGTAAAATTTGCTAATGTACAAATCTGAATATTTGAGAATTTAGAAAACTTGACGATTTAAATACGTGAAAATGTAAAAAATATGAGAAATTTACAAATTCATGATCATGTAAACTTGTCAATTTCAAATTTGAATACCTGAAAAATTAAGGAAAGGCGGCTTGATGACTTACAAATTCAAAAAATTAAAAACTGTTGAGACCTAAAAATGATAACATTAAAAAATCTCTACTATAATCCTACAGCAGCAAAATGCATCTTACCAAAGGTAACCTGGAAACTTAAAAGCGTAGGCGAAACGGTCGTATCGAAGCCGCGAAACAAGATCGTTCGTTGTAAACGAGCATTGTAGAACATCGCATCGGGATCCGAGGAAACCACCGTGAAGATCCCTTTTCACGGATTTCGGGAACCGTTTCGCAAGGTGTATTTTCTTGCGCGCGATTCGTTCCATCCCCGGTGAAAATTTCCCGCGTGTCCAAAAGTCAAAAAGTCAAAGCTGACCCACTGTCCCTTGTGTTCCGAGGTTGCCTCGAAAGTTAATCGTCAAATCCTGTTTGCTTAGGTTCACGCTTTCGACACGCTCGTCTCCCAAACGATCGCTGTTTTTCCGGACACGCCTTGTCACTCTTTTCGATTCGATGTGAAAACACATCTCCGCTTTTCGCGGTGAAACGCGGAAAAATATGTCCGGAAACATGCAAAAACACGCGAGGTATCTTCTACAGACATCGTTTCGAATATAAAGGGTTCGAAGACTTTGTTGACGCAAATAGCAGGTAAATCAAGTGTTATTTTAAAAATCTGTCAGTCTGGATTCTAGTATCCGCTTTTCCATCGGTACCAGGCAAACGTAAACACGACTTATGACTTTTTAAGCCGGATAATCCCAAGATGGATAAACATGGCGATGTTCGGAACGACGAAGATTACTGTGAATCACAGGTAAATTTTACGACACTATGGGTTACCATTGTGCTTTCACATTTTTCATTTTAACTTCTTTTCATTTACAATTTAATCAAACTTTGAACTAAGGTCAGTCCAAAAGATTTATACACTTTATATGTGTAATTCGTGTTATGCGTCATATTATGAATATGAACAATCCTTTCAATCAGTAATTTCAATTTTAATAAATCTTGTATATAGATTCATGACATTTAGCCCTTTTTTATTCGACAAGTTATGTATTCATTAAAATTATTCGTGGGTTGCAATGACAAATGGTTTCCACTGAAATGAGTCAGTTGTAGGTAATGTGCCACTGAACATAACCTAACAAAGTTTTCGAAGAGGTTCGAGTACTTCTGAAAATTTATCCTCAAGTATTATTAAATGTTATCATGTATTACGTATGCAAATATCGTACGCTAAATACAGTAATGATACCTATCTGATTAAAGTACAGTTGCAATCAAAATAATCTTACTGAAGTTAGTGAAGTATTCAAAATGGCGACCAATCGTAAACGTTAATTTTGCCAGGAAACTTTGCTATCCCATAAAAGATCGTTTCAAAGTCCCTATACAATTATATAAAGCATATCTCAGTTCTCTGTCAGTGAAGCAAATCACGTTTCCTCGAAATTCGTAGCGGGTACAGCAGGTTTGACCAAGCTGTCAAGGACGACACAGTTTTGACATCTCAGTCACGGGAAATCAGATTATCTCGGCAGGATAACGGACCCCCCTCGTGTCCTGTGTCCAGGATAGCCGCAGCTCGTCTACCTGTAACGGCTACCTGAATGTATTTTCTGCTCTAAGTGCGCACGGTGTCCTTCGAGATGGTCCAAAGAATCCTGAATGACACTTTCGATGCGAGAAAAGTCGGCAATCGTTGGGCAAACACGTTTTACCTCCTTCGACCCTGTGACCGAAGATACGAGTTCAACGGAAGTGGACACTTTTGACGCTCAAGGAGGCTTACTTCAGATAGCGAAACTGGCGAGTACTTATTTGTGAAGAGTTCTAGACTTATTTGGTAGATCAAAATTCTGAAGTAGCATAATTAAACGACTTTGAATTTTAACTTTAAATGTAAAGTACTGCGTTAAATTAAAAATGATACTAACAATTTTTCTATGACTATCATTAATAACAATTATTACACAAGTTATACGTCTCTTTTATACCAAGCATGAAAGAACACCACTATTCTTGGACACCTACTTATATTATTGGACTATAATTCCTGTTAGAGAGTCGAATAAAATAATGCTCCATCACAAGGATACAAAGCAACAATTGGCGACTAAAAAAGACCGATCAAAAGCTGCATAATTTAAAGAAACAATTAATGATCTCGTATCTTTCATCCAAGTTCCGAGTGTCTCCCATTCGGGTGCATCACCTTGAAAATATTTTCCATTCGAGAAAAAGAAGAGCGCTTCGACCTCCTGGCGAGCAATTGGTCACAGGGAACAATGAGACCCCCTGTAAAGTCCCAGTATAAACAAACCCTTCTTTCGACTACTAGTCCCTTTTCTTGATCGTTGAACCGTAGGAATCCTCACCGCAACGGACAATACGACGTTGCCCTTTGTACGCGTGTCGGTCATCCTTGAGCTAAAAATCAACTGGGAAAGGGTGAAAATCCCTTTATAAACAAACACGACAATCTTCTATAAATAAAAGTTTTCAATGGTACAACTGCACAAACGCAATATTATTAAGGAATTGCAAGTTATTGATTATCATGTTGATTTGAAAAGGAGGAAGATTTTCTACGTCATTGCGAGACGAATGCTCGATATTGTGAAGAAGAAAATCGTGTCTCCTGGAAAACTTACTAGGCTCAGCACCGGTCACCGTGACGAAATCGATGGACTTTCCAGGTACGGACCTTGCCTTTTCCGGTGATAACAATCCGAATGGAACGAATTGTGTTTTCGAAACATGGACGCCTTCTCGCGGCGACACCTGCGCCTCGTTTTCAAGCGAAACTAATCCGAGGGATTGCAATTCTCCAGACTCTGACTTGCCTTTTTCTCTTTTTGGAACATTTTTCAGATGACCTACTGCTAACGTGCCTTTTATGTTCGGGTAAAATGCACCTCCGATAAACGTTATGCTTATAATATTAACTGTATACAGTTGTCACATGCTTTGTCAAGCGAATGTAAACTAAAAAATTTATAGAATTCTCAGATTGTTAGTAGTTAACCTTGTTAACCTGGTCATGTATTTGCTTCACAATCCTATAAAAGATTAATTAAGAACAATTCTATTGGCAATACTGATACTTGTTACTATTGTAACCATCGCTTAAAATTACTGGGTACTATAGTAGAAACAGTACTTGATATCCCTAAAATCGTAGGTATATTTCTCCTCTATTTTCAAGTTTTAATTATTTGACTAAATTATGTTTGTACCGTCGATCGCAATATTTGTCACGTCACATCCTGTACTAAATGAATCGTTAAAAATTCAGCCCCTCTGCAAATACGACGCTGTATAAACAAAATCGACGTCCATAACCTAAATAACATAAACGTCAACTTCGGAAATGAGGTTGTTTAATTACGAAAAAACGAGTAACACGATTTTCCCGATCCACCGTGAATTAATCAGGACAAGGATCTTCGATCCTCATCATTCTCTCGCTAAACCGAGTACGCAGTGTGTCCGCGAGTGTAAGAGAGAAACTTCCCTTGTCTCGGCTTACCATAACCGTGAACTTCTTTCCGGGCTTAATGCTTCCACTGTTACACGGGAAACCAGTTTGTGCAGGGTCCGCGCAACACCGGCCCTCATCGGCTAATTTTCTTTTCTGTCACATCTTTTTCTAAAATGTACGAGCGTGCAATGGCGAATATCGTACCAGGTGTGGTCATCGCGGAGGGTTTTCCATCGGATCAGCACGGTGTCCGAAGAATCGGAAGGAGGATAACACAGCGAGGATCTCTACTTAACTTGCGAGCGTTGTTGGGGCAGCTCGTTACGAACCGCGAGTCCAAGACCATTAGAATAGAAGGTTCCAGGCACCATTGGTCTCTTATGCGAGCCGGCCCTGCTAACGCCATATTCGGCCCGGCCGAGGTGCTGGATTACGCAGAACACGTACCAATTTTACATCGGCTTCCTCCGGGCACCGCGAGCCACCCGGTGCCGAGCGTATTCGTGCGTTTTTAGCTCGCTGCCCCGATGTATACACGGACCGTTCGCTCGCTCTTAAATGGATTAATGTGATTAACGGGCACCGGGTAAAAAGTTTGCCCGGTAATTGGTTCTCCTGTTGGGTTAGCCTGGGCTCTGCTCTGCTCGCTCGCTCGCGCCACTCTTGTCTTATTGTTTCCTTTTGCTTTCGGGACAAGACGGTAGAATGTTGGCTAGGGGTGGCTCGACAAAAACTCTCGCTGACGAGGCGATTCTCCTTGCTTTCCTCTTCTTTGGAACGAGAAAAATCTTACGTACGTATATGAACCACCGTAAAAAATCTTCACTACCAGGCATTCGAATGGCCTCATTATTGAAAGGTTCTTGTCGATGAACAATCGAGAAAATAGTGGAACTGCGAAACAAAACGGTACAACGACCAGGACAAACGCGTTTATTTATTTACGTTCTTGTAACAGCTGAATGGTACTACAGGGAGTGATCGAATTGTGATCGCTTTGGAACGATCGCTTGTTCGAAGTCTAAATTAGGGTGAAATTGGAAATACGCTAGTACGGACAAGTATTATAGTAACAATGATTTTATCTTGGATTATACAACAATTTTTATAAGAACTATGTAAGAAGGAATTTAAAGTAGTTGCAAATTGCACACAAAGTGTTTTAGGTTTTTGAAATCAAATCTATATCCTATGGCTACATATGAAAGTAGAATATGTGATGAGGTTTAGTGAAAAAATCTGGCACACCCTGTGTATTTGTCCGAATACATTTTTCCGTACCTTCAATGTTTCTAAAAATATAATAAAACAAGTTCATAAACTACCATCAAGTACTACTGCAAATAAACAAGCAAACTATGAAATGGTAACTTCTTACATATAGGTGCTTGCTGGACAATATTGCTGACATGTCAGAATACAATCAAACTGCCTATATGTTGGGAACAGTAAGGATTATATTTTACTGCTATTTAAGACATGATATGTTGGAAAACTTGACATGTTACATCTGACCATGATCTGATCATGTAGGAGTCAAATTGTATATGAATTTCCATAAATGTAGAAAAGGGTGTATGGCACATTGATCATAGTTTTTCAAACAAAACTAATCCAGTTATTACTGTTTAATCCTAGTATGATTGTAGAGACATTTTAACTCAAGAAAAACAAAGTATGCAGAACATGGAGAGATTACATGTAGAATACTTATAAAAATATAACATACACACTATAGTTCACAATGTCCACTACCCAAAACTTTTTTACAATTACTTCTTAAAGTTATTTTGGGTAGTTTTCTGTATTTGTTATTTACCTATCTAAAAAATGAAATGAGAAGTGATATTTTGCTGCGTCCATCCGTACCTAAAGAACCACCTAGGTGTATTTATCCAAGAATAGCTGCTTTTCACGGAATATCCTTATTCCGAAGAGCGCAGTATCTCGGCCTAGGAGCACGGTCTTCCCGTTCTTCGCAACCCCGTCAATAAATCAGCACACTTTGCGGTTCCCCATCGTGTTAGAACGGTTCATAAGCAGCATACCGCATCCCCAGGGTGCGGTTATCTTCGTATGTACCGGGTGTACATTATCTCAGCCAGCGTATAAATATAGCCTGGCGATCACGAAACGCGTAACAGGCCGTGAAAACGAGCTGCAATGTTGTTGTTGGCGAGGGGTGGCATCCGCATCATCCCTCCGCAACGGGAATAGTGGGAGTGGTCGTCGAGTGTTTATAAACGGGATTAGGGGAATCATCGATGGTGTCTCGTGTAGCACAGGGGTGTGTCCACGGGCTGGGGAAAGAGGGAGTGCACTTTCGTGGATGTACAACCCTGGCCGTCGGATACTTTGCAATCAAACCGATTGATCGCGTAGTTATCTGGATTCACGCGTCCCGTCGGCCGCATTTATTATCGACGCCCTTCCACCACCGTCGTCGCGCGTTTTCGTGCTACATTGTTTGCCACCCGGTTGGATTATGCATGCTGTCCGCCGGCAAATACTTCCAAGGCTCGAATTCATAGACCTTTTTTGGATGATTGCGAGAGTTCGGGTAATTGTAATACTTCAAGAACGAGATTCGTTGGAATATTTTTGGATCGAATGCATTGTGGAATGTTAGGCAAAATGCAGGAACAAAATACAGTATGAAACAAAACGGTATTGGATACTATTTGAACATAAGGGTGAAACGTGAGGAACAAATGTTTAATGAAGGAACATAAGTTTGATAGGAAACGTTTACTGGCTGGTTGAGTGAAGAGTAAATCTTAAAATGTACTTAACGGACCATTGTCAAATATTTTAATAAACATTGTGAAATAATAAGATGCATTATAGACTGACATTTTTTATTGTGCTTAAGAACCATGGGTATAAAATTTAGAAAATATGAATGCTTAGATGAAATGATGTATAAATAACTTAAGTTCAATTAGTATGAATATGTTACCGGTACAAGTATATTAGTATAAGTCAATTTAAACTTCAATTGTATGACATCAGGCTGACAGGCAGTGAATAATAATAAGTAATTATAACATTGCATGATATAACTGCATAAAAATTTCAATAATCATCATTTCACAGATAATGATCAAATACCAACTCAAGTAGCAACAGTAGTGAACAACCTGCAAAATTGTTAAACGTCATAATATGTTCTGTAAATGCAAACTAGTAACGTACAATGAGGTTAACAATTGTTACAAGTGAACAGGCGTCTAAATAAACTTCACATTACGGTATTCTCAAAAACGACGCCTGGAACGAATAATCACGTTTCCATTCGCATCACGATTTTCGTAGCACCCTAGCAGAGAACGCCATAAAGCATAAATTTGAATAGAAATTTCAAATTCGTTAACGCTAGTCATAAAAGATATCTCATGAAACGAATTCCAGCACCACACCACCATGACGTGTCACCGCGATTTAAAGCTAATCATAATCAGTTTTATCGCACTGTATCAACCGAAAGCACGACATCATCCTCCCAGCGATTTCAAAATTTAACCCGACAACTAGCAGCGGGTTCCGGGGAGATCACGAAAAAGATAGCACGATATCTCGTCCGGTTGCGCATGGCTACGCGCAGGCTTCTGCTCCAGAAAATATCGCGGGGCTCTCGAAAAAGTGCCAGTAGAGGGGCGAGGAACGGAGGGGAAAGCGGAGAGTTTGCACGCGAGGTTGCATGTGGATCGAGCCGGGTGGGCGTGGCCGAGTGTTGCCCCGCCCACAGCTTCCCCTCTGACGGACTCGTGGTGGGAGTCGGCGAGGCGTCCGATTGGCTGACAACCGGTTGGCGAGGTCGTACCTGCATTAATTATTCTAAATAAGTCGTCGCCCCTGCGGCGGCTGATTATAGAGTTTGCAGTGCCATAAATAGAACCCGTTTACAAATCGCGTTCGGGGAATAATGATCGTCGCGGCAAGATCCAGCGCCCTGGCTCTTCCTTTTTCATGCCCAACGAAAAACCCAATCAATCCCTGACGTACGAGACTCGCGATTGGTCTCGCTCTAGGCGTTCTCCCTTTTCGACCGCGATTCCTTCGGGGTTACTTATCCTAACGAACGAATTAGTTCGCTCTACGATGAGTCATTCCGCTTCGAATACGTTTCAACGGACATCGCGAGATGAATGACAACGTCAACGTTTCAGCCTTCCTTAGAATTATGGACCTGCTCCGAATACATTAACGGGTGGTGCCCTTTCTGATGCAATTGATCTGAAGATCCGTAGAAGCGAATGCTACTGGTAAGTGTTCTGATGTCCAGAATTTTTGTTTTGTCAGCAGAATAGTTTAAAGAGAAATTGAAAATTTGGACATTGGTAAACCATAATGAATAAATTGATAATATGGAGATAAACTAGTATTTTGAATATCGTAGTTTCATCTTCCACCACCGATGAAACCGCATAGTTGTCAAAATAGAACAGACAAGAAACAACTTAACCCACTTCCATAGGCTTCGTCAGCTCAATTCAATTCGAAACCTTAATGGGTATCATTTTCCAGTAATTTAACTCGTCCATGGCAAAAACGATTAACGATTTGTCACGATCAATCTGTAACCGACACATATAGGTTTATTACCATAGGTGTTTTAGAATCGAAGGAATAGCGTCGGAGACTAGTCCAGAGGATCTCTATCCCTTCCCGTCGATGGTGCTCGAACTGGAAAGTGGCATAGAATGCGGCTCTGCTTTCAGACGGGGCCTCTATTGATGGATAGACACGTTATGGTTATTTATAGCGGCTATCTCTATTATTGTTCTTGCACGAATCCAAGCAGCGACTAACGATCGCTTTGTGGTTCTCGTGGCAGCTGGTATCCCTTAGGTGTGGTCATTAATAAAACCGTAGACCGTAACAACGATCTCACGCGTTTCTTTGGCTGCCCTTACGTTGGCGGAACAAAAGAATTGCCTTCTGTTCACCCGTCGACCAATCTGGTCGTGCGTGGTTAGCAATAAAATTTTGAAACCTGTTGGGGAGAATGTGTCGTGCATGAACGCGTTCGATACAAGCAGGTGGTTTGCGGCCAAGAAAATGTTGCAGGAATACTTACGATCAATTTCCCTCCATGCATATCAGTTTCGCTCGATAATTGCCCGCTTTCAGGGCTCTAGAGGTGGACGCAAGGTCTTTGACGCGTTTTAGCTCGGTAACTTTCAATTCTGTGAGTTTCAATTCGATGTAATTCAATTCCACGCGATTCTATATCGTCGCTGTTCAATTTAACGAGTTCAAGTCGGATCAATTTTGATGCAATTTAATTTGATGTATATTGTAATTTAGTACAGTGAAATTCGATGCGATTCAGTTGAAGGAGGGATTTCAATTAGACGTTGTTCAATGCGATTGGTAATCAATTCCCCAATGTTTAAACTTGATCGTGTGGAAGATAGAAAGTTTCTGAAGATTTCTAAATTTCTAAGTTAACAAACATCCAGACCGCTAAATTTCTAACAGCAAAGTAGATTATCGTACGTGTACTGCAGTTGTTTGCTTCGACGATTACGATCATTATCTAGACTATGATTACCTTTCACATTATGCATCATCATGTGCAAATTATCGCACACTTTGTAGCGAATATGTAAAGTTGAAATTAGTTGTTGCTAACTTGTCCATTGCACGAAACGGACTCTCTAATTTGAGCGAGTGGACGTGAGAAGTAAAAACAGTGACCGTATGTTCAAGTTCAACGAACGTTAATTAATCGGCAAATGTTCACGCTTAAACGTTAGATCCTCTTTAATTACAGTTCGACACGTAGCGCATTGCGTGTGACCTGATTGCCGCGAGATCGGTTCTATTACGAGCTTTAATTGCCACGATTTTAACGACGCCTCCTTGTAAATCTCGCGTGCTTCTAATGCATAGGTTTGTTCCTTTCATGTCGTGAGCAAATAACGTTTCGACCAAAGAAGAGAATCTCATGCGATTAGACGTTAAAAGGGTTAATAGCTGTAATTTTCTCTCCTCAGTGGTTAATGGCCGAGTGTGTCGTCGCCGCTGCTAATGACGTTAATTGCGCCGATCGAGTAGTCACAACGAAATCATAGCAATTTCAGCTTTCTTAAACGACACGGTTCACTTACGACTGTCAAGAACAGGTATACTCAACTGCGATTTAGGATTCTTTATATAAGTAATATTCAATTTCTAAACTTCTCCTCACAAATCTGAAAATTTATCAAATACGAATCTGGTAGTTTTCCCAACATGGCCATTTTCCTACAGAAACTGTCTCCTCTACATTTGGTACCTTAAAAAATACACCAAAATAATTACCAACCGACAACTCGACAAATTCGTGCCTGACCATAAGAAGCGCTCGTAGAAACAGAAAAGTGTACGTTCATCAATAACTGCTGCAAGCTGAAGTTCGTGGAAGTAAGTTGTAAACTAACCATGTTCCGCGAGGAGCATCAAGGGTTGAACCCTTCCTCGAAGTCCAGCTTTAAACAAACACAAAAGGAGTGAACGATTGAACGATCGAGTCACGTGACGAACGAGGACGGAAGTGGAGGAGAGCGGATGTCGAAGGGAGGCTGTGAACTAGCATCTGCCACGAAACGGATAATACATTTGTTCGTTAACTGTCGCGCAGGCCCCACCCAAAAAGGGGGGGTAGTCGACGGAAGATCCGGATGGCCGAGTAAATTCTTCTATAAAGCGATTTCGACGTCGAACGATAAAATCCGCGCCGCATCGTCGAGACACCGCTCGTCGACTCGAAGAAATGAATTAGCTGCCTCTGGACGGTAATCAGGGTGGGGAGGAACAAAAGTATGGAGTAGTGGGCACCGGAAAAGTGGGAGGGGTGGCAAAGTGGGCGGAGCCTGGCGGGGAGGGGCAAGATTGTGGGCGAGATCTTCCGTCGAGCCGATGGTGGGAGAGCGAAACGGGGCGGGGAGAAGCTAATGCCTCTACCAACGTTCGCAGTGGGGCAGACGCGTATGTTTTTTCGACTCGAACTTTTAGATTACTGGGAAACATCGCTGGGGATTCTTATTTTGCAAATGTGCAAATATATCCGTGTATAAACTCGAACATTGATACGGTCATACCGAAATGCTTGCAATTATACAAGCACACTTTCGTGAAATATATGTTACCGTATTTAGGTATTGAGACATGTTTACATTAATCGGACAAGTAAGTCAGTTTAGAAGTAAGTCAGGTTGTCAGACCCCGCCCAGATAATTAACCCAGTATATCCAGTAAAGTACCAGACTTGCTATCTCCTTTGCGTCTATGTTGTTTGTCTGGATAAGGTCTGATGACTTGTCCGCGTTAATTGTCTAGTCTAAACGGATCTCGAATCGAGTCTATTACAGTTACTTTCTAAAAATAGTAGGCAAACAAGACCACTTGCATATGTCTCGTGCAAAAAATCGATTAAACAAGATGGGGAAGAAAATGGACTTGAATTTGCCTCTCAAACTGGATCTGGCTATCGGGTGCGGATTTGTCGAAAGCATGTAAAAGAGTATGTTGGCTGTTTTTGACGAAGAAGGTATAAATAAGACAGAAATCTGAGCGTTGTCGAAAGGAGACTGGCTGCAACGGCATCGATCGTAGTGAACCCAAACCCAGGCTCCCTACTATTGGTGCCGTGCGTGGTGGGGACTGTCGAGTGACGGCTGTGGTGGGGCGAACCTTACGCCAGTGGGCGGAGCCTGTGACTGAAGAGTTAATAGAGATACAATCGAGGGTGTCTAGTGCACTGCACTCGAGGCTGGGGCGTAGGAGGAGAGAAGGGGCGCGGGGAGCGGAGGGGCAAGCGGTAAGTAGGGACCACAGGTCCCCTAGTTTAGACATCACTGAGCGACGGATGGACAGCCAGTCAGACCCGTCACAGCACTCGCACGAGTCCTCGGAAACCTCGAGAAAAGCCAATACCGAGCAGACTTCCCGCTCTTGGAGCTGATCCAGAGTCGAACCGCTTTGGGCAACGGGGACGTTCCACGATTCGAACCACGTGAACGGGATCACGCGGGAACCGTTCAATTTCGATGACACAGGCAGTCCGCTCGCGTTTACGAACGGCACAGTGAACTGATTGTGGTGTCATCTCCGAGAACGAGGCAGTGTTTCGGCAGTGAACTTCTGATTAATGAGTCGAGTGACAAGTGTGACCTCGTGTTCCCGTGCAGACATGTTGACGGAAGGTTAAGGACCCCTGACCAAGTCGACGATCGCGAGAGAGAGTTAATTGCGCGAAACACGCACAGGACTATTTACACGAACGAACGATGAGCGTAGCACTCGTGACGATGGATTCTGCGTACGGTCTTCGACTGGGGATTGGCAGCCACCATCACCACCACCATCATCATCATCACCGAGTGCGTTCTCCGGAGAGTCACGTGGTTCCTCGTCAAGAACAGCCCCAGGACCGTAAAGAGGACATAGAGACGCCCTTGAGATTCAGCGTGGTGAACATTTTGAGGCCAGACTTTGGGCGCGAAGCGATTCTCAGTACCAAGACCCCGAAGCAGGCGAACTTGGTGACTGGACACTCTACCTCTATCCCGGTCCCGATCCCCCGACACAGCCCTCTGTCCCTTCCGCGGGATTTGAGTCTGTCCTCGAACAGACTGTCTCCCACGAGACCGCAACCGAACGGGTTTTCCGTGCACAGAGAGAGGGACCTGTTTTCCACTCATTGCGGATTGACGTCGCCGCTTCAGAGGAACAGCGGACTCAGCAGAAGCGGAAGTCTCGAGAGTCTGGCGAGTAATAGGAGCTCCGTAACCGGAAGCTCGGTGACGGGAGCGCCTTCTTTGGGCTCCTCGTCCTCCACGATCGGCAGCGAGTCCTTGAACGGAGACAGCAATTCCGGAAGTGTCAGCAATTCCGCCACGAATCAGGCTGGAATCAACGGACAGAGTCCTTGGCCGGCGTGGGTCTATTGCACCAGATACTCGGACAGACCGTCTTCCGGTAGGTATTTGCAATTTATTTCTGATCATGCGATCTCGTGCAAACACGGGAATGAAATAATACCGTCAATTTACCGAGAACATGCGAACGTAAGAATTAATTCGCAACCATATTCGCTGGAATTGAATTCCCGCGGACAGATATATCTTAGTTAATCGCGTTATCAAGGAAGTCGAGCGGTACGCGAGCAGGTAGCCATAGCTCGCCATTCTCGTACCACTATTTCTCCGTATCCGCTTAATCAATTAACTTTGGCGACCGTTACATCTGGAAACCAGTTTCTATGTAAATCAACCGCGAGACGCTATCGAAAAATCGTTTGGTCGCATAAAGCTTACCCAATTATAGTCGGTCGGTGCCTGCGTTCCGCGAGCAGATTCCATAAAGAAATAACCAGTTTCCTGGAGCGTCGTTCCAGTTCCGATTTAGCGACGTTATAGTACTATGCCTCTCTATTCTGTAATCTTAGGCTGAATACCGTGGTGATGCACATCACAAGATTAATATATTCTGTACTATATGTGAAGAGTTTGCATTAGTTCCTTTCAGTTGAACAGGGGTAAGAGAGGGAGAAATTTATTTTCAGTTTTGAGGAATTGAGGGAAGATACAAGGATAGTTTAGGAAGAATTAAGAATGGTGTGGAGGGACACAAGGGATGACATAGATATGGATAGGTGAGGGTGTGACGATCTAATACGTAGCAATTCTTCACATCCGATAAAGAGACTTAAACAACCCTCTACTATGCATTCGTCACAACGAACATTTAAAAATTTCAGATACAAACGCTGAAATTACTCTAATCTATCGTTGCATCCAAGCGAACATATCACTCGAATACCACCTGCAACAGTTCGCATAGCATCATTCCGTTAAACCTATGTCCCCGATCTACCCTCCGCAATCATCGTGGCCCAGATACTCGTGAATCGTGTCTGAGTGGCCAAGGTGGTCCGCGACCTTACCGCCAGACAACCGTGTTACTAATTACGACGAATCTCGATTGGATCCTCTGCTTCTCACTACCGGGCTTCCCGTTAATTAAACAGTATTCGAGGATCGATGGCGGATGATAGGATCTTAATCAGGGAATTTTAGGTCAAGTATCCTGCGGATGGAATTTCTCGGCTCGAATGATCTCCGGTTCGTGGGACTTTGAGGAGAGCGGCGATCTCGATCGTGGAATTTCGGAGGCGATTCATTAGACACCAAATGAGACTCTATCGAAGGCGGACCCATGTTTTCGTGTAGCCGATCGTTTTCACCGTTTGTCTCGCGACCGGTTTTAGAAGGAGCCGTTGTCCGTTCGCGATAATGCGATTCGACGCTTTATGAATATTCATCGCGTCGAACACGCGCCGAGTTTTCCGCTCGCGGTGATCGCCAAATTTGGCGCAGTAATAATGCAGGTCCCGGCGAAACGCGATACTCGCGACAGATAAACGCGGCACCGTGTTTAATATACCAATTGCGGCCGAATGAAACGATCCAGAGATAGTCAGCGGAACTGTGCCGCAAAGGGACCCGCGATCTGTTAGGCTTAATGAAAGATTAACCCGGCTGAATATCAATTGCGACGTAAAAACAATGAACAATTAACGTTCCAGGTCCACGGACGAGGAGAGTGAAACGCACGGCGAGCGGAAGCAAGAACGGCACGCCGGAAGAGAAGCGACCTCGAACCGCGTTCAGCGCCGAGCAATTGGCAAGACTGAAGAGGGAATTCGCGGAGAATCGATATCTGACCGAGAGAAGGAGACAACAGCTGTCTAGAGACTTGGGTCTGAACGAGGCGCAAATCAAGATCTGGTTCCAGAACAAACGGGCGAAAATCAAGAAAGCTAGCGGACAGAAAAACCCCCTGGCTCTTCAGCTGATGGCCGAGGGCTTGTACAACCATTCGACGGTCCCGGTGGACGAGGACGGAGAAGAAGTCGGTACCGGAAACAATCCTTCTCACTGAGAAACTGGAGAATTCAACGTGATTTTTACATAGCTTACAAATATTGACTCGCAGACTTTTATTACCTTTTTGGGAAAATCTAGGGTAAGTTAGGGAGTTCAAGGGAATCTAATTTTGTAATTCGAGGATTGGATTTCGAATCTTGTCCTTGGTATCTGGATGATAGTTATAAATAGGAGGTCTAGGTTCATCTTTGAAATATCTGGAAACACCCGATGACGGATTCCTAACCCTACATTTAGCCTAATCCGAAGGAAAGCTGCGTTCCGACTGTACATAAATCGCAGACTGATCCTTTCTATATTTATCAACTACCTATGTATATGAACGTAGATGCGATAAGCGAACTGGATCCGATCCTCATCGGCCGGTTAAATTAATTTATTTCCTGTGTACATAATTGTAAATACGACTGGTCGTAAATGTGTATATGTATGATACGAGATAAAGTATAATTGCCGCGCGAAGATTCTATTATTTGTGTAGGTTACGAGTTGCGCACGGTCGCGTGTGAATACGGAACGATCTCACACTGTATATTCCTAATTATTGTACGAGTATATACATGTACAACGGAGTATGTATATATATATATACATGTATATTACGTTCGCGTAGACAGAGTTGGACAGCATGCGTATATACCAGTGTCTCACAATATGTGGTCGATATAATCTATGTAACCTGCTTACATGTTGCCACCGATTAAATCGAATTAAAAATACACGCTCCCCCGTTCTATGTTCTGTTCCTGTCCTCGGATTCCTTACACGGTTTCTTCGATACGCACGAGCTTCGACGACGAAGAATAAAAAAGAAACGAAGAAGAAGAAATAGAAGAAGAATAAATAATCGCTTACTCGGTCAGACTAATAGAAATCCACAATTACCACGATCATAAATTTCGATTCGAATAAACAGCCAAGATTTCTCTCCGATCGTTAGCCGTAATTGTACACCGCATTCACAACGGCGAGTCACTTCGTTTCAACGAATTTCATCTTAGCAGGGGAAAGAGAACGAAGCCGTTTCACGAGCGTCCTTTCGAAAGCGGAGAGACGTAATTAATAAAATTTACATGGTCGAAGAACAGACACATACACGGCCGCGTGTACGGGTAAGTACAGATGCGTGGCACGCCTCGTTCACGGTGACACACCGTGACGCGCTAATTGATCCCAAATTAACGAGACACCCGGTATCTCGAGCGCGACCGACAAATGGAACGTGGCGAGAATGACAGTGCGCGACTAGCTCAAACGCGTTCGCTCGCATGGCGGTAGCGATCGGCAGGAGATAAAAGATATCTGCACCTGTTAGACGCCGCCATACGTGTCTGTTCGCTAACAGATTTACGAAAGTGGCCTTTTACCTCGACACGTTGAAATTTGTTACGTTTACCCTTTTAGTTACGCCGCGTTTCCAATGAAAATACTATGTTGTGTCATTAACTGGTAATTTCTGCACCCATGATTGACACCTTGCGCGATAAACTTTTCAATAGTGCTATTATTGCACTCGTTTTTGTATTTGCTTATTATAATATCAAATTTTGTATTAGAGTTGTTAGTAGGTTGAACTTACTTAATAGGTTGGTACTTAGGTTCACAATATGGGATGGGAACGAAACATTTCTGACATTGATCATAAAAGCGTAGCGATACAGTGTGGGGAGTGTACAGTGTTGACTGTACAATAGGAGGTGATACAATGCGTGGGACATACAGCACGTCGAATATAACGAGTTGACTATACAACGCATGGGCTATTTAACGTGTCGATTAATCTACGAATAGATTATTCTACGCATAGAAAATACAACGTGTGGACTACTTAACGTCTAGGAATTCAACGCGTCGATTAATCTATGCGACTATTCAATGCGTAGACTATTCAACGCACCGAATATACAGCGCATAGACTATTTCACGCACCAAGTACTAACGTACCAAGTACAACGCGCAGACTATTCAACGCACCGAATATACAACATCAACTATACAACGCGCTGACAATCTAATAAATCGACTACACAACGCATGGTGATTGAATGAGTCGACCATATAACGCGTGGACAATGCATCAAATCGATTGTCCGTATATAACAAGCGACGATACAATATATCCTCCACATTCATGTAGCGACACATGCGGACCAGAGTCCATCACACAAGTAACAATCCATTTGACAACGATTAACCATAAGATAAAAAGTGCATACAAAATGTTTCAAATATCAATAATTTAAGATATATTAGGTGAATAGTTCAAAACTCTTCTGATGAATTTGATAAGATGGACCGATCTTGACAGAAGATTTAAACTGTTATTTTAAATTTGCATTTCGTGAAATTTACACGTCCGATAGTTGTCGAATAAATACGACACGGAACATTATTAATTGCTGTTAATTTGAACGTGAAAACCGCAGCGAGGTACCGTATCCAGGGGGTAGCATCGCGCACGCAAACGGTAGCCGAAACCGAGAGATAAATTACAGAGTCGTTGTTTCTGGTCATTGTATTTAAACGTGGCGATCCCTAATTGGTAATTCTATCGGGATGCTGTTGTATTGTTCGCCGTAATTGCGCGCAACGGTATTTTCGCCAAAGGTAAATTCGATTTCACGAACGTGCACTCTTTATTGAACGGAAAGGACGATGCACCCGGTGTGATTGTATACCATCAACGTAACGCGATCATTCCATATTTCAAAACGTTCTTCTCGTAATCGAAGTCGTCAAAACATAATGTCTGAATTTATTTCTAAAATTGCTCTGTGAATGTGATGGACATGAGAGTTTTATGTAAAAGAAATGAGAGTTTTATAAGGGGTAATCAGGGAAATTAAGGGGTGAAGTTATTTCTAATAACATAGCATCTAGGTCCAATAAGGAGAAAAATTCAGTATTTTTCTATCTTGTTCACACTTGATTCTACATGTTCAAAAACAGTATTAACTAAAAATGAAATTAGTTCTAAAATTTCGATACCTATTTGAAAACGTAACTCTAGTACTCAGTCCAATTGATACATGTATTTAGGCTGGAAACATTTAACACCCGAATAATGAAACTGGTTATAGTAGTTAAATATTTGAAGCCTATAATTCCTAAAAGTGTTAATATTCCCAATAAATCTCCCCGGGGTATTTCGCAGGAGTAACTCACCGTTGACGAACGGCGTCCATACAATTCTCCATTATTAATTATCATTAATTTAAAGGGCGGACGACGTTGGTCACGGGGGTTGTTCGCGCGGGAAAACGTGTCGGTTAACGGGGGGTAAGCGACGTTCTCTTCCACCGACGTTCGTTGGAAACAAACGCACGGACGGTGGGCCAAACCAGGGATAAATTACAGAGTCGTTGTCCTGGCCATTGTATTTAACTGCGGCGATGCGTAATTGCTGGAACGCCGTTGCATATACGGCAGAGAGGCCAAGAGTACGGGCAGGGTGGAGAAAACGAGTTAGAAGCAGGGAGGGACGAGAGGGTGCAACAAGCAGAAGAGAAGACAAGAGGGATGGTGGAAGGGAGTTAGCAGTGTGGTCGAGAACCATAGTCATCGGAATGGCCATTAGGGGTCTCTACGTTTCCGCCAGTGGCTCACTAAATTTCGTCTTCTTGCCCGCTTCGGGACCACCTTGCGATCCTCCGGCGATTAATGGCGACTTTGCCGCTTGTTTATTACAATATCACGATGCAAAAGTTAGACGGCCACTTCCGGACGGAGAAACTGCTCGCGTAGCTTTCGAGACGTTTATGGGCCGAGAGGGACCCGATGATATTAATTGATTGAGGCTAACGAGCCGACGAATTGAATAAACGACACGCTATTGACGACTTATTTTATGCCGATTAACGAATGAAATGGAGAGATGCTATCTTCTTGCATTTCATCTTCTGTTTATGGATTCGGTAATTTACAAATTTGCAAATTAGTTTCTAAGCCTTCAAACTTTTGAACTTGCAAGTTCAATTTCTAGGTTCATGAATCTTCAAGTTCCAAGATTTCCAAATTTCAAAGTTTCTACATTTATAAATTCTCAAGTTCCTGAATCATCCGATCCCCAAATCTCTAGGTTTCTACACTTTTAAGACCTGGAATTCTCAAACACCCAAATTCTTGGGGCTCCAAATGCTTATGTCCCCAAATTCTCAAATTTCTAAATTTCTAAGTTCCTAAACTGCTATGTTCTCAGGACCTCATTTCTCAAATCCCTAAATTGTCATATTCCCAGGTTCCCAGGTCCCCAATTCTCAAATCCTCCAAATTTTCATGTTCTCAGATTCCCACATCCCCAAACTCTCAAGTCTCCTTAATTCCCAGGGTCCCAAACTCTCAACTCTCCAAATTCCTAGAGCCCCAAATTCACAAGTGCCAAGATTCCCAGAGCCCCAAATCCTCAAATCTCCAAATTCACGAGTCTCCAAATATCTAACTGCCCAGATTCCAAATCCCCAAACTCTCAAGACCTTCAGACTCTCCACCCTGAAAAATGTCAAGATTCCGAAATGAAAAAATTCTTAAATTCGTAAGTTCCCAAATTCCCAAATTTCTCAACGTATTCCGGTCGCTCCTGTGTAGAACCCGCGTGCGCACGCTTTGGGATCGGCGCGTTTCCTCTCGTCGTCGCCGCTAACGAGTGTAACGAGCCCCGGCCCGTCAAATTAAAGGCGGTCCGCGCAAGAGGCGAAGCAAAATTTATCGCGTCGCTTTCGGGAACCGCGGGTAAAGGCCACTTAGCTGCCCGTAAATGCGTCGTCTCTATGACGACACGGCGGCAGATGTCTCGCCAATAGATCACCTCGTACGAGGAGAGAAAGAGGCTTTGTGAACGCGTGTCTCTCATCGCGAGACCTACCAATGGACACGAAAGAGCCGCCTATGAATTATACTTAACGAGAACGCGACATTTTTCGCTTCGAAACATTAAAAGATTCCTTGATCCGCAGATTCATTGCGTCCAAATTTGTTTCCTTCATCTTTTAACCGAATTTTAATTCTTCGAGCATCTTTTCTTTTGATATATCGCCACGTGGGTATGAAGGTGTTAAGACAATTAAAGCTGCAAATACTTATGCAGTTATGTATCTTTATAGAAGATTAATGATGAGATCTATTATTATAGACAGAATCTTTTTTGAAGTACGTTTATTTTGCATAATTATTTGTTTCGTTTCTTTTTTATGAGTATTCGAGATATACGACTGATAACTAAATTATGTGAAACTGTTACTGTACGATCATAATCAATCAATTATCGACATCGCATCGATCGCAAATAATCGATATCAGATTGACCAGTTGTAATCGATATCGCATCGATCACCCATAAACGACACTATATATTTAATGTATTCAAATAATTAGAAACACTATCTTTGAATAATGTTAATTTTATGTAAATATTGCGAGGTGTCAAGTTGAAATATTAAGGCGAGAAATTAAAATGTCATATCTTTCGTATGCGATATGATAATGTGTCTTACTATCCACGACTACTTGCAGTAGATAGCCTTCTGACGTTTCTTTTTCGTGTTTTACGTTGTTACATGTATTCATACAATTCTAATTCGTTTATCTTTTCTATCGTATATGTTAGCACAATTCTGTTAAGAAGAAAATGAATTCTGTTTGCATTAAATTCAGATGAGGCAAATTTAATTGTTAGGCAGTGTAAGTATATGCATTTGGAGCATATCAAAACATGCAAGCAGCATGTAAATTATGCGATAAGCATGAAAAAACCACTCATCAATTTGTAGCTACAAAATTACGGAATTTATAATACACTATTTTAAGCTACCTCAACGGGGAATACACACATATATTTACCCAAACATTTTATATTGCATATACATATATGCATACACGTATTGCACACGAAACAAAAAGTCAGACTAATTAGAGAAATACACGCGAGAGAGAATGCTAAAGGTAGAAACTAAAAAAGCGGGTAGGAGAATTGAAATCGTGGAAGTGGCAAAAAATCTAGCAAAACTCCGTCGATTAATTACAAAGTTAGACCGTCGGTGGTTATCTTGGTTTCCGGACAAGCTGGTCGCAATGCGGATCCGCCGAAAGATGTGCTCCTCGGCCCGTAACGCGTAATTGGCCGGGCTGTGAACGCGACATTAGATCCTCGTTATCCTAACGAGCTGAAATAGCACCCGACTCTCGAGAAGAGTGGCTCGATGAAAATTCGCCTGCACACAGTAGCGGAGCCACCGAGAAATCCGACTTGTTTGCTCTATTTTTCCCCGGCCAAAGAAAGATTTAGAGCAGTCAAAAAGAAGATACCCTGCGATTAATCTACCTGCTCGTAAACGATTAATGTCCCTCTCCATCTTCGTTTATTTATGAAATTCTACTCTTCCATACCAATTCGATGTCCTCTATTTACTGTTCTCTATTTGTTGTTTATTATATTCTTTTTTATCAAGTACCGATTGTACAAGGTTTCATTTGCACAAGGTTCGACTTGACCACTTTCGAGAAAGATTTCTGTAAACATCCTGAAGGTCCCCATCTTCAAAACAATTCTGTTAATATTTTATTTATGAATACTATTTGTAGCTTAAATGTTTGTCAATTGGGAACAGTTAGCATTTTTTAATAGAAAATCTAGTCGTAATTCTGCGCACTTAAAGATAAATTATCCGAGATAAAACAAAAGTGCATTACAGATTTCAGTGAGATCTCCCGTGGAGGATGGAGCGTGTGCGATGGAAACTTTAGCATGTCCCTAATAAAAGTTCCCATTTCTTAAGTACCGAGACTCAAAGGTCGTGTATCGATAAATGTCACAGGCGAGAAAAGTGCGTAATGTATTGTCGAAGATCACCTTGACGAAGCAATTGGTTCCGGCGTAAGGATAACCGAAGGGGGTACGACTCGCAGGGTGCAGCGTTAAACCGATGCAAGTGACATTTTACGGACAAAGACATTCCTCCTGGCTTCGCGATCTTCTCGTACATACGTCAATAAAACGATTTCCCGGTTAGTAACGCTTGTGTCAAACGATTTTTCTCGTGAACTAAAACTGCATCGTCGTGATGCAAACAAGAGACTTTAACGAGCCTATACTCCGTATGGGAAAATTGATTCTATCGTGGATGTATGGACAAGTGTTGGAGGAGGAGGGGAAAAGTAGAAGAAGAAGAGCAGAATTATGTTACTGGATAATTGTAAGTCCAGAATAAATTTGTGTAATTAACCTTGAAAATTATGTAAAATGATGATGTATGTTGTACATCGATTCTGATGGAGTTTGAGGTTTGATATAATTTGATGACTTAAAAGCATCATGAAGGAACTTATGGTATATCAATTTGAAGACAGTTTGATAAAAAGGACCATATAAAGGTTTTATTGATATTCTGGGTGTAAAATGGCTGCCACCTTAAAATACAGTGTGTCAATCAACTTATCGCTAACAGATAACGTTATTCTACAATAAATATCTAGCTATCAGTCTCTTGTTTCACAAAATGGTACTGGACTTTTCACTCTGTCATACCATAAAGAATGTGGAATTACTAGATTATGTGATCATTTATTAAAAAAGTCGGTAATATTAAGTAAAGGTATGAGAGCTAATATCTTATGACCCTGACAAGATGTGAACTGATTGATTGATGAATGATCAGCCATTTTGTGTAAAAAAAAATCGATGAAGACTTCACACAGTCATCTTCAGTGAAGCTTAAACTTGAGACTGACGTAGCAGAAGTGCTATTTTGTGATACTTTTATGTTATCAAATTATGTCAGAGTTTAAATCTACCCAACCATCATCAACACCTTGCTAACATCATGAAATTGCCTTAGCCCAGATGGATCGGTAAAATCCAGGCCGTTCGTCAGATCAGACTTCCGGATGTTAAGTCTAATTCGAGCGTGCAGGAAAAACGGGAAAGAATGATCGAGGAGGGAAAGTAGCGAAATACGCGAACGCATCTGGTTACCGTGGCCTCCCACGCTCGCGTCCTCTCGCGCTTTTGTCGCGGCTAGCTCACGGTGCGTGAGTGTCTCGCGTTTAAGGTATAAGGGCATAAAGGTTTGCTTTCGGTTTGTCTGTCGTGAAGGTCCCGAACATGGTAGAACGTGCGCACGTCTCTCGGCTATATGGGACCGAGAGTCGGTAAGAGTAGAGAGACCACCCAACGCGATCGCGCGAGACTTCTGAAGCGGGACGGAACGAGAGGAAGATGAAGAGAGGTGGACGAATCGACGCTGAAGAAAGAGGGAACGCGTTACGACGGGAGAAACGAGGAAGCAACGAGACGAGAAAAAGAGAAGGTGGCCAGCTGGTGGGACAGAGAGGAAGATTCCTAAGGGACGAAGAAACGAGAGGGGATCGGGCATCTGGGCAAGGAATGCTTGTCGGGTCATTAATGCTCCTCGCTATGCACGCTCCTTATGGATCTGACCAAATCAGTGACCGATTGCCCTCCCTCCTCGCCCCTCTGCTACGTGGCCGCAAAGTGGACCGCTCCAACTGGTACAGTCTGTAACACAACAGCCTCTGCGATATCTGCGATTGTTGATAACTAATGAGAGAAAGATTATCATAATACGTGTAGAAACTTTTTTCATAAGCAGTTTATCTCGAGTCTCTTAATATCGTTCGTCACTGCAGAAATACTACTCCTTTGGATGGGCTTGGAGGCATCTAATACTTTCGATTTTGGGGGTTGGAGTACGTAAATTGCAAAACTTCCAAATTTTCAGATGACATTCCCAAATTCTCGCATCTCCAAATTCCTAAATGTCTAAATCCCCAAGATCCCAAATTCTTACATCCCTCTATCAGTAAATATCTAAGTTCTCAAATCCCTAAATTTCCAAATTTTCAAATTTTCACAACCCCTAAATGCCCAAACTCTAAAATTCTCAAATTCCCAAATATCAAAACCCACAATTCCTGTAGCGTAACCCCGTTAATTCGCTTAGCGAAAAAGTACCGCAAAATAAAATTGCACCCTCCCGACAGCCAGTCGTCGCATTTAACTCGAACAACTCGGAAAACACTTTTTACGAGCGGTACGTGTCTATTAGTCTCATTACCGACCCTCGGAGGTGGAGGGTGGCTACGAGCAACCCCGTCGGGGTGGAAAACGACGCCACCCGTTATATTACCCAGTGTTACGCTCCACCCTCGGCACCGAGCACGAATAAGTGAGCCGAAGGAGCAGCTTCTTTCCACCCCCTTCCTCTTCTCGCTCTTATTTTTCTCTCCTTCTTCTTGTTTTTCGTTGCTCCTGCAGCTTCCCTTTTTCTCCTCTCGTTCGCGATACCCGGCTCGAGAGGAGCGAGAGGCTTTATTCTCGCAAGCCATTAGTTTCATGATTAATTAACGGATCCGGTAAATCAATTTTCCTGCACAGACGTATGTCTTAGTCTTGCCGGCTCGACTGGACTCTTATTATCTTCCTGGGACTTTTAATTTCGCTCCTGACGCGATTCTTGATAATCCTGCCTCGTTTCATCCAGACGCGTTTCATTTGATTTTACCTTCACCTGTGTATATTTCTTGGTAGAAATTTTTCTACTTCGAAAGGTAGAATAAAGTGCAGGAAGTGAAAGTGTAGGAGCACACATTTACTTTCAGAAGTCTGGAAGGTACTTCTCAAGTTAGACAATTAGTGGAAGATAGACAAAAATAGTGTTTTATTTTAAAAGTCTCATGTCTCTTCAGTAAATACTGAACTTTTGTCCGTAAAATACCAGGTGTATTATAAAGGCGTGATCGATGATTTAACACGTTGTCGATAAAACGTGTAAATAAAGTTGGACATTCTGGGCGATTAAAATGGCACATTGAATTATTTCCCTATTTCTCGGGATTCTGCCCCAGTGTGCGACGGTTCGCGGATACCTGGCTGCCATACGCGCCGGTAATTAAATTCTTTGAGAGAACGATCGTGGAATGTACAGGCCGGAGAGCGTGCAATTAAAAGGGAAATGTTTCGTTTCGTTTCGTTGCCCCAAAGGACTCTGGTAATTAAAAGAATACGGCCCGTAATCGAGCCGAATCCTTCGCCGCTTTTTCTTCCTTCGTCTCCCGCGTCCTTTCCACTTTTACGCTCCCCTTCGGTTAATTTCTTCCTTCCTCGTTACCATCCCCGTTCGCTCGGTTTTCGCGAGAACCGTCCGGGACGAGGAACAGCCTCGTGGAAAGGCCCGTGCCTACCGGCATGCTAATATTCTTTTCCACCCCTTACAACCACTGAATCCGACTTTTCTCGTGTACCCTTAAAGGCAGCGACGTTTTTACGGGGTCGAGGGCAGGGCTCGATTGAAATAGTTCCGAGCAATTATCACGCGAGAACCAGCCGGCACGACCACCGCTGTTTCGCACCCTTATCAAACCACCCCTAGCTATCTGTCTGACCAATGGCGCGAGAGAAAAAAATCATTATCTCCAGGACGACTTTAACGCGAGAGCTACGCCTTGCTCGTACGAATGGTCGATTTACGATAAAAACTTTTATGGTTTCTTTCGATTCAACGACCTCCCCTCTTGGAATCGTTTTTAATCCTGAATCTTTTCCCGATGCTCGATCAGACGATTTATGACGCTTCGAAGAAACTGTCTTTGTATGCGAAGGAACATGTATACTGGGGTGCAACGTCCGATTTTTTTTACAAGGGGAGTGAAAACTTTTATCATTTCTTTCCAGATTCGAAAAGTCCGATATGCGAAAACTTAAGGTTTATACGAAAATCCCTAAGTTTTCTGTAACAAAGTATACCAAGTGCTTTCTATGCGCGAATGATCGAAGCACTCGCTTTGCATGCAACACGCCGCGACAATTAAACGCGAATAAATTCGCCCGATTCACGGCCCCCTCATTGGAAAGTTAAACAATTTTTTTCTGACCTCGAGCAGCGCGAGTTTCTACCCGGGAGCCAAATCGAGAAACGACGAGAAGCGTTTCGTAGAAGAAGACGGCAGAGGGGCCGAACGCGAAAAGAGAAAGACGAAGAGAACTCTTTCGAGTTTTATTGGGACGGCGTGACCGATTCGTCACGCTTTCGGGTGCCGCTCAAAAATCCGACTTGATTAAATTTTTGATCAAATTACTTCGAGTTAAATAAACATCCACTGGGCGTTCCGACGCGTTCTCGCCCCGACGTTCAAACCAGAAAAACGGGGGTTGACAACCCTCCCGTTCCAAATTCCGCGCGTTCGTTCACGCGGCTCGACTCGATTTAAAACGGCTGACAAATCTTTTCTTCTACCGAAACGATTGTAATCGAAGAAGTTTTTTACGATATTCATTACATGATTTTGGGTATGTTATAGGGTGTGGATTTTAAATTTTCTACGTTGGAATCGTGAAATTGACAAGTTTCGCAGTTTTCAATATTTTACATTTTTTAGTTCTCAAGATTCTATTTTCTCAGATTTATAAATTGCCAAATTTTCAACTTTCTAACGCAAGTCCCGAAATTCTGATGTCCCTAAATTGCTAAGCTTCTAAGTTCCTAACTTTCCAAATTCCGAAGACCTCAAAGTCTCAGATCCCCAAATTCCCAGGTTCTTAAACTTCTATATTTCCAAATTCCAAAGAGGTCGACTTCTTAGATCCCTAAATTCCTATGATCTGAAATTTGCAACCCCCCAAATTTCCAAATTCTGAACTTATCTAGTGCCTAAATTCCCTACTCTCCAAATTCTGAAGATCACCAAAACTGTAACTAGTCAAAACCTCAAATTCCCAAATAGGATATAATTGTTGTTCTTGCGTGTTCCCGTCGCCGCGGATTTTCTCACCCTCCCGAGTGCACGCGCGGATCCACCTGTTTACCTATCCGCGAAGCGTATCTCTCGGCCCGGTTACACAGTAACAATGCATGCCATTAAGATCGCGGGCAGCACCTGTTCCGCGTAAGAATTCCGCGGGCCATACGAGCCGTGCGAACGCTGCTTATGTCGTCGCCGCGCATAAGATTTTCTTTCCCGCTCGAGCCACGAACGACGTACACGCTCACGGGTGAAACGTGCTGGGCAAAAAGTTAATTGTTCCGGTAAAAGGTAAATTATCGCGGATCTACGACGAAATCCACTTACGGGTTTCAATTGAATCCGCGCGGGATACAAGTTTTTTCAGCGAGCCGCGTCGTCGCGCGAAACTCAAGAAAGTTGTCAGGAAGTGTGCAACGGAGCACGGTCGCGATCGCGTCGAGCCGATTGCGGTTGAACGAAGAAGAAAGACTCTCCACGGTACGCTGGGAAGAAAACCATTGCACAGCACGGATACGTTAAACGATAATTAACAATTGCCCGACACGCTCTCTTTATGTCGTTTATATCTCTTTATATCGTACTCGAACAAATTTCTTCGAATCTGCGCAAATATTTAGATGGACATTGAACTCGATCGGTATCGAATCGTTTGTCAAGATTACGACCACCTGAATAAGCGGTCGAAGGGCGTCGTGAATGAGACGCAGCATCTTTCTTCCCACGGTGCATTTTACGATGCTCGATCTGACCGGTCGACATTCATGAGAATTTATTAACGTCCATTTTCTGTTTAATTACCGTCGCGCGGCATGCACTGCCAAGGCGTTCCTGAGAGGCCAAACGCGTCCCCCTCAGTCTTCGGCATCGTTCGAGTTATCGAGTATGAAACCGGGCGCAGACAGGATACGTGTTTGACACGCTAACGTCTTATTTCCCTGTCTGGCTGATTATCGATTCGCTAAGTAGATCACGATACGGTTTCTTACTTCTCCTACCTATAATCAATTGCAACAGAAAATATTTTTAACCAGTTGCTACTCCGCTGCTATTAACCATCTCAGAAATTTACATTCGTTCTCAAATATTTCATTTTTTACCAATTTCTTCTTACATCAGTGACGAGTAAACATCTTGGAATTTAACCCTTTCACCACTCAGTTTATAACAATTTGAAACTTCGTATTATGAACATAGTGGAACAGATAATCGTGGCGATTATTAACATAACATAACTTTTCAACTAAAAAGTTGTGAGAATCTGGTAACAGCAAAAATACTTCCGAGTGCTAAGGGTTAAGACAATTGTAATTAAATGTTAGTCCATAAGCCAGGAAGAGTTAAAAGACTGCGTATCGACGAGGTTCGCATCGCGAATGAATTTCTTGCCTTCAGAATTTTTCCGATGGTCCAGTCACGAGTTCTTTCGAGAACTCGAGCCGCGAGTGCGCGTCATCGTTTCGTGGAAGCCGATGTCGTAATCGCGCGCACGCAGGTTGGCCGATCATTTATCAACCCCCTCGATGATAGATACCCACGGCCGCGAGTACTTCGAATTTTCATCGAGAAATCGTACGGGCTGGTCCATTCTTCTCGCCGCGCGGCTGCGCGATAAATCGCGAGAAAAAAAAAGCACGAGCAAAGAAAATCAATTTCTTTGATAGATAAATCATACGTGGTCGCGGGAGAATACCTACGGAGCTTCCACGAACAAATGATCATAGAGGACGTAATACATCGTGATCCTTCGAGATACAGAAAGTCAGTCACTTATCACTGGACCAGGCTGCGAGAGAGTTTTCTCTCTTCTCTAGGAGAGAACGGTATTGTACGCCGTCTGCCTTAAATCTCGCAGTCTCTGACGCAAGAGGAAGTCTGCAGTTGATGATTTGAAAATATGTATCCTCTCTGATACGTAATTATCTTACATTTTTTAAATTGGACTTGTATTTTATGTCGTTTTTTTATAATATCATTGAATTTAGTCTGGTTTGAATTTGTTCTAGTTGATATTATTAAATTTGTATATTTGGCATTATTGAATATTTTGAGTTATCGAATTTATATATCTTGTGTCGCTGAGTGCATATTTTATATCATAGAATTTGTACATTTTGTATGTAATAAAAATGCGGAGTTCTCCGAGATTGCAACATACAGAATGGAAGAACAACGATGTACGGGCTATCAGTGCCCCTATGAGTGTAACAGAACACGCATAAATTTCACGAAAAAACGTACTTTGACGTTCAAAGGTAGCAGGTAGACGGTGTCCGCGGGGGTAGCAGAGTGCAAGGAACAAGTGGGGGTCCGTTTCACAGGTCGGTGAAGTGTAAGTTATTGTTTATGGAACCGACGGGATGATCTATCACGATGGTTGCTGGGTCACGATAGCGTCGAGCGCGAACCTAGCCAACGTGGCCACCGTATCTAACCCCATTACAGAGTCACCGATGCCAGGACACGACTTCAAATACATAGTCTCGGGGGTGCTTCTTATCAGGGAAGGAACAGTCGTATACACTCTGAACTTTGTCATTAATCAGTAAGAATATTGTACTTTCTGACGGTGAATGAGTTTGAACTTTAAAAAGGGTGCAAAACCTCGACGTTGCTATCTGCATCGATGGCGCGTGTTCAAATTTAGATGCTCCGCTTGAAACATGTTTCATTGTGGGACGTGGAACACATAAAAATTCTTTCGCGCCATTAATATGTTCAACGATGTGTTCCAACAGTGACGAAGTTGTGAAAAAATACATTTACTGTCTCTTACGAGGTTTATGAATTAAAATAACTTAATGATTTCTCATTGTCATGAGTATAATGACGTATAATGATATATGATGATATAAAGTGATCTACAATGATAATGTATGTATATGTATCTATTGTACAAACTACTGATACTGTAGCTTCTGGTAACCTGTCTGATAAAGCTATTATATATGAATCAAAAGAGGTATCCTTCTGGCTGTAACTTTTTAATTAATTGATGTTAGATACAATTCTTGATAAAACTACAAGCATATGAGGTTTAATTATAAACATTCGGCTAATGTGACGCAGTACAGAACATTGTAAAAATATGTACGAACAAATTCTTGTAATTCTGTGATACCTATAATACATATATTTCTTGTCAATTTATTTAATCCTTGAATAAATCCTTTCCTTGACAGTCCTGTCTTTTTCCTAACATGACTACATGTTATCCTTGCTCATGTATGTATAAACGCCCCAGACCTGACTGTTCTACAGTTAAATGAATGTTTGCAGTTATTATAGTAATAGGGTACTAAAAAAAGAATTCCTTTACTGTGATGAGTACAGCGAGGCTCACATATTAACCCGTTCCAAAGGAGCCAACAAAAAGAGCTGGTAGAATTGGGTTGAACTTCGCTTAGGTAACCGATGAATGAGAGAACCGGTAGCGAATCGACGAGAAGAAACGTGAAAATTCGAAGGAGCATCTCGGTACGAGTCGGAGATGCCAGGACTCGTCCCGAGCCCGTTGTAAAATACGAAAACACGTGCGCGTCATTCGAGCATGAAAATGGCTTCGCGGAAGGCGGATCGGGGCCACCGTGAAACGAACCGCATCGTTCCATGTCTGACCCTTTAGCGGGTAAAAGAAGCTGCGGCCGTGTGATTCAGGGTGCGTGTGCGCGACGCCGCATCGCAACAATCAAACGAACAGAAGAGACAACAGACACCGGAGTTTTCGCGGCGGGTTTCTTGCGATCGTTCCGCGCGCGGGAACAGCCGTACGTTCTCCGGATGACACTCGAACGCTTTTATTACCCGTAATCGGTAGTACTTAAGGCTCGTTCACGTGCGCGATAACGTGCGGCGCCTTGAAAGAAATGCCAACCCCCTAATTCGTGACGGCCGCCACGGTAACATGGCGGCCATTCTGTCTACCGCAATGAGCTCGAAATCGTCGAAAAAGAATTTTCAAAGAAAGTCATTTTTCTTTTACACCCGCGGCAAGAAGTTCGCCAAAAAGCTGATTCGTTTCGTCCAAAAGAGACACGACTACCTACGAAAATTCCTCAAGTACTTGTTTTTGTGCAAGTCGAAACGAAATTTTGGACGAGTAGTTCCACAGTATTCATCTATACATGCGAGACAAGATTTCAAGTACTTAGCATAATCATGTGCTAATGATTAATGCAATTGAATGTCGTATCGTTTCTATTCTTGGTAGTTCGTGTGTCAGGCAAATACGGGTGCCACGATACTGACGGTATTAATTTATCCCTACTCGAAGCTGGAAATGCTTTACGTCATATTTGCATGAGAGTACTGTATACCGAATAAAAGTTAACGCTGACAATCTTCGTCATCACGAATTACCTCTCTACATTGCGATGTCCCGTGATAAAAGTGTGTTGCGAATGGCACTCGATCTTCTAAAATGATCGACGACACCCGAGAGCGGAGTAAGAAAGGGCATAAATACGAGGGCGAAATAAGAAGACCGAGTGAGGCCGAAAATTCTCACGCGGATCTAACGAGTGGCACGAAAGAGCGGCGCATTCCAGCTTTCAAATCTGACCGCGATTCGCAGTCAGCAGACGAACAGGGAACAGGGGGTTGGGTTTTCGGGAGGTAATGGAACGAGATTTCGCGTGTAGCAATATTTAATAAGGTCCTTAGTAAGGGAGCCACCAAGGGGTATAATAGCGAGAGATGGGTGTTGTGAACGCGTCAGCGGAATGGGACCACCCAACCGGGCCCCGTGCCAAGGCCCGCATACGCTCGTATGTGTACGTGCAACGGGGCCGTTCTTAACCCGTGGAACCCATGGGGTCCCATGGATCACTCCCGCTTCTCTTTTCTTCCTTCCTAGCTGGTGGGAATGTCACTGGAGTCACCTAAGTCGGTAGCCGAATTGTTTCCATGCAAACGAACGGGCCACGATTAAGAAAGTGTCCGGCCACGGTCGCTGGAATGCCGGCCGGCGAGGACCCCAAAAGAAACTTATCGGGATGTTCATCTTCGTCGTTCTTTTGCGTCTTCTTTCGTCGTCCGTGGCCCCGACCGCTCGCAACGAGAAAATTCCGCGACTTCTTGAAACTCACGCGTTATCCATCGCGACCATCCTTGAAACGAAATTCGCCGACCGCGCGCGGAGAGCCTGCGTTTTTATTCAAACACGTCCCGTACATGCGTATACCATTCTCTTAACGGCTTAATCGTGCCTTATGCAGCCGAGATTTTTTCTCCTTTAGATTTCGGTGCAAATTTTTGTGGAGAACGTTGCTGAAGGTTCATGTACTTAGGGAAATTCGTAATTGTGTAGGGATCACTCGTGGTGATCTCACATGTGTAGAGATACTGTGCGCTGTGATCTAATGCACGTAGGGGTACCACGTGTGGTGATTCGATACGTGTAGTGATACCACGCATGGTGATCTAACACGTGTAGGGATACTAGACGTAAGATTACCACGCATAGAGATACTAGACGTAAGGATACTACGCGTAAGGATACCAGGTATGGAAACTACGCGTAGAAATATCATGTGTGTAATACCATGTGCAGGGGTACCAGATGTAGAGATACCACGCGAGGTGGTCTAATACACATATACCACGCGTAGAAGTACTACATGCAGATACCATGTGTATTTTCTTCAACACGTAGTGATACTACCCATGGACCTAATACGTGGCGATATAATGCGTGAGTGTACCACGTGGCAATACAACTGGCGATCAAATGACCGGTTTGAGGATACGACGCAGAAACGGTTCGAGTTTGTTATTTCGCAGACATCGGTCGGTGTATGTACACGGCGGCTACTTTGCACGGGTGAATCCTCCCTATCCGTTACTAATTATAAGCACGACAGTGCAATCAGGAACAAAGAGTTTCTTGCCCCCGCCTTCCCCGTGGAAGTCTCGTTTCTGGCCGGCGCGGCGCGCCGCGTGTATCCGTACGAGCAGCGTGTACACACGTACACGCAGAATGACTTACGAGCCTTAGACTCGGTTCCTATACCGCCTTATAACTCAGAAACCGGCGATAAATCTGATTCACCGGGGTCCTTTTTACTTCCCCTTTCGTTTTCTCCGTCTCTGTCTTTCGCCGTGGAGCGCGCGAAAATAATAATCGCCATAAATTATCGACGGAAATCGCGCTGGTTTTGCACGATCTCCTCTCGATGCTCGCTAACGTTACCAGACGTTGCTTTTCGACGTATTAAAATCCCCTAACCGTACATCCTCCCGCCTCTGCCGAACCGTCACCGAACGAGCTTTAATGGTTTCGCTACAACGTTCCTTTGAGGACGCGTTGATTGTTGCACGCTTCGCGATCGCGACTCGAACGCTCGGCATCGCGGCGACACGCTTCGCCGCCAACGATTTATTGTCTCGAACCGCTCGGTAAATATAAACGTTTTGCTCCGTTGATATGTTTTAGTTGGGTTAGGTGGAAATACATTGCGACAAATGATTTAGGATCATGCGGTATAAAGGGGTAATTTTGGAACATGATTGGAGCAAGGAATGTTTGATGTACGACACCTTAAATCTTATTGTTACATGTTTGTGTCCACGCGCGACTCTGTTTTGTTCCACAAATGATTCATCTTTTTTAAGATTAATACTGGGTCAATCGTGATCTGGGTGAAACGAGTTCCAGAATTATTCGAGTAACATCCGGACAAATTTTTTATTAACAAATGAATATTCAATGTATTCATACATATTCAATTGGTGTGCTAAGAAACTGATTTCTCGAGACATAATTCAAACGCTGAATGGAGAGAATGAAGAAGAGTATTATATTTAAGTTGTTGATGGAAGACACGTATCAACACTTTTACGAGCTATAAATCAACGACCATAACAAACAAACGTTTGATTGTTATTATGGGACAGTGAAAATTTGTGATTCCTCCCGGATTATCATAAATTACGCTCGATTTAATTGGCTCATCGTGTCCTTTCACGGTACTCCGTGAGATTATTGCACCGTGGACGCGGGTCTTGTTATTAATTAATATTTATGAGCCCGCTTAATGATGGTCAACGAATTCAACGAGCCGCCACTTCCTGGTATCTTTCAGATACAGTCGTGTTGACGTCCTTCATCACATTGTTAACTGTGCCGAAAAAGTAGTCGATATTTCCATAACTTTACAATTTCCTTTCTTCTCAATTTACAACGATCACCGCCGAAAATATCGGACAAAAATATCCTGCGCCTTCGTTTCGAGAAAGTCGGGATAAAAAATTATAATCTATAAAAAGGTTTGTTTACGGTAAAGGAGGTCATTATTTTAAACATTCTTTCGTTGACTCAACAGTTAATGGATCAGGTACAACACTGATTTTCTGTATTTCACCTACGGAGTACGGTGAAGTATTCATAAAGTACAATAAAGAGATATTAACCTCTTCGGGTACTGACACGTGTGTGTAACCTTACATGTGACACGTTTAACCTTTTTTAGTTCATTAGCAAATATGTGGACATTCTCTTTTTCTTGTGTAATATTAATTCTGTTGGGTGTACATTATTGTTAATTTAAAATGAAGAAAATGTAACTACACAGAAATAGACGATTTCTTTTCCTAACCTAAAAACGAATCATCCATGAGGTTAGTTAACATATTTGCATTAAAAAATTAACATAACATACTTTACATCCTACAAAGAATAAGATTTTTCCAATAAATGAAAGTCTTTTGTTTACAAATTAATACATGATTTTATTCTGAAAATATACATGAATAATTGTATGAATGAGTACATATATTACATGTCCCACGTCCTATACATATACAATTTTCAAACAAATCTGCCTAAATAATTTTGTGAATGTATATCCAAACAATTGTACAAATGAATGTACATTCGAATAATTCTAATTGATACACGCAGGTGTCTGACCGTCTGGGTCGTAAGTGACCCAGTCAATCAAATCACAGAATAAACGAGTAAATCCACTTTGCGGTACGCGATCATTTCCACGATGCGTAAGCACGAGTCAGCGAATAGAGAAGAGCCCTCGAAGGGTGGCATATTGTTCGCTAACCTTAAGATGAATCCACGTGCACCCCACGGGCCGAACAAATCCCAACAAATGGCCGGAAAAGTAAGCGTTGTATCGTGATCCAACGTTATCGGGCCGGGCAACAGTCGGCACGCGGGCCAGGGGTGCGAACTGCCGATGGAAGGTCGGATTCTGCGGACGAAAATGGTTTCTATCCCTTGCGATTCTTCGCGGGGGTTGAAAAGGGTCGCACCCTCCTGTGTTAACAACCACGCGGGAGAAATGTTTGATTAAATAACCGCGTCGATGAATTGAAACGAGCGATCAAGTGCATGACTTCGCTCTTTCGAGGGGGTGCATCGCAATGAGATATGTTTGGGGTGGTTTTCTCCATGACTTTTCGCAGTGTTCTATTTATTTCTTTCTCTGGCAGACTTGCATGTTAATTTTTAGAAGTAGGTACGATATATCTTCCTCTTGTCGTTTCAACCCTTATCGCTTTAAGCGGTATTTGTATATATTGTACTTATCAAAATTTTACTGCACAGTATTAAATCTCGTGAAATTTATGTTACTGGTTTAAGAATATGTAAGTTGGTTTAAGAACATGTTGCTCTTTAAGTACCCAGGGGACAATATATTGTAATCTACCCCTCTGCATCATTCGATTAACACTATCAAAAATCTACATAGTGTCAGTACCATAAAGTAGTATTTCAATTATTTAGCATTAAATAGTACAAATTGTCAAAGTCCCATTGCTTTCATCCAGTGTAATTATTTTGTATATGTTCCTGCATTCGTATCAAGATTTGTCAAAATTATTCCAAATCTTTCATCCACAATTACAGAAGAGCTCATCCTGTAAAAACAAACAAATATATAAATTTCTGTGAAGCGAATCAGTAAAGTATCGTTTCAATTGAAGTTCGAGTAGCAAGGGGTAGCAAACGATTTGGGTAGCAGGGAAATTTTCCTATCATGACGTTGATTACTTTTCGAGGCTCCACTTTGGCACGAGCATCTTCCCTCGGTTAAGAAGATGATTCGACTTTGCTGCTTTTTAATTAACTGCCTCGAAGAACCCCTTGACGCGAGACGAGGGTAACGTTTCGGGCTTTCCAGACGGAAGCTTGTTTCCTTCCTCTTTCGGGGGAACATTCGAAACAATTTTCATTATACTCAGCCGTGGGGAATGCGCGAAACGCTGCCGTATGAAAATCATTCTTTGCAATGACGTTTGTACACGGTTTAATTCGGTGAAAGCGTGAAGAGCACGTACGGTACATCGAATGTATTTTGTATGCTCTTTTCAGTAATTGGACGTTTTTGGGAGATTATGTAAATATTGCAGCAGGTAGCTTTCGTCGATTGGAGTTGTTACAATTTGGGGACCTGAGGTTTTAGGGATTTGGGAATATGTACATTTTGGGGGTTGAAAACTTGGGGCTTTGGAAATTTGAGAATTTGGAGATTTATAAATTGAAGCACATAAGAATTTAGAGATTTGAAGATTTGGGGGTACTAGAATTCGGGAACTCAAGAACTGAAAAAATTTGGGGGTTAATCAAGAAATTAAATCTTTGAAAATTAAAGAGTTCCAAAATGTTATAATCTAAAAATTTGACAAGTAAAAACTTTAAAAATTAGGAAATGTAGAGATCTCAAGTTCGCTTCCTATCGGAGGCAAGTAGAAAATGAGGAACGAGCGCATCGATCGTCTAGAACGATTACAAAGTCGTTTTCCTCGTTTTTCCGTGGTTTGATGTTGAAAAGGTCGTCGAAAGGGGCGGTAATCGTTTTCGACGGAGCGGCTCTCGCACGCGAACAAGCCGCCCGAGACGGGTAATTGAAAATGTAAATGCCGGGCGAATTAACGATCCGAATTGAAGGTATCCGGAGAGGGCGGGCGATCGGATCGACGGACACGGCGTCGAACGATAATCCGCGGATACGCAACGCCGGTGGTACTGGTTCTGCGCGGATAAACGATTGCCAATTACGGAGGTGATAAATTCCGTCGGCACAAATCGCTGGTTATGCGCTATCGCAACGCGTACTATGTGCACGCCCGTAATAATTAAGCGATGAACCGACGAGCGGACGATAGGACGATCCGATGCAACCCGCCACTAACTTCAGATACCGTGGGATCGATTACGGCTATCGATTGATCGCGATCCTACCGATGATCTTGAGAAACTGATCACAGAACATACGGTGCTACTTGTGAAACGTACACCAACATTGCTGTCTGGAATTGCGAGCAATGCTGCAGGAATTCCGTGAAAGATTTGCAACATTTGTTACACGATTTCATCGACTGGGATTGATAAAATATACACGTAACTTCTCGCAGCATTGAAAGGAATGCAGATTGAGATGATTAGGTGGACTATTTGAATGTGTTTAGTTGTCACTACTATAATACACATTGGAAGAGCTAATGGTACTTATTAAACATGGTTGCGAACTATATGAAGATGCAATTGCATTGAATGGTGCAGGAATTGAAAGTCTATTTACGACATTGTTTAGGCGATTTCACCGAGAAACACATTAGGATCGAATATAGATACAAGTTTTCGTATATTGGTACAAGTAGATGTAAGTTACTATAGCTGGTAGGATGATTAGAGAGATCATTTGTCTGATAGCAACAATCAATATCAGTAACTATATCACTAGTGTGACACAACGAATGAAGGATGAAATGATGCTACTTGTGAAATGGTTGCAATTGCGAGATAGAACAAGGTTGAATGATGGAAGAACATCATGAGACCCGGTTTGCAAGACTTTTGAAACGATTTCATCAAACAGTAAATACTTGAAGACCGCTGAAATGTGGATACCTGTATGATAAAATAAGCAAACGTAGCTGAACATAGTTCAACTATACCTCAGTACGTGACTAATAATTCGTGTATTAAATAGTTCATCTAACATGAAGACCTTTAAATGCACAGTTTCGCAAAATGTCACAATTCAAGTCCATACACGATCGCAATAAAAGAGCTAATTTGATAACCAAAATGGGTGAGGCACCGATAAAATAAAAATAGTTACATGGACAAATTGCACCATAAAAAGCAGTATCTGTGATGAATGTAACAATACGAAATGTCTGGAGCAATAAATGTTCCTCCATTTGGAAATCCAGCATTTCCCAGCATTTATGACTCAATCTCACGGTAAACACCGTGATCGCACGTGTGCAGTCTCATTTGGCCTGGGACGAATCGAGCAGAAGAAGGTCACGAGATAATTGCATCGGACGTCAAAGCAACGTTTAATTTCACTCCGAGTTGAGCGACTCGCGTTTAATCGCCATAAAAAAAGAATCGCTATTCTAAGCAACGGGACGATGCAATTCAAGATGCGATTCAACCGCGGTGTAGCTCGAGATTGGTCCCGCCGTTCGGGGAGACGAAATCGTCGCGTTCGGTGCGAAATCGCGAACGAAATGATCGTTTCACGGGGACACTCTATATATAGTGTATCGAGAAAATCTGGGTTAACGAGCGTTCTCCTCGAAGCACGTGTGTCGAGCCGGAGAGCGCTAATTAACCCCGATGCTACCGTTCGATCTCGACACCAACGGAAACGATATCGCTAGTGTAACGATCACCGCGGGGGGCAAAAAGCGCGACGATTCCTTTTTCGAAGCGATCCTGCCACACGGTTTGCGCCCAACTCGTAAACCTCCATGGCTAGAAACACCTGCTGGCGATTAGCGTGCATCGTTAATTCGCAATGTGCATCAGGTCGAGTGGAAACGCTTCGAGATTCAATCGAAACGCGAACAACCTTGTCCCTATACTTAATACCGGCAATTATGAGGCTTCTAGCGTTCGAACGATTCGTACTACCAACTAGAGTTTCGTGTAACTCGAACGTTGGATGACTTCGAGATAAGCCGTCGAATGATAAGGTAGATTTATACCACGCCGCGATACTTAACATTGAATTCTTATCCACTCATTGATTATTAATCGTTATGCTAATATCTCGAGTATCGTTTCTTTTTATTATGTATCTCTCGACCCTGGAATAAGTGTTCGTCATCGTGACTGCATTCATCAAATCAGAATTTTTTCCACGGGGTTAATGATCTTTTATACACCTTGTATTATACTTATTCCAAACGGTTCGAGTTATTTGAGAATGTTGTCATTTATTAGCCACATAGTCTCTAATTTTCATAAAACCACAGGAAGTCTATCGGTTTTAAAAAAGATACACATATTTATTAAATGTTAGAAGATGGACCAAACGCTTTCGAGTCGTATTATAATTCAATTTGCTAAACGAGAGGTTCGGCGCGAAAGTACCGCGTATTTTCTCGGTGTCTAACGAACGCTGAACGAAAAATGGTGGTGTATATTTGGAGAACGAGCGAATCCAACGGATAGGTGTCCGAGTAACTCGGATCCATCGAGCTGCGGTCGAGAGACTCGCGAGGTAATGGGCGATTTTTTGCTCGATCCGGAGACACAGCCCGAACCGGGGGCTTTTATTGGGGCTTAAGCTGCCGAGAAAAGAAGGTGGCTCCATGATAGATGCGAGCGAACAACGGCTACATGGGTGGCCCTCCGGTCACACGCGGTCTACTAACCACCCCGAACACATTCGCCCTGGCTGATATCAAAACGCGAACCTCTCGATACCTTTTTGATCATACAAAATGGCTGAACGATTCTCGATACGTCGACAGAGAGCACTTTCCAGATACCACCTAGCGACTTTTAGTATCATTTGAAACTACATAATAGATAAGAAAATTGTTTTTATGATTTTAACAATTATTTAACCTAAAATTTGGAATTTCCTAAGGACTCGTTGATAAGGGGTGAATCGTCGAATAACTTTTGTTCTAAAGGGTGAAATTTTTCAATAAACAGTAATGTAGGATCTTGGTAATTGAGATCACCCCAGTTTGTTTACTAACCTCAAAAATATTAGTATGACGGTGTAACGTTGAAATGAAAATTATATCGAGAATACAGTTACAATTACACGTTCTTCTTTCGTGCAGAAATAGTTAAGAATGAAAGAATAGTGTTGTGGTAATACCAGAAGCATGTGAAAATGTACGCGGTCATGTTAACCGCGTAAGCCCCTTTGGCGGGGCGATTACCTGGCGAACGGAACAGTAAACAGTAAACAGAAGGTTGTAAAAGAGTATTCACTCACCGAAGCTCGCGTGTCGAATCCGTAATCTATGGGTTGCATCAACTACAGACAGCATCGTGGTTTTCCTGCATTTAAACGCAGGCTGCTTCACCTTCGCACTTTCACCGATCTCGCATCATCTTTTCCGCCATCGTGATTCCATCGTAATCTTTGTCACTGACTTTTGTTCGCGTTATTTGTTTATCGTTGAATTAGATCTTGCGTAAAAAGTGACCATCAATAATGAAAAAGTAATTTGTCCGTTGCCTTTCGCTTTTCACTAATCGAAAACACCATGTCAAAATCACAGGTGTTTAACGAGTTGGATAATATCTGTTCATGAATATGGTTATAAAGCTAAAATGCATTTTAGATCGAATTTAAATGACTTTCCGCGAAACACCAATTACGCGGAAGGTATTTAAACATGCATCGAGATCCGATTTACGAAACTTCTTAATTACGCGAGATCATTTAACGAGCACGTTAACACGGATAGTTAGTAGTTGTACGGTAACGCGGAAACTTGTTCGAACGAGTTATCGAACTTGACACGACAGCGATCTAATAAAATTTAACACGTTTACGGAAGACGAGACGCGTCACCTGTCAACACCGAGGTATTCTCGACTACTGAGGTCACCTGCTGATGGGGGGTTTTAATATATTTTTCGCAGATTATGTAAAACCTCGTGACGCGAACTGCTCACTCAAATTATCAGGGTTGATTCATTCCCCTTCGTTACAAATAAAATTCAACGAACGGTTCACTTGTACTGCAGCTACATTTTATTAAAAGGAAGATATTCTACAATTTATGCAGTTCCTTTTGCATTGTAATTGTAAATAATTATGTAACTTTGTTTTGAATAAGTTTGCAAACTGTAACTCAGAAAATATTTGTACATTATTTCGTACAAGTTTAAGTGAAAATGTGTTTTCTACAAAATTGCAGCTCCACCGCCAACATTGTGTTCTTCAAATTATAATTAGTGTCAGTTAAAAACGAGTTACGTATCAGAATGATGAATACCAATAAAGTTGTCGAAACGAGCTTCAATTGTCATTGGGACTGTACAAGGTCAACCGCATTAGACACGTATTAAAGTAAAATCTGTCTTGTCGCGATGTTTTTCGGTAGCGTTACGTAAGCCTATTAAGTTGGACAGACATTTGGGAAAGAGGGACGGATACAGCGTTTGAGGAATGCCGAAAAGCAGAAGAAAGGGTGAGGTCAACACGAGCGGCGGAAGCCACGATGTAAAAGAGAGGAACGAAGTAGCTCGATGAGATTCTGGTTTTAATTAGTTGGAACCGCTGCGTCGTGGGGAACAATCGATGGCATTAATGATGTCGCAGATAAGAAATCAGCCTTCTAAACTCTTGTTCGTAATCATCTCGAGTGCTTCCGTTCGACCCCTATCAATCCCTTGAATTCCTTCGACGTCATCGTCATCGGTTATGATTAAAATCTACGTAAAACATCTGCTCGATGCTCGTTTAGGTAATTTAACACGTTCGTTACTTCCTGAACTAATCCTCTCGATGGGTGTTTTCATTCGTCTCTTCAAATATATTGGATTATTCGAAATATTCGCTATTACTGGTTTTAATGTTCAACGCGAGTGCAACTGACATGTGGATGATACTATAACCTTTGTAACAGGGATTTCAACTCGAAATAATTTACATTGTAAAGAGACCTTTTTTTAATTCTACATCAAATAGAATTTTGATACTGTATGTGGAGGTCCAAATGTAAGTGCAAAGTTTACTGACTTAAATATCATTTTTCGCTAAGTATCAAAAGATCTAATCTGAAAGTTTTTATTCTGGTAATGTTTCAAATATATATTAAATGATTATAGACAAATTTGACGATCTTCCACGTAAATTTGCGAACGTATAAAATATATTTGAAGCATGTAGAAGAGTCGGAGCATGAGAACCACTGGGCCGTTTACAATTAAGCAATGTAACCGAGTCGCAGACGCGTGGAGCGTCGTGTGTGGTCCCGGGGTTCGAATCCCACCTCTCTCTTTCCACTCTTTCCACCCGGTACCACCACTCTACCACGATGTCCCCACCACTTCGAGGTTCTCTTCAGCTCCTCTCATCGTTTTTCTCTCGTTGCTCCTCTCTTGCGCCTTGCGCGGCTCTTTACCTTCTTCGCTCGATCCAAGAAGGTGGTGACTCATCCACCTATCGGCTACCACCGATTCGGGAATTCCTTCTAGATCACCGTCATTTCTTCATCAAACCCGAATTTTTGCTAGGGTGTCGAGATTTCTATCCAGATCACGGGCGGATTGCTATTACGATAATTGCCATTGAAACCTTCGTTAGCGTGCTGAGTTAGGAATTCGAATACCTTTGGTTAGGAATTTGCGACTTTGAGAGTTTGGAATTTTGGGAATTTGGGATTCAGGGATTTGGGAGATTGGTAGATCAGGAGTTTAGGATTTAGAGAGTTTGAAACCTTGGAAGTTTGGGGGCTTCGGAAGATACTTTGGCAATTACTTTGAGAATTTAGAAGTTTGGGGCATTGAGAATTTGAGTCCTCTGAAGTTTGACATGTTGGGAGTTTATAACTTTGACAGTTCTGGTCCCTGAAAGTTTCAAGACCTTACTATGGGACTCTGAAAGTTTGGAACCTTAGTTTGGGACTTCAGAAGCTTAGAACCTGAGAATTTTTTAATTTTACTCTGAGAGCTTGTAACTTTGCGAGCTATGTGCATCAGAGTTTTAGAACCTTAAGACTTGGAACTTTGAAGGACCTTGGAGTAATCAAATTACCGTCCCAAAAACTCTCAAAATTTGGAAGAATCCAGTATTCCACTTGGAAAGTCCTAAGGAGTGTCATGACTCGGCTTTTAAAACTGGTTCCGTTGATCGAATAGAGCTGTGACGCGCGAGATGTGTCCACGGTCAGACATGTTTGGAGTTCGGACTTGTCCGGAGGCGCGGACGCGTAAAGGTAGACATGACACTAGGAAACTAAATACCGTTCGACCAATCCTACGATTCTCGTTGAGTCGAGACGCTGTCAAAAAGCATCGGTTCGTCCGGACCTATCTCACTTAATTTTCGTTAAAGTCACCGAATCAGGGATCGGATCATCGACGTTCGAGGATCGTCTTACCTATATCGATCTCCATTCACACTGGAGATCGCGCTGATCCAAGGTTACCGCTAAATTTTTCGATAAATTCGACCTGAAGCTTTACCGGTATCTGATTTAGCTACATCTGGATTATTAGTCTGGATAATCTGGGTTATTTTTTCAGACTCACTAAACAATTTAACAGACAGTTCTCATGTAATTATACACTCATACATTTTAAAGTGAATATGGTCAAGATGGAGTTTTCTAATCAGTGTTACAGTCATAAACAAGATCTTTTCTAAATGAGACCACCGATTACGATTAATAGGATATATTATTTAAATATGATGGCAACGGTACTCTACGCGTATACACCTTATGCTAAGTTAGAACCAAGAAGAAAATTTTCGAGGATAAAATTTATAAAAGAAAACAGGTTTAATTCGATGCCCATGAGGGTAGTACGGAGAGTCCGTGATTCTACGGGGCCAGACGTTCCTCGTAACCCTTTGCACGGTTAATGAAGAGTTCGCCATATCCTGCGATGGCAGCTGACGTTGCATTCATGCATGAGAGTGCCGTGTCCCGGTCATTTGGCCTCTGGTACGACTAAAAACAAGGCAGAGTTTTGTCCCATCGGTGGCCGGTAACGCGCCTTCCATGGGGATCGGTAGCAGAAGAAAATTTCTGAAGGGGACCATCGACCCGCTGGCCCACACATCGAGTTGCCGGAACATACGGATTGAGCCATTAAAGCCAGCTTCGAGCTGTTTCGGGGAAATCCGCGAGACAGCCAGTTCGTTATTGTTCCTTCGTCCGCAGAAGCTGCCAGCCAGACTTTAATCCACGGGGAATAAGCGGATGGCCCTGTGTTATCGCTCAATCTACACGGCCCTCTGCTGTTGCGTTCAGATTTGGTATTCAAAACACTCGCTTTAGGTTATAGCGTGCAATTTACACGTACGGGGTCCAGCTGCTAGCCATCGCAGCTTGCTCCGTTTACAGCATCCACATTTGGCTCTTCTGACTCTTATTGTGGGTTATTTTGATTGTCGTACAGACGCGTTAGAACTGTTGCTACAATATTAAAACGAGTGAAGAAGTTTTATTTCAATTCTTGTATTCGGTGATCAAGCAAACTGACTTGAATTCCAGTTAGACTCATGAGGTTTGTGAGTCAGGAGTCAGACTCGTCGATATAACAATAACAATATGTCATTGATGATTAAATAATCTATTATTACTCCTAACGTTTCTCTACCCCTACTAGTTTGTATTTACGAGGTTAATTCATGATGTACTTCTCCGTATCATTTCAAGTTTCTCGAAGGGTTAGCCGCACGTTCCTTCAAAATCGCCAGGGAGATCCTTATCGAGTCCTCGCAAGCAGCGTCCCTTGAAGGATACTCTCCCGCAGAAATATGCCTCGGTTTCGCCGGGCGAAGGAAGGAACAAATTGCACAACGAGCCGGGAGTTTTACCCCGAACGAGCAAAGAACCGCGAGAAACACCGATGGGCCCGACCACGCGCGAGACCTTCCACCAGATAATTTATTGGTCAATCAAAATGACGCATGGAGGTATAAGGTGACACGTCAGCGTACACGGCTGACCATTAATTTTAATACCCGTCACCATCAGATCTCCCGACGCTGCTTTCCACGTTGGCTCCCCACTGACGGTCAGCGTATCCATCGGCATCGGCTACCGTACGACTAATGCCCCGTTCACTAACGACGATCATCCTTGAAGATCTCGGTCTACCGATCTCTCACGGCCGCATACGAGTTATTATCCGTCTCTTAATCCACCGCCGTACGAAATTCGCCAACGAAAGCGAACGGGGCGACAGGAGTCAAAATAGTGGCACAGATTCGACGAGAAAGTTAGAGGACAGAAAGTCGAGCGATCGGTGAAAAATCGTGCCCGTTGAGATACGATCGATTCGAGGCTTCACGATGTTGTCCGACTACGCGTGTATATCGATGGTACGCCAGGAACGCGACGAGAGGTATGCGCACCGTTAGTAAGTGCAACGTCGATTGATAACGCGTCTCCTTATCTATAAACCATTTTCGCCTTTTTCCATCCAGCTTATCGCGTTCGAATTCTACGACGTTATTTACGGCCGATTAGTGGACTCTCAATAATTCCCTTCCGCGTTACTCTGTTGAGCCCCGCGAGCGATTTACTAGCGATTTATGACACGAGATACCGTGTTACAGAATGTACTGGTCCATTTTGTAGAACTGACCTTCTATATTTACGATAAATATGTGCTGTTTATTCTCTCGAGAAGATTATATTAGGGGCATTAACGAGGGATGTAGGTGTAGGGAATGCAGAAAATTAGCAAGATAGAATACTGGAATTTACTGATACATGGATGGAGAGATCGTCATGTAAGGATTTGGAGGATAGTCCTCTATATTGATAGGAAGAGTATTTAGGGATGTAGAGGGATGTACAGATCTATATGAAGATCAGACATAAGGATTTCTGAGATATAAATCTTTGTTTATATTTAGGATTATGTTTTGAACATATTTCACTTTCATAAATTATGTGAATGTTCATGTTTTACTTTCACAACCTAAGTTAATCGAATCGATCACGTCAAACAGGTATACACGTTTGAATTTCTTTCAGTGTCAGTTCCATAATGTCCTCAAGTTATTCCAGTGAAACATCGAGCGTAAAACGGAAACAGAGACTACCGAATCGACCTATTTTTCAAAACCCATGTCGGTGTCCAGATCCTTGAATGTTGAGCGTCTCGTATCAGATACGACGGGGTTACTTTCCATCAGAATCCACGACCCTCGGCGAATCGTAACACGGATCGAACGCAACAAAGTGTGAACGCACTACCGATCGCGATGCAACGGAATTTATCCGGCGGTTCAGCGAACAGCGCGCTTGACGTACGATCGGGATAACAGGAGGGAAGAATAACAGATCGCGTTAATGGTATTCGTCGACCGATACTCATGGAAATCGTCGATCCTCGTTGCCTGGTAATGCCGGTTACAAGCCGTATTCCCGATTACACCGTGGCCAGGAGTAGCCGAACGGCCGATACGTCCCTGTCCAGATTAGAATCGCGGCGACTTGACAGACTCGCGCTTCTGTCTGTCCGTCGAGGCTTGGCTCGGGTCAAGCACAGCAGCCAGCAGATCCATAAAGACGATTCTCCCGCCTCCTTTGTCCCGGAATCTTAACAAATGAGATACAACCGGAGAGAAAAGTCGGCGGAGGCACGCGAGGAGGCAGCTCAGGCCAGACATTAACCCTGTGACCGACCCGTTCGACATTCCTGAGCAACCGTGCGTCTACTGTGACGCGACGCCGTGGAGCGGGGACAGACGGTAACCTGGGGCCAACATGGAATTATGCATCCGTCTACCAGATTCGTTACTCGTCATTCATTCGACGGACGTTCCACTACCCTGGAAACTCGATCGAACGAATTCGGGTTAGATGGTGGACGCCGATACCGAGCGGTGTCATCGATTGAAACGTCGATGATGCACGCTAAATAGATGCGGGTCAGCTACGTGACATTCGTTTCCGTTTTGTTTTCCTAATCTGATCATTCCTATTTCTGAATATACTGTTGGGCACGTTAACCTTTTTTGAGGAAAGAACGTTGTGTTTTATTTGTCTTTGGGTTAGGGTTGGGATTATCGGAGATGAGTATCAGTATGAGTAATATAAAAGCGAAACTGTGTATGTGTCCATTACATTTATAGATATATGTCTAGAAATCTAGGCGTATTATCTACCCTCAAATCCCTAGATTTTGATGTACCTAGATCCCTATAAGATCTTTATATTCCTACATCGTTCTTGTATACCTGAATCCTTATTTCCTTAAATTCGTACATTCTTAGATTCTTATTCTGCTGGATCTCTACATTCTCAAATTCAGATATCTTCAAGCTCTTATATTTGTAGATTTCTCCAACAACCCTATACTCCTCGCTCTTCACCAGAAAGTATGGTAGACAGTACGGTTAATCTATTCAGGGACCAATTGAAGTTTCTAGTACGAAGTTCGAAACCGAAAAGTCTCATCCATCAATTAAGATAATAAAAAGGAAGCTCGTGTTTAAAAGACGTGCTCGTTAATCTCGTGTCTAAACACATCGCAAGGTTTTATTTTTACGAAGGCCATGAAATATCGCAGGATCATTCAGGTACCAACTGCTGTCTGTCCCTTAACGGAAGCTCTTGTAAAAAATAATTGTCGCTGATCATTCACGTTGTCCGTTTCTTTTGCCGGTGTGTCTTGTACGTTAATGCGGTCTATCACTTACCAGGTACGCTGCTAACGATGAGTTAGGATCCTTGGACGTCCTATAGGATCTCTGGGCAATTCTTGACCGTTTCGTTGTCGAAAGAGAAAAATTGGGGTGTGTCGATACACGACGGATGGAGGAAATTTATGTTTGCTAGCTGATGTGATATATTTTTTGTATTTTCATGATTTATGGAGTGTTTAAATTTTGTAGGATTTTAATCTGAAATATTAATGAAGTGATAACTCGTGAAGAAGGGTATTCTCCTTTATCTTCAAATTAAATCAAGTTTTCAAATTTTTTAATTCTCAAGACGTTTTGCACCTAAATTTTCGAATCTTCAAATATCTGAAAGTGTCAGTTTTCAAATTCACTTTCTAAACAATCGAATTCCCAAGTACCCAAAAATTAGCAAGCAGCTAAACCCTTGAATCTCTCAATTTTCTAAAATATTTATGATCAGGAACCATAAATGTCCGCACCCTTAATCTTCCATCTCACATAAATAGCCAAGTTTCACTTTTAACGCAGGTATCGAGCATAGAATTTTCCCTCGAATAGAAAGCATACATACCGGCGTCGTGTTGGACCATCTCGTAGCGTGGAGAGATACGATTGTACAGAAGGAATTTAGCAAACGTTGGTAACAAGTCGTGGGAGCAGAGTGCTGTTGAAACAGCACCGGCTCGGCGAAGGTTAAATGATGTATAAAGTGCGTTAACCGACACCGCTCACCGTGCAACACACGCATCGCGTTTACGGTATAACGTAGGCGTGGCTGGTTTGATATCAACGATGGCCACCTTTCGACTGTAAATCAATCGATATCGCGCCAGCAGGAGGGGCTTTTCATGGGGTTTGCACGAGCCTGAAATACGGCTCGGGGGTGGAAGCATGCGCCAAATGCTGAATGAGAATCGACCCGCCCCGTACCTTTTATCCGGACAACGATCGCCTCGACCATCTTTCTCTCTCCTCGTTTCCCCTCTGCTCTGCTTCTCTCTTGTCGTCGATGTATTTCGATAAACATCTGCCTCGATTGATTTCCTTCCCCCGTGTTAATTAGCACGCGTCTAGTACCGCTTTCGAGGCACCGATTGGTCCACCGCGTTAACGTCCGATCTCGATCACCTTCTCTTCTTTCGCCTCTCTTTCTCGCCATTTTATTCTATTTCGTGCTTCCTTCGGGCATATGAATACTTATACTATCTTCTTGCATGCAGATTTTTTGCTGCTGGATAGGATTTTTGGGAACGAAAAACAATTGTTACTTTTTGGAGATTTTGGGGATTTGGGGAGTTGAGGATGTAGGAATTTGTGAATTTGGACATTAGGATCTTATTATGATCTTCTAAATTTAGGAATTTGACTAAGAAATCTATAATTCAATAATCTGACAAGTTTGTAATTTCAAAAATTTACATGTGAACTTTAAAAATAAAAAATTAGAAAATATGAAGTCTTGGAACTAAAAGAATTGTGTTAAATTAATACCCCAAAATCATGCCTCCCTCACAAAATGTACATGTTCCAACGACCTAAAAGTGTCCGATACCAAAAAAATAAGATCTTAAAAATGCGTAACCCAGAGCTTATCTCTCGCAAGGTGAAGTCAAGTATGCGGGAGAAAAGTGGTATCTGCTTTACGCTGCAGCGGATTACTGCGCTAATTACCTGGATAATTCGGTCGGTACCGCGTAATTATTTAATCGGCCGTTTATCTTGTCGACAGTGTCGGTGTCCTTACGCGCAAGCTTGAACAAGAATCTCCAATAAATGGTAGAGGATGTCCGAGGAAGGATATCGAAGAGAAAAATAAATAGTATGGTGGCTCGTGATAGTGGGAATATTTAATTTCGATTTTTAAATAATTCTTACAAGGTACGGACTGCTCGATATCGAGCCTTCCTTATTAGCATAGGTAAATAAATAACTAAGTTACTTTTAAACAGTCTATCGAGACGACGTTCTCGCTAAAGTTGCGCTTTATTTACACGACGATTTATCTTTATATTCATATATATATATACCTATACATAGCTTTCTATTTCTCTTCATACATGTATAGGTTCTATTGCACATAGCAATTGTACGATATCTTACATTTTTACAATAAATTAACGAAACAGAACTAGCTTCTCATTCTTTCTCTCATTCTCTCTCTCACACGTTCTTGGTGAAGTTTCACTCTTTCTTTCTCTCGGTTCTGAATACTGGTTCCTTCAGAGAACGACTGTTATTCGATTCTAACGATCGCAAGAAAACTGTACAAATGGCACTGTACAAAACCCATTTCGTCCTGACTCACGCGAATTATCACGCTCTTATCGTGACGCACGATCGAAACGGTTCTTTCCTTCTTTTCCTCGTTTAAATACGAGATTATTCATCGCTAGGAACGCGCGTGCTAACAAACAAGTCTTTCCTCATAAACGACGCCGTGGAATGATAGTTATCGTGTTGCGATCGCCGCGTGCACGATCGCTATCATTCGCGTTTCGCGGCTCCGGTAACTCACGAGCTTTTCCACTTTTAAACAACTCTCTTCCGCCTGCGAATTTCTTCGATCCGGATAGAACGGGGAAGCTCTGTCACGACGTATCGTCGTTCAAAGTCCACTCAGGTGGCACTAGATACGGATATATATCCCAGTCTTTCGATTGTATTACGAGTGACTATGAATTTTCATCTTCCAACGATTTTCAAATTTTCCAACCTTGGAACACTTTGGAAATCGTTTGAGCAGAAATGCAAATATGAAGGAGGAACCTAACACGTTGACTGCCTATTCACCTGATTCTACACTACTGATATTCTATCGATTAATCAAATTATCGTTCGTTGTTAAGTCAGTCAGAAAGTTTGTCTACGTTATCTGGATCATATCACAAAGTTTGATTTTCGTCCATTTTTATACGTATAAAATATTAAATCATAGCTCGTTATGAATCAACTTAACCGTTCTTATCAACTCCTGCATAACACCTGAATTCACTATTCTTCAGAAACCAAAGAACTCTCGAAATTGAGGACAGATATTTCTGTAAATGTACATGTACATTACAGTTGTGTATGCTTACATGAATATTTTAATGTACTTTGAGTTAGAGTTCATAACAGTGTTCAGATTCGAGTGACAAATGAAAAGAAATAATTTTATAAATAAAATAAGGTATGGACTCAAAGGGTGTCTCACCAAACATGTTCATTTCTTCAGTAATCAACGTAACTGATTAAAAATAATCTTGTTTATAAAAAAAAGTAAGGTCTGGAGTCAAAGTGTGTCTCACCAAAAATGGTCATTTGTTCAGCAATCAACGTGACCGATTAAAAATTGTTCCTCTCAAAATGATGACCTTTCTACGATAAAAATGTTGCACCGGTCGAAAAAAGTTCCTCCCTCTATCCTGAAAACCCCAAAGAAAATGAATTCGTTACTGAATCGAAGGTGAGCCAAGCGACTGTCATCATTTCGCTTGAAGTTCCGCCGCTTGTTCCTCTTCCTCTTTCGTCAATGGTACCGTCGAATGATTATAAAGACCCTGTGCCATCAACTGAAGGGCGAGCGGATTCTTCTGTCCGCTCGCTTTCTTGATTTTCGCCCTCTTGTTCTGGAACCAGATCTTGATCTGCGCCTCGTTCAGACCCAGATCCCTCGAGAGCTGTTGTCTTCTTCTTTCGGTTAAATATCGATTCTCGGCGAACTCCCTCTTCAACCTTGCCAGTTGTTCGCCGCTGAACGCCGTTCTGGGACGCTTCTCTTCGGGGGTGCCGGTGCTGCCTCGATTGTCGGACCTCTTCACCCTCCTCGTGCGTGGACCTGCAACACGGTGGGATCCTAACATTAGCTGCTATCTGCCAATGTGCTCGTTGAAATGTAGCCATTTGAACAGAAATTTAAATCTATTATACACCCTTGTCTATGTCATTTCGTCTCATTCGGTAAACTAAGATCTTAAATTTCAGAGCTATCTCAAATTTTCTAACTCTGTTACTCATCATAACAGGTATCTATTCACACTTTTACCATACAGTTTGTAACGGAACACCTGTAGTCGAGAATTTTTCGTTTGAGAACAATAAAACGTTGAACGAACTTCCACTTCAGCCGACATCTAAATTGTTCCCGAAGAAGATGCATAAAGCAACGTTAGGCTTACGTAACGATTCATAATGTTTCGGAGGGCCGCGGGGGAGACATTGATTCAGCAAGTTTACGTGCCAATAAATCTGAGAAATTAACGAACCACCGGCATCGCGTACGCAGTGACAAACTTTACGACAACTTTTATTGTCTAGCCGGTCTTAACTGTCTTTTTTTTTGTTTCTACCGGCCACTCGGTGTAGATGCGTTCTACGCGTTTCTCCATAACAAGGGAGCTCGAGCTGGGAGGAGTTCTCTCGCTTCGAACGAAATAAACGTCTCACCAGGACGAAGGATAGTTCATGGATCCTGCGTTTATCGCCGAGAGCTGATAGGAGTCCTTCAGACACCGATGCGCGGTCTTAGACAACTTAACCGTAAATCAAACGTGTTATTGTTGACTACTTCTGGCGAGCTTCGGAGAACGTGGGTGAAACTTGAACGGTAAAGAGATTATTAGCTGATTTCTCGCCAGAGATCGACAGAGAATTAACTTCCTGTATTACGAGACTTTTTCCGTGTTGACCAGTTTGTGTATGGGAGAATATAGCTTCGAAACATTGTGAAAGAGTTTGAAATAAGAGACTCAATAAATAAATAAGGGATTTAAATAAATAGGGGATTCAGAGGATTTAAGGAAATTAAATTTCAATGCGTAGAAGTGTTGTGTTGAACCGCAGTAGTATCGAAACCTGTCAAGTCGGCATGTGTGGAATTACCATATGTTCAGCTGCGGATTTGCTATGCTTAAAATTGCTATGCGTGGAATTGCAACTCGAATTGCAGCGCGTCGAATTGCAATGAGCTGCAGTTGAATTTTAATACGTCGAATTGCAACACGAATTGCAGTGTATCGAGGTGCAACATGCTGCGTTGAAATGTGGCGAATTGCAACGTACCGATTTGCCACATGTTCAATTGCAATGCATCGAATTGCTGCACGTTGTATTGCAACACACCGAATAGCAACGCGTCGAATTGCAGTGCGTTGAATTGTTACGCAATGGAGCTACTGCACATTAAATCTGAACGCGTCAAACTGCAACGTGTCGAATTAGAACGTGTTGAATTGCAGTGCGTCGAGTTGCAATGTGTTGAATCACAACGCGTCGAATTGCAAGGAGTTGAAGTGCAACGCGCCGAATTATAATGCGTTGAATTGCAACGCGTTGAATCATAACGCGTCAATTTGCAACGAGTTCAAGTGCAATGCGTCGAATTGCAATGAGTTGAATTATAACGCGTTAAACAGCGGTGCGTCGAATTGCAACGAGTTGAAGTGCATCAAGTCGAAATGCAGCGCATCGAATCGCAACGAGTCGAAGTGCAGCGCACCAAATTGCAACGTGTCGAATTATAACGCGTTGAATTGCGGTGCGTCGAATTATAATGCGTAGAGTTGCTATGCGTCAAATTGTAACGCGTTGAATTGAAGTACGTAGAGTTGCAACGCGTCGATCACAACGCGCCGAATTGCATTGTGTTGCACTACAGCGCGTTAATTCGCAATAAATTGAAAGTGTAGCGTATTGAATTGTAATGCGCCGAATTGCAATGCATCAAACTGTAACGCGTTGAGCTACAACGCGGTAATTAACAATGGGTTGAATTGCACCTCGTCGAATTGCAATATACCGAATTGCATCGAATAGTAACACGTCGAATTACAAATTACAACATGCGGTATTGCAACTCTTGTAATTGTACCCAGTTGTGCACCAAATTGAACGGCATCAGATAAAAAAGCATCGAATCCAATCGCAAATTTAATCGCATCAAATTGAATCGCGTCCAAATGGTCATTTACAACGACCGATTCGAATTTCAATGGTTTCGGTCGAAAATGAAACTCGACGATCCCGGATTTTCCCGTGGCGGTCTCTCGTGCACGCTAATAATTCACCGGATAAACGCGATGCCGCGAGGGTCGTTCGCAACGCGGATGTAATTGCAAATAAATCAAATCGTAACGATCAACAACGGTGTTATCGGGCACACGGATCTGCCCGACTGGATATTACGCGAAAACCTCGTGTCCGGCCAGTTAACACCGTCCTTCATCATACGCGGTTAAAACCTTTATTCGCTGACTTAACACTCGCGCCAACTCCGGACGCAAACCTCGCGAAATATGCTTGGTATTAGCGTTGCTTGATGCTCGTGGTGACTGTAGCACGATATACGAGTACTCGCCAATGAATGAGCGTTTATTCCTTGCTCGGTGCTGAGCCCTGAATGCTTGTCAAATAACTTCTTCGGGATTTGGCTGTTTGACAATTTGAGAACACGAGAATTTGGGTGTTTGACAATTTGCGAGGTTGAGATGGCGAGAATTTCGAGAGGCGATTTGGGGATTTGGGTGAGAAGATTAGATTTGGGGAGATGAGTTTGGGGACTTGAGAATTTGGGGACTGAGAGTCTGGGAATTTCAGAATTTGGGGATTTGACAGTTTAGAGATTTGGAAGTTGGGGAAAGGAGAACTTGGGGACATGAGAATTTGGAGATTTGAGAATTTAGTTATATGAGAATTAGGAGATTTGGAAGTTGGGGAAATGAGAATTTAGGTACATGAGAATTGCATCACTTGAGAATTTGGGGTTCTGAGGATTTGGGGATTTGGAGAAGTGAGAATATGGGAATGTAAGAATTTAGTCACACAAGAATTTGGTAATATGAGAATTTGGATAAGTAGGAACTTCGAAACTTGCAAGAACTTAGAAATTTGTCCTCTTAAAAGTTTGAAGTTCAAAATGAAAAAATTTGGAACTGTCCAAACATGAAAACATATCTTCAAAATTCTAATATAAAAACACATACAAAATATCTTAATTACCTATGATCCAAAAGTAGCAATTAATTTCCCCGAAAAGCGCAAAAATATGCAGACCTGTTAAAGCATCCCGAAGAAAACAACATAGCCCGGTTTCTCGTTCTTCTATTCAGAAATGAGTGAGGTAACGAACGGCGGGCAGTCTAATTACTTAAGCGAAGTAGTCTCGTTGTCGGTGGCAGGAAAGAGGCATTCAGGAACCCACTTCTCGACCCTTCCAGTTTCTCTCTTGTCGTTCCACGGCTTCCATTTAAGGAGCAACCCCTCTGTACGCGTCTCGAGGGTAAAACCAATAACGCTAAGACGCCCTCTCTCTCCCTCGACCAAGTACATCCCCGAAAGTACCAAGCATACCAAGGACTGTTCGGCCACGAACGAACACTAATTTCCTCTCAACCTATCCTTGAGTTAGACGTCAGACACTGGCTGGTTACGTTTGCTCTGTCCTTCACTCCTTAACGTGCAACCCTTGATTAATGTTCACTCTAATGCGATTGTCAGCCTTCGTCACCTATCTTTGCTATTCACTTCACTGTCACGGAATATGCTACTTCAAATTATTACTATCACTGATGTTATTAGGATTGTGATGGATTTTATGATCAGGTTTAGGGTGAGACTTATGGGGGATTACTTTAGACTTTGGTGATTACATATACTGGAATAAAATTTTATTCTTTGGAAATTTTATTCTGATACGGGACATTGGAAGTGGGGAACTTTAGGACTTTGTAAAGTTAGAAAGTTGTTTGAAGACTTTGGAACTTTGGAGTCACGCAATTTTTCTACTTTAGGTTTTTGGAATTTTTGGATTGGGGAAGTTTGAAATTGTAAAACTGTGGGGCTATAAAATTCTTTGGACCGTGGTACCATAAGATTTGAGAATTTAGGGGTTTCTCATTCCGTCATTGAAAATGTGGAATTACCTTTTGAAATCTTGTGATTTTTGAACATTGCAATTGTAAGAAAGGAGAAATCGATGAACAATGAGAAAAATTTGAACGATGAAAGGTTGCACTGTTGAAAATTCAATCACCCGGAGCAACTGGCACTTCAACACGGTTTCTTTCACCCTCGCGAAAGAACGTCTGTTCCGGTTTTGCAGAAACACGCTCCGAGCGGTTGCTATTTGTTTCTTGCCGAGAATTTAACAGTTGTAACTCGAGCGACGGAAAAACTCGTCGGATCGAGGACAATCGAACCGCTTCATCATTGTCCTGTCATCCCGGCGATACGCCAGAAAGCATTTTATCCCCGAAGGACGCGTTGTTTCCTACGAACCGCGTACACCTCTCTCTTTCTCTTCACCGTCGAGCCTAGCAACAATAGGCTCCTCCTACCGATGTTCTCCTACCGATTCTTTTTTAAACGCGAGCCTAGAATTTGCGCAATGAATCGTAGAAATCGAACGATCGGTGTCTTTCAATTTCTCTGCTTGACTCGCGCGTCACGTTGCTTTTAATTGCGCCTATACCGTTCGCATGCCAGCCAACGACTATGCTTAGAAATGGTTACAATCGTTCGATTGCCAAGGAATTCCTGTGAAAAAACAAACTGAGAGTTGCTTGGAACAATTGTACCACGATAAATTTGATGGATGTTGCATAATGTGAAATTGCAAAAAATCTTTGGCATTTCCTGCTATTAACGATGGAGTAACCGGGATTTTCTGGGGTAGATTAGGGTAGGTTACGTAGTTGACCTCGTGTTACATGGTCACGTTAGATTGACATGTGATGTAATTGATATGTAGGATATGTGTTGTATATTTCCACGCTTTAAATTATCACGTGTTATGTTACCTACATCTTAGATCTCTACGCGTTAGATTACCACGCTTTATATCACCTACGTTCCAGGTTTCTACGCGCTGGAATACCACGCGTTATATCACCTATGTTTCAGATCTCTACGCGTTAAAATACCACGCGTCAAAATTACCACGCGTTATATCACCTACAACCTTATATCTCTACGCGTTAAAAGTACCACGCGTTGAAATTGCCACGCGTTAAATCGCCCACGCATTAGTTGGCAACGCGTAGCAACTGCCACGCGTTAAATCACCTACGCAGTACAATTACCACGCGTTAATACTCCTACACGTTAGATCGCCACTGATTAAAATTACCACTTGTTCAACCGCCCACGTGCTGAAATTACCACGCTGTGAAGTTGCAACCCGTTAAATCGTCTACATGTTAGATCGCCTTGCGTTAAAATTGCCACGCATTGAAATTGCTACGTGTTAAATCATCTACGCTTCAGATCGCTAGGCATTAGTTTGCTACACGTTCAAATTGCTACACGCTACATTGCCCACGCATTAAATCACTATATATTAATTCACCATGTTGTATTTTCACGAGTTAATTTGCTATGTATGTATTTTCACGCGTTAATTTGGTATTCATTGTATTTTCAAGCGTTAACTTGATACATGTATTTCTATGCTACGTGGATTCTTAAATATCATAGGAAGGAATTTTTTCCACGCATTTCCATTTTCTCGGGGGAAACTGATCGTACTCGGTGTTGCATAATTCACATTTATCTACATTTCAAATATTTCTATTAAAATAAAATTATCTGCACGCCCGTTTTATAAAAAACTTCTGATTTTTCTTTCAAATCGCAAGAAGATATAGATGTACATATACACCGAGTAACGAGTAACTTCCCATCATTATCATTATCGTACCATCATTATCATGTATCGTGACCATAATTTCCCATCATTTTTATCTTACAATTCCCGCAATCTGACCACATGATCACGTCGTCACAAGATGATGGCGCATGGAGGATCATTGAAAAACTCCAGCATTTTACCTGATTTTTCTCTCCTTTTTCGTGACATTCGGTTCGCGTGACACATGTAGAAGAAAATTGTCGGACGTGTTTGACAGTTCACGAGAGATGGATTGTCAAGGAGAACATTTTCAATAGATTCTTTGAAGCGTAAGAGGTATGTCGATATCAAGTCTTCATAAATTCTTCCTGCAAAACTCATGACACGAACCGTGGATATTTAGAACTTATTCTCTTAAGATAAGCGTTCGAAATTATCGTATTTATACGGAATCCGCTAAACAAATAGTAATTACCGCTGTAATTACCCGTTGAGTGACCGGAACATTATCGGCGAAAGATTAACTCGCACGAAGCGAGTTGTACGATTATTATATACGTAGACTTGACATTATCCGTCATTATAGCATTACTTTGCTCATTAAATAATTCCCTTAATAACAGTGATCACAATTGTCACTTTCTCCTCGAGCCTGGCAGCTAAACGCTGCTCGACATTCTCTTATTTGACAATCAACCTCCATTTTCAACATAATTCGCTGACCAATTTATAATTTTCAACGCAATGAACTCAATGTCGTTGCAACTACGTGCTGCATCGTGTATCTTTATCGTTAAATGAGTGATTGAGATCATATTTATTGACGCACTTCCTAAATTGATCTAGATCAATGACAGATGTCAATTAACAATTCTGGAAGATAGTTTTGATCTCTAGCAACTGTCGTTTCACTTACCGAATAACGCTCTAAATAAGTGACCACAATTCCTTCTCTAAACATTCTCTCGAGACAATTTTTCAATTTCAAAGTGAACATTATAGAATTGTATCGCAACGACATTCGTCTCGTGTACCTTTCCCGACAATTACCAGCGCGCGAACACGGCTTCGCAGCGAGTTACACGATCGATAGTCGCTTGCGATCGACGAAAGATCGACCGGTATCGTGCGAAGTAAGTCGTACGACTATGAATTGCGTCGTGCCGCGTACGTGCAACGATCCAGCCTGTTCTTAAAGCGCCACTAAAGTTGCGCGTCACGTTCCTTTTAATTACGTCTGCCAGCAAACATCGGCGAACGCGAAACGACCAGAGGAGCCGAGAGGGGTGCACCAGCTAAGAATTCATTAAGGATACCGGGGAACAAGCAACTGGAGCTGTCCGAGCGAACTGGGACAGGTGGTGGATCATACTCGAGAGAACCACGAGGAGCTGAACACCGATCTAAAACTCGCGTATTTTTGCTACCGGTCGCAGCTGTTTAAGAGGTCCGCTGTTTGTTCTGTCGTAGCGGCATTAGAAGACTAATGCTCCTAGAGAATGGCTCGATTTTATTCAACAAGGCAAATATGCTTTCGAACGATACTGGGTTGTTCAGAATTCGTTGCGATTTTATTGCATGGTGATATAGTGGGCGGCGATGTAGACGCTCGATACGAGCTGATACATTGTTGCATACGGATTCTATGGTAACTCATTGCGTGACATTTCGTCATTTGTATGAGGATTTTGTAAGTGAGTGGAAATATGGGGATTTCACACGTGGAAATGTAACGTATGAGGATTTGATACGTGATGGGTGGGATGATAATGGGTGAAAATGTTACGTGTAACGATCTAACGCGTGGAAATGACGATAGCTAACACGCAGGTATTCAATGTGCGGAAATTAAACGCATAGCTAACGCGTAGAAATTAAACACGTGACGATATCCAACGTATAATGCGTAGAAATACAGTGTGTGACGGTATTTTATACGCAGAAATAGGTGTACCTAATAGCGTACGTACGCATTGGTAGGCGATATCAATGCGTGGAATTATAGCGCGACGATATGTGTCGCGTGGAAATAGTATGGTGATATCTAACATGTGGGAATCCAATGCGCGGAATTACTGCGCGCGACGATGTCACGTGGAGATACAGCGCGTGAAGGTACAGCGCATGGCAATATCTAACATGTGAAAATCTAACGCGTGATAATCTGACGTATGACGATACCTTACGTGAAAATACAACGTGTGATGATACCTTATGTAAAAATACAACGTGTGACGATATCTAGCGCGTAGACTCAACACGTGAAAATACCTAACATGAAAATATAGCGCGTGACGATACCTATTGCGTGGAACTTTAACGTGTGGAAAATTAACACATTGCAATCTAACATATAACAATGTACACTACCAAATCAATATCACCACCGACGGTCTTAATTGAATAATTAACATAGCTATATTTCCACGTCTCCAAACATCAAGTAGCATACATAAACCATAAGATTGAACTATGTAAAATAACTCTCGTGTAACAAAGAGGAACGATCTAGATACAGAGACTCGTTATATGTCATGTATTTCAGCGATACTAGAGCGTTCCCTTTCTTTCGATCACTGGATCAAAAGACGCGTTCTCATCGAAGCTGCTCGAACGATGGCAACAGACATTGGCTTTTCTCGGATGGTTGCGCGATCGTTCGAGTGAAGACTCGATCGACTTGTCGTTTCCGTGAATCCGATCTATCCGGCTAGCTAAAGCTCGTTTTCTCGCTCTTGTGTAAGCAAGTAGAAACGATCCGAGTCGGAGACGACTCTCGAGTCTGGCGGCTGAGTTATGACTACGGCCATTACTCGGGGACAAACGAGGCTAAGCGTGTCGACACGGCCAACCAACCGGCCTTCCCGACTTCTCTTCGCGGTCATTCTCGAGAATCGAGAATTACGAGCGTGACTCGGCTCGAGGTATCGCGGTTCGATATCTCGATTGACAGTTTCGAGTCGCGTCGAATCGGTTCTCGTTATCGCCGACAACCTATCTACCATCTTTCGTCAGCGCGGATTTTGAATTGTCGCGCGTGATCCTCGCGCATGCGCAGTGCTTGCCTACTGACTCGTTTCAATATTCTGGCACGATTTGATAACATAAAAGTACGATCAAGTGAAACTATACGAACTTGATTAGTCGATGACCTTTTAGTGATTTATAACATAAAACATTGTTTAGTTAATATAACAAATCCTGTCTGAATTTTAATGAAATCTTGAACAAAATAATATGAAGTACAATAAAATTCTACGTAATGAAGAGAATTATGTACATTGGATATTATACATATAACACTATGTATTACATTAAAAAAATCACGTACACAATTGATCCAAATCGTGAATCCGTCGTTCAATCAAGAAGGTAATTAGTCCATCGTAATTATTGCAAATGGTCGAGTTTTGCGCAAGTGTTCGCGGAAACGAACGGGAAACGCAGTCACCTAACGAGTGAAATGTCATTCGAGGAATAAAGACTTCTTCGTTGCCATTCAAGGGTTTCCGTTCTCTTTTTACTGACCGTTCAGAATGTCGTCGGAAAACGTGCATAAAAACGCAACTTCGCGGTAATGTAAAGGTCACGCTGAAAGTTTTGAGAATCCATCAACGAAATTAAGTTCCACTCTGCACAATGTTTCTTTCGAAACATTCAAACAAGGCAGTCAAGAATAGTAAATGTTAATATTGCAAATTGTTGTTCATCGAATGCTACAATTACTGATCACGATATTCTTTGTCAAATTGTAAATATCTTGACAATATCGAAACGCCCTGTATGCACGTGTACATAAATAGTTCATTAGTTGTGAATAGATAGCTTCAGTAAAAATTCTGAAAATATTTAGAGTAACAGAGTTGAAAGTGATGTACCTGCAAACGAGACGAAAAGACATAGAAACACGTTTAATGAAACAATGGATAGGAGTGTCGAGTTAAACACTCTAATAAAGTATGATAATGGCTTCGAAAAAGCTCACGTTCTCCTCAGCCGTTTTCGTCATTAGTGTCGCCCTAGCTCTCGAGCGTAAGGCCTTCTAACTGTCGTGGCTCGTTACTTACTTCGTCCTGAGAACAAAAAAAGAAAAAACACACCGGTTAAAAAAGCATGATCGTTGACAAGCATTTCATTAATAATAATCAATTATCCGTTCTCGCGTGCGACGGAAAAAAAGAACGTTACTCTTATCGCGGCCACCCTATCATCCCCAACGTCAATTAACGCGCAACGACGATTATGATTTACGGTTTGCCCGCTTCGTTCGCCTCCGTTCCAGTTCCCATGGGTCGTTCCCGTGCAACGCAAACGGAGAAATTTCCATTCGAATTCCGAAACCAAGTACCAACTTGAATCGCAAGTACCAATAATCTTCCAAGGTAGACAAGCAACGTAAATTGTGTTTCGTGCTTGGCAAAAAAGAGGATACCTTGTAGCGAAAACGAGGTATTCCAGGTATGCAAGTACTCCATCGAAATTCCCGAGGAAAAAGGCGGTGTGTGTCGAATCCGGGCTGCTCAACAATCACTGGCGTAACTAGAATTTTTCTTTGCGGCACCGAACTTCAAAAATTTAGCAAATTTGCAACTCTCTTTTTGTGGAGGAATAGGGTCAGCTTTAGAAATTTGGGAATTTGGAAGGTAAGAATTTTGGAACTTGAGAATTTGGGGATGTAGGGATTTTGGAGATTTGAGAATTTGGGGAGTTGAGAGTTTTGGGGATTTGAGAATTGGGGGAGTTGAGAATTCTGGGGATTTGAGAATTGGGGGAGCTGAGAATTTGGGATTTGAGAATTTGGGGAGCTGAGAATTTGTGAATTGGGAAATTGGGGGTTGGAGAATTTGTAAATTTAGAATTTTGGGGGATTTGAAAATTCGGGATTTGAAGATTTGGGGATCTGAGAATTTGGGATTTGAGAATTTGGGAATTTCAGAATTTGGGGGTTGGAGAATTTGTAAATTTAGAATTTTGGGGAATTTTAGAATTCGGGATTTGAGGATTTGGGGACTTGAGAACTTGAGGGTTTAAGAATTTGCAGATATAGAAATTTGGGAAGTTTAAGAATTTAGGGATCTTAGAATATATCAATCTTAGAATTTAGGAATCGAAAAACTTGAAAATTTATGAATCACAAATATGAAAATATCTAAATTTCTGTTAGTCGTACGACAAATCCCTGTCTCCACCCCTAAGCAATTTTTTAAGGTGATGTATCGAACCCACCCTGCTCTCTCCCTACGCCAATGACAAGAACAATAACGCACCGAAGCGAATCGAGAGACCGTGGGACGAAGAGAGCACTCGTTCCGTGCTTTGTTGATCCATTCCATTCGATCTTAAACGTTCTCCCGATTACCGGTGGCCGTTCACATTTTTCCAGGCCACTCGTTAAGGTGTCTCCCGAACCCATGGAATCGTACGAAAAGTAGCCATGGTCTGTAGCCGTAGCCATAACCATAAATAATGACCATTGATTGGTCGCTCGTCGATCGTTACCCGCGAGTACGTGACTGCGTTTACGTTTCCACGGATCGTTAGCTCGTTTCCATTAAGGCGCGGTTTTCCCTGTCTTTCTCGCATGATCTTTCTCTTTCTGTTTATCTTTCTTGTACAGTTTGTTTCATTCGTATCTGTACATCGAGTTGCTAACGAGAGGTTTGATGAAATGTGGTTCTTGTTAATGAAACGAGCCTCTTCGTCACACGTGTATGCATACGCTGACATTATATTATCTCGGCTCATAATTGTACGTTATCTTCGTGCATCGTGTTATTAAAGTAATTAGCGACGATTGGGGCAAATTGTAAAATTGATGGGAGATTCATTTCAATCAGGTTCGGCTTTTGAAATTCTACTTGGGCTCATTTGTATGTACTTAGTCATTGTACTAATGGGTATGCATTTTACTTTAGCAAACTTATTAGAACCTACTCTAAATCGATATTCTTTCATTACTTTTATAATGGACATTATAAACGAAGTGCATAGGCACCTTAACTCGATTGTGCTTATTAACAGAAAGCTATTTGTACCTGAATATTATAGTCATTAAGGGTTAAGTAGGCTATTAAGGTTAATCCGCTAAGGTTCGTCTAAGGATATTAAGGTTATTTAACTTTATAACAGCGATTAAAATAACGTATCCTAATGATCCTCGTTGTAATTCTATTAAATTGCTTCTGCCACAAAAATTATCAGCAATTATTATTCTGAACTTGAAAACTTCAGCTGCAGTCAAAATATATATCAAAATCTCACTGTGACTAGTATATAATAATCATATCGTAACATTGGCTCTCGATTTTGTAACAAATCGTATTCAGAAGTTTGCTCGAATGTGAACTTTCAGGAACAGTTCGTATCCAAAAATCGTACGACGCGCTAATGAATAATTATTTCAGTAATGATAATACGAACGTTTGGGAATATTCAGTGATGCACTTTCTAACGGATCATCGCTGTATTCCGGCAGCTGTGACCGTCATTTTGCACGCGAAGCAATAAAATCCATTCCGAAGCGAGGTCGCAGAACGATCGAGAGGTAGCTTAATTATATAGCCGCAATCGTAGCCTGCCAATTTGGTCGCGAACGATTCGTCGGCGCGGAAATAACGATTCCAATCGTGCAAACGATTTCGCTCTTTAACGTGGGCAGATGTCCGGCGACGTGGCGCGCGTTCGCGAATAATGAGAAATGGAAATTCGCAAATAATATATTGCTCGAAAGGACGATTAATGACTTCATTTCTCGCTCCCTGCACGGAGCCGGTTTGTAGCTCGCTTAGGACAACCCTCTCTTCCTTTATTACTCGCAGCTTCCAGCATAAGACGCAGTGATGGCGATCGAACGCGTATCGACAAATCGCGGCCAATTTTGAACCGTGTCGAAGCGGCAGTCGCCGAATTTCTCAGATATTCTCGTGGCATTTCTGCTCTGATTCGGATTTACACAAAAACTGCATGGTCGCTCAGAGCTTGTAAGGTAATTTTTAATTCTACGATGGATTGGCAGGTATGCATCAATGGGTCGGAAGTTTTATGCGGTTCCATTGGATACGAGCTTAATTTGGTGGAACAGGAGTTTTATCAAATACTTGTTCACTAGTGAAGGTGTTGAGTTATGTGACAATGTGTGGGTTTCATTCGTATACTGTCAATACCTCTGGATTATAGCAATGTATATCAATACAATACATCAATATATTGCTTCAATGCATTGTCCATAAACATCGACAATTCTGTAATATTGGTGTTGTATTACCACAGTCACGTACAATTGACATAGAAGTTTATAATGAGTGTAGGCCAACTTTGAACCCCTTGCACTATTATGTTTGTCAGGTACGCCAGAAATAACTAATTACTACAATATTAAAAAAACGTTGAAAACGTTGACTATACAATTGTACTTAAACTCCAAATTGAAGCGTACTAATTCGAGTAAAATTGATCACGAGTTTCGTACAAGCGAAAAGTATAGGAAAGCTTTGCTAAAAATGTAATCACCCCATTTTCATGATTCCCACTTTTATCATCTGAATTTCCAATGATTCCGAACAGCTTCCTAGGAACAAAGAGTCGAAAGTGGATGTGGAAGTTTCGCTATAATTTGAAGTAATAGAGGTCCGGCAGAGATAGTACATTAGAGGTAAATCAGTATCCTCCAGCGAATCTGAATGGTTGTTTCAACACCGCTCATTACGCCGGTGCACACCATGAATCGCTAGGTTAATAAACGAGCGCGAACGATCAGGCTTATCACCGTTTGTCGTCTTTGGAACACGGGTCGCGGTTTGCTGGTACGTAGCGTTAAAAATAGATGGTATCATTGGAATTGATTGGGCCCGTGGTCGTGCATTCAGATCGTTGATCTTTCGTCGCCAGCCACGATATTCATCGTTCCCGCGGTGAGATAACAAAGATACGCGATAAACGAGACGACCGGGTCTGCACCTATGGCGAAACGTAACTCACCGCGCAGCGTACCTGATGTTACATATTGTTTCGATACGGACGCGGCTTGTAACCGCGTCGCGGTCGCGGTTGTTATTAATTATTACATTAAATTGCTACGGTTATCGGTCAGATCATCGATCGTTGCAGTATCGATCTCGTTCAACCTTATCCGAACGTATGATCTCGGCACTCGAAGATGGTGGATAAAGGAACTCGTGTTCCTAACGCGAGGTCGTCGTTACGTCTTGCAGAACAGATAAAATATTACCATTCGTGCCTCGTTTCTTGTACGGTTACTGCCGAGGACTTCGTGAATACACGCTGCTTAATTTCAGAAATTTTACTACGTGATTTTGGGAATTTGGGAATTTGGGATTTGAGGATTTGAAGATTCGTAAATTTGGGAATTTGCAAATTTGGGGACTTGAGAATTTGGGGATTTACGAATTTGGAGACCTGGGAATTTAGAAATTTGGGAACTTAAACATTCGGAGATTTAGAAGTTTATGAAAGTAGAAATTTGAAGATTTAGAAATTTGAGAATCTGAACATTGGGGATTTAGAGGTTTTAACATTTGGAAACTTGGTCACTTAGTAATTTGGAAGTTTGAGTATTCGGGGAATAGGGAATTTAGTACTTGGAATAGGAACTTAAAAAACTTCTTCGTTAAAATTTGAAAATACAAGAATTTGTAAATTTGCAAGTTTGCAAATACGCAAATGCTCAGTACCATAAAAGGTGCACATTATCATGGCTTCAAGGTACCAATAACAGTTTCCGACTTGAAGAATGGTTATTGTTTAACACGATCAATCCCATAATCCACGTCCATGAATCACTGGTTTTTCAACAATAACTCATAATGCGTACCCGATCGTTGGTTTATCTATCCAGATATTAATAACCATCATCGATGGCGATTACCGTTCACCATGAACGATGAATAGCTGTCTATTCAATGTCGACCGATAGCTGTTCCCACGACAGCGTAAACGTTTTCAACAATCTCAAACTTTGAGGCCGGTATTCACCGATGAAAACATCGATTCAGCGACAAACTCGATTCAGAAAGTTTCGTAATCTCGACACGTGTCCAATGTTCCCAATTAAGAAACACGATTAGACTTTCGTAACGATTCGAATTGATTGCGATTCGACACGGTCGAGAATACAAAGGAGAACGCAGATAATTAAAAAAGCTGAAATCAAAGAGTCTCCAAGTGACAAAAACTGCATTTCTGATGAAAACAATTTTTTGTTTATCGTGATGTTAATATATTTGAAAGGTACATAAAAACTGGCCTCTCATAAAAAATATGAATAATTGTAGAAACACCTCTGTTCACATTTACTGAGCATATTTAATTGATTTCTTCATAAACAATTAGCAATTTTTTTAAAAGTGCCATTTACTTTTTTGTGTTCACTTGCCAATTGTCAATCGCAATTACTAGTTGGTACGATCCTCAATAATAGTCCCTAATGACTAATTCATTGATGCGTTTATTTCAAATAGTTGTCGGCCCCAATACCTTGCAGAAGCTTTTCTTATGATAATCAACGCTCACGGAATGGCGCCAGTTGTCCGCCATAAATCGAAATAAACGTAAGAACGATCGAATTCCGCCGTTCGACGTTAATCGCGGACAAATCAATTAAACCGCCATGCTACTCATCATTCGTTCGAACGTAACTTCGCATCTGTGGCATTTACACGTGTCGTTCGACCATTTAAGTCCCTTTACAATTACAAATTACTAGCTGGTAGGCGTCGCCTCTTCGCTATCCGTGAATCCATGTTTCTTCGCACGTGCTATATCACGCGGAGAGTGGAAGAAACTGTAATATCATAATGGTAGCTACTTTTCAACTCGCAGAAATAGAAATGTAAGACAAGACGTAACTGCTCCATCAATTGAGACATTCGAGCTGTCTTTGCAATAGTAATATTAGAAAATGACCATCGCAAGGGGGACTTCAAAGAATGGTTTGGAACGTCGCCATTTGGACGTCACTTCTGAGGAGAAGAAATCTGTCGATAATTGGGATATGACTCAATTTTGGGCTTCAAATATCGGCTGATGAAGACAAGTTTATGTTCGAATGATATTTTTAATTGTATCTTTTGTGCAGTAGAATTGCAAACTCGTATGTCACAGTTTAGGTACATATTCATATGATACTATGCGAGGAAATACATGTGATATTATAAGGTAGGATGATATTTGACTGGTGACAATTTGACATGTATAGATGGAATACAAATGAACGTATGAAAATTCGACATATGAGAAATACAACATACGTCTAACACGTGGAAAGACAGCACTTGACCACATATAATGCGTGAATATACAACGCATGACGATATCTAACGCGTGGAAACGTGGTAACGCGTGGAAACGTGGAAACGCGTGAGGGGTTCAACCATTGGAAATAAAACGCGAGGATATAAACAGAATGTGGCGACATCTAACGTGTAATAATCTACTATTTGAATATACTGCAAGCAATGTCCGATAGGGAAATACAACGCGGGAATATACAGCTTTTGACGATATCTAGTTCGAAAAATCACAAAATTCCAAATCTTGAGGTTCTCAAACACCTATGTCTCCATATTCCAGGACATTCGAATCATTAAACACAAATTCCTATATCTCCAAATTTCTAAAATTCCCTAGATATTCCTAAATCCTCATATTTATAGATCCCCAAATCCCAAGGTCCTATGTCTCCGTATTACTTCGACAAAATAATTAAATTTGAAGAGCACCAAATCATCAAATCCACAATCTACTTAGGCAAAGTAAGCGCAAAGTTGAGCGAAATGTGAAAATAGAAGAGAAGCGTTTCGTCGATCGGGTATTACTATCACGATACGTTTTATTTGATTGTAAGTCATTTGTAAGGAGAGAGTAGAAGCATCGGCCGTGTACAGTTCTACTTCAACCCGAGTCGAGTGCAACCAGTTACCTTTTTCTCGCCCTGTTTCCTGACGACTCTTTTCCCAGCCCTCGTAAGTAAGCGGAATCGTTTGAATGGATCTCTTAATAAGCGCAAAAAAGGCACTGGCGGTCTTTTATGTCAATTTGTTCGTGCGTTTTCTCACTTGCCGTAGCAGGGCCGTTCGCGGGAACGTTATCGCAGGAAATGGCCGTAAGAACGGCAAATTGTTCCAGCTAGGAAAAACGCTTTTCGCGATACGCCTTTCCAGGTGCCCGTTTTTTCGCCTGCAGCTCGTTCGACTCGCGAGAATCGTTTGTTGTTCCAACGAAACTTCTATATTTATCCATCGGTAAAACGAAAGCCTCGTATTTGTTTCCATTCCCGTGTTCACCTCGTCCCCTCTTCGTCTGATTCCAGTTTTCTTTTTGCCGCCACGTTGAACGAGGACAACGTGCTCCTCCTCGTTCGGCTTACTCGTCATTTTCAGTCGCGAATGTACCAACGCAAGCTCGCTCGCTAATTCGTCTCGGTCTCCGGCTTCTGTACACAAGCACCAGAAGTGGTTTACTTTGCCACGGGATCGACTTCCTTGCCACACGCTTCGCGAGTGTCTGCTTGATGGAAAGAAGGGAAAACGAGGGGGTACAAGAGTGTACTCTGCGCGATGTGCCAGCGGAAGAGCTAGTGGTATTTTTGAAATTGTCACGCAAGACGGGAGCGAAATCTTGACTCGGATCGCGTTTTGATCGGTCATAGACTTCTTTTCTTACTTTGCCTAAGTAATCACGGTGCTTTTTAGTGAACACCCTTTTCATTTTTCATGAAGGTTTACTTTGCGATAGGAAGAAAATTTATACCTTTCCAAAGTCAAATCAGCTGAATGTTAAATTTAATACTTTAACACAACTTAACATTAATACTTTTCTTTCCGACTGCATTAGATGATTACTTCTAACATTAGAACAAAATATTTCTATTAGCAGTCTCTGTACTATATTTACTATGAAATAAAAGACGGTCCTAAACATATCTTCCATCAATCAAAAAAGAATTTTTGTGATAGTACTATATTTGACCCACCTTATAAAGAAAATTGAGAGGAACAAGCTGAACTCCAAATTTATATCGAAATAACACAATAATAATACAAAATTTCTGGATGCTAAAATTATGCCACTAATGTGAAGTGTCAGACTGAAGTATCAAACTGTGTCAAATATAGTAAGATTAGACTAATGATCTGAAATAGCAAATTGGAGCGTGCTTAGATAGACTCGTCTGCATCTACTATGCCGTGCAGCGAAACGAAAACGCTACCGCCTATTAATAATCCTACTTCATAATTAAAATCCATGTATCTAGATTGGCGAACGTTAATCTGTCGAAGATGCCCGATCGATAGGTCTAACAGTCTTTTCTATATTTCAGCGTGTACGTCGTTTTCGTCGAATCTCGCGAATATAACATAAGCGTTTCACTTTCCCCTAGTCAGAGACTGGCTTATCTGATTCTGCGTCAGGTCGATACTATGGGAATGCGGTGCAATTAGTATCTCATTAGACAGTGCGACTGTTCTAATTCCTCAGTTTCGCATTAGAAACGTCATTCTGTCTTGGAGCGTAACGTGACATTCCCCCTTCGACTTCTCGTCCCCTCTTTATCTACATCGCCCTCCCGAATTTCGCAAGTATTCCACGAGGAACTCACCAAATTACTGTTTCGGATGTTATATGAACAAGTACGGTTCGATTGAACGTCGATGATTCACTGATGACAGGAAAATGAAATGTCTTCACGTTACGCGCTGTATTTTCGCTCAGTAGATGTTAGATATCGTCATGCTTTGTATTTCCGCGTGGTAGATATCGTCACTATTTTCACGCGTTAGACCTTCATGAGTTAGATTTCTAAGCATCAGATATCGTTACTTGTTACATTTCCACAAGCTAGATATTGCGACGTACTGAATTACTACGCGTTAGATATCGTCACACGTTGTATTTCCACGTACTAAATTTTCACGAGTTAGATATCGCTACATGTTATATTTCCACGAGTTAGATATTGGTACGTATTAAATTCCTGCATGTTACATATCGTCATACGTTACATTTCAATATATTAAATTTCCATGTATTCGATAGCGTTACATTTCCCCGTACAAAATATCACTCCCACTTTATAGACAGTACCTAATATATCTAATAATATTTAGCTAATATCTATGTAACTAGTACTGAAACAGCAACCGACTGGATAAAGCTGAATGTTGAAGTTCACAACTCGCGCAGAGCCTTTGAGCAAAAACAAAAGTTCCGATCTTGTCAGGAGACAGCGCTACTGATCGTCACTGTACCGAGTTACAATGTAAAAGAGATTACCTAACGATAATTGCAGTCAACTATTAGCGTCCACTTATTAGCCGGAGATAAAAATGCAGGCACGACGGTGTCGACCGCGTGTGTTTGCGTGCGGAGGAAGGAGAGTCGAAACGAGCAGCACAGAGGGCAACGGAGCGAACGAGACGGCGAACAAAGAGGAACAAAGAGGAGACGAAGAAAGGGTCGACTAAACGACGGGTGCAGGAGAGAAGGAGATAACCGCGGGGTCGGACCGGGTGGTTGAAATTAATGTTGCCCGCTTAATTGGAGCCACCGAGCAGTGTGCGTGTGGTCAAAGTGGTTCTCAACCGCCCTTTCCGTTCTTCCTTCGTGAATAGGAAGTTCGGATGACCGAATCGATTCGAATCGTTCGATCCGATCTGCTGTTACGTTTTAATGGTCAACTTCAAACGGATATTATGAATGACCGCACGATTACGTTAATAGAGGTTTCGCGCATAGGATGCATGGTTTAAAAGGTTGCAAAAGGAGTTGAATGACTCTCAAGATCGGTGGCAGGTGCACTAGCCGGCTGCATCGAGTAGACCCAACGACGAGTGTATATTTCAAAACACGACACAATAATTCTGCAGCCTTTTGCTCCGAGACACGTTTACTCGCGCGAAACGAAACAATTTTAGCTACGTTGCTGCCTGACGGCTACGGAGCTTTGCTTCAAAATTTTCCTATCGTTTCGAGACCAGGATATTTCTATGATTCTTCCCTTCTTTGGAGATATATACGTTATACTTATACACATACATTGGCCATGTATTATATCTGCACACATAAATTAAACATTCTTGCATTCTTACAAATATATTACATATTCATGAGAAAGATCGTGTTCATAAATCATTATGAATGGTAAAGCTACTTGTTACATTGGATTTCTGTTAATAATTTCTATTAATAAATTATGCGCATACATTACACGTTATTACATTCACACAAATATAACATATTTATCAGAAAGATTGTCTATGTGAATGTAAACTGTCAGCTACTTGTTACATTGGATTTTTGTTAATAATTCTTTGAATTTCGAACAGAAATGTAGCTGATTATGTGATACATGTGTTGTTCAAAATAACAGAGTAAGAAACAAGTAGAAAGTAGAAGCCCATACTTATTGTTACTTACGGCTTACGGGGTTTTGGCACGCGAGCGAACCTAATGTGTTAATATAACGTATGGGGGGATTGCCAGGCACGTATCCGCGCCTACGTAGCCGGTGTACACGCATCGTGTATTGGTCGCCATAAAATCGACCCACCATTCGGTTCTTACCACCATTCGATGGTCACATCGCCGAAGATCCCATTCATGAGGGTGTTAATTTCCCTCGAAGAGCACACACATATTGTAACATGTGGGACAATTAATTCGTTGTTACGAATTTGTTAAAATTTTCCATTGTCACTACAGTAATATATAGGTTGTTTCTTTTATATTCATGTAAATATTTTTTTAATGCAAGGTTCTAATAGTTGATTAATATCTGATCAATTGACCACTGGTATCACTGGTTCGTATGGGACCTAATGTGTGTTGTTAATTAAAAAAGTTATGTGAATTAAAAGAGATGTAGATTTAGTGGAGACACCGTGCGTAGTTTATCAAGGAAATCAAAGTGGGAGGTACAATTTTGTTTGAACGATCAGTGATGGTCCGTATGTCCATTTGTGCATTGTGAAGTACAAAATAGAGTAACGTAATTTTAGACCTTACGACAAGTTGTCCCGAGCAATTTGCACGAATCGCATTTACACGAAATCACTATCAAGATTGATCTTTCGCACCGTCGCGCAACAGATTAACCCGACGCATCAATCATCATTCCGCGAAATTATTCTCCTGATGCAACGGTTCGTCATTCAAACGAGTGGACAGTTCGGTTTCATGGAATTTTATTCGTTCAGATTCCGAACACGCACGTACATATGCAATCGTGTTATTAAACGAGCCTCGAATCAAAGAAGCTTCAGGTTTCAATTAAGGTTGCTGTCCACACGTTTGGAAGAATCGCCTCAGGCGTTATACGTTCTCATCATCGTTAATCTAAAAATCGCGTTAATGAGACGGATAAACAAATCGTTCCTTCGCTAATAAGAAAATTCCACGGCAGCCGTGGCCTCTTGAATAGATTGAATTCTAATTGCGTGTCTCGTTCGATGTTTGTCTTTTGCTCTGTCGCGCGTCGAACTAACGTGCAACTGTGCGACGTAATCTGATTGCGTTAATGATAATTGATCAAACGTTGATCTATGAATATAATTGCAGGTCTCCGTATTTTCCACTCTTTTTTCTTTTGTATCTTCTATTTCTGACTTGAAAACAGTGTCGATTATCGAGGGTATCGAAGCATGCTAATTAATATGTGTTAAAAAGGTGTTGATCTAATGTGTGGCGATCTGACACGTGATAATCTAACACGTGGAGATTCCACGCACGGAGATTTGGCTTTTGGTGATTTACTGAGTGATACGTGGAGATTTAACACGTGGCAATTTGGCACGTGGAGATTCATCGCGTAGAAATCTAACGCGTCATTATCGAACGTGCCGTAATTTGGCGCATAGAAATCCGAGGCGTGGAAACTTAACTTGTAGTGATCTAATGCGTCGAATCTAACGCGTAGTAATCTAACGTGTAGTAATCTAACGTGTGGGACTATAACGCGTAGTAATCTAACGTGTAAGAACCTAATGCGTAAAAACCAACACATAGAAGTCTGATGTGTAGCACTTAGCGTAGAATCTAGCGCGTGGTAATCTAGCGTGCAGTAATCGAACGTGTAGTAATTTAACGCGCAGATATCTAACTAAAACTAAATATAAAAGTGAACTAATCGTATCAATACCCAAGTCTGACAATATCCACCGACATATAATTGAAGAGTGGACTCTAGCGAAAGCTGAGTCCAATTAAATAATTAAGAGGAAGTTCCATTTGTAGAGCGCGTTCCTTTGAAATTCATCGCGTTATTTATGGTTTCTTTGTGCCGTGGCGAACGACGATTGGTCACGGAGATAAAAAACGAGGGATAAAAGTGTCTCGCGGGCTGCCGTGTGTCGTTGTACGCGTACACGCTTTAAATTCGTCCGCTCTTAAATCCGTCACGAAGCATCACGCTGATCGTCCTATTAATCGTGATCGTCCGTGTCGCGACAACACCAGCCTGTTCTACGTGTACAAAAATCACGGCCACGAATTGGACGATGACACGTGCACTTCTTGCTGCCCGTGGACGGGACCCGTTGAAGTTTCCGGTTGTTACGGAACGGATTCGCGCTGTCCTGCGCGTTTATTTTCAAGCGAGAAGAGAGTCGCGTTAAAAGGAAACCCGATCTCGATGAAAGCCTCCAGCCTGGATACTGTTAGAACGTTCTTTAAATAAAAGGAAATTGAGTTTGATTGATCGTGCATGCGTATGATCCGAGTTAACTCTCATTTCAATCGTATCATTTCACCTATATACACGGGGTGTCTCTTTTAAACATCTAATTTATTTTCAATCCTATTACACAATAAATGAAGCTTATATCAGAATTTTTTATCGTCAGCAAATTTGTTCTGAAATCGTACCGGACTTCATTTTTTCCCCACTTTTAATAGCAGTGATAAAAATTTAACATTAACACATTATGTACATTGTATTACTCTATATTTATCACTGAATGACTCCGTAAATAATTTTTGTACGAAGTAAAAATGTAATTTATTACAGAAAAATATCGGCGCAATTAAACGAAGAAAGCTTGCCAATTTATTACGCAGAGTTTGCCCGGAGAGGCCACCTACTCTCTAATTTATCAGAATAAGTTCAACAATTCGAAGACCATTTACGTAAATCATTTTCCAATCGATTGTTGTTTAATGACTCCGAAGACAACGTGTAGTTTATTGCGGCGCGGTCACGAAGGAAAAGCTGACAGGAAATAATTTAGTAGGCGAAAAACAACGAGCCAGGACACTCGTGCACGATCGTTCGAGGCTCGTCGAGGTTTTAAAGAGTTTGCTGAACAATCGAATAGACTACGAATGGGTGTGTTTGGGTCGCAGACGGGTGGGCCCTGAACGCGGAGGCGGAAGGCAGCGTGGGCGTCGCGACGGATGCAAATTACCCGCACCAGATTCCGACGATACATCTTAATTTCGTGCCCTGCCAAAAGCACCGACGGTGCAGTTCACTTTCGCGGAAGAATTTTGTTTAACGAACCCGATTAGATAACCCGGCGAAACGCGAATCTCCGAGAGCTTGATAATCGCCTACCTGCCAGCCAATTCGCCTCACGATCGATTTTTTACCTACAACGTCCTGCGACGATGACTATATTAAGCGTCCCGTTTCTGGTTTACTTTAATATTGTATGTTTGGAACGCACGTAATTATGGATCTTCAAATTTTCATATCCTACTTGGAAATTGAAAGTTAATTCTCAAACTAAACTTCTAAATTTTTAAATCCAATTCTTAAATCCCGAATTCACGAACCTCCAAATTTTCATTAGGGTCAACTTACTAAATTCCCAAATCCCACATTCTCATGTCTCCAAATTCCTAAACCCCCAAATCTTGAAATTGCTAAATTCTCAAGACCCTAAATCCGGAAATTGTGAAGATAGGGCAGAGTTTCGCAAAGCAGACAGCTCCCGCGAGCTTCAAACGCGCATCGCCGGCGGTCGCGTGAGAAATGACTTCCTGATAGGTTGAAATTAAGCTATTAATTATCGTCACCAGCCGTGGGCTACTGTCGCGCTTTTCCCTCATGAATCCTAGTCACACGAATTACATACACCATTCAAACGATTCTTCTTTCATTACGTTTCAAACGTCACTTTGCTCGCCCACGTATCCCCGTGTATTTCTAGTGCATTCCGGAAACGCATACCACGCGATCGAAAACTTGCTTTCGTATTGCTATTCACGGTTGCGAACAAAACTATAACAACTCAATATTTTCTACAAACCCACGCTCGATTTGATACCATGAACGATCTGTAAAACATTTACCCTAACACTGTTTCAAACTTGCCATCTGCCAGAAAGCACTATATTACAAGATAGTTATTAAAAATTTAACAATTCTTAGAATATTACATTCAGAATATTTGTAAACGATTAATCATTTTCAGTAAACTTTATAGTTTTAACTAAATATGTATATCTAGAATAAGCGTTATTTTACAGTACCTTCATATCATCAAGTAATTACAGATTTTCATGTAATAGAATTATAGAATGAAGATCATCAAGTTGTCAAAGAACGTGTCACGTTTTTACTGAAATTTAAGCAAAAACGAGGCTCAAATAACACGTGTCATCGGCATGTTTCTCATTTCCTTGTCAGAGTACCCTGGCGAGCGTTATCCCACGATTCGCGTATACGAAGGCCATCTCCAAGAACGCGATTTCCTAGAAACAGCTCATCCTCGTACACCCGCACGAGTGGTCCGACTTCTCGGCACCGGGTCCCGGAATCTCCCGAAACCGACCACCAATTACGAAACGTTTTGCCATCGAGTCCGTGGCGGTGAACGCGTACATCTGTAAAGCTTGTCCCTACGCGGTGATCAGCCTCCACGAGAGCGCGTCCTTCCGAGCGAATTCAGGCGAGTTAATTAACCACGTAACGTCGGTGTACTCGTAAACTGGGTCGACGTATGTCCCTGTACCTGCGTCCATTATGCGTCTTTTTTGCTCTACTCACCGGAGATACGTTACACAATATCGAAAGAGAGAGTTACGCGTTCAGGGCTCTGCCAGAACATCGTTGATTATCTTACAGATTACTGAAAGAGCGGTAGGCTCCGCTTCGGGTCAAGAGACCTGTGGAAATATTGCGCGCAAGGATATTGCAGGAGTAGAGATTTAGAGATTTGGAGATTTAGACCGCGGAGACTTAACGCGTAGGGAATTGGCGCGGAGGGAATTGACACGTAGAGATTTGGCGCGTGGGGATGCAACGCGTAAAAATTTGATGTGTAGGGAGTCGACGCGTAGAAATTTGGCACATAGGAAATCGGCACGTAGGAAATTAACGCGTCGGAATTTGGCGCGAAGGAAATTAACGCGTAGAGATTTGGCGGGTGGAGATTCGACGCGTAGAAATTTGGTACGTAGGGAATCGACGCGTAGAGATCGAACGCGTAGAAATTTGGGACATAGGAATTTGACACGTAGGAATTTAACACGTGAGAATTTAACGCGTAGAGATCTAACGCGCAGGAATTTGGCACGTATGGAATTGGTGCGCAGGGAATTGCGTAGAGTTTTTACGCGTAGGAATTTGTCGTGTACGGAATTGGCGCGCAGGGAGTTGACACATGGAAATCTAGCGAGTAGGGATTTGACACGTGGGACTCTAACGCGTAGGAAATTAACGCGTACAGATTTAACGTATAGAGATGCGTAGCAATCTAACGCAATCCAACATAGAAATCTAACACGTGTCACATAGTTAAAGAGCAATTATATCAATACGTCTTAGGCAAATGTCCCCACAACGGTGGTCGGTGCGATTAAGTTTAATTGGCCGTTGGATCGGGCTGAATTAAGATTTATGAAGTAAATTCATTGTTTCGAGTCGCCATGGTGGACCACCAAGACCGCTATCCAACCGTGGATCCACTATCAAATAATGTCCCCTGCAACGAGGGCCACAACATCTGACAGTCAGGCTACTGTCGGTCCCTCGAATAAAAAGAAAAGCAATAACGGTTGCCTCTATATCATCTTTATTCCTGTTACACGGCACACTTGCATCGGACGGGAGTTTTTTTGCGAGCGAAACCAGAAGAGCCTCTGGTCCCAGCATCTTCATTTCGTACCGACTTTCCGTGGAAGGGACCTATCCTTTACTTCCCTTCGGCTCGAACAACGAAATATATTGTGATCGTAATGTTCGATGCCTCGCGCGAGAATTAATTGCGCCGATTGGGATACTCGGTTCGAGGAAGATGAGCATTTACATGCGAAGTCGAGAGATTATTCGCGGTCAGGGGAAATCGAGTATTCCATTTTCGAGTGGATTACGAGCTTGTAAATTCCTGCGAAACTGCCTGTTATGGGATACTATTTTGCTTCGTATTAACTTTTATGAGTCGTTAATTAAAGTCAACTCGAGGGACGTGCACAGGAGGACTCTAGAAAGAGTCTTTTGTGAACGATCTCTTTAAGGAAAAAGAAGGCTGTTAATTAATGCGAAAACTTCGTTAAATAAAAAAGGGGGGGGGGCTTTTGATGAGTCACCGAAATCTAAATATACAAATGCAATCTTTCTTTACTAATTTGTCTCGGGGTAAATTACAAAGGAGTCTGCCACAATTTTCAGACCACAAATAAAAGGAGACACCGCTTTCCCCGAATCGAGGAATGCACGGAGCAGGGCGGAAATGTTATACGTTGTCGCGGCGAATTAATTCGGAATTAATAATCCTGACAGTGTTCGCTTAATTGAAGCGCGTTACCGCTCCACGTGGTCCCGCGAAATCGCTTAATTTCGTGGCCCATATGAGGCCACGGTGAATTTAATATACGCTCTTCGCGACGCCGCTCGACGTTCACCGTCGTCGAGCACGGGGAAAGAGAGAAACGATATGGAGCAGAAAGACAAACGCCACCTTCCAAGATTTATCGCCAACATTTGCAAAATTATTCCCGAGTATTTGCAGTATCTAACCACCGCGTCTGACGACGTTCCCGTAACGGAATACATTGGATATAATGTTGCAAAGCATGTCTTCTGAGTACTAATTCATTCCACGTTGCAGAAAGGGACTTTGCTTCATTTCTTCCCTTACTATTTTAAATATTATTCAACGTTGTCACAACTCTGATTCAATGTAGTTGTACTCATGGTAGAATTTATTTTGTATTTTATTGTTAAAAGTTTGTGCAGTTTTTTGCACTTTTGTGATCGTACGGAGTGGACATCATCTTGCGGAAATGTGAAATTTTTTAAGAACCATTATAATACTGTTTGTGTAGTGTTTTATGTAGGATCGTCTCTAGGGTAGATACGTGAAAACGAGGCGATAGACACTTCATGGTATAGCAAACTGATAAAGATAATTGCAGCGAAAGAGTAGCGGGCGTTACATTGACTTTGCATGCCGGATAACATTATATTGCGTGTCGACGGAAGCGCAGTATGTACGGCTCGGGTCTCAAATTGGAGCAGCCTCGGTTACGAGCAGAGACACGCATGAACGCACAAACGCACGGCGCCACACGCCGGTTGGTACCACACGCATGCTGTCGCCACGCAACTGCGTTTCCACCGACGCGATTCCACGATTTGCTTAGACAAAATTTACCATATCTTCAAGTACCTTCAAGATAACCTTGAAAATTTCAATTGACGCGATTAGATAGAGGTGGATTCTCGATCGAAAGCATCCTCCAATTCCTCGGGGTATTAAGAGCACAAAAAGGCAAAAGGGTCCAGACCCAGCGGGTGTAACCGGAGAAGCTCTGATCCGAGTGGTTACACTTTCTACCTCTGATCGAGCCGCGGTATAATTCGAGATCGCACGTAGCAACAATATTGAGTGCTCGGTAGCCACAAATTCGAAGCCGTGTATAATCTTCTTTCGTCGATCGCGGTACGAAGCTGCCCGGATTAGCCGAGTATTAGGTGACCGGTCGTGGCAGGAATTCCCGTGGAATTTCGTGGCTGCTGGCCACGGGACGCCTGCAAGAATTTGCTACAGTCAGCGCACTAAAGGGACTTTTATGGCTGCGTCAGGGTGCACCGAATCCATTAAAGATTTCGTCGTTCCTCTCACGTACGTATCTTCCGAGAATCGGCCGCCATCCCGGTTCGCGTTTATCGCGTACGATTCGAGGGTCACTCGTTTGCGTTGCAATTACAAAAAAGTCCCCGGTCTCGGCGCGCCGTTTATGCGAAAACACCGGGGAATCTTCGAAATAGCGCGAGACAAATCGACGCCGCGTGGGTGGGTGTGCGAGTGTGCGTGTTTGGTCTGCTTCGTGGAACACGTTTCTCATCTTACAAACCCGGTGCTCGTCGAGTGCAACGTAAATTCATGGCGACAGTAGCCGCGAACGGTAGCCTTCGCCTCTTAACTCATCGACGAGAACAAACAGAGAGGTGGACGCGGTCGAACGACGCGTCGAAGTTAAGACGTCCTCGGGGTCGTCGTTTGACAGGCCGCAGCGACCTCTGCGAAATAAATTCTTTTCCGCGCGAGACGTCTCCAGGTTTCCGAACAGCTGACCCGGGGTCGTGGCGTGCCTCGTAGATCCAGCACGTTGGTCCCTTGATACGCAAAGTACCTCGTAAGGCAGGCTGAAACGAGCCAAAAAAGAGCTGTCGTCGAAGGGAAAGAGAACGTCGGTTCACCAGACGAATAACTCTTCGTGGCCTGTTCGAAGTCTTGGAACTGCCTCGGTATTCCTCTCCCTCTTCCTCCCTCGGAGCTTGACTTAAATGTCGGTGAACAACGAAGAGGACCGTGCTCTCGGAGGCCAGCCTCGACCTCTTAATAATATCTTCCACCAGCGGAGGAATGCAATCTCCATAAAACTGCTTCCGCTGCGAGGCTGCGCGCAAAATTTTGAGTTAGGTCCTCCTACCTTCGGCCCCTCTATTTATCTTCCTCTTTATCTTTCGGTTTATGGGGCTGCTGCTCACGGCTTTACGCTCGGAAAAATCCGATCTCGCCGGGATATATGATGTAACGCGCGAGGGACCGTTTGCAGGACTCGCTTTCGCGACAGCGATCTCACGATTTGCGTGTACCCGGTAGCCGACGAAAACAACCTCTGCTACGCGATCGAGGTACACGAGTGACCCGTTACGTCGTAACTCGGATATAATGAGAGGAACAAGGAAATTTGGACGAGATTGACACGCGATCGTTGGAACACGCGAATAAAAGTCGCCGCGAGTTTCCTCTCGGTTCCTCTTCGATCTCTCGTTGCTCTGTGGGCGTCACGCTAACGAACAAAGCAGCCAAGTACTTTAAGGGCCTGTTCGATCGAGCGACACCAATAAAATGAGCGTCCTTTCAAACGAGCTGCCTTTATACCTCAAGGACCACCATCATCGCTCCAAGTGGATCGTTTTATTTGAGGATCAAGGACGTTCTCGATTTTCGCGGTTTCAACACCTTCGCATCGGCCCGTTCTTTGTTTCTCGAAGGATGGTTAGGGTGGTTTTAACGAACCACGCTGAAATTAACCCTTTTGTTGTGGTCGGCGTATACAGGATGTACCGAGTGAGAGTATCCACCATTTTCATGGCAATAATCTCGCAAAGAAATGCCTCGAACAAAGTTTATTCGCCTTCCAATGTGCTGTAAATTACGATTTCAGAAATTTCATTGTCAACTAAATCACTTTTAGGTGAAAAAGTTTATTAAGTATAATTATTGAAAGAATTCAGCGACGAAAGTAACACTGTTTTTGTTATGTATCGAATAAATAAATTAGAAATATGTTTATGTATTTATTACGAAACAATGAGAGAAAAAGGTGAAACGAAAATCATCCCATCCAAGAAATTAAATTAACTCTTTCGCAATGGTCAACGCACACCGTCGTGTATAATCAGGTAGTTAAGAATTAATAAGCTTGGAACATCCTGAAATGCAATAATTCCCTTGACAAGGATAAAGATAAAGTGGAGGTTTACGATCAGTGCAGCGTAAATCATAGCAATCCTCTTGGATCGTGTATGAAATCTAGTTATCGCTAATTCCATGAATCAATTTGAATCTGTTTATCTCGGAGCAATGTTGTATCAGTCACCTTATATGTCTTCTTTATTACTCGGCGTTCCATTATCACTCGGCAGAGATCAGAGCGTTAATTATCCCGGTTCCCATGATTGTCAATAATCATCGTTCTATTAGCGGGATACGTGGCTCCTATCATTATTCCCGGTAACGGGACGCGGCCGAACCGTGTACTTATGCACGCGATAAAACGGTCGATTCATAATAGATCGCATTAATCATCGTCCAAGTTCACCCACCGATGCAACCTTTATGATCTACGAGCTTCGTCGTTTAATTGCGCCACGTAGCTGCGAGTGTAGACGCATTTTACACGGAGAACGCTTCTTCCCCGAGTTTCTACGCCACCGGCAATTATCTGCATGATCCGCAATAGCATCGTATTAATGCGTTTAACGTATCAATTATCCAAGATTCCGAGGCGGAACCGAGGGAATTCCATCTCGGGCAAGTCGAACCGGATCACGAGAGGGCGAAACAAAAATCGGACCGAGTTTATTTCAGCGTACATTAACGGCCCATTAGCGTCTCCTCGTTAAAGGATCGGTCGACGATCCGAGATGAACAGTTTCCTTCAAGATCTCGGAACGATCTCGTTAGAGAAAGGGAGAGAAAGATTCGCATTACCCGGATCGCGGAGATGGCCTGCTAGCATCGATTAAACCGATGCACGCCCATGTTGGTTTTTCGCCGGATGAAGAAGCGAGCCGCTGATGCGCGCGAAATCGCGATTTGCGGCTGAAACCAGCCATTCTCTGAAACGAGGCGACATTATCCACGTCCAGCTGGATACCTAGAGACGTTAACCGCGAAACGCTTCGAAGATGGCCAGGAATTTTCAGACAGACGCCCTGAAACGAGCCCACTGTCTAAATCCATCTTCGGACTTTCACCTGGTCCCAAATCCGAAAGACTCTTGGAAATCAACAATCTCAATAACCTCAGAGTTGTCGAAGAATCTTTGGTTAAAGCACATCAAAGTTGAAACAACTTGTTGAAACAGTTTGTTCACTTGGCACTTTCAAACTTCTATGTGCAAATTTGTAAAACTTTTTTGATAATCGACAACTTTGTTTCAAGGATCTTTGAGGTGACTGAAGTATAACTTTCTGCAAATAGTCTACTTTCTGGGTGTGATATTCTCAGACTTTTATCTGACTCTAAATCTAAAAAACTTTCTTGGTTTCTGCAAGATCTCGTAGAGTCTTTGTACGAGGTACAGCAAAATTCGAACGTAATTAAAGATGGAAGTTGCTGACATAGTTGGATATTGGCAAGAGTGGGTCGTAAAATGGTCGAGTAACGATCGCACAAAACCTGATCAGTAAGAAGCAACGACAGGGACCACAGCGGTCGTGCAAATCACGCTTCCTTCCTCGGCGAGACAGCGAAGACGCGATTTGTCCCTGTCGCGTATCCGGAGGATGCATCAGCGGGGCAAGGTCGTTGCACCGTGGGCCCCGATGCCCGGTCGTTAACTTCCGACGTTCGAAGCCGAAAATCCTCCTATTACGGAATTAGTGAGATGATAGACCCGTGAATAACGGAGCTGGCGAGGCCGACCGTTCGAGGAACGCGAGAACCCGAAGAGATCCAGAGAAGTGGAAAGAGCAGCGGATGATGAGGAATAGCTACAACTCTCGAGTAGCGGAGAAAGAAAGAAAAGAAGCGACCGGGGCCGAAAAAAAGAACCAAGGCTGACCCATAAAAACGTCAAACTTCCCCTAACCTAGAGAAACGTCTTCATTACGAGGCACGGCTCCCATCGTGTAGGTCCGTGGGTTATACGAACGATGAATAGCGACTATGTATAGTCGTGAAAAAGGAATAACACGAGGCTCGGACGGACGAACTTGTTCTCCACGAAAGGTTTCTAGTGGGACCTTTAGCATCGAGTGCCCTCCACGATGTTTTCTTCGCTCGGCAAACAGACTGAACGCGGATCGCCTGTTTTCGATTTGCCCGAACGTGTCTATTTCTACCCCCGAGAACTGCTCACTACATTATTGCTGAAACATGCCGGTAGCTGGACAGACTTTGTCCAATAGTCTTCTTATTCAGCGGACATAGAGGCGTATTGATCGTTCATGGCTGCTGAACTTGCTTTTCGTATTTGGTAAATTGACAACAGAGTCAGGAAATTCTTGAATATACAAATTTTGAAGTCTTTACATTACTAAGCATCTAGATTTTCGACTTTCTAAATTCACCAACTTTCACATCCCTATCTCCACAAACTCTATTAGCAAATTTTCAAATCTTCGAATTCTAAAATTTCCATATTCCACAATTCCCCAAATTCCTAAAGCTTTCGCAAGGAAAGAAGAGGTCGCGTTTCAGAGTTATCTCGATCTAAAAATTAGAACGTTCCTCGTTGGAGGTCCTTGCAGGTCGACGAGATAACGCGATAACGCGGCGTGGGTACTCTCGTTCACGCGTGCACGGAAGAAAAGAATGAAGAAGAAACGCGTTCCTTCGTTCCGTTAATAAAGAAGTCGACGTTTTAATACCGTAGCTCGACAGGGCCTCGGCGAACGCTCGCCGGTTCTCTCGCTTCTGCTCTGCTCGCCGTCTCCCTTCATCGTGGAGAGTCGGTTTCGAGGCGGCCCGAGAGACCGAGGGAGACGGTTATAATTAAATCGTGCAATCAACTGGCTAATTTGTCCTCAAGCGTATTAATAAAACCCAGCCCAGTTATCTCCGTCGTTCTCCTCCTCCTCGCGTCGCTTCTTTCTTTCCTGCCACGACCTACGCACGCCAAACTATTCTTACCGTTTCGCACTTCGTCTCTCTGACTTCCACTGCTAATTTTTCTTTCCGCGCCGGTTCACGCTGCCGGTTATTTTTGGATTTTCTATTAGCGAGGGCTGCGATCTCGTTACTTCTAATTCGTTCGACTGTTTCCGAGAGGCGACTGCAAAATCGATATCCACCGCTTAAATTCTGTAAAACTTCGTGTTTTTCATTTGCGAGTATAGGACATGATATATTGGACAATGTAGATATTACGGGGGAGAAGAAGAATTCTTGCAATTTTTTATAAGGCAGCATAACTAGTACTAAAGTCTTGGTGGTATCAAGTTTAACGTTTGTAATGGATTAAATCGGTTAATTAAGCACGATGGAACGGAACTATCAGACGTATTTATAAATTAGAGTAGAATGGAAGTTAATATCAAGGATTGTAAAGGGCCAGCAAATTAGTCAAAGCAGCAGCCGCGGCAACAGCGTGACACTCGGCTGTCGTCTTGCTGGACCGAAACTCGGGGACCGGTTTCGGACCGTTCGCTCAATTGAGCGATACGTCGCCGACCACACGTGCGCCTCCACCTTCGTCTTCGGCAACCCTTCTTCCAGTGCTTCTTTCTCTTCCTGTACGCTCGGTTCGACGAGTACACGGTAGGCGAGTAAGCGTGTCGTACACCGGCGGTAAGTAAAGGGCCGCGTACTACTCTCTTCAGCTTTAACGCACGTTTAACGCTCGCTCGCTCCCGCGCCTGCTCAACTAATACATTCAGATACGGAACATACTCTGTGTTCGATAGAAATTCATCCTAACTAAAGATCTAATTTCTTCCATCTACAAATTTCCACACTTTCATTATACTTCAAGATATGACACGAAATTCTTCTTTGAATTTCTAATTTGGCAAAATTTTAGTACATGATTACGTAAAAGGGTTACATGAAAGGATTATAAAATCTTGAAATGTTTCTTTTTGGATCGAATTTTTTCTCTAAATTATTCCAGAAGCTGCAAAGTTAATGGTGTAAGACGAAGAGTATGTTTTATTCTGTTATCAGAAACTTTGACTAAGAAAGTACATCTCTAGCAACTAACAATATTTATATTTTATTCGCAAGTTTCTGTGTATTCGATGTTTGTTTACAAGTTCTATAAGTTGCATTGCATCGGTTTAACAGATTACCAGATCGAAGAGAACATATTCACTGGCACGAAACGAGGTCGCAATATCGTTAAAATAAGCATTAGTTAACGATCCTAAACGAACAAGCAATGTTTGGTCGTAACAGCGGTTATATGCAGAACGCGTGCAACGTGCGGATACGGTACAAGCTTATTTCGGATACTTTCACGAAAACAATGGTGATATGGGCAATGTTCGAACCGTAGTAAAAGTAGACTAATTACTGTCGATTGTTTTTTGAAAACGTTTATTAGACGCAATACCAGTACGTTCAGAATTTCATTGTGGGTCAGTGAAGCTCTAGTCGGAAGAGTTAGCATTTATTTAGAAAATGATTGAATCAACATGTAGACGAATATGCATTACAAATTTGAGAATACTGTAAGGAATTTCATCGAGTATCGTTGGAACAAGAAGTTAATTAAAACATGAATCAGTAAGAAGAGTAATATAAATGAAAAGTTTGAAGAAATTTGAAGGAAGATGTCCATTTCAAACTACAATCAGTGGAGCTCGTAATGCAATTACAAAATGAATCAATGAAGAAGAATCAATGACTGAATGAATAATACGAACGAAGAATTTGAAGAAATTCGAAAGATATGAATTGTAGCTCATAATCCAATGAAAGTAACCCGACAAAGGTGACGTGGACTTGAAGACGTAATTTGCATGAAAGATAATTGAGGATCATAATGCAGTTGGATGACCGAGGCAAGGGTAGAGGCGATATGAATGGAAAATTTGAAGAAGTTCGAAAGACGAATGACGAATAGAGGGAAAAGACGGGAGAAATACAAAGAGCAAGAGAGAAAGGGTATATAGTGCACATAGCAGTGCCCGTAGCATAGGGGAGTGCCTTGGCAAGAGAACGTGGACCACCCACACGGTGCCGCGAGACCACCGTGCTAGCCCACTGGCATACATTAGGCTCCACGGCTCCCCGAAAACTATACCGTGGCCCTTCTCTACCGATCGTTCCTCTGTAGTCCTCCAACGCTGGCCCAGCCGTTAGGTATTTTGATACAGTCGACACCCGTTTAATTAGCATTCGATACGGACGCCGCGAGAGGAACTGCCGGGCACCACGACTATTCTTCTCGTTTTCTTCTTTGTCCTGACACGCTCTGTGCCTGATTTTCGTCTTCCTGCTTGTCCCTCCGCCGACTCGTCGACCTCGCTGTGTCAAGTAACGGGTCAAACGCTTCGTTAAACTTTGTCCGACTTTGCTCTCTACTTTTTTTCAAAACTCGGAAATCTCGGCGTTCGCTGCTATGTCTGATCGCTTAACGAAGCGTTTAACCCGTTACTCGAGGACGGGGAAATTTACTAGGATGCCAGAATTCCCAGGTATAATCGGATCATCTAGCTTTATTATCTAGCCTTTTATATCAAGTTCAAAACCGAAAGTCACAAATTTTAAAGCTTTCCATCAGACTTTAACCCTAAGAGTCTATGGAAATTGTATTCTTAAGTAGAAAGTAAGAAAACGTTCCACAGTCTGACATCATCCTAAACGTCCTGATAGTCTCATGAACCGAAACAATCGTAGATCAGGATTACCTAGAATTATCGATGCAGATCGATCGTAAATACAGTCTGTCAAAATATCATTGGAGGAATGAATTATCCGGTTGGCAAAGAAAATACGAAGCTCGTTGCTCCGAGTGTTTAGGTGCCGGTACGTGACTCACAATCCCTGATCGTTGCCTCGAATAGATCGGAACAGGCTGGCCCTCGCACGGATACAAACTGACGTCATCCACGTTTGAGGTCAGTAGAACGAGATGAATTGACTCGTCAGCGTCGATGCCACTTTTTTAACTCGCGTCGATGAAATCACGAGGGTGCCGGGATCCTTCTACGCGGTGGGCCGACACTGACGGGACCCGTACGAATCCGACGAGATTATATACTTTTCTTGGATAGACGCTTCGACCTGTTCCTTTTCTCAACAGTTGATCGACGTAGCGATGAATAAATTTCTACTCTATGTAACGTCTTGATTTGCTGCCTAGAGGCTCGAAATTGGCTCGCTACACTCTCTTAGCTACACGTTCTTTCGGAGTTTTACTAGATAACTTTTATTAATATCTAGAATGAGTTTCCGAAGCTCAGAAATTTAGAGATTTATACATTTGAAAATTTGGGTATTTAGAAATATGAAAGGTTGGTAAAAAATGTGTTTAAACGTCAGCGAATTTTGTCGACGAAAAGCAGCGATGCTTTTGGCAGATAAAGGAGAAGAAACGATATTTCGCAATCACGAGCGGAATTAAGCGTCGTGTTCGACGAGTTGGCGTATTTACACGAGGCCTAATGCGACGCGTACTGGTGCGATCGTTACTCAGGATCCCGAGGGTGGCCCATGCGAGCACCAGGTTTCCGCCTTAATGATGATTAACCTGGCCATCGGTCGCGGTTCACCCTTTCAGCCATTCGCAAGGACACACTAAATCTCGCTAACGTTTCGTACCGCTGATAAATATTTCCAGAAACCTTTTAAGGAGCCCTCTGCTCTTAATCGGATATATTCGACTCCGATCTCTTAAACGTTTGCGTGCCTCTGTTTGCGAAATCGACTCGAACAAACAATAATTACGAGCAATGATCGTCCTGCGAGAAGAAACGCGCAACAATTTGTTTCTCGGTAATCGTGATTTTCTTTGGCGATGCTTCTTGGCTGCTGAATGGGAAGATTATTTTTTTTTTCCCTTATTAACGACTACCTGTATCGCGACTTATAGGAGCAATTTTATAAAGACACAGGTATAATTAAGCAACCGTAATTAAGGAAGCAGAAGCAGGATCGCGCACAAAACCGAACGCAATCGACTTAACGATGTGTAACGTTGTTAGAATTAGAAGTTCGATGAGGTTTGTCTTTACAGTAATTTAGTTATCTTATCAATTTTCCTATAAATTATATTTCATTTCTGTAGTGATACTGATGTTTCTGATGGTATTTCGGTGATATGACAACCGATATTCGATTGATACGCGGACTGTCGATGTTTAATGGAGAAATAAACTGGAAGCTCTTAACAAGTTTTTACCGCATCTTTTTACGGAAAGGATTGATGATTGCTATGGTAGTAACGTGCTACGATTTCAAGGTAAGCGATTAAAATGACCAGCACCTCCATTAAGGATAACAACCGGAAGTCAAGTTGCTCCGAACGATACGTACAATCAGCCACAGAGACATTCGCATTATGAAACGAATGATTCAAGACTCCCGCTATTTCAGTATTTCACCGCACAATCGACTACTAATGAAATTATTAACATTCTTAATGGTCATTAATTAAAATACACGCATTCACACTACACGTATTTTTATTGCATGTAATATACCTGGTAGAAATTACCGTATAACATGTCGGCGAGAAACAGCCTAACTCTATGCTAACGAGTGGAATATTAAGCAGAAATGTCTGCCGCGGTAAATGATTTTTCCTCGAAGCGATATCGTTTCACTCCCTATATAGTAATCAACTGTCTGGAAACTCGATCTTGTAACATTGTTGCTGTAATTCGTTGAATATATTACGATCTTGCCGAGCTATTAATCTGCATGTAAAATCACAAGAAATGTGATATAGTGAACAATGCTTGCATAGAACGTTTTATCGACCATTTGTAAGCGTAATTCTTAGAGGGTGCCATATGGATCAGTATACCCTCTGAATTTATTTACTGCTAAATTTGTAAGTTATACCTAATTTGTAAGATAGGTATAATTAGAATGTATCGATTGATGCTGTTCAGAAGTTGTACCTTCGTACACGTATGTGGACGTTTCCACACGTCACACATGTGGAGATTGCTATTGTTTCTGTATATTACAGATTCTTTTAAGACTTATACGATTGTTACTCTATTATGAGAGTACTTCTTACTCTAACCTTAAAATCAGTCACCCTTGAAGTGGATAAAACTCCTTATAAATCGAAAAGTTCTACAATGTAAGAAGCAAATAAAGATAAAGATATAAAACAGTGTCCTCTCACATAAAATTTTATAACTTCGGGACGAAAGAAACGGTAAAACCGCAGAAGATCAAAGTATCGGTGACAAGATATTAAAAAGGGAAAGATCGTAATCTCTATATGGATTATATTGCAGCATGGACCAAAAAGAGCCAAATTACGCGGAGGATTACGAACACAGGAGGTAGACGAATGTAAAAGGGAAGAAACGATCCGAAGGAACGATTCCCGCTAAATCGATCCGAGTCTTGGTTCTCGGAATTGAATTATATTGTCACTCGGTAGCGCATCGCGATTAACAGTTAGCCGTTTTTCTCGTTCGGTGTGCACGGCATTCCTGAAGAAGCGGTATTGCACTGTCGTCGATCGATACCCGCGAAGCTGAGAGGCTGGCACGTACAGTGCGTTAACAATCGGCCGACTGGAACAGAGTCTCGGACAGAAGAGCGAAAAGCGATTCTTAGGAGACGTAATGGCACCCGTTCCACTCGCGGGGGGGAAAATGGGAACGAGGATGTGTAAAAGGCAATTGCCTCTCTTCGCTTATGGTCCGACATAGCCGGCGACTCGCATAACTTCGCTTGCACGCTCCTCGATCGTACGCCTTCCACGTTTAATGCGGCCGCGTGTATCGTGCGTGTGCACGCGTCCACCACTTCAAACTCTCTTGTCCACGAAACGACGATTTCACGGGGATAATTATGAAATAAGCTACCGCTCGAAAGTCTCGCGAACACTTAATAAACGTCTCGTAAACTCCAGAAAATTGTACGATCGTTAACCTGCTCGTCGGGGATGCACTTCTTTCGGGAAGAATACGGATGACACTTTGCTTCTGATGACAGGATTTTGCGATTCTGTAATTTTCGATATTCGAGATCCGCTCCGGTGTACATTCCAATTAATTCTAATAGCATCAAGCATTATTTTATGGGTGCAAACGCATGTTTATACAATTTTCTAATTTTCAAATTTTAGTATACGAAATTTCATTTTAATACTACTCGTGTTCGGACGAAACTCATATTAGAGCTAATTTTATAAAAGACTTAATCAGTAACGATAATACATAATACATACAGAATTTTTACCATAGCAAGTCATATTTCAGAAATATGTGAATCTATTCAATAATTTCAATAATCCTAGAATATTTCATAGACATCTTAGAATATCTCTGGAACATCTTCTAGCTTTAGAAATATTCCCTAAATTTTGAATACATGTTGAACTAAAAATATCCTCCAGATCTAAAGTAAGTTAGAACACCTAGATTCGTAGGTGCTTCCCTAAATATCTCAATATTCGACTTGAAATATTCTTCGGATCTAGAATATTCCCTAGACCTAGAATATCTCCTAGTTCTAGAATAATGTGTTTACCCGGACTATCTCTTCCATAACGATTCTCTCTATGGGAATGAGATATCGTTTCTTTGCTTCCTAGACGGCTCGTTCCAAAAACGAGCATGTCCTACCGGTAATGGTGAAACGATCGGGAGAAATTCCAGTCGTATCTGGAATCGAAGACTGGAATCATTAACACTTCTAAGCCGATCGGAGCTGAACGAGAGAAAATGGGAGAGACGTGGAAGGAACCGTAAGTAAGTAGGAACGTCGTGCTCGAGGAAGTGTGGGATACCTTTGGTGACAAGAGGTGGGGTACGAAAGGGGAGCAACGAGTTTAATTAAACACACTTAATTAACTCTAATGTATGACAGACCGAGCACGTACAGCCCCGTCCATCTTTCTCCCTCTTTCTCTTGCCTTCTCGTTGCTGCACGTAAGACACGCGTGTCTACAGTTGTACATCGTGTAGAAACGGGCATAAATGGCTCGATGGTACACGTGCCGGGTTCGTGAGAACCGGTCAAATAGGCTTCGATCATCGATAGCCGCTCGATACCGCTTGAATCGCTGTTACATCGTGAGGGAGGAAGATATATACCTCTTTAATTCACTTGTACTTTCTATAAGTATGGTTTGTATCTTGTGTTTATTTGCAAATTCTTTTAGTCCTTAAATTTAATTCTACAAATATACATTTGTAAATTGATAAATTTCTACATTTCGTTCAACTGCAGCGCCCTCACAAAATGGCGACCCAGTCACCCACCTCATACTTGAACGTAAAACATGTTCCTGCATTAGATTTTGACGAATGTATGGTTCGAGTAAAATTGTTGAGCGAAGGTTTGTGGAGGTACGTGTTTCTATATCGTGACGGCTTTATCGTCTCTATAATTTAACTTTTCAACAAACTTGTAACAAAGTTATCGTAAAAGTTTCATTGTTCGGATATGTATATCTATGTTTCAGCTCTCGTGTTCATGTAATAGTAAAGCACGGCACAGTTTCGCGAGCAGACTGTAAGGATCGAACGTATTCCACGTTGTGTAAATCGGTCATAAATGGGTCTGACCTACAGGTGCTTGATTCATGAGAGCCGGCCATATCGGTAATCATCGATCGATTGACGTAACTCTCCTCGAGAAGTCTTAGGAATATTATCGAAGTGAAACCGTGTGCTTTAGAACTTTCTCTTGCGATTATCAAACGAAAAACGTTACCTTGACGCAACGCTTAAAAAGCATACCTACGGCACAAACAGACCTTTCCAGTGAAAAACAGAATAAATTGTAACAAACAGCCAATAGCTTTCATGATTCTATGCACGTGCTTAATCAGAAAATAACATAGTCCGTATATATGGTAAATGGAAAAGCAATTTCCAGTCGGACAAGAAAGTGACACGAGTTGCTATTATTTCCGGTCATCTACTAAGTAAGCTGGACCCCATAAAACCGTGGACATACGGGAACGTGTTCCCCGTCTTCCTTTTTCATCTAGCCACCGATCACTGAACCATTTGTTTAAGTATAGTAGTTAAACATCTACAGGCTAGCTAATATCGAGAACCACTTAAGGACAATTGCTACCTTGTCGAGAGAGTCGAACGTTTCCTCGAAACAGGTGCTCTCCTACGAACCAGCGTTTTTCTTCAAAACGAGACGTGTATTTCTATCGATTTAAAAGACCACGAACAAGAATAAGGACCATTTACAGATATACATAAAGAATCAATCTTCCTGTTGAATTATTATGGAAGGTGTATGATTTACCCTCCACGATAATTGGACGTCATTCGAATACATAAATCCATCGAATCGAGCTTTCACGTCGAGGGAATGTCTGGTGCTTCTTCGTGAATCAGGTGGCTCATGGTGCAAGGACCCTGAGAGTGGTCGGACGTGGAAGTTGGAAATTTACGATCTACCGGTAGCCGGAAAGGAATGGAGTTCAGATCGGGGCGGTAATTAGGTCAGTTCGATGCAATCTAATTTCATGTCATTCGATGCGTTTCAAGTCGACGTGTAATTTAATGTGATGCAATTCGTCGCGATGCATCGTAATGTGGCACGTGGCAATTCGATGCGCTGTAATTTGGCGCGGTGCGATATGTCTCGATGCAACTTGACGCGTTGCAATTCCAAGCGCTGCAATTTAGCGCAGTAGAGTTCGGAGCGCTGAAATTCGAAGGATTGCAATTCGGAGCGTTGCAATTCGGTTAATTAAAATTCGGCGCATTGCAATTCGGTATGTTGCAATTTGAAGGGTTGCTACTTGGAGCGTTAAAGTTCGAAGGATTGCAATTCGGAGCGTTGTTATTCGGCTTATTATAATTCGGAGCGGCACAATGCGGCGCATTACAATTCGGCACATTGCAATTTGAAGCACCGCAATTCAACTCGTTGCAACTTGGCGCGTTGCAGTTAAGAGCACTGCAATTCACAGTGTTGCAATTTATCCTTTTGCGATTCGGTGCACAGCAGTTAGACCCATTGAAATTCGAAGGGTAGCAATTCGACACGCTGCAATTTAACATGTTGCAATTTAGCGGGTTGCAATTCGATCGGTTGCAACTTGTCGCGTTGCAATTAAGCCCACAATTCGGTACACAGCAATTTGGCACGTAGCAATTCAAAGAGTTGTAATTTGACGCTGAACTTATAATTCAATACAATCCAATTGGAAGAGTTGTAATTTGGGATGTGCCTTAGGATGCGTTCAAACTAGTAATTAGGCAAGTAATTAGTAACCTTAACCAGCTAGCCTTGCTACTTAAAAAGATCAGCAAGCAAAGAATAAAAAGATCGTCAATTAACGAAAATATCCGTCAGCGTGTCACGTGTTTTGAACCCCTCGAAGAGTATTCGATCCAGCTCCGAAAGCTCGTAAATCCACCTTTAGAAATCAGGCTGGCTTACTTCTTCGAACGATAAAAGGAGCGACGGGAGCGTGGAAAAAAGGGTGAAAGAAAGGAAGAAACGGAGCGGAGATTTAAAGGCAAGCAGCGTAGCGCAGCGCGGCGTTTCGAGGAGCGAAGGTGCTGCACGACGGAAATAGGTGGCTGAAAATCGAGAATCACGAGACGAGCGCACTTCGAACTCGAAAGAGAGGGCCAACGAAGCAAAGAAGACTCGTCGGTTGAAGGAGGGTGAAAGAAGAGGAGAAGGACGAGTCAAAGAGCGGAAGATTCGAAGGAGGACGGGTCTCGGTGTGGCTCGTCGTAACTCAAGTCTAGTTAAGAGAGCCATAATTCAGGGGATAGCACCAGGTCCTCAAACGGCCCATAAATTATGGGCTTTTAATTTCGCGATATTAACGGGACGATCGGACGAATGGCAAAAGGCGAGCGCGGTTCTCCGAGCAACTCGCGACTCTTTTGGTCCTCCTCCTCGCGTTTTTCGCTCGCTTCCCAGACTTCTGGACGAACTTGTTCCGACTCTCTTTTGTGAATCATGTACTTCTTCGGACGTGAATTCACGCAAAAGAAATTAGCTGAAATACGGTGCAGTTAGGTTAGAGACATAAGACACTGTCAGTGCAATTATTTCAAGTCACTAGACTTAGGATTTTCATTTGATATTGCATGGTGACAATCATTTGTGAGACACATTATTTAACTTGTCTATCAATCCCTAACTTCATATTACATACATATGTATACACTTGATAATATACTACGTACATAGACTGTGAGATGTTATAATTTGTACAAGAATTGATATTTATTCAAGAGTTTTCCTACACTAGGGTAATTAATGTCATTATTAATGCGGTCATTAAATAGTACATTTTTACTTCAAGTATAAAACATTTTTAGCTTGACCTCGAGTGTGACCTTGGGCATTAATCATACGCGCAGTCGATAACTGAAAACCGTACATCTGCGCAATAAAGTTCATACAATGAACGCGCTGAAATAAAGTATCACTTTATTGCGCATAATTATCATGTATGGATAATGACTGCACATATGTTGCACATTCAAGGTCATTTAAAAACTACTTCCTTAATAATTTCAAATACATTTACTTGTTAATGTAAAGGAGACTGTCCGTATATGTTCTACAAAAAGTGTTCTACAAAAAGTGTTGTACTAAAAGTTCATCTAAAAAAGTTTGTCCGCTGACATCAATGAGAAACTTGGAGTGCGTCGAGAAGGAGCATGTCGAAGCGTGTCGTCAGCGAAACTCGTCGGTCGACGTAAATATTCGTCGTCGTGGGAGTTCGTTGTTCGACAACGGCATCGTATCTATGGCCTCTAAACCGGCTTTCAGCGGTGTTTAGAGGCACTCCGAAATTTCCCTCGCCTCGTCCACGGATCTGTCCGCATGAATAATTAAGAGCTGGGAGGCAGCTTGACACGCACGTTCTTCGGTAACCGTATAAATCCGGTTTGCCAGTTAAAAACCAACAGTCCGCCACGAATGAGAAACGCGTTTGCCGCGGCACGATGACAAAGTATCGCGTGTTTCCCGAACCCTCTCGCGATCTTTCCGTCCCGTGAAACTCCAGAATTTCCTGATTTTGATTAACCGCCGAGAATCGCCGTTTTAACGAAACTTCGATCACTTTGCCGCTTGCGTAATGCCTGCGCCGGGCAATTTATCGTCCGGCTCAAATCAAGTCGTTTCGATCCCCTGGGAGACGTTCGCGATAATTAACGCCCCGGACGTAATTCAACTGTATTCCCGGCGAATCGCACAATTTGTTACAAAGTGCCGGTAGACGATGGTAGGTGCTGGTATTCCTCGGCTTCTTAAGCCGTGTCGTACATACGCGTCGTATACTAAGTTAAACTCTAACATATTCGCATTATTAACATTCTTGTGGATTTCAATATACGTTCCCGCTTACGGGGCTTTGGCCAGTCAAATGACTCATACTAATTGAGTTATTCAAAGTCTCATTTTTACCGATAAAACTGTTCATACTTTTGTTATAAAATGTTACTCCATTAGCCACACCGGTTTGCCCGATCTCGCGTTTCTTTACGTGCAAGGGGAATATTTAAAACAGTCTCGGTTAAAAGAAATTTATGCAACATAAATTCGTGATTAAAGGAAACGATGTATGTAGCATTCTATTAATCATTCGAATGATGTATTTCAGCGTTAATCATTTAATGGTGCGTGTAACGCGGACATGCAATTAATATATGTAATCTTGTGGTATGATATATTATCAGAAGTCGAAGACACGTTAAAATTAAGTTTCGTGATTCGCACGTGAGATAGATTTTCAATCAGAAAATCGTCAAAGTAAAATATACGACCTATACGCGTGTTTTCTTTAACGAAGGACAGGTACAAGAATGTTTTTTCAAGACATTTTGTAATTCACCGATGGTTTCTCGAGGACGGAATTCCAGTTACGGTGCTTGAATAAATTTGTCATTTTACCCACGAGTTACGGTTCCGAAGGAAGGTGTCGTTCTATTCCATCGTTCAAACATCGTTGTTGGATATCGAGGAGGAATCTTAACGGGGTACTTGCAACTCAAGGCGAGTCTACTTGACCGCTAGACTCTTTAGATAATCGTCGTTAATCTACCAATATTTACTGTCCATAATTCTTACGCGGAATTTAAGCGATCTTCTTGGGTAAATTGTGAAAGACGTTTCCTAAACCCAGTTCATTCTCGAGTGATTCTAATTGCAACCCTGAAGTTATTGGACACATACTTAGTTCAACCTCATTAAAGATACACATATGTGTTAACCTTGTTTTCATATGTGAGAGTCAAGTGTGACAGCTTTGAAACGAGTAGAATATAATTGCACTGAAAAGATCAAGTTTATCTAACCTTAAGAAGATCATCTGAAGATGTTAAATTTCTAATTTTAGATAGAACGACTTGATACATGATGATTTGATGACTAGAAGAACATATCTATCCATACGTCACATACAATGTATATACTCTGATCTGACAAATTAATGACGACAGTAACAATTAATAATAAACGTTGATCATCTGTTTAGATGTCTGTTATCCCTTCGCTAATTGACAATATATGGTAATTCGGCGAAACATGTCCGTCTTCGTGGCATCAGCGAAACCCGCTCGCTAGCAATCAGAATTGCAAAGAAAAAAGTGAAGAACATAATCTAACTCGAGCGATTAACGAAAACATTAAGCAATTTAAAAGTTTCATATTTTTTCATATTTTCTCATATTATCGGTTTGCCGAATGCGACGGTCATTAAGTCGGGTAACGTTTCCTCGGGGTAAAATTAAGACCGGTTTTAATTGCCTTCGAGGCGTTTTCGGGCAATCGAACGTTCGTAATGAAGTGTTCGTCGCAGGGTATTCGCGGCCTCTTTGTCGGTAGCCGCTTATCTTGCCGACCGTGAGATAATAAAACCGTTCCCTCGCTACGACAATCATTTAATGGCTCATTATCGTGACGACGTTCTCGCCTCGTCCCCGCCTTTCGAATGTGAGAAAGCCGTTTCGCGAACCCGACTAAATCCACCGGTGTAATTAACTCGAGCACGAGAATTCGTTAAACAGTTGCGCAGAACCCCTCGACAGAGATTGCGTTAACTCGATGCTCTTTGTCGGCGGAATCAACCGTTATCGACTATCGAATGTTGCGAGACAATAATGCTTTCTAACGAATCACTCCGTCTACATTAAGCCTTCCTTTGATGTTGGGAGAAATTAAGAACCTAGAAGCTAGAAAGTCTAAGAGGATCTAGAAAGTCTGGAGTAGTGTAGCAAAAGCCCAGAGTTTAGGTAAAGCCTAAAGAAGTCTAAGAAGATAACTTGGCTATTAATATTTCGGAAAGGGGATGAAATTTGAGAAAATTCTTCCAATTTTGTTCCGTAGTTATCAACCAGATGTAATCGAAATGTGAAATTGAAGAAAAATAAGGAAATTTGTAAACAAGTGAACCTGTTAATTGTCATACGTATATATGTTTTGCTAAATAATTCGATTTCTTACCGTTTAGTAGTTTTCTTAACTATGCTCCATACACTGTTTTTGCCCGCAGCACATTTTCCATTTATTCACTATCGCACGATTAGTTTCTTGTAGCAATTTCTAGCAGAAGATCGACACGGTTCCGCGCACGATGTTGGCATAATAGAAGGCGAGGCACGACTAACCTGCTCCGTTGTGAAAACTTGTTTCGAATCGCACGGCGAAAAGATTTGTAAACAGTCCCTCTTCGTAGATTCGAACAACGCGAAAAGGTTAGTATTATTCTTCGTATCGTCTAGGTAACACTGCCGGTCTCGTTATAAATCACGTTGCAACACGAATTGGATTCCTCGTGACGGTCAAGTGTATTTGCGCACTTTTTGACGCTGCATCGCGTGTCGAGATTATTCGGCGCTACAGTCGACGGCGAAATGACAGCAATTTCTCTCTTCGTGTAATTGCTACCGTGTTTTCTTTTTTCGGGAAACGTTCGCGATCATTGCGTGCAATACGAGTGTAATAACTTTATTTAGATCGGGAGTGAAAAATCGCACGGTGAAAGTGCTAAGTAAAATGGAGGTGGAGAACGAGATGGAGAACGTGTATTGGTAAGTGAAATTTGTGATTTCAACCTTTATTTAGTAGCGCCAATTGCACTGCTATTATCGTACTATAATATCTATAATAATATCTAGACTATTACTATCGTATGTTGCACTTTATTATTTTGCTATTCTACTTTAGTAGATCTTAAAATTCACTGTATATCACTGTATGTGGTCTGACGTGAAAAAGTTTGAAATTTATAATTAATCGAGATTTGGAATTAGAAGTTCTGGAAGGGCCGAAAGGTATCCAACGTGACTATGCGTCCTGCAGAGGCCGATTCGCTCAAGGAGATGTCTGTAGACGTTAGCCCATCAACGACCTCCAGCGTTGAGGGTCAAGGGGTCACTTGTGTAAAACCCGTACGTTACTACCGGCAGGGTACGCGGCTCCTCCAACGTTATAAAGTCGCGTAACACCTGTTAAGTCCGGTACCCCGTGAGACGGCACGAAATTTCCATTCGACCGCTAATGATTTACCGTCTGGTGCTCGGTTTACTTCCAAGAAAGCCGTCGTCGTACTCTGAAAATGACTTTTCACCGTAGAAACCCGTACGCTGTGACGCGAATGAAGTTCGTCACGAGTTTCGTTCAAGTCGTATACAGCCTTCTATTCGTTTCGCGTTTATCGACTGTGAATATTCGCTGATTTGCCTTTGGTTTCGTTTTACTTAATTATTTGTTCGATTCTTTTCGTTCTTGGTACATTCTTAAACCTATGTACAGTTTAGACTGTAGATTCCAACGTTTTTAGGGATTTTACAGGTAAATTCATCGGTCTTTAATGGCAGTTTGCTTAGATGGAAGTTTGATTGAAAGATAATAAGATGTTTGACACGTGGAGAAATTGTATTTATTAGATAGTTTCTTGTGTAAAATTTAGGAAACGCTTACAAGATCGTATATCTCCCTAATTCCTTAGGTTCTTCTTAAGACTCCTACATTTTTTAACCTTGACTAAGATCAAATAAAAATGTTAGAACCTTCAGAAGTTTGATGATTCAAATTGAACTCAACTCTTTGTCCTTGAAGGTTTTGTTACTGACAGATAATTCTAAAACTCCAAGTTGGGAAAGATTGATGAGTTTGAAGTCCTTATTTCTCTATTCTTAATTATCAGTATTACACGTATATTAAAAAATTGCTATTATCGTATGGAGGAGTCAGCTTTGAAAGGTTAATTGACGGTTCCATTGTTGGCAGCGAAATTTCAGTTGGAAAGTGCACGTTCGAAAGACGATTCGTCGGAAGGCCGAAGAAGCCAGACGATCGGATGTATCGGTTCATTCATAAGTGGCAGTAGATCGTTTCCGTGCGAGTGTCGGTTGGATCGAGGCGTAGAAGCGCGTGCACGTGAGCGGGCGGGCGGGCATGTGTTGCTGGCAGGTGTGTAGGTGTAGGCTGGCCACGCAGACGAAGGGGTGTAGGTGAAGCACACAGGGACCGAGGTGTGTGTATGGTCGGCGTAAGCCGGTCTACTTGGGTGGTCCGTCGAAGAAGGGACCGCACGCAGAGGCCTATCCCCACCAGAAAAACTTCTCTCTCGATATCTCTCTCCCTCTTATTTCCCTCGACGTGTTCCCTCGTTCTCTGTCGTTCTCTCGCGCTCGGCAGCCGTCGCACACCATACAACCGGTCTCGTATATACGTACGCACTGACCATCACCTCTGTGTGGATGGCCGGAATATCTCTCAATCTAGCCGGCTGAATTCCGCCCGGTACTTACCGACGTCGAGGACTACTCTCTAAACACGAGCGGAGTAGCGTTTTAACGTTATTCGTGTCCGCGTTCGAATAAATTTTCGGACGACCCGCTTCGCTGGAGGTCGATCACGGTGGCTAACACGCGGTTACGTGGCTCGCGAAAATAGTGCGAATACTCGATTTCTGACTCGATCAGTGTGCTCACACCTGTGCCCGCTGTTAGCTATATTCCTGCTAACTGGCCATTGTGTTCAACCCTTAGCTGGACGAGGGTCCGTGGACTCGCGCTTCTAATTTCTAATTCACTCGAATACGTTTTTAAAGTGATCTGGGCATTTTATTTTCTTGGTGAACATAAGGATCACATGTAGCAGTACTCGAATAAACTTGTCAATAATATTCAACAAAGTAAAGTTATTTAATTCCTTGTCAATTGAAAAAAATGCAAGGTGTCACATATGGCACATTCGTCGATAAAAAATAAATGAAAGTTGTGATATGTTTAACTTGCTATACAAGTAGACCTTAAGAGGTAGACTTCGTTACACCCCTACTTTGAGGATCCAGACAGTGCAATAAGAAAATGGCCGCTAAGGATACATATTTTAACGAAGTAATATGAGCTCTGTTAAATCAGTGCCAACTAATTATATGAATTATTGTGAGGTAATTACAATTTGGTATTCTTGACGTACGATGAGGGACCACCCTCTAAGCCCGCATCGGATATCATCGATCCTTTGGCCTCATTAATCATAGGGTATCGCGTAATTTCTCATGACAGGCTATCGCTTTTTCTCCCTCGCTCCAGTTGTCCTCAGTTTAATTGATTAGAAACGCTTTCGTTTGAAACGCGATCGACGATCGCGCGCAGGTGTTGCGAGGTTTGTTTGCCGGTGATGTAACATCATTAGCTTTAGTGTATTATCCATCATAACTAACGAGACTCGCAAGGTTTCGAAAGGATACGTATAATTGTCGTCGGTGATGGCAACGTATTTTACTTGAACTTGAAAATGTTTCGTTTTGAATTTCCCACCAGTCTATGATTTATGAAGGGTTATCGCGTGGTTAGATTTTGTGCATCTTGATTAGACGCAATTAGCAAGTGTATCACAAGGGTTAGGTTAGATTAATACTATAGATATAATGTAATTTAACGATTAAAAGAAAGTTTCAGGCAGAATCAGTATTATAATGTGATCTTAACAAGGTAGCAAGTAGAAGAGTTAGACAGAAAGATGGAGCGATCAGATCGTGATTAATTGTCTTAGTATGAACTGTTTCTACTGTGCTGTTTCCACCGTGATGTATCTACTGCGCTGTATTTACTGAGTTGCTTCCACTGCGATAGTTCTTATACGATGGCTGCAGCAGTAGAAACAGATACACGTAATAAGACATATTGCAATTCCAACAACTAACGATTTGAATAATTAATTTTCAAATTTAATTGACTTCGACTGACACGTTATCCCATTTATTATCCTCCATACTACTTACAATCTGCAAATGAATAACTTTACGACTAACATTATAAAAATCTCCATACATAATTTTCCCGCTAATCTCGCACCGAATAAAAAAGAGAAATACGTGATAACAAAGGCCATTAATTGCATAAAATAAGCAGCCATCAAAATGTTAAGTGGAAAGGTTACATTGAAAAATGAAACGATCGTATTATGAATAATTACAGCTACAGCATGCCACGTAACATGCGGCCGTATCTGCAATGTCAGTTAACGTGTTAAAAAACAAAGGAAATACCTGTATCGTGTAAAGTTGAAAGATTACGAGATTCGAGGCGTGGTTCGCGCAAGATTTCGCAGCTGTTCGCGAGAATTTCGTAGGAACTCACTGATTAAACGCTTCGTCACAGCGTGTGCGCGCGCGAGAGACTCCACACACGAAGCTCCCGATGCACCGATACACGCTCGCGAGCGTGTGTACACGCCGCTTTATTACGCGGCGCGGAGTCAGGAATGCCAAGCTTCGTCGCGATCTAATGACTCTCGCTATTAGTCAGCCGAGAGTTTGGCGAATCTGCCTAATCGAGTTGACAGTGTACACGTGCGTGAGCGCACCCACGCACACAACTTTTCGTCCTCCTCCACCAATTGATTGACCGATCGGTGCGTTGACTTTAAATAGCTTGCGTGTTTCGGCGTAATTAAACGGGGCTCTTGTTTCGTCGTATCCATTGGCTAGTTGTCCGACAATGATATTATCTGCCACTTGTACTTTGATCTTTATTGACGGCAAAACTTGTCACTTGCAGATAATCTTAAATTCGGTAGCCATATTGCCTTTTTACAAAAATTGACGCAGGTGAGTAAGGTAGCACTTTTCACGTTCAGTGGATTTAACACGATTATAGAAAGAACACAAGAACTATACAAAATGGCGGTGATAATGATATTGTATTGTATGTATAATAATATATGTATGACATATATGTGTAATGATAAATTCTTACACAGAGCTACCTCGTCAATACGTTAACTGTGCAAACACACCCTAAAATAACTGAAGAAGGGTAGCAATCCCCCCACGCATACACGTACAATACTAGACCTCAACAGCAAAAATTTTAACAATTTTCTCATATTCTGAATTTCTAACCTCTTCGAGCGACTCGAAAAGACAAATCCACCCCTGAAAGGGTTAAAAAATTAGTTGTGATTCATTCTCTTTCGGTGTGTGTCTGAATTGTGAAGTAACGTGTTGAAGATCGCAAAAAACGTGTAATTGAAAAATTCCCGCTGTAAATGAAGGATCCCCGTGGAGCCCGAGTACATTTAGTCGCGGCGAAGGAATGAGATGCAGTCGAGCGGCAGGAAGCGTCTAATTGAAATAAAATCAAACGAAGGTTAATTCCAAGGTATATACTTTGAGATTCCTTTTGGGACGTCGTTGAATCCACATTCCTCGTGTCTTAGTCCGGAGCTGATAGAGCGATTTTGTCCGGTGCTCGGTTCAAGTATAGGCTGTCCGTCGAGACTTAACCGAATGAAACCAGTCCACTGGCTGACAGTGCAAACAGACCCACAATTTTCTCAATGACCCTGGTACTTAACCAAAGTAACCGTTGGCAATAAAGGACCGCGAGCTGGCGATTAAGCGAAGTATCACCCCCGGGGGTCTTCTACGTACTTCACCGTGCGGCGACTAAAAAACAAGGGTGAATGCGTGTACGTCGATTCGAGAAAACAGCGAAACCAGAATCATTGCCCGATAAATTATACCGATTCCCTGTTTTACTCGACTTATCTATTTACGTGGAATTAATATCGTCGTTAACTGATGACTGTTATTTTTAGAATATTTTATTTCTAAACAGGGGTGGTTCGTTTTATCGATCCTGGAAGCTGTGATAGTACTTAAAGTTCTAGTCCTTTGGTTTGCTTTACCGTTTTAGTAAATTGGTATGGAGGTGATTTTCTTTGTAACATTCTTGGTAAGATGGAGGAGATAAATTAAGTAACCATAAATGTCAAGAACTATGAATTATATAAGTGTAAATTTATGCAATAATGAAGCTTATTTAATGATGAAATTTCAGCGAATGATATATGTATTTAAATTATTGTCATTTGATGAGGAATTTGATTAAAATTTGTTTTTGAGTAAGAGTTGCGTATCCTCGTGGAGTTTGCGCGTTACACTGTAGTTTGCGATTAAATTGCTAATAACCGTTGTATAATTTATAGAATTGTGATCTTCTTTGATACGCAACATTTGCAATAAAAGTCCGTCGTACAAATTCTTCGAAAATTTACTTCTAACGAAGGCTCGTTAATTTCCCACGTGAAGCTATCGAAAACACTTTGACCCGACTTTGATCGCGCGCGTAATTTAAACGAACCGGTTCTATCGGAGAAAGAGAAAGCGGCCGTTAAGCGAGGGAAACAATCTCCGTGGAAAAAGGAAAGAATCCCGTGGTCTACGATATCGATAACGTCCGATATCAATTTATGAATGGTCCAACCGGTTTATCGGGATCGACTCGCGAAAAAGAAAGAGAGAAACGAGATAAATTTTCTACGATCGAATCCTCTAGTTTTCCACGGATCCCCGTCTTATTATCGCAACGTTCCAGCTATTAATAAAACGCACATAAATAATACAGATTTATACACAAAATAACTGGTTTAATGTCATTGTATCTTGCATAAATTATTGCTCGGTTGGGAAACAGGTTTCGAGCGTGACGACTTGGTCGTTCGAGATGAAACATCGACGCTGAAGCAAATCGTTTCCTGCTAATATGACAGACGAGTCAATCGCAGCCAATGAGAGCGAAAATACGGCCGGTAAACGCGCGAACACTCGCGAACGGAACGCGCGTGGGTTCTGTGAAACGCGCCGAGTTCGACTAAATGCGAGCCTCTCTTATCGATACATTTAATACGTTTACACTCGACGACATTCCATCGTTACTGCCTTATATTGCAGAAGTTTCTCCATTTGCATGTCTACTCTCGTTGCAGTCGGATTAGGTCCAATTATTTGGCACAAATTTTAGGGTGAGAATAGGGCAACCCAACTGTAAAGGTAGAAATTCTAAACGCAGTCTTCATGAGGTTTTCAAAGTTCTGAATACTCAAATCATTTCCTAATTTTAAGTCACCAATTTCTTAAATTTCCAAATTGTCAAATCCTCAAATCGTCAAATGCTGAAATTTTCAAACCTTGAAATTCTCACACTCCCAAATTCTCAAACTCCAAATCCCCCAACTCTCCAAATCCTTCGACCATCCTAATTCTCAAACCTCCAAATTCTCAAATCCTCAAACCATCGAAATTCTCAAACCCCTAATTCTCAACCACCAAATCCTCAAACCCTCCAATCCTCCGAATCCTCCGAATCCTCCGAATCCTCCAAATCCTCAAACTATCCAAATTCTCAAACCCCTAATTCTCAACCACCAAATCCTCAAACCCTCCAATCCTCCGAATCCTCCAAATCCTCAAACTATGCAAATTCTCAAACACCCAATTCTCAACCACCAAATCCTCAAACCCCCAAATTCTTAAAATGCAAATTCTCAAATCTCCAAATAGCCCAAACTCACAAATGTCCAAATTTCCAAGTATCAAATTGTAAAGCTGCCAACTAGTAGACAGCTATACAGAATTGCTTTTGCATAACCTTGTTTTGAACCGAATCGATGTTTCCCGGGTAAGACTCGCTGCGAGATGTCAGCGTTCGCGTGCACGTGACATTAATCGCGCAATAAACATCGTCCCGAATAAAGGAAACACCAAAAAGGCTGGCTAACATTAGTAATGAAAACATTAGCTTAATTAACCGTGATCACTATTGTTGGCAGTCACGGAAACATGGTTTAGTTGCGCTAATCCGTTGATCTCGTTTCTGCGGCTAGTTCCTTTCATTACGCGAGCGGGTTTGATCTTGTCATTGATATACAGGGTGTTCTTTAGTAGATGAGATCTACCTCCTGGGTTTAATGTATGAAGTGTTTGCGTACACGAAAGATACGAAAATGACTACATAAAAGTTTGTAAACGAATAATAAACTTGCTTTTGAACAATCTATTAAAATTCATAGGAGCTACCGGAATTTATCAAAGTTCAGACGCTCTTAATTCAATCATGAAAATAGCCGTTCAACGTCGTGTTAAATTCGTGACATTGATTACTGACTGCCACGGTGTCCAACGCGTTAAAGCACGAGGTTCGTGAATATTTGTCAAAGGGAGAATATAAAGTTCCGAGCGAGTGAGTTAGCTCTAGGGTAACAATAAAACGTCGTTCAAGTTTCACAATTAGCGATGTCGGAAGACAGGTGAAACGAGAAGCAACGCCTCTTTGATGTACGCGTGAACCAGGCTTAATGTTTCTCCTCCACTCTCGCAACCATTATCGGTCGATCATCCTGTATACGGTTCTCGGGTCTTCATCGGCAAGAAACGCTCGGCGTATCCACTCGTTTGTATCACTTACACGGGCTGTCGCCTCTTCGAAATAAACTTCAGCCCGCGACAAATTCTCGCTTATGATTTATATACCCTCGAGCATTGTTCATTATGTATCAACGACGGAGGTTCAATTCCTTAACGTTTGCCAGATCTTTACGTTTGCCCCGTAATAAAGACAGAGCCGCGAGACACTCCTGCAGTTTCGTTCGGGTATATAATCTTATGTAATTTAACGTTCTTAAACGGCTACCATTTTTACCGATATTTCCTACTTTCCGAACGAGTCGTTTGCGGTCGAGTCTGACCGTGGCCGCCCGTTTTCACTGACGAGCCGTTTAGAGGAGCAGCTCGTAATCCTCGAGCGGACTCGACGATAAAAAGCTGTCGGTTCCAGGATGACCGGCGATCGTTGCGATAATTGTCCAGAGCCAAAACTGACAAGCGAACCGCTTCAACGAAACAAGCGTGGTTCTCCTTTCGTCGTTTTAAAAAGCATCCGATACCGAAGGTATCCGTTAAGCAGGTTCAAGGAAGTCTCCAATGACAAAGGCCACTTTACGGCCGGGCTCTTTTCCACTCTGTGTAACGTAACGAGTCTTTTCTCTTCGAGTACGCTCTTCGTGTTCCTCTTCGTGGTCGGGGGCTGTTCTCTCTAACGACTGGGTACGAAGATATCGTGCTCGATAATGGTTACTTTGGACCCCGACCTTATATAACCTGTTGTCCCAGCTGAGCCGCCACCACGACGCACGCGTATCCAACCTACAACGGCGCTTTTTATCCCCCACCTCGTGAAACGAGAGACCTATCCCTCTGTCACTCCCGCTTTCGATCCCCGCACGGCGAAACGGGTTTCCTGTCTACTTCAGGAAAATCCAGAATCGACCAATGATACGTTTCTGATCCTACAGGTAGCATCGTCGCCAAGAAATTGGTACGGATGTGTTCTAAGTTCTTGGAATATTCAAACTTTTATTTCTTTTGGAATATTACCATCTTTTAACGCGTGGAAGTACAGTGCGCGGGAATATAGAGCGTGGAAATACAGCGCGTGAATGTATGCCGCGTGGAAATATGGTGTGTGAAAATACGAAATAGCAATGTATTGAGGTACGGAGGGTAGAAATCGCAATGTGTGAATATGCAGCGTATAGAAATTGCTACGCGTGGAAATACAGTGCGTGAGAATTCGACGCGTGGAATTTCGCCGCGTGGAATTAGAATACGTGAAATTACAGCGCATAGAAATCGCAACGCGTGGAATTCCAGCGCATAGAAATTGCAATGCGTGGAAATATGGCGCGTGGAATTGCAACGCGTAGAAATCGCAACGCGTGGAATTACAACAAATGGAAGCATGGTGCGTAGAATTACAACGCATGGAAGTATCGCGTGTGGAATTACAGCGCGTGGAAGTACCGCGCATGGAATCACAGCGCGCAAACTTCACAAAACGTAGAAATACAATCGTGTAGAAATACGGCATGTGAAATCACGGCGCATGAAAATGCAATCGTGTGGAATTGCGACACGTGGAAATACGACGCGAAGTGCAACGCGTGTAAATATAGCACGTCTAAATACAAAACATTAATATTTCACGAATGAAAGTACAATGCGTATATATCGAACGCGTAGATGTAGAACGGGTCGATGTCCAACAGACGATATAACATAAAACTTAATTTCCCTTTCCGCGATACTGAAAGTGTTAAAGTTTCGATTCCTATAGAATCACCGATGCTTAAAGCAAACTGTCGACACGTCCGATTGTCAGCAAACGCGATGCATCAAATTAATTCAGCGAACAATCAGCAGGGCCGTAAAAGGAATGACAGAAAAGCAGCTGGAGGAAGAACGAGAAGGAAGGAAGGTGAAGTAAACGGAGAGGGAACTCGACTGATCGTGGTCTATGATTATGTTCTTGACTTTCGCGGTCAAGCTGCTTCATCCATGCTTCCACGGTTCCCTCTATGGTGTTCCCTTCGTTCGGCTTCGTGCCGCTATTTATAGAGGCTCATTACTTTATTGCAACCCGACTCTGAATTGCATATTCCACCCACGCAGTAGTCGAACAGTTTTTCGGTGCTCGCAGCTATCCGAACGGATCGCCTCATTTTCTTTTCAAATCCAACGAACGGGATACGTTGTCCATCATCGGACAGGCGTAATTAACGAGACTCGGTCATGCTCGTTCTTGGGAACAACTTGGGTCCCATCGTTTCATTGTAACAGGAGAACGTCCGGATAAAAGTGGACGGCCCGAGAATATTTTGAGAATTTACTCTTTCCAGAAATCGTATATTTGTAAGTCAATGAGTCAGCCGGTTAAATACAAAGTTGCAAGGGTATCAAATTTTATGAACGAAGTAGAAGTTCAAATATAACGAAGAACAAAGGGTTGTCGTGGATAGATTTGACACACTTATCAGATTACAAGTTATAGGAAGAATTTTCTCGTGGCGCGTCCTGTACCTGAAAAAGTCTCTTTCGTCTTATACCGAGCGTTAATTTATTTAATCGAGAGACGAATTTCACGATCAATCGATGGCCAGATCGATGAATAGCATTCAGGGACGTATTCGGAGAGTTCGAACAGGCCACCCTGCAGCCGACTTTCGCCACACACCTTGCCGGCATCTCGCCGTAGGCAAGAAGGCGGTCGGCGTCTCGGCTCATTAAAGCTAATAATGTGGATTTACTAATCTCTCTACTCCGCCAACCGGATATATACATCCTTACCAACTATCTTTCTCTTCGTCTAAACTCCGATAATCCTTACCACTGACCGATGTCGATCATCGCGACTCGCATGAGTCGAGAAATTGATCCTCGGTAGCTGGTACCATTATGCTCCTGGGCAAAAACTCTTCTGTTACGTGAGTTATCTAATTTATCATTTTTATTTCACAAATATACGTTTCGCAAATATAGCAATTCTGCGTTAGATATTTTCTGTTCGTTTCTTTCCCTAATCATAGAAAATTCAACCTCGGTGCTTCACCGACACAGAAAATTTAGATTGCGTACTTTATCATGCGATTTTAATGCAGGAAGTTCAGATTGGATATTTTATCACTTGTCTTTGAAGACATGGAAAGTTCAAATTAGGTACTCTATCAAGTCTGTCTGTACAAACGTAGAAAGTTCAAATTGGATACTATATCATTGATTTTTGCGAACACGAGTTACGAAGGTTTAAAAATACGAAGAACAAGCATCAGTATGGTATCGTGTCGCAAAAACGGCGCTGGTACCACATGGGCATGTCCATTCGTTTGGTCAGCCGTTAATCATCGCGAGTTTGTCGTAAAACGTGAGAAAATCGTTGTTCCTGACTCGGGACAAATTAGCTCGGCTTCGCTCCACTTACTCTTGCAGAGAAAAAATGTAATAGACCGGCGCATGAGTGGCGATAATGGTAGGGTTTCGAGTCCGGACATAATTAACTACCTTCAAGCTATATTTAAGAGAGCTGCGAGCAACTGATTATGAATAATGGAATTTCGTTTCCACGTTGGAAAAATTTAATTGGCGTCAGAGTTTGCTTTATTAGGCAATACACGTGATCGTGGATCCTCGAGGTGTCGATGCGAGAAATTATTCTATTCTCGTTCAATGCCCTACATATTTTTACCTTTTTTACCTAAACGGAAATCTTTCATTTCGTCTCTCTATATGGCACTTCGAATTATATGACAGTCGAACTAAGCCCCTTTAATAGAGAAACCTTATTTGCTTGAAACATAATAGAAACATAATTTAACAATTTAAAAGTTGCAAGGATAAAATGTTAAAAAATCTAAAAGATAGAAGATCTGAAATTTTGAAGACCCGATTCAAAGACATAAAAGTTTGAAGACGTGCAAGTATAAAAAGTTAAAAAATTAATCGTGCAAGCTAAGCTGAAAACATGAAGCAAGTGGCCTATTTGTCTCGGTCTAACAGTAGTGGTCTCAATGACACAGCGACGACAAAAACGACACGAATTTACGTTCAAGTGTCAGACAGTTAGCAAATGCTCGTAAATTTTGGCCTCTCCGAATAATCACGCGAACGTCTCAGGGTTACGTAAAGACAACCGGATATTTATGCCCGTAAGCAAGTATCACGATAGTAGTATTCCACTGGTTCGTCGAAAGGTCGATCATCGACCTGCACCTTATTCCAGGGCGCCTAACCCGGTTATAGTGCTGATCAATTTTTTATTTGCCTCGACGTATATTTCGTCACTTCGTATTTATTGTCCCAATATCTTCATTTCCATCTACTATTTATACCTCATGACTTCAATTTTATGACAATTTCTTTAATTTAATTAGCGTATTTATGACGAGAGTATATTTACCCTTTTAAAACATTAGTAACCTCTTTAAATAATATCTCAAGAACAATTTATGTAATTATTCACAATTCCTGAATAATCATGTCTAAAAAGATGTGTTAATCACTATGAAGAATTAATAATAACAATTGATCGAGGTAGAATTTCAACGTCATTTGAAACAACGTGTGTCGATAAAATTTCAAGTTCTCTGATCTTGTGACCTGTCAACCGGTAGTCCGGTCGGTTTTTCGAGCGGCTCAGAGTGAACTCCCCTTCGATCGTATAAATTCATTAAAACAACCCTTCGCCGGTGTCGCGCTGCACAATGTCAATCGAATTCCAAACATACCCGACCCGAGCGGAGGGTGCAGCCGTTTTTTCTCCCCGCCAGTCGAATCGCTCGGGTTTACATAGGGGTTGCATGCCACCAGCCACGATATTTGCATTCGGCTGTCTCATCTTTCAGTCGTCTTAGCTGTCGTCGACGTGGAAACGCGGGACTCCGACGATAACTATGCGGATTGTTTTACAATCGCGTTGCTGAACGTGACTGGTCCACTGAAGTTTGTGAAAAATGATGCTCGTTAAATTGACATACTTGCGACTTTCGTACAAGTTTACAAGTTTACAACTTCTACAGATTCATTCATTGGATTTTTTAATTCATGATTTTTCAAAATATTTAATCAAAGTTCAGAGTAATTTTTTTCGGATTATTAAGTAAAATTCACGAAGAATTTTGAACAAATGAAAAGTTGTAACAATTGCCAAATGTGGCGGTAAACGAGTTAAATTGTAAAATGAACAATCGTACTCCGAACAACGGTAATTATAGCGTGTCTTAATACACACGGCTGTTTCCACTGTGGCAGTTAACCTTCGTTAATATTATCTGCTTACGGTTACACGTCTATCATATTTGCAACTTAAATACAACATTTTGAACGAGAAGACACATGTATCGTTAGAACAGCTGTAACACATCAAACACGATGTATTTGCCGATACAATGTAGAAATAAACGATATTCATATCGGCAGTCAATATTACGCGTAGAGAACTTGTTCCTATTAAAAATATCTTTTTCTAAGTATACAAAATATTCTTTCGACTAATCGTAGGTACTTAAAAAATGATGACTATGATTATGATGAACACTCCGTACAGTGCATCCGGAGGAACGGGGTTCCTTGTAATTACGTAAGAGAATCAATTAAGCACACGAATACCCGAAGAGCTATATTCATCCTACCTAGAGCTATATTCATCTACCTAGCGGGGGTTATTAATGAACTCGTCAGATATCCGTTAAACGCTCCGAGCTCCAACTCTTTCGTCCACTCTCTCTTTCTTCGAGCGATTAGTAGTCGCCCTAAGCACTCGCGTTATTCCGAGGGTTAACGGGGACGAATTGGTAATTAATATTTGTACCGAGGGTGGGTCCTTTACGCGAATAAACCGTCGGGGTGGATCCACACGGTCCCCTTCCGAGACGTTAATAGGCGTTCCCTAGGGGGCTCTGTTGCTCCTTTTATTTTCCCGTCAAACGCCCCTCTTTATTGGATTTCGTTTGATCGACGCTTCGTTCGCGGTCGAAGCATAAGAATTCCAGGAATCAACTTTAAAACAATTTCAACTTATCAACGGTGCTGGGGAGTAGTGTAAAAAATAATTGAAAGTGATAAGGTTATTTTGTGATGCTGTGTTAGTATGAACTTATCAATTGTAGCTGTGAAACTGGTGTGGAGTCTTAGTGTAAAAAATAATTGAAGTGATAACGTTAAATATTTTGTGACGCTGTATGGTTAGGTGTTAGGTTAGGTTCATATAGTTCAGTACGAACTTATCAGTTGTAAAGGTGTTACTGTAAAATTGATAAAGTTAAAGCACACATGTATACACTAAAAAAGTGGAAGTTAAGAGGATTAGAATTTATAGTTAACATGAAGGTCCTTACCCTTGGAGATTTAAACAATCAACACTTTCACGAGTGTATAATTTTTGGCGAACAACTAATGACCCTTTGTGCTAAAGGAAATTTAAACTTCTATACTTAACATAGTTATCCGTTCGAGTGTTTTATTAACGACGCTAAGCCATGTGATTAAGCGTCATAAAATAAATTACGCGATCGTAGGAAGGATTCCGGCTTGAATCGCGAATAAATTTCGCCCAACGAAGTGTACGTGCCGCGAACACGTGTATTATTTTATTATCCCGTCGGAAATGTGACCCACCTTGCTCGCCGTAAAAATACGACGAGCCATTCGACGCGCTTCTCACGAAGCGTTTAGCAATTTTTCACGAAATTTCTCTTTATCGGCGACTTGTACACCTTAAAAGCTAACGAGCTTCACGGACGTTGATCGGCTCACCTGGACGAACATAATAATTATAATTTGACGATCGTGTAATCCACGATGCGTGGCATCGTACAACAGATAATTCGTATTAGATAATCGCGAAATAATCGTGCATTTACGCGTCCTGTACGTACCACGTTGGCTCGGTTGGCTCGTTTGGCCGCCGGTGTAATTAACTTTCCACGGTCTCGTGTGGCCGGCGTGATTAATCGAGACGTGTCTATGAATTTATGGATTTCATTTAATATCTCAATGCACGGTAGGCAAAAGACGGTAATTGAAACACGGCTTTGTCGAACCGTGAGCGAGAGAGAAAACGCCTGCAATGACTTCGGACAACGTGATTCTACTTAACCGTTTGATAAAGTAATTAACTTTACGTGGTACCTTTAATCAGATAATAGCTACGTACGTTCTACCGATTATCCACGCCGACCGAAAGATCATTTTAATACACTACAGTTTTAAACCGGTGCATAATGCATTCAATGGCTGTCAAATCTCTTAGATCCCCTAACCTCCAAATTACCGAACACTCAAATTTGTAAATCTTGAAATAAAAAAATTTAGCGCACTCGTAAATTAACTCCTGAATTTCTAAATTTGAAAACTGTCGATTTATAACTCAGATTTCCAGATTAGAAAATGGCCGAAAATCAGAGAATTTTTAATTAAAAAATTTGAGTTCGGAAATTGGTAAGCTGGTAATTGACTAAAACACGACTGGTAAAAAATTAATTTACACGAGGTGTGCCGTTCTTTTATCCGATTGTCGGTACACACGGGGACAGGTGTACGTTAAACGACCGCATTAAAACGCATCCGTGTGTTGTTTATCGCGATGCACGTTCCCTTGCTTTCTTTTCTTTTTTTTTTTGCCCTCAGTTCGTGAATTGTCGGTGTACAATAGACAACTCGTTGCACCGGTGAGAACAATGGGGCATACGGTTCGTTCGACAAGAATCCTTCGACTTAATTTGCGCTCTCGTAATGGCAAATATTCGTTCCCGGAACGAATGATGTTGAGAAATTGAACGAGCTTGTAGCCTTTTCCTCCTGCCGGGAAGGGACAGAAGGGGGTTAAGAAAGAAACGGGAAATAAAGTATGTGAACGAGGCAGCGATCAGGATACTTGTCGAATTAGCGGTGATCGGCAAAGAAATCGAATCATCGCGTGCTAATCGCATGCTAATCGATTTGAAGCGGATGAGGTCGATACTCGAGTTAGCTGCGTTCAGTTATTTTTCGCTAAATTATAGTGATATTAAAGCAACAGAGAGCTCTTAATATTTCTAACACACAAGCACGGTGGTTACCGACGTTTTAAATGTAACCTAATTAAATAATAGAAAGGCAAGAGAAACCAGTGCTATTAAATCTAATAACTGTTTATACATTTACGATATATCGAAATGGGGCAGGTAAAACCATGTAATTTGTTACAGTTTACATAATTTATGTACTTATTAGATTTCGATATATCAAATGCATAAATATCCCAAATGTTGACAATGAAATATTCGTAGCTTTAATAATATACCACGCGTTTTACTAAGTACATACGTGTGGTTAACGTGTTGTCTGTTTGTCTACGCCACGTTTCCTAAGTACTTCATTTTCCCCGTGTAAACGCCTACGATGCAGACGGTACACTCTTACGGCGTTACATGCGCAATCGTTTGATCCTAATTTTCTGATATGTATATACCAGTTCACGCCAAATTAACCGACCGTTAACGAAGTTCCTTAGTCGGTAACGTGTGCGTTACCACTTGTAATACACGCTAAGTAGGCAATAACGTGCAAACTATGTTCCGAGATTGCATATTTTCTACTCCATCGGTACAACGATTCTATTTAATATCGATATTACTTTGAATCTGATCGATCTGCGAGAAAAATCAATAAAATTGCCCAAAAAAGTTCATTTCAGTTACCTAATATAATGTAGCTATTTCTTCTCAAATTGAACCTAACTTAATTTAGCTATCTCTTGTCGAATAATTATTCGAGAATAGTAAATTATCGACGGATCACGTAATTCATAACAGAACGATGATTGATTTCGCAAACACCGCGAATAACAGAAGGATGCGCGTTAAGGTCGATGCATAATGCGCGTGCACGAGATTCGATATTGGCTGGCGTGTTTGCGGTTGCGCGAATCAGCTTGCTCCGTACATATTTCCTTGTAATTTCCACCTGACTACCGGCTAACGATCGCCGCGATCGAATATTTTTGATCGTAGACGTATCGGCTTTTTATCATTCCTTCCGCGAACTCGTTGGACCGGTTGCACCTTTCCTTTCGATTAAAGTGTTCCTTTCGTTCGCCGCGACATGCATCGTCCGTCATTTGGTCGAACATTGCCTATCGATCCTCGGCATGTCTTTTAATTTTCACTAGATATGACACTCTCAATTACCTTTTTACTCAATTAGTTTGATAGGAATTTAAGTTTCGAGCTTTAAAAGTGTTGAAGGAGTGTGTTGGTTTAGCTATTTGGAAGTGTGGGGATGTAAGGATTTGGGAAGGTGTGGATTTGGGGAGATGGGAGTTTGGGAAGGTGTGGATTTGGGAATATAGAGATTTCAGAATGTAGTAATTTGAAGATTTGAGAATTTGGGGGTGTAGAGAGTTCAGAATGTTGGAATTGGAAGTGTAGGGATTCGGAAATTTAGGAATTTGGGAATATAGAGATTTGACAATATGGTAATTCGAAGATTTGAGAATTTGGGGGCGTAGAGAGTTCAGAATGTTGGAATTGGAAGTTTAGAGATTTGGCAATTTAGGAATTTGGGAACATAGGGGTTTGGAAATTTAGGAATTTGAGAATATAGGAATTGGGAAACTTCGGAACTTGAAAATACAGAAATTTGAGATTATGAAATGTCTCTTGAAAGTATCTAAAAACCTTCTCCAAAGGACCTAGAAAGTACCCAGTCAGTCTTAAAAATGTTCTGTTAAAGCTTCCATTTCGCCAAAAGAACCTTCGTGTCAAAAGCGTCTTTTCATCGCAATGCTCCTTTAGATTTTGCATTCCATAGCAGAATTTCCGAAACATTTCAAAAGTATCATAATACTCGTTTCTGTTCGGTAGCAGTTGAGGAGATTGAATTTCATGTTTCTCTTTGTTATTACATTTTATTGTTAGAGACGGTCGCGTGCAGCGAAGTACCGACAGCATCGAGCCTCTGCATCTTCTCCGGTTGCTTTTTCCATATAACAATTTCCGCAATCTCGTTAACAATACGCACGCAACACGTGTACTGGTTGTAGCCATCACGTAATGAAACTGCAGGACCTTCGGCTATACCTTACATTTTTGATTTTGCTCGTCTACTCCGTGAAAGTCGTCAGACCGGTTGTTCTCTTCCTTCGATAAATATTCTGATCTTCCTCGTAATGGTGTCGTTCGTTATCGATGACTGACTTCTTTATTATATTGTCAATAATAATATAGATGTCCCCAACGAGCTTACAATTAGCGGCTCGTTGGTCGGGAAGAATTAAATCACGGATATCTCTCGCACTAGGTACAATGACACCTAGAAAACGATATCGACGCTATCCGTTTTCGATGTCGATCATGAATTATGTACCATTCGTTTTTGAACTTGTTCAAAATTAAATACGATCAATCGGTATTCTTGGAACAATCGTATTATTAGTAACACGTAAGTATTTCGTCTTAGATCAATATCGTAAGGGTAGCTTTTAGCATTTGAGTCATTTAATCTTCTCGTTTGGACCAATATGATGTAAGAAGACTGGAAGGTTTAGATAATTATGTGTAGGTTAGTTAGTTCTTTAGTTTCAAGTTTGAGATGTGTAAGAGTTGGGATGTGGACATGTGTGGACATAGACATACAGGACATAAGGCTGCAGAGGACATGTGGATCTGACGATATAGAGATCTGAGGATACAGGAATTGGAGGGTATAGAGATCTTTTATTCTTATAGTGTCTATAGAACTATACGATTTTATAGCTATATCTGAGAATATTAAGGATAGGCAAATATAAAGATGGAGGAGCAAGATTCTAAGAATGAGGAGATATGGACACAACGAAATTGAACTGATCTAAGTGATGATTTAGGGATCTAAGGATCGGGAATATAAAGATCTACAGATCAGATGATACAGATCTGAGTATGTCTTCTTGTACCCTACACTACCAGTCATGAACAATATCAAAACGCAAAAAGCTTTCTAAATTAAGAAACTTGTTCAGAAAAGCTAGTTGGAATAAATACGTAGAATGACAGTGTCCCCTCCGTGGTCAGTGAAACGAATAAATCACAGCACGAGGAAGCGTTTAAGCGACGAATGCGGGCCGGAAGTGGACCTGTCGTCGACGGGAACGACACGATGAACGCCTCTTCTCGTCTGCTTCGAGCGTTTGCTTCGGTGACGGGTGTAGGTGTATTATATGATCCCCGTTGAAAAGAGGGAACAAGGGGAGGGCATGGGGAGCTTACAAGCATGTACGTGGGTGGGCCGCCTCGTGTCTCGGATTCTTCTGGCACGAGGGTATTCCCTTAAAGCGGCCGAGACACGTGGCACCGTTCACAGATTCGGTAAATTGTTAACGAGATTTTCTGTCCGGTCGACCCCATTTTTCGACTGACGTCTGTATTATCGACAATCCTACACTCGATCAAATTTCGAGAAATTCACTTCATAAATAAATGGCATTCATTTGGAAATTATACAAATCCATGCTATTTATGAACCAACGCTAATTATGAAGTAGAGATCTTAAGCTGAAAATCAGTGACAATCGTACAAATTCATAATTTAGAGAAATCGATTTATAATGGGGTGTGTCAAAGATGTTAACACACATAGATGGAGCATTAAAAGTGATCATACTTATAATCGTTAGATAGCAATTATAGTACTGAACTATTGAACTGTGGACTTGAAGTATTACCTGTCGTGTACACAAGGAGTTACTCTTTAACCTCATTAGTTTTTCATCCTCCAAAAATGAAGAAACAATCGAAAAATGATGTTGATAGCAGCGTGTTTAACGGCTGGTTGAAAGCAGGGAGGTAATCAAGTTTGGGTGATTCGAGCGAGCGACCCTGAAGAGATTGATGTGCCCGGCAACGCTTAATCGTATGCTCGTAAAGACGGATGACGATGAACTTCCTTCCGGGGGCCACCTACGCTTCCCCCGATTGGTTGACCGACGTTGAAACGTTATTAACCGTGAAATTTCTCCGTAAATAATTACGTATCGTGCGGTGTTCGTTTCTGCGAACTCAATCGACCCCATGATGAATGTCGTGCATACGAATCGCGATACCTTACGTGGCTACTTTATCCTTCAAAGTTTTATTGTTCCAAATCGTTTCGTTTACGGATGATCAATCACTCGGTGTGCAAATTCTATCGAAAGTGAAACCGTCGAAGATAAATTGTAGGATAAACGGCGAGGTGAATCGTGAAGGTAGCTAATACCTATGCGAGAAGGTTCGAGTTTCGTTCCGCGAGGAGGCAAAGAAAACCGTGGCGAAAGAAAACGGTGGCTCGTTAAAGGAACTTAATTGATTTAATGGCAGAAAATCGAGCCGGGATAATCGCCGGCCGCCATATTATTTCAACGTGAAGTAATCCCTCCGTGTGTTGTCGCGTCGCGAGCATTCTGATGCTGTTTTCTTCGTGGCTGAGAATCGACTCGAGCCAGCTCGACTTCCTTTCACTAATGGGGTTCCTCCGCTTGCCTTCGCGGGACAAACGATCGGCAACGAATTCAATTTCTAAACGGTCGATCGAACACAGGTGTACCGGGAGGAGGACGTTGTGCCTACAAACTGTCTGTCCGTCATGGTTGATTCTCATTAGCGGCATCGCGAAATTTATCCAGTCGTTTATTAACTGTGGAAAAGCGCGCGAGTAACAAGACCGCGTGTATGCCTACGCTCGAGCACTCTCGCGCGGCCAATTAATTTAAAAGTTAAATGCTTCGGAACCTGCCGCACGAAACGTGCCGTTATTAATTACGCAATATTACGCTCGCATCTTTCACGCTGTTACGTTCAAATTATCGTCAAAGAGAGCAGAACACTGATTCATCAAAGTCGCATCCTTCGTCCTAGCGAAACCTTAAGGGCACGTTTCCTTTTTCCGATCGTTTGTCAATTTTATATCCATACAGGAAATCGAATGTCCAGGACTATTAGCGATGCTCGGTATTTTCTTCTTTCATAAATACCTATTTCGAATCGTTCTGGATGTCGTCGATCTCGCGATAGCCATACCGGCAAGATTAATATAACGAGATTTTAACGACCAGCTCGACTTTCAATATTATAGCTACGTAATAGTCTAGATGACTCGATTTAATGAAGTTGGTGATTGGGGGAATGGGCCTCGTAAAGGGACTTATCAACGACACCGAGAAAATGTCCTATAATCTCGATGAAACTTTATAATAATGTTCGATTGATGTATTCACTGTAATAGTTTATATATAACTATAAGATCGTTAGTCGAGAGCAACTATAGGGAAGTATGTGAGGAACGAGTTGAGGATCGAATTAAATCACGTGGAGCCCCATACAGTTTAATTAAATAGTGTCGAGTTTGATGGTTTGAATTTTAGTTCAATCTGGATGTCGAATTTGGATCATGTCGAATCTGATTCACGTTTAATTTATGTCGAATCACCTTAAATTTAGATTACATCAAATTGCATCTAATGAAATCGAATCTCTTCAAATTCAGATATCTAACAAAATAACTATCATCAGTGTCAAACTCCAAAATCCACAACCAAAGTACCCTGCGTCGACTATCCGGACGTAACCTTGATATCCACAAGAAAGCTATGAAGTTGACTGATAAAATTTGCAAGTTACCATTCCGCCATTTTGGCAAACCATAGGTACATAGATGTTCCGTGACGCTATAATCCAAGTAGCTAATTACAGTCGACAATAGAGTTGTCCGTGGTGCGGTCATAGAGTCGCAGCTGCTTAATTATTCGCTCGTGTAGACACTTGTCGCGTCATTACGCTTCCGTTCGTCGACAGTGTAGTTTCTCTGGTTGATAGGTGGTGGACGACGGTAATCTACAACCGGAACCGCTCGTTTCGATTGTTTCGTGTCTCGTGTCGAATCGTTGCTGTTATCGTGGATTCGATTTTCCACGCTTAACTGTCGAACGAAGGAGAGAAAGAGAGGAGGCTCGGAGGCACGCGTGATGATACGGTAGCGAAACCTCGCGATCAGACAAGAATGATAATTACAGGAGTCGTTAATACGTCGTTAGAAGTGATTTTATTTTAACGACTATACGAGGGAGAAAATGGAGAATCCAAGTTGTCGGAAAGACCATTTCCTTCGTTGTTGAACATCGATAGGAATTTCTGACAGTTGCGGTAATTAGCGTCGTTAACATCCTCGAATGACGCGTGTTGCAACGGACAGTCTATTAAAAGCACGTCTTAACGCAATCTTGATAAAGACGTGAGAATCGATTTTCCAGAAAACTTATTAACCCTTAAGAATTACTTGAATCAAACTAGCATTTACAAATGTAAATTGAAATTTACACACTTCCAAATAGCTAAGATAAATTACGAAACTTCCAATATTCGACATGCAAACGCTATCGAAAGGATCGAATAAAAATCGTATCATTCTGATGGGTAATTTAAGACTGTTTTTATGATCCATCCAAAACGAAGTGAAAAGCAATAATAATGTGTAATGGTAAATAACGATAATGAAACTGCGAAATGAAGTTGGTTTTTGCGCCCTCTTTCGAGGGCCGTGATAATAAGCGATGGTAAGGAAAAACAAAATGTCGGACGTAAGATGGAAATGAACGGTACTGAATCGATCTCGAGAACGAAATCGATCCGCTGGAAATCTGTAATAACGCAATTTTACGATCACGAACGAGCGTTGAAAGAAACAAGCCCACCATTAGCGCAGCCGACCAGTTACTCCTCGAAACGCTGTCTCCCGTATATACTCGAATGTGATCGATAAATCTCGCTGGTATTTATCACTGGGAGATTTCTTGTCGCGTGTCAGCCAGGAGGTTTCACCGGGTCTTAACAAATCTGCGTTCGCGAACGTGCCGGCGATACAATGCCGCCATTTGTAGCGCGACGCGGGACGAAAACGATCGTTCCAGGCGATTCTTGGATCTGAAAATACACTTTACGATATCTGGAACGAACGGAAGCCATTCATAGGTTTCTGTAGCCGCCTCTAGGCCACACACCGATCGGACCAGGCGCTATTATACACGGATGGTGCGTGCCTCTAGCCGGGTTTGTTATCGTGTTCAGCCGCGGAGAACGGGAGGCACCTTCGATTTAACCTTAATAAGATCGATGGATCCCACGAGGCTACCCGATATGGTACTCGCTTCTACACTAACGTACATGGGATACTGATTCACAAGCATATTGATTGGCTCTACGTTTTCTGCGTCTGCATTTCGTTAGTCATCCCCACTTCTCTCCTTTATCCTTCGAGGTCCAAGATTAGAAAGACATTTATTTAAATATTCAATGACAACTATTATGTACTAAATGATAACTTTCAAATATTAAATGATAAGATACGATTTCAATATTCAATGATAGAACACGATTTTAATATTAAATAGTAGTCTTTTGAAGTATCTGTAGACTTGCAATGTAGGCTTCCTCTGAGTAAAGAGTAGAGGGTCGTATCGTTGAATTCGTTTACTACTTTCATTTGTTTCGAAAACTAGTTTGATAGTATTAGCGCAATTTTAAACGAACAATTTAATCGAAATAATTTTCTAAGTCTTGAACCAAAATATCTGAATTCAAACTCATGCGAAGATCACGTACAAAGTCTTAGTCCCGACGTCAACTACAACCCCATCAAATAATGTTATTAAGAAAGTTAATTCTGTGTAAAAAAATATTTTTATTGCAGTCTGCAGTCAACCAAGTATCAAATAACTCTTTGTCTACCATTTTCTTAAATCATAGCAAATGCCAGAAAAATGGCGCACGCTATTAGACCGTTCACCTATGCCCTATGTCCTGAAATAAACTCGTTGCTAACATTGTAAGATATACTTATGTTTGATTTAGCGTTTCGGTTGACACTTTTAATAAAAGAGAAGGTTGTCGAAGAAAGGAAACGAGATCACGTTATTATTAGCATCGTGCTCGCGAATAGGATCCATACGGCATTGCATAATTAAAGGAACGATCGAAGCCGCGGGCGATCGTCCGATAAAAAGGCAGCACGAGCTATATGGCGATAAATCAAGCTTTAACGAAATGTTCGCTACGAAATAAAGAGACATTAATTTGCAGGCTTGTTTCTCAGTCGTTGGGTCTCCCCACTAGCTTCTCTTTCCCTTGTCCCGCTGATTGGACAAGACAAGCGTACGCACAACGTGACTGGTAGATCGAGTGTAGTTTTAAAATTCATCTTTTAACCCCTTGAGTGGAAACGACGGGTCGCAGGAATTTTCTGGGTCAAATTCGACTTTGACTAGGACCACCATTCAACGCTTTAATTTGTCGACGCATCACGTGTTAATAGTAATTTCAGTTCTTGTTCATTTTCTTTATTTTTTGATCGATGAAGAATGTACCCTTCGTTGCATCACATAAATGTATATAAATTGTACATAAATGAACTGTGATTGATTAAATGAATATTCTTACCTTTTGCAGCTACATTTTTTCAATTTTTGGATTTACAAAATTTCAACCGAACTGCGATTAGTGTCTCGCAAACGGTGATTTTCGATCAAAGTGTGTTGTAGCGAGAAGAGCGTAGAAAATAATATATCTACTTTATCGGCCCGCGTAAACGTTAATGTCAAACGATAAAAAGCCACCTGAAGAGTTAGAGAATAGACATAATTAGAGTCTAGTCATTAAAGAAATAATACGCTTATAAATCGACGAAAATTCCTCGGGGATCAATAAACGTAAATGATCAACCAGACTGAAAATTAACGACATATTTATCTATCGTGGAACTGGACTTTCTCGATCAACAGGTATCATAATTCCTTTCTGTTATCGGAAATATTTGCGTCCAATTAAGATCTTCACGCGTTAAAGTTTCCGTTCTAATCAAAAGCGGCCTCTGGAAGTCCTTTCTCCTCGTTAAGAAATCGTCGAACGGAGACCACGGTTTCTCGCTTGTCGCATTCGCTACTAATATCGGCCATTTATCGCGAGTCACGGTCTGCCATGAACGAATTCGCCGTGTTTTTCTCGCTCGGCGAATGCATTTCGAGCAACAGTTTCGTGCTGGCTTTTTTGCTAATGGAAATATCGTCCGTATGCGTTACACATACTCAGCCCAGAAAGCTAATTAACCATAACTTTCCGTAAATGGATGCAACGCGCGATACCCTCGTTTTATTGCCCGCTGCGTTCAAGGTGGTAACGAATATATTCCTACGGGACAAGATCGTTAGCTGGATTTTTAAACCCTTTAGGTACCGCGTCGCTTTCGAGATGGTTGGAAAAATAATTGGGAAAAATCCGCGATTCGATACTAATTCACTGTGTTGATACACAACAGGCAACCTTGTCGATAAAAATAAACCATCAATGTAGAACGAAGTTTTTATTAGATGCTCAGTTTGGAGAAAAACAACTTTGCAATGGTTCGAAGAATTTGTTGACTCATTAGAGCTGGAAGAACACAATTTTCGAGCAAATACAGAAACTTTGTATTTTATCGACAGAGTACTGATTTACTATATACTGTAATTGCGAGGATTTATAGCTTACGTAATATGTAAAATATAAATTCGCTAATGCAACTAAAATCTAGTTAAGTAAATATCTACGACGGAGAGGTTAAAAACTGTATTTTTGTCGCTGAGGTTCGTCGAGACATTCGAAGGCTGAAATGCCGTCGCACGCGATCCGACTGGTAAACATTAACGATAATCGGGTCCCCAGCGATCGTGCCAGTTCTTCCTAGGCACATGTACGCGGAACAATTTGTATGACCACGCAAGAGTTGCATAATTCTCGCGGTGGTCACGAGAAACGGCCCTTGTAATTGCGTTCGAAATAAACGGTCCGAAAATTCGCTCGTTGCAACTTGGTCTGAAATTTCCTACGGAAATTAATAACGAATTCATCCCGGTGATAAGGGTCCATTTCTATCGTGCAGAACTGGATGATTCGACAAAACGACGATAAAGTGCCATTAACAAGCACTTCATTAATAAAGTGCTAAGTTAACTGGGGACATTAATCGATAAATCTTGGATAAACTATGTAATCTTTCAATGTCGGGGGTGAAAATAGCTATTTGGCGGTGAATTTAAGTTAGTAAATCTTATAATTGTCATGAAACCTCCTCACAAAGACCCCTTGAATTTTCTTTAATCGAGAAAAATTAGGGAAATTCGTTGAGGCGGATCTGCAGGTGTTTCCTGTTTTCTCGGAAATTAACGGCTGACAATGATGCCCGCTGGCCAGATATTAGCGCACGCGAGAGCCCCGTAAAAAGAGTACGCGAGCGGGGGTCCGGTCTCGCCCATGCGATATCACGAGCCGCACGACCGGGTGCAATAACAGTGATTAAGCTTTATCGTGGCCGTTTCAACGGACTATTTATCTGTCGACCGCGAAATTACGCGCTGTAAAGACATAATAGGAACGCGATCCAATATTGTCGTTCGTCCGCGGCCGGTACTCGCTGGCTGGAACCGGACCCCGTTTAAAAAACTACCGGTTATTAATCGGGAATTTAGCACTTTTATGTGTTCTAACGCGAGCGTACGACTTCATTTCGTTCGGGGAGCAACAAGACCGCGACGACGAAATACTTTGAATACGGACGTGGGTCCCGTTCCAAGAAAAATTCACTGAGTTTATATAAACTCTATTTATATGAACGCCTGAGATTTTATTATTTTTCATTTAGATCGATTTTATGCAAATTATTGCATAATCAACGAGAGATACAAGTGTCCTACTGTCGGAGTACGTGTATATTCATCGGGTGTTTAGCAGCATTCCTATCAAGCGTAAAATCGATAACCCGGTTCGAAGTTCCTTCCTCGACGTGGCTGATTAAAGATTTATTTTGTGTCCCGGTAACGTCTTATTGGTATTGTTTCCTCGGTTTCGTGCAGACGGACGATCCTTTGAAACGACACAGGAAAACGTGTAATTACTTTACCTCGCCGACCGAGTGCCAGCTTGATGAATGGTAGAAAACGTTCCTTCGTGTTACTCATATCTGATATACGCTCATTGTCAGGAAACAATTGTTAAGCACTCGGAGGAATAAGCTGCACTCTGCCCCATAAATCAACCGCGATACGCAACCAACTATATTTCTCGGCTTTTGTATGCGAACGACAATTTCCTATAGGTCATTCAGTTGTCGTATTCTTATGCAAACCGTCGGTAAATAATCGTACCCTATTAGATCTCGCTTTTCTCTGTTTTCGAGGCTTGCGCCGTCTCGCGGTGTAGCCTTCGCGATTGGTCCTAACCTTCTCGCGTGTTGCTGGAAAAATAATCGCTGAATGCATATACGCGTTAGAAAAAAATGCCGGATAACACGAGCGTTGGCTCAGCGTCGCCTTACAAGCCTATTGTATTTTAATGGTTTCGTGTACCACCGGAAAACCCGTAATGGGAATGCCACGAATTTCTCACGGGTCAATTTTTCCCGCGTTGACAAGCTTTCGCTTGATCATTGTTAAACGATTTACTCGATTCGGTGGATCTTCCGGTTTTTGATTTTTCAACTTGATCTCTCGAACACGTGTAAAAGTTAAACGGAGAGATTAAAGAGATAAAGAAACTTGTAATGGACATATTTTTTGGATCTTTTCGATGACAGAGTAATAAAAATCGAATCTTTCCTCGCATAACTTTTGCATGTAATCATAGCAGCGACGTCTTAATAAAAGAGTCACGGGTCCCCATCCGGTTGACTTTCGTTCCGTACGCTTTTTGTGTGTTCTATGAATTATTAATATCTTAATTAAAATCGGCAGTTCGTCTGTTAAAGTGAGTCGAAGTCGTGCAGCGTTCTAACGGGTTTTATTCATACCGGCAATATGATCACGAGAATATTTTTGCCAGGAACCGTGGGATAATTAGCGAACCGGTGCTCGTAAAAAACCGCAAGCATTCGATAATCCGAATAAAATTGTCGGGATCGTGACAGAACAAGAACCGTTTACTTATATAACGAGAGGAGCTATTTCTTTCCAGGCGCGAAGTAGAAAGAAATTTATAAGTCGATGAACGTCCGTTAAACGGTTCTAATAGGGAACCAGGCTATTGGACAATCGCCTATTAAACAATCGAGCGTGTAACGTATTTAACAGTTTTCGCGGAGAAAAGTCGATCGAGTATATCGGTTATACTTCGCAAACTTTCATGGGAACATAAATACTGTACGAATCACGAACGAGCATAGGAAATAAATACCGTTTGATTATATTAACTGACCTTTCTCTGCGAACAACAATTATTTCCCATTCGGTGGAAATTTATTTGCGAATTTGCAAACCGATCGATAGCCGATACCTCTTCGCGTCGATTCACGTCATTTCGCAACGATCGTGGGACCATTCCAACTCTCATAAGCGAAAATTAAAATGTTGCCCGCGAGTACTTGTACCGATTGTTTAACCCAGTGGTCTTCCAAGTTGTACACGTTAACTGCCACGGTGGAAAGAAGCATGCATTGTAAGGCATTTTATGAGCAATTTAAAAACGATTAAACTTTTACTTTGTTATTTTGTATTGTGGGATAGAAAGTTGGCGTATTCTTTTCCTTCATTGATTATTAGATTATGCAAAAGAGTCGCTGACCAGTGGTGAACCTCAATTGACCTCAAGATCGTAGTAGAGGAATTTTGATGTATTTACATTTCTGGTACCTGTCATTTATATTCTTAATATTACTAGTTTCCTAATGATTATTGGTGATCCTCACGCTACAACGCTAAACATTCAGGTTAAGTACTAGATGACACCCTCATGACAGTCAACGTGTCAACAATTCTGAACTTTTTACACGAAACCGATTGGTACCCTACATCTTTACCCACGATCTAACCGAGCCACCGATAGGCGTCCGAAAGTCGATAATAAAAACACTCACCAGAAGAAGGCCGATCCGAGTACCTGGTGCAGTATACCCAGGCAGGCCAGGGTAACTGCTTTCCAGGATCGGTGACAGGTGGTCCAGACGCGTTGGAGGCAGGGTTTCCGGTCGACACTGCTCCAGGCGACGCGTTAGTCGTCGAGGTCGTCTCCGAACTGCTCTTCTCCGAAGTTTCGGAAGACGATTCCAGAAAGTCTTTCGTCAGATCGATGGGTCTCGAAGTAACCTTCTTAGGTCTGGACTTTTTCAACGAAATGGGATCCGTGATCCTTCTGCCGAAGTCTGCCTTCAGAATATTATCTATACTGAACTTCAGACCAGCCTGATGTTGCAGATTGTTATTATTGTTGTTGTTATGGTTGTTGTGATGGTTGCTGTTGTTGATGCCGTTATTTTGCACCCCGTTGGCGGCTGGCATAGTCCTTCCATTCTCCTCTCTTCCTACGGGAGAAGCAGGGCTACCAGGCTCCCTCTGAAGGATCTTGCTAACGGACAGACGATGCTGGTGCACCGAGTTCGCGGGTATGTGTTGCACCTGGGAGGTCTGATGCAGATGCACGTGACTGTTGACGTGGTGCAGATGTTGTCCAGGGTGAGGCATCAACGAGGCCGTTTCCCGAGGATCTCTGCAGGCTGTCGGGTGAAGGACAGGGGTGGTCGCTTGCAGCCCGGTGACCGTCATGGCCGTCGGTGGCGACAGGGACAGTCTGGTCACCAGGGGGACGCTGATCGGGGTCCGGTGCAACCTCTCCACCGTAGGGTACACAATCTCGTGGCCGAGAGCGTGCTGAACTCTCGTCGGGTAGTCGGAGATTTCGGGCTCTCTGGACGAGTATCGGGGTAACAAGTGCTGCGGATGACTGGTCTGGTACCTGGGCACTATGACATCTTGAATAACTTCCGGACGACCCGGGGACGAGGCGGTGGCCGAAGAGGAAGCTGGCGATCGGACCGAGGACGCCGTGGGCGACGAGGGTGGTTGACTGTACGCCGGTGGACTCGGCGCTGGGACATGGTTAGCCGCGCGCTGATAAAACGCGTCGTTGCAGCTCGTCGAGCTGGAAGGCGATGGCGTCGCCGATATCCTGGTGTTCTCCTCGTCGCGAAAGTCGCAGCGACTGCTCGCCGATTCCTGGTCATACCTGACTGAGCCGCAGCCGCGGATTCCAACGACGCTCGTGGGCGTCGGTTCGCTACCGACGCTCAACACCTCGCTGGTGTCGCTTTCGCAATCGCTGTCGGGCTCGTTGCCGTCGTTCCCTCGTGTCTGCTCCCGTTTCTCCGGGTCCTCGGGCTCTAACCGGGACGCCAGGTGATTCTGCCTGATCTCGTGGAGATCGGACGAGTCTAAACCGATGGACGACGTCGGTGGAGTGTTTGACATCTTTTTTTCACTTCTCTGTCTTCTCCTGGCGAAAGTTCACCCGACGACTCTAGCTCGAAGAGGTTAGGCCTCGTTCGACTTTAACCTTGTCATGTTGACGGCTATGAACTCTCGAGGTTGTCTGCTTCTTCGTGTTTTAATCTACTCGTCGATTCGTCGAGTTTGAGATGCTCGGTGCACCTACCTAACGGATTCCGTCCGTTCGATGTTGCCTGGAGTAACCGTCATCTTCGAGCAGGATACCTGCCCGATCATTAACCGACGTTGAATCGTTCCGATACCTCTGACATCTTAGTTACATAGCTTCGTAAATCAGCTCGCAGCATGCACTTTGACAGAAACTTCGAGACAGTTACACGCGTGTCCGTTATTACTCGTACTCCCGGAGCACTAGGTTCTCCAGTCTCTTTCCGACGGACACTGTTCAGCCCTGTTCATAACGGACTACCGCGAACATTCTCTAGCTTGTTTTCCATCTTCTCCGCTGAACAGTCTGTCGAATGAAAATACACTAACGATCGATCCACCCGATCCACCGGTTCATTGCTCCAACGGACAGTCCAACCGATAACGAACCGTGTCCTTCGTACGAAGGATACTGGGTATCACCGATCCGTTGTATCGTCTGGAGATCCTCCGGAGACGTCCATAATCCATCGCACTCTCACTTTGTCGCGTTCCTGTTGCGCTCGGCGAGTCCATGCAAACGGGGGAACCAGGGGACAACCGGGTCCACGGTGGTGTCGATATGACAACGGCAACGCGCACGAAACTCGGCCAGCGGCCAGGAAACCGAGGCGAAAACCGAGGCCAAGGAATCGAATGGCGCAGATACCGAAGGGATAGACGAAGACGCGATGTCCCAGACGACGATCGGTGGAACCGTGGAGTCCTGCACGGCGCTGCTAGACGCGGGTTTCAACGGAACCGTTGTGCGACGCTGTGGATCCAGGCCGGGGCTGGTTGTCCAGTTGGTTGCCGCGAAGCGTCTGCGGCGAGGAAGCGGCGGGAGGGTCGACGATGGGCGTTTCTGGGCGTCGATTGTTCGCCCGCTACGCCCCTGAGCTGACCTTTTCAGGGGTGAAGACCCTGTCTAGGGACGAAACTACTCGACATCTGCCGGCTGCTGCCAGAACCAAGGGAACCCGTAACGCCCAACCTTCCACCACTTCGTGGAACGTGAACCGCTGATAGGCAACCCAGAACCTGCTTTTCCCCTCTCGTTCGACGGCTTCTCCTTCCTTCTTCGGCTTCCTACACCTTGACGAGTTGGTCTCTCTTGGTCGTTCGTCCCCACCGTGGTCGCGACCGCGGAACCTCCAGTCTCTCCGTGTTTATACGCACGGTACCCTCTCTCTTCGGCTCGAACCACCTCCTCTTCGTTCCACCTGGACGAAACGTTCTCCGTTCTACCTCTGGCTCCTCTATCCGCGCGCCGGTGATCCAGTACGCTGCCCCCTCGTACGCTTGTCCTTTTTAGTCGGACGCTGTTCGTCTTCTTCCTGCTCGGTACTCGATTTATCCCCACCAGCCTTTTATCGCGTTGCCTCTCCGGATCGTCTCTGTCCCTCTTACCTGGACGACTCGTTTCCCGTCTCCAGCACGTTCCGCCTGTTCTTTCTGATTCCTCTATCTGCTCTTAGGCGATCCGGCTGTGTTAGCTCCTACCACGTTTAGCTTCTCTTCCACGGAGGTTCCTTCTTCGCTCGTCTATTTTTCTTCGCTCGAAACTCGCCGCTTTCCTCGCGCAGTCTCCCGCGAGGCGAGCGGTTTGTCTTCGCCAATTCGATCGACCCTCTTTCTCCTTCGCGTTTATTGCCATCGCCGCAGTTCGCTTGCTCCCTCTTGCCGACGACCACACGCTCCGAGTTGTTCCTCCCTCGAGCGCTGCGTTCCGTGGCCGCGATCGTTTTGCGGCCAGTGGATAAATCAATTGCGCGAGGCAACGACGCTATGATCGCCGCTATTACGGTAATACGCCGTTGTAACAATACCCATTCGAGACATAGTATAGGCTTATCTATTCAATTTCATCGTTCCCGGCGAATTGCCGAGGGGAGGGGGTTGTACTATCAATAATTTCGTTCGCGATTCGGTAATCGAACAAACATTGGGACAATTTGTATCTTACTATTTTCACTTCGCTAAATTTTATGCGTTCTTCTGGAGATGATATTAAATATCTGCATTTTTAATCTTGATTTAGGGTGACGTGTTGATCGAACCTTTTGAGTAGCACATTTGCAGAATGTGTTGGGACAGCGTTATATGAAAGGGAATATGAAGGATTGGGCCTTGTATATTTGTAATGGTACAGCGTGTAATACCACATATATACTACTGCACACCGCAAATAGAACTCGTAACCCGAAGATAAATACCTAACCTAACGATAATGCGTAACACAAAGATCGTATAATCCCCGAATTAGACACTAGTCGATTCGACTAGGCTAAACGAGTGCGACGAAATTACTAACCACGGAACTTAATTAAGCCGAAATTAGATGCCGGTGAAGGTAGAAAAATCGGAAAAGCGAAGAACATGGAAGATGCAGACGTTCTAGCAGAGTTCGCAAGGTAGTTTGGCTCGGAGAATATCGATTCCTTTGCACACCGGTTTTTCTCCCTCGAAAAGCGTGGCGTGCATGCGCGCCGTGAATCACGTATTCATTTTTCGTCGAGTTCGTGAGAGAAGCCTCGGGAGCGCGTCAACGTGCTCTCAGGCGATCGTTAAGGCTCATTATGGGCCGATCTTTCAACGGATAGGACGTGGCCAGAGGAAAAAAAGAGGAAAAAAGAAATGTCAGCTCGTAAATCGTACGTTGGACGAAGTTAAAAGTGCGTCAACATCGATCCGTGACACGTGAACATTAACTTCCTTGTCTCGTTTCGAGAGATCTTGATCGATAGAGATCCGCTTAGATCCTTCAGCTTTCACTCGTTTCGTCTTTCCACCGATCATAACCGTGAATGACGGTAATTTCTGTCCGAGCAACGTTAATTAAATTCGTAATTAGATAGCGATTGTCTTTGCTCTTAACGAAGTTGCTTCGCTATCGAGCTATTCTAGTTTAGGAAATTAACAGTTCATTCTCGTTTCGCTCGGATATCGGTTCGCGCGTTTCATCGCCGGGGCAGAATTTATCGCCGAGTAATTCCGGCTTCGCGACGCGGCTTTTCCACGAGAGAACGCGGAAACCTATGCTAATCCGATCGAATCCTACCGGGATAGTATGTGTCCAGCTCGCTCGAAGGCGAACGCAAAAGCTTTTACGGCTTCCTTCGATGGCAATTGTCGTTTATGGGAATTAAAGGGTGGGGGCGACTTCGACCGATAACAACCACGCTGCGAGAATCTATTCGCTGCGCGAGCTGGATCGATAAATCGAACATATTCTTCCATTTTTTGCGTCGAGAATATTTTACTGAAAAGTTCTTGCAATTTCTTGGAACCTGGGCTATTAACTCTTTCGTTGCGCAAATAGTTATAGATATTTTTCATTGAACTCGAACGAACCTTACCGATGGGTCAGTTATAAGACTGCATTTGAGAAGTTTACCTACGACGCACAGTAAACATTGACTTATAATTATTTTTTTATCAGTGATTATAATAGATGTGATGTTGCGCTTCTCTATGCATAAAGCAATAAATCATTGAAGTGGACTGATTTCATGAGGGACATTATAATTATACGACTGACACAGAAAAATTTATGTAACAAATCATATGAAAGTATGTCGATAATAATAAAATAAGTAGATTGCCCCAAGAGGTTAAAATAACAACCAAAAAATAAATTCAATATATCCTTGCTTCATTACTTTGAAATGTGTGTAATGTTATGAAGTGCAACTAGATCAAAGCTCTTGCGTATCTTCAAAGAATAATTCTAAGAAGTTATAAATGCAGAGAGATAAATCAAAGTCTCTTGTAGGTCATTTTGGATGGGAATAAATCTTTCATCGAGAGCAAATGCTCGTCCCCTTTCCTCTGCGTGAACCCAGAGATGGCGGGATTAAGAGTCCCGGTTGGTCCCAGGTTGGCGAAACGCGGCCAAGAAGCCCGAACTCGTTACCCGCCAGTCGGCTTCGTAAATTTCGTTAGCGCTACCTCGCATTCTCGCCTTAACGAGCGTCCACATGCTCGTTAGTATCCTCCAAGAGGATGGTTCCGCTTAGCTGAGCCCAACAACTCGGCTGCGATTCGCGAGCAGCCATTCTCATTCGAATCGATACACTTAATCAATGCCGATTCGGTTGATCTGTGTGAATTTTAATTATAACCCGTGTTTGAACGAGGTAGGTACCGTTTCGTGTGGAAGAGAACGTGAACTCGTTTACAGGATCAAATATTTGCTTTGACAGCTGATTTGTGATAATGATTTTCGGAGCGAAACCGATGGGAGGATTAGTTCGCGATGTAACGCGAGAACGGAGTTAATACAGGACAGAGTAGATCTGGAAATTGAAATTTTGCGCTGGACTGTTAAATACTTGTGGAGGACTGTTAATGATAGGGTTTTAGGTTTGATATTTACAGTTTTTGTATGTTCTACACGGATTGAGGCTTGGGGACGTTAGGTATTGGGGATGCTGGATTTGAATAGTTTTCTCAAGTTACTTTATTTCCAAATTGTCTGTAAAATTTCCAAATGTCCAGCTCCCCAATTTGCGTCCATTTTGAAGTCCCCAATCCACTAGTCTCCCAGTTCATATACATGTATATCCAAATTTACAAATATTCAAATCCACACATCTCCAAACTCATATATCCCCAAATCTGTCTTCAAATCTGTACATTCCCAAATCCACAAATCCCCAAATTCCTAAACTCCAGAATATCTGCATTCCCTAACCCTCACATTCTCCAACTCACATCCCCAAATGTGCAAATCCCGAAATTCCTAAATTTCCAAATACTCACATTTCTAAATCCACAAATCCCCAAACTCCCAAATCCTAAATACTCAAATTTCCAAATTGTTGAATTCTAAAATTCTTACATTCCCAAATGTCCAAATATCCAAATCCCACCCCAAATGCTCAAAGTCCCTTTCCAAGTTTCTTCCGCTTGAAACCTAACCTATGCAAAGTTCAACGCACCTCTCCAATCGCAATTTATCCACAAATTAGGTACATAAGGCTTATAATTCGCAAGTAATGTATCAAACTTAAAGCTATATAACATGTTTTTAGCGCTAACAGTATTTATCGATGATTTTAAATAACCATCATTCAAGAAAGCCCGTATCTCTCGAATTCTGGGGCGCATTTTTCTCCAAGACGTTCTCATTATCGTGCGCCGGTAATCATGCGAAATCACGCGAGAGTCCTTGAGTTATATTCGCAGATAAGTCACGGAAGAAATTGGCCAGAAGCATCTATCAGGCTTTATCTAACCGTGGCTTCTTCCTTTGCATCGTAGATCACATGGAAACTTGTTTCAACTTTTGCTCGATGAAATGATTTAATAAAAAACAAAATCCCAGTTTCACATATTGCTAATTTCAATTTTACCTACATGAAAATTTCATCACAGACAAGGGAGTGTCTGCCGTAAAATATTGCGTTTAAATATAATAATATTACCAAACGACTCAATTAAAAAGATAAGGTTATGGTGGAAAAATATGTCTTCGGATGTATGAATTATTTATAATGTGGGCTCGATTCTGTTAAGTAAAAAGCGGATAAAAATCGTAGATAATCGTGGTTGAAATCGCAAACGGTTAGGGAAGCACACAGGGCGCGTCACGGGGTTATTTGCGGCCTTTAGCCAACGATAATTCAGCAAACGTTGCCGCACAGAAACCTAACAACGATTCCGGTCGGACATAACTTCCGCGAGCCGCTATCGCGGAACTCCACACCTCTACTTTATTAAGTGCACACGCATACACGAACACTATGCTACACCGGCGCAGATACTCGATATACGACGATACCCGACTGCGTTTCAGAACAAGTACAGAGATGTTCGTGAAATAATGCATCGTAATCCTGTGACTCGTTTTGTAATACGATTAGGAAGCGCCTGGCTACGCGGGAAATTTTAGAAGCTCGATTACTCCTTCGGATAATTATTCGTTTGCAACGTAGATTGAAGTTGGGAAGATCTGGTGTTCATTTGCTGTCGAAAGCTTGAATTTGTATAGATTATTTCGGGGTCTTCTAGGTTTTTGGATATGGCAATATATCGCGGGGTGATTGTATTGCATGACGATTGATAATTCTATTTTGCAACGATCGCATGATACAACGTATGGAAGTAGAATGCGTGAAAATTAGATTGTGTGCTGAATACAACGCGTGGTAATATGAGTGATAATTCAACGCGTGGTAATTACGTTATGTAGTGATACCACGCGAGGTGAATATTACACGTAGCTAATACAACGCGTGAAGATTCCTTTGCGTGGTGAATACAGTGCGTAGCAAATAAAACGCGTTGTAATTCTATTGCGTAGCGACTGTAACGCGTAGCAAATGCAATACGTGGCGAATTCAACGCGTGGCAATACAACGCGCAGCAAATACAGCGTGTGGCAATATAAAGCGTGGTACCTCTTCATATGAAAATTCCCCTATACGTCCATACCACACATGACATGTACAATGCATAGAATCGCATATTACAAAAATGGAAAAGACTTGTCTCTCCTAAAATCAACTCACACTTTCCTCAAACTACATACAAATCAAAATTGTATTCTGAATGTGTTCCGATTGTCTCCATACGATTAGTTAATTTAAAAATTTAATTAACATTCCGTATATCCTCTGTTTCCTTTCCTTGGTTTTACTCTTCGCCCTCGACAAAAGCGCCATGGCGGCTGGCGATAACTCGATTAACCGTTGATAACCGAGTATTTATTAGCTCGCGAGATTTCATTTTGATATGTCTTCGGATTTCCTTGCTGCGCCCTCGACGATGCGTTTCTCTGACCGGAAGTTCCACGTCCAGGACTACAGGCTCGAATACGCGGCGAGATACCGTGAAAGATTGAAATATTGGAGGTGCCGCTCGGGGATATTCAATGCCGCCATTTATCTCGCGAAACGTGCATTTTTGATGGGACGTTACACTCGAACCGGGGAAGATTAAAGGAAAGGCGACGTATAAATTCTTTCGGGCGAGTTTCTCTTTTTTGTGATATTTAATATTTGATGTAGATTGTGAAGGAAAAGAATTCGGTGTACAGCTTCGACCGGATCGATTTTAATACCGTGGAAAATACGGCTGGATAAAAATTCTCGGATTAATATGGTACAGACAGACGGTGAAATTACGGGGAATTGTTTCTGAATGTGTTCTGATTGCCGTGTCTAATTGCTACCTTAATTAATAAATGATACTGGCATCAGCAGGTTAATGAGCTGCACTCAATATTTTACGTTTCTCTTCGACAGAAGGCAATGCTAAAAATCTGTGTTTGTGCTTGAGAAATGCTGTTATTATTTGCTTTGCATTTAATTAGGTACTAGTTTATGAACTATGAGCTACTATAAGCTAATTTCGTAGCACATCATTTTATAGCGTTCATTAAATGTCTTATTATGGACTTGATCATTAAATTACAACTAGGTTTAATTATTAAAATGGAGTGAATACTCGAATGCGTACTGAGTTCACAAAGGAACATTATATTTATAAAACCCATAGTAACATTTTATTTGAACATATTTTAACATTTATAAAAGAATTCTCATATTTCTCATATTTATGACACTGAAAATTGTATGAAAATCTTCTTATTAAATATTTTTAACTTTTTTATAATGCGTGAGTAGGAAAAGGTACCACTGGCACCATCTAGCGGCGGATGTTGAAATCAATAAAACTAAAAATTGCATTTTTCTTTAAAATTAGCCACTTTTATACTAGGTTGAGGCATGTAAAATGTTTTGTGGGTCAAATTTAACTCATGTAGTGTCATAATTATTAATTTGAGGCGTTAAAATCAAAAATTGAAAATAATGAGTTTTATGGACACTGAATATTGCAGCCATCTAGCGGTGAACGACTGGAACTAACGAAGTAGGTTTCGGAGATGCGAATTAGTTCCAATTTTTTCCGATTTTTTGATAGATGGCGTTAGTAGTACTATTTTGAAAATTCCTGAAATTAAGCTTTATGAAACATAAAAAAATATAGTTTAAACGACATTTTCTACTTCGAAAATAAATCGAGTACTTAAAATTGAGTTAACAAATGAAAATTTTTTAAATATAAATATTCTCCTAAATATAACAAGTGAATAAACACAGAAGTTATTTCACAAATTGTATAATAGAATTCTCTACGAGTTTTAAAATTACGATCAAATTTTTCTCGTTAACATTTTAAATACTTTTCTCGTTTATTTGATACTTAAATGCACAAATATGTGATTGACTTCGAATATAATGATCAAGCTCATAATTGATCCCTCCTGAAAAAATTGGTACACGGTTGTTGAAATGTTACTGTACTCTTTGCAGAAAAATAGGTTATCGAAAGGTAGCTTTTATTGACAGGCAATTAATTAGTATCGGAGTTTCATGTAAATGCCGGTTACTAACATAAATGTTGATGGTGAAGATCGACGCTTTGCGATGGCGCACGATAATTATTCCTGCGTTAGCCATAATTATTGCCCGGGTGGCAATTAATTTCTGCCCAGCCGGCAATTAATTTATTGCGACTTGATTAATTGCCGCATACTCGCCGCCGAAAGACAGTTCGTTACTGTACTGGAGCTGCCTTTTATCTGGCTAAAAACTCGAGCACCACTTTGACCCTCCTCTGATAAAACTACACGAGACTTGCGTTTAAGTAATTTTTCAGCTTCTCATCTCGTAATTTATTACATATCTTATCGGTACCAAATTTTATCTTACTCGACAGGGATACTACTTTTACGCCATTATTGCTAGATAATTGACTTGAAGTATATTAGTATTAAAATGATAATTTAGTCAAATATAATCTATATACAAATATTAACAATTTGGTCAAATATAATCTATATCAAATTGACGTTCTCGATCTAAATGAATTACTTGTTAGTTATTCATTAGTCAATGGAAATTAGAATTGAATAATCCTTTAACTGATATTGTTACGTATCGAATTCCACTACATTTCTGAAGAAAAAATAAAACATTGTCAAAGGAAAATAAGGGTATCGATAAAACGGAACCCTCGGAGGAGTGTTCGAGCTATCGCATTTTTCTTCCGTTATCGACGAGGGATCGAGAGGTAAATGGTGGTCCCTGGGTCCATTTTGCGGATGAGATATTGCGTAGATTTTCACTTTTCACCGTGAGCCGGCCATTTGCGGCGATCTTTGAGAACGCCGGTGAAGAATATGCTGTTTGGAAAACACGATTCGTTCCGTGTCGCAGCCATTGTGGTCCCACGACACGTCGAATTTTTCAAAATCGACCAGGTACGATCCCCTTTCGTCATGCTGGTTTTTCGCTTCCCGTGAACAATCCTGGGAAACGTGAAGGTTCAGGTCCCAACTATTTATAATAGCAATTTTCTCATAAGTTTTCTAATTCCCAAAAATTATATTTTTGTTCTATCACGATCTTCGACAATAATTTACAATCTTGAAGGGTATATTTAATTTTTTCTCCAATGAAATCATTCGTAGTTTATTGCTCTTCGTTACAAAGATAGCGCTTGAATTGCACAGTCTCATGTTCCGCAGCATTAATCGAGTGATCAAACAACGAAAAGATGGCAAACTCTGGTAGCAAAAGAATGCAAACATAATTACATGACAGAGAGGGGTAAAAAAAGACTTCTTTGCGTTCACAGTTTATTGCTCAGATACAAAAAGGGAAAAAAGATATCTCTGGTTCTCTTTCTACTGTTTATTGGAAACCTTGATACACTCGAGCTTAATTATAAATATCATGTATCGTACCGTACTATATTTACAAGTAATCCGATCGAGCAGGTGGATGCTGTTGCTTTCTGTCGTTTGAGTGTGAAGTGTTCGGAAAAAAAACAAGGAAAAGATTCTACGACGACGAATGATCTCGGAACGACCAGGAGGGGAAACTAATATTTCACACGTTGGCGAAAGGAGATTCGCAGATTCCGCGAAGTTCCATTATTAAATATTAAGACGAGAGCTGAGCTACGTTTCTTTGGCTCCCCCGATACGCACGGGGTGATCTCGCAAAATATTATTTAATCCTCGCTGGCCGTTCGCGCTCGTGGCAATTCTTGCTCCTGCTTCTCGAGGCAAAGTTAAAACAAATAAAAAAAAGAAACGTAAGAAGATTTGGACGCTGCGTTATATACCATATGCATATGAGTATAAACCTAGATATTGTAGAGCTGTTTATTATAATAGCGATATCTATATCATACGATAATGCATTATTCGCAAACATTCAGAAACTTGGGGTAAAAAGTGTGTCAGTCGATCGAGCTCTTTTATCTCTTCTTGCAGCTGCAAACGTTTCGGAATACCGAAGGATTACAGATGTCCGTTTTATAAATTGCCGAAAAACCCAGCAAAAGATCGTTGTCTATAATTTACATGCATTTCAAAAGGATAAATCGTTTGTCCAGCTGCAACTCGAGATTCTGTGAATTTGATCGTTCCTGAATATGGCGAGTAATGTTATTAGCCATACTTAAATGTACTCTGAATCTCATCAGTGGCCTATGTATCTATTCGTTTCGGTCTGTATCGGCGTTTGCACGAATCGGAAACCAAAGAATTCGGAAATGCTCCTCCGCGTTTTCAAACTGCTCGTTCGCTCGTGCAACCGATACCGGGACCGTGGCAAAATCCTCGACTTCTAAATTCGCCGTTGTATCGATATTATCGACGGGCAGCAACTCGCTTGTGCGAACGAGGTTTATCCGCGACGGAAAAGGAAAAGAGGACAGTGAGTAGCGTCGAGAAGAAACGCGAGTTCAATCTCCGAGGATTCCTACTTCCTCGACGGTCAATCATTCGACCACAATTATCCTTTCAATCCTGTCCCCGTAGTACGCTTGAATTTTACGCACGCAGATAATTTCACTATGAGCACAAAATTTTGAAGGAACAATTTCACTTCGGGCACAAAATTTTGGACGAATAATCTCACTGTGAGCACAAAATTTTGGACGAATAATTTCACTTTGGGCACAAAATTTAGTCCGATCCGTCGATCAGGAAGTACCAATCTGTACCGATCGAGTGTCGTACCGATCGTTCCTCGCATTTATCGACAGAGAAAATGTCTTCGGTGATTCCCCGGATACGCTCGTACCGATGGAAGCGCCACGCAGAAGAGGAAAATAGAGAAACTCGCTTGTACGTTCGAGGAGGCTGCGTTTAATTGATTCTACCCTTGTGGGTCATGTAACTTATACTGTCGGATAACAGCTTCTCCCTGGCCTGTCGTCGCATTCGCGAGCACATGGCCAATATCGTGCCCGCCATGATGCACAGGAAACCACATCCGATTCCTATGATCGTGCTGAGGACGTTGGATCTTAGGCATACTCTGTCGCCCGTTGTTTCGCTGGGACCTGCAAAATATTCCCATTTAATCGAAACTCATTCGTCAATGTCATTCGACAAATGACCGTACAACACGATATATAGCTGGGAACCATATTCGTTCATATTAGTCCATATTGGACCTAAACCCGAGTGACAAGTCCATATCGATCACGGTCTCCAAATACCAAAGCACGTTTCAATCTTACGATTTCAAAGTGTCAGGTACTACGAAGAGAGTTAATTACTTGAACTTACCGCTTCGATAGGCTGTGGTGGAATTCTGGAAGAACTCGGTGTCCGCCTCGCCTTCCTGAAGAACACGCAGCGATTGGAAGAGATTAACGTTCTCCGATAAACTGGTAGCCGGTGTGGAAGGACCACCGATTTCTGGCAGCGAACGTTTGGCAACATTTTTGGCATTTCTCCAGTGGCATGGTTGACTCTGCAATTACAAACGATACAAGTGCAACAGGTACTGGTTTGCATAGTGCTCTAGAATCAACGATCTCTAGTGTACTTACTGGACATCTTCCGTGGCACATTCTAACGTCGCACTCGATGTACAGAGCTGGCGAGCCCGTGAACCTGAACGTCTTCATGTAAGCGAACACTTGCGTCTCGAAGAGGCCGCTCTCTGACCAGGATCCGCGGAATCTGCTGATCAACTTGTCGTCCACGGGACACCCGTACTGGTCGATCAGCTGGATTCGTTTGTTTCCACCGTTGTGCGCGTAGCAGTCGTTCACGACGATGTCGAAACCATCTGATAAGCGAGACGCTGTTCAATGATTTTAGAATATGGTAATTTAGGGAGTAAGGAGGATTTGAAAACTAGATCAAAGAACTTAAACGTTCCTGATACAAAATTGTACATTAAAATCTCCCTATCTACGTCTCCAGTATTCAACTATTAACCTCCATAAAGTTCTGAATATTTCACGCGTAAAAAAGAGTGACGTAAAAGCAGAGGGTCTTTCAGTATTGATTGTAAAAGGCTGGCGCTAATTTTGGATCGTTGAAAGCCCGTGATAAAATCCTAGCTCCGCTGGTCCCGTTATTCGAAGGAATAACGCCAGGCAGATGTTACGTTAAGCGCCAGCGCGATTAGGCCTCGGGAGACGAGAGTGTACGAGCGTGAAGCGAAAATGCGTGCAGCTATGCCCGCGTACCGTATTTGCTGCGCATGTAGATAATGAGAGTCAGAGGATCGCCGACGCGAACTGGTCCAGCCACTCTAGTTCCAGTGGTCCCGTAACCGTATCTGATTTCCATGTAGCACTCCGGTGGCTGCAGGGTGAACACTACGGGATTTCCCGTCGCGACTCTGGAAGAAGATATCCGCGTTAAGGCTTCTGCAAGAACCAGGTGCCCGTTATCTGGTAGCGGAACGATATTCATGATCAACATTATGATACCGTTCTGATCTACATGACGATCACGCGCGATCCTAATCGATAAACAACAAAGCTCTAACCGATTCTCTTCTCTGGGTTCTTTTACTTACTCCACGTCCAGGAACGGAAAGGTGACGGTCTTCCAGAAATCGTAACCGTATTCGCAAGTCACTTTGAAATGCTCGTCGAACTCTTCCTCGATCAACGGGTTGTATTGCACCGTGACGGTATTCCACATTAGGTTTTTCTGAAACGAAAGAATCAAGTGTTTTCAATGGTGCACATTTTTACAGTTAGTACGATGCATTATATTTGGTGTATTTATTCAAGTATTTAGGGAGGTGGAATGTAGGACTGTTGGAAGGTATTTAGATGTAGAGCAAGATTCCGAATCTTCAGACCTCACATGTTCGAACTCTAGAATCTCTAAATTCTTAAATCTCAAGATTTGCAAATCTTAAAATCTCCGAATTCTTAGATCCCATATCTCCATCATTTCAATTTGCACCATCATTTCTTCAGTGGTCAGTTGACCTGTCCATCGCTCTTGCAGATTATCTACATATTCAGAGCTAACTGAAGCTGAAATACCCCATCAAAGATGCCAAACGTTTAAAAAAGTAAAAATAACCGACTATTCTCCCTATTTCCCATAGCCACATATCCTTGACATTTCCACAGCATGTCACCTCAATCTACCGTATTATTAAGATCGCGAGAGTTTGAAAAATGTCTCATCGAACGAATAATTCACAAGTTTCTTCTCGCGATCGAAGTTAAATCGTCGAGGGGTGACGTTATAGGGCCCCACGATATAAATCACGTTCACGTGCGCGAGCGTTCAATAAATCATGAGCTGTAGGTAACAGAATTATTAGTATCGGCGTGGCTGGACGATCCGTCGCGTATTAATACGTCGGGTCGCGAGACACGGTCGATCGTTAAACGTCCAGTCGACATTGTGGACGATCTCGTAACGCATGAAAGCCCGTGCGTGGGATAGTGGTATTTTTCCGTGTACGTTAATCATTATTATTCCTTGTCAAAAGAAGCCGGTATTCACGCTGCGATCGTAACGAACCGCGCCGGATTATTCCGTCGGAAGCTGCGCGTTTTACCTACCGTAGGATTCTTTCTGCTGTCCTGATGATGAGTGTTCTCGCCGAGGGTGCCGCAACGATTCAGCTGTATGTAGAACTCGTAGTAATCGCGGCCTGTTCCGTTAACGTACATGCAATCCGGGTCGTAAGAGTAGCCTGCAATTAAAATAGATCGTACCCTATCAACGATCATTCAGCGATGAAAGCTTACTTATGGTTATCATTTGTGAAAATGCTCGTTGATTAGAGGGTTAAGCTGCTGCGAAGCCAACTTCGCTGCGGAGGATTTTTATCCGTGCGACGTTTATTGAAACAATGCTCATTTATTGTTCCGAAGAAACCATTAGCAGTTATTTAGGTCTGAACCTCCTGCTGATTATTATTCTTCAAGAAAATACTTGCTAATTAACGAGTTGAACAGCTTGCAGAGGTATGGGTACGAGCAGTAACTTAGGTACGAGCATTTCTTAGGTTAGGACAACCGTAACTTTTTAGGACAGTAATAATTTATTATTTGAGAAGGACTATTACGTATTTAACTTTGAAGTACTAATCGAGCGCTATCGTTTGAGAAAATATTTGCTAATCATCCAGCAAAGGGGTTGTTCTTTTCAGAAATGTATTGTTCAAAAATGTATTACGTGCATTGTAAAAGATCAAGTCTGTATACCTGTTATATTAATTTGCAAATGAATTGAAAAGAAGCTGTGACTGATAAGAATCTGTCCGAATCCCATCAATAATTAGGTTCTAAATAATCTCCCTACTGAGTCACTTCATTACTATCTTCATACCTGGCATCATTTGACAAAGTGTTCCTTATTAATTTTACTTCTAATATCATTTAACAAAATGTCCATTACTAATTTTACTACCATCATTTGACAAGTGTCTAATATCTTGCAAACCAGACGTTCAGTCACATCGTACTTAGCAATATTCGTGAAGAATGCCTTCATTTCATCAAATTGCGGTCTACCGCGTCAAATTAGAACAGGTTTACACAATTCGAATACAACGAGAACAAGGATCGTTTGTTCCTCGCAGATGTAAAGAATCACGCACAGAACAGAATACATAGTTTGAAATCACAACGGTGGTCAAGAAGGACGAGCTATTTCCAGGTGCATCGCGTGCAGAGAGAAGCAACGCGTTGTGCTTCTTTCAAAATAACGGAAGTACACGGTTTGACCATGCTGGAGACCGGCAAGAGATCTCGTCATGGAAAAAGGAAAATTCTCTGTCGGTGGGCCTAGAGAGAGATCATCTCGCGATAATTTCTGCCATTAGCTCGTCAGCGTGTAACAGTTCGAGCGATGTGCCCGTTCAGATGATTGCGAGCTCTAGAATCGTGAGGTCGCAGACGTGATACTTCGTCCTTTTAATGCGAATGCTGGAGCACGTATGCACTTCTCGTCCGCAATGTTAATTTCTTGAGGATCTAGGGACATTCTTACCTGCGGAGTACAGTAGCCCGGCGAATGACCCGTTGAAACCGATCCTGATCTTCATGTAGTCGTCCTGGCATTCGGCCTCGATATCTGTAACAAGATTGCATTTATTTCGATTTTTGCACATTTTGAAATTGGATGTGACACTTATTGTGACACATTCATTTATTTATACGGGACAATTTTTTCATATGTAAATTGTACTTTACTTAAAATATACAAACAATGTCTTTATGTATAAAAGATTCTTTATATATAAAATGTACATGTTTGTACATTTAACCTAGACTTTCAGAAATGTAGAACTATCATAACAAACCATGAACTCAATCCACACGAGACTTATTACAAACGTCACTACCCCAAATCTAATCTGACCAAACACCAAATAGACCATAATCCAAAATGTCCTACCAGAAATTACCAGCCAGTTTCAGAAACCCGACAGATCTGGCCACCCGATAGGATCGATTCAGAAAGGTAACAGGAGGGTGGTGCGGTGTCGAAATTGTCGGAAAATCGTGCATCCGGTGGGCGGAAAGCAGCGGAAAACCGGTCGCCGATGACGAGTGAAAGTAAAGCAGCGAGCCGAGTCCCCTTATAGGCGCTCTTCGTGGTAAGGAGCCGTTTCCATCGTAAACGACGTAATCCAGCGGGAGTGTGGAAGATGTACGGCGTTAGATGGAGACTGGCGATAGTCACAGTCGAGGTAAGTCCCGATGATACAACATTTCGCTGGACTCGGTCGTCCGTTCTTTCTCTGTTGCTCTTTCTGTACGCGCGTGCTGATGTACACACGCGTTACACGCGTATTTTCGAGGTATGCACGCACGCTTATTAGAATTGCGGATACGTGCTTTGTGTTCATCGGCCGGTAAAACGTCCGAGCGTAGACAATGAAGCCGGTTGTGCAACGCCGATACTCGCTCGAGTACGTTGAGGTGCATTATTTCGGAGTGCACGGTCAGGATTTTTTACTCGCGATTTCGTTCGTCCTCTTTTAACCCTTAAATTTGCTCTTATATTAAGATGAACATAAATTAGATGTCTTTACAGCTAGATTGTCTCATTTGAATGTCTATTTTTTTATCTTTTTCTATTGCTTTTGTGACGTACATATTCGGAACATTTTGTAATGTATACAATATAGTGACAATATATTGTCAGCATGTCGAGATTGTTAATAAATACTGATACTGCAGATTTGCGTATTTTAACAGACTTGCGTTAAGAATTTTCCGTTGCGATTATTCCTGTTTTACAAGATTTCCGTTTCATCTTGATTATAAGCCGCTTGCGTATAATTCTAAATCTTCCGCTTGCACGTTTTGATAGGAACGTTTCATTTGCAAGGTTTAAAGTCTTCTCGCAATCAGCGCAAAACAACTTGATATCGTTGTAATAACAACCTCCTTGGGAACAAAGCGTGCCGACGTTTATTCTCGTAAAGGAAATATATGGACGAAACAGCGAGGATCAGTCAAAGACCAAACAACTTCCATTTAAATCTCATTAAATGGAAACGCGCGAGATGTTGGATTATAGTGAACAGAACGGAACAAAGAAACGATAACTGATGGCCGATGGTTAAGAGCCGATTATAGAAATAACCGTTCGAGTATCAAGCTTCTTCTCCTGCTTGAGTTTATTCCGCAAAGACGATAGCTCATCGTCGAGCAGTCGTTCCTCTAATTGCTCGAATGCTCTTGTTTCTTCTGCCGTAAAACCACAATTACGATCATTCGATTCGCCAACCCTTTAATTCGTTCTTAATCCCGCCTGTTATTACTTAAGATATAGGAATCTATGAATATAGGGATCCAGGGATGTAGGGATGGACAAACGATGTATGTTTACAGGGATATAAGGATAGTGGGGTATAAAAGTCGGTGATGGAATCTAGAAATGTGGACATCTGGATATGGGAGAATCGAGGAACGACTTTTGCTGAGTCGTAAATTTTGGAATTTCGTAATTTATCCCTGAAGACATAAATCTCCAAATACCCACATTCCTGAATCCTTAAATATCCAAATCTTCAAATCCCCAAATCCGTACATCTTCAACAACTCCAAGTCTCTAAATCTCTAAACATGCAAATACCCAAATCCCCAAATACTCAAACTCCCACATTCACAAATCCCCACATCCCCAAATCTCCAAATCTTCAAATACCCAAGTTTCTGCACACATCCAAGAGACGAATCAAGTAAATAAACAAGAAGAGAGATAAAAAAGAACAAAGGAAACGATAGAAGCTGACGGAAGACGAGAGCAATGATGATGAAGAGAAGAAGAAGAAGAAAAAGAAACGAAATAAAGTCGAGGCCCGAGGTCGTAGAATCGAGCGTGCAGAGGAGGGTACATTAAACCTAATGGGCCTTCTTTCGCGTAATTGACGATACCGCGGGTGGCCTTATATTCCCCGCAGAGAAGGGCTTTACGACTTCATTAAACGTACAACCTCGGCTCTGGAGAACGCGTTGAATTCATCATCGATAAACATGAACACGGGCGGATGCTCATTTCCAGAACACTCCTTCCTACTGCTTTGAATATTTCGTGCCGAGTTTCTGCTCTTTCAGCCGAGTCCTTTCAGCTCATCGTTCAGGAATATTAAATCTGCACTCGCCATTACGCGAAACGGACAAAGTACAATTTATAAAGCAAAATAACAATCCCATTTGTGGAACTAAAAAACTTGTTAAATCAGAAAAAGATTAATAGGAATAAAAGACTTCGAATCTATTGTCTCGAATGAGTTAATCTTGTGCCGATCACCGAGTCAACTTTATGAGCCATAAATCACGACGAAATCCTCCGATCACAAAGCAGGAGATTCGACTTATCGGGGAAAACATTTCGCAGCCGTGTAATTTGGAAAATTACGGTCGACACGGGTGATCGACTCGACGAGGAAAGACTCGAGCGGAGATCCAGACACGGATAAAGGCGATCGAGAGAGGCGTCGAGCACGGAAAGAAGGCGTCGATGGTATACTGTCGAGTACGCCACGACTTTCCAACACCGTTTTAATTGCGTCCACTCTAACGGTAGCCATTCGCCGTCCATCGAGGACGCGATGGTACAGTGTCGGGACACTGTGGTCCAGCCTTTGCGATCAATCGATCAACAAGGCCTCGAACATTTCCTGCCCGTTGCGAGCCGTAGAAATAATAACGGTGGTAACGGTGTTCGAGGGTGAAAGCGTTTGCTTTCTTGTTGCTGCGATAACTGAACACGAGATCTGGGATATCGATCATCTTTTGTACGGATCGTTGATAAAACTAGGATATTTATTTGTACTGCCTTGCTTCGTTGACTTATCTGTGCTCCATTTGTAACGGGTGCCGATGCACAGCGATCGAGTGGTATGTGAAGAAATTTGCACTTTTTAGGATTTGGTACTTTGAGCATTTGGTGGTGTTGAATTTGGGAATTGGGGGATTTAGGAATTTGTCAATTTGGGACTTTGGAGATATAGGTATTTCGAAATTGGAGAACCTGGAGATTTAGGGGTTTGAAAGTTTAGAGACTTGGGAATTTAGTAATTTGAGAACTGGAGGTTTGGAACTTTGGAAATTTGAATGTTTATTTTTGAAACTAGAAGATTCATGTCCACATTCATTGACGTAGAAAGAACACCATCATCACGCACGTTCCTTGTTGCAATGATGGAGTCAGCAAATGATAGCAATATAACAAGCTTCTACAGTATACATTATAACAACCATATACTTACGTTGAACTCGGGTGGTGTTTGGCCTGTACCTCCTATGTTCACGATCCCATGTTTCCGGATGTCTCTTCCAGTCTTCATCCCCAACCACCCCCGTGCCGCCTCCGCCAGCAATTCCTTGCAACCCCTGCAGCGTCTGAAGTGCTTGTAAATTCGGGCTCAAGGGTCGTCCTTTCAACGAAGGCACAGGAACGTACGCTGCTCCGTCGCCTACGTACACCACCTTCGTGAAAAGCAAACAGAATTTCCAATTAAATTACAAATTCAAAGTTCGTTAACCGGATGCAGTCTCCGGAAGACACTCAAACAGGTATAAAGAAAGCGTGTTTCACGCCCTGAAGAATCTTTCACTGTTTGTCGAGGAGTATACACTTTTGTGGGTGCCGGCAGCGTTTTAACGTCCCTTTTGTTGGCAATATAACTTGGAACGGGGAGGAATCGTTTGCGAAATACGGCGCGGAAACGCGCGGTTTAGAGAGGAAAAAGGGGAAAGGATGAAGCGGCTGAAGAAAGGCGAAAAAAGGACGCCACGATCGGCGCGTGACTAACGCTTTACGAGCTCGTTTCTGCTCGGGAGTACTGGCGGTACACTCGGTTGCAACGTAGGCCTTCGGATAAGGTCACATTGTGTTGCAATTTTTCATATTTTTATATCTGTAAATTCTCAAACTCTCAAACTGTTAAATTTCAAAGTTTTTCAAATTCTCAAACTCCTAAATTTCTAGACTTCTAACTCTCTAAATCCTGAAATACCCCAATCTTCACTACATCCACAAAATTTCCAAATCTAATTACCCAAACTTCAGAATCCTCAAATGTACCCTTGTGACAAGGGTACCCGTGTCAGAACCCTCTAAATCCCCACACACCCTCATATAACCCCTATATCCCTATATTTCTAGCTCCCCAAATTCGAATATTTCCAGCTCACAAAGTCCTCAAGTTCCAATGTTACCAAATTCTTAATCCACATCTTCAAAAGTTAAGTTATGTCTCTCAAAAATTCCGAATAATTGAGTGAGAAATCTCTCTTTTGTTGCTATATTTCCTCTAGGAAAGCCTGATTTGCCAGTGACTATACGTAGGATTGCGATGCACTCTTGTCAGGATAATACAGGGTTTCGCATGTCGTACAGATGCAACTCTTCGAGAGAGAAATCCTCTTGCTTCGATTTCCTTCGATGCATGGGTACTTCGCGAAACGATGCATCTTCGATGGCAGCTAATCAAGATTTCAGAAAGATGGTTGTTTACGTTGAGTGGCGTAATTGTGCTTTGCGCTTAAGTACCGCGTACGAGAATGCTAATCAACGCGTGCGAAATCGTTGGAATCATCGATGTTGATCAATGTCAGAATTTTATTAATCTCTTGACACAGAGATCAGCCTTTCAAATTTTGAATTTCATGTATTTTAGATGAGATTGTAGGTGTGATGTAAGAATTATAAATAACTTCATAACTGCACAGTTCACAACTACGATACCTTCATAACTGCGCGCTTGACAAATATAACTACTTTCATAACTGCACACCTAACATCTACAAATACCTTAATACCTCCACATCTGCGTCAAAGAACAACCATTTCAGACAAAGTTCCTCGGTACTTTTACAGACATCTCAATCCCATCCCCATTTGATCGAATCACTGTAGAAAGCCAACGATCAACAATGTTCATCCATCATCCACATCTACCACAAGAATAATAACCGCAAACTGGAAGTAGACGAAAAACAGCAATCCCTTGGTTGCTTTTGCAATTTTGTACCCCCATAGGTGGTCAGTTAGTAAGGTGGATGAAGCAAGAGAAGGCACGTGGTTGGTGGTAAACACTAGTCGAAGCAAAAACCCCGCAAACAGCGTCCATATGCGGGTACCAGTGGAAACAATCGTGTCGTTACACGCTCCTCTTCGTTCGTCCGTTCGTTTCTCGCCCTTTTTTGCTCGCTTTCTGCCAGTAACTCGCTCCTAGCTCGTTCTTGCTCGAATCCTCTTTGTACCTTGTCCTCTTCGTCCCTGACACCTAACGCTCACTCACGTTTTATATATCTCACGTTTTATATATCTCCCGTTTTATTCGCTCTCGACGAGTTTTGAAAGTTCTTTTCGCGGATTCCAGATGTTTCTGCAACTCGGACTCGGTTAAAGGGGTTGCAAGCGTTTATGGGCCACTGGAGTGGTTACAGCATCGATCTTGGCTGTACACTCGCGTGCAGTGCTGGGATTCTTGGAATAAGGACACTTGCTCGGATGTCTATTTTATTATTTTGTTCATTTTACACTTTTTATATTTTCAAATCTCTTAGTATCCATTTCTAGATTCTCAAATTTCTACATTAAGATTCCTGGATCTCTCCAAATCTCTATATTTTAAAATGTTTACATATCCAAATTTCTACACTCCCAAATCTCTACAGTACTAAATTTCCAGATCCTCAAATTTGTAGACTCCCAAATTCCTAAATCTCTGAATTCCTACATCCCCAAATTCCAAGATTCGCATATCTCTGCATTCCCAAATAGCTATATCTCCAAATTTCTACGCCCCCAAATCCCATTACCCCAAATACCTATGTCCACTAATTCCTAAATCCCCCAATTTCTACATCCCTTAATTTCTAAATTCTGATATCCATAGATTCTCAAATCGCAAGACCCCAAATCGTAAGAGTCCAAAGCTTCAAGGTCCCGAAAATCCCCAAATATCTTTGTCAGAACCCAAAGTCAGAATCCCTAAAAATCTACGACTGCAAACTCCTTCCTCGGTCATCATAGTTTTCCTGTGGAAGTCAGATTTGTTCTCGACTGTACCTACCGTGTCTTTTCGTTTTATGGGAAAACGGAGGATACTCTTGGAGATCTTTAGGATATCGTTTAGAGAAACGATTTCGAAGTAAAGTACCTCTCTGAAAAGAGATTTCAGTCGGAAGAATAAATTGCTCCGAAGATAGGATTTTGGTTTATGTATCTGATGCCATGTTCCATGTATCAACTTTATTATACTACTTATGAAGATAACGCTCGATACCTATTAAGATGTTTAATACGCTTGAAACTTGAAGTGTTACAGTAAACCATAATGAAAGATGATTAAATAAAATTTATAGGCGACTATACTCTTCTCCGAATATCTTGGAACGAGATGCTTCGTTTAAATCTAGAGCAGACTGAAATCCTCTATGACTATAATTCCATATCGATCATGTTGTTTATGACTTCTTTCGTGACAGGAATATCCTGCTTTACAGCCTGATGAGTATATTAGTATACTTAACCGAGGGGCTATTTATCGAAAATTTAGTGTCTGCTCTCGTATGCCTTGACATTTTAACATCAGGATTTCCCAGTCAAAGTATGCCAACCGCAAACAAGCAAAAACTGTTGCTCTCCGTAAATTATGAAGATATTTCAATGTGTAATACTTCGGTGTAGCAAAGAGTTTGCAATCGTCGCGACTCTCGTAGGCTGCTTCAAACTCGAAACGTCTCATTTCCTCGTACAGAACGCGATATGTAATCGGTCTCGATTCGTCTTCGTTTCCTCCAATTTTAGTTGTAATGTTGGTAATCAACGGTGGTCGTTAGATGTTTCTAAACGCGATGCGTGTCATCGTAAACGCGACTCGACGTCCGCGGACGGCGCGTTCCTTTCAAGCTGGAAATTCTCGTCTCGAGTCTCGTCGTGATACGAGCACTCATGCGATGATTAACGGTCGCGTGGTTAGGGTGTCGAAAGTCATTAGACTAGCTATGATCGGTCAGATGGCCTAGGTGAATGTACCTAGCCTGATCTCCTCTCATCCCTGACCTACACCTGTTCACCCATCCGAACCCGACTTTATTTTCAATTACCCAACTTTTCGATTGTTCTCGATTACTATAATTACATGCATCGTAATTTACAATTAGCTATTCTGCGGTTCACTTCAAATTCAAATGTGACAAACCTATTTGCACAAGGATTAAATTTTGAGTTCAATACCGACTCTACAATCAAGAGTCGCTTGCTTGACATTTCAACTTTACTCATTTATCTTCACATTGCAATAATTAGTTATGACGCTACTACCGAGAGAATCATAGGTTAGGTTAAACGTAGTCTACCTGTAAATTGTCTTTGGACATTCTATTAGGCTGATAAATTGACCTTAGTAATAGTACTGCTTAAAATCAAGGCCTTGAATTATAATTACTAGAATTGTAATTATTTGTAATTATTTTTAATTATTTGTCATTATTTTTAATTATTTGTAATTGCCTATAATTATGTGTAATTACTCCGAATATAATTGTTTTTACTTTTCAATTAATTCTTTCTGCCCGATGTGGAAGCAAGGATTTGAAATTAAAAACGAATTTCTGCTCAGTGTTATTCCGAATTATTAATTCATCAATTGCTCTAAAATGAGGTAATCAACAATTGAGGGTTATTATTCCTTGCATTACATGTCGAAGGTTTATTACTGCGTGCACAGAATGGATTAGCCATTAGCTCAATTGCTTCTCGACTTCCATCTTTCTATACCGTGTGAATTGAAGATACAGAAAATACATCAAACGCTCGTAGAAAAAAGTCCCTCCCATACTCGGTGAATCTTTGTACCTTATTAACGCGAATCTCACAGTGCCTCCAACGGTGATGGCAAATTATTCGATAATCATAACCTCGGAGATAATTTCGTGCAATGAATTATGCATCGGAGACACTCTACATAAACTTACTGACTAATTGAAGTTCAACTAGATGTCCGATTAAAACAATATTATAACACTTGCAAATTAATTTGTACTTATATATTTTATGTTACACATTTAAATTACACTAAAAATAGAAAAAGATCTGACAGAAGTAGTTTCAGAGTTTTTGATCACTAAATGTTCTGGAACCGTGAAGTTCATTAATTTTTCTTCTTTTAATAGCTATGAAAATAATTTGAAACACTCTGTATTCTCATACTGGAACTGGTTCTATAGAGACTTTATGGCACTATTAGTTGTTGCAATTTATTTTAATTTGCAGGATTGAAATTTTGCAATTACTTACAGCATCGTGATCGCTAGCCTCGTGCGTTAACGCTTCTCTGGTCTCGTTATGAAGGGACTCGTCTTCTTCCGGTCCGGATCCACTTCCGGCCCAGTAATCCTCGGTAGCTTCGTCCAGTACCGAGTCCTCCGCGTTTCCGTCTCCATCCGTGTTTTCGTGATTCGTTGCCTTGAAAATTTGAACGCTGAATCCCCCGATCGACGAATAATCGTCAGCTGGTACTTGGAATTTCGCTTACCTGACATCGGAGAGTCGTCATCGTCAGCAACCACACGATTGCGTATCTGGAACAGAAAAGTGATATTCATACTGTTACTCAAGATAGAATAGCTCTAAATTTTATTATATTATAGAAGTATTCGGACATTTCTGATCAAAGTTTATGAGACAGAAGTTTACAAATTTACAAATTTAAGAATGTAGAAGTTTAGGAATGTAGAAATTTAGATCTTCGTAAGTGCACTATTTGCCTATCGGTAGCATACACAACAATAAACCGAAACATTAAAAAACTAGATAACCAACAGAACAAGATATCACTGTGAATGAAATTGTAAGAGCAGTAGCAGTGAATTTATCTTGACAATAAACTTGACAAATGCAACGATCATTCAGACACTTTTCACCGTAACAAACATAAGATCCGGAGAGTACAGAGATCTGGAGGTACGATCTGCATACAAAGATGTCTGAAAACACGATAATTTCCCAAGAACATTCAAGAAAAAGTGACCGTAGAATTTATTCAAGGTTCCAAGATATGTGCTTGGAAGTTTTCCCAAAGGAAGCTACGTGCTTCGAGCGTCCTGAGAAGAAACGCGGTGCACGTCCGCGCGGGTACCAGACCGCGGTTCGCGATAATAACGAAGGACAACGGGGCGGATAGAATCGCGGGAAACCATAATCGTATCATTGCCACGCGTGACTTGGCCTAATCGCGGTCCTGGATCGAGGGAATCCTCGATGCGTCAGCGCGTGTCTCGCATACAAAGCGTACGGAGACGTTTTAAAGCCGAAAAGTTCGCCAACTGCACGGTTCCCGTGGGATCTTTTGCAGAGAAGAAAAGAGCGGAGATGAGTCATCTCGAGATGCCGCAGGATCTGCGCGAGGCATCAAGCGAGTAGACTTAACGCGTTGCGATCCGTGTCAGTTCTGTTCTCATAGAACGAACCGATGAATTCGTTCTTCCCCCTTTCTCAACTTCCTCTTACTCCTTCCTCTTCTTCTTCTTGTTCTTTCAACGTCGCCTGTCCCCCGCCCTTCCATCGGTCGCACTTCATCGACTTCCTTTCTACGTTGTAACGGGTCCTGTTTCTTTGACATCGATCTCGTCGGCTTTAACCCTTTGCGGTTCGTCCGTCTCACGCGATAGATCGTCACGAGACTGAGTTGGTTACATGATTTTCAACGATGATCTTCGAGCGACATTGCTAACACGGATCGTTTTATTTCGGTGTCGGTGCGAGTGGTACAATCGTTTGAGGTTAGGTGCTGATATCTTAGGTTCGTTTTAACCCCTTGCACTATGATTTATTTGTTAGATGCGTCTGATCACAGCTACACTGTTGAATGTTATGTTAATTTGTTATCAATGGACTATGCAAATATTTGGAGCTGGACTCCAAATTGAGACGTAGTCAAAATTCAAGTAAAATTGATGCGGAAGTACGAGTGATCAGGGAGTACGAGATATGTTAGTCTCGTCAAAATGGTGCAAGGGGTTAATTTATGCCAGATAGTAATTATCGATGTTAGAGTTGCTAGGTAACATTTATTGATGGCTGGAGATGTTTAGGATTTATAAGCTCTTTAGTGGACTACACGTGTAGCACATTGTTTGATTACACCGGAAATATGTAGATAAGTTCGTAGAGTTTATATCGATTGCCTGAATGATATGTGAATTGAACTGTGCTAGCTCGAATAGAATTGCACCGAATTAAATCAAGTAGAACTGAATTGCACCAAGGTGGTCCACATAGAATCAAACATCTCCAAACTAAATAACACCGACGAATCACACCGAATAGAATCGCACCAAATTACATCGAATCTCACAAAATCGAATCACACCAAATTGCACAAACTTGAATCGCACCGCGTTCAACCAAGTCAAATTGAAACATAAACAAGATCGATAGAACCGGTGGCGCAGTAATAAACTTCAATGAAATGCGCGTCGAGGTCCGGTTAAGTCAAAGGCATTTCGTACGGTTTTCTTGTTTGCGTTAGAGGAACAAATCGTCCCGTTCGCTCTGGTTAATTATTGTTTGTCGGTTGCCGGGTTGGCTAAATAGAACGGAAGGTGTTAGGCGTGGGACGAGCTCGCGGATCAGGATGGCCGTTAATCATCGCGGCGGGGTCGAGCGAGCAACACACGCGGCGAACTCGCACGCGGACTCTGCCTTTTCATCGATACGTAGGCGGATCCTAACGCGTTAATCGTTTATCAGACCCCATGTTTTGACTTCTACATCCAGCTGTTATTTAGCATTGCTATTATATCGGTAATGTAAGGTGATACCTTCGCTATTAAATCGAAAAACGAAATGATCGTATGCTCGATAATACTGTACCGTGTCTTCCTTTCGTACCTGCGTTTATGCCACGGCAATCAACGTATTAGAACGTAATTCGAGCCTACTATCGGATTCAGCTAATTATACTGTTCCAGGCTTTTGGCTGAATTAACAAGTAATTGGTTGATCAACGATCTGGAACGTGAATATGGGCACATGTAGCAGTGTTCGACTTATATTGGTATTCGCGTGCATCGAAGCACTAAATCTAAGGTTAAATGTTTGAGAACAGGTGATAGATTTGAAACTCTTGTCAGTGATAAGCAGTCAAGAATCTTCTGAAAGGTTTACTGACCATTATTAAATGTCATAATGTCAAATTATTATCGATACTATTAACATATGCAGTCACGCATTTTGTATTTCCCAAATGGTTGAGTGTACTTGTAAGTCTCATCGAAAGAACGTCCTCGATAAAAAAGTCCACATTATTTTTCAAAGTAACGGTTTACGTAATACCCCAGACCGTTACCATTTTCCACGCCTAACATGTTCTAAAAATCCGCTCTGGGATCGGCGCTAAAACCGCGCTCGATCCTCGACCGGTAATTTCTTCTTCCCTCGGAAATTACGTCGTTGCGGAGCGAAGCGAGGCAAAAGATCCGAGGTCTCGGTGGAGGAGGAAGGTGACTGTAAGGTAGATCGAGGGCCGATCATCTTTCAATTCCGTTAGTTGGCGTCAGGTAGCGGGTGACTTGGAAAGTTTTCAGTAGCCGCAGGCACGCGGGAAAATCTACGAACGTCCGTGAATCCGCGTCGCCTCATAATTGCGCTCGCGATCGTCACCGCGAGCGATCCTCCTCGAAACCGAGGCGAAGATCCGTGATCTTGTAACGGTCATTCGAAAGTCAGATTACGACACTATCGTACGGGGTTTATGAGGATTCTTTACAATTAACTGCCGTTTCTAATGGCTAATTTTATTTTTCATACCTGCGATATCAGTCTGAATAAATTAACACATTTCCCAGATATACAAATACCACTCCGATCAAAAATTTTCACTCACTGTTTTTAGGAAAATTCCGAGATTCTTGCGTGACCAACATTTGATGTTTATTTGCAGATGTAGTTCATTTTATTGCATGTTTGATTATCTCTTATCTGCATGTTTGATTATTTACAGTCCATATTGTAAGCAGCTAGTAATCTTTTATCTGCACGTTCGATTATTTACAGTCCATATTATAAGATTATAGTCAATGTCGTAAATAAAATTGCATTAAAAGTTACTATTGCATTTAAAATATGAAAGTTACATTTTATAGCATCCAACAAATATTTATGCACAAAGTGAAGAAGAAGATATCAGAAATTGATTAAATGATTAACAGGATAATCACCCAGGTGTGCAAGAAGCATAAAATTGTCCATTAATCCAGCTTTATGATTGAATCGAAGAACCTTAAGACGAGTAGGAGTAGCTCTAAAAAGTATTTGAAAACGCATCCCCGATCGACATTCGAAACTTCTATCGCGCATTCCGCTCGAGCCGTTTGAACGAAAAATTCCACAGTTTCTTGCGGACGTTAATTACTCGGCTGCGAACGGGAAGCCGATGTTTTCCTCCGTTAATGGCTCTTTTACCGTTCTTAATCAATTCCCAGCTTCCAGTGGGCCGTGTTTCACGGTTTCGCCCGATCGGTCTAGAAATCGCTCGGTTATAAACGTTTAAGACACCTGTGAGAACCTGATATCGAGATGGTACATCAATTTGATGTTTTGCTCGGGATCATCTCGTACACTTTTGCACAATCACATTTGTCTATTAATCGGTAACATTGACGTTAATCAATTCAGAGGTATTACATATAGTGAAAATATCCGGTTTTACGTGTAATTGTTTCGAGCATATGTTATGTATGAAGGCTGCGCGAATTAAAGCACTTTTTGCCGCGTAAATGGAAACCCGCTTATAAAGAGCCGCAAATAAAGCAACGGAATCGGTACGCAGATGTTTGAGATGAATAAAAGAGGAAATTGAACTGAATGATCTTTGCGCCTCGGTGGAATTTCTAACAGTACTTAAGACCTCGATTCCAACAACTATAATTAAATCAGAGTACGAAAAATGTTAAATCCATAGTAATCTATCAAGGCAGGAAATCCAAATGGAGTAGCATCGCGTTAAACATCATTCGCGTATATTTTAGTTCCCGTCCGAGCTGCACGCGAAAAGGTACAAAAGTGGAGTGATCTATAGATCGATCTCGCGTATCAAACCGCGTGAACGCGAATCGTTTAACGTGCGAATTCCGTTAGACGTATAAAAAAAGGTTTGTGTCTCGTGATTAATCATTCATTTAATTAGCAAAGATGAACGAGATATATTACGTTCGCTTCGTGCGTTATGAATAATTATTCCATAAATCGCGTGCGCTATGAAATATTCAAGTCACACCGTGGCTAAACAAGCTTATTTTATCACGGGCTACATTTAATAGCCACAATGACGTTTATTAACGAGCGGATGATACTCGAGTTTTTCTACGTCTATTTAAAATTATATAAGCTATGAAATGGTCTTTTAGATGATATATTGGATTTTGATGTAAATGACTGGCGATATTTTATATTTTATAATGTACGTGAAGTTTATATTTAAGGAAACGTGTGTAAACGATCTAATAGGTGACGGACACGTAATTATACGACGCGGTAATACGTGTGACAATATCTGACGCGTAATAGCGGAGCATGTCGATATCTAACGTCTGATACTACGATGCAAGACAATATATAACACATGGTTATATAGTGCGTGATGATATTTATGATGTGATAATGTGTCTCAATATCTAACGCGTAGAAGTCGAGCGCGTGGTAATATGGCGCATTGCAATATTTACTGTCTAGAAATATGGCACGTACCAATATCTAAAGAGTACAAATCTAGCACGTGGTAATATGACGCGTAACAATATCTAACGCGTAGAAATATGACGTGTACCGATATGTAACGCATAGAAATACGATGTGTGCCGATATCTAACGCGTGGAAATACGACTTGTGCCAATATCTACTCATAAAATCATCACGCGTGACGATATGTAACTTGTGAAAATACCACGTGTGAAAATATCACGTGTGAAGATATCTAACACACAGAAATGTAACTTGTAGCGATATCTATCGCGTGGTAATACAAATCGTAACAATACGGCGATGTGAAGCGCGACAAAGCAACGTGGTTAATCTCGTTCGTCAATAATCGAATTTTTTTAACGATTTGGCCGATTTGTTCGTCGCCGGTGTCGCACAAGAGCAGACGGTTCCCAGCAGTCGGTGGTTAACCGCAAATCATGGATTGTTGGCCAGCAAGCACGTACCTTATACCTGCATATTACCGTGCATAAACGCTGGGAAATATGAATTTATGTCGTCTGTTCGAGCTCGGCCCGTTTTTTGGCCCAGTAGCTGACCGGCAAGAAATTTACGTAATCGCTCGCTTCCCTTTCACGAGCTGTGTTTTCCGTGCGGGTGGATTTAGCGATACCCACGGACAGTTTTTACAAATTTGCCACTCACTTTTTAAATTTTATCGAAGTTATTCGAGTCATCGAATCGATTAAAGTATTAAACAACTTTTATACGCTGTGCAAAATAAGAAATAACGAGGGATCATTTAAGCTTGTCTCATTATAAGATTTCCTTCCATTCCACCAAAGATAATTCCCTAAAGTATTCTGCATAATAAATTTTATTGTCAGATTTCTGTATGAAATCCTTAATTCGAAGATGATGCGTTATTCATCAAATAGAGATTTCAGAATTCCATAAACGCGGTCGTAAGTTATTTAATAGACAGCATTAGCGATGAACGGCGATAAAAAATAATGTTTTTTCCTCAGGAATTCACGGTGCATCGAGGATGCATGAAAGATTAGCTTCGCTTTTTCCTAATTTTATTTAGCCACTAATGGATAATGTATATTATGAAACGCAAACGGTAGCCTTAAAGGTCGAGCGTTAATCCTCGATCGTAATTCGATGTCGATTCGTGGCCACGAGTCATCGTTCGCTATTAACTTGTAATGATGCAACTACCTGTGTTATGCCTGTATACCGTCAACGGTCCAGGTAAACGCTTCGAAATAGCGGCACCGCTTCGATGTACGAACAGATGAATACGTGTTAGCGATCGACGGATCGATGACCTTGAGCGATCGTACCTTGCATCGATCCTCGAAGAAAGTGCCGTTGCTCGACGCTTTCGTCCTCGATATTCATACTTTATCGCTAGAATTCATACATCTTCATTTATTCCTTCATCCCGTCATTTCATACATTTACATTCAGGACCTGCAAGGTCTTCATTTTATCGACAGGTTTTTATTATCTTTGGGTCAACTAATTGAACGCCATAGTGATGTTTGTAGCCAGACATATATAGATTTTTATGAATAATTTTAATGTGGTAATGTATAACATTGTCTCAACAGTAAAAAGCCTACGCAGTTCCTTTCTTTTTCTATAAATAATTAGTTTAATTGAACAATGCTAGTCACATTTGACCACCATGGTAAATGTGTTGGAAAAAGAATATTTATACAATTATTGTTTGAACTGAACATTAATTTAGAAATACATTTACATGATAAGTTATATGGTGAATATTTCATTCTTATTTTTTATGAAATTTTCAAATCAGCCACACTGATATGCATGGAAGTGCACAGAGACTATGGAAATCATTTTTGACTATCATAAAGATCAAAATGTATCAATTTATTGTTGCCTAACTGAATATTTAAAAAAAATCTTTAGTGGACACGAAAGTAAAATAAAGAATGGGGTTGCAACCCCAATATCCTTCGTCGTTCCGGTGCTTCTTTCTGAAAAAGGAAATCTTACGAACTCGAAGGTAATTCTTGTTTCTCGAAAGCTGGTAATGATCTATAAAAGAGAACGGTATCAAAGGTTCCTGGAAGAACGCTTCTCTTATCGCTATTACGTTACTTGCTAAACGTTTTAGCGGATGTCATCGATATCGCGGTCGTAAAGCTACGCTTCTTCCAGGTAGTAATTACTAGTATTACAGTAGTATTTTTCCCGTAAGTCTTGGATCTCGAATATTTCTCTGAATTTATAGTTTTGCAATAGTTGAGTCTACTATTAGATTTGATAATTTTAAACTAATAACCAATTCTCAATATAATTGAAAGTGTGGATCGAGTCTGAGGAAGCAAAAATTTTGCTTTAAAATATATAATAGTCGTCTAATGAAGGTCTCTTCTTGCTAAACAGAACGTACTTTTTATTAGTTCCATTTAATGTCGCCTTCGAAGACTTTTCCTTAGAGAAACTCACCCTGCTTGCCAGTGCAAATTACACATACATTTAAATTATGTTCATATTATAGAAGCAGATGCATAATTAAAGCATATACGAAATATGAAAGCATGTGTAAGTATTATTCATGAATAGTTAAAATTTGCCAATAGCAACATAAAAGTGCAAGTTGAGGATCGATGTATATCCGACATTTTCTCACGACTTGTTAGGGATATTCAGAGGGACATTGACACAACAATATTTGCACATCTCACAATATCGAAAGAAAAAAGTGTATCCGTTAAATTATATCAATAACCCGTCAAGAAAGAATCATCAGCGTCTACGTTCCATTTATCGCAGCACAGAGGTGCCGATCAGACGCATCCTCTCTGCATTAGCCGCAATCCAGCTAACGACTCGCTAAATCGTCAATAACGCCTCTAACATCCTGTCGACGTGTTCGATATATCGTGCGATGTCTATCTTTCGTAGATGGATCGAACCGATCGAGTGGCGGTATAGCAAGCCAGATTAACGTTGGAGCGGCGATGAATCAATCACCGTTCATCGCCATCTTTCACCCCGTTTCCGACTCGGGACGAGGCTTCGAAAACGCGAAAAATCCCATTACACGAGCCGCTCTTCCATTTAATTAATACGCTGCTCGAAGCCTATTGCGTTGCGGGATGTTAACCGAGTGCATCTTCATTAAGCGGCTCCAACGCGTATGAATCACGATAATCGCGGCGGTGCTGCGCCCTCCGCCATATTCGTGCGTTTTCCACTCTCTCATCCTTTCTGGGAACCTACAAATTTGCATCTAACTGCAATTAAGTCCTGCTCGCCCCCGGGGACTCGAGAAATATACCCGGCTTCTCGTGAGAGATGCTGCTTCTGCGGGATTTTACGCTTCGTTTATGTTTACGTTATCCTGTTGCTGGAAGTAAAAGCGATCTCTGTGAAATGGAAGGTGAGGATGAGGTCTTTGGAATCTTGCAATTTTGAGACGTAGAGATCTGGTCTTGAAATTTTAGAATTTAAGGTTTAGGATGTTTAGGGGTTTTGGAACTTTGGCAATTAGGGACACCTTGGTATTTTGGGAATTAGAATTTGGGTTTGGGGTTTAGGATCCTTTCAGAAGGTGGGACTTTTGGACCTTGTGGCTTTGGGGGTTTCAGACTGTGGAATTTTAGAATATTGAGAATTTAGGACATGAAATTGTACAAAATGGGAAGTTTGGGATTTTAGATATTTGAGACTTTGAGACTTCATAGCTCTGAAGATTTGGAGACTGAGATTTTGGAGTCTTAGAACTATTGAACATTAGGACCTTGCAATTTCAGAATTTACGAAATACTATAACTTTGAAAATTCACAACTTCGCACCTTGTAACTTTGAAATTTCTGAAACTGACTTAAATTCTCCTAGCCCTAACTCTCTCTAATGTCTACAACCCCCTACTTGTCTATACTCCTCCAGACTCCCCACAACTGGTTGCAATAAATAAACTGGTAGATACTCGATTTGCCTCCATTGATCTAGAATCCATCTTATATTATTTCCCCATCATTAACCACGACCCACGCCTAAATATAATTCCTCCCGGCCATAAATTGTAAGGATTTACAGCGACGTATCGAGCAATGATTACGCGAAGTTATCATCTGTATTCGCGTTTAAAGATGGTCGCGAAACGATGCTGACCCCGTTTACGGAAGACGAGTTCGGCTGGCCAACGGACCGTGAACAAGTTATACGAGCGCACAAAGTTCATATTTCTTGCGAACGTGATTTCACGCGGTAATTTTCCGAACGATTTTATCGATAAAGACAGGATGACGGGAATGATGACGATCGAAACTCATTGGAATTCAATTTTCCTCTTACACGTTGTGTCTCCTTTATTAAAAGAGAAACACAGTTGTCTTTTTATCGTTTCGCGTTTCTTTGGCGGAATAGTGAAATAAAATGTGAACGAGGTTCGATGCAAAAATCGAACGTAATTCAGATAGCAGCTTAGGAAAAATGACGAACGAAGAGGGACAAATGATACACGATACCGGTTACCGTTGCTTTTACCCGAGTTCGATGCGAAAACAAATTAACCTAATGCATCGCTCGCTGTAATTATTATGTTGGAACGGTATAGGGGAAATGGTAAAGGTGAAAAAATCTGATCGATAGACAGTTTATAATGGGACAATCTATAGTAATAGTGCAAGATGGGTGCAGAACGCGATATATCTCAAATATTAGAGGCGGAACTTGCAAAATTATTTTCAAATTTCTAAATTTCTTAACTTTTAGGTTTCTCAATTCCCAAATTTTCAAATTCCTCGATTTCTAAATTTGCAATGTCTCTAATATTCAAATTTCCAAGATCGAGTTGCTAAATTACCAAATTTTCAAATCTCCAAAGTCCCAAATTCTCAAATTCTCACATCTCCAATTGTCCGATTGCATAATTGTCCGATTCCCCAATTGTCCGATTCTTCAATTGTCCGATTCCCCAATTGTCCAATTCTAATTATCAAATTCTCAAATTCCTAAACTTCCAAACCCCCAAATCCCTAAATTTCCTAAAAGCACTAAATCCAACGTCCCAAACCTAAATAAAAGTCCCTACGACAACACTATGATCAGCAATAATAAATAAGTCATAAAAAAAAATGTTAGATAAGGATGAGTTATTAATTACGAGGCAATAAGAACTTGATATTCCCATGATCGTCCAGCTTTGATTGAACACGGTTAATCGTTTAAATAATTCATGTTCTGCTTATTTCATAAGCAAATTAATTTTCATTCAAGACTGCAACGCGGTACAGCTGCGATACAAAGTGGCGGAAGATGTTTGATCTTATTTCCACCGGTTTTTGCGACAAATTAAAGTAAGAACTAATTTAGTAGGACGTACATTATTCTGTACTAATTATACGGTTAATTGGATGACGATTATTACTGGAAGATGTACCGTCATCAAGCTTTTTTTCTGATATCATCTATTAGTTATTAGCACTTCCTGTAGTTGAAAGGGGATGACTCTTCCTGGTACAAACTACACTTATAATGAACTACTTGAATCTTTTAACTTCTAAAATGATTAAAATATCAACAAATGATTAAAAATCTAAATATAACTTATTTGTAAAATTATTAAAGGTATTTCCCTCGGAATTGGACACAGAATTCAAAACATCTTCTTAACACACGTTCGCATATAATTAAGCTGCAACTCCCCATTGCAATTATCATACACAGTAATCTCTCAGAAAAGCGAACGGTGGATCATACCGTTGCTCCTAGGGGCCGAGCATTTATATAGCAGCCGGATGCGAGTACTTCCGGTGTCCCTTGATTTCTGCTGGTCTCGCAAAGAAGAGACAAATCAACGTCTTCCTGCTCGTACACCTCTGTTACCTTCTATTGTAAGAACGTACGCGGCAGCCGGGTTTCCATGGTCAAATAAACGTTGCTCTACATGTTCAACGATGAATCTTCGAGCAATTGGTCGGAACGATTCGTGGAAATCTCTGCGGAGACCCGATGGTATGTCCAGTAATTACTACGTTCCTCCGCCTTTTTTCTTTAAATATAGGTACCTTTTTGTGGATCTCGAAGACAGCTGAAAGTTTTTGCTACGTGAAATTCCTTCTTATAGGTAATCATTAGACCGACCGGCCGGAATTCGCAAGAATGTAAATTATGTTACTCGGTAGAAATTGTGTTATATTACTGTTACTCGCAAGAGGAATACTCGCGTGGGTCACGACAAGAATCGCAACTATTCTTTTAGCACTGATGGCTGTATATTTCACGAGATCAATTTTTCGTATTGAAAGAAATATCTGAGATTCAATCGGGCTTTGACCGAACATCTGACATGTTCATAGATTCGTGGTATAATTAGGATCGATGCATTCTTCGATAATTTTATTGACCAACGGCACCGTGAATTCCGGGCTCAGATAAATCGAAAAGGAGACGAGCGCGGAAGAGAATGTTTGGTCACGCGTGGTTGCGGCCCTCTAAACTCGCTCCGACTCGAAAAGAAACGGTTGCTTGAATCGGCATTAAACCTTCGATTTACATGTTACATAAATTACGCAGGATTAGAAGGGGCACCACGGAAGGAACTGTTATCCTGAACGGTGATACTTGTTATCTCCGAATAACGCGGTGAATTGGCCACGTGATTCGAACTATCGGTTCGAACATTGGATCTCGTGTTTATAGACTGGTTTATATCTGGGTTAGCTTTCATCGAGTAATTAAGGAACACGGGATAGCAAGAGAACTAGGAACATTGTTGATTATAGTGACAGTGTACGATAGCAAATTGAAACATTAACGACCTCTATGAAAGTATATCGATACACTAATTATAGAGGGAAGAGAAGTTTCGGTTGTAAATATAAGGGTGGCCTGTGATACACGGTGATAACATTTGTTAAGTAATAGTGTAATGAAATACCAAATGATACGGTAATAATATAACAGAATGCTAATAGCAAAATAATGAAATGTATCATGATATCGACATTGTATGTGTTGCAAAATGTGCAAACAATTTAATGAAATTTACTCACGCTTGTCATAGCGAGACTTAATCACCTGGGTAATCCATCCAAGTTAAGCGAAGACCTTGATTGCCGAACGCATTAAAAGATCTCCAGCTTGCACGGATGCGAACGTAACCGCTAGTGCATTGTATGCAAAGAAAAGAGAAACAATAAAAATTGTCGGTTCCCAAACTCGAAACGCTGCTCTGACATTATGCTAATAAAAGACGAAGAAAAATACACGAACGATCTGTATTAGGGCTAATGCGGTGAACAAAGGTACCGGGACTAATATTTGACCTGCTGAAATCGACGATGTCGTAACCTTTGTTTGAGTGAACGTGGTCACAGGAATTATCCCAGGCTCGAACAACAATGTCCGTAATTTATTGCCACGTGATAAATTATTCCCGTGGCACGTGGATCGCTCGTTACCGTTTCAGCCGCGTATGGTAAACGCTCATTAGTCTGAAAGTAACGCGTGTGCGCCTGCATCGACCGCCGTTTTCCGCTAACGATCGCTTCGGCTTCGTTCTTTGTAATCCTACCGTCCGACCGGAAACGTTGCAATGCGAAAATGAAGATTCTAAGGTGCGCCGATACCCGGTTGTTTCATTAGGGCTGCGCCGCTTTTGTTCCGGCGAAAATACTGTAATTAGTTCCTTTCCGAAAATGGGTGTAACGGTGACGGGAAATTGAAATTGAAATTACAGTTTCAGTGTCACTGTCATTCCTGGACCTTTCTTTGTCTTCCTCATTCATTTCTGTGATGATTGACAGGTTAGAAAAATAAGGTGCAGTATAATCTTCAGACAATTTTCTGATTTATTGTCTTCTTTCAAATTGTAAATCTTGTCTCGAAATTTTCTTGTGACATTTTTTTGAGGCTTTAGTACTGACTCCATGTTACAAGTTCATTTTCTGATTAGAACAGGCTGATTTTTTACGCCGTTGCAACATCAATCATAGAATATTTCAATGTTATCCTGATCATCATAAAATGTGTTTGAATCACTAGGTAGACCTTGATTCCTCCCTAAGGTATTTTCACACCGTTGCAACAATATGTCGCTGTGAGAGCGAACATAGGCAAATGCTTGGAAAAGTGAATGTAGCAGAGTGTGAATATAAAACAGGTGAACACGGTTGTGAAAGAGATGGTCGCTGGAAAATGAAAGGAAAGATGAGGGAAATCAATGAATCGTATATTGTATTCATCAAATTGCTATTTTAACATATTGTGTTCAAACTTGCATATGCTTACATTCAAACTTACTAGTATATTTTTGGGTTTTGAATTAGCTACACATGTCCATGTACACATGCATGATCTTGTGTTTAAATTACTTCCATATGGTTACGATCAAACTACTTGAAAATGCTTATGTGCACATTACTTGCATTCGCTTATGTACAAAGTACTAGCATATGGTTATGTTCAAGTTGATTATATGTAATAATACAGTTTATATTATTTAATAGTTCACTGCTTTTCATGAAGAAGCGACTCGTTCTCAACATTGCAAACCGATCGATTTCCAATTAAGATAAAGATTTCGAAAGAATGTGTATTAGGAAATCCCAGGAACGTAGCCCAAAATCATCCAACTGAGATTCGTTATTAATGGTCATTTCGGTCGGTAGATCATTGGTCGATCTCGCGATCGCACAGTAGATAGAGCCGTGCATTGTTCAGACGGTCGGTTTCCTGCGTAACAAGGCACGAACGAAAGTACGGCAAATTACGTTCACCACACGGCAACAAAGAGAAGAAGACGAACAGGAGGATGAGAAAGGAGATCGAGAAGAACGAACGACGCTACGAAACGTCCAGCTAGATTTATCGTTGCGTAGATGCCGATGATGTAGATTAAAATAAACAGTTATAATATCCCGATCCTTGGCGTAGCTCGTGGAAAAACGAGTGACAGAGGAAGAAGACGAAGAGAGAAAGAAAAAAAAACAGACGAGCAGATAGCTACCGTGCAAAATGAGATAACCGAGCGAGCTAACGTGGCTCTGACCTATTTCCCATCCGATCCTAACCCAGGCCAAGATCGTTCCTTTATCTTGGTGATTTCAATGGAGAGCGAATTTTCTCCTGGGACGTAATCGCTCGATCCTCTCGGTAACGCGGCGTGACAAGCGGATCGACGATGATAATGATACGTTCCTTTGTGCTTGTAATTACGTTACGCTCACTCCCATGTCGGGTTAAGTATGAATGTAATGGACAGATAACCCGCCGAAAAATTCACGGACAGCTTGCGATTTAGGGATTTGAAGACAGTTGCAAATTTTGTGGATTTGGGGGTTTAGGAGATGGGAATTCTGGGATTTGGAGGTTTAAGGAAGTTGGGAATTTGGGGGTTTGAGGACTTATACGAGTTGGGGATGTAGAGCTTTGCAGGAATTAAGAATGTAGGGTTTTGGGGATTTAAGGAAGTTGGAAATGTAAGAACTTGAATCCTTATAGAGTTGAAACTTTGGTCATTTGGCAATTTCAGAAATTTTAGAAATTTAGAAGTTTAGAAATATTGCAATTTCAGATTTTTAAATTCATAAGTATATTACATTGACCCAATGCCAACCCAAAATTTTGTATGAAGTAGTATAAGAGCCGACTAACTCGTCCACGTGTTTTACATTATAATTAACAAAATGAAAAAACTTACACTGATTTATATACTTGTACACATCTTCTTCAGTTGTAAAAATCATCATTGCCTGCAACCCTGTGACATGAATATTAACTTTGCCACACGTACACTATAATTACGTCCTAACATTATATATTACTGTACTAAGAAAAGATAATTTAAATAATTACGCAGCACAATAATTACACAGCACAATAATTAAACAAACATGTCAGTTACCCTATAGAGCAATGACTCGATCATTCTCTCATCTCTCTTTATCAATCTTATTATCGATAAATGATACAGCTACTGTATCATCACAAATCAAAATGTCTATCGTATATCGACCTCTCCCTATAACTGCACCCCCCGACATGCCATTATCCACGATCAATCCAATCACGCTGTTTGATATGCACGCGTGAGCACACAAAATTTACTAGCTTCGCACTGCAATATCTCACTACAATATACCCCGGCGATTTTTCGCGATGCGTTAGATAAACAACGTTGAAAAGCGGCCGTATCAATTAACCTGACGACTGTAGAATCTTCAGAGGTGACGGGACGCTTTATCTAATAAAAGGTAGCTCGGTTAAATTTATGACCGGTGTAATCTACGTGGTCAAAGAACCGCGCAATATCACATTGGTTTAATTAGTAAAAATTTGACGCGTCGAAGCAACACCTGCTTAAGCGGCGCCATTTATCTTCGCCTGGCTATCGGAGCGGTTTTATGTGCATACCAGCCTCCGGACTAAATTAGAGGAATCTCCCGTTAAGTATCAACATGTGCAGTGCTTTCATTGCATAGTGCTGATTCACCACGTGTTGTATCGCCGTGCGTTAGATTACGCGATGAATTTCTAAGTGCTGTATTTCCACTATTAGGCAGCTACGTGCTATTGTTTCAGGTGTTGGATTACATGTTCAGTTATCACACTGAATTTCTATGCGTTACATGGCTACGCGTTATATTACCATGCGTTGTATTTTCACGAGTTAGATCACTATGTGTTGTATTACTATGTGTTAGGTCACTATATGTTGTATTACTACGCACTGAATTTCTGCACGTTGTATTTCCACGCGCTGTACTTCCATATGTTGTATTTCCACGCGCTGTATTTCCACGCGTTGTACTTCCATATGTTGTACTTCCACGCGTGAGATGAGTACGTGTTGTATTTCCACGCGGTAGATTACTATATGTTGTATTAGTACGCACTGAATTTCTACACGTAGCACTTCCACGCGTTGTACTTGTACGCGTTGTATTTCCACGCGCTCTATTTCCCCGCATGGCATTTCCACGCGCCGTATTCCCACGCAATAAGTCACCACGTGTATTTCTACGCGTTCGATGCCAAGATTCACGAAGTGCGAAATTCTACAAGTCCAGTATCCCCAAATCCCAAACTTCCAAACTCAAAATTCCCAAATTCCAAAATCAATGATCATAATATTCATTAAATATCAATACTGTGCTACATCCTGTTAATGAATGAAAGTAATAAATAAAAACGTAATATTTCAGAATGAAGCGATGATAGCATTAATAATCGTTATCACGATGTTCCGTGGTAATTTTCACTGTACCATTCAGCGCGCACATACTTAACGCTTTATCGCTAAGCAATTTGTATAAGCGACCGCGGACGATCTTGAATAATTACAACCTCCCGAGGTAACTGTTAACAGAATAACCCTGTTCCGCGCGTATTATAGAATCGATCCATTTTCCCAGCTCTCCGCGGCTTAAGGATATTTAAAAACAACGGCTGAATCGTCGCCGCGATAAAGCAAACTCGATTCCAGTTTCGCGGACAAGTTCATCGTACGCATTCCCGGTATATCGATTCTGTAAGGAAAAATCGCGCAAGAAATTATGTAGTACGCGTTCGCGGAAATTTATTTGATCAATCAGCTGACGGGAAACGATCGCGTGCACACGTATCGCGATGATTATCGGCTCATTAATTTCTTCTCGCTGGGTAGCCGTGATTATTATACACTTCCCTCGGCAGCGTGTCACGTGCGATGAAATCTCAACTTTTTTACCGGGTAAGAACCTGTGAGTCGTTTCTTTCGATAGTGGCTTTCTTGTCAACCAGCGCACGATATAATAGCCCCAACCGTGATCGTAAATGACTTTTCTTTCACTATCCCGTCTCGATTGTTGGACCTTCGATTTTTATGCATTCCTTCGCGTCTGCGGTTCGATCATTACAATGATCTTGATCAGCCTCTATCAACTTGATTATTTCGCGGACAGTTGCCTTACTACTCGTGGGAATTCTGCGATTTGACTCCTTCTGCTTTTACTTACCTGACTTGACACTTTAAAATATAAAAATTCTGGGGCATCCAAAAATTCTCCAATTTCTTTCTTACTAAAGATTTCTGAACTATCTAAAAATAATGAACTACAAGAAAATAACATGTCAGACAAAATGTCAGACATCATACGAAATGTCCTTCCTCAAAAAAGAGTCAAAACGAGAGAACAGAAGTTTTCGTCACAGGATTAGCCGCAAATAGACTGAGAACCAGCAAAGATTTCGCCGGCAACGGTAAACTGGCGATTAAGAGGACGCTCGCAGCGCGAAGAAGCGCAAAGACGATCAGAGATCGGGATTCAAACGTTATGGATGCGATTTTGCGTTTAACGATCGACGCAGGTGCACCGGCGAAGAGGAAAAGGCACGCTTCTAACGGTATGGAGACGCCTGATCGATTCGCACGGCGTGGATACGGTTCCCTGTGCTGGACGAACAAAACGAAACGCACCGATGCCTGTTTACAGGGAAATTGATACTTGCAGCAGGGAATTGTAGCGATTCCCAGCGAACATTTTCGCCCTCTACCGATTGCCGTCGATTCGTGTAAAACCATCTTCTTGGATCCGTGAAGGCAGAGTTAACAGCCGCTTTACGATCTGACCGGTTCGCTTTGTGATCTCTTAGCGTAACACCGAATCAACTGCTCTTACCGATGCTGCCAATAGTATTACGCGAAATTGTTATTGCGTTATCGAGCACGGACAGATCATCTCAATCTAGTGTGATCTGCTACGAATTTATTTAAATGGAAATATAGAATTGTATCAGTAGTGGGATGGGAATATGAGAATTGCTGAAGATTACTAAAATATGGAAATATAAGAATATAGGAGTATAGAAATACAGTGTATAAACGAGTGTATAAAAGTAGAAATCTAAGAATATAGGGATCTGGGCCAACCTCCAGAGCCCCGAAAACAGGAAATTATCTAGCAACCACACGAAATGTAGATATAAAGCAATGAAGTTAAATTGTAGCTATCCTATAAAGATAAATTCTTTATACTCACAGCTTCTCGAATCAAAATTGCATATAATATTCTATATTCATGATTGAAACCTGTTGAATGAAAGTACAGTGAACTCGAGCGGGGTGCAAACGGGGTGCAGGTTTTCTCACGACGTACAGGAGTAAAAAGTGTCTGATGGATCGGAAAGCATAGAGCAAGCTCTACAAGGACAGAGAACACCGAGGTAGTTAATTAATCAGGAAATTGATTAATAGACATGACGGCCAGAGGGCAACGAAAAGAAGAAGCTAAAGTTTCAGGGTAGCTCGACGAAATAAGGAAATCGCGTAGAAATAGAATCGCGCTTAATCATTTATCGTGTTGATTAATAAACGTCCATCGGACGGAACGTCTTCTGCAAGAAACGATATTCGAGCCGCAGTCGAACGCGATATCATCTTTCATTCCTGCTACACGTTACATTATCAATGAAAAGATTACAGCGAAAATTGTTTCTCACGCTTGTATAACAGTGAAGTTTCTTCGGTGAGGATTATCGAAGTCGAAGTAAGGAGATAATAAGATCGACTGGCAAATTGCTGGAGCGTGTCTGGCTGTGAAAGAATCGCAGCCAGAAAATCTGGAGCGAACGGAATCACCTCGGGGATCGAAATGCCGATTGAAAGAAGTTCGAAAGAAACACGGTTAATCAATTGGTAAATTGTTGGCCGTTACTCGAAACCCTCTTGAAATCGATTCCCTCGATGACCGTGTACTTTCGTTCTTTGCCACGAGTCCCTCGAGCGACATCCGTGCGATTAATCGAAACGTGTACGACATTCGCCTGAAACGGGGCGTTGTTTTTCGATGACTCAGTTTGAACGGTTCGTGGATTATCAAGAGTAGAGTATAGGAGTCAACACTATTGAGCTCCATGCAGTTAGCTTCGACACAATTTTATCTGTACATTATTCCACAGATCCAATTTATTCCATACGATTCAATTCCACATGATTGAGCTTGATGTGATTCGACATGACAATTCAATCTGATATGATTCGCTTTGACACCAGTTCCATATGATTCAACCTGGTCCAGTTTGACGCGTCAATTCGAAACTGGATAATTTATCAATTATACCATAGATCGAGGATTTATCACTACCAAGGATGCATCCAAAGAGTCGACGTCATATGTGTAATTTTACACCCACGTACAGCTTATTGGCTATAAATCAATAACAACGAGTACGATATTTTGCACCAATGATCATAAAGATTATTGCCACTATTGCAATTTTGCAGTAGGCTTTACTGTTACTTCAAATGAGCTCATGACAAAAGTTATGTGCGATAAAGCATTCGATAGAGTAGTAACAGGGTTAAGATGGTGAGAATGCAATAAACATCTATCTAACCGTGAATAATTTGGAATTGACACGATTTTGATTCCTCGAAAGTCGCATTGTTTTCCGCCAGATCGAATTCTTCCGCCACTTGGTCCGGTGAACGTAACGAAACATTTATTCGCGACGGTCTATAAAATTCCAGCGATCCCCCGATGTCGGAGATGTTCCCTCGCGCTGAATATCGAAGTCGGTGAGCTTTGTAGAATTCCACGGGCGAACAATCACCGTTCCCTTACCCACACATCGATCGAAATTAATTAGCGAACGTATAACTCGCGGCGGATCTAAAATGTAAAGACAGATCAATTAAGACGGCGGCTCGGATAAGGATCGTAACTGAATTCTAATTACCGGCAATCAAGCTGCTACGATTAATCGATAAGCAAACGAGATTTATGAGATTCTAGCGAATAATCTGAAGATTCCACGGGGATTATCGATTCGAATTAAATTGATGTATACGAGTTAAGTCTCGTTAAATCGCATTTGATGCGCTGCGTCGGGCATCCTCTTTCTTTTGTCGAAATAAATACAGGCAGTTAGATGCATATCTATGCGCTGTATAAATGAACAGTGATCCTTAATATTTGAAATCGACGTCGAGAGAACATAAAAAGATCGCGTGCATAATGCAGCGTTCCACCTTCTGAATCCTTCGATTAAGTGATCTAACTGTCGATTATTCATCCTGTGGCAGAAGTATACCGCTACATTGGCGAACTTGCTTCCGTAACAGTTCACCGAAGGAAATTATATGTTCCTAACAGCGAATGTCGATACCCTTAAGATTATCGTCCTGCGGGCAAAAGATGATGAATTATCCCGGTTGAGAAAAGTTAGCGAGTTTGAGCCACAAGTAGATCTTTGCTTCCATTTTGCGATGTTCGCAGCATGCTAAACGAAATACGAAGTCTTAAGTACCGGAGCTGTTGAACAGTGTTGAACACGGTTGACTTATGAATAATGAAACTAGGAGGAAAATGTTGCTACATGACATTTTTCAATTTAGAACTAAACTTCGGAATGTAGTTAAAAGATTTGATATTTGAGAACTTGGAAGTGTTTAAGCGTTTGTGTCAAGTATTTTAGTACATAAGCTGTTAAAGTTAAAAAGCAGAACTGTACTTTATAACCTACTGTATAGTATATCAGAAGTATCTGTTAAAAGAACGTTTCACTAGGTAAATCAAAGAAACATTCAACGTTCCATAAATTTGTCGAATACCTAAAATTTCGAAATCAGAAAATAAAACCTTGAGAAATGTGAAAAACTATTATGACTTAAGACCGTAAGTATCGAAATGCAAATTTCTACGCTATCTATTAAAATCAGTATAAAAATTTCGTCTTCCAGTTATAAATTCCTGGAACAGCAGAAATTTCAAAACCCATGTAAGACCTTAATTGTTAGCGCATAAATTGACGGAAAGATCATAAATATCTGAGTATCGATACGGAAAAATGCACATTCCATTTAGCTGGAATATCGCGAACTTTAAAGCTTCAAATCGATTCGAAATTCCAGGCGCGGCAAGCAGGCAGACTATTATCGGAAACGGTCTGACACGTAATTTCATGTGTTCGAGTAGGCCAGAACCTGTCGATGATCGAAGTCAGGTGGTAGTCGATTTTTCCAGTTACCCAATGTGGTCATATTTTTGATCCGTGGATCCGGCATCGAGAGCAACCAGCAGGATGTCTGATGAGACACGGTACTGGTCGTAACGCGATCCCCGTAACCGCGGGCTAGGATAACTAGGTAACGGGTAGCAGCCAACGGCAGCCGCTAAACGCGTTTCGTCCTCTCCCATTGCCTTGCATGCATCCTGAAACCTTCACCGAGTATTCAGGATACACGCGTCACCTAGCTACCGGCTGTTATAGCGGGACAACGTCCAGGGCGCGTCCTGCGAATTCCGAGGCCGTCGTCGCCGGAAAATGGACTCGATACTCGCCACCTATTTTCGTTAATTAATCGGATTAACAGTATCCGTGCACGGCTAACAGCCGTCGTCCTCGGCTTAGTCACTCGACCGGCTTGTTTCGATCGTTTTACTCTTTTGGTCGAGGACGCTTCATCAAGTTCGACGGCTTCTGCAATGGCCTTTGCGAGGCCAGACGATTCTATTTAAATGCGATCGACGACGGACATAAATAACCGGGCATCCTGTAATAGATTTCCCTCAAACAATATCGATCGTTCCTGAGATCAATCTTTTTCTTCTCTTCGAGACCTGTTACTGGCTAATTAGTCGATTTAACGGTGTCTCTTCAAGGCTCCTTTTTGTTCTACATTTATTCTTACCTATCTAGCTGTCTTCTGAAACTTCTGATTTTTTATTTTCTGAGGATGTCTTGTACATTCTGACATTCTACAACATTTGACATTGTGCAAAAGTAAATTTCAGGAAAATTTTATTTACTTGTCCATGAAGGACGTTATTTGCCAAAATGACTACTATACTCACGCCACAAGATAACTTCTTATGGTGGAGAGAAAGCTCCATCAACCATTATGTCCTACCCAAAATATCTATGAATATTTTCATACCTTTGTTCATTATTTTTGTCCACCCAACCTGTTATAATCACTTAAATAAAACATTCCCCTTTTATATGATCGTCCCTCTTGATCCTCTCACGTACGACATTTAAAAAAAATTCGTTTCAAACGTTTTTGTCTGCCATTGCATCAATAAAAGATTCCAGTTAAAAGAAGCATTTAAAAAGCAAATATTTGCAACGATTTCACTTACTTCCTTGATGATGTAATTTGTTCAAGGTGACATTCTAAGCCGTCCGATAAGAAGAAACATTATTCTCATTTTGTTTATCGCCAACTTTCTCATCCGATTTTGCTCACTTTGCTCTCTCCGTCCGCTTCGTTTGTACACAACCCACTTTTCCCCGTTGACAAGCACGAGGAAAATTAATCCGTGTACCGCGTCAAGAGGTATTTTCTTCCGTCGTTAGTGCCGTTTTCCCTCGTTACAGCGACGAGTTCATTTCTGCCGTACAGCATATTTTCCAGTCTGATAAGGCTCAGCACCTGCCGAGCCTCCCAGGTGGTCTCCTCGCGAGCTTACCGTGCGTGCAGTGCTTCGAAGAGGGAAACTTCACGATCAAATGAGCTTGATAGATGCGAAAGAGCGAGGAATACGAGGAAGAAGAATGGATGATCCGATGAACGTTCCCCGGCTCGATTGCGTCTCTGAGCACGAGATTGACTCGTTTCAGATCTTATCATCTCGGATGCTGACGCAAATGGATTAATTTAGACAAATAAATTGGTACGATGCTGCCATTTTCCCCGTGGAAGTCCATCATGATCGGTAGAGTACCGGCGTAGATAAATAAAGCGTAGAGCGCACGATAGAATGGAGATCGATAATTAAAAATGCTTCGATTCGCTTCCTCTTGCGATCGAATAATTGCCAAGCTGCACGGTGATCGACGAGTTAATAGCGCGTTTCCGAGAACGTACGTCCTGTAGAGCGAAAGGGTTAACGAACCGTTATCGCAAGTTTGCAAAGGACCTCGCGGCAAGATGCGTTGGCAACCGACATTCTTGCCCAATGTGGCCGCAAACGACCGTCGATCGAGTCGCAAATCGCCTGTGAATCGATAGCAAAAGGACCGGATGCCTTATCGTCACGATCGATAGATCGAACCTCTCCCGTGGCGAGTTATCAACGCGAGGACGCAATGTTACGGTAATACTCTGCCCTGTCGAGCTTGACGACCAGTTTGCGAGAAATGCCGAAGGAATAGTTTCGACCCGCTTCTTCTTTTAACACTTCATGGAAACGTAATTTTACGAGGTGCCTTAAGAGTGCACGAAAAATGGGACAAGCCGATCGTTGCTTCAATATCTTCCATGTCGGATGCCTATCGAATCTATGTCCGCGCTCGGTAACTGTTATTTCGTATAAAATGTCACTCGACTGTTCCCGGAAGAATATCTTTATCGTCTTTGAATAACAAGACACTGTGAAGAAGAAACTGTAAATGTACAAAGTTTCGAAGAAGATTGGATCGGACTTGTCTCTCTATTTGTTCAGGACAGGTTCTCCAGAGCGGTTTAACATCGAAGTGTTCATAGTTTTGCCTTCGAGCGACCTTGAGATTTTCTTCTCCAGGTGACTCGAAGGAAACTTGTAGGTTTGACTAAGCGAAATTGCGCCGAGAAATAGGGAAGAAACGTAGCGTTAAAGAATTCTGATTGTAAGTGAAATTACGGGAGGAAACAATGAAGAAATGCAACATTAAGTGAAATTACTGAAAGAAACAGTGTAGCTTTCTCTCTGATGATCACTTAAAATGGAGAGATCCTTTGAAGGAGTTTCAGTACATTAAAGATATGTAAAGACTAATTAATTTTTCTCCTATGACCAGGGGTGGTTGTATAAGGAATGGGGTGAACAGAATGGACCTTTTGATCTCAAAAATTTGGAGGAGTAGATTTCCGTGTCAATCTTCTCCGTCTGAAACTTCGAAAAACGTCATCGAGACACCGTTAAAGATTCTCGAAACTAAAGAAACGACTAAATCCAGCATAATCCTTGTTTAATAAATCACGAATAGCAATTGAAGACCAATGATTATATCTTACGATATGAGAGGCCAGGAAGATGACCGAAAATTAACCCTGTCGAGGTAGAACACGAAAGGTTGGCTTAATAAGGTACAAAAAACGAGGCCACGAAAGCCTGAGGGATCAAGAGGGATATGCAGCGTAATAGACGGGCGAACGTGAAACGAGTGAAGGCGCGAGCACGTGTCCGTTACGTCACGCGTGTAACATCGATTGCTTTCTTCGCCGATGCTTTTCCAGTCGGCGAGGAAGCCATCGACGTTTCCTCGATGGAATTCCAGAGCGTGTGCGAGCACGACAGCGTCCTCGGACGAGGTGGAGGCTGGTCGAAGACGAGGCCATTGTTCTTCCGCGTCGCCTCGTTTCCTCGTCGTTGCGGTCGATCGCTCGGGATTAAATTTCTTGGGCGGTCATGCGACCAAGTAAATATGCATTTCTTCTTCTGTCCTGTTCTTCCTCCTCTTCTTCTTCTTTTTCCCTTTCTCTATGCCTCCCCTTCCTCCTTCGTTAGCCTCGTCATAAGCTGTATCTCTAATCGACGCTCGAAGCTGACGAACGAGAATACCGCGCAACGAAACGGTCGCGTTTAAATTTCAGATCGGTTAAATGAGCCTGATAAAGTATGCGTCCGACGGACTTTTTCCTCGTGTTACGCCGATATCACGCGTTTCTGCTTTTTCATCGTGTCCGTCGAGCGGTATTCTGGCAGCGGAACGGAATTCTACATTCAGATCGATAATGAAGAGCCGGGCCCGAAGAAGGACAAGGTTGCTACGTAGCCTTGCGTTTTAATATTTCAGTCCGCGCAAGAACTGGTAGCGCGGACGAGAAATAATTTTAATATATGTACATCTGCTTGATCGCAATTTTCCGTACGAGCTTCCGGGTACAAGCTTCAAACGATATGAACGGTAAATAAAATCTGTACTTTTTTATTAGGAAACTTTATATTGGTAGTTTCATCTGGAGATGTAGGAAGTCGGACATTTTTCTCCTAGACAATTTATTCATCGTTCTACGTTTTTCCATGAATACGAAGTTTACGTCCGGGAAGTCGACGATATCAGCTACCTATAATTAGCATCTGCGTTCTATATTCTCTATCTGCATAAATTTAGCCTTTCAATTTCGGCAAATTAGCAACATGGATATTATTCTCGGTGTTAATTTGCACATCTTAGTAAACTTCTCGCTTATCTGATACCATATTTTCCCTTATCAGTTAGCACAGATCTTATTAGGTTTAATTACGGTTTGAAAATTTCTGTTAACGACTTTAACCATCCCACAACGCGTGGCGATCGTTTTGCAACGAGTTTAACCGTGTATGCTCGCGCCGGCATGCTGCACGTTATTTATTACTTCGTTAATATTATTTATTTATTTACTCTAATAGAAGATAATGACGACGAGTGTTTTGCTGCGTATCCTCTTACTCTTCGGTGTTTCTCGTTGCGAGAGAACGGGCTAGTTTACACACCGGGTGTTCGTAAATCATCCCCTGGTAACGTTGACGAGCACGGAGCTCGTAAAACCGGCTAACACACCCTGTTAAACGGGGTAAAATCGCTTGTCAAACAATTATTATTACGTTCGTTTACAGCGTGCTGCGAAGCGCAAACAGAATTGATGGTGGTTAATTAAAGGATGTTATCGTGGCTACGTGATGAGTTTCCTTCGTCGCTGACTTGTTAGGTCTCTCCGTCTTGTTAGATCTACGCGAGCGTGAAATGAAACAACTTGTCGATATTATACATACTACGAAAATCTTTGATACATTCTGGTTTCGATGGCGAAGCTCTGACATTTGAGAGTAACGGTACATTTTATTGAGAATGTGGTAACGCGTTCGTTGCCACGCTGAAGATGCTACTAATATGACAGGTTTTAACATAAATTATTCAACATTTTGCGACTTTTCAATTCAATGCATTTTTCCATGTAATCGGAATAATATTTTAATCTACGTAATATATCATTCGCGTAGTGAATCGGTAATTGGTTATTTAAACGTCTACGATTTATCAGAGACCGCTTGTCAATGTAATGAATTTAAACATTTAGGAAATCATATTTTATTACTGCAATTTAAATTACTTCCTTGCAGTGTTTTTCATTAATTAATTCGATGGAAAATGCTTTCCGCGGTGATTAGAAACGACAATATTTTGCTATATTTTATTTACTACTGCAATTCAGATTATTTCCTTTCAGCTTTTTATAGTAATCAATTTATTGAAAAATGCTTTCTGATTATAAACAATATTTTGCTGTGTAACCGCGTTATAATTTAATATTGATCTCTTCTTGCGAAGGCAACCGTTTCATTCGATTTTCTTTGTGATTTTAATCGCCACTCGAGTAAGAGAAGTTTCTTTGATGTATCGGGTCTGTTTATTCAAAGATGGATCGATGGTATTCGAGAACGAACCCCAATTTTTGCGATGGCTACGATTTTCAGTCGGTGAATAATCACTGTCAGATCGACGCAATGTACAGCCACCAGGTATAATGAGAGAATAACCGAGGACATTTACTCGGGGCGCCACATGGAACGGACCGTTATCCTTGCTTCGCGGCACGCCGTCACTCTCCTTCTTCTTCTTCTCCTGTCTCTTCCTTTTTGCCATTGGCTCGTTGGTAAAAGGAAATTCGAGTTTTCTACCATTTTCCATACTTTTCCATATTTTTTCACTCATCACTCTTTTTCAAATCACTATTCATTCACTTTAATTTACTTCTACCTTGTATTTCGTGTTCATTTTTGAGAACACATGCTTAGAAATGTTCCTCAAAAACGATTCAAAGAGTTCAATAGCATTTTGTAGCTACATTTGTCTTTTACTAAACATACTAGTTAAACATTGTTAAGACAATTTCAGTCTTAAACATCAGAGCATCTGTTGAATCTGCTCTTAATCTGAGTTCTTTTCTGGCCATTATGAACATCTGAACACCATTTCTGATCATTATGTGAACATCAGAACGAACTCTTGTACAACCTTGAAATGATTGATTGTACAACACCTTGCAGTTCTTTATGAATATATGAACACCATTTTGACCACATATGAACATCTGAAAGAACTCTTGTACACCCTTGAAATGGTTGATTCTACAACACCGTACAATTTTTCTTTGACCACCATATGAACATATGAACACCATTTTGACCACATATGAACATCAAAACTTGTGTAACCATGAAATGGTTGCTTCAGCATCTCATTTTAATACCACGTATTGTAAATCCCGAGGGCTATTCTTCTAACAAAAAACCTTGAATAGGTTTTTCCTGGCAATCGATGAACCGTATCGATGCTTGGTCGATACTCGACCTAGTACTGAAAAGTCGCCTAATTGTCATTGACCGTTAGGAGCGTACCAGCTGTTAGGCGTTCCCAGCGTTTATTATTTCCCGGTGGAACGGCTGGTTCGCTCAATACGACCTTCGGCAAATTTAATTGACCGTGTCCGATGACAGTCCGTGATCTTAGCGTACATACTCGAGTGATATATCAGTGGCACCAATACTGCATGGCACGTAATGGCACGTGTTACTGGTCAGATTACGGAGCATGAATATTAGCATTTGTGTTCATACGACTATACAATTTCGAATAAATCGTACAAATTCCTACTTACAATTCTATTGTTCACTTTGTGTACTAAGAATGGGTGGAAATAAATGACACTTTAAGAGTTGTAAGAGGTGCGACGCTGTAAGCATGTTTTCATAAGAATATTTTGTAAGGAAATGTTGAAAAAAAGTTGAATCTTGCATTCACCAAAATGTAAATTAATTTTACAGAAGATATAAATTTTTATATCAAACATAATATTTGTACAAATGTCGACGGGTCCAAATGAGGAACAGGTAAATGAAACGAAGTTTTTCCTTCCGCATCTAAATTGCTTTTAATTACAAGAATGTTAACGTAATCGCTCCATTAACGTTATCTGCGTTTGAGGTAATATTTCAACACGCAAGAGACACGAAAAAGTACGCTATGAAAGTTGGGATACTAAATCACGATAAGCAGCGTTCGAAAGGCTCAGAACCATTATTCCGGTGAGCGTGCAATTACCAGCCGATAATATTCGCGGGGTTCTCCAGGTGCTCTGCTTTTCTCATTGTTCGTATTTCATTGGGTCGAGAATCGTGACGCGTCTGGAACGCGGTACCACCCAGAAATCGGATTTGCTCGGGATATTTTCTAAATTGCCTTCGATAGTTACGCGTCGCTTCGTGATCTGTCTCAAAAACGTGATCACATAAATTATCGAGTCCGTCCGAGTGCAAAAAGTCTCCAATTACTCCCTCGCGTTGAAATCAGCCACGGAATTATGTAGATAATTGGTACTGAATGGAGTGGACGTATATATACGACGATGGAAAAAATGGTTGGTACTCCAGTGAACGTCCCGGGTTCTTACCGGCTGCGGGCTGGTCGAACCGCTCTGGGATCCTCTTTCTTGCTTATCCACACACTGCTCGTCTCTTGACAGCTTCGATATCGAATAATTTGTACTACACGCCCGCGGGCTCTGTTTACGGAGAAAAAGCGAAGGTGCTCTTCGCTTAGGAATCAGCTGGAGAACGCGAATCGCTTTTGTGGCGAACAAAACACGCTACTGCTATAGCGCCCGGTGTAACGTGATGTCGCTGTTCTTTCCTGTGCCATACAAAATGCTCCTTTTGGAGGAACGTATAATTAACTTGGCTGAGAAAATTATCTTCCAGTTTCGATGGAGATTTATTGCTAAGTAACGGGCTACTTTTTTGGTGATTATGGATAGGTATATTGGATGCGGTATGTCAGTCTAGCTACACGAGTGGAAAGACAAGTTTCTTTTCAGGGTAAATTGATTGAAATTGTGAGGTAATACTTTGTACATGTCTTCGTTTTTGGAAATTTGATTCTTCAGGCCATTTGTTGAGGGATTTTGATGAGAGAACAGTTTGTTACTTCATTTTCTGAAGGGAACTCTCTTTCCAGATTATGATAGTAATGATTGATATCATGTTCATTACAATATGCATGTTAATCGATATGCAAATTTTTGCAGTAATTAGCAGGTTATTTTTGAAGTTATCTCATTAGTAGACAAAGTTGCTGAAAGCTGCAGCGAAAAAGTGAAAAGAATAGTCCCGTTTCTACTGTGACACGTTTGAATTTTGAGCACCTCCTAATCGTAATCCACGGTAAGCAATTCCCACTATCGTAAACTCGATAGATGATTACGTGGTTACCGCTTGAAAATCACAGGTGTTCAAAACGGTACAATAACACGTTACACCTGTCGTAATTGCACGATTACGTCACTACACGATTATCAGAAGTTGTCCGATACACGTACCGTTCATTGAATTTCTTCTAATTTCTAGTCATAGATTATACGCTTCATAAAGTGTCTAAAATATTTATAGTGGAGAAATGGGTAACGTGGAACTGGATCATCTTACAATGTGTATTTTGGTCATAGTTTTAACGAAAGATTAATTATACCATCGTGGTAATTAGCAGGCAACTAATGAATGAAGTAATTAGTAATTAGGATACTTCTCTTCTATCATTTCGCATGAATCCCGTTTTACGTGGGAAATCACTTAAACGAACAAAACGTGGAACATCTTGACTATCTCGATCTATACTGTATCGCTTGCTGGCAAGTTTGGTCGTTCCATTTCCTTCTTGTGATGCTACACTCTCGTTATATTGCCGTATTGCAGGGATATTAGTGGCGGCTTCTCACGAGGGGTTATGGTGATTAGATCGCAGATTACATATCATTCTTGTATTTAGATGCTTAGAAATTTTCAAATTCTGAAAGTTCGAAATCTCAGAGTCACGAATTTTCGAACTCTCAAATTCCCAAATTCCTATATTTCAAAATTTCTACCATCTCAAATTCTTACATTTCCTACTCACATTTCAGAATTCCTAAATTTCCGAATTCGAAGATCTCAACTTCCAAAATTTCCAAATTCTTAAATATCCAAAGTCTCAAGTCCCGAAATACCTAAACCCCAAATCCTCCAAATTCCAAAATTATAGAAATAATTAAATTCCCAAACGCATCCCCTAAATCTCCAAATTCGGAAATTTGCAAATGACCAAGTGAAATTAATATTTCATCGAACGATTCCTGTTGCGACAGTAAGCGACGAGCGATTCAGAGCGGAAAACAGAAACGCGTCGCCGTTTCTCATGGTCGATGACATTCAGCGGCGGGCAACGGAAAACGTGCGATAAAACAATGCGAGTTTCATTCTCACGCACCGGCTTACGCGATTGTTCGTTATCCGGAATTGTAGAACGAGTAACGTTGATCAATTTAACGCGTCATCCTTCTTTTTTTCACCCGGAACCCGACGCAAACGCGTACTTCGACGCCTGTCCCGAAACTTCGTACAAAAGGAGAAATATTATACGAATGATCGCATTTTTCCTTGGAACTTGGTGTCAAACCAGGGTAATTCAATTTATTCAGAGGAGAGAATATATTCAGTTCCAAGAGACAATTAACACGTCGGCGCTGGTTCTGCCTGGAAATTGCCGGTTGCAAAGGCGACGAGTAAGTCGAGCAATTCTGGCTCTCTGTTGCACATTACGACAAAAAATTGAGGTTACTATAATCGTGTGCTAAATGCTCATTGGTTAAGCATTCTTCATTCCGAGTGTAGTCCAAGAAAAACTTCTTGTCACTGAGGAGCAACAATTTGGCTTGAGAAGTCAATGATACAAATATGATGATCAATCATTTCGACACTTGTTAAAGAGATTTCTGTGTTCAGACAATTCTTGTCTGTTCAGTTCCCAATTTTTAACTTTCTGGAAAAAATCAAAGGTTACAGAACTTGAGGTTAAAATAGCTGACCCCTGTTTGCAAATGAAGGGTTATCTCCACGTGTTGTCTCGCAAAACACGGTTGTGAAGGAACGTTGTTCTAACATTTCATCGAGTTGCGTCGATCTGCTTGTCAACCGAAAGGTCAAGATCACTGACCCTGGACAATCGTGAAAGAGCTTCGCTGCATCATCGTTGCAAGGAAAAAGACTCTCGTTAACGTTCTTACTCGTCGTTAATCACGCTTCATAATCGCATCGCGTCCGACGCGTCGACCCGTAACTCCATTGTTCGATACAGTTGCTGATTCGTCGCGGTTAATATTTGCTATTCACCCGTAGATCGAATGCGTTCGATTACAATAGAAACAGTACTATCTACTACCATTATTTTAATGTGCTTACCATCGCTTTATTTTATCATCGATTAACGTCAACGTAGGTCGGTCACGAGGGAAATTGCGGTGGATTTAGTCACAGAGAAACTTTAAAAACTTTTGCTGTTAGCAAAAAAATATAATGAAACTGTTAAAATTAATTATTAATTTCTGTCTTTAGTATTAAAGACCATTACTTGAGTTCATTTGAGGTATCAATATAAAAAATTATTATAAAGTTTGTAAAAGTACGAAAATATTATTGAAATGAAGTACAGTAATATTCGATTTTTATAATTACTATTTTTCCTCCATGAAAATATATTCTCGAGAAATTCGGTATCTAAAAATATTCTTAGTATCCAGGCTTCTCCGTGAAAGCATTGTGAATAAAGTATAAGAGAAATGTTCTCTAATTATCCGTAGCACGTTTGAATCGGTTCACCAAAAATCTGTGTTCGGGAACCGAGTCAGTGGGCCGCTTCCCGGACGCGAACGAAATGGTGAAAATGTCGGTTAGCCGTAACACCCGTAGGGGAGGCGTACCAGGGAAAAAGATGAAGAAGAAGTCGAGGACGCTGAGAAGGAAGAAGTGGAAACCGAAGAAGAAGTAAAAGAAGGAAACCCGTTAGAACGACTGACGCGTTGTTACCGTGGCGTCTCAGCTCGCTCTCTGTTATTGGCCCGTAAACCGAGCTAATGAATGCATCGCCCACGGCCTGCCACCATTCGCTCAAACAATTCTAGTCTGATCTACAGTCGACTTAAAAAGTCATTATACATCTCTCAAATTTGTTATTTTCTCAATCATGTGATGTAATATCAGTAATAGTGATGAGGGTATTGTAGGATTGTACTATGTCGTTATACGTGGGTTGTATCAGCATGCATTAGATTACCACGCGTTAAATTGCAACAAAACAAATTGCAACAAGACAAATTTCCACGCGCCGTATTTCCACGCACAGTACTTCCACGTGCAGTATCTCCACGCGCTGTATCTCCACGCGCAGTACTTCCATGCGTAATACCTCCACGCGCAGTACTTCCACGCGCAGTACTTCCATGCGCAGTATTTCAACGCGCAGCATTTCCACGCGCTGTATTTCCACGCGTAGTATTTCCACGCTTGGAATAGTTACGTGTCGAATTTCCTCGCGTTGTACTTACACGCGCTAGATTACCACGCGTAGAATTTCCATGTGTTGTATCACCACGCGTGGAGTAGCTACGCATCAAATTTCTACGCATTGTATCTCCACACGCTGTATTTTCACGCAATAGACTACCTCGCATGGTACTTCCACATTCATAAAATCTGTAAGATCCGAACTAAAGGCTGAAATTACGATAGCACAAGGAAATATTTCTTCCCACAGAAAAATTTAATTAATCCTACGATAAAATGATTGAAAGCAGTAAGATCAAGGTGCAAGTTAGCAGAGCATCAAAAGTACAGTATGCTTCCCCGATAATTCGACAAGTGATCAACAGGGTATACATTTGAGCGAAATGAACAGTCTTGAGAACACGTTACTGATACGTTGCCATGTTTGTACCATATATTTATTTCGCCGAGCGCATACTAATCACAGGATGAATATCGGGATCGCAAGGTGAATAGTCGCTTTTGACTCGGACTATACGTGTTATTTGTAGAGGATAGATTGGCGTGGGTAGCCCGAGGGCCACCCTATCAATCGAATCGCCACGTGAAATTAACCGAGATCTCGATAGCAACCGCCCAACACGATATCACGAGCCACGGATACTGTTAGGTCTCTCAGTTTTGCCCGTTAACAGCAAAGCCCGCGTTAACGACGCGTTCCTCCTAGTTTCGAGTCACGACTGACCTTGCATCTGACTACTAACGGATCGACCTTGCCCACCGCCATTGTTAGCGAATTCTTTGCGATGATAACCGAGTTTCTCGTTGAACGCTGATGCGAGGTGTGGCTGGTAACCACGGTAGACCACGGTACAATTAGATGCAACACTGTTAGATAAAAAGAAACTCTCATGCTACCTGTCGCTACACATTGTTCGGATAATTTATCGCTCTCCCACGTTCACGAAAATACTTCAAGGAATCAGTTTGAAATTTCTAACGAAACACTGTATCCAGATATCAGGTGTACCTGTATATGGTTTCACGGCTACTTCCTGAAGCTCGAGACGGATAATAATGGTACTTCTGATGAAATTGACAGAGAGTAATATACAGCAAGTAATATCTATAAGGCAGGTCAATGCATCAACGCATTCATGGATTTGTCAAAACATTCATATATTCAACGGATTATGATTGACACAGATGACGACATAAACTGCGATCGATTACGCAACGAATTAAACGCATCGTGGTTATTTTTCAGTCAAGATATATCGGCATAATTAATCTTCATTGATGTTTTAATCAGTGAAAGATCGGAATGCAACAGCGTACAAATGCAAAAAGGGATTATATCTAAGTAGGAAGAGTTAAAATGCCGGTTTCAGCAGGAACAGGCTCTATCGACCGGTATCTGAGTAGACAGCACGATCCGCGAAATTAACTGCGGTAATCTTGTCAAGTAGTATCACGCGAATCCTGTTACCGCGATAGAAAGGAGGAGGTTCATCCTCTGCAAGATAAACGATCGCGGCGATGCCGTATCCTCATCCCTGCCGGTTTCTAGGACGAGGACGTGGACGACCTCGAAATCTTGCGAGGTAACGGAACGACCTTGCGCCTCAACGACCGACACCAGCTGCTTCGATGACGGCCGCGGATCGAAGTGAACGGTCGATGTCTTTTCCCCTGCAAACTGAACCACGCTTATATACGCCTGGTAACCTTGACATTGCGAGTGCGTCACGAGAGAACGTAGGAAAGTTTCTTCGGGGATCCTTTCGAGGTTTTTTATGATGCTTTATCAACTGTGGGTTTTGGACTTGGGAAAGGTGTCTCATATGACATCGTGGGACAATTTCGTTCCGATGTCTGTGTAGAAATTATAGTTTCATTAGAGAAATGAGATCGCTATTAGTTAAGATGTCTCTACGATACAAGTTTACAATTCTAATCAAGTGTTAAAGTACAATTATTTTACACTAGTCTCATGAACAGAGGTACAGATCTGTCGAGACAACTGAACAAAATTGTTCACGAGACTATTGTAAAATTAACGGTGCAATATTTTTAACGTTTCCTTAGTATAGTTGAACAGTTGCTACAGGGAGGGGAAAATGATTATTTTCAATCTTTGTGACAAAGTTAACTTAGTCACGCTAAGTGTAATGCAACGATAAATATGAAATTTTTGTAGAAACTAATACATGAGGAAGAGTGACTGGAATGTCTGAATAGTGCTTGAATGTTATGAAGAAGTTAGTGTTTGTACGTTGACCTTAACGGTTCAGGACAGGCCTCGCCACCCACCGTTTCTCTCGATGCCCGCGAACAGGAAACACTCTCGCCCGTCTCGTTTTATGCAATTCGGGCCCTCTCACTTTCGTATTTGCATGCCTAGCGACGTTTTTCCGCCTCCTGCCACGGAAGATCCATCGTTCGCTGCCTCGTGATCCTTATTATTCCTCTTCGAACAGTCTTACGGACAAGCTCTACGATTTCCGTGTCACGTTGCGCCAAGACGAATCGACGTTATCCATGCCTCCTGGTAGCTGTTCTTCAAGGGTTCCAGGGAAATTTGAATAATGCACCGGGGGTTTAACGGAATTTCGGTTCTGGGAAATGCTGAACACGCGAGGATCGATCCATGAGAAGCTTCGGACGATCGCAACCTGACGTTTCCTGGCTGTTCCGACGTAGCGATATTTTTCTGAGTACGTATCTGAGAGCTCGGATTCATCATAGATCGTTTTATAGTTCTTCTACCCATAAACGTTTTTATGATTTACACCCCCGTCGGGAACAAAGCTCTTAATTACGCTCCAATGATTTCCGCCGGAAGATTATCGCGATCGCTCGTATCTCGTGTCGTGAGTTTGATAATTGATAGGAGTGGAAAGTGCTGCGGGTATCGAGCGTAATTTATCGCGGTTTCTCTGAACAAAGATCTTAATTATTTGCGAAAGGTGTGCCTGAGGCTGCATTATCGCGTGTTGCCACAAATGTCGATGAACATGCCTGATAGAGATGATAACTAGATGACATCTAATGAACAGATTACGAGGAAGTATCCTAGAAAGTGCAATGAACTGCATGTTATCTGCGTTACAAGCTCAGAATTCAAATTAGAACCTTTTTGTCGATCTTTATTTATTTTTGCTGTACAAGGGAAGAGGATTTGTGAACGTGTTGTATGGAGATGTATATTCATATGTGTATATGTGTATATATGTATATGTGAATATGTGTATATGGGAATGTGTGTATATGTGAATATGTGTATATGTATTGTACATGTCCATATGTCACTGCGCTTACATAATCTGGAAATGACATCAATATTCTGCAATAATTGTTAATAACTTAACATAACAAATTCCCCAATTTAAAATTCGGTATTAAATAGTTAAACAAATGTGTTGCTTCGATTGCGTAAAGGTCAGATGTGAAGGGGTTAAGCTTTGCAAGAGTCCTGGCAGAAATTTCCATAAATTCAGGCGTTCATTCGTGTCGTGCAACAATCCGTCGTGATCTACGGTTAAAATATCCGGAAGAAGGGAATCGTATAACCCTAGGGCGATATTCACGCGGAATTCCGTAATATCGCGAGGATGGTCGCGACGAATCGATCCACGCGTGTTTAATCTTTCGGAACGCGTTAAATTTAAGCCTCTGTTACCGGCATTACAAGAAATCTCCATTTCGTCGAAGGAAAACCGTTCGAAGCTCGTCGCTAATCTCGTTGAACAAGAAATTGTGGCTCGTTCCGATATCGGTATTGCTATCATTATACAATATTCCGTGCTCGAATTAATTTTATCTTCGATCCGTATATGGCGCGACCATAGAAATCTATCGATATAATTCTCGATCTCGTTTAATCGTCTTAACGAGCTACGACGGCTCTAAGAACGTTTTCGAACAAGAGAATGTCTCTATTAAGATTCCGACATTGTTCTTTACGAGCGTGCAGACCCCGATACTACGGTGCGTGATTCTCAGTATACCCCTTGTATGTTATTTCGCTACTTTACTATAATATGAGTAATGCTACTATGTAATACTATTCATCGACTCTTCGTCCCTCTTCCTGGTATTATGCTGATCAACGTAATACACTCGAATTTGCATTTGATACCACGTTCACTACGAACTTTCGATTTATAGGAATTTGCTGGAAATTGTTCTCATCACTAAACAAACAAAAAGAAAATTCTAACGCAAACTGAGACTTCAAATATAGCACCCATTTTTCTGAGCTGATGAGTCTCGTTCGTTAAGTGGAGCACGAGACATAAATTTTATAACAGCTTCCAGACTGGAAGACTCCCCCATTTCTTATTCAAAGCATTTCGATCGTACTCTTCGTTCATCAGAACTTACGACGCCGACACCGCAAACGAACCTCTTTTACGAGGGTCGACCTATTCGATTCCTCCGCTTTCGCTTCTTGGCGAAGGAGTTCGACGTTTCCCGCTGGAAAACCGCTCGTTAAAAGCCAAACGATCGACCATCGTGATCTCACTATTATTTTCCACCGAGTAATCTGCGTCCCGCCGCCTCGATCAACGCGAATAAACCGTTCACCACCCCCGTGGCTTCTATCCCTTCAAATTTTACGACTGCACTTTCGTTTAGTCCTATATTGTTTTTTCCCTCCTGCAAACGAGCCCGTTCGACTTCCTGATTGCACGTGTGCGAGTTACGATCGTTGCTCGGGTAATTGAAAGGAGATGAGGGCCTTGGTATTTTGCTGGCAAACGTGGGGAAAAGTGAACAACTATTTTACGGTGGTGATGCAGCGTGTGATACAACGCGTGGCAATTTAACATGTGGTGGTACATATGTGCTGACTTAACGCGTACATGTGACGATACAACTCAATGGAGGCATTATGTTCAACAACACGTGGCCATTTAACGTGTGATGGTATGTGTGCCAATTTAACGTGTGTGGTACATTAAGGTGTGTGGCTAATTTAACGTGTGTGGTACAACAACATGTGATGACAGCATATGTGGGTAATGTAATACTTGACTGAAATTGAGTAACTAAAACAATACTCAATTGCAAACGAGTAACTAATACAATACTCAACTACAATTGCAATACAACGAGAAATGCAACACAGCGAAATTGCATAGCGCTTTCAGTGAGTGGAAAATGCAGCTCGTTCAAAGCTGGTGCGAAGCGTGAAAACACAACGCATGGAGGTAATGACGTGTGGAAATTGCAATGCATGGAAATGGTGATGCGTGAAAATTGCAATGAGTAGAAAATACAATGTTTCAAAGTACAACGGGTGGAAATTGCAAAGGTTGGAAGAACAACGCGTAGAAATTGCAACATGTGGAAGTAGCAGTGTATAGTAATCGCAACGCGTTGAAGTTGCAGCGCGTGAAAAATACAATGCATGGAAGTTGCAACGCGTGAAAATTGCAACGCATCGAAATTGCAACAATTGAAAAACATAGTGCCTAGAAATTGCAACGAGTAGAAATGGCTTACAAAAAATTGTAACCCATGAAACTTGCAACCCTTAAAATACACCCCACTGAAAATTAACTCTCAATCGACAATATACCTAAATTCCAATCCACCCAAAAACATAATTCAAATAATTTCTCCGAGATTGCTGAACAAGTTCTGCAAATAAAAACAGTTAGAGCGACAAGAAACAAATTCGCAGAAGGAAATTAACCATTGAAAGCACGATGGGAATTTCGTTTCGTTCCGCGATTCGCGGCTTCCACTCTTACTCGATAAGGATCGACGAATTTTTCGCCGGATCTGAAACACAAGATGTTCCCGTTACGAATTTACTACAAGCTCGCACGCCTTGAAGTACCTTAACGAACCATCGATCCTTTGTTCGCCCCCGCACGATGAGAGAAATGTTTAATTTATGAAATTGCCCGGTCGCACGAGCGCAACGCGTCTCTCTAACGTCCGTGCATTAGTTTCCTATTGAATTTTCCCTTATAGAACGCGAGTACCGCTTTGACATGCCACACAGAACGGTGAAACGTAACGGGACACTTGTATATATTATATACATTCGAGTAATTATAAATTTTCAGGGCACGGAAAACGACCACGTGGAATATATTTTAAAACAAATCTCCCATTCTGTTTCAATGGAAAGTCGGAGATGAGATAGATAGATGTAGGGTGGAAAATACTCTCCTTTTTCTCACTGCGTGTATGGACTTTTTGCATATGCAGACATATACATTTCTAATTGGCCTTCTACACACATCAGCGAATCTTCAAAAGAAAGAACAGACACAGAAGATGAGATTCAGTATCGCAACGGCCCCGCCCTAGAGCCCCGAGCGCAGGAGAATAGTAAGGTTCTACCGTATCCTACTCAATAGTTATTTCCAAAGCTGCCGCGTAACGATTACCAGCGATACATGGGCAAATGGAATAAATCGTACAATTACGATCAAATATTTCAAAGTCCATGGGTATCTCCTCGAATGCTTGAACTTTCACGTGTTCACGTTTCCATGGAATTCAAGATCGATTCTCTTAATCTGATTCAGGGATCTTCGACACGGAGAGCTCGTGCAAGATCATCTGGTCGATCTTGGTGATCGGGTCGAGGGGCAGATAGAAACGGGAAAAATCACGGAATGGTAAGCAGAGAGATCATCGGAAGCGGAAGAGAGTTGCAGAAGCTGCATCTTGTAATCCCGCAGGAAGAACTCTCGTGTTGTATACATACAGCGGTTTTATGTGTACGAAACAACTTCTGTTCGGCAGAACGAAAGAATAAGAGGGAAAAAGATGAAGGCTGTTTTCCTATTATCCAACCACCGTCGGTTTCCAAGTATACCAAGCTACCTGGAATCAGTCCAGGAAGCAGCCCTCGGTTATACTCGTTTACTCTCATCTCTGCTTCCGTGTTACCTTGCTTTCTTCTTCTGTTACCATTTCTCCCTCTACACGCGTTACTGTCCTTTTTTTCTTCCCTCCTTCTCTATCGTTCGGTTGCATACTCGGCCATTTCGAAATTACGACACCGAGTAGAATCGCCGATGATTATCGTAGCGGACTCTTTGAACGATTTTTCCATCTCGTACGGAAGATGAGCTCCAGTTTGACTGCGCTGCAAGCATCTTCCTGATTGCAAGAAAGGGTGAAAGGAACGTAATCGTTGCTTCGAGCAGAGCGTGCTGTTTTGCGATGGTGGCGGATGACGGAGATGGTGTTACGCTGTTTGCAAGATGAACGTCGTAGAAAAATAAGTTGTGATTTTTGGGATTTACCAAAATTCAAAATTCCACGTCTTTAAAGTTCTAAATTTACAAATTCCCAAAACATCGCATCCACAAACCCCAAATTTCCAAATACCTCAAATTTCACATACCCAAACCCCTAAATTTTTGTATCCCCAAAATTCCACATCTCCAGACACAAAAATTTCTAAGTACCCAAACCCCTAAATGTCCAAACCTTCCAATTTTCAAAACCTCCCAATTTCCAAATACAACGTGAACTCCAATGCCCCAACATCGTGTGCTGGTACTCGATTAAAAAGTATTAAACGAGCCATTAAGAATTAATTCCAAAGCAATTCAAATAGCAGAGCATAAAACACGAATATCTCTGACATTTGCTAGCCTAACTAATTTATGTATTGATTTTATTGCTCTTCAATCGACTCCTCTATAATCCTTTATTACTGATAACTTCATTACTGTTTTGTCGTAAGGTTGTTAATATTAATCCATATAAAGCAAGTACCGGTGAAGCCTATTAACCGCGAAGTATTTTTCGTGCATCGAGTAAGATCATATCAGAAGAAAAGTCATCAAAGTCGCCAAGGGCGATGGATATAAAACAGCTGTCTCACAACGTTCAATTTTATTAACACCGTGAATGAGCGGTAATAAATGAAAGGCAAAAGAATAAATGTTACTTTATGCAAACCAGATTACATTCCTCGATCTGTTTTTCTATCCTGTACGCATCAAGATAAATTCAACGTTATAAGCAATTACGCGACGTGTCATTCACGAAGCAGTTTCTCGGAACGAAGCTTTTGAAAGGAAACGAAAGGGAAGGAGAATAAGCGAACGAATTGAAGAGATAGGGAAAAGAAACAGGGATGAGATGATAACTTGTTTGCGTAATTAATCGCTTATCAGATTGACGGGAACGCTCGTCATTATCTTTATTTACAAGATGCACGTGGCGATCATCGCCGTCGCAAACGACTATGTGTTAATTAGGAAGTTTCGTTCATTTACACCGAACTCGTGTGTTACGTTCGCGTGACATAATCGGATGCGTTTTGACATAACTGTTCGTAAGGAGACAGCTTTCGGGGAACGTGAACGGTTTATTGTTGACTCTTTCTTCCGTTCCGGTTTCGGCCATTTCATTTTCGATTAATTACAGGAATCAAAGGTTATACAAGGTGAGATAAGGTCACTTCATAATCTAGAGAAAATTAAGACTATAAAAATTATTTTGTATTCCTCTTTCGTACTTTTCTCAGCTGGGATTAATATATAACCATATGTACCATAATAACTGGACACCATTGTTTTATCATTTTTACAGCAACCTGGTATTACAGTGAAATAACCTAAACAGCAACCATCGCGTAAAAATAAAAAAAAAATTACTCATTCGGTGAAGAACGATCTCCAAGTTTCTGCTCATAAAAAGAAATGATTGCTATTATAACCCCTCAATTCTAAATGTTGAATTGTTATAAATCATCTTGATTCCCGCCTACAAAGATGGCAATCATATTTTATGTACACGAACCTACCCATTTTGTGTAAAGAAGTTTACTATTAAACGTTAACAACGTTAAATTACAATGTTCAACCGATATTTCACCTCCGTTCAGTTTCCACAGAGCAAGGGAGGGTTCATTTCATCGTCGTTCACTAATTACACGCCATCTCGTTCGAGAACATTGTCTGACCGGCTTAACAAGCCAATGGCTCTTATCTAATCGTGATCACAGTGGCCATAGTGAATTTTGTCGCCTTCGTACAATTTAACGGCATAGCCGGGGTCTCGGCTAGTTGAGCATCATAATAGAGCCACGTGAAATTTCGTGTCTCTTACAGAAGAGAATCAGACTTACGGTACTTTTCACTCTCGTCCACGGACGACAGACTTTGAAACCTGTTACCTTCCTTGGGTTCATCTTCCATCTTATTTTTCTCCCCTTTCTGCTCCGTGATGGGTAGATGTACCCTTATGTGAGCTCGAGGAACTATGTGAGAGATTTGAAAGATTTGGAAGACTTGGGGAGTTGTGGATTTGGGTACTTAGGCGATCTGACCAGAAGTACCAGATCTGATACCAAAAAGTTATGAATTAAGGTATTAGATAACTTCGTAATTTCACAAATTCAAGAACTTGGAAATTGCCAATCTGAAGAGGTTAACTAATCACAAAAATGACTGAAGTTGTAAATAAAGCAACATACCCAATGCACCCAACATCGACAATAAAATTGCAAGGGTCCCTAACGAGCCCAGTAAATCGAGTACCTAAAGAAATGCCGATAAATTTGTTTTAAGAGGTAACCTAACCTAACCCAACCACTCCGACATCACGACTCTGTCAGTTTTACTGGACCAGTGCACTTCGCAGAGGTCATAAAGCTAAGCTCGTAATACGCCGTTGTCCGGTCACGTTCGACAATCGTTTCCCCGTTATGCATATCAATTTACGTCCACCTGTGAACCAAGATCCATTGCTATCGATTTATAACGAACTCAGGAACGATTCCAGCGGCAAAGGAGTGGTCGGTCCATGATTCCAGCGTGGGCCGGGGTGCGCATTTGTCCTGGCCAATGGAACGCCACTTATCCCGATATTCGATATTACGGGAAGTACATCGACCAATCGTTCTTCATGGTCAGACCTGCTGCTCAGCTGGCTTCGAGATATCGTATCGATTCGAGTGGTAATATCTTTAAATTACCAACACGAGCACGATCAAGGCTGGATGCGTTATTCGCCGCGCGGAAATTTAGCACGCTGATTGCTGCAGCGAAGGACATGTGTAGTCCGACATGTTGGAACGCTAGTTATTTAAGATACGCTCGATTAATTTCCTGATTTAAGATTTCAATTTGCTATTTTGCTTGATTAACTTTATATTAACAATCTTTAAATGGGGTCTTGGATACTTCTTTACTTGTAGCATGACTTCGTGTAGGTAGATACCTAGTCTGGAAAATCGGCGACGGCACTTAACATTATTGGTATATTTTTGTCAACATACTATAGGATTTCTGACACCTGTGATATAGTCTTAGTTCTTAAATATTCTAACTCCATATCTAACCTGACTGAAGTTCTCGTACTTCAGCTGTGATTTTACTAGAACTTTTAGTACGCTTCACTTTGGAGGTCAAGTTCAATTATTTGCATAGTCAACGGTTGATACCAAATTGTCATAGTTCAAGGAGTTAACTTCACAAACTTGAACTTACGATCAGTTTCCTCACTTCACGTATCAGTACAAGTAACAGAGGAACTTAGAGGAACATGTCGCAAATGTGTACATAAATAATTTTCCAGTTGCTTTCGTTGATCAATTTCAACTCTATATCATTCAGTGAAAAATGTGTTTGCAAAGATTCATAAACACAGTGATTGTATGAGACGCAGAGGAGAACCACGTATCAGAAATGCATGAATATCCATAGTACAGTTATTGACAATAAGGATGCGTCCACAACTAATTCCTTGTCGACTTGTTCATCAATTTCAGTTCTACATCGTTCAGCAAAAAAATCTATTTGCAGAAAGATGTGTAAGTGATTGTACGTAGCAAAGAATCTGGGATTGGAATGCACTGATTGCACGACAAGTTGATTACTATTGTTTTCCAGAAAATATCTTAATAATTCCTCGGAAGAGGAAGGTTTCTTAAGGTTGCAAAGAGACGAAGAGAGGGGTGTTTGTACGGATGCAACCGATGGGAATAACGTAAAACGGTGATCGGTCAAGATTTGCACATTTTGCCGGCTGAATTGCAAGGCAAAACCGACCTATAAATACACGTTTCAACTGCCACTTAAGATTCCTAGCTAGCTTTCCTCTTTCTCTCTGGCTGTTGGCCTTGCATTTAGCATCGAGAGAGAGGAGCAGGAAGGGCCCTAAGGAAACTGTTCTTCCAGAAACAATAGCAGTGCTGACCAGCGTAAAAGCTCTTCCCGATGAGGGAATTAAACGAACAGCCGGGATTAATGATTATACGCGTAATTAAATGTATCTTCGACGACTCACTCCGTGCAGGAAGTTGTTTTGTAATTTAAAGAAAGGGCAATAATTGCTCTCTTAAGATCTGCTCCCTTAAAAATGGTGCAAAAATTGTCTTAATTCAGTTTTGCATTTTTAGTTCAGTTAAACTTGAAATGTCGATGGCTATTTTCGACCCTTGAAACTTACAAATTTTAAACCCTGAAGTTCACATCATTATTATAGTATAATGAAATGATGAAAGTATGTTAATGTTATTTATTCATAAACATGTATCAATAGTTGAAAACGGATTAGGTCGAGGGTGAAATAAAGAGTCTCGCGTTTTATTTGCTTAACATTCGATTCTATTAATGTCAATTTTCATGCTTGTCGTCCGTAACCGTGGGAAAACCAAGTTCAATTATTTATCAGCCATTTTTAAGGAACGACTTCATCCTCGTAGCACGACAAAACGCAGAAACACCGTGTCACGATCGAACGAAAGAAATGCGATCGGATTATCGTTGCGGTGGGTGCCAATCGAGATGGAAGCCGATCGAAATCTCATCCTTTCGTTCTCCTTTCGTTTTTGCGTCCCTTTTTTCCGTATCCGTGGATATCCCGGGCAAGGAGCGCTATCGAACGTCAAACTAATCGTCTGGAACACAGAAATCGTGTCGATGGAAACAAAAGTGAAAGAAAGGAAACGAAACAACGAACCGGGATGTGGAAGTTCTCGTACCGGAAGGTGGTGAGTCTTTTTTTTGAGGGTGAATTTTACGTATTTCATGGTTGATGAATTACCTCTTCCTGTGCGTCAACGTGCTCTGAATATTGAATGGGTATAATGATATTTATTTATGTAAATTAGGTGACTTAATTTGACGGCGTTCGATTAGGTGTGATCCAATTTGGGGAAATTGGGTAGGATTTCATTCGACGTAATTCAATTCTGGATTGAATTGCACGCACTGGAATTTGGCACGATTCAATTCTACGCGATTGAGTTCTAAAAAATTCAATTACACGCGTTGGAATTCGACACGATTCAATTCTACGCGTTGGAATTCGGCACGATTTAATTCCACGCATTGGAATTCAATACAATTCAATTCCACATGATTCAATTCGATATAACCTAATTCCACGCGCTAGAATTCAGCACAGTTCAATTCCATACAATCGTATTCGACACGATTCACTTCCACGCGATTGAATTCATATAATTCAAGCCTGTACATTGGAATTCGACATGATTCAATTCCATACAATATAACCTAATTCTGCAAGCTGGAATTTATCACAATTCACAATCGACGAGGACCAATTTGATACTATTGAACTGAATGCAATTCAACTCTATGGAAATCCGAAATTGTTCAGTTAAACGATAGTCAGTTCTACCTAACCTTCCTCGTAACCGGTTTAAATTTGCTAACAGTGTAATTACTAGATTTACAGTAACATCTAATCATAAATCATGTATCCATAATATCCGTAATATCAGTAATGTTCCGTTATGAATTTGTTTATCTTAAAGGTAAAGATGTACTTCCAAGGAATGTGCAAAAAGAATAGCTCTAGAAAATGTTCTGCTTAAAATAGTTACACTTATCAAGTATTAGCAAAAAAAAACTGCATCAATCGCCGTGAAAGTCTTGTATATCATCCGCGATAAATCAAACATGGAAAAAATAAATAAATGTAGCCTTCCGACATTCTGAGGTATAAATCAAGTTTAATTCGATACCCGATACACGCTCGTACGATCTCTACTAGACAAAGAAAACGATATAAATGATAACTAGATAATGAAGAAAACGTCAACTTGTTCGTCATCAATTTACGACAGGTGCTGATTATTTCATCAGGATGCGAACGGTACGTCCTCGACCGTGAGGACACGATGCAAGACACCGTAGAAATTAGAGTTTACACCCAGATAACTATCTGCCATCGATATTTATCGAACCGATCGCTCGTAAAAGTTACGGCAACATTCCACGACGTTCACTTATAGAGCTTCCGTGTCGGACGAGTTAGGCTAACTTGAAAAATTTCACCATTCGGTGTACGAAACGAAACGGATACTCGTTCTCGTTTCGAGGCTCGTAAAATGTACAGAAACGATGCCGGTACGGCATGCGTGATTTTTTGTTTATGTCATAAAACCGTCCCGATTTACGATCGAGTGGTCGCGATCGAAATAAAGAGAGCGACGAGACAGAAGGAATTTTAGTGGGACCAATTAACGACCGGTCGACCGGAAGAGTGGATCGATTGTAACTTCTGATCGTGAACCGATCCTCGGCCGTGCTTCCGGGATTACGATCCCGCGCCGGTTGACAGGCACGTCATAGACAGAGATACAGGGATCGAGATACTAAGAGGATACAAGCTGAAGAACTAGCTGTAAATTAACCACACACCACGGACCCAGTGTATTCGTCGCTTCGTGTTCCTATCTCTGCACATGTTACGTTATACGTACGATACAGCTCGCGTATCGGACTGCGTACACGACCATACTACAGTGCATCACGATTGCAGATAGCTTCTATACAACCGTGATGAATGACGAAGATTCCCAACCTGACGTATACAACGTTCCAGTAACGCGTAATCGGGAAATTTGCTCGGTTTTATCGAGATCTTCCATCAGTTTCAACTTTAGCGCGTTATGTTTCTTCGACTTCGTGATGGATGATGAACACTCTCGAAGTAGTGCACGTATACTATTTCATTCGGGTATTCTCTTCCTATTTAGTGATTTGGATGTTTAGGTATGTTCAACGTGGACTACTTAAGGGCAAGAATAGTCAGTCCACTTGCTTTCAATTTTATTCCAGATCCAACCTTCTTAGGTCTAAGGTAGCATGAGTCTACCTTCTCGATAGGTCCTAATCTTCCCCAAATCTTGATTATCCTAGAGCTACCTTCCTAGATCCAGGTTTCCCTTAGTCTACATGTCTGTTGTCCACATTTTCTCTAAGTCTTCTTCCTCAGCTCTACCTTCCCTTCAGGTTCAAATTTGTTCAAAAACCTCTTCTTTATCTCCACATTGCCTTTTCATCTCTTCCCTTGATTTTTACTTAAGTCTAACTTTTTGCAGCTAGTTCTTCAGCTTGTATCCTCTTCTCTACATAACTACATAGTAGCTGGATTAAGATAGAAAATGATTTTCGTTTCATCAATTTTATCCGCAATCTTTTGTATGAATGTTGTTAACACAAAGTGAATAATGAAATTCACAATACAACACATGCAACGTTTCAGCAAAATTGATAAATTTGTTAAGTCACGTTGATACAGGAAAACGATGCTTACATTGAGATTAGCATTGTCTCTCACATTCTGTCTTCCAGTTTTTGCACAGACGCTATTCTGTACTTGCAATCACTAATACATGATAAATATTTCCAACGTGACGTATGCAACATTGTAGCAAGATAATGAACTTGTTAAGTCATGCCCATGTATTTGATAATTCAGGTAAACGATGCTTGGAATGAGATTAGAATTCTTGTTTCTTCGATTTTGTCTTCAAGTTTTTGCACAGACATGCAATAATTTGCGATGAACGATGGAGATTCTCAGTCTGATTATAGCACAGTTCAATTAAGAAATTTGTTATGTCATGTCAAGATATCTTGTAAGGTGCTTTTCCTCCGGCATATTTTTACTTTTATGCGGATGCCACTATGGATGATGTATCCCATACATCAACGATGCTATAACGCATCACGACTTCGCATAGTTCGTGATGGGCGATGAAAATCTTCGATGTACGATATGCAACGTTGTAGCAACGCATAATCAGGAAACTTCTCGAGTTATGTTCGGGTACTTGATAATTTGAAAGTTTAGGTAGGCGGTGGTTAGATTGAAGCTCGAAGGATATTTGTCCCTTCAATTTCATCCTATCATCTTGTAGATGTTACGTTATATGTGTAATATTGCCCGCGTATCGATCGTGATAGGTACATTATGATTTTAGATAACTCTGCGTGCATCCGGCACATTCGTGCATCTACGCGTTCGTGAGACTTCCCTATTTGATGTGTGCTGCGGTAGCACATAACAGACCTTGCATGTATACTCTTCTACTATTTCACTCTTTCACTATCCTACTACTCTATCTCAGTATACATCTTCTATTTTACCTAATTCTATTTTGCTGTAATATTATTCTAATACCGTGCTGCTCTTATCAATCAATAAAGCAAGGTATAAACAAGGATTTCAATCAAATCCTCATATAGTACTAGGCGCGATTACAAGACGCTAACGATTCAATTTCTCAACGCGTATCACACTTTCGTACATGCACGTAGGTTCGTTTTAATTATCGTAGTACAGGGCACCACGCAGCTTCCCTGTGACTAGATGTATAATTTATCGGTACACACACGCACCGCTAGATCGACTGGATCTATCGTGATCGCTTCCTATCGCGATACCATGCAAACCAGCCTTCGATCTTCCACAGCGTTGTGGTTAATGTCCCGTTTGATTGGTCGACGCTTCGATCGACGACGATCGATCAAGAGATCAAGGCCAGAGCTACGATCGATCGTTTTTCCCTTCCCTTGGATAACGATCGTTTCCGTGATCCACTTATTACACCATCTCGCGGCCAACCATAATAATTACCTAATTATTATCCAATCCACGAGCGAACACAACCAGAGATTTATGTCTGTTTTTATAACACTTTAGCTCCCAGATTTATGTGCTCATTATGCATCTCAAGATAGTGGCTTTTTTACACGATGAAAGGAAACAGATGTGTACGGATCCTTTTTCTGGTTAACATCGACTAATTGACTTTTACGATTGCATAAATAATATCGTCACTTATCTCTTGCACGAAATATAGTAAACTGGATAGGCCTATTAATTTTTACTGCAGGTCATCAGCAGGCTTCAGAAATTAATAAGAATTGTACGTCGAGTACTGTTTCTTGTGATGAATATCATTTGTCAAATATTTATTTGAACTAGTTAAAGATTAAAGATATTGTACGTTAATTGTTTCAATCGTCGAGTATCTCAATAATTATACCCCTGTAAATCAATTTGCACAAAGTTTATTAATTTGAAAAAGCTCGATATGTATTCGTATCGCAGCACGATAAAAAGGAAGAAACTGACGAAAGTTGACTGCCCTTTATTTATAGTTAAAAAGTATATATCGTTGATCTGAATGCTTTCGTCCGATCTTCGCGATCTGCTCAACCGATACGAAACGCTTCGATCACGAAGAAACGATGAAAAATACATAATCGATTAGAGGCGGAATCATCGACCGTGAAACACTGTGAAACACCGTGTATCTCGTTTCTATCTATTTCCCTTGGACTCGATCTTCCGAGAAACTGAGTCGATTCGTGTCGGAGTAAATAATAATTGCCGTTTTCTTTCAAATAGAACGACGTCCAGGATACGATCTTCCCGTTACAAGTTTCAATTCAAGTTACTGTCTCTGCGCTTTTGAAGCGGCTTTCAACCTTGTCTCGGCCGCGTCTTTTTGCGATCTCATCACGCAGTCACGCGTTACTTTCATTGAAATCACCTTGCTAACGAAAGGAACGATCTTCAACAAAGTGTTCGCTGTAATTACGCAAACTTCCTCTTTAAAGTGTTTCTTTCTTCTTCGTTTTTATTATTCGGTCGGACAAAAATTGTGGTACCGGTCATCGTTGACCTCTGTGACACCCATGTTAAATAGACCGAGTTGATAGCAGAATATTTACTCCTTTAATACGATTATGAATATTTACATGTATTTCACATGTAAATTTGTTGATGAACAGTAGACATTTTATACTGGACCATTTGGACGATTTGTAATGAAAAATGTTTGAAGAAGTTGAATTCGAATGCTGAAGCTTTGGAATCTACATGAGTTACACGTACTAGGACTGTCATTGGATCAGTGTTTTAAAAATGAATAGAACTAGTGCCCAAAATGTTTAGATCAGATAAATAGTTCCTATGTAACCCATGTTCACAAACTGTTGTATGTGTGTACACTCTGCGTTGAGATAATTCAACATATCAAGAGGAAGATGTTGATAAAACTTTGTCTTAAGATAATTTAATATACGAAGAGGAAGATTGTGGAGTAATAGAATTGCAACGGATGTCCGATGTGGAGACGCAAAGGACAAGTCATAAAGTTCGCGGGTGCACCGTTGATCACGCTCCGCGAGCGTCCCCCAAAGTAACTAGAGCGGAGTAATAAAAAGTAATCACTTACAATCTAATGTTCCAGTGAATCCTCGTGGCAGCCATGACGCTCGGTTCCACGGACCCGCACGACCTTCGTTCGCCCTCGAATCCTCCTGGTAGCAGTAGTCCCTGGAAACTCACTGGGACAGTGTCTCTCACGAATCACACCGGTGTTCACTGTTCTTTCTCTCTCTCTGTTTCTCCAGTCGAAAACGAAAGCGTAGCTACGTAATACTTTGCTCGTTATCCCGATACGAAATAGCCGCGTGAAACCCGTTCACCACCGGTTTCCTGTTGGTCCGTGTTACGAACGGTCCGTTTCCACTGTCTGGTCGCGTCACACGACCGGGGATCCACTTCCACTTCGGAAGAAGAAACGACGGACACCCGACCGCGACGACCGTTTCTTCTCTTCCTTGTTCTACTATTTTCTTCCCTTACGGGGTCGTTCTTCTTAACGATGGTAATTGACCGTCTCGATCGGCTGTTCGTCGAAGTTGGCTGACCGTGTGGCCGATCGAGAATGCGAGAGAAGAGAGAACGACACGGGTTTCCTTTGCACGCGATACACGAAAATGGAGCAACGTGCGTTCTGTGCCACTGTTCTCCGTTCTCCGTAACACTCTGCCAGGATATCCGCGCGTGGCTGCTCGTCTTCCACGGCTGCGAAAGGTGGGAAGTTGAGGAGGAGGAGGACGACGAAGAGTAGTAGAAATAGAAGAGGTTACCAAGGTGGTGGTGGTGATGGTGGTGGTGCCGATGGAGGTAAGAGTGGTGCGGTAGAAGCGGTGACGAACGGTGGTGGAGATGATGATGATGGTGATGGTGGTGGTGATGGTGGTGGTGGTGGTGGAGGTGGTGGTGTGGTGATGGTGGTGGAGGTGGGTACTCGTGAGAGGATCCTCGCCGTGTGGAGTACTAAGCCGTAATGACATGGTCTAGGAGATGCCAGTCAGTTTTGTAATAACGCCCGTAAAAAGTGAATTTCCAGCCGAAGGTGGGGAAACGTGTCTAGGGCCAATCCGAGAGCCCTGCGGTTCCACGGCCAATCGGAGCGCAACATTCCAGAACGTCCACATTTTTTTTTCTTTCTAAATTATTTGGATTTTCTTCTCGTTCTCCTATCGTTGAGGATGCTGAGCTGCAGATAGGACTCGAGTCCTGCGAACATTGCTTCTAACCAAATAACTTCTGAAGTCGTATCGGAGTTAAGAAATTGCTTCTCGATGCTGCTTGACCTATTAAATCAAATGCTTCACATGACCGGTATCAGTTTCATCACATATGATGCTCTTAACTTATAACGTAATCAATGTAGGTTCAAAAGTACGGAAGGATAGTAAGATAGTAAATTGATATCGTACAGTACTGTCAAGGAATGAGATAATAAAATGATAGCAGGTGTAATAATGCAGTGAAATGGAAGAATAGATAAGAGGGTACGAAAACAACGATGAAATAGTGAAATAGTAAAATACAACTACGATAAAATAACGAAATGATAAAATAGTTAAATGGCAAAAAAAAACTAGAATAAAATAGAATAGAGAAACAGTAAACTAGTATAGTGGATGTGAAAAGTGAAGTAGACTTCCAGGAGTAGTAAAAAGGGTCATTGTTCGTCAGGAACAAGTGTCGCTTCGAAGAGCGTTTCCGCGAAGATTCCGTTTCGCACTCGCCTAACGGCACCTAGCGCATCCTCTGCAGGGAAATGATCGAACTGGCGTTGAGCGAGCAAAAGAAGAAGGAAGAACAGGTGTAATGTACAAAAAAAAGAATTTCACGATAAGTCGTTTCTTTCGACTTCGATCATCATTTTTCACTTGAACTTCCCAAGTGCCTCGTTAATTGCACCGGTTACGTTACCGAGGACCTACGCGTCATTAGTTTCGCTCAGCACGAGGAAACCCGAAGATAATTGATACCAACGCGGCTCCATGATTACGAGGTAACTTTGATTTCTCGGTTTACTCCTTGTCGGGCTAATAATCTCATTAGAAGATGAAAACGCGTAAGTAGGCTACATTTAGCGACTAATTTATTCGGACCGTGTCGGCAGGAAAAATGCTCGTTCGAGCTTGATCGAGTTAATTGGAATAACATCCTCCGGAAAAAGGATGAATTGCATATGCTGTTGCGAACCGATGAGTCGACAGGTTTCGCTCGATGCGTGCAAGCTTAGGAAACTGGAGAGTGCTACCGTTTCGGATGAACGTTTTCCGTGAAGCGTCCGCTTTCGCGTAACGGTACTCGTATCTACAGAAATTGACGAAATTGCTGATGGGACTAGGATGTTTTGCAGCGAGCAATTTCAACGGAGGAATAGTGTGAGAGTTCGACCTGGCACTATCGTTTTCATCCTACTTTATGGCTTCGTGCACCCTTTCTATTTTTATATCCTGTTGAAATATTGCAAAATATCTTTAATTCCAATACTCTGTTATCTGAACCGTGTAATTTCCTGGTTACAGTGGTTTCGCCTCTGTGAACAGACTAATTATGTACGCTAATAAACTGGTTAGTAAACCGATGTCCACATCGCCTTCGAAAGTGATAAAAACTCACTTTGAAGAAATATTAAAGCCATGTTTCACGCGTCTTTGACCCCAAAAGTTCACACACCGAAGAACAATAGCTCCAGGCTGCACTTGAACGTAACTGTTGCATTATGCGCCTGAAGATACACCGTCAACGTGGCTATCGTGGGTTCCGATCGACCTCTGGCTAGATGTTAGAGGACACGCTTGTCGAGCCACCGTTTAAGACTCAATGGACTGCCTGATAATGATGGTGACAAAAAAGACGACTAGTACCATCCTGAAGGCGACATGGGACGGTAAATTGCGAATTATCTCGACGTCGTGCGTATAGATACGTCTGTGTCCGTCCGTGTGTTCGTCGCGGATAATTTGGCGCGAACAAAAGATTAGCAACGAAACAAAGCAAAAAAACAGCGTTACTTATTTACTTATTCCGCAAGTGTGATGACGAACTTTCAGTTCTTGTCTCAAATTGGGAGCGATTAGTGATATTTTTACTTTATTTTGGGAAATTATTAAGTGATTTGTAAACACAAATTTCAAACTTTTATTGCTTTGAGTACTCGTGGTGAATTTGGGAAATAAATTCGATTATTTATTTCTTCGGATCTTCAAACTTTAAGACTGCCCTTATTTGATCATATCATGTTATTAGAGAAATAAAATGTTGCAGTGGTCAACATCATGTTGCATACTTAAAATGTTTGTCATTTACAAATGAGAACGTAGGCACATACGTAGGTACGTTCTACTGTTTCAGCGTGTCTGACTGCACATGTCTGGTTTCACTGCGGCGATTAACGTGTTAATAGACTACTTACATCACACGTACCACATTCATCTTCGCAACGACGTGTTAATTGAAGTCAAAAGAAATTGATCGATAAAATAAACGTACAATCATTGTTCCACATTGACAGTGTTATGCCGAGAGATAAAAACGTGAGAGTTTTCCGATGATGGTTCAATGAAAGAACAAGTGGTTTTAAGAGCGTACAATAAAACGCTACGCATTCCAATGAAACCCAGTAAGCATGTAATCACATCCATACACTTTCGCTTCTGTTGATTTTCCGTTTAATTCGCCAATTAGCGTTCCCCACAATTTGCGCATAAAATTTTATATCTGCAAATAGAAGAGCCGATCCTAGCGAGCGACCTTAATCGAGACGAGATCTATCAGTCTCGCGGACTTGTAAATTCTATTCAGTTAGATTCAATGTTTCGAGCAGCATGATTCTGTTTCGTTGTGTTTCTGTACCGATTCGATCTGCTCGTGCACACATACACCGCGAACTTCACGATAGCGATACAGAATCGAAGAACTCGATGAACTTCCGATTCGAGACAACGTCTTGATCACGGCGGACTCGCTCGAGTTACAAGCCGATCTCCGTTCGGCTCGTTTGACCCTTGGCCGTGAAATCATCCGTACTATAATAATTTATTGCTACCAGCCTCGTGTTTCTGGCCGGTAGGCGCCTTCGTTCTTCTCAATCTAGATCGGTCGGCGCAGGAAGAAGCGATGTTTCTCCAGTCAGCCCTGGGAATCGAACCCGGAACCCTCGGTCGTTTCTTTTTCCCTACTGCTATCTTCCTTCGAACGTGAAACTGCCCTCTGAGTTATTCCACCGGCCACTTCTTCGTCCATTTCGTTGCATGCGTTTTCCGTTACGCGAACGCACCCGTCGAAATTGCTCTTCATACGATAACTGTTTTTCTTCGTCTTTATTCATCTAAGATTTCGTGGACACATCGATGAATATTCTTACCGATAGTAATTCTTTATGTGGTTTTTTTGAAAAGGAGGCGCGTTTCTCTTATAAGTAACACTAATACGAGGAGGAACATATATTTTGCGTTAAGAGCACTTGCAACACTTTGCCTGCGTCGCGCATGTATGGGTTGCAAACGAATATGTCATCAGTATTATTTAAGAACTCGTTCGTTTACACAATTGCAAATGGTCCTTTCATCTACGTGAAGCTGTTAATGATAAATGTAACAAAATCTTGAGCAAATATTTGTCGGGACTTAGAAATGAAAATGCTACCCAATAAAATTTCCAACTGTGATTGCTATAACTTGTACTCAACGCGTTAACGAATTACACCGGACGATCGTAGAGAAGAAGAATGGTCTCCGGCCAGAAAGTCTCATAATCCCTTAATTCGCATTTATACCGGCGTTAGCGGAGAGATTACCGGCACGCAATGGCGCGGAAGGCATCGAGCGATACACGGAAGGGAAGACGCACGCCATTCAACATAGGATACACAAACAATTACGGATAACGAGCAGGGTATTTAGTAATTTCTGTAACATGGTAGCAGGTCATGGATTCAATTGTTCAGTCCGTGGGCCGGTGTGTCACTGTCAATGTGATTTCCCATGATGGAAGAACGCGTGCGGGGTTCACGCGTGGCCTCGTTTGCCTGCGTTGTAACGTGACGCCAAAATTACAGGTGAGTTACGTACGCGATCCCATCCATCCTGCTTTTATTGCGATGCGTGCTGTTTTCACGTTTAATTTTGCGCCATACAACCGGCGTAATAACTCTTCCACTAGCACGCGAGCCAAGGATAACGTCTCGCTAGCGTTCACCGGCCGACAACCGCTTCCTCGTAAACGTCAATTTTTTCGCGCTACGCAATCTGGAGCAGGTATTTCCTTCTGGCCGAGTTGGAACGGGACGAAACAACGGAAGGATCGTCAATGTCTTCTTGGACCTCGTATACAAGTCGCGGACTTAATCCGTCGAAGCGTTCGACTCTGTCGTTCAGAAACTGTTTCCAGTCATTATCCGTTCAGCGAAGGAATTCCTTTCGAAAACTTGGCTCCGTTCAGCCAGCTTTTTGTCCGTTCTTCGGACTTTGCGTAAATTGCACGGTGTCTGGCTATTCTCTAGGACCATCTTTCTTCGCGTTCGCAGAGTCGATATTTTATTTGGAACTGTGGCGTTTATACGGGTGGACGATATATGTAGAGGCATGATTTACGTTACTTTGTCGATAATCGTCTCTACGTGCGTATGTTCAGTTTTGTGTTTGGTCTACTAGATTAGAACTGGATCTTTGCCAACGTTGTTAGATTTCGTCGGATATTTCTGTGTGATAGTTACCTTTACAGAACATTAAGGACATGCAAAACTAGATATGGAGAATGTACATATTTAAGAATCTTAGAATCTTTTGAAATCTATGTGTCCGTATGTCTAGCAATCTGTGTAGCCATGTAGGGATCTGTACATCTAGGTGACTAGGGATCTGAAGACACATGACCACAGTACTTAGGAATTTAAGAGCATTTAATTAAGATCATCTCGCCACTTCCCAGAATCCTGTAAAGTATCACAGCGAATACGACGGTAATCTCGTAACCCAATTCCGGAGGTAATTAACATTCCAAACAGAGTAGATGTTGCAGAGTAGATCCGGAAGAATTGAAATTCGCGTCGGTCAGCCAAAAGTTGGCTGGCTGGAGCAATCAACGGCAACGTGGAAGCCAGAAAGGATGTTGAACAACGTGCGGTTACGGCGTCCTGGCGGACATGGATAATAGACGGGAGCAGCTCGAAGGTTAGCTTCGAAAGTCGAGGGAGTTGAACCGACGTGTTCACCGAGCCGCGCTTCTGTTGCCGTTCTTGCTTGATCCTTCCTGAAGCGGTTAGGCCTACGAGAAGTTCGATCCACTTGTTGGCCGTCCGTTCGTCTCTTAACAGCTCATTAACCACGCTCAGCCCCGCCTGACCCCGCTTTGCATAAACTCTCCGTTTGGCCGGCTGCGCTATTAAGCTTCCGAACTGTGCAATTTCGACACAAAATATAATGGATTTGCAAGATGCAAGAAGTACGAATTCGATACACTATGTTTTGGCCGAGGAATAATACACCGTACGATTAGTAGGCGTTTTCATGCTCGGTTATTCTTCTTTTTATCGGCGCGATCGTCTCCTTGGCTCGTAACGCGGCTCGTCTGTTACGCGTTTTGTAACGTAAACGATGTAACGGTGAAATTCTCAGGCCCGTGCGAACAAAATATATACCTTAATTATTCCTCGTTTGATAAGTTTAACGAGCACCTCGCGAGATTCATCTCCGCGGATTTTTATCGCGCTCGCTTATCGAGGAAAGTAGACAGCGGCCTCTTTCTCACTACGCATTGTTTCGCTCGAAATTATTTAACGGTATTTACGGCGAAGTGGTTCCTTTTTACCATTCTTCGACAACTAAAAAGTCATTATTATCGTTACTGTTTAGCATTTTGGTGCTCGATATTAGAAATCGAATAGTTACATGAGCTCTGGCACGAAGCTACTTGACTATAAATTAACTATTGGTTGTTAATTAGCAGTTAGTTAAATTGAAAACTTATGATTCCAATTACCATTAGATATCGATAGCGGTGTAAAATATTGAAACGTTTGCATTCGTTCCTTTCTCAAGGATGTTTATGCGTACTGTTCTCCTCATGTTCTAGTAAAGGTCCCGAGATCGTACAGTTTATTAAATAGAAAATAAGAAACTGAATTAATTATTTGGAATTCTGCAGCGCTAAAAACGAAAGCGAAGGAACGCGTCTCGTCCAGAAAAAAAATGAATATAGCTTGTAACTTTTAAACCTATTTTGAGAGGAGTCGTGAGAGCAAGGATAAGAGCAGATTGCCACAGGCGTAACGGACAAGGTAGCCAACCTTCCAACCCGGAAGGCTTTTGATGCCCGGTACTGGCACTCCCTATTTTTCACAGATTCCTACAATTATGATATTGGTACTTCATGCCTAGGCACATGTATAGCTCGGAACTTTCAGACCCGATAATAAGAGGAATGTAGGGATAACATCAGACTGGCGTATTCGACAAAGTAGCCAACTACGGCTAGAAATCTAGAATTCAATTCCTCGTACTGGTAATCTTTTCTATAAAATTGTAAGGTATATAATAGTATATAGAAAGTAATAATTTAGGTAACGGAGAAAGTAACGGAGAATATTAAGACCTTGAAGGATTGTGTATCGTCAAGATTTTGAGGTTCCGAATGTTGTGGGCAATTTTTTAATATTGATTATTATATATAACTACGAGGTTGAGTTACTGTCGAAAGTAAATTACAAGAAGAAAACGAAGACCGAGTGGAAACACAATCGGTACGAAATAACTCAATGTCGTATCGGGCCGGCGTCGTCAATGCGGTTTTCATTGCATAAACACGTTTCCACGTGTACGCCCACGCACCGCGTCACCGTGAATCGAGAGGAAAAGAAAAGGTGACGTGCGAACGAGGCTTTAGCCACCCACGCTTCGCGATGGAACAATGGTCGAGTGACACGGTAACAGGACCGACACAGGACAACATGGACACACGAAGCGGACCGGCGCACGATAAAACAGCGTGACGGAAGCTCGAAAATGCAGTTTAGAAGGGCGTGCGAAGGGAAGGCACGATCGTTGATCCTCGAGAAGGATCGATTTCTCGACGTGGCGAGGATCGCGTGACCGGTACCCTCCTCCGTCCATTACTCTGCTCTTTTATCCAATCGGTCAGCCATTGGTCTCCCTTGGTTCCTCTATTCTCCGGATTTCACTAGCTAAACGACGTAACGGTGAATAGCTCGCCAAAGAAATATGGATTTTATTCGTCGTTTTCGAGCCTTCAGCTTCTTCTTTCATACTCGATCAGGGAGATCGATTAGCGTTGGTAATGCAGCAGGACACTCGAGCCTGCGTCTAATTCTTAGACTTCCAGTATAACATCCGTTTCAACGCGAGAGGAATTTTATACGGTATTTTATTTCGTATCAACTTCACTTTTTAGCTCTCAAATTATTTAACGGTCACAAAACAAATTACTTATCTGCTTTGATCTCGGTTGTATCATTAATGGCCGCAAAAATATTTTGCTATTTTAAGAGCGTTCAATTTGACCAATTTCAATTTCCACGAAGACGAAGCATCGGAACGATTCTTAACCGACCCCATCCCATTCGTGGGAGAGTCGTACCGATTTCACGGTCGTTCGCTGTCACGGTTCGATCGTCTCTCATCTCACGATGGCTTTGTTATTTCCCCGGGCCGCGTGTTAATTGCATTAATGTAGAACGAGGCTTCGGGATGCATCGATCGTTGCAAAAGCTTCCGCGAAACTGGAAGAGATCCATCGGAACTTCTCGCCGTGTTGCAACATCCCAGACACATCGAAAGTCGGGAAAAGTTATGAAACGCTGGTATTTTTCTGTCGATCCTTAAACCGACCGGTTAAGCAAGCAACAATTTCGAGAGCCAATTGTGGACGTGGCTGAACTAATGAGATTCGGATACTCGTTTTATTTTGTTACTAATATTACTTCCTGACCTGCGAATTTCACCAACGAAATTCAAACAGTACATTGTAATTGCGATGCCGATCAATCACGATCTTATCAATTTAGGTTACTGCAATTTTGTAACTGGGAGTCTGATTTCGTGGCACGTATCTGAAAATATTATTAATAGACATTATTTTGTCAAGAAGAAATACTGCTTTGGTCGTTAAGAAGAATGTTAAGTAGACATTTATGTAGTCACTTGAACTAGATCTCGAGCTACAAATTGATATATCATGATTTACACTTTCATCGATAAATCAGATCTACGTTCGTTAATGTAAAACGTGACAGAAGCATAAGAAAAGTATCAAAATTGTTCCACATCACATATTTGCATGACGAAAAAACAAGGCTTAATTGATAAGCAATGAACGTAAAGTATGATATACGCGATCAGTTTAATACCGGCACTTGACATTCCAGTTAATTAAAGGATTATCGATCCTGACTCGTGTTCAGCGGTCACAGTTATGAGATCATTTCCTGCAACTTTCAGCGGATGCGCGTTATATCATAGAAATAATAACTCTATCACTGCAAAATCTCTTACGTGTCACGTTTACTATTAATGTAAAACGAGAGAAACTAGTTATATCGGAAATCCTCGAGTACGGATTTCAAGATGGTCAATTATTGACAGTAATTGCGAGCGAGATGGGGGGGGTATCGATTTCATTCAATGTATAGTATGAAATTATTTGTGGATCGTTTTATCCTGAACGATCGGGAAAAATTTCGAATGAAATTCATGCTCGAAGCCGATATCGATTTAAGATGCATCGATCTAGCTTGCATAAAAGATCGGAGTAAATAGAAAACTTGCCGTCAACCTTCGACCTCCGACGTTCAGACTGCGTACAGCGTATCGATTCCGCGGATATCGATTACCTGAATCGATAATTCGCCTCGCGTACCTTACAGCTAATCGTTAATTACAGCTCGGTTTGACGGAGTCAAACCAAAGAGAAGCTGCGGAAAACGCGAGACGTTGAAGTTCATCGAATGCAATTAGCGTGATCGTTTAATCTTTCAGTTAAGTAGAAGATGTACGTTTGTATCCGCATTTTGCTAAACGCTCGAGCGGAAGACGACGACCTTTCTTCTTTGTCCTCGTCTCTCTGGTCCTGTTAGGCTAGGTGCCGATTGTGCGGAATACAACCGTGAGAAGAAAGAAACGTTATACCTGTTTAGAGAGGACTTTGTCGAGCACCGGCTCACTAGATTTAGATACTATCCACTCACTGAGCGGGTTAATTGTCGAGCGTTGACCACTTTACTGCCAACCGCTTAATATCTGTTTCTCTGGACGAAGAAAAATACCATACGCGGAATCCCAAGAATTTCCTATTTCATTTCTAGACACGTTTCACGCTTACTGAACATGTTCTAACGATTACTGCTATCTTATCGAATCAAGTACTCTGTCTCAACGATAGATATCGCCATTACTTGACGTACGAAGCAATTTTAATTACCCGAAGGTATTTCGAGGTTTTCGAATTGTGTCATTCGTCGACTAATGTTCTGTGGAAGATCCTTTGTTCGACTTTGTCTATTCACACTCTTGTAAATTGCACTCCTTTCAGTCGGAGTTCTTTCTTACCTGAGGAAGCTTTCAAGAACAGGAATTCTTGTAGAGTTTGGACATTTGAGGATTTAGAAGATTGTAGAAGATTCGAAGCTAGGAAGCATTTAATATTTATAAAAACAGATCAAACTACTAAAAGATGTCTCTTAAACAAATGACAGTAAAATGCCTTCTAACTTGAATGAGTAATTTCACTAAGCTCCCAGATATGAAATACTCCACCCATCCGCACAACTTCACCCATACTAATCAGTGATTCATGGATTCGCAATCAGCAGCGTGAATGTTATCTGCCTCTGAAATCCCGAAACCTTTTCTTTCAACACCGTACAAATGAAATTCTCACGCAACCTCGAACGTCCAACAGGTGAGTAGATAGTCGCGAGTACATAGCTTCGAGACAGCACCGAGATGCTATGATTTCTTGTCGACACACGAGTACAGACGTTTCAGAATATCGAATCATCCTACGTTGTTAATACAGCGAAGGCACGATTGTTCGTGGTATCCGTTCGTATCCGATGGGATCTGGAGATAAGATGCGGAGGGTTAATTGAAGAGCACGTACGTCGAACACCTTCGACCCCAAGACCCATTGGATGACACGATCGTCGCTTCATTAAAAACTATCGTTCCTTAATGACCCGTTAAATCAACGATGAAGTTGTGCACGCGAACGATCTGGTGACATTGCGATTGGTTAGCTAAAGACTTTTAACGAGCTAGTTCGAAAAATGACGATGGAAGAATATGATCCATCACGGTAACATGAATCTTCATCCTGATACCACGATCATTGTCAGAGTTCGTCACGCTCGTGTGTCGAAGACCTTTGACTCCACGACCCGCTGGATGACATCATAATTCCTTTACGGGATACCTCCGCTTTGTACGATGCCTTCGGATGACATAAACATGAAAGAGACACGATGAAGATGCTTACATCAGGTAGAGTAACTACCGTAAGGAACTACGACGTACAAAACAGGCAATGAATGACATAATCTTGAAAGAAGTACGCTGTGTACGATAAAGACTCTTAACTACTGTAAAAGAGTACTTTGTAGCCAAGTAATTTGCTTTATTTGGTAGATGCATCTTTGCTTAAGTGTAATTTAATTGCTTAGCGATGTTTAATAGAGAACAGTGTTTTCTTGAAAGATGTTTAGAGTAAGGTCACATTTGTGGAATTTTAGAACGACTGAACATCTTAATACTCTTTAAAATATAAATCCACTTAACGACTTGATGTTCTTCAAATATTTAACTCAACTTGGTACTGTATTTCTTAGATATTATTCAGTATAACAGCTTATGAAATGCAAAGTTATAACTTTCAGTCAAGTTATATCTGTCGGATGCGCAAGAAGCGAGCTATTAAGCGGAAACAATCAGCTGGTGGTCATCAACGAATTCGTTTTGTCTCGCTGATCTTGACAGTCGAATGATCACGAAGTATGAGAGCGTGAGATGATTGAACCGCCGGCGCTGGTAAGTAATACCAACAGAAACAAGTTATAACCTTCATTGTAAGAGCCGTGTTACGCTGGCGTCATACATTTGAACCGCAACGAGACTGATCATTTTTCGGATCAGCGACTCTTACGAAATCGGTTGGAAATAATAGGTTTCCATGCAAAAAGCGGTCTTCGACCGTCTCTTTGCTCACTGGTGCAAAAGATATAGCCATTATTACCTCTGTAATGCAATATATGGGATGGACATACAATACGTTATACATATCTGTTGTATCTTTTATATAACAAACCATTCTTTTTAATTTAAAAGTATTTAAATATCGTTTGAACGTGTTTAAATATTTCTTAAAGATGCGAATATGATGTTTATGATATCTATTTTTTAATTGACAAGTGGGTGTTGACATACAGTGTAATAATACACAATTAATAATTGTTAGTAATACAACATGCTATGACATGTTGTAAATCAACACATAATACCATGTAATATAGTGATACAACGTATGGTAATAATAATGAAGTGAAGACCAGTACGAACACGGCAATATAACGAGAGTCTGTAATCGCATTCTTAAGAGCAGAGTTGAGGGTCGGACATTTCGCGTGAACAACCAAGGTAAAACTGGTCTGAACTCTGTAATTAACTCGTTCGCCGTCTAGTAAGTCTAAGGTAAGTTCGTACATTCAAATAACATCTAACCTGCTCCTGGCTGGTTCGAGTATAATTTACAGCCGGATTACAATCTTCGTGTCGTCGAAACACTTCCCGGTATTATGAGAATTTCTATTTTACCCGGTGTATGTATACGAGGATCGATGGCCCACGAACACGGAGCGGAACAAGTAGAAAATCGCGACGCCAACGGTCCTACGTCTTCAAACGAGAAAACTCGTCGAGTGGGTACTCGGCTGCAATCTCCGGCTGTCATTCCGTCATATCTACAGTCGTAATCGTTATAAACACGATCTCTGCATTGTATCGCGCTTAATGACGTGCTAGTAATTACTGAAAACCGTTTGAAATTTATCGGAGGATTTGTACTTGCTTGAATAGACAAGATATTGGGATATGAGATACCTTTTCTTTTCGTACAAGATGGGAACATTTTGCCTTATACGTTGAGCTCTTTACCTCAACTGTATCTACAAAACACAGAGAATGATCAATTAAAAAAATAAAGAACTTTAGTACCATACCTAACCTACATCTAGTGAATACGAATAGAATAAAAAACTGTAACACGAACAGCCACATATCAGAACCAGAATGAAGGAATTAAATTTAGACTATCATAACAAAAATTAGAAAATGACTCATGCAGTTTTCGTACCGATTTGTACCACTGCAACCCGAACGCACGACCCCATGCGGGAACCTACCACCATCGATGCAGCAACGTTAACTAAATCACATTGCTTCTAATATTTGGTTAGATGTACAGCCTACTAGCGATCCCCTAATTGCTTCTCACAGCTCTGAACCGGTCGTGCATCGTTTTTCTCGATCACACGACGCAACGGACGACAGAGACACGCGAATCGGACCGTGCGATTTACTTAATTACAGGGAACACCGTTAACGTAAGATACCGCTCGTCAACTTTCGATGTCGGTGTCCAGGACCGTCTACCTTCCACAAAACTTACGAGGCACGCTTAGAATTTCCGCGCTTCTTCCTGGCTACGTTTCTCGTTCATCGTCGACGTCACACTACTGGAAACGTGTACAGTTACGGAACGGAGATTTCAGCAACTCCACTCGGCCATAAAAGAGATCTCGTAGGGTCGGTTATATGTAAAAAGTTCCTTTGTAAGTCTTCGATGGGTGGAGATACGACCTATACGACCAAATTGATCATTATGTCTAATTTTCTACTGGAAGAAAATCTACGAAAGGCGTGAAAACAGAAGCTTTCAGAGAACAAAACGGAAATGCGAAGTAAAATTACACGGTTGCATAAATTATCCTGTTTCCACATACCAAGCGTCTTTTTAAATCTTGATTCATTCAGATTTCCGTGTTACGGTCTAGCATCGTATCTTGAATCTTCTTACACCAGTATCCCCTGATATGTAATTTCCTATTAATTTACCATCGATAATGCTGTATGTTAATTATCTCGTATGTCTATCAAGTTTAACTTGAAAACGGTGCATTCATTCATCGTACTGAACGCAGAGTTTTAAGACGCGATCGGAATCGGAATAGAAAAAAGAAGGATGGACGTACATTAAACGGTATCAAACGATTGGTCTCGTATCGCGCGAACGGTTGATAATTGTCTTTTTCGTTGGTAATCACATACGCGAGTACAGGAAGGTATTTATGTTTAAATTATATAGTAATGTATAACTATCATCTGTATTAAATACCGTGTACGCCGTGTGAGATGTACATCCAAAGATAAACGCGTGGCTTCGATTTATAATTAAATTTCATAATTTCTCTTATCGCGATAGAAAGTAGTACGTATCACGAAAACATATTTATTTCAGAAAAAAGATTTTCCGATCAGCTCAGATTATACGAATTACATAATTTAATAGATGATGTATCAATGTGGAGCATCGTTATTAGCAAATGTTTGTGCACACGTATATTTTTAGATATCTCTCCTCTGTTATTTGAAAAGACTTTTTTAATATAGTTTATGGACCTTTGTTTTCTCTGTTGCCATGAGTCTGCTACTGTTTGAACAGTTTCGTGTAACTGTACAGATTTCAAGGCTCACATCATGCTTCAACGAATGTTTCCCACGAAGAATTCGATCGTTCACGCCTGTCCACCATCGTCGTTGACCCGTTGCAAGTCCACTTGTGAATAATCGATTAACGAACGTGATTATGCAAAACAGATACCTATCTCGAATACAACTACGCTCGGATTTATCCAGAGGACGATTCTTGATGCGAGTCCTGTGTCGCTGTGACCTGATGGTCAAGGTCGTCGATTTCTTACTCACAGGAGAGTGCGTTGAATCTACTCCTAAGTCGACTAATTTACATTTCGACGTTTACAAGATTTAGCATTTTGGAGATTTGATGGTTTGGTGGGCTTGAGAATTTGGAGATTTGTGGATTTGGGGTTTCGGAGATTTGGGGATTTGGGGATTTGTGTATTTGAGATTTTGGAGATTTAGAGATTTGGACTTGTACGAATTCAAAGTTTTAGAAAATTCGGGATTTAGAGATGCAGAGATATACAGATTCAGGGATTCAGAGATTCAGGGGCTTAGGGATTGAAAGACTTAAGAACTCAGTTAAATCAACTACGCCAATGGTTTCAACTTTGTCTATAAAAAACTGTTGCAACTAGTTACAATGCAATTCCGCAACCAGTTCGTTTATCACAGATAACAGTACGAAAGTAAACCGTAAGAGCTAACGAGTAACTTGTTACGTCCGATATCCACATCGAAATACCAACGGATCGAAGAGTGAAAGACGCATTAACATCGACAATGATATCTTTCATTGAATAGCAGCTGATCTCTTGCTATCGATGTCCGTTGGTTCGCTGCTTCCTTTGTGTTTCTAGCATTCGATGCTGACAATGGACGACGCGTAACCGAAGCGAAATGACGTACCAAACGAAGCGATATCGTCTGGAAAAAATGTTGCATTATTTCGTATCTCTTATCTCGATTCCCAGCATTGTTGTCGACGTTATAATCGATCTGCTCGGTTGGCGAGTTTCTTTTTACCCTTTCGATCGAAAACTGCGAAATGTCTGATAGGATTAGCGGTTCTGAACTAAGGAAACCGTGAGAGATTGATCGAGTTCGAAAATATTCTATTAAAATTAACATTCCTTTCTTTGTCTTCACAAGTTCTGTGGTTAGAGTCGCTTTTTCTGAAGATTTACTTCAAAGCTCGTATGTACGGTCACTTGGTTAGTCGCTGTAGTCTTCGAGGACCTGTCACGGCGATTGCTTCGTCATTGTCACCGTAAGTTGCGCGTTCGAGGCAGAAGCAACCATAAGTACGAGGAATTATTTTATCTTCTTGATATCCTTGAACGGTCGTGTTGACAAGCTTCTTTTTAAGTGTATAAACGTTGATACATGGATGGTGTAGGATTAGTTAAGGTCAAGGGAAAATATAGTCGATACGATCTTGGGGTAGATGAAGCGTTTGTGGGTCATTGGGGTAAGTTGGATGTCGAACAAGTCAGATTTAGGACATCTCAGATTTGGGAATAAGTAAAGTTTGCGATAAGCCAAAACTGGGACAAGCTTCATGATAAGTGTAGTTTCGGATAAGCCAAAATTGGGGATGTCTTTGGGACACAAATTTTGGGTTAAGTGAAATATGGAATATGTCAAGGATTGTGTAAAATTTGGGATAAATTTGGTATAACAAAAATTGGGAATGGACAAACTTAGAATCACCAAATCTGATTCATAAAATTTGAGGTTATGTGTGTTTAAAGTAATTATTTCTAAAATCTATACATTATGCAGAATGACCTCTGCAAACGTGGTGTCCCAAATGTAGTGCATTCCTCTCGCAGAAACGCCCCGGAAACGGGGAACAACCCAATAAAGTTCCATTCAGCAAAAAGAATCGTCGTAACACGATTTCCGTTTGCCCGTAAACAACACGCAGCGAGATGCAAACTCGCGGCGTTTACGAGCGAAGAAAGTCGACCGGTAGAAAAATAAAAGTCAACGGAGGTGAGAAGGCGATGGTACGAATGGTAGAAGCGTGTACAGGGAACGAAAGCACAAGCAGGAACCACGAAAGACAAGGATCAGGAAGAGGTCATGATCGCGAGGGAGCAACGGTAGGCGAACAAGGAAACGTGGCGCTCGAAAGGAACACGAGGAGGAAAGAATTGAACAAGAACGGTAAGGAGCAAAGAGTCACACGGTGTTCCATAGGCATAGCGGATCCGACGTAGCGGTAGATACTTCCAGATAATACTCTCATTTACATAGGTAGGTGCATAAATGAAAAGTAATGCGATGTATCGGAGTGCGCATACCGCGTACGAGTTATATCTGGGTAAGTGGATGCAGCCTCGTTCGGGGAGCGGCTTTCAAACCTCTTGGGCGATCATTTTCGATCTCGTTCGCGATAAAACCATTTAGAAAATAATTAGATAATGAATGATGTAACTGCGAAAGTAGCGCACCAGTTTAATTGCATGGGGTCATGGGTCAATCATGCATTGAAAACAGGAACGGGATGATACACTTAAGCACCATTAATACAATGCATCGAAAGGGTTAGGCATATTTTACTTGAAAGGCCACTTGAAATCATTTGAACATTATTCTAATTACGCTGCTATTTTTATTTTATAAACAAGATTAGACTGATTCTATTTTGTGCTTAATTTGAATAATATTTTATGCCAGCTACTTCAAATAAAATAAACAGCTTTATACGTAATAGGATTATTAGACTTTAATTGTTAGACAGGTGATGTAATCTATGGTCTTGTAGATAGTCTGTGGATCTTATAGATAAGATGAGATATGTTACAGACTTAGGTAATGTAGCAAAGAGATGTACTCTACGGAATCTGAGAGTACAGGGATGTGAAGGGCCAGGAATCTAGGGATATAGGAGCGTAGATGATTTTCAAGGGTACTGAATATCCGGTTACTGAACTGTTCAGCCATCGAGACGACCAATGACTCGTCCTGTTAATTCTGTGCAACCACTTTGACCACTGAGAAATCGATTTCAAGCGGTCTGCAATCACCGCTGACTTCGACCACCAACTCGTCGAATAAGAAAAACTATCCGATGCTAATTAACCCTTAGTATCTCGAGAAACCACACGCTGAGAACACTTTTTCTTCCCGAAGGTAGTAATAAGAAAATGGCGACGCTCGAAAGTGAATATTGATTTCAATTTCGTTATTTTGTTCGAGCTGTGAGCTTCGTGAAAGATATTAATTATCTTTAAGGAAGTCTCGAATGAAATTCGTTGGATCGGAACATTGTGGCGGCGCCATTATAAATTAGAGGGTAAAGATGGCAGTAAAAAACGGTGGTTTGAACTGTAGGCGGTCGTTTTACACCTTTCCTGTCGTTTCCCTGGGAGACATTCTCGAGTTATTGTTCTAAAGCGTTTCGTCCACTGTTTCCGCGAGAAACTGTCAAGTTTATTGCATTTGTTTCTTTGAAACGACGTGATGGGACGCGACAAATGAAGGTGCCTTATGGGTGGTCTACTATGACGACTTTGAGAGTAATTTAGAGCTATGCAGGAAGTCTCGATTTTGGGATGACCTGTAGTACAGAACATCATAAGTGGAAGTTAGAGAGGGTAGCCGAGGGAATGGCTGTAGGAAAATTCTGCAGTAGGGGGGTCCTGATGAAACCTAGGAGACTTAACCTAGAAAATTTTAAGGCTAGGAAGAGCTTATGTAGGTCACAAAGATTTTAAGGATTCTATAGATCCTAAGAAAGACCCAGAAAAATTGTAGACAATCTTTGCAGAGACTCTACCTAGTAATCATAAGTAGATAGATCCTAAGGAGACCCCAGCTGGATGCAAAGGACTCTACCTAGATCTTAAGGAAATTCTAACCGAATTCTAAGCACATTCTAGTGTAATTCTAAGGACCTAAATCTTGTAGCTGTAAGGAACTCTTGGTGAAGCCCTAAGAGAACCCAGGTGAGCTTAAATAAACCTGAAGGACAACCTAAATAATTCCTCCTGCACTTTAAGAAACGCCCATATTTCACCTAAGTAGTATGAAACTAAAGGAGTATGAAACATGGGATCTGCGGCATGTTTTAAAGAATTTGATGAAGTGCAAATTGTAGCAGAGTCAGGTTGTATAATAATTGGTCGAGTAGAAAGATGAAATGATTGATGAATTTCGTGGAAAAAGGTAACAGTATCAGGGTGAAGCGATTCCGATGTGACTGACTGGTGTCGGCCGTACCCACGGGGTCCGTTTTATATTTCTCTCGAGGAAGAACGATCGAGCGAATAGCGGCCGTGAAATCGCGATACGACGTCTTCGTGTCCGTAAAGAATTATTAGAAAACTGACTGACGAGATCGCTCTCACGAGAAGACACCCGGGTTCCCCGTTTTATTTCTTCCTCGTTCCTCCTTTCCTATCTCTTGATTCCTGTGTCGAATCGATCGGAGGTACACCATTGTTTTGCATCCGACAAAAAAGAAAGGGTTCCGATTAAATGTTTTCATTGAAAACGTTCGGTGCAGTAGCTTGTAACAAGTTCTAGGTATTTCCTTTACTGATTGACATCTTGAAGGTTCATTATAATTGAGAAAAATATACGATTATATAGATTATAATAATTGGTAAACAATTTATTTACATAATTGTATTTGGTTGATTGTATAAGGGTTTGACCGTGTAAAGTTACGTAAGACTGTGACAATGAAAAGCTAATTAACCACATTGCGAACGACGGAGAAACGTAAAAGCAACGTCAACGTTTTTCTCTATTACGCCTGTGCTTTCCTTCTGCAATTCATTCGGAATGCCGTCTTAGCTATGGTGGTTTTTGCATGAAATCACGATGAAACAAGGCTTCATTAGAAGACTTTCGCTGTAATCTTATACGGTAGGCTTTGAAGAACAATTACAATAGAGATCTAGGTAATACAAAATACTACATATGACATAAGATTCTAGAGCCATAGGACTGTAGATAATATAGATATCTGATAGAAAGTGAGGTCTAGAGAGTAGGGACCTGAGAATATAGAGATATAGGATCCTATAAATACAGGAATATAGGATCCATAAATGTAACGTAAATATCAACACACGTTTGACTTTTCTAGTACATAACTCCTCGCCAAGGTATTAGCAAAAATGACCCCTCCAGAAGATAAATTTCAAAACAGAAACATAGTAGAACGCGTTCTAAACAATATATCGATATATCACTATGAAAGAACTGAATATCGCAATCGTACCAGGCGCCTTGACTTTCTCTCATTGTAATACGCGTACTCGCTTCTTATGGACACGCGTAATTACTCGATCAGCGTAGCCGCCTCGAAGGTGTCGAGATTCTGGGCGCAAGATAAAGCCTCGTCCACACGAAAGAGCCGAACGGAGGCGTATATATGGTATCGAGGAGAGCGAGCATGTGGGTGAAGGCTGGAGGGCTCTCCAGGATGTGTCGAAAGTGAAACCCAAGGCCCCCGTGCATCTTGTTTTGCCGTATGCATATGCTCGTTTCTGTAGAACAGCTTCGTGGCTCGCGTCCTCGACGACTCTCGATCATCGTTTCGGATCGTGATCGATCTTCTTCGCTTGAAAATGTGACCGTGAACACCGGGCCGACCGGAAGTATCCACCCGTGCCTCCGCGTTTTGTAACACACTCTGTTCTTGCGTTGCCTTTTTTTTCAACGCGTGCTTTCTTGCTTCGATGAATCCTCCCCGCTTCTGCCCGGACTGATACCTTGGCGTGTTTCTAGAAAATCACTCTGCTATTCTTCTGATAGCTGTTAATTACGACCGTGCATTTTTAACACCGCATTCGCACGCAATCGGGGTTTCCTTTATTTCCTCGGCTTCTTTTTGGACAGCGGAAGCAACCACGTTAAAATTATGCAAACTGCAACGAAAAGAGGTCGTGATAGGTTCGATGGGAGATAATAGACGTTCAGAGACTTACGTAAGTTCAATAATGCCAGTTGTATCATCGGTACTACACATCCAAAGGATAGAAATACTGGGAACAGCAAGTTTCCTCCGGTACTCCCTATTCTGCCTATCATCATCACCAGGCTAACTGCTGTCGCCCTGTTCGTTTTTAACGGATCACTCATTAGTACCAATGTTTTTATCGCTTGATAAAGTTACTTTCAAATTCATTGCTGTCGAACCTTAACGAAGTTGGGAAGAGGATAACGGTTGCACCAACGATGGTGCTTAAGGTTGTGTTCGTAAATCCGACAGTCATTGCCGTGAGAATCAACGTTAACAATGTGCTGGGTGACCAATACAAAACTGTTATACAGCAGAACGATATTCCATAACAGATATCTGCAACAGTTTGACATTCATGTGATAAGCACTCTTATCTGTATTATATGTGACAGTCGTTCAAAACCTTTTGAACTCATCAATTAAACTCACATAATAAAATTTTGTGGTTCAATACTTTTAACATAAAACTCGCCACTAGTAGACACAGGCATCCAAAGATGGACGAGATAGCAGTATTCATGTAAACCGATTCATCGACAACAATCTGAAACATAAAGAGCATATTAAACGCAATGAAACAGTTATGAATTCAGTTTCCTTACATCTACACAGTGTGTTGTATTCACGATGGCTTCTGCAGCGTCTACTGCAGTCGAAAGATCCATTATTTCGCAGAATGTGGGATCTTGTGTCACCGTCTCATTGTGACCGAGAGAGTTAAAATTCTCCAATATCGAGAAAAGCTGTGGCTGCCACATTCGGAAAGTATTTGTTCTGCAAAACAGAAAATTAAACTGTTGACCGAATGTACAATCTCCTATTAGCATTTATGACCCTGTTTCCTAGATTAAAAATAGAGGAAACATCAAATCCGCAGTTCTATGTTAATTGCTTTTTAATGTCGTCTGGCTAGAAACGACGCGTAATTATCCTAACGATATTTGAACGAAAGAAGTAAACCTACTTCCTAAATAACACTTACAGCCACAGTGATCCAAATTGCATGGTCGTGACCGAAAGAAGTCGCAGCAAATATGGATATCGAAATAGCATTCTTTTTTTGAGCTTGCCATCCCGATCTTCGTCGTTCGACGACTCTGTCAAACTTTCATTCTCCAAGTCTTGTATCTTGAAGAACAGAGACACAAGAAAAGTAAGAAATAGTTTTATGAAATTTAAACTAGAATTAAATTGGGAAGTAAACTTTGCTGTTTAGAATCCTCACCGGAAATTCATCCGCGGGTCTGCCGGAATTTATCCTGTAAATCGTGCGGAAAACTTGCAACGCTTCTTCCGTGCGACCCTGTGACATCAAAAACTTCGGACTCTCCGGAAATAAGGACAAACAAACGAGGCCAACCAAAGTTGGCACGCCGCATAAAGACAGGAAGAATCTCCAAGAATTGTAGACGAAAACACCGTCCCAGAGGACGATGGACCAATGTTGAGGAATCACGATCCACGCAAGAGCTGAAAATTACAAACTCGGATAAATATTTCGTGGAAATTTATCGCTCGTGTATTACCTGCTGCCACGGTGTTTCCGAACGTGATGGAAAACCCGACAATGAGCGGAACCCTGACTCGATCCTTGATTCCGTAAAACTCTGAGCAGTACGCTAAAATCGATGCGTGTGGGCCACTTATACTGCAAGGTAATTTTTGAATACAGGGAAGAATCAAGACCTAGATAGTCTACTTGTCAGGATTAAAAGATCTGTCAAAGAATGAAGATCTGAAATGAGTTGTAAACACACATGAAGCCGCTGAGGAACTTGAAGAAGACCAGCGTCCAATAGTTTTGTGACAGACCGCACAGAATATTACAAATACCGTCAGCCAGGTAGCCGTACATGAAGACTACTTTTCTTCCTCGGACATCGGCTACGTAACCCCATAAAAAACCACTGCAAACCATTCCTGAAAGATTTGGGTGTATTATTTTAGAATGATAGTACAATTGATAAATCACGCATTAAATGAGTAATAAATTACAGATCAAAAAATTTGTGGAAAAAGGGAAACTTTTAAAGATGGATATGCTGACAATTGTAATGTTAACGTACCCACGTAAATAACAGCATTTAAGAAACCTTTCTGAAAGAGTGTCATCTGCAGATCGCATTCTGCAGAGGGCAGAATGAGGGCCACGCCGACGGTATCGATGCTGTTTGACCATGAGACAGGGATAATCGCCAGAAGAAGAAGATACTGAAACTTTCCATAGCCAGCAACTGCTAACGCTGTCTCGAAGTCTGCTGGCTTCTTCTTTGCAACCTTGTCTGTTACATCAAACGTTGAAATAATAGTAAAGGTTTTAACGAACCATTGGAAGTAGAACTTCATTTATTCATAATTATTTTACATTTGTTTCACATTCGTAAAAAATAGTAAAATCAGTCTTTCATTTTTGATAGAACTGTTGATACTGCTAAAAATATACCCCAATACCTTTATACTCTAATACTTTTTTTTGTTATTGTATGAATTGATCTACGTAAACAAGTAGGCAGAAGAACAAAGACTTCTATGAAATCTGAAAGAACTTTCAGATGACCTTCATAACCTGTCTTCTAGCATGTGGTTAACCTAGCAATTTTTAGAAATATCGTACAAAGCAAAAATTTCGACAGAAGTCTATGATAAACAAATTTCCGACTGAAGCGATGGCAAGCGTGATAAAAAAACAAAACTCACTGTAATCGTTCGTGTCATTGTTCGTATCTTTGTCTGATACGCTAATTACACTAATTCTGTGATTATGCGGCATTCTGGGGCTCCCTGTTTCGGTAACTTTGATAATTTATACGATGATAGATCACTTTTCGAGTTGAGCTTGCTCCGGTTGAACATCGAGCGTACGTTCAGTACTCGAGATATCTTCGAGATGAACTAGCGACGCGTGATCAAAAATGATTTAATTAGCCAAACTGACGAAACCCGTTTCGTTTTTCATCGCGCCCCCCAATTGCCTTCGTTCAGACGCTGACTGATTGTTCACAACAGGTTTATCTCTTATGTAAACCGACAACCACTTCCAACACACTATCGAGCACACACATCAAATTATCTTGGAACAATCAATCGAAAGATGCTAATCGTTATGTTAGAATCTCTAAAGACAGTCGCTTAATCGTTTGTTTTTTAACTTCCTTATTTGTCAAACGTCACCCAAGGAAAGTCAAACATCCAAGCTTATTTCTGTCAGATAAAACAGGTAGATATGTACAAAAGTTAATGATATTGCATTTTATACCGTAATTTTCTATTTCTTCTATGGTTGACTTTCATGACATTTCTTGCTTAATTCTGTAGATACTAACTACAGAGCAAATAATATAAAAAAAGAAACTCTGCATACATTCTAGTTGGCTCTGGGATGACGGTCACTAGTGTTATTTAAATTTAATTCTGTTCATCCCTTAAATTTTGAACTGTACAGTCTTTTCCATGTGGAATTGTTTCATCATGTAATCGAAAGTTTCCGTCATTGTTGAAATCGCGCACACTTTCTCTGCAACCTTGAAAAAAAACGATGATTTCGACGACCTCTATCTCGCGCTTATCAAGATTTCTTTGCGAAATATTCTTGGGAGTCACTGGTACGATACTGGTGGTATCATAAATTATAGGCGTACATATGTATCGTAAGGCAATAAATGTACACGTAACTGCACACGTCAGTCCAGATAAGTTCCCGTTGCTCGCGGAACGGAAACGGTAACGCAACCATCGGAGCTATTGATCTCATTCACTTCGCTTCGAAATTAGATCGAGGAGCAACTTTCATCTTTATCTAGACACTTTATCGCATTAATCTGGGGCATTGAACCCTGCTTGGACTTCAAAAACTTAATTACATAACACTATCAAACCTAATGATACGTTGAACTCCTCGGAACTGAACAAAATTTTTATTTCTCATTTTCTCGATTATCTAATTCTTGGGATGAACTGTACATCGAAATTTTCGGTGAGGGGCGATGTAAAAAGTTGATGCAATCAAACGATCAAATCTTGGCCATTTCTCTCAATTTACACGCTTCGCGTGCTTTGACATCGGCTTTGTTCCTTTGTTGTGCCCGATACAGGAAATATCATGTCCACCCTGACCTTACGATATCGCGATATCTGATGGATACTCGTTGAAACTGATCGAAGTTCCTGCGAAACTATTGTTTTCGTTGAAGTCTCGACACACTACCACGAGAAAAAAACACGAGGAATTCAGCCGTTCTTTCTGTCTGTTCCCAAAATTTCTCTGTAACGCGGTATCTTGCAACAGCGCGTATCTCGCTCAGACAGAAAAATCCGGCGAATCACTTACTCGAACGAAGAGATCAATTTTCTCGCCAACGTCTCGCAAACAGGCGTTAAGTAAACCGATCGTAAATCTCTCGGTATTAACACTTTGACGGTCGCACATTTTATGGAATCTATTATAGTATAAATTTCTTATCTTACATTTTTGGAAATGTTCATATTTGAGAGCATTTCATGGTACAGAATTAATTCACTTTTAACTGATAAGTTGGTTCAAGTAGCGAAAACGATATGCTTCAAAATAATGAACTACTCAACTAAATCATGGTACTCAATTTACAGTATTTATATATTTATGGACTTGTGTATTTTTATTTATCATGTACAGTCATGGATCTGATAATCACAGTGCAGTTTGTAAGTTCACCGATTCATGCTCAAACGAGTTTAGCAAGAAATATTTGAATCATAAGAAGTAAAAACATGTTGATATTGTTTCAGCGTTTATCTTGTTTAGATGATGTATCGTTGATCGAGGCTAGCTGGTTCCTCTTCATGACGCTGTAATCTTGGCTGGCCTCCTTCGCTCGTCGATATTCCAGCGAGCGCATGTACTCAGCCACCTTCGGCGAGAAAGAGGGAAAAGAGTTACAAGGTTAGGCCGTTCGGTATCGCAAGAACGCGAGGCTCGTTTCACCGGAGTAATTAAAGTTTCCTGTTTTTAAGACACTATAGGAGGCGGCGTTGCGTGACAATTGGCCTGCTTTTAAGGCCACCCCTTAACGATTCCCGTACGAGGCGATAATCCTTTTATCGGACCAATTAAGGCCACTTGATTAAGCATCAAAAAGCAATAATCGTGTCGAACGATACGATATTAGTGTACAGAGTGTAGAAAAAATAGTGGTCGTAGTTTAATCGCGAGACATTAACGGTCTCCTAAATGGCTACCATTTGCATTATTAAATCTGGGTTGGGCAGAGTCTAGTGGGAAACAAGTATCCGAGAATCGTCGAAACCGTACAAAATATCCACGGTGTATTCTGATAAAACGGCTCATTTGTTAGGTGCGCAGGATCTAATGCGAGGAACGGACAGGAACACGTACGAACGAGGACAGGAAACGTTCTCCACGCTCATTCCTTCCCTCCTATTTTATTCCCTTTTCTTCTGCTTGCTTTTTGTTAACGCTACGCAAGCATTATCGTGTTCCTCGGTTTAATTCGCATGCTTGCCATTTAGCCGGCCGTAAGAAATGGTCTCTGTTCTATTCGACGCTGCACGCGTTTAATTTCGATCTAACCATTTTACGATCTTTCCGGCATCGAGGTTTAGCGGGATTCATAGCGGTAAAGGACGATTAATATAGTCAGAAAGTCCATCCGATATTCGGTTTTATCCGCTGGAACTCAAATAACTGGGCAAAAATCTGGGACACCAATCGATACGATTGATAACGACCTTGCAGTGGACATTGCAAATATGCAGCCTTGAACTGGGAATTAATCGATGCTAGTAAGCTGATCATACGACATTGGGTTTTGTTTAAAACCAACAGATAATGCCGTCGTGTTATATCTGTATATCGCCATACGTGGCAAGGACGCGGTGTATGAGTGTCAAGATTGCATTCGTATTTGAAATTTTTATATTTCTGGATTTCTCAATTTTACATTTACACATTTCCAAATTTCTAAGTTATCGAGGCTCCAAATTGTCAAGGTCCCAAATTTCTGAATTCCCAATTTCCCGAATTGTCAAGGTCCTAAATTGTCGACGTCCTAGATAGGCAAGGTCCGAAATTGTCAAGGTCCTAAATTGTCAAGGTCCAAAATAGGCAAGGTCCGAAATTGTCAAGGTCCTAAATTGTCAAGGTCCAAAATAGGCAAGGTCCAAAATTGTCAAGGTTCTAAATTAGCAAAACCCTAAATTGTCAAGGTCAAAAATTGGCGAGCCACAAATTCCGAGTTCCCAAATTTCCAATCCCGAAATTCCCAAATTCGTAACTTCTTCCATACCTAAAATCCTAAATTCCTATATTCCCAGAATCCCAAAATTTCCAATATTTGAAAGCTTCATGCCTTGAACAGCGCGGTATCAGCGTACGCTAGATCGGTACGCCCCTACTCATCCTACATTACCGATTCCAAAAATGTTTCGCTGCTCCCCATTTCCTGCATTATAAAATTTTAATTATCGATGGAGCGAGAAGGATATATAAATCGCGATTGGAATACTGGAAACGCATCGCGTGATATAAACATCCGATATCTGAACACGGATCAGCGTTGCATCGAATAGTGGTGGGGCGTTACATTTTACACGAGCCACAAGCACGTGGAACGAGCAAAATAGTGGTGGGCTCGGGAGAAGTCCCAGAGATTTCATCGAACAGAATGATAATTAATTGTACATTGACCGCTATAAATCTCGACCGTTCGACCGCGAAAGCATTAAGCGAAACCTTTTATACGAAACACTTTACACTATCAATGTGTTCTCTAATGAACGGAGTCGACGCGATGAATTAATGACACGCGGTGTTAGAACCAGTCACTCGGATTGCGCGGCTTGCCAACAATTAAATCGAACGATGATTCATAACCGCGTTATATCTGCACGTTTATACCGACTGCTCTGTTCGGTATGCGTTTTTCACAAACTGGAATAATTATTCATTTGCGGTGGTAGATTTGTTACGGGCTCAAAGGATTCGCTCGTACTGTTTTAATTGGTGAAAGGCAATTCTGGTCGATTGGAAATGGAGAAAATAGTAACCTCTTGTTCATACTTCAAGTGTCCTTTGAATATTCCGTACGAAATTAGACCGATGATGCTTAATAAAATTGCTCTTTGTAGATGAATTTTGCTATGAGGCCACCTGAATTTAACCATGATACAACTGAAATATGTTAAAAGAATTAATAACGAAAATTGTAATGAATGATGTTTATAGGACAAGCGGAGTCTTACTTTGACCTGCATTGCTACGAATAACGTATCGTTAATTAAAATCGCATTAATTAAATGAGCTTCAAAAACGCTTCCTAATTTACGGATTCATCGTCTGACCAAATTCACAACATTATCGACCTCATGAATAATAATATCTGTTACTACGTTCAGTTGGAAAAGAAACACGTGACATGCATTACATATTGTACACGGTATCACAGACATGTCTATAGTATCGGTTGTGCATTCTAATGCTAATTTCAAGAACAAAAGTCATTGAAGGATTCCACTTATATTTACACTTAACCAGGTAAACACATCGTTATACTAAAGCATAAATATAATTGTTAATACTAAACTGAGTACTGCTGGGTCGTGATTGCATTATTAATATTATTAGTAGATAGACATTTTTAACAGATAATTGTGTACGTGTATACAAATTTGCTTGCCAATATAAACGTACGTAAGTGAGAACGTATGTGTAGTACGGCTGTATATGTATTGGTTCATTGATAAACAAGCCACGAAGGCAAATTGGCGTATGTACATAACATTGCATTTCGTCATTACTTTCCAACATTTGTTTTTATCTGGTTTCATGATACAATATCTATTTCAAGCCGGATACGGTCATCGAGTCATGTTCATGCTCTTCCGGTAGAAGAGCGTAGCCCGAATCTGCAGATCTACTGTAGGTAAATCTTCTTGGAACAACAATAGACAACGAATTCGTTCGCGGAAATCGTTGATCTATGTCTGTTAGTCACACTTCTCGTTCATCGACTTGTGCAACGATATTAAAATGTTGAACAGAAAGCGTGCGTAAGAACGCGTTAAAATAAAACGCGATTACAACGAAGGCGCGTCTGTACGTAGTTGAAGATTGCGGCCAGGAGGTGGCGATGAAATCGAGGGCAAGATGGCGTCCGGTCAATAGACGAATAGCAGGGAGGCCGGAGGCGCTCTCGAGGTTCGTGGGTGTTCTCAGCCCGGAGCTGGAGAGCCTTTGAGGCCGTGTACATAGAATCGAAGTTCCATTTTCCTCTCCTGAATCGCAGGAAAAGCCGTGAAACTCGCGTGTGCCGAAAGGGAAAATGTTCCGCGAGGGAGTGCGCGTTACGTACGCGTCGCCCTGAGAGTGCGTGCCGTGTTTCTCGAACTCGAAAGATGCTGGCGTGCAAAGCGACGACAAAGGAGGCGCGTTCGCGAAACTGTCAGGAAGATCGTCGTCGTGGTCGTCGTACGTGAGTCAGTGTACCCGTTGGATCGAAAGAAGGCACGCACACGTACAAAATGGCTTCGGGCGACAATGTGGACGTGATCGAGGTGGTCGAGACAAGCTTCACGGGCCCGGCACAGACCACCGAGGATCACCTCAGGCCGGAACAGGCCACGGATGAGGACAGTGAGTACTCCTTTATTCTTCGACGAGCCTCCACTCGAGGTGTCAGCAACATAACCTATAAAAGCAACGCGATTCCAGACGCTGGCTACTCGATTTCTCGCGATTCGTATGACGGAGGTAGGCGTGATCGATCGATTGTAGCCGATCGCGTTCCTCGTTCGCTTCCGCATGCCCGCGTTATGCTCCGACGTCGATTAGCTCGGGAATCGCATAACCAAGTGGACGCCCGTTCGCAGATACTCCGTTAATCCACTTCGCGATTTGACAGCTGATGGGTGTCGCCCCTTTGTATCGGGCTTGGGTACACTCCGGGCCAACGTAGCCTTTCTATAAGAAGTGTAGGGGAACATGTGGAGAAGTCTACCTAATATGCAAACTAAATTTCTGACTTGAAATTTTATTTCATTCACCCTGCGAATATTCATGACCGTTACTCAGTAATGACTTTTCCTTAATTATTTACCGAGAAAAGCAAATTTCAGTGTAACTCTCATTCAGAATAAAATAAAATATAACAGTTTTATGTAATGACTCGTATCAGTACCATCTAACTTTTGTTATCATTTTTACTTGATAATATTCGATACTATTCTGACATCTTGTATCGAAATAACGCCTAAGCCCGATACAAGATTTTCTTTTCTTTGTCCCTGAATCGTATTGAACACCACGTAACAGATTATTTTGTTTTCCTATCTCCTTCCTCCGTGAATTAACTGTCACGAAAATAACAGTCGTTAGAACATGAATGAACCTTGAGGATTTTTAACGTGGCGAGTGAAAGTTTACGCGTAGAATTGAATGAAGTAAAGCCTCGTGCAAGGGCTGAAGCTTTTACTACAGTTAACGCGTTGGTAACGGTACCGGGACTTACATGTGTCAATAGCGAGTCCATTGCAATCAGCGTGTGCAGAACTTTCGTTTTTGAACTCGGTTAACGTTCCACTTTCTCATTTCTTTCGCAGAATGTGCATCGAATCGGCCGATCGTTTAAGCATGCGATTTTTTTCTCTACCGTTTTATCGTTAAATTCTCCTAGCAGAAACGGGACTTTCGTTTATTCGTTAAGGTAGCGTCGTTGTGTGCGAGCCGACTGTTACGTGACCTTATTTCATGTAACAAATACGTTCTTTCCGATATGTTACAGATAAATCTACAGGGGATAAGGTGACAGCGTTTGACGTAAGTAAAAAGAAATTGCTTGCGTGTTTTATTGTATGTACATATACAAGAAAAGTCAATTGTCGTTTTATGTGTCTACCGTACATATTGACATACAGTTCGCGAGGGAGCGCGAGTTACATTGTAGATCGTGGACGTTGACAAAAATTTGCACGCTCGAATCCGTGCTTAATCGAACGTTACATAAAAGATCATCCTTATTATTAATGCGATGCGCGAATGCATTAGACTTTGCCGTCGGATTTATCGCGTTCGAGATCTATGACACACCAAATGCGTTTGGGAAAGATTTACCAATTAAAATCCTATTAAAAAGATAACATCGCGTTGAAACTAAACGATGAGTAGCGTGGAATACTTAAAAATATCGATATGGAAGTTGAATTAAAAGAAAATCGATGACACGTCGATTTACCGTACTATCTTCGATCGATCGCGCTCCGAGTCGATAGAGGGCATACGGTATCGATTCCTTTTCGAGGTCCTGTTCGAACCGCACTCGAACGCGGTTATTAACGTAATCATTTCTATTTACGTACTCGTTATTTTATCTATTATTTACGTCTGTATGACGAAGATCGAGATTATGCTACTCGATCGATTAGTCGATTGTCTTATCGCGTACACTGCTACGATATAGACAAGAGTTTCTGGGAAAAAACGCGCGGGAACGATTCGTTTCGCTGCATTGTGTGTTGGCTGGCAATTGTAGACAACATATTCGAACCGTGCAACGAGATGCATCGCGCTTCTCGACGTTTGAGACAAGAATAGTTGTGTAATTATTCATCCGAATGACGCACAGCCGTATGTTCTTTTGGTGCATTTCTCGTGTTTGCGCTGTTGAGGATCATTCGGAACGGTGTCGGATCACGGAAGAGATTGAAATTTGGTAAACTTTGATGTCGGGTATGCATACCGAAGAAGATTCGAGCAATTCCAGTTTAATCTCTTACGTTTCTACATAACAATCATTTCTAACCCATTAGTTATTGAAAGTTGAAGGTCTAGGGCTTCAAGACTTTGATTGGAATCCAGTGATTAGTATTGTCAAATTTATTTATCACAATTATCTAGGAACTATCTTAGGATATCTACCTGTAGAGATATAGGAATCTAAGTATATAGGAATTCAGAAATTTAAGGATATATAGGTCTAGATATTGAGGAGTACAGTTACACAGAAATTTAGAGATATAGGTATGTAAGGATACCATAGGAATCTAGGAGTATAGAAATTGAAGAATTTAGGAATATAGATACAGAGAAATCTGAAGATACAGTAATCGAGCATTCTAGGAATGTACGTGCGTAGCGATATAGCGGCAATATCGCGTCCTTGATAGTTAACGCCAGAAGCTTGAAAAATCTCAGTTGAATTCTTAGCGGAAACTGTACTTAAATGATTAAGGTAATAGAATGATGTCTTTTATAGGGTTCAGCAATACAACATGGCATCGGTGGACCGAAAACCCCTGCGGGGGTATCGAGGAACAAGTCAGAACGAGAGAGAAAGATTGGACACAGAAGAGTTGGAGTGGGAGGTGAAATCACGTACAAAAAGGTGAAGCATAAAATGACAAAAGGTTATTGATGTTTTGTTGCACGTTCAATTTATTTATATCTAAAACACGTAGAAGGTGAAAATGATACAAGTGTCTGAGTTTTTGTTTACTTTATGAAATAAAAAATTTGTAAATGTTGTAAACTGTGATTTATCGCTTATTTTTCTTTCGTTTATTGTTCAGATCCAAACGACACAAATCATGGGATCCATACAATTGGGCATACAGCATGCAGTCGGTGGTTTAGCGAGTAAACCCGAGCGTGACTTGTTGATGCAAGACTTCATGACCGTAGAGACGACGAATTTTCCGAGCGAGGGATCCAATCATACTCCTGCTCATCATTTCTCCGAGTTTAAGTTCAAAAATTACGCACCCATTGCATTTCGTTACTTCCGAGATCTCTTTGGCATTCAACCAGACGACTTTTTAGTGAGTACACAGAGCCGCGATCGTTTCGCTAGAAGGACACGAATGATTTCTCTCATAATAATCTATTTTTAATGCTTTCGTACCTAATGACACCGTTTCAATGTCCAGATGTCGATGTGTAGTGCTCCGTTACGCGAATTATCGAATCCCGGCGCTAGTGGAAGTATCTTTTATCTAACAGATGATGATGAGTTTATCATAAAGACTGTGCAACATAAAGAAGGAGAATTTTTGCAAACGCTTCTTCCAGGATATTATATGGTAAGCTAAACGTCCGTATTCAATGCATCGCGTTATGTAACATCATACACGAAAGAATCAATTTTATGTTTCGTAGAATTTAAATCAAAATCCAAGGACGTTATTGCCAAAGTTCTTCGGGTTATATTGCTATCGGTGTAATAGTAAAAATGTTAGATTAGTCGCTATGAATAATCTCCTGCCGTCGTCGGTGAAACTCCATCAAAAGTACGATTTAAAAGGATCGACGTATAAAAGAAAGGTACGTAACACCGTACAAACATGTACGAGCACTATACATACAGTTTCCATAAAATATATCTTCGATGTACAGGCATCGAAGTCAGAACGGTCCAAGTCGTCTCCGACGTACAAAGATTTGGATTTCATGGAACACCATCCGGAGGGGATCTTTTTGGAAGCGGACACGTATAACGCGTTGGTGAAAACCATACAAAGAGATTGTCGCGTACTGGAAAGTTTCAAGATCATGGATTACTCGTTACTCGTTGGTATTCACAACCTTGATCAGGCTGCGAGAGATAAAGCGGTAAGTATGTAAGGATATATAAGAGAGATTTTGGGATCTAAGAGCGTGGGCATAAAAGAGATCTGGGGATTTAGAGATTTAGAAGTGCAAGAGTATAACGTATCTGGGATGTAAAGATATGGAAATTTAGGATTCTAGGGAAATAGCGATGTAGAGATCTCGTGAAGCAAAGTTATGGAGATTTAGGGATCTAGAAGATCTCAGGATGAGATATGGAGATCTAGGGATTTATGGGTATAAAAATGTAGTCCTATAGAGATGTGGAGGTGTACAGATTTGAGGATAAAAGAATTAGGCGTATTTACTGGATATAGGATTTGAGAATATAGATATTTTGTGTCATAATTCAAGAATACAGGCATCTAGGGATATAGAGATCTAAAACTGTAGAAGTGCACATCCCGATATATCATACGCACACATGTTTCCCTTCTGTAACATAATGTACAAGGACACTTTGTAATGTTTACGTTGTAGCAGGAACAGAGATTATCAGCGAGCGCGGAAGAAGAAGTTGGCGAAGTTGGAGGTGAGAGTGCAGGATTCAATCAGGCTGAAAGAGAGCGGGAAAGGGACGAGAGAATAGGAGCCAGTGCTTTGAATCGATCACGAAGCATAAACCGACAAAGGTTGGTCGCGCACAGTACCGCTATGGAGAGTATTCAGGCTGAAAGCGAGCCGATAGACGAGGAGGACGATGTACCGTGAGTATCGTGTTTTGATTCTTTTACACGGACTATTGTGTGCCTAACGAATGCTTCAATGACGTATTTTAATTGCATTCGTATTCCTAGCAGTCCAGGTGGCATTCCAGCTCGCAACGCTCGCGGTGAACGCCTGTTACTCTTCCTTGGTATCATTGATATTTTGCAAAGTTACAGGCTCAAGAAAAAACTCGAGCACACTTGGAAATCAATGATACACGATGGTGTAAGTAGCATTTTCGCAGTTTTTATTTGATCCACTCGTGTTGACCCGTTGTTCGACATTACAAAATTTAACACGGTTAATCTTCAGATTTATTATTACTTGATGGGTAGATCATTGAGATAATTTATATTTCATTTTGTAACTTTTCGTTTTCATTTCCTAAATTTTAAATAGGAGCTTCATGAATTGATGACTCATGCCCTGTTTTCTAAAATGGTCAATGTTTGTGACTCATTTCTTTTTAACTCATTTTCCGAAGTTCTGAAGTCAAAAGATTTTCAAATTTTGTGCGTTTAATTGAAAGCATGGAATCGTTTGATGTGTTAACAGGATACTGTATCAGTGCATCGGCCAGGTTTTTACGCGCAGCGTTTTCAAGATTTCATGGCTAAGACAGTATTCAAGAAGATACCGTCACGTAAGTACCATCCTAATCAGCCTCTTCTAACAAATTTGACCTCAATGTTAACACTGAGCAAGGCTCATTCCTAATTTGTAAGCGATTTTTCAACGAATTATTTAAAGTGTTCTCTTTTGTTGAGTTAAATAATCGCGACTGACGGTCTCGTCTAGTATTTGCCAATCGATACATGAATATCTCGTATAAGCATAAAGTACAAGAAAATTGATAGGCTTTAAGTAGAGTAGTATTATAACGACAAGTATTTTTATCCGCTAGATGATTCGTGATTAATCACATTATTTCTGTTTATAGTAATAGCATCAATTACTGTGATTCAACTATATATATTATTATACGATGCAATGTTATCGCATAGTACCTTTTACGAGAAAAGAAAAAAGGAAATATTTGAGACATATTTTAAACGTATAGGAATAATGGGGGTGGACGAGAGTTTGGAAATATTCAGTCGCAAGGGTAAAAAGAAATGCTCAAAAAAAGTACGGTACTTATATAATTACGCGCATGATTCTGCCATTTATAATTAAGTAGCTACGTAACGATGATATTAAGATTCCACTTTATATAGAGCCGTAAGCTATAAGCTAGAGCAACGTACATATATTTTTTAGCTTTCTTGTTATAGTCATATCACTGAACGTTTCCGATACATTTGATCGATTCAGTGAAGTTGTTTCATTGATACGCGATGCATGATAAAAGAGAAATTTAATCGTATTATAAGCGGATCGTTTGATTATGTAAATCTAGAATTTTGATGCATTTATCGAGATCGACCGATCGAAATTCCGATTAGGCATATCATTCGTTTGTTTTTATTTTAAACGATGTTCGAAGCGAAATCGAACCTGGTTAGTTCTTATCCTTCACACGATTTATCAACAGACAAATTTAGCCGTCCAGAAAGATTCTAATAATCGTGATAGTGACTTAAGGTAATTAAGTGACTGCAGAGAATGCGATGAAATCCTTTGTGGATATCCGAAATCTCTACTTGATTATACTTTTTTGTATCAATTTACAACAAATTTTGTTTCGAATTTGATGATTAACCCCTTGTCGTATAACTTTGTTGGCATATCCAAATTCCAAAGGTAATTCTAAAAATCCAAATCTGTTTCACAATTTTATGTGAATTCAAAACGAGTTAAAATTTCACTCTAAATATAATTTATCTTGTACTTGAACACAGTTATAAGGCGAGTGGTTAATCAAAAGGCACTCTAATCGATCGAAAACGTCTGCTTTTCGGATATCTACAGATTTCCATTATTATAATCAACGCTATAGATAAAATATCCTGGGTTTTGAATGTCATTTGGTCACTTTTGGGTTTTGTATTGGTGTAACTAATTGCTAACACGGCACACGTATTTTATACTTTTTTAATTTCATTTTATAACATCGTTTATTTGGTTTGATATCAGTTGCATTTCATTGTGTTTATCATTTGAAATTTGATCTCATCGGTTCATTTCACGTTTCGTTTACGATACAGACATCTTGAGATCGATTAGTATATCCATTGTTCCCATTAACGAGCACAAAATGACCAGTCCACTGGTGTCCACATACGTAGCTGAGTATTTTATGCATCCAAACGACTTCTGCTAACGCACATCGATGCATACACAAAAGTAAAGCACACAGGTAGCTGTTAAAACTGAATCATGCATAATTAAGAGGTCGGTATTGATAATAGGTGTAAGGTTTTCGCGAAGAACGTATTATTGTAAATGCAGTTCCATGTGTACACGTATTTTGCTCGTAACAATCGTAACCGTCCCTGAGCACGCAATTTTGCCATATCGAGTGATTTTTAATCGGATTTGCATTATCGAAGTTCCTTAATATTAAATATATATCTACATATACACTATCGGTCAAAACTATCCGATCACTTAATGTTACGTATGCAAATCTATTAGGTGTACAAAATGATAAATCTCTTTTGATCGAAATGAAAGTTGTATTGAGATCTTACAAATTATTGCTAATATTAATGATAATTACATATTTTGTGTCATTGTTACGGTATTAATTTGTTCTAAAATTGTAGTGTTGTGCAACATATCTGTAGTCGATGTAAACAGAACAATTAAATAATGAAATGTTCACTTTCCTTCGTGCAATTTGAAATTATCAGTTCACGATTTATCGGAGTCGATAACTGTACGATGACTTAAGGCGTCGGAATTCAGTGGTCTGAAATTTTTCACCGATAGTGTATTTGTCAACGTGCCAAAGTTTTTGTAAGACTATCGTGTTTCACGTGTTCCTAAGTAGTATACAGAGTAGTTGGCTCGTGATTCAAGAGGTTTCCTCTATTTTATGAAAGAGGCGAGAGCAATCAGTGACTATTTTGTCGGAGTCTGTTATCGAAAGAGTGTCATAGATCGCACGAAATTCCTCGAACAATTCATTCAACTTCTTTATCGACGTACAAATGATTTTAACGAATGATATTGCGTACTTCCAGTCCGACTAACGTAGCGTTAGTGATTCAATTTTGTGCGATCTATCGCGAACGTAGAAAGGTCCACAAGACTCGTACAATTCGGTATATTTTGGCAGAACTAGTTAGTGTATACAGCTTGGATGTGTCCGAGAGAGTAAGAGAGAGGGAGAAAGAGAGTGCGAGAGAGAGGAAAACAGTAGAAGTAGATACACGTTCGTTTTATTGTGAAAATATTCAGCTATCGGCTCAACGTGGACACCAATGTACATATTTATATATTTTGCAATAAACATTTTCGCTGTTTACAACTTCATTTCATTTACAAAGCCTACCCGTACATTTACCATCATCTTTTTTTTTTTTTACTTTTCTTCATCTTTCTCGAAGTTTCACGACTCGATATGTTCCCCGCTATCACCATCACCGTTATCACCATTGTTACCGCTAATGCTACTTGTTACTATTATATCAAAGTACCACATCCACTGTAACTCTTTACATTCCATCATCGTAGCCATGGTTATCATTTATGGGATCATTTACTTTAGTTTCTTTTTCCTCAGTTTCTTTTCTGCACTATCGTCGCGTCACTACTTTATGTACTGTCTTATATAGCGTATCGTGCGATGTGTTTGTTGTTTGTGTTCGTTTGGGTTCGAACATGTAGAGGTGGAGAAACATCGATAAAGTTTCGATTATATAACATTTTTTGTAATTATTGATGAGGTTCTTTTTCATTACCACTTGGTAATGAATCTAGTAAAAAGATGTGGATACCGTTTACACTTAGGGGCAATTTTTAAGGGTGCTAGACGGGAGAGTTATATCATCTCGCGTTGTGCAGCCATGTGTTACATTAGCAAACGTATGGTCACGTGGTGCATAGTGTACGCGTTGCACAAATTTCTAGATCCTAAATTAAATCCCCTAATTGCCACATTTCCACCTTCACAAATCCCCAACTTCTCACATGCCCTAGCTCTTAAATACCTAACTTCTCACATATCCTAACTTCCAAATCCCAACTTCTCACATAGCCTAATTTCCAAATTCCTACCTTCTCAAATTCTACCTTCTCATCCCCCAATTTCCAAACCCTTGAACTCGCAAATCCCCAAATTTCCAAATGACCAACTTCTAAAATACCCAAACTCCCAAATGTCTAATTCAATAACAACTAACAACTATACATCAAATCATCAATTATCGACATTTCTCCGCCTCCGATCGCGAGTACTTCTCCGTTGCGACCACCAGATTACCAAAATTGATTCTCTGATCGATCACAAAGATCATCGAGACGATCTATCGATTGACCTTCTTCTCCAAAACTACGAAACTTTCTTAAAACATTACGTTACCGTAGTTCTTTGTTTCCATCGAAACCGATCGCGTGTTTTGCTTTCGGTAAAACTTTTGTATTTCAGAATATGGTAGAGTGGAATCTGGATTATTCGAACGAGATGGAAAAACGCTGTAATACGATTTGAGAGTATTTCATTAAGATTCCGCGAATCGCCTCGTTCACAAGGATGCGTGTCGACCAGTTAGGAGTCGTTTCAAACTCGATCAAAGTCGAATTAAAATTTGATTCGGTTCCGATAAGCCGCACGGGCTCGAATCGTGGAAAAAATGTATTATTATTCTGTGAACGCGTTGGCGAGACTAACGAGTTCGCCGTTCGAAGGAACGGGCATGTTTTATACGAGTTAAATATCCAGGTCAGCGTTTCGCGGATTAAAAGGAACGTAAAAATGAAAGAACTTCTTTAAAACAAACGTTCGTTCGAATAATCGAGCCTCCATCGCGATTAATGCCCCGTGAAACTATCGTGTTAAAATCAATTCTTAATAGGATAGAATAAATCATACACCTCTTATTTATGAACCAAGATGGTACTTGATAATAATAAGTACATGTTTTTCACTTTTCATTTTCAACCCTCGAATGGCGGTAGCTGAAAGATTAGACTTCATATAAAATTTTCGAAATGAAAGTTAATGTACGAAATGTGTTGAGTCAGTGATCAGCTCTGTCATTTAAGGGTTATCGCTTCTCTCTATCAAAAAATTAAGAATAAAAGGCAAGAACGTACACCCCGCTTTTCTTTGTGTTGCTATTTATTCTCGGCAGTCCCTATGATCGATACCGATCGTTTTAATTAAGTATCCGGTACATATACCGAGAGATGTTAAAGTACGAAGTTAGCTAAATGTTGATGTTTTTGTGTCCCGTGCACTTCTTTCCGTGTCAACCCCAAATGACCTGATCTGACCTGCTACCGATCGAAAACTCGAAAATCGAATACCAAAAGTGGACCTGCCTGAGATTAAGGGGAATCATCGCAAATTCCGTAACCTCGTCACCAGCTACATAGGTAACTTTGTCTGTTCGTCCGTCTGTCTGTCCATTTTGTATGATTGTATGTACGTTCGTTTGTTTCTTTATTTTCATTCTTTTTATCAATAACACCAACTGCTTGTATTCGTAACCGTTATGTACTACTTTTTTACACTTTCTTGTATCGTCCTCGTTTGCTGATCCTCCGATTTCCTAACACTGTCTTCGATCTCTTTGCTAGCTACACTTTTTTCACTTTGCTAACTCGATTTTTTTCACGTTGCTGTTATGATCCATTTTTTTCCTTTTTCCTATGTAATGTTACGGTTGGATTTTTCCTTTTTTCTGCTCCTGCGTTTCTATTTTTTAACTTCAACTGGGTTTATCAATTCTTTATTTTTGATGAATTGGGTGTGAGTTTATCAAAATATACGGTTGCAATTGGTATTCATTTTTGTAGTATTAGACCTCCTTTTATCAGTTATATGAAATTTCATGAGAACCTGAAAACTGTAATTAAACAACTATTTTTATGAAACTATCATGCAAACCTAATCTGAAATTTCACATAATAAATCATTTTTGTAGTTTATTTTTATAGTCTATAATATTATCTTCTTTTTATCATGATAGGTAAAGAATGACTGCGTTTCCTATATTCATTTTCATTTTTCTGTTCAGATGAATTTTTTTCATAAATATAATCTTTTGCTGTTTTTATTAAAAAACATCTCTTATTTTTGTATAGACTCATGTGGCATGTGAAACGAATCTTTTTCTTCTTTGTATAGTAATTACTCTAGATGTGAAATAATTCATGAAAAAGTAAGTAGGATTGCAAACTAAGCTTTCTTTTCATTTCTTTTTCCTGAATGCTGAGATATTGAAACGTAACTTTTGTGTCATAGTTTTCCCTCTTACTGTCTTTATTCTTGTTTTCTTTCCATTGTTTGAATTTTCCCTCATTGTTCAATTTTCATTTCTTTGATTTAATATGTTTGTACTACTTTGCGTTCATCGTTTCTTTCAGATAAGAAAACTCTCTCTAGAATAAAATATTTGCATCCGATTGTTTCATCTCGCAACGCTTCTTTGATTATCTTTTTCCATCTGTATTTTCTATTTGAACTTTCTACGTATACTTTTATACACGTCGAAATACGAGTACGAACGTTTCGTCATGAGAATGTAACTCTAGATGTTTGCATTTCCTGTTTCTTATATTTAACGCGAATATTTTTGCTGGACTATTTACGCTGGAAAAATATACATTACCAGTCAAAATTCCAAGTCACACAATTTCAAACTTCGTTTTTTGAAGCCAAATTTAAACATCGAATCATCAGAAAGATTAATTGTTATACTACACCTACAATATACTTCTGGTGTAACTTACGTCATGAAATATAATTTTAGATAAAATTCTATATTTTTTGTACACGGTGTATTTATGTACTTTCTCGTGACAAATCTCTAGTATGACCGGCAAAAATATAAAAGCGTGAAACTGTAACGAATCAGCGAAAAAAAAAGAAAGAAAATAGAAATCTTTTCCAATGTTCTACCGCTTCTGCAATGTCTTTCTTGTCCGTATGCCTGGTTCAAATTCTCTTCTTTCGTTCAATCATTTTCACACGTTCACACTTGTCTCTCTTTTTCTCTTTCTCCTTAAGCTTCGACACGTTCACGATTTTTCAAGTACACCTACTTTAATCGATGACCCTCGTTCTTTTTTTCTTATTTTTTATATTTTGCGTGAATCTAGGTCAGCCTTCTCTCGAGAAGCACCCGAGGATATACAATCGCGACCGAATTTTCGACGTTCAACCACACCGAATTTTTTTCGCCTGGGAATATTTTTGTCTAGAATATAAAAATAGCCACCATGTTTTTTCTCCCCATTTTTTAGCCTCGATTGATTTTTCAGCCCAGTATTGGAGAACAACCACACGCCCCAGGTTGCACGCTCTGTGAAAAAACAGGAAAAACGACAGAGTTGCATATCGATTTTATTCAAATTGCGAAATTTTTGTTGCTGTCAGTGGTTGCAAATGTAAGAATTTATCTTTGAAAGGTTACAGCAATTTTTAAGGGTGTTTTTAAAATTTTCTAACATTGGAAATTTATGGTATTTCAAATTTTCCAGTTTTGGAAATCGACATTTCAAATCTAACGTTGGAAGTGTTAGATATTTCATATTTTCTAGTACTGAAAATTGTTGAAATTTCAAATTTATCTTTGGGAATTGATATTTCAGATCTAATTTGGAAACGATGAATATTTTGCTATTGAAAATTTTCAGCATATCAAATTTTCCATTGACCTATTTCTGAACACATGTACGACGAATATAAATAAATACCATTTACGCAAAAGAGCTTGAGAAAACTATGAAAGCAGCGTATCAGAGTTCGTGAAGGGTTAAACCCTCAAAAGTCCATCTCAGAGAGCATAACGCCTCGTTACATGCTTTAACTCTGTTCGTTTTCCCTGCCTAGTGACAGAATATTTTTCACAGATTTGCAATCTCGAGACACGGTTCGTTAACCTCGTTGTTTCTAATCAGACCTGAACATCATGCAGCGAATTAGTATATAGAAACTTGTAAGAAAGAAAAACACAGAAACAGCTGCACGAAGCGAGTGAGAATTTTCGTATCTTCAAAGACCGAGGTCTTTGATGTCCATTTATACGTACGTAATTCAATTGTATGATACATATTTAACCCGAGGCATGTACATACATTGAAAAGTAGCGTATCACAGATATGACACACACGATCGTATAACTCGATTTAGACGACGACTCTCTCGCTCGATCTGACCTATGCGCGAGAAGCATAGAAAGCTTTCGGTGTTGTCGGCTTGATACTTCTCGTTGACGCGTTGACTGTCTCTCAAATTTACACTCGACGGAAATGAGAAATTTTAAGTACCTTACTATATTCTGTAATAATTTTGTTCGTACAATTTCATTTATTCAAGATACTTTTATTCTTTATCCTAAAAGCAATGTTTAACGGATAAAGTATTAGTTTGAATATACGTTTTGAACGGTGGCAGTCAACGTGGAATTATACAATTAAGATACGTTAAGCGCGATCGAGATAATTAGATCGTGAGGTGAACCTCGTAGTTACAGTTCACAGTACTCTTCCTTTTGATAAAGTAGAGAAATCAAAGAAGCGTAGCTCCAAAACGATGGAGGACTGTTAGACCTAGTCGTGACATGTAGTGCTGTAGCAAGCATTCGTAGGAGATTTCTCGGGGAAAGTGTACGAAATGAAATTGGAATTTTACGGTTTCGAATTCAAGAGAAATTTCAATCTTAATTTCAAAGTGATTATCCGATATCTTTATACAGTTACTGCATCTAAAATCGATTAATCTCCGCTCGAAATCTTTTGACGCCTGTCCTTACCGTCGAAAGGCTCATTTGGACAAAATTGTTACCCATACGCAGATAATTGGATTTTGATGGAAATTCGCTCGGCCAAACATGGCTGGCCATATCGTGCGTGCACCAACGATGGATGTGACCTTCTAACGTCTTGACTTGCAATATCTCAAATTTACTGGGTGGTCTCTTAAGGAGGTCAAATTACTTGAAAAAGAAAGAATGGACCATGTCATAACGTATTCCAATGGTATTAAAATAATACTTATAACCGGTGTTTAAGAGATTTTTAAAGAGCCTTCTCTGAGAAATCTCCTATATTAATTGCAATAAATACGGTGCAAAAATAGAACGTATAACGCAGTGTTTAACGTAGCACGTTGAAAACTTGTTGAAAACAAGCCACGGACGTTTCACGCATAATCTAACCACTTGCTACGGTACTGACGTCAGCTTCTGTAGCGTTAACTCGTTTGATATCCCTCGATAGGCATTGATCTCAGACTTTTCCAATTAATCGTTCCGATTTCCATGAGTATATCGATGTTTAACCCTCTTGGTGTTCCAGTATTGAACATGAGAGATACGTCTAACACTTCGACGATTTGTGTTTCAGCGTTGAAACATTCCCCGTCGAAGAGGAAAAGCATTACCAGGCCACTTAGGCCTCTGGATGGAGACTTCGATTCAACCGGTGAGTCTCGATATTTCGTTTATTTATCGAACACTGTTCGAATCTCTGTTACTGGATACGTTTCGTTCGCTTCAGGCGGTCTCACGTGACCTGCGATTCACCGATTTTCGGAACAAATTGATCGGTATTCTTTGCACTGATTTTTTTATTTCTTCGTTTGTGATGAAGGTTTTAAGGTGGATTTTTTTGTAGAATGAAGGTTAAACGAAATATGAATCAAATGATCACAAAGGAGTTCAATATAAATTACTGTATATCTTCATAAAGTGAAAAATGAAAAAAGAAGTCAAATAATTGAATCAACGTCTCTTACACAACTCTTCCTATCACCATACACTTGAGATCACAAAACAGAAGTAGCTTTTGACTCTCATAGAATTACAGAATTCTACATGCATGATACAAGAATCAACAAAGTTGGTCAACATTTAATCGTCTCTTCCACCGTATCTCTTTCAGTCCTTACACATATGTGACCACAAAGAAGATGAATCAAAATTATCAGATATTCTCCTAGACTCAAAAATAAATGATAAGATAACGAAGAAGAAAGAATCCAATTGGTCATCGGTTTCACTATGTTTCTTTGTACCTTCATACATTTGTGATCACAGATCAATGTGACCTACCTTTGTGATCACAGACCAATGTACCTTTGTGATCAGTATTGAAAACGAGTGACAGATAAAAGAATCATTTACGTTCCGAAAATCGATGCAGATGATCTGAACGACAAATTTTCCACGATACTATTATTGGCTTTGCGCTGAATTTCACGTGTGTAGCCAGGCACAGCGATCAGTGCAGTAAAGTTAGATGCGGCATTCCCACGTTTCCCGCTGCCAAAACATTCACCATGATCCCGATCCATCGCGATACCAAGAATCCATTCTGAATCATCCTCTATGCCAGCGAGCATCTCCCATAACCAAGGTATACCTTGTCGCTTTTACGAAAATCAGACGGGCGTGCTTTCACGTGCGAATGACGTGTTCCGTGTCAATAAGTGGATCCGCTATCTTGTCCGTCTCTTATAGCCCAACGTGCCGTTTCAACTGAATCGAATTATCCTTTAACTCTGAAGTGTTACTCGAACGAGGTGTTCGATTCAGTTGTCGAAATTTGGCAATCGGACTTTGCAGCGATTGAAAATTTACACTCTGTGAGAAAGTCCTTTGAGCGGGACGAATGTGTTAACCCTTATCCGGATGATCTGATTAGGTGGCGTTAATTGACGGCTTGGTGTGAGTGGTGGAGCAAATTTTTAGATCGAGTTTGGGATTTAGGAATCTAGGGATTTAGAAATTTTGAAGTTTGAAGATTTGGGAATATAGGAACTTGGGAATTTGAAAATTTGGGATTTAAGAATTTGAAAATTTAGAAATTTGAAAGTTTGAAGATCTTGAAAATTTGTAAATTAGTGCTTTTAGGAATTTGGAGATTTAGAAGACTAATTCAGAGAATCATCAAATTTCCATTAAGACATAATGTAAAGATGTGGCCCTCATAATCCAAAGTTGGGTCAAATGAGGTACTCAACTCTTAATGGACTCACCTTTACCGGATAAGGGTTAAACGGTAATCTATTCACTACGAATAGAAGATCCCAACTATAAATCGCCATTGATAAAAGGCTAGAAAGCAATGAAAGCAAAACGTATAATCGGATTCAGACGTGAGCTGTAGTTTTCTCTACACCTGTCAATAATCGTTCGAACGCCTCTCGAAATCCGTTCGATTCTGTCGATGGATTCAAAGACCGTACGTATACAGCTTTCTATCGTGAATGTCAGTCGAATGCGTGCATTCCGACCATTGAATCCCTCTGTTTGTCTCGAACGTCCCTTGCTCGAATCCCTGTTTTATTTCGGGACATCCTCGAGCCGTGACTGGACAGAGAGACTTTGCTATTGACAAAAAAGCTCTCGATTTTTTTTTATCCATACATCACGAGATACGCTATGCGTATGGCGTTCGAAATGAATAAAATGCGCTTGAAAGTTTCTCTGTCCGATCGAGAGTCGCGCACATGGTGAATATGGTAATGGTACATGGTGTTGTATGGTGGTTTAGCGGTGCCGACAACCGGAACTTCGACAATGCATGCTACGTCACCCACGAAGGCTGGTGAGTCTCATAAGATCACTATACTTTCCTACTGTCCATTTAAGTATCTTCTGTGAAAATCTATATCTCGAGAAAAAAACTTTGAGTAACTTCAAAATACGGTGTAAATTCATTGCACTTTTAGTACGATCAGACAACGGGGTAGCGATAGGAATATCGATAATTCCAGTTAAATCGGTGTCTAGAGACACGTATGGTTCCATCGTTGTCAATCGGTCTTGATCATTGTCACCCGTTGCTCTACTCTTAGGTGTTAATTTATTTCTTGCCAGCCCTATAACGTTGCTTCAAAATTTTTCTGGTTGTAAAACAGTTCATACTTTTGATGTGTTCAAAAATTTCTATTTAAAAATGTATAACCCGGTTTATATTTTTGTTTGTATCTTGATATGGTTGATATGTAAATCGTAGTACATGCGCAAGATCTATGTAAAAGTTGTGTTTCCTGCTTGTAACCACGATTTTATAAAAAGGATTTCATTTAAAGAGAAAATTTAAATGCAAGTTGTGAGGGGTTGTAAATAGTTGATATGTGGAAGCAACGTTCCAGAGCTGGCGTGTCATGCGTCCTCATCCAGCTTGTCTGTTTCACTCTGTCCCTTTCTATCTCTCTCTCTCTGTCTCCGTAACCCCCGTCACCGTGGTTGCTGCACAATTCCCCGTCGACGTTGAACGACCTTGAATCGTGGCCAGCAGTGAGCCCGACAGACCCTGCGATCAGCACGAGCAGCACGGTGATGTCGACGAGTTCCGCGCCGATCGCCACCTCGACCCCGGTTAACTTCGCCGCTGGCCCGGTGAGCCCACCTCCGTTGACCTTGGCCGCGGGACCAGGTCCTCCTCATCAAGAGCAACCAGTCCAGCCGGCCTCGACGGCCAAGGTCACGACATATCCAGCCGTCCTGAAGGGCCGTACAGCCGCCAGTCCACCGAACCCGAATCTAGTACCCTCCGGCAAGATTCCACCCCCTGTTCCACCGAGAGGCACCGGTCAGTCGAGGACCGCCAGGTCCTCGGAGGAGCACCGTGGTCCCGGAACAACGGCCACACTCTCGACGACCTCGATCGCATCCAGCCGAGGTGACGAAGCAGCCATAATCACGAGATACCGCTTGCATGACAGTTCGAGCATCCTGCACCACCTTCCTTCTTCACCCGATTACATTTCTACTTCTGCCGCGCTACGGCGGCCTACTAACTCTACCTCTACTACCTCTGTCTTCTCCGTCGCTGCGACTACCTCGTTCACCGCGAACGCTATCACCGCTAACTACCGTCACTCTGACTCTAACTTTAACATCACCCACCGTACATCCACCGCTGCCGACACCGGCGCGTTGCATGCCTCTACGTCGACCCCTGCCCACCTGCCGCCGCGATACGACCCGTCGATGCTCGATCGATCCAGGAACCCCAGAGCCTTCGACAACATTCGCGAGGAACGAACGGATCGTTGGAACGATTGGTCGGACGTGTTCGATGACGAAGAGGAATTCGTCAGCGTGGAAAAGGTGAACGGCTCCTATGTGATCAGAACCAGTCCGCACCCCTTCAGACCCGAACGGGGCAACTTCATGCACCCTAAGACCGATGCCAGAGTCTATCCGGATACCCCTAAGATCGTGGAAGAACAGACGAACTCGAGGGCACAGCATTTGGCCAAGTTCACGTACTTCTTGAATCCACAGTCCAGACCCGAGTTGATGAACTACAAGATGTCCAGGAAGGACAAGAAACACTCGGAGACGTATTACGAGAGGATGAAGAGGAAACAGAAGGAACTGGAAGCTTCGATTAATACGATCACCACGTTGACTAGGCGATCGGAACCCGATCGCGAGAGGAAGCTTGCGGATGATAGGAAGAAGTTCGAAGGCTCTAAGGTGGATAAAGCGATTGAGAAACAGGGAACTGAAACAAAGATCGACGTGTTGAAGCTCGTGGAGAATAGGAGAGATAGTCGATTGTTGAGGAAGATCAAAGAAAAGTCTGCTCAGAGGAGGAAGAAGCTGGCTCCCGAACCTTCGAAAGTGCAGACGTTTGGGGCACTGAAGAAAGTGGACGATTATAAGATTCGGAAAATGGACGATGATAAGACTCAGAAGAAATTTGATGACAAGATTCAGAAAAAGGTTGATAACAACATTCTGAAAAAGGTTGATGACAAGATTCTGAAAAAGACTGATGAGAAAATTCAGGAAAAGTTTGATGACAATATTCAGCAGAAGGTTGATGATAAGGTTCGACAAAAGAGTAATGACAAACCTCAACAAAAGATGGATGACAAGCTTCAACAAAAAATCGATGACAAGCTTCAGAAAAAGGTTGATGATTCTGGAAAAATTGAGCAACTAGTGTCTTCAGGACCCAATTATATAAAAAGTGGTGAACGTCTAACAAAGTCCACAAGTGACGTAAGAACACAAGAAAGCATGGAGCACCAGGTTGTTCTTAAAACTGATAAAAGACTCTTCCTGGTTACCAAAGTTGATGAAAAGAGCACAACAAAGTGTAAGAGCGTCGAAGTGGTTTGTTCTTCTAGAACAGAACTCGATTCAAAGAAGAACGATAAAAGATCCACATTGTCAAAGTCTAGTATTGATGAAGTACTTCAAAATCGTGCAAAATTGAATTCGGAATTTATGGAGCAGATAAAGAAAAATAAATCTAAAATGTTGAAACCTGTGAGTGATACATTGAAGGGGGAAGTTCAGAAATCTTCTTCCAGTGATCCAGTAGCCAATTCATCGTTCTTGCATGGCTACAGAAAATCTCCAGAAAGATTTTAAAGAGAAATTTAAGACCAAAAGGTGCCTTTATGTAAAATTTGGAGTCGGTGAAAAGTCGACAGAAAAATCTTATAAAACCGATGAGTTCCTTGAATTTTATTTTAAATTTGCGGAACGAATGGAAATGTCATTATTACTAGGAGTACAAAGGGACCAAAGATAGTAACTAAGAAGATATTGTATACAAAATACGTAAAATAGAAGACGAAGAAGAGACTGGAAGAAAATTTGACGACGATTAAGGACTCAAAGAACAAATTTTTCTTCCCTGCATGCGCAATTACACACACTATTCTCTGTTCTCTATCATCTCATTACTCGATCTCACGTGTGTCAGTTTGTAACATCTATTTCCTGACGACCTATTGAAACCGGTTTTTGTCCCACTATTTTTACTTCTGTGAAAACGAAGAAGTTAGTAGTTCGATGTTATATACGTATTTTCTACCAGTAATTGATGGGTGCACTTTACTGTGTTTCTTTTTTTATCGTATTCTGCGATGCCGTATCATAACGTCGCTGTTATGGCGTCGACGAGGTATCGAAACCGCAAAACAACTCGGCACGCAGAAGTGATCCATGATTTTCTATGATAACAGTAGTGCGTAAGGATTTGGTTTTTTTTCTCGACTCGAGACTGTGTTCCTGCATGCGTAGCGATCTATTCTATTCTTCATAGGACAGAGAATAGATGCGACACGTTCGAACCGAAACAGTATGGCGTTTGTTTCATAGAAATAGGGTTCGATCGAAATTTTCAAGAAGTACCGCTTCGATTCTGACATCTCACTGTTAAAAAGAGAAATTTAATTCTACATCTGTTTTAAAACAACCTCACCGGTGTGTTTGTATGGTGTGCTCTCTGTACCACAAATAAAGGGACGTTCACACGAGTGTACTCGTTAAAATACCTTATTCGAGCGTAGAATCGTTTGCTTTGTGATGAGTTGCTGGCCTATGTAGTTTTGCTGTTTGTGCGCTTATGTAGACACCGCAAGTTTGTTAAATGTAGTTGTATCACGCGTGGTATTAGAATGGCTTATTCGGACTGACTTCAATAGGAAGTGCTGTTCACTTTCTAACGTTTTGATCCCATAATCTAGGTCTCCGAACACTTACACGATTTATCTTGTACCAGAGTAACCTTACAGGTCTCTTCAAAGTACCCTCATACAAGTTTCCAAACCGTAACTAGACACGATGTAGTTTGATGAAAAACGTTAGAAATGCTTAGTGTAATCGGTAACATAGCGTAAAAGTAGAAATAATATTAGTACCTCATATTTCCTGTTGAGTACAAAAATATTGACAGTTTTTAAATGCACCCTTTTTGACGCGGTATTCGTATTAACCCTTTGCACTCGAAGATAATTTTATTGTTTGCAAACAGCAACTTTAAAACTTATTAATTAAAATGTTAATTGAGTTCTTTTGAGATTATTATTTCTCTACTAATAATTTCCACTATTGTCTGTTTCACTATGTTTATACATCACACGAGTACTATTATAGAATTAGTTAAAAAATGCTTATTTCAAATTATTGTTATAAATCTAATGGCGCCTGAGAGGCGCCACTCGAGCGCAAAGGGTTAATACGGAAAGTACACATGTTGATTACTAAATACTTGATTACAACATTTTTGAGCACACATAAGATTTGGTATAGTAGACTCTCGTTATATTGCCGTTTGTACTTGGACTTTTAGGAAGAGTATATCCAAATGTAATTCAGTTGCAGACTTTCAAATTTTTAGGTTCAGACATTTTTTATTTAGGAACTTTAAAATTTCAAGTTCCCAACATTTAAAATCCCCAAATTTCCGAACCCACAAATTCCCAAAGCGTTAGTTCACTGCGAATTGTCCACGCGTCCTCTCTCTCTACATCGCCAATTTCAAGAACTTCCCCGTGGCACTATAACGAGAGTACTACGATTTCACCGAATTGGCAAAAATAGTTGGAAATCGAGAGCAAAACTTTTCGGTGTTTATCAAGATCTACCCTCCGCTAACGAGTGAACCTACCCCTTAGAGTCCCCGATGACAAAGCAAGCACATATCGTGTTCATTAGGGCTAATTGTAGTGCGCTTTTTGTAGGTGGCACCCTTCCTTCCACTTGTTCCACCCCGCCCCCGCCCTTTGACGATGCAGTGCGCTCAAACGACCAAACTCTGGCTTCCGGTGGTCATCTTCAACATGGTGCAACGACCACAATCTTAACGAGCAGTCTGAGCAGCGCTCAATCCAAGCAGAACAAGGTCGTTCACCACGTCACTCTCACAAAAACTTATCACGATGCTGTAAGGTGAGTAATGCCCTCTAATCAGCCGATCGATAATCACTGTGTTTAACGGAACAACGAGATATCATTTACACGGTTATCAATCATCAAATATAAAACATGAAAGATTATCTGTTTTGCAGTAAAGTTGATATCTGGCTTTTAATGAATTAAAAATTTAATACTTCAACTCTGAAATAGCCTGATTTTTGGGATAAATCATACTATTATATTTTGAATTTAATTGAAAGACGAGTTAGACTAGGTTATTAAAAAGTTAAAAATAAAACAAACCTATGAAATAGTGCTTAGGTCGTGGTGAGATTCCTTGTATTAGCGATAGTGTTCAAAAAAATCCCACCACATGCTGAAGTAACCAAATCTAAGAATACTCTTCCCATGTGTCACTGTATGTACGTGTGTGTAATTCTATGTTATCACTACACCATAGGTTTTCTTGTATAACTTTTTAACAAACTAGCAACAGTTAACATCTGAAGATCACCCAAGAAGTTGACATTAACATATCTTCGGATAAGAGTTTCGACATGTGTCAACATATGTCTTGACACATGTCGACATGTGTACATGATCCCAACAGTCTGGACATGTATGCTCAGCCATATCTCGTTGCTGCGTCAACGCATCAGCCAAGGAATCTTACCTGAAGGGATTAAAAAGTTGATCTTCTATATTTCAGCATATCCGACGTGCACTTAGAGAGCAGCGGTAGCGGAAGCGGCAGTGGCGGAAGGGAAACGAAGTCGTCGTTGAGCGTGGAAAGCGGTGGAAGCAGTCGAGGAGGTGGTGGTTTGACATGGACACCTCCTGCGGGTAGTGCTGAAGGTTCGACACCGACCTGGACAGAGGGAACCCCGTCCTTTACCGAAAGCTCCAGCAGCGGTGACGCAGGTAAGTTCCCCTACGCGCTCTGCATCTACTACAACTCCTGAAGGGTCCTGCTACGCGCCTCGAGGATTCCTTCCTTCGATTCTTCTTCGACCTTTATAACGAAAGGATTTGCGTCCGGCGTGATCGTCTCGTTGATTGCCCTCTTGCTTTATTTTCTGGTGAAGGGTCTCAGTTAACTTTCGTTTAACTATAATTCTCTGTACAGAATATCCCGAAAAATATACTCTATCTTTCGTTAGACCTGTAAATATGTTGATACCTTGATCAAAGTTGAGTATACGCGTGATGTTAAAGCGAAGGTATATTTTTTGGGACATCCTGTACTATCGCTGTCGAGATCGTGATCCTTAACATGTAGTTGTAGAGGTCTCCTTTTATCCTGCTGAAATAGTTGGACGCTGGCTTTACTTTCTCTTCTGGTACACTGTTGGACTTCTTTTTAATTTGATTGTATAAAAGGATGAATCTAACTAGCATACTTGTTTTCTGATTTATATCGTACCCACGTCAGTAAAAGATTTAAACCAACTGGTGACTTGAGTTTATGAGTTGATAAAGTGACTTCCCGTCGATCTGTCCATATTCATAACCTCTTGGTGAAACTCCATGTCAGTATTATACAATCAAAATTCTAAAATGTGACCTAACTCATAAAATTGCGCTACCTCCAGTGTACATGTTTCCAAAAATAGTTAAAAATATACTAGAACTAATTCTCTACCGAATCATGCAACCGAGATGAGTTGAATGCTTTGGTACTAGTCGCACCATGCTTCCCTAATTCAATCGCCGTGAAGGCGATACACGGGTTTACCACGGCTTATGCTGAGAACGTGACACACCGTCCAGTAGAGACCCTGTCGCTTACAAAACCCTGGTATACGATGTAAATGTACATTCTAGCATGTTAAGCATCAACGGGATCATTTTGTACGAGCGACCAATTGTTCTAGCTCGGATTAGGTTTCGCTGAGTAAATATGTCATGGAAATTTATTACTTATTAATTTGAGTAAGATAACGATGTAAACGAGAGCTAATTTTCGCGTGTGCAAACAGGGCAATCAACGTGGCGCTTGCGCCAGCAACCGGAAGTCTGATTAACGTGCCACGATGTTAAGGTAGTGTTCGGAAGCGAGCGATCGTTTCTCGGTCATCGTATCATCGTAACCCGAGTAGTTCGAAAGCACCGAGGGTTATTAAACCGTTTGTACGTAGACGGAAATATAATCTCTGCTGTTTATAAAAAAAATGAAGTATCCTCCTTTGTAATAAATGTGTAAAAATGATACGTAGCTCACGCTGTAGTTAGTGCTGACTCGAATGCATTCCGCAGACTAATCGATTATAAGAATCCTGTAATCGTGACTCACAGACACCAAACGATCGAATACCTAACATTGTGTATACTAATTATACTGTCATATATTAGGTCATTCAAGCTTGACAAACAAAAAACTTCTTTCACTCTTTTGGGAACACAAATCTCTTTAATCAAAATATACTTTCACTTTTGTCAATTCACTTCGTATTTCTGTTGTAAAAGTAGGAGGGTCATTTATGTCCTGGAGGGGTCTTGTAATTTGTCGAAGAAGTTGTCCGAATTTCAAAGGCAGGACAGTGGGTCCAGGAATGTGGTGATGTTTCCAATTTCGATGTCCACATGTTTACCATGATTATTTGTGTGATTATAGGAGCTAGCGTTTGAGGATTGGATCAATTATCTTTTTGAATCAATTGCTCACAAATGTGAAAGTGTTTCATTTGCCAAGTTCAACACATAATGACCTAATACTTGATCCAGAAGTGAGTGGATTTAGAGCAAATTCAGATCGATCTTTTCACCACGATAATTTACTTTGTGATAACGCTAGTTTGTACGTGGGAGATTGTGTTGTATTAGGTGCTATATTTATTTGTTTGTCAGATTGTGGCGATCGAGTGAATCGTGCGATAGTTGAACTTAGAAAAAAAAAATGGAAGTAAGTGCATTAGGGTAACTCAGTGCCTAAATTGACTCTTATCGTCTATGTGTTTTAAGTAACATGTCGAGGATATTATCGATAAGTGATTACAAGAAAATGCTCTTAAATCCTTCAACCAATACATGAACAAATGACACTCTACTTGTTTCTGTCGTGTACGAAGGTGCTCGTCGCGATCATTTCCAAACAACGAACGATGAAATTATGATTGTAAGAAGATAGTTATATTGACGAGTACCTTCGATGCTTAATTACATAATAACAATACGCTCAATTAATTGTTCATTGACAAGTACAATCGATACGACAATTTCTTAGCCCTGTCTAGGTGACCCAACAATCTTGTCAAAACACTCGAAAACATTTTTCTTCTCGATTACGAGAACGACAATAAAGCGAGCATTACAAAAACACGAGATCTCGGTCTCATTGAATCCCCCATGTACACGTTCTCTACTTACTCTTATGGTTTCTTCGCAAAAATATAACCAACGATGGGCATCGTCTAGATCCGATGCGTTTCGAGATAAGTTTCAATTATTTTCTCTCTTTCTTACTCTATTTGCTACACACTGCCTTATCAAGTATTAGTCACACGTAGCTTCTTCACACTTGTAGACATCAATTAGTAGGATGCACGCTTTTTCTCTTCTTGGTAACCCTTTCGGTGCTATGCACGTGGATATGTTTGGAGACTTGTATTGCCGTGGGTGGGTTAGGGGAACAAAATTGGAATTGTTTATATGGGAAGAAGTGGGTATGTGGTCAATGTGTGGGGACTCAACGCAAATTTTTATGTTCTCTAGTTCCTAAATCCCCAATTCTCACATTCCCAAATTGCTATATTTCCAAGTCTCTAAATCCCCAAATCTAGCATTCCCAAATTTCTACATCTCCAAGTCCCTAAATCCACAAATGTCCAAATACCCATCCACTCGACAATATAACGAAAGTCTACTGCCAAAAATCCGTATATCAGCCTACAGAGCACCCTAAAGTATTTAGTACCGAGAGGGTTAAATGTGTCTTGAAATTTCGACATCTCGAAGGGACCACTGCATCAGATATCACGAAACGGACATAAGCATCACACGCACCTTGTATAAAGCTTCTGAAAGAGTAACAAAGCTAGGTGGTCCTGTCGAGCCACTTGCATTCAGTTTCAAGTTTCTATTCCATAGAACACTGTTACACTAGGCAAACGCGTATCGGGGCTCCTGTGACTGACTGGCTGATCTGATCCAAGCACTATGACGATTAACGATAATTTTAGGTTGCCCGACGACACCGATCAGGGGTAGTCAACGTCAGGACGACGGAGGGAGGATTGCAGCCACCGTCGAAGAGGCGTTAGCCAGTCTCACTACCGAAATGGTAAGTTGGTAATCATAGTTTTTAACGATCGGTTACTCGAAGAGGTACCGTCGCAATGTGAAGATCAAGTCACTTATTAGCAAGAGGATATACTTTGTTTAACCTGTGAAGCAGGAAGACAAAATATGCTTCGTTTGTGAAGCATAAAGTTGTCGTACTTCATTTAACTTGTAAAGCAAGAAGACAAAATGTCATACTTCGTTTAGTCTGTGAAGTATGGGAGTGTCATGCTTCAGTTAATCTGTAGTGTGGAGAAAATGTTATAGTTCATTAAGCATGTGAAATAGGAGAATGTCATACTTCATTCTACTTGTGAAGCACTAGATGCTTTATTTAACTTATGAACTTATGAAATAATATACTTCATGTAATACATTTTTATTAAATAATGAACTACATGAAATAGCTATACATGTTACATAACTAGAGGAGGTACAGGGTGTCTCAAGAATACTTGTATATTATGAAGATAGTAAGTTCTCTGTGACAAAAGAAAGACCATCATTTACCATTCTGCAGTCTATAACCTGTGGCTTCTTGTGAATGCCCTGTTATCATTTGATACTGCTTGCTGTCCACACGTGTCCACGCAATCAGCTGTTCGTTCAGTCAGCAGAATGATAAACGATAAAACTCTACCGAGAATTTACAATTTTGCCATTCTGCTCTTAATCAATGTGTACGTAACTATTCACACCTCATAAACGAGCATACACATGCTATCCAAATAATGTGAATCTGATGTGTATACAACGTATGTACATACTATTATCGCATAATTTAATAAGTAAAATGAACGGAGATAGTGATGGATTTAACACCTTGTAAATCATTTGACACCCTGTAATTCCTGAAGGGTTAGACATTTTGAAGATAGTCTACGAGGTTGAACCACCTTGACCTATATCGTTACTGTTGGCACATAAGCCGATTAAACGGCAGTATCGAGCAAGTTCACGATCTCCATTTGTGACGGTACCTCTGTCGACCGATTCTTCAAGGTGGTAAGTGTATCAAAGTACGTAACCGATCGATCGGACCATGTAAGTGTTTCTCCGAGTGGCCGAGGGTTTTTGTAACTAATAAACAGCCCCAGACTTATAGCGAGTCGTCACATCGTCCTCTAGAACAGGAAAGTCTGATGAACGGTTCCTGTCAGAATCGTCTAGCCTCTGTGTCCATGTTGTGTCGGAATCCACGAAGAAACGCCGATTCAGTGACGCACAGAACGTTCCAAAGCAAACATTGTTTCTTGTAAAATACCGATGTAGATGGACCCCGAGGATCATTTGAAGGAAATGCATGGGAAACCTCTTTCGAGCATCTTGCACCGATACCAGTAGAGTTCGATCTTTTAACGATTCTTTTCTGATCTTGACCTTCATGTTTTCTGAAGAACCTTGTACAGGAAGTTGCATGAGATGGTTGATGGTGGTTCGAGGAACAATAGTGCTTCTTTTTGCGTATTATATTATTTAGGCGTTGTGACATTTGAGAAGATTTGCAAATTTGGGGTTTGGAGATTTGGAAATTCAGAGATCTGAAGATTTGGGTGTACGGAGATATAAAAATTTGGGGATTCAGAGATCTGAAGATTTGGGGGTTCAGAGATTGAAAAATTTGGAGGTTTGGGACATTAATGATTTGGAAATTTGGGGATTCAGAGATTTGGAGATTTGGGGATTCAGATATTAGGAAATTTACATATTTGGGAGTTTAGAGATTTAGAAATTTGAGAAGTTAGAAATTTTAGGGTTTGGAGATCTGAAAACTTTAGAAAAAGTTTAGAAATTTGAAGTTTCCGACTGAGACAAATGATGCAATAAAACGAAAGGCAACGTTTGTCGAATCACTTATCAGTAATAAACGAACCCCGTCATTACGACAGGTCGGGCGCATCCTCGAATTTCTGCATGCCTCCGTAGAACTTGCAACGAGCACGGTTCGACTCAGCGTAATTTCTCGCGTTTGCCAGTGCGTGCATTTTTGAAGAAGTAAACGAGAGCTAGAGGCTTGCAACACGCGAAAGAATGCCGAGGTAATTCCATATTAACCCAGTATTGCTCTCGCGAGGAGAATTCTTCGACTCTAGCGAAGCATTTCAAACGATCCTCCCGACGCAGAAATGTCTGCCACGTAATGAAGTGTCTTTTTTTTAATATAGCTAGATTTCCATTTTCAAACGGAAGGTTAGACTGATAATAACGAGTATCGAATTGCGTTCCTCAAATTCTTTTGCGCGGTGATTCACCTGTTGGCTCTAAAAGCATTTATAATACTTTGTAAATAAAAACTGAGAAAGAGATGAACTTTACAATAGCCCGAATTCAGCAATCGGTACTAGTGTTTTTATCAAGCTTCTTAGCGTATCAGTTTGAGAAATTAATTTTTGGAATTAGACTTTAATCTCGGGACTCAAATTTTAGTCTTCCCGTAAGTGAAATTTTGATCTTCCTGAAAATCAGGTGCTAATCTTGAAATTTGGCAAGAGTGAAAGCTTGTACATATGTGAAACGAGCTTTGGAACGTTCTGTGCGATGAGATCAGACTGTCTGAACGGTTTCTCTATTTCCTCAAATCAGGAGATACTGCAGCAAGAGTGAATGCACAACTCGTCCCTCTAACTTCCGTCGTCGGTTTGGATGTGGCCTGCTCCGTCGTAGCGACGAATCTTCGAATAAAATCAGAAAAAAATAACAAAAATAATTGAGCAATCATCACTGATGCTGAGTATGAGAAAAGAAGAAGAATGATTAGATACAGGGTGACTTGGTCACGAATCGGGACGAGTCTCCGAACAAGTTTATCATTCCTTTCTCTTTCTTTTTCTATTTTTACTCGATTTATACGATTGTACTCAAGTCGGTACTTAAGTGATACCTTTTAAGTATTAGATTCGTCTCGATTCAGGAGTTAATCGAGTATTAATCATCCGATTAAGCCTTTGCACTCGTATGTCTACTCTCGGTTATCACAAAGTGATTTTATGTGATACTGATCTGTCGTTATTTTTATTAAATAATGATAGACCGATTATTTAATAGCAGTAAGTCTTAAGATCATTATTTTGTAGGTTTTTTTTTCTGTGATATTAAAGCGAACTTTTTGAGTAGTGGATTTTGTTTACAAAAATAGTCAACAGGTAATAGTGGTAGAAATTTTCGAGAAAATCGAGTTGGGACCCATACGTCATCTTCCCTAAGGAATTTTAGTACGCGTTTCTAAATTAGGGTAATTACACATACGAACAATTGTGATAAAACAGGACCTAGTAATTATTTGTTCTACACAAAAAGCACTTGGTTAGGGTCGATAGACTGAGTTGAAGCTATTACGAGTGCAAGGGATTAATTATAGGTGCATGATGAGTTTAATTCAGGTGCATAGAAAGAATGAAGGCCAAGAAGCTCATACATCGTGATAAAACTCGGCCTACAGTATTAGCGAACTATAATACTCGACACTCGTTCAAGATACACCTGAACATTTCAAGTTAGATTTTTTATGATTTTTTTCTATATCGCGTTTATTTTATCGCTAGTTCTCTTGATTTTCCCTCCCGCTGTGAAACAATCGTCATCGAATCATTGGCATTTACGAAATCGTACGGGTTTCAATTGCACGACAAAGCGTCGTTAACTATTTAATCACTCGTTACCTCTTATCGTAATTAACGATTACCTCTTATTATTGTCGGCTAATTGTACGCGTTATAAAGAGGGGTCGAAAATAAGGTGTAAAAGAACGAAAGATAGATGTAAATAATTACGATTCCCGTTAGGGTGCAACCATCAGTCCCGTTTTTATTACGATAATATAGCTTAACAATCGTGTACATGTATCTATATGTGTCTCACGTTCTCTCTGTCTTCTGTACGTAATTATACATATACTTATACATATGTACACATATAAATGAAACGTGTATACCGCATATATGGCCTTTGAATTCTTGAACTTTAAAGTTATACACATTTCATGGAGCCATTAAATATTTTAATAATCTTCGAATATTCAATGTGGAATTAACAATCTTAGTAATTTACTTCCAATCAACTCAATAATTCGTAAATTCTAAATTTATCTTCATTCTCAGGGTTAGCTTAGTAGTTCACCTACCTGCATTATTCTTTGCTTGAAAATTATGAACGTATGGTCAATGTCAATTGTTAAGAAAGCAATTAAAATGAAAGTTTCGATCGTTCAGAATTCATCGGCCATGACGTATGTTATAAATATAACAACTGGCGCAAATTGTATTATACGTGATACGATGATCAAGAGTGATTGACGGAATTCTGGTTGGTACCGTGTACGTATATATATATGAATGAACAAAAGTTTATATATACATATATACAGTAGTCGCAGAGCAAAGAAATATGTAAACGCGTTGCTGATTATAGGCGTGAGAGTTATCGTGAACGTTTTGAAAAACCAAAATGTTGTTCAATTACACATACACACACACGTATATATATACACATATAATTATATTGTCCTCGATGAAACGCTTTCGACAGTCGATATATTGTATTTAGGAACGGTGATTATAAAAATCTAGTCGCATCTCGGTTATCGATCCGTGTTCTTTCTACAAAATATTTTTTACAACTTGCTCTCTATCTTACTTTTTTTTTTTTTTTCGAGATTTTTGTTCGACGTGACAATTTTTATTTCTTCCACGAATTTAGCTAATTGTGACAAGTAGAGCAGTTTCGCTAGAGTAAGATGTGTTTAATTTGCAAACGAGAAAATTTGACAAAGTTAATCACGGACGAGCCGAGAGAAGAGAGAAGAAAAGAAGCTTGATAAAACTCGTAGCTTTGTTAACTCGATACTCTTCCACGGAGTACCATGTGTATTATCATTATTGTTATATCGTAGCCATTGTACGGAAGGACAGTACCAGTGTTTATTAGCGATCTTGAAAGTGTGATATTTTTTTAACAAACATATCGCAAGTACGTTCGAATTTTGCGAGTGATTTCAATGCTTGCACTTGAGGCATTCTCCGACTAGATGTTCAGGGAGGATTAAGATGAAATTTAATCGAGATCGAGGAAATTCTTAAAATTCTTTGGACCAACTGTCGAAGATCCGTCGCTTTTTTACGTTCCTCTTTGTCGCTGGTTTCGATGCTTGCTAATCCTTTGCCTGAATCTTTGCACCACTGTAAATGTCATTTTTATGGAATTAACACGTTACATTTATAGAATTAACTGCAATCTGAAATTTCATTTTTCAGTTCAAACAATCTTGTACAACTTGAATGTAACGTCAAGATTGATCCTAGAAATCTTATGATGGTCAGCTTTGTACTTAAAAATATTAGAATTTTAGGTGGGAGGAGGGCTATCCTCGTTTGTTATCCAAATTAGAAAGTGGTGATAATTGAAATAGAAGGCAAAGGGTTCAGTATCACAGTGTTTCGTTCTGTGTTATTTCGTGTGTACTTAAACCGAACTTCATGTGAACTTCGCAAGAAGAATTAACACTTTTCGGTCAGTATAATTCCCTAAATCGTTCTGACTATAAACTGTACATTGACCCTCACATTATTAAGTGTCTATCGAGTATCTCAATAAATCTTGTTAGAAATAAATATTTAAAAATCCGTCATTTTCTAGAACATAAAGCTCTCTATAATTAATTCTCTAAACTGACCGAAAAGGGTTGACCCTTTTCCCCCTAATTAACTCGGTTAAAGTCTGTGTTCTTCATTGTTCTCGTTTGTGTGTTCTCACAAGCACATGTACCCTCGATCTTCGCCCAACTAATCGCTTTCAGTCGAAAACACCACCTCCGAAAAGGCACCGTATTCGTTCACCGAACTTTCCCACTAAAAAGAGGATCAGCACGTTTAAGCATCGGAGAACTGATCTTTTTTCTGTGCTCAAATTCAGAGACGAACGAACGGCAACGCGAAGGATCTTGTGGATCAGAGATCTTCCCTTTCGATGTACACTCAAGTGAGAACGAGTTTCAAACGCGCCAGTATGACCCGCATTTCGATCTTGAGGAACATGCAAAGGGTGTTAAGCATCCAACGCCGGGAGCTGTGAGAAGATCCAAAGAAGTCGAGGTCGTAGAATCGTTGAAATTTCTTCGAAACGTACGTGTTTAGGACACACACACGATTAACGTAGTGCAAAACGTATCGTATAACGTAACACAAATTTTAGGTAACATAGAAACAAGACACTGTTCTATTAGGGTTATCGATGATCAAATTCCGTCGGTATCAAATGAAACGTAGACTCTCGTTATATTCCCATCGATGGGGCTGTAGAGCGTAGAATTCTTGGAATTGACCAAACCCCATGATGGTCTTTGTAGATCTGCACTACGGTTGTAATTGTAGAACACGAATTATAATTATAAAGTAATTCAATTACTCGATCACGTAATTCAGATCTGTTAAATCGTAATGTATTACAATTTGTGTAATGCAATTGCGGTACAATTGCAAGGTGTAATACACTGTGGTGTAAAACAGGTAATTGTATTTGAATCAGAATTACGAATGAAGAGTTGAAGTTGAATCTTTTTAATTAAATTCGTATGTTACACGATACATACGTGATGCAATGGTGTGTCCACATGTGTCAGAAATCAGGATTCAGGATCGTCGACAAGGAGATCTGTGATCGCGTGAGAGCACTTAATAGATTATTTTAATATTATGAAGAAGACGTTTTTATGTCCTCGATCGTTGTACGACGCTACATCGATAAAACGACGTATAATTTCGATCTTAATCCTCTCGTGACTGTAGATCAGCCTTGCGTCTAAGTGTCTACTTAACTAACTGCGTTAAGAATTCGTTTTCCTTTCCGTCGTTGTATCGCGTTTCGTTAAAGTCGTTCGAAGGGAAAAGGCTTGCGCAAAGAGAAATTCACGAAAAGCAATATGTGTATATCGACAAGCACCTTCTCGTGTAATTTTGTAATCTCGTGTGCAAAAGTCGAATATCTGACGGGACGAAAGATGGCGAATTCGATCGAACATTCACGAGCTTTTTTCTGAATCGTCCGAATTCGTAGGTGTTGAGATCGTTCGAATATTTTCGACGAGTACATCTCGAGAATCTGTCGCGGTTGAAAACAGGTCGAAGAAATCGGTTCGTGCGTAAAATTGCGAGCTGTTTCGATCGTCAAAAGTGTATACTCAACAGTATTCGTTAAATTTCTGTACAATTTCTCGCAGGATTATATTAAGTTTCGAAATTGTTATCGATTTATCAGTGCCATTGGAAACTTATCAAATATACTTACATGGAAATGTATGCGCTAATAAGTTGCAAGATTCATTGCGAATTAACCCTTTAATTAAACATAATTCATTTCTCCACGAAAAATCTTTTTAGAGCAATTCTTCCACTCTTAAACTCCATTTCTTTTTATAAAAGTGACTTTAGGTGTACTGCACTATTAAAGGGTTAAAAGCGAACAGAGATGGATCGGTTGTACAAGATATTAATCCCAAGAAAGTAGCATCTGTGACTATTTTTAATTGCTTACTCGGGGTCGAAATGTCTATTCTAGCTTCGCGAGGTCCCTCAGGATGTTCCTACAACCGTTCCATTTCTGTATACACGAACATCCATTTAAATACAAACGTTCAATTGTACGAAACCTGTCAACTTTCGGGCGATATTCTGATTATCATTATCACTATCACCATGATATTATTTAAATAAAGCAGTTACTATTATTCTTACGATTGTTTCTGTTATCGTTGAAGGTAAACACTTCTTATTAAACTTTTTATTTCTTTGTTCTGTGTGCGTGTGTGTTAATATTATTTTGTTACGTTAAACACGATCGATAGATCGATTAAAAACGTAACGTATACCCTCCACCCTCGGCGCACTTTATTTTTACATCCTTTTCTTTTTTTTATCGACATTTTTTTCTTATCCTGGTTTCTTTATTTGCACCCATTTCAGACCCACCTGTAGTCAAGCGAAACGAAGATAATTGTATACAAAAGTACGAAACGAAAATTTGTGTGCACGAGAGAGAGAAAGAGAGAGTTGACTGCGGAGCCTGTGAACCCTTGCAGTTGGCGCATTTAGAAATCCTTCTACCCCCTCGGAATTTACGTGAAAATGCATTAGGACGTTGATGTAAGTCCAACAGACATAGGCATATAAGTGAACGCGTTATTGGCGTATTTATAGGGTGTTCCGAAAATATCCTCACGCTTTCGTCGTTCAAACTCCGCTAGAAAAACTTCCATTTCATATTGAATTTCACTTTAAATTCGTCTTAAAAATTCATTTTACATTAAATTTTATTTCTCTCTGAAGATATGTTTAATGCAAAAATTTTTGAAATAAAAATATTTTAATACGCTGAACTACCTATTTTATGTCTAAACTTTCTGTAAAATTAAATTCCTCGTCGATATAAAATTGATTTCTGATACGATGAAAGGATATTTCGGGACACTTTATACTAGCAAATAAAAGATCGCATCGGAACGATTTCACTCGTGGAAAAAATCGTCTCGAGTCGATTGTAGACAATTTATTTATTTTTCTACTATTTGTCTGCGGTGCACCGTCAGTTTTCAGTTTCCCCCGTGGGATTCTGGTTCTGTCTCGAATCGCTTGGTAAACGCATGATATTTCTAAGACTGTTCGGAACCGCGTATATTTTTCTTTCTCACAATTTCGCGTACCACAGTCTCGGTACGAAGCTCGTCGATTACCAGCAGGCATCGTCGCCTTGGATTCCTTCCATTTTTTTTTATCTCTCACGTCCATAACGCGTTATTGCTGCTCGTTCCTTAGCCATGCGTGTACACAGATTAGAGCATTAATATTATGTCAGCATGTTCTGTTCGTTACGATTAGTCATGAACCCGGGAGTTCACTGTTTTCTGTCCAATCGAAGATACTCTGCATGATAATTAAAATCATGAACGCTTTCGTGTAAATTCGCGTAACGATCACGGAATATCGACAAATCAAATTATTTTAGAACGTGTCTTCCTCGAAAATTTACTTTTCCATCTGACTAGTATAGTTGCATAATAATCACAAGATATTAACGAATTAAATTATTTTAGATAATTATTTAAATTAAGAACGCCTGTCTTTCTCGACAATTTATTTTCTATATTAGGGTAACGATTACGGGATATTAACTAATCAAATTATTTTAGATAATTGTTTGATATAAGAACCTTTTTCACGGATTCACCGTATGGTTAGTTTAAACGTATAGTGATCGTGATATACACAAATCAAATTATTTAAGATGATTTTCATCGATCGTGATGGTGTTAGAGATCACTATCACGTTCGATGTTCTTTGGATAATTTCTCGTTGAGAAGATATTAGATACATGAATCAAAAATCAGTTAGTTCTGAGTCATTGTTTCTAATGAGTCTAAACGCGTTGAATGCCACGAGAGTCAGAATTTATCAAATAATTCAGAAAAGGAAAGATGTAAGAAAATTTAATCAAAAGATGCATATCTGTATCTTTCATTTTCTAATGCAATGAACTTTAAAATTATAGTAACTTTCACTAAATAAAGAAGTGAAATTTAACTAATCGAAACAAAAATTTTTGTTTTATAGCGTATGTCGAAGATGAAAATTTTCTTTTGAATGAATATGGTGTTCGACGCGTTGCATAGCTGATTTGTGAAAAAAATTCGCGTAGGAGGGTGAAGTTTCGTTTCGTCGAACATCGCGAAGTATCGATGTGGCTCGCAATCGAGACGAAATCGCGATCAACGTCAATTTGCGAGAACTCGCTGCACTTGAACTCATTCAAGTGACTCTCGCGACGTTCACAGGATTATCGTATACCACTACTGTATATATTTATTAAATGATATTACGTGCATGTATAAAAGAAAAAATAAAATGTACAGGGTGAGTCATGCAGCTGGAATCGACTCTCATTCCTGTTTCGTCGAAAATAAAGAAATTGACGGTAAAGGTAAAAGTTGAACCTCTTTTCCAAAGTGCAGCAAAGATTCGCATGACACACAAAAAATTACATATCAATGCAATTTTTCACTGCATCACTCTTGAAAAATGCATTCACGAATTGCAGTGCAAAAGATAGAAGTAAGTGGATGAAGTTGCACTCTTTCGTTGCATCACTGCACTTTTAAAAAATGCATCTTCTAAAGTTGCATTAATTAAATTAGCTAAATTAGTTCTATTATTGCACAAATGATTGCAAAAAAGATGCAACTTTCGCTACAGGTTTGAAAATGCAGTTGCACTTTTTATTGCACCGCTGCACTTTTAAGAAAAGTGCATAGAAAAGTAAAACTTGTTCTCTTTAAATCTCCGAGACAGAGATGGTTCGATTTAATTGAACGACTCACCCTGTGCACATGTATATGTATGTTTATATACATATATAATATATTATATATAAATATGTACACATATGTAGATGTCGGACTTTATCGTGTACATCGATGCATTTATATCACACGCTCGATCGTGCACCCTTTGCATTTCCCTCGGGATACCACCCTGTGGTCCCGATACCTCATGTTGCTCGCACGATCGCGGCGATGTACGATAAGGATGAATAAATTATTGTTGCGTTCTATTTATTTATCACGGGACAGTTGTCCGAAATCGCGTGTGTCTGTTTTTTCGGAAGATTTCGCTCGGATATGGAATCTCTCTGGCAATAATTGTTGTAACAATAAAATTTGCAAACATGACTTCTCGACCTCAGTTATACCCTCCATCCCTGTTATCCACGATAATAGGCGGTCAAAGTAAATTATGTATGTTAATAAACGAGCAACTTGTTTAATAGACTTGTTTTCATAATTTATTTCAGTGTTTTCCCATCTTCCTTTCCACAAAAAAGCCGACAACCGGAACATACCTGACATTTACATAAAGTTAAAGTAAAGGTAACTTCACAGTTTTACTAACTTCCGATTTGTGTATTCTGCTTATTATATGTCAAATGTCAAATTATAAATGTACAGACAATTTGGAGTAAAAAGTCACAGTATTTTGTACAAATAGTTAGATTTCGTTGGTCGATTTCATCGAAGAAATTAAAACGTATGACAAAGCACGGGCCTAACGAGAAGGTGACTCAACTTACTTATAAAGCCTTATGTCGATGAAGTAGAATTAGGACAGAAGGTGCCTCGACCTCGTCCGGTGCAATATATCCTGCATAAGGTAAGTACTAACTAAGGACACACGTTCAAATAATGACGAACTGCGTTATAATAAGCATCCTAATTAATATCTCAAGGTTCCATTTGTTCGTCAGAAAAGATTCTATGATAATTGGTTTAATTTATTCGACGCAAAACGATCTTCACGCATCATCATAGACAACCACTAACTTTTGAAAGTAGGAAGTCGAAGGCGTATCTATTAATGGTCTACCCCTTTCTACGTATCGTGTAACACGAGCTCCCATAAGATAATCAGTGTATTCCATACCTCGTGTATGACGTCATATTAATTAACTTTTAACCTGCGATCGGTATTTAAAAAGCACGCTTGTAAACGTACACTCGAATGAACGCTATATGAGTCAAGGCTGCGCTGGGACCCTTACCTACTTTTTCCTTTTATGGTAGTGAATCGGACCGACGATCGTATGGGATATGACGACCGATCTTACGCAAAGATTTCGCGCATGGATAGCCCAGCAAAATTTTCGACAATTTTAAGGACTAAAAAAGAGTATAATCTACCAGACAATCACCTTCCTTAATAATCGATACGTATTCTCTTTGTAAAATTTACTTCATGAAGAGTATATTCTCTTACAAAAATAAGTTACAGGCAGAAATGAAGATAATATGTGTCCAATGAAAACATTCGGATGACGAAACGTTAAATATCTTGTACGACATTTGTAATTTGGAAAATGCTCGAATTGTTCGATAAATCTCGAAATACATTGCGCAAGCGGCCATGCTAAAAGCGTTGTCCGACTCATTGCGAATTGACCATGACACGAGTTGACTCAAGGAGATCGAGTGAGATGCCTATAACCCCAATGCCAAAATTACCTCTATCTAATATTCGCTTCCTTGCTGGACATACACAGTAGTACATTTTGACTAATAACCACCATTTTGTATACAGTGCTTTGGAACTTTACAACTACAATTAGAAGTGGAAGTTCACTTTACAAATCCAGTTAGTGGAACACGTATTTATCTGCTTTTTAACGCGTTAAAAAATATCTGTAACCTTGTCTCACGATGACTTTGATCTTGGTTACCGTACAGATTGGAAATTAGATCAAGGAATCGGGAACGTAATCCTCGATGAATTTCTTTTTTTTCTCGACTCGTATGAAACTATTTTACTTTCTCTATCAAATTACGATTACTTTCTAAAGACCCACAATAATTGTACCATGTAATTCCATGTAAACGACGCTTAATTTATTTATTAACGTGCAATCTTCTTTTCGCTGTATATTTCCATTTTAGAAATTAGTTATTTACGTTGAGATTCGTTCATTGAAATTTCACGACCTAATCGATTTAATGCATATTTGAACAGGAAAGTTTACTAATTTTAATATTTAACATGAATCACAATCATCTCGCGAAGCAGTAGCTCAAGACTGGTACTTTGTTAATGTCTACTCTAATTTTACAATCGATAAATGTTGTAGATTTATTATTGACCTATACCAGCTTTGTAAAGCTTTCCAAAGCTGTTCTGTAAGCTTCCTTTCTCCATATGAATCATGGATGTTCAAATCTCTTCCAGCCATCGGAACCACCTCCCACCAGATGTTCCGATTCAGATGTTCCGATCCCAAGAATGGAGCCACAGAAGACCCCATTGTTTCTCCCAGATGTGTATTCGCCAGATCTCCAGAGGATGTGAAAATAGCCGGGTCCTGTTAATCGTCGTCGAAGCGTCGCCGATTCTAAAGATAAATTCCGCGACGGTGTACGTTTTCACAGGTCCGTACGTAGAAAAGTCTGATCGGGGCACTGTGCACCGATGGTAGGGATGGGGTAGAGAGAGAGAATCGCGTCCTGCCACAACGTCATCGTCGTCTTTTACGATCGCGAGCTGCGAAAAGGTGGGAGCCACGAACGCCTGTAACCGAAGCTTTCAGCCGACCAGTCGAGACTTAGCCAGCGAGTCAAACGCATCCCGGACGACGAACGAACCTGAATACTTACCCCGTGAGTAAACATGTGCATTCCTCTTTTTTTTTAACTATCTCAACCACGGTCGACTCCACTGTTCTCGCTCGAGGTCTCGTGCCGTTTCCCAGAGTCTGCTCGCGGTGACTCCACGAGTGAGTGAAGAAAAGTGACGTGATCAGGACGTGTTTTCTCGTGGACAGGAAAGTGAAGAGGGTCGATCGTTGCGTTGACCAAGGATTTGGACTCTATTCGCTGTTCCTCCGGATAGTAAACCTGGATTTGCTTTTGGTGAACTGGTAAATTCGAACTGTTTCTATGCTCGCAAGCTTCGATTCTCTTCCTCTTTGCTGAGCGTGTTGGAAACCCAAATTTGCATATTTGATATTAGCAGTCATTATCGTTGAATCTCTTTGCGTTCCACTTGAGCTCTGAACTAGATAAGGATCTATATCGAACCACGAACAAGCCTTTCTACAGCCTCAAATTTAATCTGCTTCTGGTTATTAGGATCATCAGTTCTTCCTTGAGTACTTTCAAAATTCAAATTCAGTTGCTTACTCATTGTCGATAATCAAATGTTAAAACACCTTTGGTCTACTTGGTCTTTGAACCAGATGAGAATTTACTTTGAACTCCTGAGGCTTTCTGCAGTCTCAGATTTGATCCACTTTTAGTTGATAAGATCACGAGAAGTTCAGCCTTATTAACTATTTTAAAGACTCAATTTACATAATCTATCGCTTATAAATTCTTGTTGAGATTCCGTGCATTCCAGTTGATCTTCCAGGTTCAGTCTTACGGTAATCTCAAACTTGATCCATTTTAAATTAATAGCATCCTCAAAGATTCTTCGACATGTAAACTTAAATGGATATTCGTTGTAGGTAGTCATTATTGTCGGAACTGTATCCACGTTTATCTCGCAGGTAAACTAGAATTTGCCTCCGAGATCAAGAACTGATAAACTTATGAAAGCTGAAGAATGTCTTCTATCGTAACCATGTAATCTGTTTTTAATTGGTAGGATCGTTAAAGGCCTTTCTTAAAGACTTAAATGTCTCAATTTTCGTTCCTAGCTGTTTATCCGCAATCGATCTTGATCAAGACTTCTTCCATCTGAGATATATTTTTGACAATCTTTTCTTTTTCTTAAGTACTTCAAACAAATTCAGTTACGATGATCAAATATCGAAACTCCCTGCATTCTGATATGCTTTTGTAGACAACTTTTTACGTTTCGCCAGAGTTACTATATGTTCTCTGTTCCCAGTTTCTTGTTTTACAGTAGTAGTTTGACGAAACCGGCCGCATTCCAGAATGGCGCATTTGAAAAACGAGTCGACCTGTTGTGCGAATTTCGACGACCGTTTCGCAAGGACAGGCCCGCAGCGCTTCGTCGAGTAATCACAGGCACAACGATACTGTCAGAAAAGTTATGAGTCATGAAAAATTTCAAGCATTCACGCGTAACCGCTGTGACAACATTGTCCCAGACTGCCGATCTCTTTGCCTTGCTACGTAGACGAGAGGAATTTCTGTTACGGCCACAGTAAAATACCGTAGTCTCTGTTATTCCGAATGCTCGCTGATAACTGATTCCTCGGGCAAACGAATCGAAAACGTCGCGGTATCTTCGCGCTGTTTGCAAAGTATCGTCGAGCAACGGGGCCTCTGATCATCCTAGAGACTTTGTACCATTACGAAGTAGTTTATTTGTACTTCGAGATAGGAGGAAGGAACACGGAGGATAATTAGGCGTGATATCTTATCTTAGATGGTGTTATGGAAATTTAATTTTCGGAGTATAAATAGCACTCCTAGAACTGTCTAGTTTATGGAGTTGGTAGATTTTATGGGTTTTGTATTGGATAGTATAAAACATGTCAGGGTTTCTCAGGAAAAATGGCGATGAGAATTCGCCTTCATATTATTCATAACACGTCGAATTAAATTACCCATTTTGTTGCTAAGTGAGACATTTTACTTTGAGGTACTAAATGTTGATCTCCTGAAAATTTGATATAAATTGTACCGAGTGTCCAAGTATGAGTAGCTTCTTTCCCACGTCGCCATTTTCCCCATGGAAGTCTGCCATGTTCGTCTACTGTAGAATGGTGTTATGCATGAAAGTCATGAATACGTAACTTCGATTGTGCTAGTGCTCCAATTTACCCCATTTGCTTCGAAGATACAAAAGATATGCAAATTGTGTAAAAATGTACAGAATTATTTTGTAAAGATATTTGTTCGCAGAGAGGGAGAATTTTCTTTCGAGCGTAACAAGACACCGATCCGAATGGAGTAACGAATCTCTGCTACGCGTAACCCGAAAAGGTTCGGTAGTCGGCTAGCGACGATACCACCCTCTCCGCTTGCGAGTAAAAATAACCCTCTTCTGATACGCGCGACTCTGAATCCGACAGCTCCGCTTATTTTTCAACCAACGCTATTTCGACCTCGTAATCCGTGATTTTCCATACTTCCATCGATATTTTCCATCGTCTCGAAACTCTCAAATATTTAAAAATAAAACATTTCTCTATCCTAAAATTTATTTGAGGGAAATAAAATTTTGCACCTCCCATTTTCAAAACTTTTTGGGATCTCTAAAAAGTTGAGTAGGTGTAGATAATTGTACAATTTGAAGCATTGATTTGGAAATTATCGAGTAAGGGTAGAAACTGACGATACGAAGTAATTCAGTTTCTTCGTAACATTGTGTCTAGAATTTCTGTTTCTTCGAACTCGTTGGAATTCCTTTGTACTTTCGTTGCTTGCTTACCATCTCTGATTACCAGCGAGTCGGAAATCGTGAGCATTGGTTAGCAACGGCACGGATGCAGAGATGCCACGGATATTATTAGATTGTTGCAGACGAAGTAATCGACTTATTCGCAAACCCTTCGATACATGCAATATTGTTCAATATATTATTGAATGAAAACCACAAAAAGTCTATGATTCTCAAGGTTATTGTTTCGAACTAGAAATTTCTTTCATCATGTGTGCTCACTAGATGTATACATATTTCGTCTAAATCTCGTTTTAAGTTTCATAAAGCATATTACATAAATTTCACACTAGAACATTGTATGCTATAACTGTGACAATCAGCTATTTATATCAGAAACATGAATGAAGCACTTACGTAGCCATTTTCATCAGACCTTAAGTTTCAAGTCGATACAACATAAGTCCCATTTTGTGATATTTTTATGTCATCGAATCGTGTCAGACTTTTCGTGTTTACAAATCGGCTATTTGTAGCAAACTTAGTTCACGTTGCGAGTACCCGACCTCGATCATCAAAGCGTCGAAAGAAAAGAGGTTTCTTTTATTTCCCATCCACAAATAGAATCGACTAAAAAATGAACCTCGGATCACAAAACCGCCTAAGTCGAAAACCAAAGGCTGGAATGTTACCCCGAAGAAAATTAACCCGTTCGTGACTATCCTGCTCCTTGCTGTATCGCGGCGCAGTGAAACGAGCGCATAAAACGAAGGATCCTTTCGTTTCGCTCGGTTCGTCCTGGAGGATCGCATACCTGAGCGCGTGACGTCACGAGAGAGGAAGAGAAGACGCGCGAGCAAAGACGTTTGATTTTATATATACGGACAGGGGCACAGAGCCCGGGCCATCTTGAGCAAGAACCTGCCTCTATAAATAGGATATCCGGTCGTTCGCTAATTATACTTCGATGCATGCTGTCCACATAGGGAACTCGCACGGATCCTTCCGTACGATCCACGGAATTTCCACGGCAATTATCGTCTCTAGGAAATGGCACGCAAAGCGGAAAGAAAAAAACAAATAACGATTAACATAGATCGCGGTTAATTGCGTTCACGGTTTCGGTCTCACGGCCATTGTCAAACGCTTCCTTGAGAATTGGTCGCATTCCGTGGATCATAAAAAAAATTAAAAAGTACAATTCGTCGATGAAGATCACCGCATGAGAAAAACGATAGGAAATATTATGTGGTTATTGTTGCAGACACGATTTCCTTTTTTCTCTCGTGAACGAGTGAACGAACAGAACCACAGCCATGGACGCGATCAAGAAGAAGATGCAGGGCATGAAGCTGGAGAAGGACAACGCGATGGATCGCGCGTTGCTCTGCGAACAGCAAGCCCGAGATGCGAATGCGCGAGCTGAAAAGGTAATTGGATGAATTTCAAAGGATTTAGGTCCATTATGTTGATTGGATCCAGACAAATCGATAACTTGCATTCGAATAGCAAATTCTGTAAATCGGAAAGTTTGCTTTGATGAATAAAGAAATAACGTTCTAACAAAATTATCTGTTTGACTGATCGAATTGGAGGAAATGGGTCATTGGTATAGATTAAAATCTATACATAAATCTCTATGAATCAAACAGTTTCTTTTGGACGAACTGATAAATAAAAAAGGAGGTAGCAAAATTGTCTGTGTTCTTCTAGAAAGAGAATAAAAATAGCGATGAAATAACGGGGTCGTAATAAAAATTCAATTTAGGATTGGCGATCGTTCAAAAAATATAATTATAGATCTGGAGTTTTGGTGTAGGCATGAAATGTAAAAATACATGTTCTGGTAGTTTCTTACAACGTGAATGAGTCGATAGAGTATAATTATTGACATAAAAAATTGTTCTTTTCGTAAAGGCGGAGGAAGAGGCTCGTGCCCTGCAAAAGAAGATCCAGACCATCGAGAATGAACTCGATCAAACTCAGGAGGCCCTCATGCAGGTCAATGCTAAGCTCGAGGAGAAGGACAAAGCGTTACAGAACGTAAGTTAATTAACGTATTCAATTATCGTTAACAATTTGCTCATCAACCGTCGATAACCGTCCTTATCAAATTCGAAGTTCGAACCATTCTTGTCGCAGAATTTACAGTCTGAACTACTCGAGAAATCGGATGATTCAGCGAACAAATATCCTAAGACGGAAGAGTAAAAATATTTACAAGATAAACTGAGATTATTTCCAAATAGGCGCGAAACTCTTATCAGTGACGATATTGTTACCGACGGTGAAATGTCGTTTACCGACCGCGAGATGTCGCGGTGATCGTCTGCGCATGCGCGTCGCGCGGAACAAGTGCATTCCCCGCGAAGTGAGCGCACAGTCGAGCGTTAGTACGCAAAGCTACCGCTTCGTTGTTCGGCTGTTCTCGGCAAACTTCGGCTCCGTGTCCTATCGGGCGGTGGTGGGGGTAACCTGAATCGCGAACAGAACGATAGACGAGGATAGAGAGAGAGAAAGCAAGATAGAAATCAGAGCAGGACGGTGCAGAGAGCGGAGAGTAGCGTGTCTCCTCTCGTGCATGCGTTTCGTTGCGCGGCACGGTGTGTGTGCGTGCAACACACAGAAAGCAGACAGAAGGACGTATGCGTGGCGCGGTGAGAAACGTGTTACGAACAGTGACAGACAAGATGGCGGTGTGCCTTGTGCGGTGGTAGTAACGGTGGTGCGTGGAGCACGTTAAAAAAAAAATAGTGGAACAAAGGGGATTGTTAAAGGGTTGGCAGCTGGTTACCGTAGCATGGAGCCAGCTTTTGCATCGACCACGAGACGTCGCGGTCATCAGCATCATCCGCGACACGCTACGCGCCGACGTCTCGACGCCTCCAGCAGAGGACCCGCGCAGTGTGGCCCTGCTGATATCGTTAAAGACTCGGCGATTGCCAACAACGAAACGCCGACGACTGCAACGTCACCGAGGCTCGACGAAAAGAGCAATGTCATCGACACGGATTGTTCCCAGACGGTGACAGTACCCACGACCGTCGGCGCGAGGTGGCTCCGCGATCCGACGGCTACGACACCCACGAAAGACCTAACGTCCAACGAACACGCGAACAATTTGAAGAATAATCTGAAGAACGATGACAGAGAGGAGGACGTCCGACAGAGGCTCGCGCAGTGTAGCCTGGACGTTCTCGACGAACGACGCGAACAGTCGGTTCACGATAGAAACGAAAACGAAAGCTGTGACAGCTGCGAGAAACCGTCAGACGAGTCTCGATCAAGACCACGTGGGAAGGAAATATACGAAGACGAGTCCGTGGACTTGAGAAGCAAAGAGAATTCACCGGAGCCTGAGCACGCGGTCGCGAGGGCTCGCGGTGACGGCAACTCCGACGACGAGTCAACGAACGTCGAGGAGGATTCAGAACTTGCCGAACTTGCCAAGTTGAGATGTCCAAGCGAACGAGCCGAGGTACAGGCCGAAAGGGAGAGGAGAAAACGAAGATGTGCCGATTATCCCGGTTTGGCCTTCGGGTGTTCTATATTCTCCAGCGACACGATGATGAAATTCAGTCTGATAAGGAACGAATTGCAGAATATCATGAGCAACCAGTTGAAACGGGTCAGTATCGCATGATACAACTGTGGTGCGCCCCGAATACGTGCTTACTGTAGGAATGTGCGGATAATCGTATCTAATGGACACCCGAGTTGTCGGGTTAGCCAGATTTCTAAATTTTTCAAATTAACCAATGCAGTAGGACTGTCTAAGGGCCCATGCGTGTCCGGTATCCGCACATCCCGAGTGCATTAAGCGTATCAGATGACGCAAGGTTACCACATGACGCGACCTTGGCGCAGTTTGTCGTCGGTCAGTAGGTTCTCGAGGGTCATGCAGCCTTTGATAACGAAAAGCAATTATTGATCGAAATCTCGCTTTCTCTCTCGAATACGGGTTATCCGTGATCCTTCGTTTATCCGACACGTTGTTTTCTCGTTACACCGGACGAGGTGATCTTCTTGAATTCGATACCTTATATGGTGGAGAACGGGTAAAAATACGCGTAGTTAGGTTAGGTGATCTTAGCGGTTACCCGCGATGACGTTACAAGTCATTAAATCATATGTTGCCTACGACCAAAGGCTAAAAATCGTATGTATTATTAATTGCCTTATTTGAAGTGTGCGTTTTTTTTCTCTGTACATCCATTCTGGAAAATTACTGGACCGTTTCGAATACTGATTAGAGAAAGGCCTGATTAAACGCCTTAATTCCTCGTTGCCAACTGGAAATCGAAATCGGTTCGCGTTATCGCGTGCTAAATGAATAATGCACTACTCGTCGCGGCTGTGTAATAATAATTAAGCGACCATTATAAGCACTTCTGGTAGCAATGGAGTTCTTACGAAGGCTTAACGATGCACGATCGGCCGACAAAGAACACTTATCGTTAGGGTTACTGAACGAATACAATGGGTTAAGCGTGATTCTTTTGCCCAACACGATAAATAATATTCAAGTGTTACAAAGGCCATATGTTCTTAAATCGTTAACCAATGCGTCGGTATGCATCGACGTGACGTTTTCACTTATTCGTTTTTGGAGTAGGCCCCACCTTTTGATATATATGACGTGCCTGTGATTGCTACATCTCCAAACTTGGGAGTATTATCAGTTTACCGATTATTCATACACTTCGATTCGAAAGTAACATAACGATATTTCATTTAGAGTTGCTAGTATAATGTTATAATTTAACCTTAACCTAATAGATTGTCAACAAGATGTCGATAGTGTATCAACAATCGATATAATTATTGCAGTAATCAATGATCCTATTATTTAAAGAAATTATTCGTTCATCCTTCATGAAATATTATTTTCGGAAAAGCATTTCGATAACAAACTCCAGTCGGCAGCGTCGTTGGTGACGTGTACGTTAACTAAACACAAGTAACACTCGTCAACATTCTAAAAATACATGGCGTCTGTACACCGATCTTGTAGCCTTTTATTCGGCACTCCAAGAGGGGCATTGCGTAAGCATTGCTCCCGGAACGTGCTCCCACAAATCCGCTTTATTACGACCGTTTAAACCGACGATATAGCATGTAACACCGTTGCGGCATGCTCATACCTTATTGCACACAAATTTGAAACACGTTTTACGTCGCCTGACGCCGACCTTTGAGACAGATTAACCTCTTTCGCGCTTTCGTCATATTTCGCGAAACACTGTGCTGCCATCTGTGTTGGCATTGTTCGCATAACTCGTGCAACTGACCGTAAGCTGGTGTCTTGAAGTTGCAATTCAAATTTCGTTGATTGCTCTTAATTCGATGTTAACCCGGGTTTTGCATCCGTTTAAATTTGAAGTAGAAACGTTGAATGCTAGATGGAGCTGCAATCGGCGTAATTGGAAGTGCGCATCGAGCATATGACAAACTTTTGACTTTACATTCTATTCCGATTATTCTCTCATATCGTCTTATTTATTTATGAAATAATTTCATAAATTACAAATATCTAATTAATTTCAATTAGCAATTGCTATCATCAAACACATGAAATATAATCAAATGAAACTTATTGCGGATGTAATTAAAAACGCTTAGACAAATTAAGATTACAAAATAGTATCACGTTCAATGGGGGCTTCAAAATTAAATTTTTCGTTTAGTGTATGACTTAGAATAAACGGATACATAACATTCCGCTTACGTCATGAATTTTTTATGGTACTTTTACTACTTCAATAAAACCTATGCCGACATACATTTACATTCGTGTCAATTTTAATATCCTGTATTAAAAGGTTGTATCCGATGACCACATGGTCGTAATGTATTTACATCAAATCAGGTGTTTGATACTTTTTTTTATGATCGACAACGTAGCGTTTAATCTCGTGTAACGGTTATGCCATTGAACTCAATTTTTATTCAGATTTACGCGTCAACCGTCCATCTTATTTACTCTTAGTGACATTGAGAAATCGGTTACTGGAAACGATTTATAAAAGAAAGATAGCGTTCGTAATCGAACATTATCATCATTGTGGCGAATCGATGCGCGTCGACCCTTGGATGCGGATGGAAAAGCAGAAAAAGCGAAACAACGTAGGAATTGTTGTCGAGCGTCCATTCGAATGACTGGGCGCGCTCGGGACGGGCGCGGTATTTCCGGGGCTTTGCGCGCGACGACACGTCGATCGGCGTAGCGATACTCGGCGTGCGCATCAAGCTTCGTGACGCGGTCACGATAGTAAAAAAGAAGCCGTTTAATCATTAAACCGAATCTCCGTGACCACAGTCACGATTAGACGCAAACAATTCTGACAACGATAACATTACGTTTAATTGATTGATAATTTTCACGAAATATCGACGAACGTGCGTCGTTAAGGGCAAGGGACTATTTGACGCGCGCATGGCGGTAGTGCGCATGCGCGTCCAGGCCGGGGGCGGCCATCTTGCTTTCCAGTCAACAGCAGCCAGTGGTCGTCAGTGCACGACAGCTCAGAGGCTACGAAACTCTCTCTCTCGTACGGGTACCGGTTGCCTCTCGTAGCACGACATACTTAATTCTCGTACGTCGTGTTCACCGGTTATCTCGTATTCCCGACATTTTCGTCTATTGTCCGAGTTCCAACTCGATCCGCGTCCGAGACACGTAACCGCGGCGTTTTTGTACAAAAGTGAGAGAACGCTACACACGCGGATTCTAGCAGCATGTCGACGCAAGTGCAGGGCACCCTTCTCGACGTGCTCAAGAAGAAGATGCGGCAGACCAAGGAGGAGATGGAAAAGTACAAAGACGAGTGCGAGGAATATCAGAAGCGGCTGCAGGTGGAAGTGATACGACGCGAGGAAGTGAGTGAGAAGTTACTTCACGACCACCTTCGTTTCCCCGTGCACGAACAGCGGTTCGATAAGTACAGTTTACCCGTCGAGCATAGTTTTCTTTCGATCCCTTTTATTCCAGTTTCGTCGATTTCGTTTTCGCATAACCTGTTCGTCGATTCTTCCATGACGCCTTAGACAGGAACGTAAATGAAACACTGGAAAAGAGTATTCAGCGAGATAGTCGCAAGTATATAAATACTCGATCGTTGAAGATCGGTTATATTCGGTCTAGTTATGATTGATTCATTCGACGATCGATTGGGTGATTAATCTTATGAGAACACGTATTGCACGTATCACCGCTTGTCTTTACCGGAAATATGGTACTCAACTTCATGGGATTCGTTTGGAAAAACATCGATCGGTTCGCGAGAGGGTATATTGCAGTGGTTCTCAACCTGTCGGTCGCGATTCCCAAGGGGTCGCGAATTGTTTTCTGGAGGATTTCCATGATTATACGCTGATGAACCTGCCAAGATTTTCTAGGGGAAAGGTCCCGCCACTCGTTGATTGTCATAAATTTTCAAATTTGCAAGTTATGACATTGGGAATTTGAAATGTATGGGAGTAGGCAGTTTATGGATTTGGAAAATTGGGAGTTTGGAGATTTTTCAAAATCGGGGTAAGCTCCCCCAAAATCGAAGGGAAGTAATTCGTAAAGGATCGATTCGTATAGTGTCAGGCACGTCGTCGTCAGGTTGGTGGGTTGTGGCTCAGGAGAGGGCAGGCAGGAGAGTATAGAAGGGACACACCGACTCGACTCGCACTCGAGACATTCTTGATACAACGAGGACCGGCTTGAAAACTCACCTTGCTACCCTCACGGTCGCCAACGATGCTCCCGTGCATTTGAAAACATTGTATCACTAGTTAAGGCAATTAATAAAAGTCCGCGGTGCGTTAAATTAACTGGGGTCTAACGTTTCGTTCGTGTTTCATCGTTGACATGTGTGTATGTATTGAAGCGACTGGGACGCCGATACAATCGATCGCACATTGATTCGGGTACGCAGTATTCCTACTGTCAGTATTGATTTATGGACCGTCATAAATTCTGAAGTATATTTTTGAGGTCGTATAAAATTGGGATAACCATTTATTTTTGTAGCGAATTTAATGTAGACAAATGAGAATTAATACTTTTAACGAAACTGGAGGATCTGTTCCTCCATAAAGGTTTTGGAACAAATCTATTATACCAACGATGGTAATAGATTTAAGATTTTCAAGCCCCGGTAGATTGACTTTTGGAACATGTTTGCCTACCCTAAGCCGATCGAATATGAGCTAGAGCAAACATATGTGATACGGTTCATCAGCCCCGATTTAATTTAACCCTTACAGCTACCATGGTGACGTTTCACCCCATTTTTATTTGCAACCGATATAAGTTTAAAACAATTTTTTTATTGCTTTAATAGATTAACCTAATTTCAATTTTTAAGGTAAATTCATACTTAACAAAGAATGTCAAAATTATTGCGATATATATTTTAATTCCTGCTATATTAGATGTTATGCTTCTGTTTATTTTCGTCCTTGTAATATTCTCGTAAAAATTCAGATGTTGTACACTGTCCTAGGGAAATTCGAGCAGGATGACGATGCGTCGACGCGTGCTCACGCATCCGAAATCGTTGCTCCTTTTTTAGAACATATTTTGCCGACCGTTTCTGCGCACTTGCCCAACGTTATTATTTACACGAATGACATTTTACAGTCGTTAGCGAGCCTCAAGATTGAAATTGAAATTTATTTTCCTTTGTCGAGACCTTTTCAACCCCCCCGCTAGGAAGCCTTGTCGTAGACTTTAATATCCTGTTCGTCTACGGTGGCAAGCTTTGTGAAATTATCGATTAATGAAGTAACCGAGACGGTTCTTAGCGCATTGCGTGCCATTTCATGGAATGGTTGTTGAGGGATAACATTGTACCGGCATTGGGGTAAATGGGTAGGGTCCATGGGCCTGGTCCCCTTTCAAAATATGGGTCGGACCACCCATGGTTAATTGGGGTCGTAGGACATAGGATATTTCACAATAGAAATTCGTACACTTTTAAACTTGCAATTTTTCTAAATTCCTAATCCCAAGATATCTAAATTCTCTATAGTCATTTCTAAATATACAAATTCTCTATAGTCCAAACTTCCAAATCCCCAAATTCCCTATGGGTCTAATTCCTAACCCCCAAATTCTCTATAGTCAAAATTTCTATCTCCAAATTTTCTATAACCCTAATTTCTAAATCCCCAAATTCTCTATAGTACTAACTTCCAGATCCCCAAATTCCCTATAGGTCTATTTCCAAACCCCCTCATTCTCTGTGGTCAAAATTTCTATCTCCAAATTTTCTATAACCCTAATTTCTAAATCCCCAAATTCTCCATAGTCCAGATTCCCAAACCCCTATTCCAATTTCCAAATGATGAAAGTAGCACTCGATTATATCAATTATTTTATGATCCATTTATTGGAGTCAGATGAAGATAACGAAATGCCACAGGATTAGCAGGAGCCACCTACACCAACCGTTTTCCTACCGATTACCTAACAATTTTTCAACCTTGGCAACGATTCAAAAAAACATGAACGTATCTCTCGAATCCGGTGCACCTTTATGGTGGTTACATGCGTCCTAAAAGGCCAACGGATAGAAGCTCGACGAAGCTTCACTAACAAGCTTTTGTCACCGAGCAATGAAGTGTACTGCCGTGCACGGTCTGCCTTTTTTTCTTCCTCTTCCTTCGTCTAATAGAACTAGATGATAACCGATGATACGTCCCGTATCGTTCACGTTGTCTCCGGCAACGATTCATCCATGGCTCAGACGTGTTCGGTTCATTGATTTCCTTGGTGGAGACAGATTTAGCGCGAACCGTGAAAGTGATATTACGTACACGACAGCACGTGGCGTCTCTATTGAACAGTTTACATAATGGATCGCCGATTGCCCCATACATAGGGCAATTTTATTAATAAACGATTAAATATCGCCCCGATTCGATACACATATCTTGATACTTGCATTGCATTGTTAAATGAATCTTGCCTTGCTACAACGTTGATCACGATAAGGTACATTATGTACTCTTCTTAATAGGATTCTTGTGCTGGTTACCATACTGCAAGGTTTCTATTGCTGTATCATGGGAGTTGAGGAATTTGAAGAGTAAACATCTTTTGGTGTTTACTAAGAAAGTGGGAGTGTTGGGTGGTTACTGAAGCAGACTGTTTCTTCAGATTAACTTCTTTAATCCCAATGATATGTAATTATACTTACAGCTCAATTTTACACATGTAGGTTTATATTTAGCTTCTCAATATAGAATATTCAATTCTTGTATTCTTTCTGCAGATATAACTCTGTCCAATTAGGTAGTTGAGTATCATATAAGTGACGATATTCGTTTCATTCAATTCCTTAGAAGAGATAAAAGAGAAATGAGTCGTCGAAAATTCGCGAATACTCTTATCTGCTTTATCATACTCGAAAAACAAAAAAAGACAACTTACGCGTGCCAAATTTCTCCGAAACTTCTGATTCCTCGTATTTCTTGCGATAATGAAAGTTGTGCATATGTCACGTACGTAAGATTTATAATAACTATTTCGAGCGAAATTAAATTTTGTTTTCAAACGTGAAATAGATAATTTGATTCTTTATTGAACAAATACGATAGCAGAGGGTTAACGGAACATAATGGAGACGGAGGGTGATCGTTACCGGAAGTTTGGCACACTTACCTATCGACGAGACCTGTTCACTAGCGTGTGTAGGTGTGTCGATTTCCTCCAAATACAGAATGTACAATCGATATGTAGATTCGACGAAAACGACCGGAACATTCACCGTTTGACGAATTAAACGTTATTGAAGATATAACAAAAGTTATGTCAATTACATTCGTTAATTGTGTCAATTATATTCGTATACTGATAATGTCAGTTTTCGTACATTAATTATGGAAGTTGTAGTCGTACATTAATTATGTCAATTATATTCGTACGTTAATTATTCACTTATATTCGTACATTAATTACGTTAATTACATTCGTACGATAATTACATTTCACTCGAGAGCACTTTCATGGGATAAACGGCAATATAGTGGGAGGGGAGTGCACTCAATTTTAATGGTCGCATTTTAGGATTCAGAAATCTGAGTAGGCACTTGGAAACTTGGGAAATTGGAGGTTTAGGAATTTAGAGAGTTGGGAAATTTGGGAATTTAGGAATTTAGAGAGTTGGGAAATTTGGAAATTTAGGAATTTAGAGAGTTGGGAAATTGGAGATTTAGGAACTTAGAGAGTTGGGGAATTACAGATTTAGGAATTAGAGAGTTGGGAAATTTGGGAATTTAGGAATTTAGAGAGTTGGGGAATTGGAGATTTAGGAAATTACAAAGTTAGGAAATTACAAAGTTGGGAAATTGGATAGTTAGAAATTAGAGAGCTGGGAAATTTGGGGATTTAGGAATTTAGAGAGTTGGAAAATTTAGAAATCTGTAGATTTGGAAATTGGGAAATTAAGAAATCTATGAATTTGAAAATAGGAAATTTTTCAATCTGAAGATTTGAATAAAAACTGTAAAAACATAAGAACTTAAAAAATTGAAAATTGTCAAATACGGAAATTTCACGATTAAATCTGCTTTCGATACACAAATTATTGATACAGTAAATCAACAAAAAAGTCCAATATTAATTTTTCCTGACTTCATAAATAAGTCACTCAGTTACCGAAAGATAATTTACTGAATCAGAAAATAACGTGTTCGAAATACATTTCTGGTGCACAAGATAATCCCGATCGAATTAATCAGTGTCGAGAGCGCTTATCGATCATTTTCCGCGCGTAATCTCGCCGGCAAGAACGCGGGTGTGTCGAATTATCCGGATGCGAAATTGATGCGTGCTCGACGAGGAGCACCACGTGCATGGGAGCATAGTACTCGCACGATGAATTAGGATTTATCCGCTTCGTATACAATCGCCGCAGGTGCAGCTGGTAACGGGGACAAGGGCCTGGAATTGCGTGTACGAATACACGCGTAATCGAGCGTTAAGTAATTTACATTTGTAAAGGTGCACGGTTCGTTTCGTTTGACGTAACCTACCAAATGTGTTCTTTATTTTCAACTTTTACTTCCGTGTTTTAATTGGGGCATCTTTTCGTTTATGTACACCTTTCAAGAATTCAGTCTTGCTCTAAGTCATTTGCATTTCTTTTTAGAACCTTCGGTTGGAAGATTTTATTATAACATTTCATTATAACATTGTGATTTTATTTAAATGTATGTAGGTATAGTTAATTGTTTTCGTGTTGTTGAACTTTTTATGGAGAATTTGTATGTAGAAAATTATGTAGTTAATTTTAAAAGTAGCATGAAATCAGTGCTGATAATAGGGAACATAAAACCTGCCGCGTCTGGACTTGTCACTTTGATAAGATTCGATAAGTACATATCGAGTGAAAGGGTAAACATAAAATGAGCATTTCGTAAATTATTTTAATCTGCAATCGTTTGATCTCAAACCGCAACAAAGAAATATATCTTTGAAGCGTTCTCCAAACTTCAGAGGAAATACGAACGAAATTATGATACTCCGTTTAAGAATATTCATTTAACCAAAGCACCACGCAGCCCAATTACAAAAACCATTAATCCAAGCAAATGTATGTAAAGCCAATTAAGGTTGTTACGATTACAATTCAGCGCGAAATTCATCGAATAAACATCAGGGTTATACCTAATAATTGTTACATCTGTAAAGGAAGCAGCTAGAAAATAGCGCCGTCGTTCTTCCATGAGATCACGTCATAGTGTGGAATAGAAACCCGTATGAATTTAATTAACCGAGATTATTCGGAATCGGGTTTCATGCAAGACATATTCGATCCGCGTAGCGTTAAGATCGTCCTTTTAATTCGATGCGAATAAGCTCTAACTGTTTATGATCGGTTTACTCGCGACAAATGTTCCTGTTTCGCGACACAGCGCACGAGAGAACAGATGCTGCGAAAATTGGTGATCTGTTCAATTAAATCGGTCGATGCAATGAGTACATCTACCAGGCTCTCGAGGAAGCATAGGTCATTGATATGCCAACGAGGCGAAGACCTTGGCTACGTCTCGTCACGAGCATTCTATTTCCTATGAATCTTAATCACGCGTTGCACGTTTCTGATCCTCTATTTTTACTGTTTAACGTCGGATAATGGACTTCTTGGAAATATATGGGGACGCGCAGTTTTACTGTTTTGCGCTTGAATGCATTTTTCATTGATTACTATGTGTTATGGTATCACGAGTTAGATTTCTACTCGTTGGATTTCCACCTGCTACATTTCTACCCGCTAGATTTCTACGCGGTGGATTTCCACCCACTAGATTCCTACACGTTGGGTTTCCACCCGCTAGATTTCTACACGTGGGGTTACTACCCGTTAGATTTCTACGCGTTGGTTTACCACCCACTAGATTTCTACACGTTGGATTTCCACCCGCTAGATTTCTACGCGTTGGATTTCCACCCGCTAGGTTTCTACGCGTAGGATTTCTCACGCGTTAGATTTCTGCGCGTCGGATTTCTACGCATTGGATTTCTCACACGTTGGATTTCGACGCGTTGTATCGCCAGCGATTAGAAGTCTACGCGTTGCACTTCCACGCGTTAGATTTCGACACGTAGTAATCTCCACGCGTTGTATTACCATCCGTCAGAATTCTACGCGTTGTATCACCACGTATTGAATTTCTACGCTTAGTACTCCACGCGTTGTATTTCTACGCGTAGTAATCACCATTTGTAGTACTTTCCATGCGTTGTATCGCTACGCGTTGTGTCTCTACGCGTAGTATCATCATCCATAGTACTTTCCACGCGTAGTATCACCATGCGTAGTTCTTTCCGCGCGTTATATCACCACGCATTGGATTTCTACGCGTAGTACCCTCCACACGTACTTTCCATTATGTCGCCACCCACTAGAATCCTACGTGTAGTATCGCCACACGCAGGACTTACCATACATTATATCGCCACCCATTACTACCCCACGTGAAGTACCACCGCTAAAAATAAAAAACAAACAAGTCCAAAGAAGAATTACCCATTAAGAATTACTCCATCGAATTTTTTCAATATATAAGCGTACATATTTGAACTCTCAAAAATTGATAGCAAGAAGGAAATAAGTAAAAGAATTGTTCTTATGTTACAAAATTGTTGTATGATAACGAGTAAGAAATTTTTGTGTGTTTCTGTTACAGGCTGAGTCCGAAGTAGCCGCTCTGAATCGTCGCATTCAATTGTTGGAGGAGGATCTCGAGAGATCCGAGGAACGTCTTGCTACCGCCACTGCTAAATTAGCAGAGGCGTCGCAGGCTGCGGATGAGAGCGAACGGTAAACGATGCACCACATTTTTATACGTTTCCTGCCGATGACGAGCATCGTACGGCCACGCAAATCTTTATTATAAATATCCGTCAGACGAAGGAACGTGCATCGTTGCACGGATATTTATAAAGAAACGCTCTTTGAACGTGGCTACTGTTTTACTCAATGGGTAGATAATAGCTCCCGTTGTGTACGATTTTATCGATTCAGTGAAAGTTTGATTCATAATGCACGGATCGGGTTAAAATTGATGAAGGTGTATGATGTTGTAGGAAATATATGAATGAAAGGGGATTTAATTGAGGAGACTATGACATTTTTCTCTAGAAGGGCAGCTATTATTTATACTGTTTGGTAAAACAGATATTGTGAAGGAAATTAAATTATCTGTGCTGTGATTTATGGGGTTATTTTTGTGAAATCTGGAAATTATTTAATTATTATGGGATCAATTGTGAATGAAACCTTATCTGGTTTTGCTTATAGATATGGTGGGTTTGAAATACATTTTCTTTGGTAATTGATCTGTTGAAATTATGTGTGACCCATATATCACAGGGTATGTTTAAAATTCACTTTATTCCTATGTACAATATACACTATCCAAAACAATGAGTGATCAATATTATAAATGATCTATATAGACGAGATTGGTCTCAGCTCATAGACAGTGTTTCACAAGTGTTACTATCCATATGAATAAAATTTTTAAATTCCTTTACAATAATCAATTGTTACTTAACAATAAAGCCGTACGATGCTCAGACAACAAAAATTAACATTGATATTTATAGTTATAGAATCGAAAGAGCGAGCAAATCAATACTATTTATAAAATGTTCATACAATACTGTATTGTGATTAACATTACTCCAAATGCAAAATTATCGAATTCTATTTATCTAGTCATCGAACATGCTCGAGGGCGTAATTACAGGTATCGCCACGAGGTTGCCGGCAATGTTGTTATTATAGTAACTTCTTGAAGTAGGTGTTTAATCGTTAACACGTATTAGAAAATGCATTCGATGTGTTCTCTCGTGGTGACACCGAAGTGCTTGTTTCAATTATGTAAATGTCTGTGGAGGTACAAATCCACAAGATAAAAACATTCTAGAGTGCCAAGTTCCTAAAATTTTTAATTGTCAATGTCTCAAAGTTATGAAGTTCTGAAACCCCAAAATTAAAGTTCTTAAAGTTATGAAGTTCAACAATTTACAAGATCTTAAAATTTCAGGGTACTCGATTCTAAGATTTGAAGTGTCTCAAATTTCCTAAGTCTCAGAGTTCCAAAATACCCAAATTCTCAGAGTCCCAAAATCCATAAGTTCCAAATTCCCAAAACCCCCAAATTCTCAAAGTTCCAAATTCCCAACTTGCCAAAGTTCCAAATTCCCAAAATCCCCAACTTCCCATAGTTCCAAATTCCCAAACTTCCCAAAGTTCCAAATTTCCAAAAGCCCCAAATTCTCAAAGTCCCAAAACCCTAAAGTTCAAAAATTCCAAATTTCCAAAAGTACCAAATCAAAGCCACCAAATTCCATAAATCCCACAGTCCCATTCAAAAATTAGGTGTCCCCTAAGTGTAACACTGTTTCAGAATGTACCCCAGTTTATCGACTGCAGCGAACCATAAGATTTATCTCGACAAAAAAAGTTACGTCTAATTGATTGCTCGCTCTTTCTATCGGCCATCAAGTGACGTTTTCCAACACTGTGATATCGATAGGACTAACCTTTCGACGTTGAAAGAACTTCAAAGATTACTTTCCCGGAATTCTCCGCTCGATTGTTTGCGTCAATAACGATTATATCGATCGACCAAGTTGTGACTTTCGACTTTCAGAACGACTGAATCTTTTCTTACGTTTTATTGAGTCATGAACGCATCGGAATGACGAATAGATTGTATCGCGGTTGATAAGGTGATAACGTTTGCGGTTAGTTTGTCGCTGTACGAGTCTGATAAACGGCGGAGAATTCGCACATTTTGCTCGAGTTAAATGCTCTTAAATAATTATACATTTTATATACATTGTACTCGTTTAGGAACAAATCTCTTATATCATAGTTTATTATTAATTCAATCCGAATTTATTCTGATATATGGAGTATAAATTAAGTCTAGAATCTTGTTAGGTTATTCTAAAAGTTCGTGCTATAGTTCATATCGTATAGACAGTAATCGACATACTTCTAAATGTTTAAAATATTTTTCTGTTTAAGAAACTGTCAGATGTGCCTTCAGTTTCACTGACATCATAAGTTTGAATTTTCTATTAAAATATTCCTCAGTATTCATTCGTACAACATTCATACATTTTGCACGTATTTATCAATAACTGCTGTACTTTCTTTTAAATTAATACATAAAATGTCATAAATGAACATACACTCTTGCACATCAAAGTTTAGACTGTTCATGATCAGTTAACCTACACATATTTAATATATGTCGTAATTTGTATTTCATTAAATAGTACAGTTCAGAACATCACGTAGCACGAACTTTTGAATGTCAAAGAAAAAATGGAAAGATAATTTGGTCGCGAGATACATTCTTTTGGTATGTCGACGATTTTTCTTTCAACGGCGATCAAATCGAAGCTAAAAATCGAATGATAATCGATCGCTAGGATACGCAAGGCACTCGAAAACCGTACCAATATGGAGGATGACCGGGTATCCTTGTTGGAGCAGCAACTAGCACAGGCTAAACTGATCGCCGAGGAGGCGGACAAAAAATACGAGGAGGTGGGTCACGTACCAACGAACTAAAAATCTTTTGTCCCTTCGACAGCGAAATCTTCCTGACGAACCACGGTTTTTCAATTTTCAAGAAAACCTTTTCTTCATTAAAGCTCTTCTGACCATTTCCTTGGTCAAAGACCCTGTTTTTGTCTTCGGAAAACAAAGCAAAATAAACATTTCTGCTAGTTCGCATATAGACTCAAAGATTAATTGCTCCGACTCAGACGATATCAGTCTCGAGTAAAGCAAACGTTTCACAAGTGTAACAAAGGTAATTCGCGAAAACACGAACGAAATTGTCAAACGAATATTTCCAAGATCTTCCCCAGCAAAAATACCTTAACCAGGGTTCGTCAGTATCGAAGTTCGCTGCTGCAGGTAAACCTTTCCAGGAATCAGGTTTCTAGCAGGTAGCGGGTGAGCAGAGCAGTCGACCTCCATCTCCATCTCGTCCTTCGAGGACGAGACTGACGATGGTGCATTGAAATTCATGTATCGATTATGTCGCGACAGTATGTTAATCCGGATTGTTTGTGGTAATTATTAAAGAGCCCGCAAGATTCTCGAGAATCGCAGCTTGGCCGATGAAGAGCGTATGGACGCCCTCGAAAATCAGCTGAAGGAGGCCAGGTTCCTCGCTGAAGAAGCTGACAAGAAATACGATGAGGTTCGCGAGCCCACGACTGTCAAGCGTGATGGCTGCAGTGACGATCATGATCGAAATAACGATGATAATAACGATGACGATGGTTCCTAGTTGATAGTCGAGATAGTGCCTAACCCCATAACTCTCTGTCTTCTCTTTGTGTGCTCGATAAACCACCGTGACACCCGGTACACCATGTTTCGGGTTCGATAACACTCGCTTTCAAAAGTCGATTCTCGTTCATTAATCCGTTCGAATTTTTTTATCGCATTCTGGACCAATTTCGATTCCAATGTAGGGAAAATTTTAGTTCGAAAAGTGTTTGAGGGGGGAAGGTAATTCGTGAATATCGATCTGTGATTACATCGAGCTACAAGTGATTAACGGGTAAGAGAAGTGCAGTGCTCGTACATGATTCTTTTCTCGCGGTTTTTATGAAAAAAGAGAAGTTCGGGAATAATGATCTAAATAGTGGTGAGCAGTGTCACGTGCTTTGGGCATCGAATTGCTAAAAACCGTCGTATATCTGTGATTTCCAAAAAAAGAAGTGTTTGTTGGAGTAAATAAGTTTCAAGTGCCAGTTTCTAAAAATAATGAGATTTAGTTTAGCAAAAATCGTGTCGCGAATCTGGGTGGTGTTGGGTCCGCGTGTTGTTTCGTGAGACCGGAAACTGGCTCCGCAAAATAATGTATATGGTTTTACACTCTGTGTTGTGATACGAACGTTTCGTTCGAGTCTCGTCGCGATGAAATGGTGCTGCTTTTGTCCAAAGACCTCCCATTTTCTTTATCGTCTTAGCTCTGGAATTCGGAACGTAATCGTAGCTCTGAAATGTCCGAATGATAATCCATCCATCTGTTATGGTAGGTGTCGCGTGGATATGTGGAAGTTACAAGGATCACTTTTATAAAATAAAAGATGCAAACTTACTTCAAATTCATCTTCAACTTTCTAAATATTCAAATTCTCAAATCGCCCCATTTCTATGCAGTCTGAAAATCGTACATGTTTGCTTGTTTTGAAAGTTTATCGTGCATACGTGGAAAAATGGAATTCGTTATCTCGCGGAATAAAATATTCTAAAAATAAGGAAGATGTTGCGAAACGAGAAGCACGAACGAGTTAATGTAATTGGTAGCAGCAGACGGTGAAAAAAGAAAGTTCTACAGTCTGTCGGAAAAGTCTGTGCGTTTGAATAATTTCAACAGGTAGAAAATGTTTATGCGTCAGATTAGTTCATACTTTCTATTAGCAATATTAAATTATGATTGAAATATCTGATTACGTTTCTGATGGTTAACGATTAAATTAAGTTCAAATTTCTCGATCTTCCATTTAATTAATACATCAGTATCAAATATTTCCAACGGACTGTATAACAAGGAAGGTATTCCATATTATAAAAGTTTCACTTTTATAATAATCGATGTGATTTCCTAACGCTCGAGCGAATTTCACGCGTTTTAAGCATCGTTGTAACTTCCACGTGCCAACGTGTCCCTTCAGCAAATATGAGCAGTTTCATAAAAATATATATCACGAGGAATCACGTTAACATAGAGCATCAAGACTAACTCTACTATTGTTTGCAGTTTGTCTAACATTTGATTGCAGTGACACGGTGTTAGAGTGTTCTACGATTCTGACAAAGTCTCGCTTATCGTAACACGATCTAACCACATCCTAACGATTATTACAGAAGCTCGAGAGTAACGAGAGGCGAGGCTAACCGAGCGTGACGATTATTCGTTCTTTCCGTTTTCTCTTAACGGCAGTAATCGCTTATCGTTGACCCTACTGTTCTTGAAATGTATAAGCGTTACGCAAATCCTTGTCAAACGAATTCTGTTTGCATTTACGTCACTTTGCATTTGTTGGTACAAATGTTCTTTTTCTTTGTTGAATATTTGATGAGTGACGAGAAACATCTTATAAACTGACTGCTAGATTCTAATATTTCATTTTTAGTATTTTTAACTTTTAGTTTGGAGTAAGATCACTTCAGTTCAGATTATGAGACTCGATCTTTGCATTCTCAATTCAGTTTTTCCTTGGATCTTTAGGTTTGATCCTTGGATTCTAGGGTTTGACTGGATCCTTACGTCTGATCTTTGGATTATAGCATTCAATTGGATCCTTGCATTTGGTCCTTGGATTCTAGCATTTGACGGAATCCTTACATCTGATATTTAGATTATAGCATTCAATTAGATCCTTGCATTTGATTCTTGGACTCTAGAATTTGACTGAACCCTTAGATTTGATCCTTGGATTCTAGCATTCAATTGAATCCTTACATTTGATCCTTGGATTCTAGCATTTGATTGAATCCGTACATCTGATCTATGGATTCTAGCAGTCGCTCTTTGAACTTCGACATTTGCTTGAATCTCTAGATGCTAATTCAGCCTTCCAGGATTTGATTGTTGATCCTGATGAGGTCCTTGGATCCTGTTATTCAATTCATGGATCCTAACATGTGATCCTTGCATCCTGAGATCCTGACCCTTGAATCTTATTCTTCGGTTCTTGATAGATCCAAATATCACTTGATAGATCCAACTGTCCAAAAGGGTTGAATAGAATTTATTTTACTTGATCAATACTGTTTACCAAAGGGTTGCGTCACGTTTACACACGGTAGAGAGTGGTTGCATGCGTTAGAAGTTAAAGGTCGCCGTAGAGACGAACGAAAGGGACATTCCAGGAGAGATCTGCTCATCCAACTTTTATTTTACCTTCGATCTCTACGGTGGCCTGAATGGCTCGTGTGTGTTGCTGCATCGATTCGTGCCTGCAAGATCAGCGACTCTAAGAACGAACCGAGCATTTCTCGCTTCCGTTCTTATCTGCTCGCTTCTTTTCCTCACGGAACGCGTTCTACGACTGGAAGTTTGCTCGATGGAGATTGTCCGAACGTGCTCGGGAACTGGTCACGAATAGTATTGTTCTGTTTTCGGTGTCGTTCACGAAACTATCGATATACAATGGATCTAACCCTTTCGCCCTGCTCGGTGAAGTAAATCATCGAAGCACGTTGTAAAACGATAAGAACTTATTCTTTTTCTACTTTTCAAATTTGATGAATCATTTCGTGAATTCTTAAATACCCTGGCAAGATTTGACACAAGAGATTTAGCTTTTAGAATTTTTTTAATGATTTTAATAAGTAATTAAAGTAGAACTCATTTCACGGTTAATGTTTCACTGGTTCAATATTTGCGATTCCATCACGAACGCAGATGGAACACGGAATATTATTAACCCCTTAACCGAGCGAGACGAGATAGAAGATATTTGCAAAGGAATAAAGATGATTAAGTGCCTCGTCTTTCTGGCTCCTTCAAATTCGTTTCACTTGGTCAAGGATTCTGGGCGTTTCTCTTTTGAAATAACATCCGAGCTTCTAGTACTTCGTGCCAGATTTCTTTTGATGTAGCACGTCGTATCGATCGTGGGAAATATTTCATATACCAAAGTTTGCGTTGCCTTTAAATTCAAACTTCAAAGAGATCAGTATTTCCTGGTAAACGAGACAAACATTACTCAAATCCAAATTTGTTTCTAATCATCCTAACCAGCTTCGGGCGTTGTAAAAACCGTGAAAAATACCGGTTAGTCGAGTTAGATCGATCGAAAAGGAAGTTGGCCAGACTCAAAAGGAGCTTGAACTTCTTCCAGAAGCAAACATGTCCAGTCGTAGAGCGAAGTCATCGCGAAACCGATCTTGGCCGTGGATCGACGAGAGATCGTCGATCTTGGCCCAGATGCCGGCGAACCCGAGAAACAAAAGAGTTTCAGGTATACAGGGTGTTCCATAACGGGTGAAAAGTATGTGGCGATGGATTTAGTACTGGGACGGAGAAGTTTGTGTAACTGTAGGACACTTTATTTATTGTTACTCTTTATTTTGCAGTTAGAGCATAGGTTACATATTAATATTCAGAAATTGTATTTAACCCCCAACCTACAATTTTCTAAGCAGTCATGTTCAAATACTTAATTATTCCTACAATATTAGAGTGAAGAATGTTAAAGAGACGTTTTCAACAATCCTTGATTATGAAGACTAATTGAAATTGAACTCAAAATTCAATTGTGACGCGCACACGAGTTTGGTGCCTCACATATGATCTCTAGTGTGCGTCACGAGTGTGACGACATTGTAGGACAAGTTAACATGATTTTTAGCCAATTTCACCAACTTGCTTCTTCTTCACAAAGAATATTTTGTCACGAATTTGACCAACTCAGTTTATCAAAAGTGAAATTATGCCAATAAAAAAAACTTTAGTAGACATATATTTACACAAATGACTTGCACAGTCCAGTACTGAAACCGTGTCGGATAGTTTTGACACGTTATGGGACACAGCATGTATAAGTTAGGGTGGGTTGACAGATACAAAAAGGGAACATAAGGTGAAACCGTGTGTATGTGTGGTTTATACAGGTTGCCCGTAAATTGGCCATGGTTGAGGCCGATCTAGAACGTGCCGAAGAACGTGCCGAGGCCGGAGAGTCGTAAGCATCCGTTTTTAAACAGCAGACATCCTTTTTTGAGCCTTTACTAAAGCGACTGCCCACAAGCGAGTTTGTTTCCCTTTTTACGTCACACATAATCACGTGCCGCGCTCCAGAAGGAGACACACCTGTCACACACGCGCACACGTCGTGCGTTACCTGTTCGTTGTCGACGATAACGAACCACGTGTGGAAGTGTCGATCTAACACTCGTTCCCTGTTATGCGTGTCACGTTTCTTTTTCAGTTTGCCGCATTTTCTTTCGTTTTTCTTTCTTAAGCTCTTTAGGGCTGTTTCTAGTTTCAATTTCTGTGTCATTGGGATAGGGAAATCTGAGACCTTCGTTCGCGATATTGAACTCGATTCGGCGATCAGCGATTTATTTTGTATTTTTGTTCAAATTTGGAAGGTAGTTTGGCAACCAAGCTAATTTCGAGAATTGCGATATAGAAAATATGAGAATCGCCAAATTAGTTGTCAAGCTAATATCTGTAAAAAGTGAACCTATGAACTCAGATTTTCTTTTGACCCTACATCCAAGAGCACGAAATAAGATAAATAAAACAGTATGCTATAAGCCACCAAAATTTTGCGAAATGTTGATTCGTTTCATTCTCTTGGAGAACAGGTTTTTAGGAATGTTTTTTTACCGAATTTCGTATTACGCAGCAGCGGATCCGCAGATAACGACGAAGAAGAAGCTAATTTGCATGCGATCATAACATACGAATTCTTGTTTCTTTTGTTTTTTAATTTTCGTTGTAAGCCCTTAAATCCTTGCTTTGTCGCATGACACGTGTGGCTGTTGATCACAGGTTGCCAGAAAACTAGTCATGATGGAACAGGATCTCGAGCGTGCCGAGGAGAAGGCCGAACTTTCGGAAGGGTAGGTGGTTCAGTTTGTGCATGACTTGTTCCTTCTGTTCTTCGTCCTTCGGTTTATACAAGTAGCTTGTCTAACACGAATGAACGCTGGTCGATAAGAATTTTTCCGTTCGTCAATCGGATATAAAGTAGTCGATTATAAATATTATCAATATCGCTGTTGATATCAGAATCATTTTGAGGGTACAAAGTATTACACGATTTATCGTACAATGTTGAAATTTGTAGTATTTTAAAACACTATAATTTTATTTTTATCCGAATATTGCCTTAAGTACTCTCAAAATATGTATTCATATATTCTGTACTCATGTATTCTTATGTTCTGTATCTTGAATTAGATCATTATTTAAAATTACTCATTTTGGATTCTGTACGAATTTAAAAACGATTCATTTGCAAGTATATTTCTTTAAATACTTTGTTATTGTACGTTTATATCCATCGTATTGAAAATTGTCTGAATTCTAAATTTAAATTCTGATACGACCTGTACAGTAAAGGATTCTCAAGCAAAGTTTCACGAACAAAATTTATTTACATAAGAATGAGTTTCCGATGTTCGCCAACTTCGTAAAGTATGACTAATTAGTATAAACGCGAAATAAAAACGACCAGATGTTCATTCTCGCAAAAAAAAAGAGAACAAAACACACTTCAGGTAGGAATCTGAGTAAGAATCTGCAGCATTGTTAACGATTACTTGATTTTGCAGGAAGATCGTCGAACTGGAAGAGGAACTACGCGTGGTTGGCAACAACTTGAAGTCCCTCGAGGTCTCTGAGGAGAAGGTAAGTATCTGGAACGATTCGCAGTACAAAAAAATACCTATAAAATCTCGAAATATATACATCTGTTCACTTTCTCTTTCTCCTTTCGAATTCATTTCTAGCAAGAACCGCGACAGATTCGCGTTACCTTTTTCTTTTAAGTAATTTCCGTCATGTGGATGAATATCTTGATCGTGATGGTCGCGTTAGAATGATCGACACAGGAATAAGTCACACAAGACGATCTTGAGCTCGATTTCACTTTAGAACTTTTCGTAAATTGGTAGAAATATGAATGTGTAAGTTCGGAGGGATGTGTTTGCACGTTGACTGTCGCGGAATTTGGAGATTTGGGGGTTTTGGGATTTGAATCTTTGGAGATTTGGGGATTGGGGTTTTTGGGATTTGAAGTTTTGGAACTTTGGAGATTTAGGGATTCTGGGACTTTGAATATTTGGGGATTTTAAGAATTGGTAAATATGGGGTTCAGGGATTTACAAGATTTGAAACTTCAGAGTTTCGGGAATTTGGAATTCTGGGACTTGGAGAGTTCAGCACTTTACAACTTCAAACTTTGTAATCTTTGGGAATTTGGAATTTTATAATTTTAGAACTTGGAGTTTTTGAGATTGTAGAATTTTGGAATTCTAAAACTTCTGTGAGTATTATGAGTGGTCAGTCACAAAGAGATCACCAATTTTCAAACCTACTTCCGGTCCAAATGGCGAACAAATAAAAATGTGACCGCAAAGGGTTATCCTACCATCGCACTATATCAAATTAAACCGAATAACGTTCTAATAATTATATCTCGACATCCATTTTCGCCATCGTGACAGTCAACCTGTTCCGAATAACAGATCGCAAAACCTTCATCCTCGAAGAAAATTGCAGGTCGCGAAAGTTGTATGACGGGACGAAATCGAAGACAGAAAAACGTGTCTAGCGACGCGTGAAATAGTCGTTGGTGATTTTTCACGATTCGGAATGAGTTCCCGGCAAATCAGCGCGTTCCTATTTTTTTGCTCGTCTCAGCGGTTTGTAAAAGAGAAGAAGTTTAAAGGACTAATAAAAGCGTGAATACACGAGTTGACGGATGAACGCGTAAAATTTCTCTGAGGATTGAAATAATGTTGACACGTTGCTTAAATCATAGGCCAACCAACGCGAGGAGGAGTACAAGAACCAAATTAAGACACTTACCACTCGTCTAAAGGAGGTACAGATCCTTTGGCAGTGTTTTATTTTGCATCTGATTATTTTGCCAAGAGTGTGTGATTTGTCGTCGCGAATATTTCCGTCGTTTTCACTTATATCGAACCATTAACCGCTCGTTCACCGAACCCTCTCTTACCATCTTTTCTTCTTTCCTCGTGTATGTATTTCTTTTTAAGTTTGCAAACCTAACGTAAGCTCGTTTTTTTTCTCTTTTTTTATGCTTGACTAAACATAGGCGACGCAAAGAGAGGAGACTTTCGTGGGACAGGTGAAGATTCTGGATAGTCAATTGAAAGAGGTAAGTAATCGGTAGGAACTTCCGGAACATAGTCTGTAAATTTATAGAGTCAATACGATTTATAAGATATTTTATATTTTCCTTCATTTTTACTTCTCGCACTTGCTACTGTAATTGTATATACTTTTGTATTAAAAGGACTCTTTGCAAATAAATGTGGATAACGGGAAAAATGTGTTGATCCTTGGAAGTGACAGCAATCAAATAAAATTAATGTGTTTATCAAGTTAGGCAATTTGTGCAATTTGTCAGGAAAAAACTGTTGTAAAATTTGTCAGGAAAAAATTATTTAAAAATTTGTCAGAAAAAAACTGCTGTGAAATTTATAAAAAAAAATGTGTACCCAATAAATCTTAAAATTACCTTCGAACATTGAATCGTCCAATAGAAACAAAATTGTACTTTTTACAGCAGCACAGGTAACGATAGATTAACCCCTAGATTCAGTTACAGTTCGTTTAGTAATTTCTATGTACATACTTTGCTTAGTTAGTTATCACATCCACTTTGATCCTTTGCACTAGTATCTTTTACAATGCACAGTTTTTTCATCACACATTTTTTCAAATATTACGCATAAGTACGAAATTAACGATTAAGTGGTTCATGAGCCATGAAAGGGTATGTCGAGTAATTTCACGTGATAAGGTACGACAGTGTTCTATTTCACATGTTTGCTCAATTAACGAGACGTGTGTGTTCCAACTTTATAGAATAATACTCTAATATTAATAATTTATGAAACTGAATATAAAATAACGGCATGGAGTGGAGTTTCACTAATAAAATAAAATCCGTCGATTTTAAAAGAAATTTGCATTATTCTGCAAGAATTGAAATTTGTATAATTTTGTAAGAATTTAAATTTGTATAATTTCGTAAGAAATGAAATTTGCATAATTTTGTAAGAATTAAAATTTGTATACTTCTGTAATGCAAATTATGCAAATTATAATAATAGCTAAATTCGCATAAGAATGTGATTTACGTATGCGTAATATGCTCTCTGTAAATTACGTCCAAGTGCACGAAAATTGCTCAGAAGTTTTAAAATCGACGACAAATCACATGAATATGATAATTTCCTTGTACTCACGTATCTGTTCTTGTTATCATAGGCTGAAGCTCGTGCCGAGTTCGCGGAAAGATCCGTGCAGAAATTGCAGAAGGAGGTCGACAGGCTCGAAGGTGCGTATTCATCGGGCGTTTTTATTCTTCTCGTCGATTATCATAATAGAGACCTATCAGTTTACCCGAACATTCTTTACAAATTTTTCTACGATCAAGTTGTGCAGGAATTTCATCTCTTTTCATCGGATTCTAGCGTTAGAGATTACTGTATTTGTAAGAAAGAGAGAGAGATTTTCAGATTGAAGTTTAGAAATCGAAGGGAGCAGATCATTGAAAAGTAAGATTCAGGACCTCGTTCTACTACCGTAACATCTCTTCTTTTTTCGCTGAATTTACAATCCCATTTGCTGTGAGTGAGCCTATTAACAAAGCTGGACGACAGTCATTTCAGAAGTGACGTGTAAATAGCTTTTCTTACATAGTCAATTTTTGCTTGGGAAGCACCTTCTGGCGGGGTAATTGCAACTGTAAGTTAATTAGATGCACCGGGGAGTGGTGTAAGTAGATTTGGTTTGGAATCTGGGTAGTTGAAAATGTGTACCTTGTATAGACTTGTAGAAATTTCCTACACTTCCACATTCTAAATCGACAAATTCCTCAAACTTCCCAGAGTCGTTTGATTACACCTGTCATCGACACTTAATAAAGTTACAAGGACTAAACCCACTCCAAACTGTAACTACACTGATGTAGCAATTTGTCATTTTTACAACCTTTTCGCCAAAAGAAAGTTTAAGATCAGTAATAAAAGATTGACCAAAAGTACTGTAATGACTACTGTAATGACTGTCGTTCACCGAAATAAAGACTCTAATCGCCAAAAAGCACCTTAACAGTATTAAACACGGTGACCTATAGAAAAAGAAACAGACAATTATGCAACTAGGTCATTGCGTGTGCCGTGTGTTCGTGTGTCGTGTGTCATGTGTCATATATTGTACGTTCGTGGTCTCATTCTAACCTCGACAAGACTTACATACACAGTCGATCGCAAACAATGCGATAGTGGATGATCACGTTTTCTACACTCGAGTGCAACGTAGGCTTCATTTCATACAGATCTGTGGTTCCACTATCTTCCATTTTGGGATATTATTTACACTTGAAAATTTTCCAATTCCATATTATAACATTTTTACTTTGACAAATCCTCTGATTCTTCAGTTCCTGGGTTGTTAAGTTCATAAGTTTCAAATTCCATAGATTCTCAAATTTCCTAGTTTTCAAGCTTCCGAGTTCCTATAACCCTGAATTCCTAAATTCCCAATTTCCAGGTCCCCGAATTCTCAAGATCCCATATTTCTAAACCCCCAAATTCTAAAATTCACAAATCCCTGTCCCCCCAAATTTTAAATTTCCAAAATTCACAAATTCTTGGCCCCTAAATTCTAACCCCCCCAAATTCCTAAATTTCCACATTCCTAACCCCCAAATTCCAACCCCTCCAAATTCTAAAATTTCCAATATTCTAATCCCCCAAATTCATGACCCCCTAAATTCTAAATCTCCCAAATTTCTGATCCCCCAAAATCTGAAATGTACAAACTTGCAAACTTCCCAACCCCCAAATGCCCGAATAAAAAATTCCCAAGTCGTGACCGAAGCACGAAAATGTCCTTCCCGAAATTTCCCCTAGGGAAGCCTACCTTGCTCGGCAGTGTACATTCTCCCTCTAACCAGTAATCTTTCCAGACGACCTTGCCGCCGAGAGAGAGAAAAACAAATTGCTCCAGGAGGAGATGGAGGCCACCCTGCATGACATCCAGAACATGTAGATCGCGTCTCGTGGCGGACAGACACACGAAACGCGATATAACAAAAGCATACACCACGAAATTCTAAAGAGCATACGTTTCGGAGTAGAACAACAACAACAACAGCAACAAAATACAGCAGAGAAAAGTAGAGGCACACGTTCCGTGTGGAGACAGATAGATAATAAGCTGGGAGGGTGAAAAAAAAAAGAAAACGAGAAAAGAAAAACACGCTGTGCGAATCGAGCGCTTTTCTTGTGTGTTGTTGTGGTGCACATCATTAACATTTAACGGACAACAACAACGGAAACAAAAAAGAAAGAAAGAAAGATAAATCGTGCGGTCTCTTTAGGCTAGACAACTCACATCTCCCATTGTAAACGCTCCATCAGCCAAGCGCCCAATTTCGAGCGCTTCTTTATCGCCTGTGTGCGTGTGTTTACGTGTGTTTGTTGCATGCATGTGTTCTGAACGCGTTATACTAAAAGAGAGAGAGAGATTAAAGCGAATATCGACGGAGAGAATAACGACGAGGGTGGTAGAAAGGTAGGATTGGTGTGCGGGTTTTGTCAACACAGGACAGGTTTCTTTTCTTTTTTTGCTTTTTTTTCTTTCGAGTTCTTACGTTTGATGTCTGCAAACGGTTGGTTTTTTCTTTGTTCTTTTTTTGTAACGTTTGATATTGTGAACGCTCCTTTAACGCGTTCATAGCCGTCCAAACAGTACTCTCTGCAACGTATGGTTTCTTCTACAGAAATTTTGTTCGAATCTTAATGACATTTAAAAATTCAGTAACAGGTTCGCAGGTTCATACTTTTTGACGTTGTCGAATTTTTAGAAAGTGTTCCTAACATTTTATCGCCTTTGATTCTTTTCAAGATGGCTATGAGCGTGTTAATCGAACTTACTAACTGCGCGAACGAACATTGTACGAACAATCGTAGCTTGAACAACAAGACTCACGTGAATCGATCGTGTGTACATCGAGAAAGAATTTCGATCGATTCTGTCAAGTATTTTCCAGTCGCAGTACGTTCCGCTGACGAGTATCGCGGTCTCGAGAAAAAGTCTACATCCGGTCTAATTTAATTCTCAGCCTAAGCGCGCTCGTGTGCGATGTTAAAACGGTGTCGGAAACACTGGTATTGTTCCATGGAACTTATAAATATACATTCGCAATAAGTACAGATTCTCAATAATTCGATGCACACTCGGCGGAGCAAGAAACTTTAAACGAATATTTGATCGATTTGATCAAACGAGAAACTCTTTCTCGATGCAAACACGTCTCCGGTTATTCGTTTAGAAAAAGGAGAGAAGAATGCTCGTTCGCTCTTCATCGCCTACATCCAGTAATTCCCGCGGTTCATTATTCCTGAGGAAATAAAAACATTTTCTACCCTCTTCCATGCTCGTTTGCTAATTCGTGATAATCTTACTCACTGCCAGTCAGACGAACCTCTCGAGGAAGAACGCTCTTGCATTTCGTTATTAAACCCATTCTCGACGACTTCAAAGTGCAGCTAATTAGATCATAGAAACGTCGGGCACCTGTTGATAATCGTATATGCACTTTCGTAAGCGGTCGTTCAATAATATATAAACTTCGTTCGATAATATACGTTCTCCTAGTAGATATTATTTAACATCTCAGGTCGTATATACACTTTTATAAGTAATTGCTTGCTTTCTTAGATCGTGTTTATACGACGTTTATAATTGGATGAATACTTCGTTAGAGTGTACATATACTGATGGCAAATCTGCAAGTTTGTACATGTAAAGTAAAGAAATTTAACGTACATCTCTCTCGTGCCAGCAGATGGGTTCGTACATGTACGATCTCATAAGCAAAGAAATAAATATAGCATTTAATACGACAAACGTGTAAGGACGTAATAATTTGTCCAAGATTCTTCCTTGAACCGTGTATATACGACTTAAACAAGAGCCTAACAGCATATTCCTCGAAGGTGAGTCTGCGTGAAAACAAACGCAGCAATTGAATGCGAACGAGCGAAACACGTGTTTTGCGTTCACATCGAGGTTTACCAATCGTGCCTCCACATATTCGTCGCTTTTGAACGAACAATCGTAGATCAATCGTGATTGTTAGCTTCGAAGAATCCGTTTCGATCGATCGTCGGAACGACATGTCTAACCAACGAAAAGAAAAAGAAGAAAAGGGACAAAGAGATTCGCGACGCCTTTCGTCTTATCGTCATAATCGTAAAATCGGTGTCGGTGATTTTTCGCGCGAAACTTCTCTCCTCTTTGTCGCTGTAACACGCGCCCCGAATCGAGACGAGGCGCGGGAAAACTGCCCGATAATCGACGCGTTTCGTCCCTGTAGCGATTTTTTCCTTGCAACGATGTCCTCCTTCGAGTGTTCGGCGCGATCGTCGAAGAATCTTGCTCTAATCGACATTCCATGCATGCTTGTGCAATATTTAACGACTGGACACGATCGTTGTTTCTTAAAGTTTCGAGCAGTTTACGAAATTTCGGAAAATTTTCTGACTCAAGTTAGAGGCAAGACACCCGAAGAGAGACACGCGCATCCTCCGAACGGAAATTATAATTATTACGATTAATATCGAGTGATAGAGACAGAGAGAAAGATAACAAGTGTGTACGTATGCGAGAGAGAGAAAGAGATAGTGTGATTAATTGAGAAACGAAATAAGCACAATAATTAGGATCCCACGTGTCCTATGCCGTTTAACGATAATGAAATTTTTGTTATTCCCGTTTTTCCCGACGAATGCCGCGAGAGGGAAACGAAAATCAACCAGAAAAGAAGATGAAAAACACTCAAATCGCTTGAGTTTACACTTGAGAGTTTTTATTTTATTAATTTACTTAATATTAATACGAAAAAACGAATGGAACGATAAAATAACACTAATATCATTGTAATGATAATGATTATTATTATATATATATTGCTATTATTATAAAACTGTTTATAATATATATTTTAATTTTGAAAAAAAAAACACTGCGTGTACTTTGTGTGCTCTTTTTTTTTTAATAATTAATCCTCGATTCGTTAACAATTGACTCCATTGTGTCCGCGCGATAACACGCTGCCAAGTTGCGTTTGAGAGCTGTGCGTGTTGCGTGTATGCGTGCGTGTGTGTATAGTTGTTGCATGCCACACAACGTGTAACCGGAGGACAACCAATGCGGTACGTATCGAAGAAAAATGGTGAGTAAACTTGCTCGTTTATTTTTTCTACGCTATTTTTACGAGAACTCGTAAAGTCCTTTCGCTTCGCATGAACCCTCTCCTTCGTCCATATTCTTCGTTTACATAGGATCAGTCCTTGTATCTTTATTATTTCTAAATATACGAAAGTTGCATGACGAGGACATTCCACGATTTAATTTGGAACTTTTCTTGGGAAAATGTTTTAAGGGATGTTTCGAGCTCATGCAATTTTAGTACTAGTAAAATCTGTTTTATAAATATTTTTCTATTTTATGCTCCCTCAGTAGAATCTTAGATTTAGACACTCTTATTTTAAGGGATTAGAAATTTCTAGTTTATTAGTCGATTACAAGTAATTCAATAAAAGGCAACTCTGAGATTTAATTTTTAAGTATTTTACAGGTATCTTTGCGGAAATGTTACTTTATTAATCAACGAATAACGAATTGTAAATTTTACCAACTTCTTACGATCTTTAGTAAAATTTCAATTCAGAGCAATTGAATAGTAGTGAAGTAATTTTGTTGCTTTTCAATTCCTTATTCGTCGCACAATAAACAACATCGTACACATCACTTCATTTGAACTAAACAAAAGCCTCCATCGGTCCCCCAAAATGATCAATCTGCTTCAAACTCCGCTTCCCGTCCACGCTTCAAAGATCCTTGACAGCTTATACTCGAACAGCTAAACCAAGTTCAAAGCTTAATATCTAATCTACTGAAACGGCAGTAGACAAGCCTATCGAAGAGAGTACGAACGTTCTTCGAATAACATTGGGAATGCTTGCAGATGATATGGTGGTTGAGAAGGAGAAATACAAGGAGATCGGAGATGGCTTGGATCAGGCATTCATGGAACTCTACGGCGTCTAACGAGCCACTAACCAACCCCTCTAACGCTTCAACCAAACAAACAAAATATATTTCATACAAATACCTTTCTCACAATCTCGCTTGCTCTTAACACGCGTAATCCGTAAGTTACTTGCGAGCTTCCTTAACCCACTTACTTGGCTGCTAACGATCTCTTTAAAGGGAGAACTCGCTTTAAAACTTTTAACTTTTCTATTTCTTTTGCATTTCTTGGCTCTTTACATTGAACACTTAAATTATTTATTTGTCACTTTTTAAAGTTGCAAAAGAATTTTGTCATTTTTCTTGTCGCTAGCGAAGGGTTTAAGTTCTCGATTTCAAAGTAAGGAGTCAATAATCATTAATAAAATAAAATCATTTCATTTTTAATACAAAACGGAGATCGGGTTCATTTCCCAATATAAAGATTTGACGGGGTTAAGGGTTGCAATCGATATATTTGCAACGTTTTAATCTGAACAATTTTCATTGCAGACGAGCTTGTACACGAGAAGGAAAAGTACAAATACATCTGCGACGACCTGGACCTCACCTTCACCGAGTTGATCGAGAAAAATTAATTGATAGCCAGCGATCGTGTCGTCCATCGACTGTCCAAGTAAATTGGTCGTTCGATTTCGTCGAGAAACACGGAGATGTGCGCAAGATCATCGTGGTTCAAGTCAAAACTCAGCCAATTTGCTTTTTACGTGTAATTTAAAAAATTAAAAACTACGTTCCGCGTTCCGATTCTGTTTTCCCTTTCTTTTCTTTTCTTTTTTATTCGTCGACGAGCCCTTTCCCAAGCTTATCACTTTGGTTCTTTTTTTAAATAGCCTATGATTTTCTATTCTTTTTCGCAATGATTCACCTGTTTCGGTAAGTAACCGCAGCGTCGATTTGTAAACCAGGCGAATAAAAAATTTCACCCAAAACAGAAAGTATGATACTATCTTTTTCTATTGCGATCTACTGTACGTCGACAACCGTAGAAGATATATGTATCACTGGAACCGTTCAGATATAAATTGCAATAAAGATTCGAAAAACTATTGAACAATTTCTTCTTTTAAAAACCCTCAATGTTTTCTATATTCTTCCTGATAATGTAAGGTCCCAACTTGGATTTTATTTATATTTGACGTGACAGGACTCGAAATGAAATTCTCTATTAATTATACATCATTTACAATTAACGTTATGATAATTTATTGTAATTGTACGATCCCTCTGTAAATAAAACTTGTAATAAAAAATACATAAGTGTATCTACAAATGTAGCAACAATCTATGTCTAAAATCTGCAAGTAGTTTTAACATTTCAAGACCGTCTTGACAAATTTAATTAAAATCCAGGCGATACAGGGACCCAGTCAGAATTTACTAAAGCTTCCACGATACCTCCGACCCTACACCTATGTAACCAATATCGAATTGTCAAAGGCGAATTACCCAACTCCCCCAACTAAACTGAAATAACACTCTCTCTCTCTTTCTAATCGAGTACTATAAAGCAAGCATCTAACACCGTGTCCGACTAATACCTCGTTCCCTTCCTTTTTTGCGTTGCAGACGTGGTGGTAAACGAGCGCTGTAAGTACAAAGCGATCGCCGACGAGATGGATCAGACGTTCGCCGACCTGGCCGGATATTAGCAGCCAGGCTGATTCGACGAGAGCGACGTACACGCGTATAAACACATATGTTATTTAAACGAGAACAAAAAAAGCAAAGGACAGATCACGCTACGTTAAGAGACACTGCCAGCACGCAGACCCTTCATCGCACGACGCCCAAAAATGACTATTGGTTTTCTCGATGAGGACGAAGAGGATGCGACGCCAGGCGTCTCCTCTGCGACACCTACACAGCGTCAGACGCTCGATGGATCTTTCTGATAGTCTATTCGATAGATCTTTCTTCGTTCCATGATTTTAGTTTCACTTATTGTAGCTATTATGGTCGCAGGATCAAAACTATTAATTCTATTTAGTAAAATAATTGAATTCTAAGCATGATGGTGGTAATTGGAAATGATAGATTAGTATTATGATCCTTGAGGTTGATAACTTGTATCTATCGTCGGCCATAATAGAACCTCCACTGTTGTAGTTATTATAATTTTTATACTGAATTATGTCATAGTATGTTTTGAAGGTTTCTCTGTTTAGAACATATGGTTTGATTTTTTATCGATTGTATAGAATTTCCTTCTATTTGAACAGTGATGAATAGACATGCAAATGGTGGACATTCGCGGGCACTGATAGTCAATTCATCTACATAAATTTTTATATTTCAAATTATCAAATTGGTAAATTTCTAAACTAAAAAGCTAAAACTTCTGACATCCTGTACACATAGTGCATACCGGTGCCCGTGAGTTCCACGACGGGCATTTGACCCGTCCATCACTGAATTAGAGGGACGAAAGAGAAAGAAGAGGAATTGATTGAAATTTATATCGACAAGATAAGAAATAGAGATTCAAAATAGCAGGACGTAGATTTCAATGCATTTGTAGTTTGCGCAAAATTTGTGACAATTAAGGCTGTTTTCAGAGCCTCCCTTTTTAGCTCTCTGTTTTGTAGATCTTTATAGACTTTTAGATTTATTACAGGTGGTGTAAGCAGATGTTGGCCGAGTCCAACGGGTTACGCCCAAAAAGAAATATTTATTTTATTTCGAGCTTCCAAGTAACTAAAAGAAGAATTACGACTGTTTGTTCTTTTTTACGATTTGTATATTCTACATGTGTTTTTGAAAAAGTTATGATTTGACAATATTTGGGATTCTGTTCTTCCTACGATTCATCAGATTCATGTACCATTTCCAATTTTCTGTGGATTAATTTAAGAGGTCCAGCTTAATTAATTATAATCTAGATTACAAATAGCTCAAATGAAGATGGGTCAATCGTGACACAAAACTTGTATATTAAAATATGCTCTCTTTCATGAACTAGAGTCTAGAAACTTTTCAAGTATAGTACTTTTCTTATTTTTAATTTCATGTAGGTCAAACTTTAAAATTTCATTAGCATCTTTCGTATGATTTTCACGATCGTTCGATTAAAAATCGATGCTGTATCGCTGTGTAGGCATATACCCCTTCTGCGTTTCATCCCCACGTTCACACACGAACCTTTTGCCAATTATCGTGAAATTCAGCTTGTACCGTACCTGCCAGTATCACGTAAAAAGGCTTTCCTTTGTGCCAACGAGTCCATAATCTCAACGTACTCAAACAGACACTTGCGTAGAGATAATCCACTAACGAAAAATTACCAGATTTGTAAAGATATATTTTCTTTTGTCAGGCGTGCAAATGATAGCCAAATTGCTAGGTATCGATAAGGAATAAAAGTCTGACGATTGTTCTACGAAATTGGGAACAGTTGCTTCGAGCGTTTATCGCGAACGAAATTAAACAAATTTTCTAGCAAAAATCTTGTAAATTCGTCGAGATATTCTTGGATAATATATTCCAAAGTTTAAAGGAACGAATGTTTCGTTATAAACATAGATAGTAGTCTTCATTAATTTACAATCTGCGTGAAATTATTTACTTTTATTAACAAACTATTCAATTTTCTATAATACTTCATGTTTTTCGTATTAAATGTATAAAGATAGAGTCAAAGCTTGGATTTATTTCACGCAGATTCTAATCACAGTTTTCGTTGCTTTTGTGTCTCATGATGTTGCAAGACTGCTACGTGTTTTGATTGATAGAAATAGCTTTTTGTATCGAGTGTTTCGCTTTTTGATAAGAAATGGATAAAGTTTGTCAAAAGAAGCTATTCGCTATACGATGCTTCTTAAAATCTAACGAATGATTAGTTATGCTAGAAAATCGACGGGATACCTTTCGACTGCTTTGAGATTTTCATTTCCATCATCACACGCTGCAATTTGCATCGATCTAAGTATTAATTTTATTTCATACTTCTCTTTTTGTTGTATTAAAAAATTAACAAGCTTATTCAACGCAAGTATTTCTACAGCGAAATTTATAATGTATATCTGCGACAATATATGAAATCTCAGCAGTTGAGAGAGAAGGCAGTAAAGAAAATGATAGAAAAATTGATAAGATTAAGAATGGCACGTAGTGTTTGAACATTTTCTAAAATGTTAATCACGAGAAGCTTTGTATTCAGAATTGGGCATTATTAGCGTGAATTTTTCGACGATTCTCGAACTCGATGTATATTTTTACGTGGATGTGGTTCAATTCTGTACGCAATTTTCGCACAGTATTCGTTAAAATGTCGGTCGTGTGTATTAACTGAATAAAGAATCGAAAAAATTCTGAAGCATTGATTGAGACAAATTTTGCCCAAGTCTGTTTGATATGGACCCAACTAAGAATGTGCACTTAACAGTCGCGATATCGGTCTTTTAAAGCGATTACCCTTTTACTGTACTTATGTCACTTTCAATAAATGTGCATTTTTTATACTTGAAGTAGACGTATTCAGTGATGTTCTCTAGTAGTTATCGCAATTTTTGCCAGTATAATATAAATTTAAAGGATACAGGACAATAATTAAAGGCAACAATTTCCATAACATATTGTTTATGATCTGTTAATCATAATATAATATTATCTGTTTAAACAACGCTAACATATATTTCTGTATGTTTCACAATTGTGAGTCGTAAATTCTTATTGGCGGTTCTAATAATTACAAAAAGAGGAGAAATAATATTATTAATAATAATATAATAATAATAATAATAATAATGCTAACATGTTTCCAAAAATATGAATATATCTTCTCGCGGTTTTATCACGAAGTCGAACGACGACGTCGCGTGAATGCTTCACGTAACAACATTACTATTATTTAATTGTCAGCTCTTTCGCAACAGAACTGTTCACGTATCTCAGGTAAATGCAATATGTTTAGATACGATATCCGAGGAACCACAGATTTTTCAACGGATCAGAATTTCTATTTCTCAAAGAAGAAAGAACAGCGGAATATAACAAGTGGGGCTCGGTAAGATTCATAAAACATTCATAATTCGCATTTTCATAATTTGAGGCTTCTAGGTGTAAGGAAATCTCAACAGATAATTTACAATCTAATTTATGATTTATTGGACAAGTTTTCAACTGTCGCTTAACAAAATTACTGATAATTGCCCACAGACATATCTTTGTAACAATTTATATCTCGTATGGATCACATGGATATCATTTTTTTTTAAACTTTTAAACAAGAGGACGTTCATCCTTTACATGGCTTACACCTGGAAGACTCGGATACTCCACAATGGCGACACGATGCTCTCGGTTAATTTCTCCGCGATCACTATATTATCTGTACATTAATTGGACATCGAACGGGCATAAAACTATCGAGAAGATCGAGACCATCGCGAGCAAGTATTTTTATTGTATTTATAAAAGCTATCAGATCCTTTCAGCACTGTTCTGTTCACAAAAACGCGTGTCGAATCGAGAAACAAGCTTTGTTCAATCGCACGGAATTCATTAATCAAAATACAATAGACTCCCGTTATATTGCCATCTTTACGCCCGCGGCGCATCTCCGCTATTGAAAGACGCGGAAATATCAAATCTAGACAAGAAGACTATCGAAGGAAAAATCTTTTGTCTAATCAAACACGCTGCCGACTAACAATCCTCTATTCTTTACCATCGAAGGCAATATAACTAGAATCGATTGCATTTCTAACATTAATCACCGCATTTGACCGCGAATCACAATACAATTACTTTAACATACGAAGCACGCAATTTAAAATATTTTTCAAACTAACCCCGTTAACAATCCTCACAATCTCAAGCACGAGTTATTAATTACAAGAGTATTTCCAAATCAGCAGACTTACAATTAAAAATAATCCCTAAATAAAAAAGAAAGAAATAATACTTTGTTACAGTAGATGTAATCGAAAGACTCGCGTTTCACCGATCATCCTTTCTACTCGTTTCTTCTACGAATTAAAATATCGATGAATATTCTCTCATTTGCAAATATTAGCTTCGTTCTTTTCATTCGCAGCACTGAAAGGATCATAGAAAGTCGAAGAAACATTTTTTTTTTTTAATACACAAACGAATCTCGCGTGATAAAACTTAACAGCTATTAGGTAAATGTTGGTTAATGTCGTTAATTAGTTTTAAAGAGGGGC